>CM046305.1:35485107-36880090 GCA_025267735.1 Mactra quadrangularis | reverse complement strand
GGGTTTCCGGGTTGGGTCCGAGCCCGAAACCGGAAGTAGGTCACCATTGTTTACATATGTACATGTACATATAGTTTCTATATAAGTCTATATAAGACATACAGTAGCTGAACCAAGGGCGGATAAGTCGCCCCAAAAGTGGTTCTAGCCTGCTGGGTTCGCGACCCATGCCGATGCGCGGGTTTCCGGGTTGGGTCCGACCCCGAAACCGGAAGTAGATCACCATTGTTTACATATGTACATGTACATATAGTTTCTATATAAATCTATATAAGACCTACAGTAGCTGAACCAAGGGCGGATAAGTCGCCCCCAAAGTGGTTCTAGCCTGCTGGGTTCGCGACCCATGCCGACTGCGCAGGATTCCGGGTGGGGTCCGAGCCCGAAACCGGAAGTAGGTCACCATTGTTTGCATATGTACATGTACATATAGTTTCTATATAAGTCTATATAAGACATACAGTAGCTGAACCAAGGGCGGATAAATCGCCCCCAAAGTGGTTCTAGCCTGCTGGGTTCGCGACCCATGCCGACTGCGCGGGTTTCCGGGTTAGGTCCGAGCCCGAAACCGGAAGTAGGTCACCATTGTTTACATATTTACATGTACATATAGTTTCTATTCAAGTCTATATATGACATACAGTATCTGAACCAAGGGCGGATAAGAAGCCCCAAAGTGGTTCTAGCCTGCTGGGTTCGCGACCCATGCCGACTGCACGGGTTTCCGGGTTGGGTCCGAGCCCGAAACCGGAAGTAGGTCACCATTGTTTACATATGTACATGTACATATAGTTTCTATATAAGTCTATATAACACATACAGTAGCTGAACCAAGGGCGGATAAGTCGCCCCCAAAGTGGTTCTAGCCTGCTGGGCTATCGACCCATGCCGTCTGCGCGGGTTTCCGGGTTGGGTCCGAGCCCGAAACCGGAAGTAGGTCACCATTGTTTACATATGTACATTTACATATAGTTTCTATATAAGTCTATATAAGACATACAGTAGCTGAACCAAGGGCGGATAAGTCGCCCCCAAAGTGGTTTTAGCCTGCTGGGTTCGCGACCCATGCTGACTGCGCGGGTTTCCGGGTTAGGTCCGAGCCCGAAACCGGAAGTAGGTCACCATTGTTTACATATGTACATGTACATATAGTTTCTATTCAAGTCTCTATATTACATACAGTATCTGAACCAAGGGCGGATAAGTCGCCCCCAAAGTGGATCTAGCCTGCTGGGTTCGCGACCCATGCTGACTGCACGGGTTTCCGGGTTGGGTCCGAGCCCGAAACCGGAAGTAGGTCACCATTGTTTACATATGTACATGTACATATAGTTTGTATATAAGTCTATATAAGACATACAGTAGCTGAACCAAGGGCGGATAAGTCGCCCCCAAAGTGGTTCTAGTCTGCTGGTTTCGCGACCCATGCCGACTGCGCGGGTTTCCGGGTTGGGTCCGAGCCCGAAACCGGAAGTAGGTCACCATTGTTTACATATGTACATGTACATATAGTTTCTATATAAGTCTATATAACACATACATTAGCTGAACCAAGGGCGGATAAGTCGCCCCCAAAGTGGTTCTAGCCTGCTGGGTTCGCGACCCATGACGACTGCGCGGGTTTCCGGGTGGGTCCGAGCCCGAAACCGGAAGTAGGTCACCATTGTTTACATATGTGCATGTACATATAGTTTCTTTATAAGTCTATATAAGACATAGAGTAGCTGAACCAAGGGCGGATAAGTCGCCCCCAAAGTGGTTCTAGCCTGCTGGGTTCGCGACCCATGCTGACTGCGCGGGTGTCCGGGTTAGGTCCGAGCCCGAAACCGGAAGTAGGTCACCATTGTTTACATATGTACATGTACATATAGTTTCTATTCAAGTCTATATATGACATACAGTATCTGAACCAAGGGCGGATAAGTCGCCCCCAAAGTGGTTCTAGCCTGCTGGGTTCGCGACTCATGCCGACTGCACGGGTTTCCGGGTTGGGTCCGAGCCCGAAACCGGAAGTAGGTCACCATTGTTTACATATGTACATGTACATATAGTTTGTATATAAGTCTATATAAGACATACAGTAGCTGAACCAAGGGCGGATAAGTCGCCCCCAAAGTGGTTCTAGTCTGCTGGGTTCGCGACCCATGCCGACTGCGCGGGTTTCCGGGTTGGGTCCGAGCCCGAAACCGGAAGTAGGTCACCATTGTTTACATATGTACATGTACATATAGTTTCTATATAAGTCTATATAACACATACAGTAGCTGAACCAAGGGCGGATAAGTCGCCCCCAAAGTGGTTCTAGCCTGCTGGGTTCGCGACCCATGCCGACTGCGCGGGTTTCCGTGTTGGGTCCGAGCCCGATACCGGAAGTAGGTTACCATTGTTTACATATGTACATATACATATAGTTTCTATATAAGTCTATATAAGACATACAGTAGCTGAACCAAGGGCGGATAAGTCGCCCCCAAAGTGGTTCTAGTCTGCTGGATTTGCAACCCATGCCGACTGCGCGGGTTTCCGGGTTGGGTCCGAGCCCGAAACCGGAAGTAGGTCACCATTGTTTACATATGTACATGTACATATAGTTTCTATATAAGTCTATATAACACATACAGTAGCTGAACCAAGGGCGGATAAGTCGCCCCCAAAGTGGTTCTAGCCTGCTGGGTTCGCGACCCATGCTGACTGCGCGGGTTTCCGGGTTAGGTCCGAGCCCGACCCCGGAAGTAGGTCACCATTGTTTACATATGTACATGTACATATAGTTTCTATTCAAGTCTGTATATGACAAACAGTATCTGAACCAACGGCGGATAAGTCGCCCCCAAAGTGGTTCTAGCCTGCTGGCTTCGCGACCCATGCCGACTGCACGGGTTTTCGGGTTGGGTCCGAGCCCGAAACCGGAAGTAGGTCACCATTGTTTACATATGTACATGTACATATAGTTTCTATATAAGTCTATATAACACATACAGTAGCTGAACCAAGGGTCGATAAGTCGCCCCAAAAGTGGTTCTAGCCTGCTGGGTTCGCAACCCATGCCGACTGCGCGGGTTTTCGGGTTGGGTCCGAGCCCGAAACCGGAAGTAGGTCACCATTGTTTACATATGTACATGTACATATAGTTTCTATATACGTCTATATAAGACATACAGTAGCTGAACCAAGGGCGGATAAGTCGCCCCCAAAGTGGTTCTAGCCTGCTGGGTTCGCGACCCATGCCGACTGCGCGGATTTCCGGGTTGGGTCCGAGCCCGAAACCGGAAGTAGGTCACCATTGTTTACATATGTACATGTACATATAGTTTCTATATAAGTCTATATAACACATACAGTAGCTGAACCAAGGGCGGATAAGTCGCCCCCAAAGTGGTTCTAGCCTGCTGGGTTCGCGACCCATGCCGACTGCGCGGGTTTCCGGGTTGGGTCCGAGCCCGAAACCGGAAGTAGATCACCATTGTTTACATATGTACATGTACATATAGTTTCTATATAAGTCTATATAACACATACAGTAGCTGAACCAAGGGCGGATTAGTCGCCCCCAAAGTGGTTCTAGCCTGCTGGGTTCGCGACCCATGCTGACTGCGCGGGTCTCCGGGTTAGGTCCGAGCCCGAAACCGGAAGTAGGTCACCATTGTTTACATATGTACATGTACATAAAGTTTCTATTCAAGTCTATATATGACATAGATTATCTGAACCAAGGGCGGATAAGTCGCCCCCAAAGTGGTTCTAGCCTGCTGGGTTCGCGACCTATGCCGACTGCACGGGTTTCCGGGTTGGGTCCGAGCCAGAAACCGGAAGTAGGTCACCATTGTTTACATATGTACATGTACATATAGTTTCTATATAAGTCTATATAAAACATACAGTAGCTGAACCAAGGGCGGATAAGTCGCCCCCAGAGTGGTTCTAGCCTGCTGGGTTCGAAACCCATGCCGACTGCGCGGGTTTCCGGCTTGGGTCCGAGCCCGAAACCGGAAGTAGGTCACCATTGTTTACATATGTACATGTACATATAGTTTCTATATAAGTCTATATAACACATACAGTAGCTGAACCAAGGGCGGATAAGTTGCCCCCAAAGTGGTTCTAGTCTGCTGGGTTCTCGACCCATGCCGACTGCGCGGGTTTCCGGGTTGGGTCCGAGCCCGAAACCGGAAGTAGGTCACCATTGTTTACATATGTACATGTACATATAGTTTCTATATAAGTCTATATAAGACATACAATAGCTGAACCAAGGGCGGATAAGTCGCCCCCAAAGTGGCTCTAGCCTCCTGGGTTCGCGACCCATGCCGACTGCGCGGGTTTCCGGGTTGGCTAAGAGCCCGAAACCGGAAGTAGGTCACCATTGTTTACATATGTACATGTACATATAATTTCTATATAAGTCTATAAAACACATACAGTAGCTGAACCAAGGGCGGATAAGTCGCCTCCAAAGTGGTTCTAGCCTGCTGGGTTCGCGACCCATGCCGACTGCGCGGGTTTCCGGGTTGGGTCCGAGCCCGAAACCGGAAGTAGGTCACCATTGTTTACATATGTACATGTACATATAGTTTGTATATAAGTCTATATAAGACATAGAGTAGCTGAACCAAGGGCGGATAAGTCGCCCCCAAAGTGGTTCTAGTCTTCTGGGTTCGCGACCCATACCGACTGCGCGGTTTTCCGGGTTGAGTCCGAGCCCGAAACCGGAAGTAGGTCACCATTGTTTACATATGTACATGTACATATAGTTTCTATATAAGTCTATATAACACATACAGTAGCTGAACCAAGGGCGGATAAGTCGCCCCCAAAGTGGTTCTAGCCTGCTGGGTTCACGACCGATGACGACTGCGCGGGTTTCCGGGTTAGGTCCGAGCCCGACCCCGGAAGTAGGTCACCATTGTTTACATATGTACATGTACATATAGTTTCTATTCAAGTCTATATATGACAAACAGTATCTGAACCAACGGCGGATAAGTCGCCCCCAAAGTGGTTCTAGCCTGCTGGGTTCGTTACCCATGCCGACTGCACGGGTTTCCGGCTTGGGTCCGAGCCCGAAACCGGAAGTAGGTCACCATTGTTTACATATGTACAGGTACATAAAGTTTGTATATAGGTCTATATAAGACATACAGTAGCTGAACCAAAGGCGGATAAGTCGCCCCAAAGTGGTTCTAGTCTGCTGGGTTCGCGACCCATGCCGACTGCGCGGGTTTCCGGGTTGGGTCCGAGCCCAAAACCGGAAGTAGGTCACCATTGTTTACATATGTACATGTACATATAGTTTCTATATAAGTCTATATAACACATACAGTAGCTGAACCAAGGGAGGATAAGTCGCCCCCAAAGTGGTTCTAGCCTGCTGGGTTCGCGACCCATGACGATTGTGCGGGTTTCCGGGTGGGTCCGAGCCCGAAACCGGAAGTAGGTCACCATTGTTTACATATGTACATGTACATATAGTTTCTATATAAGTCTATATAAGACATAGAGTAGCTGAACCAAGGGCGGATAAGTCGCCGCCAAAGTGGTTCTAGCCTGCTTGGTTCGCGACCCATGCCGACTGCGCGGGTTTCCGGGTTGGGTCCGAGCCCGAAACCGGAAGTAGGTCACCATTCTTTACATATGTACATGTACATATAGTTTCTATATAAGTCTATATAAGACATACAGTAGCTGAACCAAGGGCGGATAAGTCGCCCCCAAAGTGGTTCTAGCCTGCTGGGTTATCGACCTATGCCGACTGCGCGGGTTTCCGGGTTGGGTCCGAGCCCGAAACCGGAAGTAGGTCACCATTGTTTACATATGTACATTTACATATAGTTTCTATATAAGTCTATATAAGACATAAAGTAGCTGAACCAAGGGCGGGTAAGTCTCCCCCAAAGTGGTTCTAGCCTGCTGGGTTCGCGACCCATGCTGACTGGGCGGGTTTCCGGGTTAGGTCCGAGCCCGAAACCGGAAGCAGGTCACCATTGTTTACATATGTACATGTACATATAGTTTCTATTCAAGTCTATATATGACATACAGTATCTGAACCAAAAGCGGATAAGGGGCCCCAAAGTGGTTCTAGCCTGCTGGGATCGCGACCCATGCCGACTGCACGGGTTTCCGGGTTGGTTCCGAGCCAGAAACCGGAAGTAGGTCACCATTGTTTACATATGTACAATATACATATAGTTTGTATATAAGTCTATATAACACATACAGTAGCTGAACCAAGGGCGGATAAGTCGCCCCCAAAGTGGTTCTAGCCTGCTGGGTTCGCGACCCATGCCGACTGCGCGGGTTTCCGGGTTGGGTCCGAGCCCGAAACCGGAAGTAGGTCACCATAGTTTACATATGTACATTTACATATAGTTTCTATATAAGTCTATATAAGACATAGAGTAGCTGAACCAAGGGCGGATAAGTCGCCCCCAAAGTGGTTCTAGCCTTCTGGGTTCGCGACCCATGCTGACTGCGCGGTTTTCCGGATTAGATCCGAGCCCGAAATCGGAAGTAGGTCACCATTGTTTACATATGTACATGTACATATTGTTTCTATTCAAGTCTATATATGACATACAGTATCTGAACCAAGGGCGGATAAGTCGCCCCCAAAGTGGTTCTAGCCTGCTGGGTTCGCGACCCAAGCCGACTGCACGGGATTCCGGGTTGGGTCCGAGCCCGAAACCGGAAGTAGGTCACCATTGTTTACATATGTACATGTACATATAGTTTGTATATAAGTCTATATAAGACATACAGTAGCTGAACCAAGGGCGGATAAGTCGCCCCCAAAGTGGTTCTAGCCTGCTGGGTTCGCGACCCATGCCGACTGCGCGGGTTTCCGGGTTGGGTCCGAGCCCGAAACCGGAAGTAGGTCACCATTGTTTACATATGTACATGTACATATAGTTTCTATATAAGTCTATATAAGACATACAGTAGCTGAACCAAGGGCGGATAAGTCGCCCCCAAAGTGGTTCTAGCCTGCTGGGTTATCGACCCATGCCGACTGCGCGGGTTTCCGGGTTGGGTACGAGCCCGAAACCGGAAGTAGGTCACCATTGTTTACATATGTACATTTACATATAGTTTCTATATAAGTCTATATAAGACATACAGTAGCTAAACCAAGGGCGGATAAGTCGCCCCCAAAGTGGTTCTAGCCTGCTGGGTTCGCGACCCATGCTGACTGCGCGGGTTTCCGGGTTAGGTCCGAGCCCGAAACCGGAAGTAGGTCACCATTGTTTACATATGTACAATATACATATAGTTTGTATATAAGTCTATATAAGACATACAGTAGCTGAACCAAGGGCGGATAAGTCGCCCCCAAAGTGGTTCTAGCCTGCTGGGTTCGCGACCCATGCCGACTGCGCGGGTTTTCGGGTTAGGTCCGAGCCCGAAACCGGAAGTAGGTCACCATTGTTTACATATGTACATGTACATATAGTTTCTATATAAGTCTATATAAGACATACAGTACCTGAACCAAGGGCGGATAAGTCGCCCCCAAAGTGGTTCTAGCCTGCTGGGTTCGCGACCCATGCCGACTGCGCGGGTTTCCGGGTTGGGTCCGAGCCCGAAACCGGAAGTAGGTCACCATTGTTTACATATGTACATGTACATATAGTTTCTATATAAGTCTATATAAGATATACAATAGCTGAACCAAGGGCGGATAAGTCGCCCCAAAAGTGGTTCTAGCCAGCTGGGTTCGCGACCCATGCCGACTGCACGGGTTTCCGGGTTGGGTCCGAGCCCGAAACCGGAAGTAGGTCACCATTGTTTACATATGTACATGTACATATAGTTTCTATATAAGTCTATATAACACATACAGTAGCTGAACCAAGGGCGGATAAGTCGCCCCCAAAGTGTTTCTAGTCTGCTGGGTTTGCGACCCATGCCGACTGCGCGGGTTTCCGGGTTTGGTCCGAGCCCGAAACCGGAAGTAGGTCACCATTGTTTACATATGTACATGTACATATAGTTTATATTCAAGTCTATATATGACATACAGTATTTGAACCAAGGGCGGATAAGTCGCCCCCAAAGTGGTTCTAGCCAGCTGGGTTCGCGACCCATGCCGACTGCACGGGTTTCCGGGTTGGGTCCGAGCCCGAAACCGGAAGTAGGTCACCATTGTTTACATATGTACATGTACATATAGTTTCTATATAAGTCTATATAACACATACAGTAGCTGAACCAAGGGCGGATAAGTCGCCCCCAAAGTGGTTCTAGCCTGCTGGGTTCGCGACCCATGCCGACTGCGCGGGTTTCCGGGTTGGCTAAGAGCCCGAAACCGGAAGTAGGTCACCATTGTTTACATATGTACATGTACATATAGTTTGTATATAAGTCTATATAAGACATACAGTAGCTGAACCAAGGGCGGATAAGTCGCCCCCAAAGTGGTTCTAGCCTGCTGGGTTCGCGACCCATGCCGACTGCGCGGGTTTCCGGGTTGGGTCCGAGCCCGAAACCGGAAGTAGGTCACCATTGTTTACATATGTACATGTACATATAGTTTGAATATAAGTCTATATAAGACATAGAGTAGCTGAACCAAGGGCGGATAAGTCGCCCCCAAAGTGGTTCTAGTCTGCTGGCTTCGCGACCCATGCCGACTGCGCGGGTTTCCGGGTTGGGTCCGAGCCCGAAACCGGAAGTAGGTCACCATTGTTTACATATGTACATGTACATATAGTTTGTATATAAGTCTATATAAGACATACAGTAGCTGAACCAAGGGCGGATAAGTCGCCCCCAAAGTGGTTCTAGTCTGCTGGGTTCGCGACCCATGCCGACTGCGCGGGTTTCCGGGTTGGGTCCGAGCCCGAAACCGGAAGTAGGTCACCATTGTTTACATATGTACATGTACATATAGTTTATATTCAAGTCTATATATGACATACAGTATCTGAACCAATGGCGGATAAGTCGCCCCCAAAGTGGTTCTAGCCAGCTGGGTACGCGACCCATGCCGACTGCACGGGTTTCCGGGTTGGGTCCGAGCCCGAAACCGGAAGTAGGTCACCATTGTTTACATATGTACATGTACATTTAGTTTGTATATAAGTCTATATAAGACATATAGTAGCTGAACCAAGGGCGGATAAGTCGCCCCCAAAGTGGTTCTAGTCTGCTGGGTTCGCGACCCATGCCGACTGCGCGGGTTTCCGGGTTGGGTCCGAGCCCGAAACCGGAAGTAGGTCACCATTGTTTACATATGTACATGTACATATAGTTTCTATATAAGTCTATATAACACATACAGTAGCTGAACCAAGGGCGGATAAGTCGCCCCCAAAGTTGTTCTAGCCTGCTGGGTTCGCAACCCATGCCGACTGCGCGGGTTTCCGGGTTGGGTCCGAGCCCGAAACCGGAAGTAGGTCACCATTGTTTACATATGTACATGTACATATAGTTTCTATATAAGTCTATATAAGACATACAGTAGCTGAACCAAGGGCGGATAAGTCGCCCCCAAAGTGGTTCTAGTCTGCTGGGTTTGCGACACATGCCGACTGCGCGGGTTTCCGGGTTGGTTCCGAGCCCGAAACCGGAAGTAGGTCACCATTGTTTACATATGTACATGTACATATAGTTTCTATATAAGTCTATATAACACATACAGTAGCTGAACCAAGGGCGGATAAGTCGCCCCCAAAGTGGTTCTAGTCTGCGGGGTTTGCGACCCATGCCGACTGCGCGGGTTTCCGGGTTGGGTCCGAGCCCGAAACCGGAAGTAGGTCACCATTGTTTACATATGTACATGTACATATAGTTTGTATATAAGTCTATATAAGACATACAGTAGCTGAACCAAGGGCGGATAAGTCGCCCCCAAAGTGGTTCTAGTCTGCTGGGTTCGCGACCCATGCCGACTGCGCGGGTTTCCGGGTTGGGTCCGAGCCCGAAACCGGAAGAAGGTCACCATTGTTTACATATGTACATGTACATATAGTTTGTATATAAGTCTATATAAGACATACAGTAGCTGAACCAAGGGCGGATAAGTCGCCCCCAAAGTGGTTCTAGTCTGCTGGGTTCGCGACCCATGCCGACTGCGCGGGTTTCCGGGTTGGGTCCGAGCCCGAAACCGGAAGTAGGTCACCATTGTTTACATATGTACATGTACTTATAGTTTATATTCAAGTCTATATATGACATACAGTATCTAAACAAAGGGCGGATAAGTCGCCCCCAAAGTGGTTCTAGCCAGCTGGGTTCGCGACCCATGTCGACTGCACGGGTTTCCGGGTTGGGTCCGAGCCCGAAACCGGAAGTAGGTCACCATTGTTTACATATGTACATGTACATATAGTTTCTATATAAGTCTATATAACACATACAGTAGCTGAACCAAGGGCGGTTAAGTCGCCCCCAAAGTTGTTCTAGCCTGCAGGGTTCGCAACCCATGCCGACTGCGCGGGTTTCCAGGTTGGGTCCGAGCCCGAAACCGGAAGTAGGTCACCATTGTTTACATATGTACATGTACATATATTTTCTATATAAGTCTATATAAGACATACAGTAGCTGAACCAAGGGCGGATAAGTCGCCCCCAAAGTGGTTCTAGTCTGCTGGGTTTGCAACACATGCCGACTGCGCGGGTTTCCGGGTTGGTTCCGAGCCCGAAACCGTAAGTAGGTCACCATTGTTTACATATGTACATGTACATATAGTTTCTATATAAGTCTATATAACACATACAGTAGCTGAACCAAGGGCGGATAAGTCGCCCCCAAAGTGGTTCTAGCCTGCTGGGTTCGCGACCCATGCCGACTGCGCGGGTTTCCGGGTTGGGTCCGAGCCCGAAACCGGAAGTAGGTCACCATTGCTTACATATGTACATTTACATATAGTTTCTATATAAGTCTATATAAGACATACAGTAGCTGAACCAAGGGCGGATAAGTCGCCCCCAAAGTGCTTCTAGCCTGCTGGGTTCGCGACCCATGCTGACTGCGCGGGTTTCCGGGTTAGGTCCGAGCCCGAAACCGGAAGTAGGTCACCATTGTTTACATATGTACATGTACATATAGTTTCTATTCAAGTCTATATATGACATACAGTATCTGAACCAAGGGCGGATAAGTCGCCCCCAAAGTGGTTCTAGCCTGCTGGGTTCGCGACCCATGCCGACTGCACGGGTTTCCGGGTTGGGTCCGAGCCAGAAACCGGAAGTAGGTCATTATTGTTTACATATGTACATGTACATATAGTTTGTATATAAGTCTATATAAGACATACAGTAGCTGAACCAAGGGCGGATAAGTCGCCCCCAAAGTGGTTCTAGCCTGCTGGGTTCGCGACCCAAGCCGACTGCGCGGGTTTCCGGGTTGGGTCCGAGCCCGAAACCGGAAGTAGGTCACCATTGTTTACATATGTACATGTACATATAGTTTGTATATAAGTCTATATAAGACATACAGTAGCTGAACCAAGGGCGGATAAGTCGCCCCCAAAGTGGTTCTAGCCTGCTGGGTTCGCGACCCATGCCGACTGCGCAGGTTTCCGGGTTGGGTCCGAGCCCGAAACCGGAAGTAGGTCACCATTGTTTACATATGTACATGTACATATAGTTTGTATATAAGTCTATATAAGACATAGAGTAGCTGAACCAAGGGCGGATAAGTCGCCCCCAAAGTGGTTCTAGTCTGCTGGGTTCGCGACCCATGCCGACTGCGCCGGTTTCCGGGTTGGGTCCGAGCCCGAAACCGGAAGTAGGTCACCATTGTTTACATATGTACATGTACATATAGTTTCTATATAAGTCTATATAACACATACAGTAGCTGAACCAAGGGCGGATAAGTCGCCCCCAAAGTGGTTCTAGCCTGCTGGGTTCGCGACCCATGAGGACTGGGCGGGTTTCCGGGTGGGTCCGAGCCCGAAACCGGAAGTAGGTCACCATTGTTTACATATGTACATGTACATATAGTTTCTATATAAGTCTATATAAGACATACAGTAGCTGAACCAAGGGCGGATAAGTCGTCCCCAAAGTGGTTCTAGCCTGCTGGGTTCGCGACCCATGCCGACTGCGCGGGTTTCCGGGTTGGGTCCGAGCCCGAAACCGGAAGTAGGTCACCATTGTTTACATATGTACATGTACATATAGTTTCTATATAAGTCTATATAAGATATACAATAGCTGAACCAAGGGCGGATAAGTCGCCCCAAAAGTGGTTCTAGCCAGCTGGGTTCGCGACACATGCTGACTGCGCGGGTTTCCGGGTTGGCTAAGAGCCCGAAACCGGAAGTAGGTCACCATTGTTTACATATGTACATGTACATATAGTTTCTATATAAGTATATATAACACATACAGTAGCTGAACCAAGGGCGGATAAGTCGCCCCCAAAGTGTTTCTAGTCTGCTGGGTTTGCGACCCATGCCGACTGCGCGGGTTTCCGGGTTTGGTCCGAGCCCGAAACCGGACGTAGGTCACCATTGTTTACATATGTACATGTACATATAGTTTGTATATAAGTCTATATAAGACATACAGTAGCTGAACCAAGGGCGGATAAGTCGCCCCCAAAGTTGTTCTAGCCTGCTGGGTTCGCAACCCATGCCGACTGCGCGGGTTTCCGGGTTGGGTCCGAGCCCGAAACCGGAAGTAGGTCACCATTGTTTACATATGTACATGTACATATAGTTTCTATATAAGTCTATATAAGACATACAGTAGCTGAACCAAGGGCGGATAAGTCGCCCCCAAAATGGTTCTAGTCTGCTGGGTTTGCAACACATGCCGACTGCGCGGGTTTCCGGGTTGGTTCCGAGCCCGAAACCGGAAGTAGGTCACCATTGTTTACATATGTACATGTACATATAGTTTCTATATAAGTCTATATAACACATACAGTAGCTGAACCAAGGGCGGATAAGTCGCCCCCAAAGTGGTTCTAGCCTGCTGGGTTCGCGACCCATGCCGACTGCGCGGGTTTCCGGGTTGGGTCCGAGCCCGAAACCGGAAGTAGGTCACCATTGCTTACATATGTACATTTACATATAGTTTCTATATACGTCTATATAAGACATACAGTAGCTGAACCAAGGGCGGATAAGTCGCCCCCAAAGTGCTTCTAGCCTGCTGGGTTCGCGACCCATGCTGACTGCGCGGGTTTCCGGGTTAGGTCCGAGCCCGAAACCGGAAGTAGGTCACCATTGTTTACATATGTACATGTACATATAGTTTCTATTCAAGTCTATATATGACATACAGTATCTGAACCAAGGGCGGATAAGTCGCCCCCAAAGTGGTTCTAGCCTGCTGGGTTCGCGACCCATGCCGACTGCACGGGTTTCCGGGTTGGGTCCGAGCCAGAAACCGGAAGTAGGTCATTATTGTTTACATATGTACATGTACATATAGTTTGTATATAAGTCTATATAAGACATACAGTAGCTGAACCAAGGGCGGATAAGTCGCCCCCAAAGTGGTTCTAGCCTGCTGGGTTCGCGACCCAAGCCGACTGCGCGGGTTTCCGGGTTTGGTCCGAGCCCGAAACCGGAAGTAGGTCACCATTGTTTACATATGTACATGTACATATAGTTTGTATATAAGTCTATATAAGACATACAGTAGCTGAACCAAGGGCGGATAAGTCGCCCCCAAAGTGGTTCTAGTCTGCTGGGTTCGCGACCCATGCCGACTGCGCGGGTTTCCGGGTTGGGTCCGAGCCCGAAACCGGAAGAAGGTCACCATTGTTTACAAATGTACATGTACATATAGTTTGTATATAAGTCTATATAAGACATACAGTAGCTGAACCAAGGGCGGATAAGTCGCCCCCAAAGTGGTTCTAGTCTGCTGGGTTCGCGACCCATGCCGACTGCGCGGGTTTCCGGGTTGGGTCCGAGCCCGAAACCGGAAGTAGGTCACCATTGTTTACATATGTACATGTACATATAGTTTATATTCAAGTCTATATATGACATACAGTATCTGAACAAAGGGCGGATAAGTCGCCCCCAAAGTGGTTCTAGCCAGCTGGGTTCGCGACCCATGCCGACTGCACGGGTTTCCGGGTTGGGTCCGAGCCCGAAACCGGAAGTAGGTCACCATTGTTTACATATGTACATGTACATATAGTTTCTATATAAGTCTATATAACACATACAGTAGCCGAACCAAGGGCGGATAAGTCGCCCCTAAAGTTGTTCTAGCCTGCTGGGTTCGCAACCCATGCCGACTGCGCGGGTTTCCAGGTTGGGTCCGAGCCCGAAACCGGAAGTAGGTCACCATTGTTTACATATGTACATGTACATATAGTTTCTATATAAGTCTATATAAGACATACAGTAGCTGAACCAAGGGCGGATAAGTCGCCCCCAAAGTGGTTCTAGTCTGCTGGGTTTGCAACACATGCCGACTGCGCGGGTTTCCGGGTTGGTTCCGAGCCCGAAACCGGAAGTAGGTCACCATTGTTTACATATGTACATGTACATATAGTTTCTATATAAGTCTATATAACACATACAGTAGCTGAACCAAGGGCGGATAAGTCGCCCCCAAAGTGGTTCTAGCCTGCTGGGTTCGCGACCCATGCCGACTGCGCGGGTTTCCGGGTTGGGTCTGAGCCCGAAACCGGAAGTAGGTCACCATTGCTTACATATGTACATGTACATATAGTTTCTATATAAGTCTATATAAGACATACAGTAGCTGAACCAAGGGCGGATAAGTCGCCCCCAAATTGGTTCTAGCCTGCTGGGTTCGCGACCCATGCCGACTGCGCGGGTTTCCGGGTTGGGTCCGAGCCCGAAACCGGAAGTAGGTCACCATTGTTTACATATGTACATGTACATATAGTTTCTATATAAGTCTATATAACACATACAGTAGCTGAACCAAGGGCGGATAAGTCGCCCCCAAAGTGGTTCTAGCCTGCTGGGTTCGCGACCCATGACGACTGGGCGGGTATCCGGGTGGGTCCGAGCCCGAAACCGGAAGTAGGTCACCATTGTTTACATATGTACATGTACATATAGTTTCTATATAAGTCTATATAAGACATACAGTAGCTGAACCAAGGGCGGATAAGTCGCCCCCAAAGTGGTTCTAGCCTGTTGGGTTCGCGACCCATGCCGACTGCGCGGGTTTCCGGGTTGGGTCCGAGCCCGAAACCGGAAGTAGGTCACCATTGTTTACATATGTACATGTACATATAGTTTCTATATAAGTCTATATAAGACATACAGTAGCTGAACCAAGGGCGGATAAGTCGCCCTCAATGTCGTTCTAGCCTGCTGGGTTATCTACCCATGCCGACTGCGCGGGTTTCCGGGTTGGGTCCGAGCCCGAAACCGGAAGTAGGTCACCATTGTTTACATATGTACATTTACATATAGTTTCTATATAAGTCTATATAAGACATACATTAGCTGAACCAAGGGCGGATAAGTCGCCCCCAAAGTGGTTCTAGCCTGCTGGGTTCGCGACCCATGCCGACTGCACGGGTTTCCGGGTTGGGTCCGAGCCAGAAACCGGAAGTAGGTCATTATTGTTTACATATGTACATGTACATATAGTTTGTATATAAGTCTATATAAGACATACAGTAGCTGAACCAAGGGTGGATAAGTCGCCCCCAAAGTGGTTCTAGCCTGCTGGGTTCGCGACCCATGCCGACTGCGCGGGTTTCCGGGTTGGGTCCGAGCCCGAAACCGGAAGTAGGTCACCATTGTTTACATATGTACATGTACATATAGTTTCTATATAAGTCTATATAACACATACAGTAGCTGAACCAAGGGCGGATAAGTCGCCCCCAAAGTGGTTCTTGTCTGCTGGGTGTGCGACCCATGCCGACTGCGCGGGTTTCCGGGTTGGGTCCGAGCCCGAAACCGGAAGTAGGTCACCATTGTTTACATATGTACATGTACATATAGTTTCTATATAAGTCTATATAAGACATACAGTAGCTGAACCAAGGGCGGATAAGTCGCCCCCAAAGTGGTTCTAGCCTGCTGGGTTCGCGAACCATGCCGACTGCGCGGGTTTCCGGGTTGGGTCCGAGCCCGAAACCGGAAGTAGGTCACCATTGTTTACATATGTACATGTACATATAGTTTCTATATAAGTCTATATAAGACATACAATAGCTGAACCAAGGGCGGATAAGTCGTCCCCAAAGTGGTTCTAGCCTGCTGGGTTCGCAACCCATGCCGACTGTGCGGGTTTCCGGGTTGGCTATAAGCCCGAAACCGGAAGTAGGTCACCATTGTTTACATATGTACATGTACATATAGTTTCTATATAAGTCTATTTAACACATACAGTAGCTGAACCAAGGGCGGATAAGTCGACCCCAAAGTGGTTCTAGCCTGCTGTGTTCGCGACCCATGCCGACTGCGCGGGTTTCCGGGTTGGGTCCGAGCCCGAAACCGGAAGTAGGTCACCATTGTTTACATATGTACATGTACATATAGTTTCTATATAAGTCTATATAAGACATACAGTAGCTGAACCAAGGGCGGATAAGTCGCCCCCAAAGTGGTTCTAGCCTGCTGGGTTCGCGACCCATGCCGACTGCGCGGGTTTCCGGGTTGGGTCCGAGCCCGAAACCGGTAGTAGGTCACCATTGTTTACATATGTACATGTACATATAGTTTCTATATAAGACATAAGGTAGCTGAACCAAGGGCGGATAAGTCGCCCCCAAAGTGGTTCTAGCCTGCTGGGTTTGCGACCCATGCCGACTGCGCGGGTTTCCGGGTTGGGTCCGAGCCCGAAACCGGAAGTAGGTCACCATTGTTTACATATGTACATGTACATATA
This sequence comes from Mactra quadrangularis, assembly GCA_025267735.1. Taxonomy (NCBI): domain Eukaryota; kingdom Metazoa; phylum Mollusca; class Bivalvia; order Venerida; family Mactridae; genus Mactra; species Mactra quadrangularis. The sequence continues at coordinate 36,863,293 of CM046305.1, read as the reverse complement.
GTTTCTATATAAGACATACAGTAGCTGAACCAAGGGCGGATAAGTCGCCCCCAAAGTGGTTCTAGCCTGCTGGGTTTGCGATCCATGCCGACCGCGCGGGTTTCCGGTTTGGGTCCGAGCCCGAAACCGGAAGTAGGTCACCATTGTTTACATATGTACATGTACATATAGTTTCTATATAAGTCTATATAAGACATACAGTAGCTGAACCAAGGGCGGATAAGTCGACCTCAAAGTGGTTCTAGCCTGCTGGGTTCGCGAGCCATGCCGACTGCGCGGATTTCCAGGTTGGGTCCGAGCCCGAAACCGGAAGTAGGTCACCATTGTTTAAATATGTACATGTACATATAGTTTCTATATAAGTCTATATAACACATAGAGTAGCTGAACCAAGGGCGGATAAGTCGCCCCCAAAGTGGTTCTAGCCTGCTGGGTTCGCGAGCCATGCCGACTGCGCGGGTTTCCGGGTTGGGTCCGAGCCCGAAACCGGAAGTAGGTCACCATTGTTTACATATGTACATGTACATATAGTTTCTATATAAGTCTATATAACACATACAGTAGCTGAACCAAGGGCGGTTAAGTCGCCCCCAAAGTGGTTCTAGCCTGCTGGGTTCGCGACACATGCCGAATGCGCGGGTTGCCGGGTTGGGTCCGAGCCCGAAACCGGAAGTAGGTCACCATTGTTTACATATGTACATGTACATATAGTTTCTTTATAAGTCTATATAACACATACAGTAGCTGAACCAAGGGCGGATAAGTCGCCCCCAAAGTGGTTCTAGCCTGCTGGGTTCGCGACCCATGCCGACTGCGCGGGTTTCCGGGTTGGGTCCGAGCCCGAAACCGGAAGTAGGTCACCATTGTTGACGAATGTACATGTACATATCGTTTCTATTCAAGTCTATATATGACATACAGTAGCTGAACCAAGGGAGGATAAGTCGCCCCCAAAGTTGTTCTAGCCTGCTGGGTTCGCGACCCATGCCGACTGCACGGGTTTCCGGGTTGGGTCCGAGCCCGAAACCGGAAGTAGGTCACCATTGTTTACATATGTACATGTACATATAGTTTGTATATAAGTCTATATTACAAATACAGTAGCTGAACCAAGGGCGGATAAGTCGCCCCCAAAGTGGTTCTAGCCTGCTGGGTTCGCGACACATGCCGACTGCGCGGGTTTCCGGGTTGGGTCCGAGCCCGAAACCGGAAGTAGGTCACCATTGTTTACATATGTACATGTACATATAGTTTCTATATAAGTCTATATAAGACATACAGTAGCTGAACCAAGGGCGGATAAGTCGCCCCCAACGTGGTTCTAGCCTGCTGGGTTCGCGACCCATGCCGACTGCGCGGGTTTCCGGGTTGGGTCCGAGCCCGAAACCGGAAGTAGGTCACCATTGTTTACCTATTTTTTTACTATGTGCATGTACATATAGTACATATACAGAGTCTATGGAGCGTAGACAAGGGCCCGTAACTCGCCCCAAAACGGGTCCTAGCCGGGTCGGTTCGACACCCAGACCGCCGGGTCGGCGTTCTGGGTTGGGTCCGAGCCAGAAACCGGAACTAGGTCACCATTGTTTACCTATTTTTTAACTATGTGCATGTACATATAGTACATATACAGAGTCTATGGAGCGTAGACAAGGGCCCGTAACTCGCCCCAAAACGGGTCCTAGCCGGGTCGGTTCGACACCCAGGCCGCCGGGTCGGCGTTCTGGGTTGGGTCCGAGCCAGAAACCGGAACTAGGTCACCATTGTTTACCTATTTTTTAACTATGTGCATGTACATATAGTACATATACAGAGTCTATGGAGCGTAGACAAGGGCCCGTAACTCGCCCCAAAACGGGTCCTAGCCGGGTCGGTTCGACACCCAGGCCGCCGGGTCGGCGTTCGGCTGGGTTGGGTCCGCGCCAGAAACCGGAACTAGGTCACCATTGTTTACATATGTACATGTACATATAGTTTCTATATAAGTCTATATAACACATACAGTAGCTGAACCAAGGGCGGATAAGTCGCCCCCAAAGTGGTTCTAGCCAGCTGGGTTATCGACCCCTGCCGACTGCGCGGGTTTCCGGGTTGGGTCCGAGCCCGAAACTGGAAGTAGGTCACCATTGTTTACATATGTACATGTACATATAGTTTCTATATAAGTCTATATAAGACATACAGTAGCTGAACCAAGGGCGGTTAAGTCGCCCCCAAAGTGGTTCTAGCCAGGTGGGTTCGAAACCCATGCCGACTGCGCGGGCTTCCGGGTTGGGTCCGAGCCCGAAACCGGAAGTAGGTCACCATTGTTTACATAATTATGTACATGTACATATAGTTTCTATATAAGTCTATATAACACATACAGTAGCTGAACCAAGGGCGGATAAGTCGCCCCCAAAGTGGTTCTAGCCTGCTGGGTTATCGACCCATGCCGAGTGCGCGGGTTTCCGGGTTGGGTCCGAGCCCGAAACCGGAAGTATGTCACCATTGTTTACATATGTACATGTACATATAGTTTCTATATAAGTCTATATAAGACATACAGTAGCTGAACCAAGGGCGGATAAGTCGCCCCCAAAGTGGTTCTAGCCTGCTGGGTTCGCGACCCATGCCGACTGCGCGGGTTTCCGGGTTGGGTCCGAGCCCGAAACCGGAAGTAGGTCACCATTGTTTACCTATTTTTTTACTATGTGCATGTACATATAGTACATATACAGAGTCTATGGAGCGTAGACAAGGGCCCATAACTCGCCCCAAAACGGGTCCTAGCCGGGTCGGTTCGACACCCAGGCCGCCGGGTCGGCGTTCTGGGTTGGGTCCGAGCCAGAAACCGGAACTAGGTCACCATTGTTTACCTATTTTTTTACTATGTGCATGTACATATAGTACATATACAGAGTCTATGGAGCGTAGACAAGGGCCCGTAACTCGCCCCAAAACTGGTCCTAGCCGGGTCGGTTCGACACCCAGGCCGCCGGGTCGGCGTTCGGCTGGGTTGGGTCCGCGCCAGAAACCGGAACTAGGTCACCATTGTTTACCTATTTTTTTACTATGTGCATGTACATATAGTACATATACAGAGTCTATGGAGCGTAGACAAGGGCCCGTAACACGCCCCAAAACGGGTCCTAGCCGGGTCGGTTCGACACCCAGGCCGCCGGGTCGGCGTTCTGGGTTGGGTCCGAGCCAGAAACCGGAACTAGGTCACCATTGTTTACCTATTTTTTTACTATGTGCATGTACATATTGTACATATACAGAGTCTATGGAGCGTAGACAAGGGCCCGTAACTCGCCCCAAAACGGGTCCTAGCCGGGTCGCAGGCCGCCGGGTCGGCGTTCGGCTGGGTTGGGTCCGAGCCAGAAACCGGAACTAGGTCACCATTGTTTGCCTATTTTTTTACTATGTGCATGTACATATAGTACATATACAGAGTCTATGGAGCGTAGACAAGGGCCCGTAACTCGCCCCAAAACGGGTCCTAGCCGGGTCGGTTCGACACCCAGGCCGCCGGGTCGGCGTTCGGCTGGGTTGGGTCCGAGCAAGAAACCGGAACTAGGTCACCATTGTTTTCCTATTTTTTTACTATGTGCATGTACATATAGTACATACAGAGTCTATGGAGCGTAGACACGGGCCCGTAACTCGCCCCAAAACGGGTCCTAGCCGGGTCGGTTCGACACCCAGGCCGCCGGGTCGGCTTTCTGGGTTAGGTCCGAGCCAGAAACCGGAACTAGGTCACCATTGTTTACCTATTTTTTTACTATGTGCATGTACATATAGTACATATACAGAGTCTATGGAGCGTAGACAAGGGCCCGTAACTCGCCCCAAAACGGGTCCTAGCCGGGTCGGTTCGACACCCAGGCCGCCGGGTCGGCGTTCTGGGTTGGGTCCGAGCCAGAAACCGGAACTAGGTCACCATTGTTTACCTATTTTTTTACTATGTGCATGTACATATAGTACATATACAGAGTCTATGGAGCGTAGACAAGGGCCCGTAATTCGCCCCAAAACGGGTCCTAGCCGGGTCGGTTCGACACCCAGGCCGCCGGGTCGGCGTTCTGGGTTGGGTCCGAGCCAGAAACCGGAACTAGGTCACCATTGTTTACCTATTTTTTTACTATGTGCATGAACATATAGTAGATATACAGAGTCTATGGAGCGTAGATAAGGGCCCGTAACTCGCCCCAAAACGGGTCCTAGCCGGGTCGGTTCGACACCCAGGCCACCGGGTCGGCGTTCTGGGTTGGGTCCGAGCCAGAAACCGGAACTAGGTCACCATTGTTTACCTTTTTTTTTACTATGTGCATGTACATATAGTACATATACAGAGTCTATGAAGCGTAGACAAGGGCTCGTAACTCGCCCCAAAACGGATCCTAGCCGGGTCAGTTTGACACCCAGGCCGCCGGTTCGGCGTTCTGGGTTGGGTCCGAGCCAGAAACCGGAACTAGGTCACCATTGTTTACCTATTTTTTTACTATGTGCATGTACATATAGTACATATACAGAGTCTATCGAGCGTAGACAAGGGCCCGTAACTCGCCCCAAAACGGGTCCTAGCTGTGTCGGTTCGACACCCAGGCCGCCGGGTCGGCGTTCTGGGTTGGGTCCGAGCCAGAAACCGGAACTAAGTCACCATTGTTTACCTATTTTTTTACTATGTGCATGTACATATAGTACATATACAGAGTCTATGGAGCGTAGACAAGGGCCCGTAACTCGCCCCAAAACGGGTCCTAGCCGGGTCGGTTCGACACCCAGGCCGCCGGGTCGGCGTTCTGGGTTGGCTCCGAGCCAGAAACCGGAACTAGGTCAGCATTGTTTACCTATTTTTTTACTATGTGCATGTACATATAGTACATATACAGAGTCTATGGAGCGTAGACAAGGGCCCGTAACTCGCCCCAAAACGGGTCCTAGCCGGGTCGGTTCGACACCCAGGCCGCCGTGTCGGCGTTCTGGTTTGGGTCCGAGCCAGAAACCGGAACTAGGTCAGCATTGTTTACCTATTTTTTTACTATGTGCATGTACATATAGTACATATACTGAGTCTATGGAGCGTAGACAAGAGCCCGTAACTCGCCCCAAAACGGGTCCTAGCCGGGTCGGTTCGACACCCAGGCCGCCGGGTCGGCGTTCTGGGTTGGGTCCGAGCCAGAAACCGGAACTAGGTCACCATTGTTTATCTATTTTTTTACTATGTGCATGTACATATAGTACATATACAGAGTCTATGGAGCGTAGACAAGGACCCGTAACTCGCCCCAAAACGGGTCCTAGCCGGGTCGGCTCGACACCCAGGCCGCCGGGTCGGCATTCTGGGTTGGGTCAGAGCCAGAAACGGGAACTAGGTCACCATTGTATACCTATTTTTTTACTATGTGCATGTACATATAGTACATATACAGAGTCTATGGAGCGTAGACAAGGGCCCGTAACTCGACCCAAAACGGGTCCTTGCCGGGTCGGTTCGAGACCCAGGCCGCCGGGTCGGCGTTCTGGGTTGGGTCCGAGCCAGAAACCGGAACTAGGTCACCATTGTTTACCAATTTTTTACTATGTGCATGTACATATAGGACATATACAGAGTCTATGGAGCGTAGACAAGGGCGCGTAACTCGCCACAAAACGGGTCCTAGCCGGGTCGGTTTGAGGCGCAGGCCGCCGGGTCGGCGTTCTGGGTTTGGTCCGAGCCAGAAACCGGAACTAGGTCACCATTGTTTACCTATGTTTTTACTATGTGCATGTACATATAGTACATATACAGAGTCTCTGGAGCGTAGACAAGGGCGCGTAACTCGCCCCAAAACGGGTCCTAGCCGGGTCGGTTCGAGACCCAGGCCAACGGGTCGGCGTTCTGGGTTGGGTCCGAGCCAGAAACCGGAACTAGGTCACCATTGTTTACCTATTTTTTTACTATGTGCATGTACATATAGTACATATACAGAGTCTATGGTGCGTAGACAAGGGCGCGTAATTCGCCCCAAAACGGGTCCTAGCCGGGTTGGTTCGCGACCCAGGCCGCCGGGTCGGCGTTCTGGGTTGGGTCCGAGCCAGAAACCGGAACTAGGTCACCATTGTTTACCTATGTTTTTAATATGTGCATGTACATATAGGACATATACAGAGTCTATGGAGCGTAGACAAGGGCCCGTAACTCGCCCCAAAAAGGGTCCTAGCCGGGTCGGTTCGAGACCCAGGCCGCCGGATCGGCGTTCTGTGTTGGGTCCGAGCCAGAAACCGGAACTAGGTCACCATTGTTTACCTATTTTTTTACTATGTGCATGTACATATAGGACATATACAGAGTCTATGGAGCGTAGACAAGGGCCCGTAACTCGCCCAAAAACGGGTCCTAGCCGGGTCGGTTCGAGACCCAGGCCGCCGCGTAGGCGTTGGTCACCTATACACGTGACCAATGCCAGTGCTGGTTAGGCTGGCTGTGAGCGTTCAAGCGCGAAATCAGTCCGCCATGTTCAGTAGAGTCATATACATGTATAGGATACTGTAATATATGTCTATATGAGAAAAATACCAGATTTTCAGGGGGAGACAATCCAGCCGCAAAGTGGTGATCGGGTGACCTGTCCATGACACGTGACAAATGGCAGTGCTGGTTAGGCTGGCTGTGAGCGGTCAAGCGTGAAATCGGTCCACATGTTCAGTAGAGTCATATACATGTATAGGCTACTGTACTATATGTCTATATAAGAATTAGACCAGATTTTCATGGGGGAGACAATCCAGCCGCAAAGTGGTGATCAGGTGACCTGTCCATGACACGTGACCAATGGCAGTTCTGGTTAGGCTGGCTGTGAGCGGTCAAGTATGAAATCGTGCCGCCATGTTCAGTAGAGTCATATACATGTAAGGCTACTGAACAGTATGTCTTTATGATAAATAGACCAGATTTTCAGGGGGAGACAATCCAGCCACAAAGTGGTGATCGGGTGACCGGTCCATGACACGTGACCAATTGCAGTGCTGGTTAGGCTGGCTGTGAGCGGTCAACGCGAAATCGTTCCGCCATGTTTAGTACAGTCATATACATGTATAGCCTACTGTACTATACATGTATGTCTATATGAGAAATAGACCTGATTTTCAGGGGGAGACAATCCAGCCTCAAAATGGTGATCTGGTGACCTGTCCCTGACATGTGACCAATGGCAGTGCTGGTTAGGCTTGCTGTGAGTGGTCAAGGGCGAAATCAGTCCGCCATGTTCAGTACAGTCATTTACATGTATAGCCTCCTGTACTATATGTCGATATGAGAAATAGACCAGATTTTCATGGGGGAGACAATCCAGCCGCAAAGTGGTGATCGGATGAACTGTCCATAACACGTGACCAATTTCAGTGCTGGTTTGGCTGGCTGTGAGCGGTCAAGCGCGAAATCGGTCCGCCATGTTCAGAACAGTCATATACATGTATAGCCTACTGTACTATATGTCTATATGAGAAATAGACCAGATTTTCAGGGGGAGACAATCCAGCCGCAAAGTGGTAATTGGGTGACCTGTCCATGACACATGACCAATGGCAGTGCTGGTTAGGCTGGCTGTGAGCGGTCAAGCGCCAAATCGGTCCGCCATGATCAGTAGAGTCATATACATGTATAGCCTACTGTACTTTACATGTATGTCTATATGAGAAATAGACCAGATTCTCAGGGGGAGACAATCCAGCCTCAAAGTGGTGATCTGGTGACCTGTCCCTGACATGTGACCAATGGCAGTGCTGGTTAGGCTGGCTGTGAGCGGTCAAGGGCAAAATCAGTCCGCCATGTTCAGTACAGTCATATACATGTATAGCCTACTGTACTATATGTCTATATGAGAAATAGACCAGATTTTCAGGGGGAGACAATCCAGCCGCAAAGTGGTGATTAGGTGACCTGTCCATGACACGTGACCAATGGCAGTGCTGGTTAGGCAGGCTGTGAGCGGTCAACCATGAAATCGGGCCTCCATGGTCAGTAGAGTCATATACATGTATAGGCTACTGAACAGTATGTCTTTATGATAAATAGACCAGATTTTCAGGGGAAGACAATCCAGCCACAAAGTGGTGATCGGGTGACCTGTCCATGACACGTGACCAATGGCAGTGCAGGTTAGGCTGGCTGTGAGTGGTCAACGCCTAATCGGTCCGCCATGTTCAGTACAGTCATATACATGTGAAACGAACCGGTATTGTCGTTTGTTCAGCGACTTTGTTGAGAGCATTTTCTCTTTGTATGCAAGATCGCCTTTGAACAATTACTTTGTTTAATAGTTTTGACAAATTATCTCCCTTTATTAAAATTGAATGTTTTTGTGAATTTTCTTCTTTCTCTGTCATGTTTAGAATTGTGATACGTTCTGATAATCTAAAACTGTATAGTATTAAACCTTTTTAACTATTTATTTGGAACTTTAAGGGAAATCCATACCTTTGTTTTATCAATTTAAAACTAGGTATAGTATTGTGTAACGTCAGCTATGGATGATATATAAATTACCTCCCTTTTTGAAAATTAATTTGTTTTACCTTCTGGATTGGAAATGGACTGTTCTGTAAAATTGACTCGTCCAATAGTATATGAATGCGTGTTGACTTCATTTGGGAGCAGAAAGTTGGTGACTGCTCGTGGAGGTGGTTGGACTGAAAGATAGTCGCGGGTCTACTGTTTATTTGCCGATGCTTTTCGATCAAGGTGTGTTCTTTCCACTGTACTGACAACAGAACATCATTGCGATTTGTATGTTGTTAATGTGGAAGCACCTTCTTGCTCGTTGACGTTGGTGGCAGAACAGGGTTTTCTGGTTATTTGCCGACGCTTGGCTGGTGGGGTATGAGCTATCTGCTGTACTGACATTCGAACATCATTGCGATTTGTAGTTTGTCTCTAAGGTGGAAGCGCTTTCCTGCACGTCAAAGTTGGTGGCAGAACCTTCGGGGTAAAGCGTGATTATCCTGGGCTATCCCTTGTATCGTACCCGAGGTTATTTTAGTAGACAGACTGATTTTGTTCCAACGTTTGAGGTTTTGTTTCTGCTCCGGGTCGTCCTTGTGATATAGGAGTGTTTGGACTGTTGGTTCCAAGCAGTAGTCTATGACCCGAGAGAGTGTTTCGAGGTTTTGGTTTTGGTTTAGTGTTAGCTCCGAGCTGTTCCTGAGACATTGGCTTGTCCGGGCTCGGAGTCTGTAGGTTTCAACATACGTTTTATAACCCGAGGTTTTGTTCGGGGTTTTAGTTTTAGTTTTGGTTTTGCTTTAGTTTCGAGTAGTTCCTGAGACATTGGCTTGTCCGGACTCGGGGTCTGTTGGTTTCCACATACGTTTTATAACCCGAGGTTGTGTTCGGAGTTCTAGTTTTGGTTTTGGTTTTGCTTTAGCTCCGAGTTGTTCCTGAAACATTGGCTTGTCCGGACTCAGGGTCTGCTGGTTTCAACATACGTTTTAGAACCCGAGGTTTTGTTCGGGGTTTTAGTTTTAGTTTTGGTTTTGCTTTAGTTCCGAGTTGTTCCTGAGACATTGGCTTGTCCGGACTCGGGGTCTGTTGGTTTCAACATACGTTTTATAACCCAAAGTTGTGTTCGGAGTTATAGTTTTGGTTTTGGCTTTGCTTTAGTCCCGAGTTGTTCCTGAGACATTGGCTTGTCCGGACTCGGGATCTGTTGGTTTCAACATACGTTTTATAATCCGAGACTGTGTTCGGAGTTTTAGTTTTGGTTTTGCTTTAGTTCCGAGTTGTTCCTGAGACATTGGCTTGCCAGGACTCGGGGTCTGTTGGTTTCAACATACGTTTTATAACCCGAGGTTGTGTTCGGAGTTATAGTTTTGTTAACGCTTTTGTCTCTGCTCCAGACTGTGTCTGGAACATTAGGTTGGAACATATTGTTCTATACTGTAGTTTTATTCTATCGTGTCTATAACTTTTGTTGTTTCGATTGGTTTTCATTCTGAGGTATTGTCTCAGGAGTGTGTTTTTGTTTTATGCTTTGTACCTGTACATATTATATACGTTTTAATTTAGTTTCTAATCATTTAAGCAATAAGCTTGAGAAAAATCTTACTATATATATAGACATAGTATCGTTGTTACGCCCAGAACACGAGTCGGTGTCCTGGGATTGTCTCGTCTCCGTCCCTACAGCAGGCTCGGACGCCTAGTCAGTCGGTGTTAAGACGAGCACCGACTTAAAACACGTACGCGAGCGCCGGCTTGACGGCCGCGCGCCCAGCGGACACGTTACACATGTATAGCCTACTGTACTAAATGTCTATAGGAGAAATAGACCAGATTTTCATGGGGGAGACAATCCAGCCGCAAAGTGGTGATCGGGTGACCTGTCCCTGACATGTGACCAATGGCAGTGCTGGTTAGGCTGGCTGTGAGTGGTCAAGCGCGAAATCAGTCCGCCATGTTCAGTACACGGCTAAGCCAAGATAAATCGGACCTTTTGATTTTGCCAATGTTACATTGAAATATTCTGAAAAGTTCATTTTAAATTAAATGAAGAGTATTTTTTCCAACACGTTATCTTGAGAGCTTTCTGGTGATGTATAGTTTTATATATGTTCTATTACCATTTTTTGAATTATTTAGGATTATATTCCCTAAAAACCCGGTTTTTACACTGTTTTTGAGTCTCACTGAGGTTTTGTTCTTTTTTCATCAATTGTTTTGAAAAGTGTTTGTTGGTTACAGTTATTTTGATGTGTTTTCTATCTCTGACTGACATACAGGTATACGGTATTTTTTACGAAATTTATTTATAATCAATATTTAAGAAAATATTCATGAAATAGTAAACATGTACCCTTGTAACGCAAGTTAGAGTTTTACGTTACCATCTTTGATAGACTTTAAAACAATGTTGCTGCTTTATTTCACTTGTATCACCTTTTTACTATTACAGTTTATAATTATTTTTATCTAATCAAAATGAAGTTTTTTAGAGCATATGCATTTTCTTTTTGGATAATAACTACTGAACATTGTAAATTTTATGTAGAGTCCGTAGCCCCTGTTTTAAACTGTGTGCTGACTTAATATAAAGAAACATAGCTGCTGTTTTATTACGTTTTCTGTTTTTGGTTGTGCCATGTAGGTAATGCAGGAAAGGAATTAAATCAGAAGAAGAGCAAAAAAAATCTAAAGACAAATAAGTGCTGTCCGTAGCCCTGTAGAGTCCGTAGCCCCTGCTATATTTATATCTTTTTTCACACAGGAAAATTATAAAACTTTTCTAATTTTCTTAGTTTCGTACTTGTGCTGACTAGCTATGCATCTAAATACTGTATGTCTTGACAATCTTCATTCTGTTGAAAATAATGTTAAATTTGACGTAATTTATAAATTTTCTGATAGATTTCTTTAATGGTCAAACTGATACATTAGACATTTCAGAAGATACTTAAATATATATTTGTAGTGTTTGTAAGTTGAAGTTTATTGTTTTTAAAGGATAATTACACTTAAAACAAAACAAAACAGCTTTAAATATGTGATAGAAACAGATACTGGTGTGGTGTAGAGTCCGTTGCCCCATGTTAATTTTCACATAATTCATTCTTTTGTATTTTTACTCCCAAACTTATATACATGTATGTACGAGGGGTGATTGGAAAGTTCGAGGAATTTATTTATAAATGGTACACGGGATAACATAGGAAAAAACAAAATACATCATTCTGTACGTTTACCAAAGACTGATATAAGACCCAAATATTTTCTTGATACATTTGATAATAAAGTTTTCACGAAACATTTTACTACATTAGTATATGGTACTTGAAGCACGCCGACGTCATCATTGAGTTACTTAAACGTCAAAGTCAAGTTTCCTATTTATTTTCTGCACATAATCACCACCTATTTCCATACACTTTCTATGGCTTTGTACCCACAGATTAAATGTAACCTTAAAGTATTCCTCACTGAATGAATAAAAAATTCTCTTGTGCAATACAGCACATTGTAAGCCATCAATCCTTATCTAGAAGCTTCTCCACTCACGTTACCTTTCCAACAGTGACTGTCAGTGTCAGTTGACATGGTCTTTCTTCATCAAATACCCATGCTCTACCTTCCCTGAACCTCTGTTGCCATTGGTAGACAATGGTTTTTTTCACATGCTTGTAATGTATCAGCAGTTTTAATTTGTTTAAGCGTATCTGCAGGTGACAAATAGAGTCAAACACAACAATTTATGACTGCACCCAACTCAAAATCATTTGTTGACGTCATTCGCTGTTTCGAAGCCATGACTCTAAATTCTATGCTGTGCAATAACCATTCATAAGAATTTCATGAAACTTTCAGGAAATGATTTCCAGACGTTACACTAGTGTAATTAATGTTGGCGCATAATTCGCAACAAAATTGAGTGCGTAATACCATGTTGATTGTTTTAAAAATAGGTGAAAAATAGTGTGCTTCAAGTGACCAAACAGTGGTTGCTATGGATACCATTTATTCTTTCTACATATTGATAATCTGTTCACCAATATGATTTTTAAAACACAAATGAATTGTTTTACACTTATTTAAGTTTTAATGTGATTTGACAAAAGGGTAAATATTTTAGAAAGGAATTCCGCGAATTTATCAATCACCCCTCGTATAGAGATAATTTATTTGATAGATTTTTGCTGTTGAAATATACATAGAAACAGGTTGAAAATTCAGGACTTTGTTTTGTTTTGACATTTTATGTTACTAAAAAACATACATTTTTCATGTTTTCTCAAGTAAAGTAAAGAAATTGTTTCTTCATATTATTGCTCATTTTTTTCAAAAGTCAGAAAATTAATACTGTATCAAAAGAATATTATTCCACAGGTCAATTTACATTAAACTACTTTCTTCAATCTACTAAATACAATCAAGTCAGTATGTAGAGTCCGTAGCCCCTGATAATTCCATTTTATGATTTTCTTTATTTGGTCAAGAAACATATGATTATTCATATCAAACTTGTTCTAAATGTGTTGTCTACATCTTCGAATACTTTCAAATATAAAAAATCAGTTTTGTTTCTTTTTTCTCATTAAGATGTAAATTTAAACTTTACATTCCCTGTGTATTTTGGGTATTTGCGCTTTTGACCATGGCAAATGTTGCAAACAATGAGAGTCAGTGTAGATTCACTTCTAAATTGATAAATACATAAATATCAAACTTATTTTAAATCATATATAAGAAATATACGTCTATCTAATTTTTTCTAGTGGTGATATGAATTACCGTGTAGAGTCCGTAGCCCTGGTTTCCAATTATATAATTTTCTTTTTAAGGGTCAGCAAAACCATATTATTCATATCAAACATGTTCTAAATGTGTTGTCTACATATTCGAATACTTTCAAACATAAAAAATTAGTTTCGTTTCTTTTTTCTCATCTATATGTAAATTGAAACTTAACATTTCCTGTGTATTTTGGGGTATTTGCACTTTTGACCTCGGTAAATGTTGCAGACAAGGAGAGAGTGGGCGTGGATTCTCTTCAAAATTTTAAAGTACATGTTTATAAAACTAAATAACAATTTTTTTATAAGAAATATACATCTTTCTAATTTTTCGTGTGGTGATATAAATTACCATGTATAGTCCGTAGGCCCCTTGGGTACATCTATTCAACCGTTCTTAACTTTTTTGTTCTACATGTTCCATCCAAGATCTTTTGGAAATTAGTGCCTAATAGACATGTCTGTATATTACTTTAAAAGAATCTGCACTCTGATGGGGTCTGAAAATTGGCCTATGTGAGACTGAACAGGTACCCTTTATCTTGGCTTAGCCGTACAGTCATATACATGTATAGCCTACTGTACTATACATGTATGTCTATATGAGAAATATATCAGATTTTCATGGGGGAGACAATCCGGCAGCAAAGTGGTGATCGGGTGACCTGTCAATAACACATGACCAATGACAGTGCTGGTTAGGCTGGCTGTGAGCGGTCAAGCGCGAAATCAGTCTGCCATGTTCAGTACAGTAATATACATGTATAGGCTACTGTAATATATGTCTATATGAGAAATAGACCATATTTTCAGGGGGAGACAGGCCAGCCGCAAAGTGGTGATCGGGTGACCAGTCCATGACACGTGACCAATGGCAGAGCTGGTTAGGCTGGCTGTGAGCGGTCAAGCGTGAAATCCGTCCGCCATGTTCAGTAGAGTCATATACATGTATAGGCTACTGTACTATACATGTATGTCTATATGAGAAATAGACCAGATTTTCAGGGGCAGACAATCCAGCCGCAAAGTGGTGATCGGGTGACCTGTCCATGACACGTGACCAATGGCAGTGCTGGTTAAGCTGGCTATGAGCGGTCAAGCGTGAAATCGGTCCACATGTTCAGTAGAGTCATATACATGTATAGCCTACTGTACTAAATGTCTATATGAGAAATAGACCAGATTTTTAGGGAGAGACAATCCAGCCGCAAAGTGGTGATCGGGAGACCTGTCCATGACACATGACCAATGGCAGTGCTGGTTAAGCTGGCTGTGAGCAGTCAAGTGCGAAATAGGTAGGCCATGTTCAGTAGAGGCATATACATGTATAGCCTACTATACTATATGTCTATATGAGAAATAGACCAGATTTTCAGGGGGAGACAATCCAGCCGCAAATTGGTGATCGGGTGACCTGTCCATGACAGATGACAAATGACAGTGCTGGTTAGGCTGGCTGTGAGCGGTCAAACGCGAAAACGGGCCGCCATGTTCAGTAGAGTCATATACATGTATAGGCTACTGTACAATATGTCTTTATGAGAAATAGACCAGATTTTCAGGGGGAGACAATCCAGCCGCAAAGTGGTGATCGAGTGACCTGTCCATGACACGTGACCAATGGCAGTGCTGGTTAGGCTGGCTGTGAGCGGTCAAGAGCAAAATCGGTCCGCCATGTTCTATAGAGTCATATACATGTACAGCCTATTGTACTATATGTCTATATGAGAAATATACCAGATTTTCAGGGGGAGACAATCCGGCCGCAAAGTGGTGATCGGGTGGCCTGTCCATGATACATGACCAATGGCAGTGCTGGTTATGCTGGCAGTGAGCGGTCAAGCGCGAAATCGGTCCGCCATGTTCAGTAGAGTCATATGCATGTATAGGATACTGTACTATATGTCTATATGAGAAATAGACCAGATTTTCATTGGGGAGACAATCCAGCCGCAAAGTGGTGATCGTGTGAGCTGTCCATGACATGTGACCAATGCCAGTGCTGGTTAGGCTGGCTATGAGCCTTCAAGCGCGAAATCGGTCCGCCATGTTCAGTAGAGTCATATACATGTATAGGCTATTGTATAATACATGAATGTCTATGTGAGAAATAGACCAGATTTTCAGGGGAGACAATCCAGCCGCAAAGTGGTGATTGGGTGACCTGTCCATAACACGTGACCAATGTCAGTGTTTGTTAGGCTGGCTGTGAGCGGTCAAGCGCGAAATCGGTCCCCCATGTTCAGTAGAGTCATATACATGTATAGGATACTGTTCTATATGTCTATATGAGAAAAATACCAGATTTTCAAGGGGAGACAATCCAGCCGCAAAGTGGTGATCGGGTGACCTGTCCATGACACGTGACAAATGGCAGTGCTGGTTAGGCAGGCTGTGAGCGGTCAAGCGTAAAATCGGTCCAGCTTGTTCAGTAGAGTCATATACATGTATAGGCTACTGTACTATATGTCTATAAGAGAATTAGACCAGATTTTCATGGGGGAGACAATCCAGCTGCAAAGTGGTGATCAGATGACCGGTCCATGACACTTGACCAATTTTAGTGCTGGTTTGGCTGGGTGTGAGCGGTCAAGCGCAAAATCGGTCCGCCAAGTTCAGTAGAGTCATATACATGTATAGGCTACTGTACTATACATGTATGTCTATATGAGAAATAGACCAGATTTTCAGGGGGAGACAATCCAGCCGCAAAGTGGTGATCCGGTGACCTGTCCATGACACGTGAACAATGGCAGTGCTGGTTAGGCTGGCTGTGAGCGGTCAAGTGCGAAATCGGTCCGCCATGTTCAGTAGAGTCATATACATGTATTGGCTACTCTACTATATGTCTATATGAGAAATAGACCATATTTTCAGGGGGAGACAATCCAGCCGCAAATTGGTGGTCGGGTGACCAGTCCATGACACGGGACCAATGGCAGTGCTGGTTAGGCTGGCTGTGAGAGGTCAAGCGTGAAATCAGTCCACATGTTCAGTAGAGTCATATACATGTATAGGCTACTGTACTATATGTCTATATGAGAAATAGACCAGATTTTCAGGGGGAGACAATCCAGCCGCAAAGTGGTGATCGGGTGACCTGTCCATGACACGTGACCAATGGCAGTGCTGGTTAGGCTGGCTCTGAGCGGTCAAGCGCAAAATTGGTCCCCTATGTTCAGTAGAGTCATATACATGTATAGGCTATTGTACTATATGTCTATAAGAGAATTAGACCAGATTTTCATGGGGAGACAATCCAGCCGCAAAGTGGTGATCCGGTGACCTGTCCATGACACGTGACCAATGGCAGTGCTGGTTAGGCTGGCTGTGAGCGGTCAAGTGCGAAATCGGTCCGCCATGTTCAGTAGAGTCATATACATGTATTGGCTACTCTACTATATGTCTATATGAGAAATAGACCATATTTTCAGGGGGAGACAATCCAGCCGCAAATTGGTAGTCGGGTGACCAGTCCATGACACGGGACCAATGGCAGTGCTGGTTAGGCTGGCTGTGAGAGGTCAAGCGTGAAATCAGTCCACATGTTCAGTAGAGTCATATACATGTATAGGCTACTGTACTATATGTCTATATGAGAAATAGACCAGATTTTCAGGGGGAGACAATCCAGCCGCAAAGTGGTGATCGGGTGACCTGTCCATGACACGTGACCAATGGCAGTGCTGGTTAGGCTGGCTGTGAGCGGTCAAGCGCGAAATCGGTCCGCCATGTTCAGTACAGTCATATACATGTATAGGCTACTGTACTATATGTCTATATGAGAAATAGACCAGATTTTCAAAGGGAGACAATCCAGCCGCAAAGTGGTGATCGGGTGACCTGTCAATTACACATGACCAATGGCAGTGCTGGTTAGGCTGGCTGTGAGTAGACCAGCGCGAAATCAGTCCGCCATGTTCAGTAGAGTCATATAAATGTATAGGATACTGTACTATATGTCTATATGAGAAATATACTAGATTTTCAGGGGGAGACAATCCAGCCGCAAAGTGGTGATCGGGTGACCTGTCCATGACACGTGACCAATGGCAGTGCTGGTTAGGCTGGCTCTAAGCGGTCAAGCGCAAAATTGGTCCCCTATGTTCAGTAGAGTCATATACATGTATAGGCTATTGTACTATATGTCTATAAGAGAATTAGACCAGATTTTCATGGGGAGACAATCCAGCCACAAAGTGGTGATCAGGTGACCTGTCCATGACACGTGACCAATGGCAGTGCTGGTTAGGTTGGCTGTGAGCGGTCAAGCGCGAAATCGGTCTGCCATGTTCAGTTAAGTCATATACATGTATAGCCTACTGTACTATATGTCTAAATGAGAAAAAGACCAGATTTTCAGGGGGAGACAATTCAGCCGCAAAGTGGTGATCGGGTGGCCTGTCCATGACACATGACATATGGCAGTGCTGGTTAGGCTGGCTGTGAGCGGTCAAGCGCAAAATTGGTCCGCCATGTTCAGTACAGTCATATACATGTATAGCCTACTGTACTAACTGTCTATATGAGAAATAGACCAGATTTTCAGGGGGAGACAATCCAGCCTCAAAATGGTGATCTGGTGACCTGTCCCTGACATGTGACCAATGGCAGTGCTGGTTAGGCTGGCTGTGAGCAGTCAAGCGAGAAATCAATCCACATGTTCAGTAGAGGCATATACATGTATAGCCTACTATACTATATGTCTATATGAGAAATAGACCAGATTTTCATTGGGGAGACAATCCAGCCGCAAAGTGGTGATCTGGTGACCTGTCCATGACACGTGACCAATGGAGGTGCTGGTTAGGCTGGCTGTGAGCGGTCAAGCGCGAAATCGGTCTGCCATGTTCAGTAGAGTCATATACATGTATAGCCTACTGTACTATATGTCTAAATGAGAAATAGACCAGATTTTCAGGGGGAGACAATCCAGCCGCAAAGTGGTGATCGGGTGGCCTGTCCATGACACATGACATATGGCAGTGCTGGTTAGGCTTGCTGTGAGCGGTCAAGCGCAAAATCGGTCCGCCATGTTCAGTACAGTCATATACATGTATAGCCTACTGTACTAACTGTCTATATGAGAAATAGACCAGATTAATAGGGAGAGACAATCCAGCCGCAAAGTGGTGATCGGGAGACCTGTCCATGACAAGTGACCAATGGCAGTGCCGGTTAGGCTGGCTGTGAGCGGTCAAGCGAGAAATCAATCCACATGTTCAGTAGAGGCATATACATGTATAGCCTACTGTACTATATGTCTATATAAGAAATAGACCAGATTTTCATGGGGGAGACAATCCAGCCGCAAAGTGGTGATCTGGTGACCTGTCCATGACACGTGACCAATGGAGGTGCTGGTTAGGCTGGCTGTGAGCGGTCAAGCGCGAAATCAGTCCGCCATGTTCAGTACAGTCATATACATGTATAGGCTACTGTACTATATTTCTATATGAGAAATAGACCATATTTTCAGGGGGAGACAATCCAGCCGCAAAGTGGTGATCGGATGAACTGTCCATGACACGTGACCAATTTCAGTGCTGGTTTGGCTGGCTGTGAGTGGTCAAGCGCGAAATCGGTCTGCCATGTTCAGTACAGTCATATACATGTATAGCCTACTGTACTTTACATGTATGTCTATATGAGAAATAGACCAGATTTTCAGGGGGAGACAATCCAGTCTCAAAGTGGTGATCTGGTGACCTGTCCCTGACATGTGACCAATGGCAGTGCTGGTTAGGCTGGCTGTGAGCGGTCAAGTGCAAAATCAGTTTGCCATGTTCAGTACAGTCATATACATGTATAGCCTACTGTACTATATGTCTATATGAGAAATAGACCAGATTTTCAGGGGGAGACAATCCAGCCGCAAAGTGGTGAATAGGTGACCTGTCCATGACACATGACCAATGGCAGTGCTGGTTAGGCAGGCTGTGAGCGGTCAAGCGCGAAATGGGTCCGCCATGTTCAGTACAGT
Organism: Mactra quadrangularis; assembly: GCA_025267735.1. Lineage (NCBI taxonomy): Eukaryota > Metazoa > Mollusca > Bivalvia > Venerida > Mactridae > Mactra > Mactra quadrangularis. Next base: position 36,844,062 of record CM046305.1, on the reverse strand, counting down.
CATATACATGTATAGCCTACTGTACTATATGTCTATATGAGAAATAGACTAGATTTTCGGGGGGAGACAATCCAGCCGCAAAGTGGTGATCGGGTGACCTGTCCATGACACGTGACCAATGGCAGTGCTGGTTAGGCTGGCTGTGAGCGGTCAAGCGCCAAATCAGTCCGCCATGTTCAGTAGAGTCATATACATGTATAGGCTACTGTACTATATGTCTATATGAGAAATAGACCAGATTTTCAGGGGGAGACAATCCAGCCGCAAAGTGGTGATCAGGTGATCTGTCCATGACACATGACCAATGGCAGTGCTGGTTAGGCTGGCTGTGAGCGGACAAGCGCGAAATCGGTCCGCCATGTTCAGTAGAGTCATATACATGCATAGGATACTGTACTATATGTCTATATGAGAAATAGACAAGATTTTCAGGGGGAGACAATCCAGTCGCAAAGTGGTGATCAGGTGACCTGTCCATGACATGTGAACAATGGCAGTGCTGGTTAGGCTGGCTGTGAGTGGTCAAGCATGAAATCGGGCCGCCATGTTCAGTAGAGTCATATACATGTATAGGCTACTGAACAGTATGTCTTTATGATAAATAGACCAGATTTCCAGGGGGAGACAATCCAGCCACAAAGTGGTGATTGGGTAACCTGTCCATGACACGTGACCAATGGCAGTGTAGGTTAGGCTGGCTGTGAGCGGTCAACGCCAAATCGGTCCGCGATGTTCAGTACAGTCATATACATGTATAGCCAACTGTACTAAATGTCTATATGAGAAATAGACCAGATTTTCATGGGGGAGACAATCCAGCCGCAAAGTGGTGATCGGGTGACCTTTCCATGACACATGACCAATGGCAGTGCTGGTTAGGCTGGCTGTGAGCGGTCAAGCGCAAAATTGGTCCACCATGTTCAGTACAGTCATATACATGTATAGCCTACTGTACTATACACGTATGTCTATATGAGAAATAGACTAGATTTTCAGGGGGAGACAATCCAGCCGCAAAGTAGTGATCTGGTGACCTGTCCCTGACATGTGACCAATGGCAGTGCTGGTTAGGCTGGCTGTGAGCGGTCAAGCGCGAAATCAGTCCGCCATGTTCAGTACAGTCATATACATGTATAGCCTCCTGTACTATATGTCGATATGAGAAATAGACCAGATTTTCAGGGGCAGACAATCCAGCCGCAAAGTGGTGATCGGGTGACCTGTCCATGACACGTGACCAATGGCAATGCTGGTTTAGCTGGCTATGAGCGGTCAAGCGCAAAATCGGTCCACATGTTCAGTAGAGTCATATACATGTATAGGCTACTGTACTATATGTCTATATGAGAAATAGACCAGATTTTCAGGGGGAGACAATCCAGCCGCAAAGTGGTGATCAGGTGACCTGTCCATGACTAGTGACCAATGGCAGTGCTAGTTAGGCTGGCTGTGAGCGGTCAAGCATGAAATTGGGCCGCCATGTTCAGTAGAGTCATATACATGTATAGGCAACTGAACAGTATGTCTTTATGATAAATTGACCAGATTTTCAGGGGGAGACAATCCAGCATCAAAGTGGTGATCGGGTGACCTGTCCATGACACGTGACCAATGGCAGTGCTGGTTAGGCTGGCTGAGAGCAGTCAAGCGAGAAATAGGTCCACATGTTCAGTAGAGGCATATACATGTATAGCCTACTGTACTATATGTCTATATGAGAAATAGACCAGATTTTTAGGGGAAGACAATCCAGTCGCAAAGTGGTGATCAGGTGACCTGTCCATGACACGTGAACAATGGCAGTGCTGGTTAGGCTGGTTGTCAAGCGCTAAATTGGTCCGCGATGTTCAGAAGAGTCATATACATGTATAGCCTACTGTACTATATGTCTGTATGAGAAATAGACCTAGACTAGTCAGCCTAGCCCAAAAAAGGGCCTAACCTAGAAGTCCGTGCAAAAGAGGACAGGTATAAACTGCGGCCAAATGCGGTCAAATGTGCGGTCAAGAAAGTGCGGCCAAGAAACTGCGGCCAGTAAAGTGCGGCCAAATTATCAAATGTTAGTATCGAGTTTTTGTGAATAAAAAGCAAGATATGAAACATTTGTTCAGTAAAATGAGTTAAAAGGGCATTGTTGTGAAAATAGTTAAAGATTGTAATCTTAAAGATGATTTTATAATTTCAATTAATGAATTTTATGTTTTATGACTTGTATTATCCCCTCACTCGAATTCAATGTATTAAAGAATGTATGTTTGCAAATGTTGAATAAAAGTTTGAAAATAATTACAATTATGTGTTGTTATTAATGTTTTAACATAATTACATGCATGCATTGTTAAGTGTTGTTTTTTGTTTTTTGTTTTTTCTGTTAAGTGTTGTTGATTTTCTTATGATTTCATAATTGTCATTGTGTATTCACAGTTTTGACTCGGCATACATTGAACATCAAACATGTATTAAACATGTATTGCATAACAAGTATTAATTAGACTCAATTAAACGCCAATACAGGATTTATCTACAGAAATAAGAATAATATGTTTAATGTAAATTGTTTGCACGTGTATTACAATCTAGAGACAAAAATATATTTGATTGGCCAATCATTAGAATGAATGCCAGAATGAATAACCAATCATTTGTTTCTTTTTACAAACTTAAAGAAATTCGAAAACAGCTTCATTGAAACTGGCACAATTGTGTTTAACCTCTAGCAGTTAAAGTTGTCAATGTGCAAAAATGGCTGTAATAATAGGTCATTCGCAAACAAAATATTTTAATAAATATTTATCTGACACTAATATAGTGCATATGTGTTATAGTGGCTTGAGAGTGTAAAATTTAATTAAGCAGGATTCTGTGGTCGATCTTGTAACATCATCACAGGTGAGTCGTAAATTTGTTATATATTATTAGTATGTATTGTTCGTTTTTACTCAACTGTCAGAACATGAATAATTTCGCAGTGAATGCGTTTATTTAAATCAGTGTTGCAATACATCCATGAGTTTCTAAAAGTTTGTAATATAATCGAGTAAAGCTGTTTATGCAGTATAATATGTTTTAGTAAGCTTTGACTGTTTGACTGAAAAAAGACAATACTATATCATTGTGAATGTTGACATTCTCATTAATATGCCAATTAATATTAATTCATATGCCAGTAGGGCCGGTAATGTTTCATATTTATCAATTTAAGGTATCATTTTGTAAACATTTTAAATATGTGCTTGTCTCTATTATAATCAATATATTGTCTTACTTACACAAAGAACACTACAAATAAGGACATTTTCATTAATTTTCAGTCATAGAATTTTTAAACAAAAGGACACTCTATAAAGGAACTGATACATTTATTTTATTTATTTACTCGTTTAAATTTTTCTTTCTTTCTTGACGTTTCTTATACATAGAGATACCGTCTCTTGATTATGATATTGAATAAGTTATGTCATATCCTGATTCAGATTGTGCTTCGATCTATAGATTTTATTCTGATATTTTCTGTTTTCTTATCTCATACACGATTAATTCTTTAAATTCGATTTCTTGATAAGTTTTAGTGACCTTTACCGCTACAAATATAAAAAAAATCTGCTTCTCAAAAGGTCTCATCACCGTTTAACAGTGATATAAAAGTCATTATAAAAGTTGAGTCTATCGTTTTAACGGTTTATGTTAGTCACGTGATCTTAATTTCCCGCCCGATTGTCAACAATATATCGTGTATAGTACGTTAGGAAATTTTAACTTAAACCACACTTGTCGTGTCATGGAAAGTATTTTTTCATTAAAAAATGAGTGTTTTGCTGATAAATCCCAATAAAAATTATGTATATTTTTTCTTGTCGTTAAGTTATCATAGGACATGAATTTTCCTTTAGAACTACGATGATCGAATTCATTTTTGATATATTATAGAAAAGCTGGCATTGTCGAGCGATTACTACGTTTGACTGGTAATCATAGGATAGACTGCTCCGCGTTGGTTCGATTCCCATAAAAATCAGTTATTTCCATGATGGTTGGGAGTTTGAATTGCATCTTGATTGCATCGCGGCCTGGGATATTCTTGTCGGTATTAGTTGTGTAAGGCACAGACTTTTAAGAATTAATTAATAATGTACTCCTACATATGGTAAATACGGAAGATCTCTTGTAGTTATAAAGATACAATGAAAACTATTATTTTATTATGTAATGTCAAGCCAATCTGATGATGATATTCATGTATTTCAATAAATCCAATTTCTTATTTACATAGAACTTACGACGTTGCGTCAAATACTGGGGTCAATTTGCGTAACGTCAAAAGTAACGTTTTGTATTTAATTAATAGTCAGCATTCAGTCATAGTAATACCTGAAATAAATTGGTTACAGTGTTACAATATAATTGTTTACAGTTTCGTGAATCTTATCACATAGTTATTTCAAATACATAGAAATTTTATGTGTCATTTTACCATATTTCGCATATTCACCATACATTTACTGTTTTGTGAAATGATTGATGATAATAAAAAGTAATAATTATTTTTGTTTGGTATTTCATTTACTATTTTACCAAATATCTGTATTTTCACCATACAGCTTTTATTCACCTACTTCGAGCGAAATAAGCAAACATCTTTCTCACTGAAAAATAGTAAAATTGAAATGAAATCTACGCAGAATCAGTTATCTTAAACAAATCTAAGCATATCTGTACGATTTACCTCCCTTTGACAATGGATTTAATATTCTATATTTCTAGACTTTTACACTGTTTTCAATTTTCGTTAATGTGAAATTAGTTTATAGATTCACAAAATTAACGAATCTTATTCAATTAAGAATTGTATATTAATTCAAAAAAGTAAAATAACTCGGTACAAACATTTGATAATTTGGCCGCACTTTACTGGCCGCAGTTTGTTGGCCGCTGTTTCTTGACCGCACATTTGACCGCATTTGGCCGCAGAATATACCTGTCCTGCAAAAGAAATGTTTCTTTGTGTTTTGACATGTGACATACCTCTACTTTCAGCAACAAAAAGTTGCATGCCCTAGCTTGTGTCCAAATCTTTAAAAAATGACGTTAAAGAGTAAAGACATACACCGCATATTAACGAAAAATGCTGCTTAAGACTGGATTTGAGTAGAACCTTCATTACTGACTCTAAAAACCCCTTATTTTAAGTATTTAAGGACCTAGTATTGAAGTTACTGGCTGTAGGTACTCTTTCCTTCTTGTTTAGTCGTGATATAATGTAGAATTCATATTTTTCCTGTTAAGAGAGGGGTAAGATTACCCCACCCACTTTTATTATAATGGCACAATTAGATAAAACAAAACATAGTTTTCAGTTACGTATATATTACCTCACCTGAGCACAAAGTGTCCAAGAAGAGCTATTGTGGGAGTTTGACCAATGTGCTTTAGTGCGTGGGTGTGTGTAGGGGTGCGTGCATGTGTTCCGGGGTAGGAGCTTGGGTGCGTACGTCAGTCGTCAACAATTCTTTAAAATATCTTCTTGTAAAAAACATGAGGTCTTTAAATAAAGAACATTACAAAAAACGTAAGGTCTTCCATTATTAAACTTGGCATGTCACATTACTAGAAGGTGCTTTAAAAAAGATTATTCAAATTATGCCCCTGGGGTCAAAATTGACCCCGCTCTAGGGGTCAAATGATTAACATAGAAATGTATAGGGCAATGTTACAAAAATCTCAAAACCTTCAAGACTTAGAGCCTTGATACTTGGTATGTAGCATACCTAGACGGTGCTTGTCAATAACGAAGATTATTCAAATTATGTCCCGGGGTCAATATTGGCCCCGCCCCAAGAGTACCAAGTTTCACAAAAATTTCTAGAAGAAATGTCAGAAATTTTCTTCTCAAAAACGTTATGACATAAAGCTTTGGTATTTGGCAGGCAACATCATATAAAGGTTTTCAACAAAGCTTGTTAAAAGTATGCCACTGGAGTCACTGTTGGTCCCACCCCAGGGGTCACAAGATTTACATAAAGTTATACAAATGTATATGGCAATGTTGAAAAATCTTCATTTCAAAAATGACAAGACGTGGAGCTTTCATATTTGCTATGTGGTATTATCTTCAGGTCTTCTACAAAGATTGTTTGAATTTTGTTTCTGGGTTCATAACTGGCCCAGCCCCAGGAATCACTGTTTTCATTGACTGAATCTGTTAGATAATGTTATGTCAGATGCCCTAGTTCTCAGGTGAGTGGTCCAGGGTCCTCAGGACCCTCTTGTTAATGTTCCTAATCAACAACAATATACATAAATGTCCTTACACAAACCTTGACTAAATAAAACATTTTAATGTTCGTCATATTTTGTTTTGTTTATCGCAATACCATGTAAGATACATATACCGGTAGATATTATTGACATAAAACTGGTAAACAATACTTTGTCAAATATATTCAATATTTGATGAAGATAGCATGTCGCTGTTCCGAGTAATTACACATCAACATCAACACAGCCTGCATAATTAATTTACAAATTCTTTCAGTCTTAATTATTACATATTGGGTAATGGAAGAAATGTATTTCGCACAATCCAGACTCTCATAAAATACAATTTGTAACAAGTTACAAACTTTAATGCATATATATACATGTATACATGTATCTATTCGAAACGCTTCTGATGAATACAAAAAGGTATGTATGAATTCGTAACCAATTGTCGTATTGAAATCTTAACTAGGAAAAAAATATTTGGCCTGGTAATATACCCCACCCTCTAGAGTAATACATGGCAAACAACACAGAGATTGTGACAGAAACAAGTATGGCATCGTTTTATGTATCCTTCACCATTACACAATTAATGTCATATTATCAGTTAAGAAAACAGCTTTCTTATCATCATGTGATTCAAAATCAGGGATACATATGACTTTAACTAGGCAAAATACTTAATACAGTTTAACTTTAACAAGCAAACACACCATGAGATGGCAAAATGCTATAAGGCAAAAATGTTGTTTGTTTTCACTAACGTCTCAAAACATTAGGGTAGGTAAGTAGGCAAATATGTAGAGTATTCAAATCATCTGGGTTAATGTATACACCACAGACAGTGGAATACAATTAAAAATAGATTCTTGTATACATATTATTAGTCTTCGTTACAATATTGTACATTTTGTCATTAATTAATCATAATTATTTTCGCTTTAAAATCGTCGAAAATTTAAGGTCGGTCTGGTTACTGAAAACAAACAACATTTTTACACCAAAGCACTTAAAAGGGAGATATAGGCAAAATTTTCACTTCTCTTTTTCCTAATTTTGCATGCTATTATCATAATTGTTGTTTCAACAGACACACTGAAATATTGCTAGTCAAAATGTAATAATGATCATTTACTGATGGAAAAATACAAGCGCGTATTATTGTGCAACATTAGTATAACTGTATCACATGATACCCAAACTAAATATTAATTAAGTTTGTCCACAGGTATCAATATCCGCTAATGTCGGAGAGTTTGTACAGTTTATTACTATACAGTTACCAAAACCAGCAGAGCATTGCAGTCCATGGATATTGGATATTGAATATATAAGCTGTTATTACATAATAGTATGGCTAATAAAAACAAAAAGAAGAGAAATAGGAGTAATGGTAGTGACAATCTCAATACTAGTAAAATTTTCAAACCAAGAGGCCCTTCGGAAAGCTCTGAGGGGTCAGGGGCAGATTCTAGTGTTATTGTAAGTGAGATACTAAATGAAACAAATACAGTGTTATATGAATCTTTCAATGAGGAAGCTGATACTAACGTTGGTGTAACTGATAAAATGACGTCATCAAACGATTCTGCTGCTTCAATTACAAACAATATAGAGTCTACAAATCCTACAAATGGTGATATAATGAAGCTTTTACAGCACATTAGCCAAAGAATTAGTGTTGTAGAAAATAAGCTAAGTTCTTTAGATAGTTTAGAAAAGAAAGTTGAGAATGTTGATAAAGACTTGAAGAAAATCTGGTTAACAATTGATGAAAATAATAAAAAGATAGATAAGAGACTTACTCACCTGGAAGAAAAATCTGATGATGTACAGTTTGCTGTAGGAAATGTACAGAGTAAACTAGAAGCTACAGCCTTAGAGAATGACAAATTAAAAAATGATATTGCCTATCTCCAATCACAATCAATGAGAAATAACCTCATTTTTACAAACATTAAAGAAGTAGCAAATGAAAAAGCTGAAGATACTGAAAGAATTTTAAGAGAGTTTATACATGATAAATTAAAAATTGCAAAGACAGCTGCTAATGAAATGATGATTGAAAGAGCCCACAGAATTGGACATGCTAGTAATGGAACTAGAAACATTGTATGTAAATTCACCTATTTTAAAGATAGAGAGATAGTGAGAAAAGCTAGAAGTGAGTTAAAAGGTTCTGGATACTATATAAATGAACAATTCCCAGCTGATGTTGTTGCTAAACGAAAAGCATTGATACCAAAGATGAAGAAAGCTATATCGGAAAACAAGAGAGCTTGGATTTCATACGACACCCTCTACATTGATGGTAAACCGATGAAGACGACGTAGGAAGATGCGGAGAATAACGTCAATCTATTAGTATGGAATTGTAATGGTCTGACAAACAATAAACTAAATGATTCAAATTTTCTAAATAATATTGTGAATAATGATATCATCTTCTTAAGTGAATCCTGGACAGACCAAAATAGTGACATTAGTATACCAGGTTTTGAATGCCTCAACTTTTATAGAATATTTAAAAATAAAAATGCAAAGCGCAATAGTGGTGGCGTGGTTCTTTACATAAAAACTCATATTATAGATGGTGTTACTATTATTCGTACACATTATGATAGTATTATATGGATACAATTGGATAAAGACTTTTTTAATTTTGAATATGATGTATTTGTATGTGGTGTTTATTTATGGACTGATGAAAGTCCAGCTGCTAAACTTTATAATGTAAATCTTTTTGACATATTGCAACAGGATATTTTTGACTTTGAGCAGTTAGGCTGCGTAATGATTGCTGGTGATTTTAATGCTAGAGTAGGTAAAAATGCAGATTTTATTGAAAGCGATAATTATGTACATGATATTGATCCTGATGATTATTGTCCAGACTTACCCTCTGTCAGGGCCTCCCAAGATTCAGTATGCAATACTCGAGGTATACATTTATTAGATATGTGTAAATCTACCTCAATGAAAATTGTAAACGGTCGCTTAGGGTGTGATTTTAACAAGGGTTTATTTACATATTTTAATAATAAAGTATGCACTACTATTGATTATCTGATAGCTCAAGAAAATTTCTTTTTTCTTATCGACGATTTTATAGTGCACGAATTTAATATATACAGTGACCATGCACCGTTATCATTTTCATTACGTAGCAACATTAATGCAAAAGATTCAAGTACAGAGTATATTAAACATGATAAATATAGATGGAACTCTGATTATAAACAACAATTTAGGAATGCTATTATAGGCAAATTACCCGATTTTAATCATCTACTAATGCAAAATTGCGATGATGTTCAACAAATTAATAAATTAGTCACCGACTTTGGTCATATTATTGGTAGTGTAGCAGATCCACTTTTTAAGAAAACCGTACAATACAATCCTTCAGTGAAACGAGTCGATAACAACAAAGAGTGGTTTGACAATGAATGCAAAACTGCTCGAATTGAGTATCAACGTCATTTAACACTATTCAATCGTACAAAGTCTGACGAAAATCGCCGCTGTTTGTTTGAGGCAAAACGTAAATATAAAAAAATTATGAAAGCAAAGAAACGTAATCATATGTATCAAATGTCTAAAAAATTAACGGACATGCGCAGTAAATCACCTAAGGACTTTTGGCGTTTTTTTTAAGAAAAATAATACAACTCCGAGTTCAAAATTGTCAGAAAATGATTTTAAACAGTATTTTTCTAGCATGTTTGATGATATTGACGTTAAACAACTAGATTTTGTTGAACAGTTTAATAGTTCTAGTAATTTTAACATTGATAATGAGACCTATTCGGAATTAAATGTACAAATTTCTATAACGGAAGTTGAAAAAGCAATAAAAAAACTTAAGCGTAATAAAACAACATGTCCAGCAGATAATCTCATGAATGAGTATTTTATAGATACAAGCGATATTTTATCTGGTCATTTATGTGACTTATTCAATAAAGTTTTTAACTCAGGTGTTTTTCCGGAATCATGGGCTCAAGGATTTATTGTGCCGTTACATAAACGGGGTCCGGAAGCAGATGTAAATAATTATCGCGGTATAACGCTTTTAAGTAATCTAGGAAAAATATTTGCAAGTATATTAAATTCCAGGGTTGAAAATTGGTATAATAAATATGATTTACTTACTGACGCTCAGTTTGGATTCCGTAAGGATCATAGCACTGCTGACGCTATCTTTATTTTGTACAATTTAATTGAAAAATATTTATCTGATAAAAAAAGATTGTATTGTGCTTTTATAGATCTAAAAAAGGCGTTTGATTCAATTAATCGCAATGCATTATGGTATAAATTATTTCATCTAGGATTAGATGGTAAAATACTCATTATGTTTAAAAGTATGTACAATATCGTTAAATCATGCGTAAAGCATAATAATAATTTCTCTGATTTTTTCGAAATAGCAGTGGGTCTACGACAAGGTCAAAACAATTCCCCAACTTTTTTCGCTTTATTTTTAAACGATTTAGAACTATTCTTACAGAATGATCCTAAATGTGGTTTATCAATTAATGAAATATGCATAATTACTTTACTTTTCGCCGATGATATGGTGTTATTTAGTGAAACTGTAGAAGATTTACAAAATAGCCTTAACTACTTGCATCTGTATTGCAACAAATGGGGGTTAGAGGTTAATACAGACAAAACAAAAGTTGTAGTATTTCGTAAAAGAGGCAAATTGAAAAATAATGAAATATGGCATTATGATAATAAATTAATAGAAACAGTTGATAATTTTAACTATCTAGGGGTTACCTTTAATTATACCGGTACATTTTTGTTGAATAATAAATGCTTGAAAGCAAAAGCTTTAAAAGCAATGCATGTATTATTAAATAATGTTAAAAAACTTGCAATTCAGCCCCATGTAGCATTGCAATTGTTCGATGCTTTTGTAAGCTCAATTTTAAATTATGGTTGTTCAACTTGGGGTTTCACAAAATCTAAAGATCTTGAACGTGTACATTTACAATACTGCAAGTCTATATTAGGGGTAAAACAATCAACAAGCAATGCCGCTATTTACGGGGAATTGGGCAGATACCCACTATGTATCACCCGTTATATATATTTTTTAAAGTATTGGTTTAAGTTAATTAAAACCGAAAATATTATACTAAAAACTGTTTATAATGACGTCTTGGATCGCCATTTTAAAGGTACTACAACCTGGGTAACCAATATAAAAGAATTATTAGACGAGTATGGTTTTACATATGTTTTTAATAATCCATATAATGTAGAAACTAAACCGTTTATTGAATTATTTAAGAAAACATTAATCGACAGTTTCGTACAAAAATGGTATGGTGACGTAGCTCGTAATTCTTGTCTTAATACTCTATACATGCATGTCAACGATAGCTTTAATTCACCTGTTTATATGTCTAAAATATTTTCGTTTAAACTACGTTCATGTATTACTAAAATTCGAATAGGAGCTCACAACTTATTTATTGAAAGCCAACGTTATGGCAGAAACAGAAAAGAAAGACATGATCGTAAGTGTATTCTGTGTACGCATAATGACATCGAAGATGAATTCCATTTTATTCTAGTTTGTAATAAGTATTCAGATTTACGTGAAAAATATATTCCACGTTACTATTATCGTAACCCGAGCATACTTAAGTTTTTAGATTTATTAAATAATGATAATACAAATATTTTAACTAAATTAGGCAATTTTATAGCAAAAGCATTCGAAAGACGAAATAAAAGTTTCCTTAATGTTCAATAATGACTTAAAACAACAATTGTACCGTTCTTCTCCATATATGTACATATAAAAATATTTAATATATGTTAACATTTCTACTATATTGTCTTTTTATAGTTTATATATGTTGATTAATAAATCTGTAAATATATTTGTAAGTAAGACTATATTTGTGGAAGATTGCTTGTGTGTGGTATGTGTGTGTGGTGTGTGTGGAGTGTTGTTAGAATATGTATTGTATAGTTTTGTATCGTGATTATTGTCTTCACTCTTTTGTAATGTTTTGAAAATTAACATAAAATGATAGACATTTGTAAGTAAAGCTACATTTGTGAATGATAGTTTTTGTGTTTGTGTGTGCTAGGTGTGGTGTGTGTGTGGTGTGTGTTTGAATATGTGTTTGTACCATGTTTATTGTATGTATGTTTTGTAATGTTTAGTTAATCTTGTAATGTATATTATGTAATATGATGATGTGCTTACGCACAAATCAAATAATAAAGTATCTATCTATCTATCTATCATGTTTTCAGCAACTGAATCACTAGGAAGGGGACTCGAGAGTGACTAATCTTAGTTGTAAGACTCCCCACGTACATGTACGTATTCGCTTGGCGGCACAAAAAAACGGACACTTAAAAAAAGCTGTTTTTTTAAAGCAAATTTCTTGATTTAATTGATATCTTTTGAATATAAAATGCCGAGATACCTAATGTGGTATCAAAGCATTAAAAAATAATTATTTCCTTGTGAAGTTAACACGAAAATGCTTAAAATTTAATCAGTACTAATGTTGTTGACAAATATATAAATTTCCGTCATACGGGGATTTACTTTAAGTGTGCATGCTTAAAAAACGGATGCAAATTTGTTTGTGCCTATTTCTAAATAATTGTTTGCTAAATAAAGAAAGCAAACAAGGGCCTCCTGACGAAAGCATGCGCTTAGTAGTTGGTTTACAGCTAAATTCATAGATTCAGCCATTCCAGGAGGAGTGAGAATGTTGAATGAACGCCGTAGTATGACCTGTACAATGTGTTCCTATGGCGTTAAATCAAACAAACACACATAATTAATTTCGACATAAACTTAGATCTGCATATGATTTTGATCTAAAGTTCATTAGAGCTACATTCACGTTTATGACGAGATGTTTAATTACAATTAAAAGCGTATAAGAGCAAAAAAAAAAACATTGTGAAGCAAAATTGAATTAAGTTAGCCGTATAGATCTACATTTACTGAATACTTCTGGTTTTAACCGCTGGCTTTCAACATTTGAACAGTCCTTTAGTTCATTATTGACATGTTTACGCCATGATGATGTCATAAACATGTCTGCTATATCATCATGTACATTCACCACGATTGGGTTAGAGGAGAAAATGATAGATTTTGAAGTTAGTGATGGTTGATTTAACTTAAATCTTGCACAATTAGCGATATATAGTTACTTTATAGATTTGCTTAAATCTTTAAAATGTATTGTGTTTATATAAGATAGAATTTGATTCCAATTCCCGCCGTCTCAAACGTCCGGTTTATATGTCGCTCGTCCGTGTTTTTACAGACGAGTGTCTCTCGAGATTACATTGTAAGCCCCGATTTTGAAGTACAAAATTTTGTGTGTTAACTTTTCTTGATATATAAATGTACTGAGCGGGGACCGAATTATACCATGTCAAAATTTCAATTCAAAACATGTTAAAACAAAAAAGGTTACCACTGAAAATGTTTAAAAAAACTTTCGGTAATAGGATGTGAAGAGTAATATTTGGTAATTAACCCTATTTCACGTCTTTAGATTATGAATCTTTCAACAAAACACACATATGGGTCGTTAAAATACTGCATAATACTAGTATGTTGTGTTTAGATGACGACAGGTTGTAGTTGGTGTCTCGTGTACGTTATGGCCAGTACCTGCTTCCGTAGTTTTATTGTTAAGTAAAACCCTCTATTCAAAATCGTTTTTTATTACATATTTTGATTTTCACTAAATCTTACGTTGAAAAAAACCCATTTAATTTATATTTTAGAAACACACAAATAAACTCACAGAGATACAAATAAAGAGTAATGAATTTTAGCAACACGGTTCACGGATGTGTTGACGGTCTTGACCTCGATATCATAAGACCTATTTTTAATCGACAGAAGGCTGTAAGACCATATTTAATTCTAATATACATTCAGCAAAGCCTATAAACAAGTTTTATGTACATATAAACAGCTTACCGATTAAAACTTCTCCGAAAACAAGCTTCACATTCAAGGATGGAAATAATTCACAATAATTTCGAAAATATGGCGGTGCGAATGTTATATTATGACGTCATTTTGTGACGTATTTTCTGGAAAACGCTTGTATGGTGTCCGTATATTGCCATCGTAAATTTTCCAATTTAGCATGTTTTAAAAGTGTTTTTATGCAAAATGTGCACATGCGATTTTATGCAACTTTTTTGTGTGAGCTTTTGAGAACATATCCTTTCGTGTAGAATTAATTTAATTTCTTTTGCAAGGACTTCAACCCCAAAAGTCAGCCTGATTAGCCTAACCAGATTTTTAGGGGGGACAATCCAGCCGCAAAGTGGTGATCAGGTGACCTGTCCATGACACGTGACCAATGGCAGTGCTTTTTAGGCTGGCTGCGAGCAGTCAAGCGGCAAATCATTCCGCCATGTTCAGTAGAGTCATAGACATGTATAGGCTACTGTACTATATGTCAATATAGGAAATAGAACAGATTTTCAGGGGGAAACAATCCAGCTGCAAAGTGGTGATAGGGTGACCTGTTCATGACACGTGACCAATGGCAGTGCTGGTTAGGCTGGCTGTGAGCGGTCAAGCGTGAAATCGGTCCGCCATGTTCAGTAGAGTCATATATATGTATAGGCTACTCTACTATATGTCTATATGAGAAATAGACGAGATTTTCAGGGGGAGACAATCAAGCCACAAAGTGGAGATCGGGTGACCTGTCCACTACACGTGACCAATGGCAGTGCTTGTTAGGCTGGCTGTGAGCGGTCAAGCGCGAAATCGATCCGCCATGTTCAGTAGAGTCATAAACATGTATAGGATACTGTACTATATGTCTATATGAGAAATGTACCAGATTTTCAGGGGGAGACAATCCAGCCGCAAAGTGGTGATCGGGTGATCTGTCCATGACACGTGACCAATAGCAGTGCTGGTTAGGCTGGCTTTGAGCAGTCAAGCAGCAAATCAGTCCGCCATGTTCAGTAGAGTCATATACATGTACATGTATTGGCTACTGTACTATATGTCAATATGAGAAATAGACCAGATTTTCAGGGGGAGACAATCCAGCCGCATTGTGGTGATCGGGTGACCTGTTCATGACACGTGACAAATGGCAGTGCTGGTTAGGCTGGCTGTGAGCGGTCAAGTGGCAAATCGGTCAGCCATGTTCAATAGAGTCATATGCATGAATAGGCTACTGTACTATATGTCTATATGAGAATTAGACAAGATTTTCAGGGGGAGACAATCCAGCCGCAAAGTGGTGATTGAGTGACCTGTCCATGACACATGACCAATGGCAGTGCTGGTTAGGCTGGCTGTGAGCGGTCAAGTGCGAAATTGGTCCGCCATGTTCAGTAGAGTTATATACATGTATAGCCTAATTTTCTATATGTCTATATGAGAAAAAGACCAGATTTTCAGGGGGAGACAATCCAGCCGCAAAGTGGTGATTGGGTGACCTGTCCATAACACGTGACCAATGGCAGTGCTCGTTAGGCTGGCTGTGAGCGGTCAAGCGCGAAATCGGTCTGCCATGTTCAGTACAGTCATATACATGTATAGCCTACTGTACTATATGTGTATATGAGAAATAGACCAGATTTTCAGGGAGAGACTATCCAGCCGCAAAGTGGTGATCGGGTGACCTGTCCATGGCACGTGACCAATGGCAGTGCTGGTTTTTCTGGCTGTGAGTGGTCAAGCGCCAAATCGGTCCGCAATGTTCAGTAGAGTCATATACATGTATAGGCTATTGTATTATACATGAATGTCTATGTGAGAAATAGACCAGATTTTCAGGGGAGACAATCCAGCCGCAAAGTGGTGATCGGGTGACCTGTCCATAACACGTGACCAATGGCAGTGCTGGTTAGGCTGGCTGTGAGCGGTCAAGCGCGAAATCGGTCCCCGATGTTCAGTAGATTCATATACATGTATAGGATACTGTACTACATGTCTATATGAGAAAAATACCAGATTTTCAGGGGGAGACATCCAGCCGCAAAGTGGTGATCGGGTGACCTGTCCATGACATGTGACAAATGGCAGTGCTGGTTAGGCAGGCTGTGAGCGGTCAAGCGCAAAATCGGTCCCCCTTGTTTAGTAGAGTCATATACATGTATAGGCTACTGTACTATATGTCTATAAGAGAATTAGACCAGATTTTCATGGGGGAGACAATCCAGCTGCAAAGTGGTGATCAGATGACCGGTCCATGACACTTGACCAATTTTAGTGCTGGTTTGGCTGGGTGTGAGCGGTCAAGCGCAAAATCGGTCCGCCATGTTCAGTAGAGTCATATACATGTATAGGCTACTGTATTATACATGTATGTCTATATGAGAAATAGACCTGATTTTCAGGGGGAGACAATCCAGCTGCAAAGTTGTCACCGGGTGACCTGTCCATGACACATGACCAATGGCAGTGCTGGTTAGGCTGGCTGTGAGCGGTCAAGCGCGAAATCTGTCCACCATGTTCAGTACAGACATATACATGTATAGGCTTCTGTACTATATGTCTATATGAGAAAAAGACCGGACTTTCAGGGGAGACAATCCAGCCGCAAAGTGGTGATCGGGTGACCTGTTCATGACACATGACCAATGGCAGTGCTGGTTAGGCTGGCTGTTAGCGGTCAAGCGCGAAATCGGTCCACCATGTTCAGTAGAGTCATATACATGTATAGGCTACTGTACTATATGTCTATATGAGAAATAGACCTGATTTTCAGGGGGAGACAATCCAGCCGCAGTAGGCTATACATGTATATGACTGTACTGAATATGGTACACTATATTTGCCATTATTCCTATGTTCCGATATTAACACTTTATTTGGTCAATCGTTCATATATTTGCACTATATTTTGGTCATTATTCATATATTCATATGTTTGCACTATATTTTGGTCATTATTTATATATTCATATATTTACACTTAATAATGATCATTATTTATATCATCATACATTAACACATTTATTATTATTCATATATTCCTAAATTAACACAATATTTTGATCATTTATCATACATTCATATATTTACACTATATTTATCCATCAACCCTTTATTCCCATATTTACACTATATTTGTCCATTATTCATGTTATCCAATATTTGCACTATATATGGTCAATCATTCATATATTCATATTTTACACTAAATTTGTCCATTCATTATATTTTCCTTAATTAAAGCAATATTTTGATCATCATTCCTTTATTTCTATATTTTTCACTTTATTTTGATCATTAATCCTGTATTCACAGTATATTTTGTTCACCATTACTATATTTCTGTATTCAAATTATTTTTGTATATCATTCCTATATTCATACTATATTATGCTCATCATTCATATATTCCTACTATATTTTCTCCTTCATTCCCATATTTCTATATTCGTGCTATATTTTGTTCAACATTCCTATTTTTCTATTTTCATACTATACTATGTTCATCATTCCTATATTTCTATATTCATACTATATTTTGTTCATCATTCCTATATTTCTATATTCATGCTATATTTTGTTCACCATTCCTATGTTTCTATATTCATACAATATTTTGTTCATCTTTCCTATAATTCTATATTCAAACTATATTTTGTTCATCATTCCTATATTTCTATATTCATACTATATTTTGTTCATTATTTTATGTTACTATATTCATGCTATATTTGTTCATCATTTCTATATTCCTATATTCATGTTATATTTTGTTCATCATTCCTATATTTCTATATCCATACTATATTTTGTTCATCATTCCTATATTTCTATATTCATGCTATATTTTGATCATCATTCTTATATTCATGCTATATTTTGTTCATCATTTCTATATTTCTATAATAATACTATATTTTGTTCATCATTCCTATAATTATACTAAATTTTGTTCATCCTTTCTATATTCATACTATATTTTGTACATCATTCCTATATTCTTACTAAATTTTGTTCATCATTCCTATATTCATACTATATTTTGTTCATCATTTCTGTATATCTATATTCATACTATATTTTGTTCATTATTCCTATATTCATACTATTTTTTTTCATCATTCCTATATTGTTATATTCATGCTATATTTTGTTCATCATTCATATTTTTTCTAAATTTATATTATATTTCGCCATCATTCCTATATTTCCATATTTGTGCTATATTTTCTTCATATTTTCTATATTCATGCTATATTTTGTTTATCATTTCTACATTCATGCTATATTTTGGTCATCATTCTTTTCTTTTTATATTAGTGCTATATTTCGTTCATTATTTCTATACTTCTGTATTCATACTTTATTTTGTAATTCATGCTATATTTTGTTTATGATTTCTATATTCATGCTATATTTTGTTTATCATTCTTATATTTCTATATTCGAGCTATACTTTGTTTAGCATTCCTATATGTCTCGATTCATACTATATTTTGTTATTCATTCTGATATTTCTATATTCATGCTATATTTTGTTCATCATATCTATATTTCTATATTCATGCTATATTTTGTTCATCATTTCTATATTTCAATATTCATACTACATTTTGTTCATCATTCCTATATTTCTATATTCATACTATATTTTGTTCATCATTCCTATATTTCTATAATAATACTATATTTTGTTCATCATTCCTATATTCATACTATATTTTGTACATCATTCCTATATTCATACTATATTTTGTTCATCATTCCTATATTCATACTATATTCTATTCATCATTCCTATATATCTATATTCATAGTATATTTTGTTCATTATTCCTTAATTCATACTATATTTTGTTCATTATTCCTATATTTCTAAATTTATATTATATTTTGCCATCACTCCTATATTTCCATGTTTGTGCTATATTTCTCATCATTTCTATATTCATGCTATATTTGTTTATCATTTCTATATTCATGCTATATTTTGTTCATCATTCTTATCTTTTTATATTAGTGCTATATTTTGTTCAAAATTTCTATACTTCTATATTCATGCTATATTTTGTTCATCATTTCTATATTTCTATATTCATGCTATATTTTGTTCAGCATTCCTATATTTCTCTATTCATACTTTATTTTGTTTATCATTCTTATATTTCTATATTCATGCTATATTTTGTTCATCATTACTATATTTCTATATTCATGCTATATGTTTTGTTCATCATTACTATATTTCTATATTCATGCTATATTTTGTTCATCATTACTATATTTCTATATACATGCTATATTTTGTTCATCGTTACTATATTTTTATATTCATGTTATATTTTGTTCATCATTACTATATTTATATATTCATGCTATATTTTGTTCATCATTACTATATTTATATATTCATACTATATTTTGTTCATCATTACTATATTTCTATATTCATGCTATATTTTGTTCATCATTACTATATTTCTATATTCATGCTATATTTTGTTCATCATTACTATATTCATGCTAAAATTTCTATATTCATGCTATATTTTGTTCATTGTTTCTACATTTTATATTCAAACTTTATTTTGTTCTTCATTCCTATATTCATACTTTTTTTGTTCATCATTTCTATTTTTCTATATTCAGGCTAAATTTTGTTCATCATTCCTATATTTCTATATTCATACTATACTTTGTTCATCATTTCTTTTTTTTAAATCCATGCTATATTTTGTTCATTTCTATTTTTCTATATTCATGCTATATTTTGTTCAGCTTTCATATATTCATGCTATATTTTGTTCATCATTTATATATTCATACTTTATTTTGTTCATTATCTCTTCATTTCTATATTCATACTATATTTTGTTCATTATTTCTATATTTCTATATTCATGCTATATTTTGTTCATCATTCCTATATTCATACTATATTTTGTTCATCATTCCTATATTCATACTATATTTTGTTCATCATTTCTATTTTTCTATATTCATGCTATATTTTGTTCATCATTCCTATATTCATACTATATTTTGTTCATCATTCCTATATTCATACTATATTTTGTTCATTATTTCTATATTTCTATATTCATGCTATATTTTGTTCATCATTCCTATATTCATACTATATTTTGTTCATCATTCCTATATTCATACTATATTTTGTTCATCATTTCTCTTTTTCTATATTCATGCTAAATTTTGTTCATTATTTCTAATCTTCTGTATTCATACAGTTTTTTGTTTATTATTATTATATTTTATATTTATGCTATATTTGGTTCGTCATTTCTATATTCATACAGTATTTTTGATTTCGATATTCATGATACATTTTGTTCATTATTTCTTTATTTCTAATTTCATGATTTATATTGTTCATCGTTTCTATATTCATGCTATATTTTGTTCATCATTTCTATATTCATGCTATATTTTGTTCATCATTTCCATATTCATGCTATATTTTGCTCATCATATCTATATTCATGCTATATTTTGTTCATAATTTCTATATTCATGCTATTTTTTGTTCATCATTATTATATTTCTATATTCATGCTATATTTTGTTCATCATTTCCTAATTCCTCATTCATTCTATAATTTGTTCATTATTTCTATATTCATACTATATTTTGTTCATCATTTCTATATTCAGGTTAATTTTGTTCATCATTATTATATTTCTGTATGCATGTTATATTTTGTTCATCATAACTATATTTCTATATCCATGCTATATTTTGCTCATCATTACTATATTTCTACATTCATGCTATATTTTGTTCATCATAACTATATTTCTATATTCTTGCTATATTTTGCTCATCATTACTATATTTCTACATTCATGCTATATTTTGTTCATCTTGTCTATATTCATGCTATATTTTGTTCATCATTTCTTCATTTTATATTCATACTATATTTTGTTCATCATCCCTTTTTTTCTATATTCATACTATATTTTGTTTATCATTTTTATTTTTCTATATTGATGCTATATTGTGTTCATCATTCCTATATTCATACTATATTTTGTTCATCAGTTCTATTTTTTTCTATTTATGCTATATTTTGTTCATCATTCCTATATTCATACTATATTTTGTTCATCATTTCTATATTTCTATATTCATGCTATATTTTGTTCATTTTTTCTATATATTAATGCTATATTTAGTTTAACATTTCTATATTCGTGCTATATTTTGTTTATCATTCCTATATTTCTAAATTCATGCTATATTTTGTTCATTTTTTTTATATTCATGCTATATTGTGTTCATTATTACTATATTGCTATATTCATACTATAATTTGTTCACCATTCCTATGTTTCTATATTTTTTTTTCTATATTTTGTCATCATTCATATATTCATGCTATATTTTGTTCATCATTCCTACATTTCTATATTTATACTATATTTTGTTCATCAGTTCTATTTTTTTCTATTCATGCTATATTTTGTTCATCATTTCTATATTCATACTATATTTTGTTCATCATTTCTTTATTTCTATATTCATGCTATATTTTGTTTATTATTTATCTATTCATGCTATATTTTGTTTATCATTTCTATATTCATGCTATATTTGTTTATCATTTCTATATTTATGCTATTTTTTGTTCATTTTTTCTATATTCATGCTATATTGTGTTCATTATTACTATATTTCTATATTCATACTATAATTTGTTCACCATTCCTATGTTTCTTTATTATTACTATATCATTCATATATTTATGCTATATTTAGTTCATCATTCCTATATGTCTATATTCATACTATATATTGTTCATCATTCCTATATTCATACTATATTTTGTTCATCATTTTTATTTTTCTATATTCATGCTATATTTTGTTCATCATTCCTATATTTCTATATTCATGCTATATTTTGTTCATCATTCCTATATTTCTACATTCAAACAATATTTTGTTCATCATTCCTATATTTCTATATTCATACTATATTTTGTTCATTATTTTTATTTTTCTATATTCATGCCATATTAGTTCATCACTCCTATATTTC
The DNA here is from genome assembly GCA_025267735.1 of Mactra quadrangularis. Taxonomy (NCBI): domain Eukaryota; kingdom Metazoa; phylum Mollusca; class Bivalvia; order Venerida; family Mactridae; genus Mactra; species Mactra quadrangularis. The sequence goes on along the minus strand of CM046305.1, from coordinate 36,821,754 downwards.
TATATTCATGCTATATTTTGTTCACCATTCCTATATCCATGCTATATTTTGTTAATCATTTCTATATTTCTATAGTCATGCTATATTATGTTCATTTCTATTTTTCTATATTCATGCTATATTTTGTTCATCATTCCTTTATTCATGCTATATTTTGTTCATCATTTCTATATTTCTATATTCATGCTATATTTTGTGCATCATTTCTATATTCATGCTATATTTGTTCATCATTCCTATATTTCTATATTTATGCTATATTTTGTTCATCATTTCTATATTTCTATTTTCATGCTATATTTTGTTCATCATTTCAATATTCATGCTTTAGTTTGTTTAACATTTCTATATTCATGCTATATTTAGTTCATCATTCCTATATTCATGCTATATTTTGTTCATTATTTTATATTTCTATATTCATACTATATTTTGTTCATTATTTTTATTTTTCTATATTCATGCCATATTAGTTCATCACTCCTATATTTCTATATTCATGCTATATTTTGTTCACCATTCCTATATCCATGCTATATTTTGTTAATCATTTCTATATTTCTATAGTCATGCTATATTATGTTCATTTCTATTTTTCTATATTCATGCTATATTTTGTTCATCATTCCTTTATTCATGCTATATTTTGTTCATCATTTCTATATTTCTATATTCATGCTATATTTTGTGCATCATTTCTATATTCATGCTATATTTGTTCATCATTCCTATATTTCTATATTTATGCTATATTTTGTTCATCATTTCTATATTTCTATTTTCATGCTATATTTTGTTCATCATTTCAATATTCATGCTTTAGTTTGTTTAACATTTCTATATTCATGCTATATTTAGTTCATCATTCCTATATTCATGCTATATTTTGTTCATTATTTTATATTACTATATTCATACTATATTTTGTTCATCATTCCTATATTTCTATATTCATACTATATTTTGTTCATCATTTCTATTTTTCTATATTCATACTACATTTTGTTCATCATTTCAATATTCATTCTATAATTGTTCATCATTCCTATATTTCTATATTTATACTAAATTTTGTCCATCATCCTTATATTCATACTTTATTTTGTCTGTCACTCACATATTTCTATATTTATACAATGATATACAGCAACATAGAACTTATATGTTCAATGTTTATTAAGACGATAAAAATAAGAATGCTCTGAAGCCATGCCATGCTTACATACTATATGTCATACAGAACACACCAAAACAAAGAAATGTGTCATAAGTGTGACGTCATAAGTGTGACGTCATACATGTAGTTGTTGATCATGCATCTACTAAACAGACGTAAGCATATTGTGGATGTTTGTATCTCAAAATTTATGTAATATGCTGTGTCATGATTTGAAGTATAACAGTTCTATTAGGATGAGAAGTATGGGCATATAATTTTGTGCAAATAAGTGAAGAAGTGGTTCTTGTAATTAATTGCATTTTAAGGTTAATATTAGAAGATGCCTTGTCATTTTTGTAACAGAATGTAGCCATAATAGTCTACAGTATGGATCTGCTCATCAAATCTATAAATATTGAAATAAAAAACGTTAATTAGACTATATTGCACACCTGAAATCTTTACTGAATTGAAAAGTTAACAAGTACAAGCTTAATATACATCGGTAATTATTTGCTTACACAGGTTTTACCAAATACAAGTTTAATAGTTAATACATTAGCTGTTCTGTAATATCAATTTGGAACACCTTGACCTTTTAATTCATGAATTAATAGCACATGGCCAAGGAGTTCCAAATGTTGTAATCTCCAGTAATAAAGAGGGGAAGGTAATAAAAAATTAGGTGCTTATTTTCTTTAAATATCAACATTTTATAATTCAATAATACATATGAATGGAAAATCTAGATTGGATTATCTCCCTTAGATATACTAAAACATTTGGAGGGTACTATATTAACATATGTTTATGTCTTTCTTAGCATGAAGAGCATACATTTTCCAGATGTATACTGACTTTTATGCTTAAACATTCTTCATTATACAATTTTTGAAATATAAATTAAACACAACTTAAACAAATCACTTGAGACCCAGCCAATTAACTCCCACTGAGACTTGAACTCAGAACTCCTCATGACATAGAGACTGATCACTAGCACAAGGTGTTTTGCATTAAACTAAAAGAGTGTTATGTCGCTGGTCCCAAGTGATATGCAGCAGCATGCCACACATTGATAAACTTTTACTTCGAAAGAGTTATTAGTTGACAAGTGAATTTTGATCATAAACTCCATCCAACAGAGCTTGACTGATACTTATTTATGTATGTTGATGGGTGTTGTGAGTGATTTGTTCAATTATTATCAGAGAATCGATTATATTCATGGATTATTATGCTTGATTACTATCGTGGTCACTCCTTGTTTATCCAGACTTGTGACTGGCTTACATGATAAAGTTAGATCAGTTAAGAACTAACGCATCAATATAAGGTCAAGTTACCCACATAAAGCAATAGTCAGTGCAACTCTGGGTGGGTGAGTAGAGGTGGGGCTTGTCTTAACTCTAACTCTTAAGTCGCACCGTTTTGACATACGACCTATACACTAAACATAGTGACGAAACACTATAGATAATGTATATGTGTGCATACATATCCTTTGCAACCAAGGCAAATCACAACTGACCCCGACGGATGCATTGGGTACGGACCCCGTTAGGGATAGGACCTCCATCAAGAGCGCTGCGCCCATTGCCGTAACCTGTGGACTTATCTCAGGACGGAGTCGTATGCATTTTTCATATGCAAACTAAAACTAAGAGACATGGAATATTATGGTTCATCTCATCTCATCTCATCTCATCTGGTTTTGGTATGTATGGATCGTCTCATCATGGTTGGGTATATATGGATGATGTAATCTGGTATGGATGTATATGGATGATCTAATCTGGTTTGGATGTATATGGATGATCTCATCTGAGTTGGATGTATATGGATGATCTTATCTGGTTTGGATGTGTATGGATGATCTTATCTGGTTTGGAGGAATATGGATGATCTCATCGGTGTTAGATGTATATGGATGATCTCATCTGAGTTGGATGTATATGGATGATCTTATCTGGTTTGGATGTATATGGATGATCTAATCTGGTTTGGATGTATATGGATGATCTCATCTGAGTTGGATGTATATGGATGATCTCATCTGGTATGAATGTATATGGATGATCTAATCTGGTTTGGATGTATATGGATGATCTCATCTGAGTTGGATGTATATGGATGATCTTATCTAGTTTGGATGTGTATGGATGATCTTATCTGGTTTGGAGGTATATGGATGATCTCATCAGTGTTAGATGTATATGGATGATCTCATCTGTGTTAGATGTATATGGATGATCGTATCTGGTTTGGATGTATACGGATGATCTCATCTGTGTTGGACATATATGAATGATCTTATCTAGTTTGGATGTATATGAATTATCTGATCTGGTTAGGATGTATATGGATGATCTCATCTGTGTTGGATGTATATGGATGATCGTAACTGTTTAGGATGTATATGGATGATCTCATCTGTGTTGGATGAATATGGACGATCTTATCTGGTTTTGATGTAAATGGATGATCTAATCTGGATTGTATGTATATGGATGATCTCATCTGAATTGGATGTATATGGATGATCTAATCTAGTTTAGATGTATATGGATGATCTTATCTGGTTTGTAATGTCTATGGATGGTCTCATCTGAGTTGTATGTATTTGAATGATCTCATCTGGTTTGGATGTATTTGGATGATCTAATCTGGTTTGATGCATATTGATGATCTCATCTGAGTTGGATGTATATGGATGATCTTATCTGGTTTGGATGTATATGGATGATCTTATCTGGTTTGGATGTATATGGCTGAATTTATCTGGTTTGGAAGTATATGGATGATCTCATCTGTGTTGGATGTATATTGGTGATCTTATCTGGTTAGGATGTATATGGATGATCTCATCTGTGTTGGATGTATATGGATGATCTTATCTGGTAAGGATGTATATGGATGATCTTATCTGGTTTGGATGTATATGGATGATCTTATCTGGTTTGGATGTATATGGATCAGATAGTGTAAGTTGGTATTTATGGATATGCCTGCATGTATGTTTGGTATTTATGGATAGTTTCATGCGGGATTAGTATTAATTGATAGTTTCTGGGTTGGATGTACATGGATCAGCTAGTCTGGTTGGTATTCATGGAAACTATCTTGTAAGCTTGGTATTTATGCATAATTTATATGGATCATCTCATCTGGGTTGGATGTATATGGATCTGATAGTCTGGGTTGGTATTTATGGACATACGTTCCTGTGTGTTTGGTATTTATGGATAATTTCATGTTGGATTGGTATTTATTGTTATTTCTAAGTGGTTTATTAATCATTGATAATTTCATATGCGTTTGGTATTTATGGGTAATTTCATATGGATCATCTCATCTGGGTTGGATGTATATGGACAATCTTATCTGGGTTGGATGTAAAAGGATAATGTCATCGGGGTTGGATGTTTATGGATTACCTTATCTGGGTTTGATGCACATGGATCAGCTAGTCTGGTATATATGGAATAATTCATGTGTTGTTGGGCACTTGGGACTTTTTGATGAGTTCATGCATGTTTTGTACTAATGGATAATTTCATAGGCATTAGGTATTGATGGATTATTTTATGTGCCATTAGTACTTATCAATTATTTCATGTGGGTTTGGTATTCATGTATAATTTCATATGAGTTTGGCATTTATGATTAATGACATAAGCATATGGTACTTATGGATAATTTCATGTAGATTAGGTATTCATGTATAATTTCATGTGGGTTTGGTATTCATGTATAATTTCATATGGGTTAGGTATTCATGTATAATTTCATGTGGGTTTGGTATTCATGTATAATTTCATATGGGTTAGGTATTCATGTATAATTTCATGTGGGTTTGGTATTCATGTATAATTCATATGGGTTAGGTATTCATGTATAATTTCATGTGGATTAGGTATTCATGTATAATTTCATGTGGGTTTGGTATTCATGTATAATTTCATATGGGTTAGGTATTCATGTATAATTTCATGTAGGTTTGGTATTCATGTATAATTTCATATGGGTTAGGTATTCATGTATAATTTCATGTGGGTTTGGTATTCATGTATAATTTCATATGGGTTAGGTATTCATGTATAATTTCATATGGGTTAGGTATTCATGTATAATTTCATGTGGATTAGGTATTCATGTATAATTTCATATGGGTTTGGTATTCATGTATTATTTCATGTGGATTAGGTATTCATGTATAATTTCATGTGGGTTTGATATTCATGTATAATTTCATGTGGGTTTGGTATTCATGTATAATTTCTTATGGGTTAGGTATTCATGTATAATTTCATGTGGATTAGGTATTCATGTAGAATTTCATATGGGTTTGGTATTCATGTATTATTTCATGTGGATTAGGTATTCATGTATAATTTCATGTGGGTTTGGTATTCATGTATAATTTCATGTGGATTATGTATTCATGTATAATTTCATATGGGTTTTGCATTTATGATTAATGTCATGAGGGTATGGCCCTTATGAATAATTTTATAAGGGTTTTATATTTTTTCATGTGAATTTTGTATTTATGGATAATTGCATGTGCCTATTGAATTGATTGGTAACTGCATGTGTGTTTGGTATTCTTGGATAATGCCATAAGCATTAAGTATTGAAAGATAATTTCATGTACCTTTAATATTTTTACATAATTTTATGTGTGTTTTGTATTTATGGATAAAATTCATGGGCATTTGATATTTTTTTATAATTTAATGAGCAACTTTTTTTACTAAATTCACATTCATACTAACAGATTTTCATTACATACATTTTGGGCACCAACAAAATGATTCACTAATGTAAAAATTAGTAGAACAGAACAGAACACTTCTGACTTCATGTATAAACAATAATTGGGTTTCTCATATTAACATGTACATGTACTGTAATTTTTTACTTAATTGACCATAAAATATAACACACAATATTGACCAAAAAATGATCAATTAAATCTAATATTAGTATAACAGAACATAACAGAGCAATTAAAGCTACATAAGTAAAAATATTCAACAACATGTACTTTATTTTTTACTTAATTGACCTTAACACATAACCAAAAAATCTATACATAAATGTTAATGTAAGTATATTAGTGTCTTATATCAGCAACATATACTTTTTTGAATACAAAGATCTTCATAACATATATTTGGGACACCGACAATATGATACATCTTGCTAATGTTAGTAGAACAGAACAGAACAATTATAGCTACATGTATAAAATAATTAGGTCTCTTATATTAGCATCATATACTTTTTTGAATATTAAGTGAATATTAAGATCTTCATAATATATATTTGGGACACCGACAATATGATACATTAATGCTACTGTTAGTAGAACAGAACAGAACAGAACAGAACAGAACAGAACAAAACAGAACAATTATAGCTACATGTATAAAAAATTATTAGGTCTCTTATATTAGCAACATGTACTTTTTTAAATATTCATAACATATATTTGGGACACCGACAAAATGATACATTAATGTTAATGTCAGTAGACCAGAACAGAAAGGAACAGAACAGAACAGAACAGAACAGAACAATTATAGCTACATGTATAAAAAATAATTAGGTCTCCTATATTAGCAACATGTACATTTTTAATATAAAGATCCTTATAACATATATTTTGGACACTGACAAAATGATACATTAATGTTAATGTTAGTAAAACAGAACAGAAAGGAACAGAACAGAACAGAACAGAACAATTATAGCTACTATATAAAAAATAATTAGGTCTCCTATATTAGCAACATGTACATTTTTAATATAAAGATCCTTATAACATATATTTTGGACACCGACAAAATGATACATTAATGTTAATGTTAGTAGAACAGAACAGAAAGGAACAGAACAGAACAGAACAGAACAATTATAGCTACATGTATAAAAAATAATTAGGTCTCCTATATTAGCAACATGTACATTTTTAATATAAAGATCCTTATAACATATATTTTGGACACCGACAAAATGATACATTAATGTTAATGTTAGTAGAACAGAACAGAACAGAACAATTATAGTAACATGTATAAAAAATAATTAAATCTCTAATATTAGCAAAATGTACTTTACTTTTTACTTAATTGACCTTACAATATAACAAACAATATTGACCAACAAAATAATACATAAATATAACTGTTAGAAGAGCAGAACAGAACAATTATAGCTACATGCATGATAAAAAATGTTTTATATTAGCATCATTGTACTTCATTATTACTTCATTGACATTTAAATATAAAGATTTTCATAACATATATTTTGGGAAACAACAAAATGATACATAAATGTTAATGTTAGTAGAACAGAACATGGAACAATTAAGCTACATGTATACAGATAATTAAATTTATTATATTAGCAACATGTACTGTATTTTTACTTATTAAATTGATAAACGTAGGTGAATGATGAAAAAATACCAAAAAAAACCACTTCAAAATAAGTAAATTTATATTAGTATTGTTAGTAAGTATGGCCTCCAAAACCTCCCCTTATAGCCATACCCTTACCACCTTAACACTAGGAACTATAAAATATATTTCCTTAAGTTATAGTATAAAAACAAACTAAAGAATTGTTCATAAAATAAAACTCAAAAGTCAAGAAACTAATGTTAATGTTTTTAGTAAGTATGACCTCCGAAACCTCCCCTTATAGCCATACCCATACCACCTTAACACTAAGAACATAATTATGCTTCCTTAAGATATAGTAAAAAAACAAACTAAAGAATTGTTAATAAAACAAAACTCAAAAATAAAGAAACTAATGTAACAGTTATTAGTAAATATGGCCTCAATCCCCCCCTTACAGCCATACCCTTACCACCTTAACACTAAGAACAATAAATTATGCTAACTTTAGATATAGTGAAATAACTAATTAAAGTATGGCCTCCAAAACAGCTATATCCGAATCCACCTTATATTGAACACTGAGCACTATAAATTTACAGCTTGAAGATAAGTTTAATATAAGAAACACTTAAATCTTTACAAAAAATGATGTTGAAATAAGAAACAGAAAGATAAAAAAAATACTTTTAAAAAGTACTTTTAAAAGAATGTTCATAACTTTAAGTATTTATCTGTTCACTGAGTTTAATGTGCTTTACAGGAAGAAATTGAAGTATATTAATTATCTATTTACTGAGGAAAATATTCTTAAATCTACATGACTGTGTTCATTAATCCAAAACAATAATTAAGAAAAGTTAAATCTACTGTAAATGAATTTCCTAGTTCTGAACAATGACAGAATGATGATATAATTTGAACGACCACTATGTTTACAAACTCCACACACTGTACTATGAGTCATAGAGCTCACAATCTGAGTTTAGTTGACATGCTATTGAACCCATATTTGTAAGACCAGGCAACTCTTACAACCCCCTCAGCTCGGCGTTCATCCAGCTCTGAGGCCCGCGGACTCTTCCACTTAGAAGGAGAGGTCATTTGTAGCTATCTTCCAAACTATGTTCAATGTATAAAAGCTGTTAATCAAAATGGTAGTATTTGTATTATTTCTTCTATCTGTAGTAAAGTCGAAATAAAGAAATTACATTTTAGCAAATACCGGTATCTTTTCCTTCCTAATTTGTAAACTTTTATGTAATATTATACAGCCCAAATAGATCTACTTACTTTAATTAATTCTACGTATCAAATTTAACTAATACTAATCAAAGTCCTGAAAGTCCATCTCACTTTTTTATTAACCTATATTATCAAGAAGAAAGGTTAAACATTGTTCATTTACAGTAAAACAATGTTTTCCAAATGTGATTAACTACAAAATGAGGACATAATTTGAACGACCACTATGTTTACAAACTCCACACACTGTACTATGAGTCATAGAGCTCACAATCTGAGTTTAGTTGACATGCTATTGAACCCATTTTCGTAAGACCAGGCAACTCTTACAACCCCCTCAGCTCGGCGTTCATCCAGCTCTGAGGCCCGCGGACTCTTCCACTTAGAAGGAGAGGTCATTTGTAGCTATCTTCCAAACTATGTTCAATGTATAAAATCTGTTAATCAAAATGGTAGTTTTTGTATTATTTCTTCTATCTGTAGTAAAGTCGAAATAAAGAAATTACATTTTAGCAAATACCGGTATCTTTTCCTTCCTAATTTGTAAACTTTTATGTAATATTATACAGCCCAAATAGATCTACTTACTTTAATTAATTCTACCTATCAAATTTTACTAATATTAATCAAAGTCCTGAAAGTCCATCTAAATGAATTTGATAAAATGCAACTATTCATTACAGTACACTTGAATTCATAGACAAATGCTCAAGCTGTAGATATTTAGTACCCTAACATTATAATTACTAGTCATATTAATGTTGATCATATACAAATGCTCAAATTCTTAATAATATAAAAACCTAATAAAATAAACAAATAATTTTCAAGTAGTTAAAATTTTAACCTTAAATCATTAATTGATATCAAAGATCTTACATACAAAGTTTCACTACATAAATTTTTTTAAAATTTAACTATATTATAAGTTTCAAAAAATGTAGTTCAAAAATGTAGTTCAAAAATGTAGTTCAAAAATATTCCATCAAGTATTTATCTCTTTATAGTTTTATGGTAAGAATTGAAAACATTTATTATTCAACAAAGGCGGAAAGTGTTCCTAAATCCATCTCACTTTTTTATTAACCTATAAATCAAGAAGAAAGGTTAAACATTGTTCAGTTACAGTAAAACTAGGTTTTCTATATGCAAGTAACAACAAAATGATGATATAATTTCACAACCACTATGTTTACAAACTCTACACACTGTACTATGAGTCATAGAGCTCACAATCTGAGTTTAGTTGACATGCTATTGAACCCATTTTCGTAAGACCAGGCAACTCTTACAACCCCCTCAGCTCGGCGTTCATCCAGCTCTGAGGCCCGCGGACTCTTCCACTTAGAAGGAGAGGTCATTTGTAGCTATCTTCCAAACTATGTTCAATGTATAAAATCTGTTAATCAAAATGGTGTTTAAATATTTTCTTCCTTCTGATGTCACGTCGGAAAAGAGAAATTACATTTTACCATATATCTGTTTCCTGTTCACCCTGTTAAATGTCTAGTATAAATATATTACCCACATTTTCAATTAAGTTAAACTAATTAATCAAAGTCCTAACAAGCCATCTATTTAAACCTTATTCAATGCAGCTATTAGTCTCTAAAAACTATGTTCAGAATTTAATTATAATGTACCATAGGCCTACTTTCATTATCTTAGATCAACTCATGCATTGAAAGTGAAAAATATTAAATACTTAAAACTATTCCTGACAGCTGTAAGTGAACTATTACAGATAAAGTCAAAGACAAGAAAGTTATTTAGAAACTACATTTAAGTCACATTTTTTACCCTGATGGTGTAAAGAGAAAAATTATATTCACACAAAAAAAATCAAATTTTTAATTTCAAATAAATTTAAGCATGTTCTCTATTGGTTTTATTTTCATTATTATAACTGAATGGTTAAAACAAGACAGTAATTCAACATTTAGCAAGAAAAAGTTAAAGTTATTTATATTATTATCCTCTTAAACTATAGTATCATATCATAGGTTTTAATAAAAAAGATAACCAATTCGATAATAAGGCATAAGACATGAAAAACCTTAACCTAAGCTGTAAAGGTCAGAAACTTAAAAGCAAGGATATAATTCAGTTGCTACATAAACTTCTGATACATTATATAATATACATAAATAAAACTTAAAAAAACTATCAAAATTCAAACTTTATTTATTAAAACATACACTCTGTTCATGACTTAAGGCCGGTTAAAGCAGCTTTTTCATATATAAACAACATGTACCTAGAGGCAACTGTGGTGAAGGGCAGCCTCACTTTCCCACATCCATTTATGGGATGCCACAGCTGGAAGCAGTTTTCTGTCATACCCTGGACCCAAAGATTTTCATAACCTATTCACAGAATTTTTTATCTTCTTACTTCTTTCAACTAAGTATTTTCCGGATATTCCAAGTCGCCTCAAATAGAGTAAGTTCGTAAATGACCAATATAGGACAGATGGTCAGTCGTTCAAAAGTGGTAAAACATAAAGCATTCAGTGACCATGTGATTATTAAAAATTGTAAAAATAATAAGTACATGTTTCTATAATAGGAAAATACCCAAAAACCTTAAATAGAAGTACACATTGCTTATATAAGAACATGTTGCTAAAATAAGATAATATGCTCAAACCTTAAGTAGAAGTACATGTTGCTAATAAAAGAAATTACCCTAAAACCTTTCGATGAAGTACATGTTGCTAATATAAGAAAATACCCTAAAACCTTAAGTAGAAGTACATGTTGCTTATATAAGAAAATACCCTAAAACGTTTAATAGAAGTACATGTTTCTGATATAAGAGAATACCCTAAAACCTTTAGTAGAAGTACATGTTGCTTATATAAGAAAATACCCTAAAACCTTTAGTAAAAGTACATGTTTCTGATATAAGAGAATACCCTAAAACCTTTAGTAGAAGTACATGTTGCTTATATAAGAAAATACCCTAAAACCTTTAGTAAAAGTACATGTTGCTAACATAAGAAAATTCTTTAAACCCTTATATAAAAGTACATGTTGCTAATATTATAAGAAAATACCCTAAAACCTTTAGTAAAAGTACATGTTGCTAATATAAGAAAATACCCTAAAACCTTAAGTAGAAGTACATGTTGCTTATATAAGAAAATACCCTAAAACCTTTAGTAAAAGTACATGTTGCTACCATAAGAAAATACTTTAAACCCTTATATAAAAGTACATGTTGCTAATGTTAGAAAATACCCTAAAACCTTATGTAGAAGTACATGTTGCAAATATAAGAAAATACCCAAAAACCTTAAGTAGAAAACATGTTGCTGATAAAAGAAAATACCCTAAAACCTTAAGTAGAAGTACACATTGCTTATACATGTATAAGAAAATACCCTAAAACCTTTAGTAGAAGTACATGTTACTAATATAAGAAAATTCCCTAAAACCTTTAGTAGAAGTTCTTGTTGCTAATGTTAGAAAATACACTAAAACCTTAAGTAGAAGTACATGTTACTAATATAAGAAAATACCCTAAAACCTTTAGTAAAAGTACATGTTGCTAATGTTAGAAAATACCATAAAACCTTAAGTAGAAGTACATGTTGCTAATATAAGAAAATACCCTAAAACCTTAAGTAGAAAACATGTTGCTAATAAAAGAAAATACCCTAAAACCTTAAGTGGATGTACATGTTTCTTATATAAGAAAATACCCTAAAACCTTAAGTAGAAGAACATGTTGCAAATATTATAAGAAAATACCCTAAAACCGTTAGTAAAAGTACATGTTGCTACCATAAGAAAATACTTTAAACCCTTATATAAAAGTACATGTTGAAAATATAAGAAAATACCCTAAAACCTTAAGTAGAAGTACATGTTGCTAATATAAGAAAATACCCTAAAACCTTAAGTAGAAAACATGTTGCTAATATAAGAAAATACCCTAAAACCATAAGTAGAAGTACAATTTGCAAATATAAGAAATACCCTAAAACCTGAAATAGAAGTACATGTTGCTAATATAAGAAAATACACTTAAAACCTTAAGTAGAAGAACATGTTTCTGATATAAGAAAATACCCTAAAACCTTTAGTAAAAGTACATGTTGCTACCATAAAAAAATACTTTAAACCCTTATATAAAAGTACATGTTGCTAATATAGGAAAATACCCTAAAACCTTTAGTAAAAGTACATGTTGCTAATATTATAAGAAAATACCCTAAAACCTTTAGTAAAAGTACATGTTGCTACCATAAAAAAATACTTTAAACCCTTATATAAAAGTACATGTTGCTAATGTAGGAAAATACCCTAAAACCTTTAGTAGAAGTACATGTTGCTTATGTAAGAAAAAACTGAAAACCATAATAAGAAGTACATGTTGCTAATAAAAGAAAATACCCTAAAACCTTAAGTGGAGGTACATGTTGCTAATATAAGAAAATACCCTAAAACCTTAAGTGGAGGTACATGTTGCTAATATAAGAAAATACCCTAAAACCTTAAGTGGAGGTACATGTTGCTAATATAAGAAAATACCCTAAAACCTTAAGTAGAAGTACATGTTGCTAATATAAGGAAATATCCTAAAACCTTTAGTAGAAGTACATGTTACTAATATAAGAAAATACCCTAAAACCTTAAGTAGAAGTACATGTTGCTAATATAAGAAAATACCCTAAAACCTTAAGTAGAAGTACATGTTGCTAATATAAGAAAATACCCTAAAACCTTAAGTAGAAGTACATGTTGCTAATAAAATAAAATACACTTAAAACCTTAATAAGAAATACAAGTTGCTAATATAAGAAAGTACATTTAAACTTAAATAAAAAAAACTCATTGTATATGTAAGAAAACACGAAACTCATAACAAAGGTATTAGTTGTTAATATAAAAAAAGATTTGGAAATCATAACAAAAGTGCATGTCTTTAATAAGTGATAAAAAATATGAAGAGAAGTTTATTTTGTTTACATTACAATTAAAATACATAAGAATAAATAAATTAAAGTAGAAAATAGAAAAAAAACACCAAACACTAAAATTACAAATAAAAAGACATATTATTTACACACAAAAAAACATGAAATAACATAAATGAACAAATAAATGAAACAAATAAAGAGTCATAAATAAATCCGAGTTATAAAAATAAGAAACATAAGAAGCATACTATAAAACAAGATATGAAAATATATTTACAAGATTAAAGAAACCACCTCAATATAAAAACTTTCTTCATCCTAAACACTACCATCAATCTACATGTTGTTAATATGAAAATCAATAAAAAAATCAAAGTTATCAATATAAGAAGCATAATATAAAACACAATATTAAATTATATAAATAAAATAAAAAAAACTCACATCAATATACAGTCCACATCTTCTTTCTTCATACCATAATCTACCATCAATTCATGCGTTGTTCTTGTGTTGATACCAAATGATGCTTTTCTGTAAAAAGAAAATAGAACAAAAAAATTTTGAAACATTTTGAGTTCCTAACAACAGTTCTTGGTAATAATTACATGTAAAATAAGTAAAAAACATTTAAATACAACATATCTTACAACTAATACAAAAATAATGATAATTGAAAAAATTATAAAAGAAAACCCTCAACTCCTCTGCCATGTACCCTGAGAGAAAACCCTTAACTCCTTAGCCATGGACCCTGAGAGAGACCATGATACCAACAAAGTTTGCTTTCCCCTTCAATACCTTAGGTTGAGATACATGAACCCGCGTGCAAGGCCCTTCCAGTGGTGCTGATATCACATGGGCTGAGAACGTGCCAAAGCCTGCCTGGAAAAATCCTGGAGGGTTTTTGGCATACATAATGTTCAAGTACCTTGCAGACTGGGTGACCCAAACAGCGCCAGCGAAATTCATAGGGGGTTGATAAGGAGAGGGTGGTCCGAGAGGCGAAAGGGAGCATGCATGAGAGGTGGGTGTTCATGAGGGGGAAGGGTTTAAAATGATGCTTCTCTGAGTTCTCTGAGAAAGGTGGTGGCATTTCCATGATTTTACACTACCAGAAGTTTGTAATGTTGTACAGTGTGTTATAACAAAGAGTTAAATCCAAACCAACCATCAATAGACAGGGGATGGGGGTCAATGGTTTCAGTCCATGAATATTAGTACATTAAACAACAGAATTTTTTATTCAATGTACTAGACCCATGAACTGAGACCATTGTCTAGATACAATATACCTACTCTTTAATCAGAATGTATTGATGTGAAATGTAGATTATACACTAAAATCATGCTCTATAAGAGCATTCCCCAAACCAAGCACTTATGAGACCTAATTCAAAGTGTCACAAAATGAGACCAACAGCATTAGTCAATTAGCATTAGACATCATCAATTTTGATTCCATTTTTAAATTTGAAAGTAAAATGTGCGTAAATATACTCTACACACTATACTCTATTATACACATCATAAGTAAAGATCCTGTCTATTTGTTTACTATATTAAACAAGATTTCAACATCACATTTCACCATTTTATTGTACTAAATTTTATCTGCCTAAAGTATCATAGAAATTAGATTATATGTATTGTCAATAAACTTGCATGTTACAGCCCTCTAAACCTCTTTAATGTAGTTCTATCAACACTCAAAGTTTAAAGTTTATTATAAGCAGAGAATTATGAAATATTAACATTTTAAATAATATCATGCAAACATACATGTATTTACTTGGCCAAAGTCACCCTTATTATCAATTAAATTGCTATGTTAGATAGAAAGCAATTTTAAGTCTCAATTATTTCAATGCTGAATAACTATAAAAAAGCTAATGAGCCCCATTGCTCATGAAACAATCATGGAAGTTCAGTTGTACTGCTACAAGATCTAATGATAGACATTCCAATTTGAGGCAGTCAGACTTGGCATTTGTTTGAAACCCTTCTCAAACCCATACCTTGATGAAATAGGCTATATATTCTTATATATACTGAAATCTCAAGCAATGATCTTGACAAATTCCAAATGTAAGTTTGAAACTGAAGAATACTGAGCAATGTTTTAATATTATTTCTAGCTATAAAGTTATAAAGTCTAAACTTAATGAATTCTAAAATAATGAGGCCAAATATTGCATTATTATTTCAATATTTATTATTTTAATTTATTGATGCATACAGATCAGCCGAGAGACAGAAATAAATCAAAATAAGTCAATCAAGCTCACAAAGTTCACTGTTGTTCTAGCTTCCGTCTGATTAAAACCCGATCTAAAATTACCACTAGATCTGGTCTTTTCCAAACGAAGGTCACATTCAGGTGACCTTTTCTCATCATAATATATATGACGAAATTGTTATGATACGTAACTTGTTCACATCGTCTACGTCACGCAATTTGAAATGAGACACCCAATTGCAGACTGTGAATAATACCGCTGTTAGATTTGCATGCAAACCTTGGTCTAAAAATAAAAATTACGAAATCAAAATGTGATTAATAGTGTTTTCAACGTGACCTTGCATTGACTAAGTAGAGATCCAGTATGACAACGGGAGTAGAACAGGATCTCTGTTTACAGAGATTGTTCTAGCTTGTATCAGACATGGTTGATGTAGACAAACAATAAAGTAAAGTAACCAGCTTCAGATAATTTAGTTCTTTGGGATAACTGAATAGTTGATATCCATATTTTCTAGATCTTCAAAAAGTTTATTGAGACAATAAAGGTATTGCCTCTTAGACAATGTCTCTTAGAGTAATAATCATATCAATATAAAATCATCATGTTATAAGAATAGGCTAGTTGCTACAAACTTGCATCAACCAATATAATAAACATATAACCTCAGTTTATGTTACTGTTGATCATTTCTAAACCAGTGCAATCAGGAAAAATACTGCATACTTATCTTAAATTTATTAAATGTTCAAACTACCATTAAGCTATGATGAGGTATATCTAACAACTGTAATGCAACCATTTAAAATTTAAATTACAAGAGTCATTCTTAGATGGCACAATTTATTTTTACACTGATTTCAAAACAAATATAAATCGGTATTATAATAGAGTAACTCACATTTCTTAGAATTGAAAATACACTGACTTAATAATTAAACAAGAGATGCAATGTGAAAACCACATTAAAGCCAGATCTAAAAACTTTAACGCAAAAATTACAAAGGGAAGTAATCATCGCCTGCCCACCATCCGGCTAAAAATGAGAAATTCTATATACAGCTGACCAAAACTGTACAGAAAACATTGAACATATTTAAGTAAATCTATCGCACAACATAGCACTGCAATATTTAACATGTCTTCATAAAATAAAAAAAACAGTGAAAACTCTAAATTGAAATCCATTCTCTTAATACTATATATCAGTATCATTGAAAAAAAGGGGCTCGTAAAAGTTACCATAATCAAACCCATGTTCAAATGTACAAAAATATGAACAACAAAACTTCTAATTCAAATCTATTCAAATAATTATGTCTATAGAGTAGTATCATCATTTAATCAAAACAATAATCTGTGTATACATCAAAGTCATCATTATCAAAGCCATACACATGTCTGTTCATTTTAAATAAACCTCTATCTACAATACAAAACTTAGTAAACATTGTGCTTATGGTTAAGTTTAGCCACATGGAAATGCTTGTTATCACATACAGGACTATGGAGGGTGGTTTACCTAACCAGCTCTCTAAGAATCACCCTTCAACATTATTAGATTGACCCAACAAATTTCCCTAACTTAGTCTGAACAAATAAATCTTATTTTAATAACCTCTATCTACAGTACAAACCAAATCAAACATGTGACTATGGTTAAGCTTAGTTACATGGGAATACTTGTAATCATAGATATGACCATGGGGTGTGGTTTACCTAACTGACTCACATAGATTAACCTTCAACAAGAGACCAACAGCTTTAACTGATAATAATCTTAAACAAATTTCATAGAAGGATGTGTCTTGCAGTAACACATGAAAACAATTAATAAGAAACGTTTTAAATGATATATCTATCAATACATACACTTTAATGTATAAAACAACATAATTAAGTATTTGTTACAATGATAATACATTGTAAACATTTCAGTCAACTCTGATTTACAAATACAATGTACATAAGCTAACATATTACTAGCAAGTTGATTTCATTTGAATTTATAAATGAACACTATAAATGTAACTAACATCTAAACAATACTCGATACAATAACATCTTCCGATCTAGTTATCCCCCCAGAATTCACTGGGTCCTTCACTAGATTACTCGGATTGTAGATCTTTTACGATCTACTTCCGATCTAGTTATCCCCCCAGAATTCACTGGGTCCTTCACTAGATTACTCAGATTGTAGATCTTTTACGATCTTCTTCCGATCTAGTTATCCCCCCAGAATTCACTGGGTCCTTCACTAGATTACTCGGATAGTAGATCTTTTACAATTTTCTTCCGATCTAGCTATCCCCCCAGAATAAACTGGGTCCTTCACTAGATTACTTGGATTTTAGATCTTTTACCATGTTATCTGGTATATTATTCTATAGTTTCAATTATATATTATCAATGATCCACCTTTTTTTTTTTTAATAATACTTGCTTGGATCATTTGTATTTTTTCTATATATTATTTTTGTTCACCTGTATTTTTTTTTTATTTCATATGATCTATTTTGGAGCATTATTATCAAGCCTGATTAGAGCTATTCACATGTATAATGTATAAATATATTTTAAAATCTATTTAGTTTCTAATTTCCCAAATATCATAAACCAAAGATGGAACAACTAAGCTGACAATAATACGAAAATTAGGTTGTTTGATACATTCAAATGTATGTAGATGTCCATCATTTACTTGTTTCTGTAACTTCTATCACTTGGTATATAAAGTATAAATTTTCAATCAAACAAAGAAGGCATAATCATCTGATAGCCAACAAAACTTCAATTGCCATCAAAGTTTGGGGGGATGCACATTTAGTGCACTCAGAGTTACGAAAATGACAAATTTGGTACACTGGGGGATGCACATTTAGTGCACTCAGAGTAAAGAATATGACAAATTTGGTACACTGTACAACTTACAAGTGTACTCAGTGAAGTGACCAAAAGAAATTATAGAAACCTACGCCATTTATTCACACGCAGTCTACTATTTTGTATTGTAAATACAGATTAAACAATATTGGAACTCAAGTGATGACATTGATTGCATGACTTCTTAGTTATATATTAATTGAAAATTAATTACAAAAATTACAACAAAAGGATGGGTCATACTATAGAGTGTTTACTGTATCTTAAGAATATCACAATACTCTTTAATAAAAACATTGAATCAGTAGTAATGTATTAATCTGTTTTTAATGTAAATCATGATTTTCATGGGTTTAGTCCTAGAGGCACACTTTGTTTTTACTAACAAGTTATTCAATGTTTTCTTTACAAGACTGGTCATTCAGTACATAAATATGTTCTCTATTTTTTTCATGTGGTACAGAGTATTCAATTTATTAAAAAATCAAGTAAATTGTAAAGACAAAAAGAAAATAAGTTAATAGTTTGATACAAAAACTTTCCTACTTAAGCAGTTAAAATAATAATTTAGCCAGCGCTTTGATTTTTAAAATTTACAAAAAGGAACCGGTTTAAGATCAAATATACCCATAAAAACAGTGGTCGTTGCATTTCCTACAACTATGCTCTCCTAAACCAAAAATAATTGACAAAACAGGCACTATTGCCATTAAGACATTAAGACAATATGACAATAATGAGTATTATTGAACATTATTAGGCTACAATGTATCAGGTTTATTTATAACTAGAGTAAATACAGTATCATACCATGACTTTGTAAGTAAACGACAAAACAGAGTCCCGCTCTTACATACAACAATATGTTGCGCCGTAATTTGTGAACTCCAAGCCATTGTTGACCAGAAATATACCTCCTTAGGAAGCATAAGACCTACTGTGCACTATTTAAATCTATGAGGTGCTCTTGTAAGTTATATAATTTGCACCCTATACCAGTGCTTGTACTTACACGGACAGGCCGCTAGCTCGATGACACTCTAATTCATACATTATGTATAAATTAGAGTTTCATGGAGCTAGAGAACTGGGCCGAAATGTAGCACCAACATCTACAATTTCCAAGTGTACAGAACAATGGAAGAAGTCAATTACCAACATTATCATAGTAATCACCATAATAAATGAACTTCAACTATTACAGAAGAGTTCAGAATATACTCACATTCATAATGTATAAATGTCTGACTTTTACAGCGAGTACAACTTAACCTGCATGTTTTGAATGTATCAAAATTGATATAGTACTTTAAAATAATTTCTAACAGTCAAAACTATAGTTTCTTACTGGGAGAATAATCAACAGAAAATAATAATATTCTTTTTACCTGATACAAGGGAGATAACCTGAATTCAATTAACCATGCTTACTATGGATGTTGTTAATGATAATTTAAACCCAACAGTATATCAAGACTATAGAATTATACATGTTCCTTGTAAATGTTATAAAAAAAACATAAAATAAGCTACATTTATCTATCAAAACTCTTAACCTCATATTTTTAAAAGTTGATGAATAGTCTTTTTTGAAAATAACAATAAAGACAGGAGTAAATTTATTCATCTAATGCAATATTTCACTAAAATGAATATTAAATTCTGATGCGTGATTTTAACAATCAACAGTATACAAACTGTAAGGTATTAAATAATTGAAACAAAAAGTCTTACTAAATTTTATCAATATTAAACAAGTTGTTGGATTTTGAAACCTAACAGAGGAAACACATTCAACTTTAAGTCTGAATAAAATTGTTGGGATATCAGTTCCTGCACTATATTTTCCTATACCTCTTTCTATAGAAAGAGTATAAAAGGATATTTATTTGACAAAAGATACAGTACTTTACTTAGTAAGCTACATCAACCTATTCCAATACAAGCTAGAACATTCCATCACAATGCTTCCCCACATGTGGAAGAATGATTGTCTCTTTGAGACTGTTTATAGATTCCATATAAATTTAGCAAATATAGTATTGTTTAGAACAAATTTTAGAAATTCAATATGCAATATGAACTTTAACAAATATGAAATCTGACCATGTTGTCTCCAGCATAAAATGTCAACTATGAACTATCACATGAACTCTTGACTAGGTCTCAAACTCTTTGCCAAATTTGAGTATTTTTAATACACTTGATAACTAACAAGATTTCATTGATCAAGTGGTCAAATCTGCTGAATCATGATCTTTTGGTCCTTTTCTGCTGTGAGTTTGATGCTTCTAACATACCAGCCATGAAACTTAAAACTAAATAATGTCCAAAAAAAAACAATAAAGGAAAATATGTGGAATCTAAAAGTTTGACTTCTACCTAATAATACAAAATGAAAATATCCTAACTAAATGCAGCTTCCTGGCAAAAAAAACTTTGCACTTCCCAAAAGATATACAGGTAGCTATCAGAAAGTAAGAGGCAAAACCATAGATAATCCAATGTCTATGGACAATTAATGCCCACGTTACCACTCCAACATATCAAATGGGGTATTTTGACCTTAAATTTGATTCCACATAATACGAAAAAAAAAACAATGCAAAAAACCTAAAGTAAATGCTATTTATCTCACATAACACACCAAAAAAAAACTGTGCATCCCTCAAAAGATATATAGGTAGCTATCAGAAAGTAAGAGGCAAACCATAGACAATCCAATGTCTATGGGCAATCAATGCCCACATTACCACTCCAACATATCAAATGAGGTAAATTGACCTTGTTTAGTATGCAAAAAAAGGAGGCTGATAAAGTATATTTTGGAAAAAAAACTGAAACCTAAGCAAACAATCCTATCACAAAAAAACTAAATGATTCTTTCTATATCAAACACACAGCAGAGAAGGATCTAAAGATCATGATCCAGTATCTTAGACTACTTGACCAATAAAATCTTGAAAGTAACCAAGTGTATTGAAAATACTGTAACTCTGCACATAGTATGAGACCTGGTCAAGTCAGACCATTAAACCAACTACAAGCATTCAGTACCACACAATTAAACTAAGATTAAGTTCATTATTTGAGTATTTCTAAAAGAAGCCAATGAAATATGCTATACCATTGGACAACAGTTACTATGCACCCAAAATGTTTACAGCTAGAAGTGTAAGTTTTTAATTGATTTTGATAAATTTTATGGGTTTTTTTCCAAGAATTTAATTCTGTAAATTCCGTAAGATCATTGATTGAGACTTCAACATACATGTATAATATGAGCTAAGTTTATACAAACAAGCAAAATAGACAGTTGTGTCACGATGCAGTTTTAAACAGTTTTGTAGATATCAAAACACCCCATCCATCTTTCCTCCTCAAAACCAAATTGAAGAGATTCTAAGATACCTAACATGCCACCCATCTTCCCTTGTCCAAGCCCAATTGATATGTTTCTTAGATACCTGGCACCTAACCCATCGCTTCCCATTCTAACACTTTCGAGCCCAATTGAAGTGTTTCCTAGACAGTACCCAACCAATCTCTCCTAGTCCAGGCCCAATTGCAGTTTCTAAGATACCTAGCACCTAACTCATCGCTCCTCGTTCCTACCCAATTGAAGTGTTTCTGAAATACTTAGCACCCTGCCCATCTTTCCCCGTCCACAACCCAATTGAAGAGTTTCTAAGATACCTAGCACCTAACTCATGGCTCCTCGTTCCTACCCAATTGAAGTGTTTCTGAAATACTTAGCACCCTGCCCATCTTTCCCCATCCACAACCCAATTGAAGAGTTTCTTAGATACCTAGCACTTATACTTGTCAGTAAAACTGAAACAAAGACGTGTGAGTTGGTTGACAGAACTACATGTACTTTTATCGCCTATAAAAATAAACTGAGTAGTAAATCCGAGACACGTGTATCACTCCTCAGGTTAAACTGGTCAGGCATTTGAATTGTTGACAGTTTTCGACTTGTAGAAACTAAAGCACAATCGCCGGAAGTCTAAAAACTGTCAACAGTAAATTATAGCATGTCCTAAACTAACATCATAGGCTGGTTCCTTTAGTTATTAGAACATTTTATTTATTAAAAAATGCTGTAAGTCATGAAAATTTTATTATGCTTTATCAATTATTTTACATTAATTAGAGTTTAATAATGATTGCTATTTTGAAATTCCTACAGAATATGAAAATTTTATAATATCTTATTAATTTGAAATTCCTATAGTATTAATACACTCAATAACTAACAAGATTTCATTGATCAAGCGGTCGAAACTGCAGAATCATGATCTCATGGTTCTTTTCAACTGTGAGTTTGATGCTTCTAACATACCAGCCATGAAACTTAAAACTGAATGATATGAAGAAAAAAATATAAAGGAAAATTATGTGAAATCTAAAAGACTTCTACCTAATAAATACAAAATGAAATATCCTAACTAAATGCTGCTGCTTGGCAAAAAAAAACTTTGCACTTCCCAAAAGATATACAGGTAGCTATCAGAAAGTAAGAGGCAAAACCATAGACAATCCAATGTCTATGGGCAATCAATGCCCACGTTACCACTCCAACATATCAAATGAGGTAAATTGACCTTGTTTAGTATGCAAAAAAAGGAGGCTGGTAAAATATATTTTGGCAAGTCAAGCATTTTTTAAATGAAACCTAAAGGAAGTCCTAACAGATAAACAATTAAATGATTCAAGCAATATCAAACTCACAGCAGAAAAGAATAAAAAGATCATGATACAACATCTTAGACCACATGACCAATAAAACCTTGAAAGTAACTGAGTGTATTGAAAATACTCAAATACAAACTTAAACCAAAATACAAATTGAATTCAAATTCAATTGAATTCAAATTCAATTGAATTCAATTAAAATTCAATTCAATTCAAATAAATTCCATTGGATTTACTACAATTCAGTTCAATTCAATTTAATTTTATTTTATTTTACCTGATTAAATTTAAATTCAAATGCAATTCAAATTCAATTTAATGCTTTCAAATTCATATTTCATATATTTTTAATTTTCAATAATTAATGAAAGTTTACCCTATATCATTAATTTGAAATTTTAATTACCCAAAAAATTCCAAGATAAACTTTAGTTAATTAAGCCTATGAAAAGGAACACAGATAAAGTCATGGAAACATCCATACATATCATGTACTTAAGCAAAGCCTTCTGATGTATAAATATCCTATGATATTCTGCGCTCAGTCAAGCTGTTGCTGAGCATGGTATAATATGCCAAATAAATTTCAAAAAAGCACAAAACTTATGACATTGCAGCATATGAACATACTGCTAAAAATAAGTTTTTACATATGTACACATGCAACATACACATACAGCTTTATACTCTTTGATACTTAAAGTATACAGGTCAGTTTATCACAGGTGAGTGACAAACCCAAATTTTCCTTATTATAGCATATACCACAGGGAATTGTCAAGCTACCTCCCTTTGATTTTTCAAACATACCTCTTATAGTATATAAATTTTATATACTATAAAAGGTATGTTTGAAAAATCAAAGGGAGGTAACTTGACAATTCCCTGTGGTATATATAGAGAATTATCTCTGTATACTGTAATAAGGAATATCTGGATCTTTCACCAGTGCAGTATACAGTTACAATTGTAACTGACCAAGGGATCAGAACAAATTGTCATTAAATGACAAAACACACTTGTCATGAAACCATAACACTTCTCATAGATATACTGTACAAGGGATGATCCAAAATTATCAGAACTATGTGACTCTAAGAAGAAAATGCATTAAAGATAATACATGAGTACGATCTTTTCATGCAAACAGTGGTGATCGCATGTACACCAATATCATATAAGTTTACCGTGAACACAGTCATATTGTCATTCTTGAGTCAAAACCTCGTAACTTCAATTCGGAAAAGTAAAGTTAAGACGATTCGACTCAACAGTGACAATATGAGAATAGCAGTAACATTAGACAGTAATGATTTGGTAAGGGGTGTTCTAAGAGTTGTCTCTTAAAATATTCGAAGCAACAGACTAGACACAAACTGTGACAGTGAGGCTTAGGTCAACCATAGAAACTCTTAGATTTTCGCATTTTCTTCACAAATACTTCAATTTCTAAACTTCAATAGCATTTAAGAGCCAATTATTCAAGTAATTGTAGCATGCTGCATGCTTACAAATATTCATACCAATATCTATAATAAATGAATACTCCAATTATGCCGACAGACCGAAGATAAAGTCTCAAGAAAAACATGTTTATATAATCAATACAATGATTTCATCTAACTTACAAGTTGAATTCAGTAACAAATGAAGAGTACTGCTATAAATACTAGGGCTGCATTGTCAAATTAATGTATTGCCAAACCATATTACTGAACGAAAAGGCTAATTAAATCGCAATATAAATGACCAATTAGTAAAATGAAATAAATTTTCTGTATGGAATCAAAAATATTTTGTAGAATTTCAATGAAACACCAAAATAACTCAATGTAAAAATAAACAAAATGCCTTAATATTTGATAATTTGAAAGTTATTCTTACAGTAAGCGTAATAATTTCATAGGAACAGATTAATAAATACAGACTGTCTCATAAACAACGACATTGTGAACTCTGATAAATAACCTATCATTTTTTTATGCTTAATGGTGAAGCGTCACGTTATTCGATGAAAAAATAAACATTGAAAATATAAATTTTATATTTTCATTGTAGTGAAAATATAACCTTATATTTTCATCGTTCATGACGTCATATTAGGAGATAAATGACGTCAACTTGGAGTAGAAATGACGTCCCGTTATAATATGTGTAAAATACATCAAATTAAACACAAAACTAAGCATGAAAGAAACGGAAAATTCGCCGATTTCGGTGTAAGATCGATTTATATTTCACCTTGTGAGCTCAGAAAATGACATTTTCACTCGGTTAGCCACTCGTGAAAATAATTGTAATTTTCAATAAACAAGTGTTTGTTTCTGCACAAACTAAGTACTGAACTGAGTTGTGCATTCAAATAAACACATTGATTATAAAACTTCGTACTAATTTTGGATCATCCCCTGTACAGTCACTCTTTGTATACAACTCACTGTACAACATTACAAACTCCTGTTAGCACAAAATCATGGAATACCCACCAGCCTTTCTCAGATACTTTCAGATAACACCATTTCTCACCCCACCCACAACATGAATCAGCCCGACCATCCCATACACACCTACCCTTCCATCCCCCCATACACACAACTCCCTACCATCCCTACAAACCCCACCAACACTGTCCAGATCTAAGATTCTAAAATTACCAGCCAATACAAGATAACAGGAACATTACGTATGACCCCTCTAATCAGACGACACTCCACCCAACCTTGCTTAGTGACATCAACGGTACGTCTGGGGCTTGGGCTCACAACCAACTTCCAGTAAATCCAGGTTCCACAAACCTTGCAGTCTTATAATATATCCCAAAATCCAAGACTAAGGATTGATGCTTGTACAACTCAACAAGAACATTATTCTAGAACGAATAGACAATATCCAGAACTCAAATGTCCAGGTTTTCCCATGTAAGTATTATTATAAAGACCATTCACAGTTTTTTGCCAAAAGTACAAAAAGTTTTCTGTTTACAAAATTCCATTTAAAAAGTGTGTAACAAAAAAAGTATTTTAAAAAATATGGAATAACGCAGCACCTGAGACCTGGAGAAAGTCTATAATGAATAGTAAATGATAACAGCATAAAATGCAAGAAATATTGATGGATCAGTGCAAAAACAAGTCTACTTTTTCGTTTATTTACCTGAAGTTAAACTAGTTTTGCACTGACACATAAATAATTCATTAGATAAACAAGTAAATCTGTGAGCTAATGCTCACTAGTGATACCCCCGCAAAAATCTAAAAATATGCGACAAACAGGAAGTAGATGAGCAAGGAGCATGAAATCGCTTTACACCACATGGGACTATGGGATGAAGCAATATGCAAAGTATTAGGCTGCTACATGTTATAGTTGCTGAGAAAACTGCGACGGAAATTTTGTAACGGACGGACGGCCGGACGGACGCACGGACAAGGGTAAAACAGTATACCCTCCTCTTCTTCAAAGCGGGGGTATAATTAAGATATCCTAGCAGCACTAATAGAGAAGTAAAAAAATATTGCACTTCTTAATTAAAAATAAAATGAACAATTTCTTAAATTGAAAAATAAAAGCATATTCACTTACTTATATGAAGGTATAATAGAAAGTATTGATTGTTAAAAATACAAATAAAAATTTAAAAGACAAAAATATGTACAAATGTGTATTAATTTTTCTAAGAATGTGTTAAACGCTTCAAGAAACAACAAAATTGAATTCACATGACAAAAATGAAAATGACAATTCATTATCAAACTGTAGAATAAAGAATGCTAACAAAAATAAATATTGACCATAATCTGAATAACAATTAAAGTTAAAAAAAGTTTTTAAAGAGTCAAGTTGCTTATTGAAATTGTTTAATAGGCTGTATAAGATGACGGGGAACAGGGGAAAAATGAACAGGTCAATTTAAATTCAATAAAAATCAAAACTTAACAAAAAAAGAAAATTCAAATAAAAATTCAACTAAACAATCATTAATATTGTACCTCGTGAAAATAATAATCTTCATATAATTACTAAACTGCGTATGTAATTCAATCTGGACGCTATTAACATGTATCTTTTATATGCATCGAAACAAATAAATATCACTTACTAAGTTTATTGATATAGATCAAAGGGAACTAACTACAGTATGTATCTTTCCTATACAGAAAAAATCAATACTGTATTATCTCCCTTTCATGAACACCAATAAACATGGATAACAACATCAGAGATATTTCATAACTCAGGCGACCTTCATGGTTCCAAATCAAAAACACTATTATATACAAAGTGTTTTTGCTTAGGAACCGTGCCGACAGCCTGTGTTTCAGTATATTCTAGAATAATGTTCCTGTTGTGATGCAACAAACATACAAAACCCACTAAGTAATGAATGTAGCCACAAATGAAAGATAGAAGTTACATTTCCAAAAATAATACCAGTGGATACATACTTGTACATGTATAGTTTGTTTTTCTAAACTGTAAAATTTGAATAATTTCACCATGACAGAATAAGTTTTCTTATATAAATATGAAGGTAAACATTGGCACAGCAAGCAGGCATTAAAACATAAAAAGCTTTAAGTATATTCTACCCAATCTGAAAACACCAAATATGAATCCCACAATTCAAGACAACAAACATTAAACGCAAGTGGTCACAGTGAAATTATTCATATTTGACAGTTGAGAAAAAAAGCCAATGATATCCAAACAATATAAGAAAGTGTACCATCTGAATAAAAGTTTACCCTTACAGAAGTAGAACAAAAGCAGATAGGCTTTTTAAGATAAATTCCAAGAAAAAAGATCAATATTACACCTAACCTTCCCTGTAAAAAAATATTATAAATATATTGAAATCCCCAGAGATGAATTTGAGTTAATACACTTTATTATCATGTAAGATATCATTGACACAACAATACAGCAGAATCAAAGGTGACCAGCATGGTCCAAAACCATACAAGACGCAATGTATAGAATCTTTGATGGTTCGGGATCATGAAGATCATCTTTGTATTAAACAAATTAATGATAAATACAAAGCATAAATACTTTCTGGACAAGATCATTACAAAACAGGAATATGGAACCATCAGATTAGGAAAATGGACAATACTGCCAAACACATAATGGTATGAAATACATAAAGTAAAATAAACTTAGCTTTTGTCTTCTCTTCATTCTTTCAACTTTCCCATGTTCCTTGTGTAGAGTGTTTCACCATGTCTAGTTATTCAATATGTTGAGCTCATACATATGTGTATATAACAGCACAGTAAACAACAACTACTTCCAGCCACATCTTATGGTAAACGTCCTGCAAACATAAGAAATATTACATTATAGATAATATAATAACAATTTACATGTATTACTGCACTGTTGAAACTAGTTGGATAGCTGTCCGGATAGATAAATTGGTAGCACACAAGTCTACTGATCCAAGAGTCAAAGATTCAATTATCAGGTGGGGTATTCTTTGTCAGAGCTTGATCATGAAATAATTTCTATGGACGATCTCCCTCCTACAACTTATTCTATATAAAGAAAACAGTCTCTGATAGATGTTTGTACCTAGTCACTCCTTAAATAGCAAAAATAACATAAAAAATTCAATCTGTTGCTAAATCATCAACAAAAACACTCAATGAAATTGAGTTCTTTTTCATACCCTGCGGAAATGATCATGGTCAAACCATGTTTCAAACATGGTCGTTCATGTTTCAAACATGTCCAAATAAGATGTTCCAGCGTTGTTATCACAACGTTATGGACATGTTTGGAACATGGTCGATCACGTTTGTGAATTGGCCCCCAGTTCCATAACATGTAGACCATGTTCAATTTATGAAATGACCATAATTCAACTTTGTTTTGTCAACATAATTAGCATATTTGAAACAAGTAAAAGTTATGAAATGACTGTATTGCAGCTATATTCTGGAAACTTTATGGTATTGTTTAATACCATTACTGGTATGCGAGCAGTAGCCGTGAACGAGCAGTACCCGTGATTTTGATTTTATGCGTTTTATATGCTTTCCAAAAGAAAATTAGTGATCGAGTGATATTCAATAAGAAAAAATTAAAATGTGTACAAAAAATTATAACAATCTGATAAGTATGACGGAAGATATTTACTTTTATGTTAATTAACTTAAAAATTCTTGAGGACTTCGTGCGGGGGAATCCCGTCCATGTAAATGCGCATACGCTATTTTTTAGGGGTTGCAACGATTCGATTTGATACATCGAAACTCGATTGCAAGGGTGCCGATTCAATTTCGATTCAGGACCTGCAAGTTTTGATTCTATACTGACTTTTATTAGTGTCTACATAAGTTATAACGATAAAAGCAATGGCGCGCCTAAAAGTCAAAGTATACGTTGACAGTCCATTACGATTTTATGATTAGGATGATTGGAAACTCTGTTCAAAAAATACATTCTATAGTATATGCCCCGGTACTCCGCCAATTGGGTCGGTGTGATTGAATTTTACCTGTTCAGACAAACTGGCAGATTTTGGGCTCCGCATGATCAAGCCAAGTTTTGTTGTTAGTTTAATCAAATTTAAATAGTTTTGCATGTACAGTGTATGTTTAACTAATATGTAAAATAGTATATCAAGAACTGTATCTTTCTACAATTTATGATCCATGCTGTCTTCATGTTTTAAGTCGATATTACATTAATAATACATTTTTGCGACCTTTACATTCGTACCAAATCCATTTTGTACTTGAATAAAGCAAATATTAATTATCAGATTTTCGAGTTTTGTGATATCCAATTTTAGTAACAATTTTATGTAATTGATATTATTTAGTTTGAAGCTCAAATATATGCAATCTCCGTAAACAGAGATCCTGTTCTACTCGCGTTGTCGTACTGGATCTCTACTTAGTCATCGAAGGTCACATTGAGATGAACTTTCTGTCGACCAATCAATGCGTAGCTTTAATCTAGACGAAAACACTATTAATCACATTTTGATTTTGTAATTTCTATTTTTTGAACAAGTTTTTCATGCCAATTTAACAGCGGTATTATTCACAGTCTGCGATTGGATGGCTAATTTCAAATTGCGTGACATAGATGATGTAAACAAGTTACGTATCATAACAATTTCGTCATGAATATTATGATGAGAAAAGGTCACACAAACGTGACCTTCGTTTGGAAAAGGCCAGATCTAAATTGGTGAGTATGCGGAGCGGTAAAATTTTAGATCGGGTTTTAATCAGATTGAAATATTTATATAAATGCACATTTGTAATGTAGTACATTGTATTTTTAAATGAATCTAATCGAAAAAAATCGATACCCATGTTTATACTGTCAATGAATGGGTAAGCTGAAGACAAGTGTATGATAAAAGTCCACCAATAATCGTGCCAGGAATCTGCCATGCTTGTATACATACATCGAGTGTGCATTGGAGAAAATTGAAGAATATCCCGTTAAAATAATGTATAACCTTTTAATTTGACAACTTACTACCTAACAAGTGCCTATTCTGAACATATAATACGCCAAAAAACGTCGAGATTGACCTTGACTGTCATGATAACAATACCATGTGCTTCAACCACCCGACATTTATTTACTAAGTATGTTTGTTGAAAATAAACGTAAAATGTTATATTTTTTCTTTAGTTTTACAGTTAATAAAATTTTATTAACGTACTGTTAGTTATATAAAAAATGAATAAGATATAAAATCTTAAATTGCTAAGAAACAAAATGTCTATGTTAAGGAATAAATTCTAAAAATAGATTTTAATTTGGAATTCCTGGCATCAATCAGAATTTCGCTGCGGGTGTGAGTCAACTCGTCAAACGTATGAATCGTCAAACTTAATTTAACGCACATCCATTAGACCCAACTCGTCAAACTGATAATATAGAGTGAAAAAATACATAGGAGGAGTAGGGGATACTCGTCTTATTTTAAGTGTAAAATATTTTATTAGTTAATTATTTTGAATAAAATGTTTAGATAAATTATATTTTGTGTATTTCTTTATAAATAATGAGTAAAATGTTGAAAGTAATTATATTCTTTGTGTATTAATAACTTAATATTATATGTAATATGTATGTATAATAAAAAAGCTACATTCATATTTTTGCGTCATTTGATTTAATCAAGTACTTAAATTATTTTTATTCTTTATGTATTAATATTATTATCATAAATAATATGAGAATATTTTGATTTGGATAATTATATGAAAAATTATGAACAAAGGCTTGGTTTACACTGTTATATTACATTTAACAAACAAATTATGAAGATCAATAGAGTTTACACAAATTGCAATTATCAATTTGATAATGATGATTATCAATTGGTAGTAATAATACGGATTGTAAAGTCATACTGCTATATTTAATTATTTATTTATTTAATAGCAACACATAAACCATCTTGTGAGAATCAAACCATCTAGTGCCATGATATTAATCAACTTGCATCACATGCACTAACAAACAATTTTTTAGCGAGAATGTTACTTTATAATTAGAATAAGAACTAACATTTAACTCATTTGCAAAAAACTGTACATTCTAAGGTATAAAATTGTGACATATCAGCTTTGTTGATGAATAGAGCTAGCATATATATGTTATTGTATTGGATTCAACCTAATAAATCACTGATAACTTAACTAAAACTCTTTCCAAATAATACTGTTTAAACCTGAAACATACTTGTGAATTAATTAATTTATTCATTTATATTACATTTAACTACTATCAAAGTCTTTATAACTGCATTTTCTTTATTTTAAACATGATATAATAGAATAATTGATTTACAAATTATATATTCTCTCACAATATAGTGCAAAAAAAGCATAACAAATACACTTTAATTCTTTACAAAATAATATTTATTTTGATTAAAACAATGATTTAACATCAAAATATTATAACGTCTCGTCAATGTTAATTGACGTCCTACCTACACATACTATATATAATAGAAATGATCCCTAGGAGCAGTGTCTTATAACTTGTATTATAACTTGTCTGATAAAAGTAACATTTCCATAACAGTATCGTATTTAATCAACCAAATATAATTTCTATAACTGTCATAAGTTTTCACGCATTTTTTTTCACTCTATATTATCAGTTTGACGAGTTGGTCTAATGGTTATGCATTAAATTAAGTTTGACGATTCGTACGTTTGACGAATTGACTGTAAACCTTCTCTGCTATGTTTGTTAACGCTCATAAGTTATGAAAAAAACGAGAATTCCGGTTGAAACAAGATCTCGCACAGTTTCAAATGTCTGTTAGACGAAGACATTGAATGTTTCCTAGCTTTTTTTTAAATTCTTTGATATTTCAATGACCGTTTTGGGGCAAAATGATGTTTAAAAGAATGTTTTATTGAATACAGGCTGTCAACCAGATCATCTCCAAAATATAGGAGGAATATAGGAACATTTTTGCAAGAAATATAGGAGGTTTTGGACATTTTTTTAGGCAAAATATAGGAGTTTCCAACTTAAAATAGTATCATTTTCTGCTACTATATATACATATAATTAATATTACAATAACTACCTTTCACTTACTGTATTTTACAATAGTCAATGATTAAACACTCAATGTCAGCTAAGTGGGCATTTTCAAATTTTCACTGTCCTTTGGCCCACATTTTTTAAAAACAAAAAGTAGCAGAGAATTTTTCTCATTAGATGATGTATTCAACTTATATGGTCCTCAAACGAAAGTTTTGTCCTTCATTGAACATACTTTCTAATAAAAACTTTTATCCAAAGGGACAAAAACTGTTAATTTTGCGTTGTCCCTGCATATGGTATTTGTTTTAACTATAATATATTTTTGAGATAGTATACTTTTTTGCTGCAAACGTCCCCAGCAAGGATACGAGAAATAAAAAATGACAAATGATCAAATATTCCTCCTGAATATGGAGCACATGCTAAATCAACCAAAGTAACAATAAAATGTCTGAGTAGTTCAACAAAAGAAAATTTATCTGCAAATATTCCAAATGATTTAGAAAAAACAACAACAGAAGAATGCATTACAAATGAGGCACCCAGTACTATCTACATGTTTACATGAGAATAAAAAGATAAGGTATCAGATAAATTCAATATTGAAAAAGTACTGAATGGAGTTTGAGCAAGCACATCAAACCAATGCACACAACAAATAGACAAAACCAGATTGTTTTTTAATGCCTATTTGTGACCTAGGAAAACAAAGGGCAACCTTGTAGATTTAAGATCAAGGTCAGCGGCATACAAAAGTTGGTCTTACCATATGACTAAAACTAATGAAAACAAAACATCGTCCAGCACACCAGGATCTAAAACCAAAATTAAAACTTAATGATGCAGGTATAGTTCCCGACATATTACCAGAGGAACTCAAGAAACACTTGTTTATGCAAATAATGTAATCGAAAAAGTTTAATTACAAACAACAACGCCACGGACCAAAACAATACACTAACCGAAAGAAGGACAAGCTGAAAAAATATTTAGATAGTGATACTTTTAAAACAAATTGTAGAGCCTCTACCTCGTTGAAAAACAAATCGATCATATTGTTGCAATAAAACTGACAGCAGCTTTCTACAGAACTAGATAATATGTAAAGTTATATGAAAATGGACCAGATATTTTGAACTCATAAGTCATGAGCTGCTATTGATAAATGAGTTAGATACGTTAACAAATACAAAATATATGTTTACAGAAAAACAAATAAATATGTCTTTTTCTGACAAATAAACATATTTGAAGCAAGAGAGCTAGCATTGTTTTGCTTTGAAACATAAATTGTGCCTAAAGGAGTATGTCTTTTAAAATAAAAGGCAGTGGAATTGAAAAAGTAAGATACGTTACTATTTTAGGTTTACGTATGTGAACGTTTGATTGTTGTATAAACAAACTAAGTTTAATTTTGAATTATTCTTTTGAAATGTTTGTAAGCAAATGCTTGCATATTTTTTGCTTTTTGATTACATCTACCCTTAATATATGTCAATACTTTTTTTTTAGTAAGATACGTTATTATTTACCTTGTACAAACAAGTAAATCTGTGAGCTAATGCTCACTAGTGATACCCCCGCAGTGAGAAATATGACTACCATAATGTAACTTTCATTTAACGAAATCTAAAAATATGCGACAAACAGGAAGTAGATGAGCAAGGAGCATGAAATCGCTTTACACCACATGGGACTATGGGATGAAGCAATATGCAAAGTATTAGGCTGCTGCATGTTATAGTTGCTGAGAAAACCGCGACTGCGACACACGCACGCATGGACAAGGGTAAAACAGTATACCCCCGCTTCGAAGAAGAGGGGTGTATACTGTTTTACCCTTGTC
Source organism: Mactra quadrangularis (assembly GCA_025267735.1). NCBI lineage: Eukaryota > Metazoa > Mollusca > Bivalvia > Venerida > Mactridae > Mactra > Mactra quadrangularis. Next base: position 36,786,794 of record CM046305.1, on the reverse strand, counting down.
CATGCGTGCGTGTGTCGCAGTCGCGGTTTTAAGTGATTAATTAAGTGATTAAACCTTACACTAGAGACATATTAGCGGCATTTGAACTGGGTTTATAGTGTGTTCTTAAATTGACTTTTGTGCTCTGGTTGTATTGTTTTATTAATGTGAGTATTACCTGAATAAAACGAATTGATTTAGAAACACGTTCAAATAAAAAAAATTATTGTGTTTATTGTTATATCAAGGACAAATAGAACTTTATTCCGTAAGAAGTATATAAGTAGTTGTCATGTAGTTTACCGTCATGCTATGAAATACCTTTTAATAATTATTGATTAGATTTGCTACTGTCCATCTGTTCTAGAAATTTCATTTTAAAAAGTTTAACGTATCTTACTTAACATTTATACTACCTTTCGTTAAGCAATGACAACTTTCAGCATAGTCCTTAATAAAATCTCTGATGCGTATTTTCTATTCCAAATAGGTTAGTGTTAAAGATTATCATGATAAAAGATGTTAAACAGTTAAACAGTTCATTTTTGATCAGATGTCAAATCCTAAATGCCCATTTAATTGACATCGAGCGTAAAGTGTCTACCGTACAGATGAATGAAACCATTAACTTTGAACAACTATCGAAGTATCAAAGCTATATTAACTCTTTTCATTTTTTGCGACAATTTTTTTAGAAATAATATAGGAATATTTTTTAAAATATAGGAGAATATAGGAAAAATAGGAGGTTTTTCAAAATATAGGATTCTGACCCAAAATATAGGAGTTATATAGGAATATAGGAATCGGTTGACAGCCTGTGAATAATGCACAGGATCTTATACCAAATGGGTATTTCATTAGAAAAACGAGCTTAAACAAATAGGTGTTATTCTGGTGAGGTTTCATAACGGGTCTGATCCAAAACTTTAATGCCGCATCTGAAGGAAATCAATATGTTAAAAAAGCGGCTTATTAAGTTTTGGAAGCCAGAACCTATCAGTCACTGACAATGTTTATCATTGAATTTCTGCTACTGATAACAAGTATAAAATAAAAATTAAAAAAGCTATCAATTTTTGCTTTAAAATTATTTAAAAGCACAGCCATACATCCCATCATTAGAACAAAGTATAATATTTGAAAAATGAAATTAAATTTGGTTATCCGAAAGTGTTATCCGAAATTATTTACACTAAAAAATTACTTATCTTTTATCATTGTTGTCACTTGGCAAATATTTAAAAGTAAATAGATAATATCCATATTATGAGTGCATCTTTTATAAGTTGTTGATGACAAAAGATGCTTAATGTCATAATAACTTTTAGTAAAATCCTCTTTAACGGAATAACCTTAATAAAATAGCGGTAAAACACTTAGTCATGCTTTTGTACATTCGGAACATCCTCGGCCATTCGCTACGATCAGGTCGAGGGTGTTCCAAATGGCTTTTGTAAGGTTGTGAAAAAAAACCAGTAAGATAATACTCAGTAGTCTCCCCTGAATTTAGGAAAAATAATTTTAGTCTTCTAAGTAATATTTATAAGGATCACTCCTACGTAAAGATTATCCTGCTGTTTTATTTCAACAATTATTTCAACAATTTAATGATACACTATTCATCCAAAGTATATGAACATTCAATTAAAATGTCCATACTTGTTCATAAACAGATCATGAACAGTTCATGGACATTGAGAGTATTGTGAGAAGTACAACTAGCAGAAATTTTTTAACACATAGGTTTAAAATCTTAAGTTAAAATTGTAAAGACATTTTTTACAGTTCATGATTTTTTTTTTTTTTTTTTTTTTTTTTTTTTTTTTTTTTTTTTTTTTTTGCTTGTTCATGAACATACCAAAATGCTGGCATTATTGTAGTTATCATAACTGTCACGGTCAAAACAGGTAAACCATGCCATATCTTAGCATCAACATGAAAAGGAATTGAACAGAATCTAAATTCAAAACATAGCCAAAATATTCCACATGTTATGGTCTTCATTTAAATTGGATAACCATGATATGCTATGTTATGACTTTGATTATTATCATGGTCAAAACATATTGCTGCTTAGACAATTTTAATCAATGATATGGACATGATCATTTCATAGTCATACCACAACCATTTCATTGCCCCCAATTTCTGTGATGGTATATCAAGGTCATATCATTGATAACCATGGTCTAAACATGGTCAGCATTGATTTGGACGTTATCATTTCCGCAGGGTTAAGTATCAACAAGGTTGAATTTTGATGGTTCTTGCTCAAGAAAACAATAAGCTTGGATTTGGTAAAACAGTTAAAAAATTATGGAATGCAATTGCTATAACAATGAATTCACTGAAAAACATATAAAGACTCACATCAAATAGAGATCTTCAAAGACTTGACAAGGTATCATCTCAGAGTACTTTATATACACACAACTTTATCGGTACCTATATAGATGGAAAATAAAACAAATAATAATAAATAGGTTATAAGAAATTTGAATATCATCCATTGTGTTGTTTTTAGCCCTGTTTCTAAACCTGATTGGTTGATGTTCAAAGACTTAAGTTTCAAAACCAAAATTAATTTGAACTCATGTATGTGGCAAATTTACCTTTTCCCACATGACGTCCGAGAATAAGTAAACTGTTGACTGATTCCACTCAAAATGTACTAAGTCAAATTGTAATGAATTATGAATTGGACTATTATCATTATTTTTTTTAGATTGATAGGCCACAAGGAAAAAGAAAATAATGTTACTTTTTTGAATAAAAAAACAACAACAAAACTTTGTTACAGGCAGTTGAATAAAAAGTTAAATTAAATGTATTATTTATTTGTATTATAAAAAAAATACAACATAAATCTGAACTTGACAAATTCTTCCCTTAAGCTACACCTAAACACAGTGCCATCAAAAATTATCATTACACTAGTAAACAAGTTTTTATTATATTAAAACAGTTAAAACAAATTTCAGCTGTATTTATGTGTCACGGCACTTACCTGTTCACATTATGGGAAGGAGGATATGTAAGCGGCTGGATAGCTCAGTCGGGAGAGCACTCGCCCAGTAAGCGAGAGGTCCTGGGTTCGAGTCCCGGTCAGGCTGCATATTTTTCTATCCCTGTGACATATGCATTAGATTTCAACAAGTGAAAGATGAATTATGATATTTATACAGTAGTAGGTGTTGAACATGTACATGTACAAACAATTTTTTTTCTTAAATTTCTCAAGTACAGGTAAAAATCATAGACAAATCACATTTTTACAAGTCTATTGATTGGTGGGTCATTGGTTCGATTCTCGGTCGGGGCATACATTTGTCATTTTCCCTCCTAACAATGATTCTTAATGATTTAAGGCAGTTGTCAGTCACTGACAATAGACGGTGTCTGCACATAATGCATCCATATGGAGCGGACGGACCCTCATTAAAATCTTACAAAACAAACTGACAATAGAATGTGCCTAGTAGTTGGTTAACAGCTTAATCCAGAGATTTAGCCTATCCAGAAACAGTGTGTGGGTTGACTGGCCACCGTAATATGACCTATACGAGGTGTTGCTACAGCGTTAAACCCAACAAACAACAAAATTCCACACAATAAAAACTGAAAAACAGTTCTACTTACCAAAGAATGCAGGATAGATGCAATGTTCAGTTCAATGTTTGATAAGACCATGTACATGTATGTATCAATAACAAAGCCAACAGATCTGTGTTGTTTGGTAAGACATCAGATGATATGGTGATGAAAAGTGAAGTCTGTGATGCATGAAAAAGACAAAACATTGAGTTGAAATATATATGAACGTACATTAAAGACACATGTGAGTACAATAACAATCATACAATACACCATATTTTGAATTTATTAAACATTCAGTTTTCTCTGCATTATGGGAACAAACCACAATGTTACTTAACAAGATCTTCAGCTAACCCGTGTGTATCTTAATCTAAAATCGTGAAGATGATCACCAGAAAACAATGTCTTATGCCGACCAAGTCAGACGAGAAAACTTCACTGAACAAATTTATGCACCATCATCATAAAAAAATACATAAATATCAGTATTATATCTTAACAACATGTTATGCTAATTGGCAGACTCGTAATTGGATACCAGATTCTTAATTGCAGCAAGTTGATCAACATTGATCAAGATTCATTTCATAAATAGATAAAGATCTGGTATCAGAGACACACGTACAATGAATATTATATCATACCGACACAGATTTAATAAATGTTCATTTTAAACAAAATAAATTCCAAATAAATTTTTTAAAAAATCAAAATGTCTTACCTCTATAAAAGTATCCAAACAACTGATTTAACAGGTGCGAGCTTTGAAATTTCATACAAAAACATTTCACACATTTTACCTATTGTGTACTCCATTGTATTAGGTATCAATAGAGCGCACGTGAATTAATTTAGTTCACGGTTCTCAACCAATCAGAAAGCTTACCGCTAGTGATCTTGCGGTTTCATAAATTTGACTACGGGACAAACGCACATGGATTAGAAAATCATTCGTGGCTACCTCTCGGATGATCCCGTAAAATGACGATCAGTGTTAGCACGGGAATAGCCGAAGTGTACCGAATATTTTGCCAGTCAAAGGTATAAGAAACGTGCATCGAGCCAACGACAATCCCTTAAATTTAATTCAATGTAATAAGCTCTCTATGCTAAGTATATAAATATCATTTTTTTCTGTTATCATATCAAATAAACATACATAACAATTGTCTCCTCTATTTCATAACTATATACCTGCGGCCGCACGATTTACCGCATACTCCAAATACTTACCGCATACTTCGCACACTCGCGTTAAAATCGAAAATACTCTCGCACACTATTATAATTCTCATACCTATATATATTAAATACTAGGGGTGTAACAATACGGAAAAAACCGTATTGCAATATATTGCAATACACGAAATCCGTATTGCAATATATTGCAATATATTGCGATACATATTGTTCTTTGCGCATACATGCATAGTAGGGGTGTAACAATACGGAAAAAACCGTATTGCAATATATTGCAATACACGAAATCCGTATTGCAATATATTGCAATATATTGCGATACATATTGTTCTTTGCGCATACATGCATAGCATGAATATATGCCCATGCATCGTCTTAATTTTATCAACATTGTACAAAGATATTTGTATTTTCAAATGATATACACGTATTATGCTAATGTTTTAATAAGTTTAAAATAAGATTTTGAATGGACTTTCAAAGATTATTATCCTCTAATTTTACCAAAAATATTTCAAGTTTCCGAACACATTTAAACATTTATTCAAACACTTAAATTTCAGACTCTGATAAAAACAATCAGTATGGAACATAACTAGAAAAACCGGTTCAGAGAAAAACGAACCGGTTAAAAACCGTCAGAAGTCGTATTGCAATATTAACCGGTATATCGGTTAACCGTTACACCCCTATCATCTGACGGGAGAGTAACACTGGCCCACCTATACCGGGGGGTCGTTTTGACTGGGTTGCCTCTGAAACACAAAACAAGTGTATACCATGTCATAGGGGTAGGTCACCTGGGGCGGAGCCGTCTGCAATCCTTATGCAGCGACATCCGCCTTATTTCCCTGGACCTTCAATGTATGTCTGCCATCATACTTAAATAGATACCCTTATTTAACGTCTCGTTTTTATCAAAATTATGTAGCTCCATCGACCTAATTTTGGGGGCTGTCACGACATACTCTCAGTGGTGATGATGACTCCACACTGTGAGGTGTTAGCCCTGTGGCCAGCCCCCAACAAAAGCCCCCCCTTGACGCTTTTTAAATTTTTATGTTGTTCACTTTGAACATTATTAGATCACTTTTCTGCACCCTGTTAGCATCTAAGGGCCGGTTGGTTCAATGCAGGACAGGGACAGTCCTGTTCGGCCAATCAACCCCTTTTAACTTGTATATAATTTGTGAATAATCCATATTTTTATTTGTTATATCTATTTCAAACCCATTTTTACGTGGCCCTATAAGTGTGTCGTTGTACACTGTTGGATGAAAATATTAAATGTATTTTATGTTCACTATTTTATTCCTTTGTTTTAACCGATCGAACAGGCCCCCCCCCACTGATTTATACACAGTCGATTAAATAGTTTTTCCAAATAGATTAAAACCTATTCTAATATAGTAAAACTTCTATAAGTTTATAAACTATTCAGATTTTTAAAATAGATTTTTATATACAGTTATATAAGATAGATTTTTAACTGAGAGTTTACTTTTGTAAACAACAATATTAATAAATAAATTTTTAAACATAGATTTTTTTACTATAGAGTATTTTTAAATAGTTTTAACTTTATTTAGTTAGCAGACGACATATGATAGAAAACACTCGCCCAAAGCATCATGCATACGGGCGACTATAAATAAATACTTAGCTAGCTAACTACAATCCCTGTGGTCACCCATCATATCATTAACCTCGCAGCCCATTACTCAATATGTAGCAGCGTATATCCAAAACTGACTCTGAAAGCATTCAGACGGAAAATATGTACAGTTAAGTTCCGCTATTAAGACCAGCAAACTTGATGGTCTTAATAGCAAAACGGTCTTATTAAAGAGGCCCTTTTGTTCATGAATAAGGCATTTGGGTCTTAATAATGGTAAAAAACCCCGCATGATTTTGAAACAACGAAAGTGGTCTTAATAACGGAACTTTACTGTAATTGCAAAATGTGAAATGCATTATGTACCGTTTATTATGTAAACCTTCCCTCCGTTGATTGAATGCAAAATTAATGTAAACTGAATTAACAATTAAAGGTTTAACCAACAGCCTATACATAATATATTCTTGTACCCAGAATCTAGTAGGATTCTCGATACTAGCTTCGATAGTATTGATAACCTTAGGGTACGGGAATGACACAATTTAAAGTTATGACGTTTTTACTAATGTTTCCTTGTCTAGAAAACTAAGTATCCTTTTTACGCGATTTGCGAAGAATTCCGACGATTTTCATCTGGAGGCTGTATTTTTATCAGATGGGAAGCATTTATAAGTGATATCCCAGTTTGTTAGGTCACGATCGACATTATGGGGCGGCTAAGTCTACCACCCCATCTCCCTGGTCTGACGGACCTGTTATTTTCTCGAATTGAACAGATAAGCGATTAATATAACCAAATTTATATATAAGCCGGCTTAATTCTATCTATCTACCTTCCATTAAGTCAAACCCCTAGTGGGAACTTAGACTATTGGCGCGTCAACCAACAAGAATATTAATAAGAGATGAGTAAAAGATTATAAAAATATGAGTAAGTAAGGTTTAAAACAGTTTAAAAACAGGGCAGGCATAATTATGGGGAGACATGTTCAATCTGGCTTACAACGAGACTAAACCTAGGACCTTGAAGGGCGACAACATCAGGGGGTAGGTTGTTCTAATGGAAGGTTGTTCTCGGGAAAAAGGAGCATTTGTGATAATCGGTTTTTGTTGCTGTATTTTGGAAAGCATTTGGGTGAGATTTTCTTGAGGTCCTCCCTAGGGGTTTGACGTAGGTGGGAAGTGGAATGGCAACTTTATTGTTTACAATATTACAGAGCATGATGAGTCGTTGGTCAATACGACGAAGGTCAAGGCGTCTCCACTCTAGTGAAGAGAGCATATCAGTAACACTTGAGGTTCTGTTGAAGTCATGTTTAGCCCAGCGAGCAGCTCTACGCTGTGCAGACTGAAGCTAGTCGAGGTGGACCGCTGTGTGAGGGGACCAGACAGTAGCACTGTACTCTAACTGAGGCCTGATCAGGGTCTTGTATGCAGTAGATTTTAACTTTTCTTAGTGGATTTTAGGTTTCTGCGGAGGAATGAGAGGGCCCTGTTTGCTTTGAGGGTTACACGATCAATATGTTTATTAAAGGAGAGGTCATTTGATAATGTAACACCAAGGTATTTTGCAGAAGACACTGTTTCTAATATTGTGTCATGAAGTTTATATTGTCTTGGTATATCGTCAGTAGAAACCATTTTGTGTATTTTCTTCTCCTCTCTACGGGTGCCCGTATTTTAATGTTCAAATTTGTTATGATCACTCAGAGCAGGAATCTTATGTAACATGTTATGTAAAATCACTGCTTAGAGAAGAAACCTAGTTAGTTACTAAAATGATCTGACGGTTGCAATGTCGGAGACGGGCACCTATGAGAATATATATGCAAATATACATGTATTAAATATTAATATATTTGCGTCAAATCTATCCCAGGCTTTCCGAGTGGGAGATGGGTTTGAGTATCGAATGAACCACCCTTTAAAACGATTCGGAAAATTTGCAATCCACAATGTCAATACTACCAGAAAATCGCCTACAAAAACTAAGTGTTTGTATGGACGTAACGCACGCTAATGACGGACATGAGAAAAACGCGAGTTTTATATTTTCAATTACATAATGCCGGAATAGTTACTCGATAAGATCGGTGATATTTAGTACCACAGGAATCAGTGAAACAAAGGCTCTCTGTTGACATGATTTTTTTCATATATTTACGACATAGGTTATTCAAATGTGTATACTTATGTGTGTGGAGGTAAATTTTCAAAAACACAAAAATAACGTCACGCGTTTGATATTTTTTATTACAGTCAAAAAATATATTAAAGTTACGACAAAACATAAAAAGGAAAGCTGAAGTAAGAAGAGAACAGTGGGCTTCTCACAAAAGGAAAAAATACAATGAAAAAAAGAACAAAACAGTGGACGAAAAAATGTCCATAAAACAGTCAAAATATCGTGAACAGAAGGAAAAAGATTTGTTGAAAAAACGTAGACGCGCAGAATATATGAAAAAGTACAGGGAAGACAAAAACAAATCAACAGAATTTAATCCTTTTAAAACTCCAGACAATAAATTCACTAACAGAATGGCAAAATCAAGGTATGTAATATGATTAGCTCTCATTTTGATTATTGTCACTAGAATAATTGAACGAAAATAATATGATTACACACATTACTAATTAGCTTATAAACGTTTCATAAGTTATCTTTTTGACATTATGCATCGTTTGCGGTAACGTATTCCAATTGGGAATTTGCAAATACTAGTTCAAGCTATACTTCGACATTTTTTCAAGAAAAAACATGTATTATATACTATAACCTGTCTAGTGTCAGATTACTACTGTCTGCGTCATATTCAGCCATTTATTGTTATTTTGCAATTTCTCTATATGTTAACACTGTCCCCATAACACCACGATAAACGTCTTTGTATGATCTTATATTATTTTACTACATGTATTTACTATATGTAAACTGTGAAAATTAAAGTATTGTTCTGTTCTATAAATCCACTCTCAGAATGTACGCATTCGGAACACCTCGACCTTTCATGAATGAATAATGAGCTTTGAATGAGAATGTACGTACCAATTAAGTACATACGTCGCGCTGTGCGTTTAAAATAGCTTTACTTTCTTTTATTTTAAATGATGTAATTTTTTGCAGGTATTTGAAAAAAATTAAGACGGTATTGCCTGAGTGTTCCAGTCAAAGGGCTGCTGTCTTAGCTGCATATACAAATAAAAAACGGTTAAAATTTTCGCCCGCAGTACAAAAGTATCATTCAATTATCAATTAGGAACTTTAGTCAGTTATCTTTCCCTGATAACATCCGAAGCAATCCAATTGGTGAGTAGGTCCTTACTGCTGGAATCCTCGGATTTTATCATTGAATTCCTATGTAAGGATAACAAAATATTTCATCAAATATCTTTCTTGTTAATGAAGATATTAACAGAAGTGATGAAATTTAGATAGTTATTTACCTTAAAAATACTTAGCTTGAATTTTAAACAAATTAAATGATTTACAAAAAAAGTTATAGAAGATTAATTTTGGCAAACTGACATTGAAAAGTAACGGCAAAATCCGAGTAATCCAACTAGTTGGACCTACCTATTTGAATAGTATACAAGGGGAAATAACTGACTAAAGTCCCATATTCGAATGTATGTGAAGAAACCGCTTGTATTAAAGATATTAAACAAATGATAGATACTGTAAAAATGAAAAAAGACAGAGATTCTAGGGCGACATTAAAGGTTATTACTAGTGCTGTATATGGCGAGCATGTAACTAAAGCAAAATGTGCAACTAGTCTCTCCAAAAAATTAGGCGTAGAGCGCAAAACTATGTACACAGGTAAAAAAAGTTAGGACGACCGTTTTAAGAACAGTAAAGTCAGTGTATGAATACACAAAAAGAAAAACTAGGAACGATGCTATATCAGATAGTACACGCAGATTGGCTTTTGAGTTCTGGATGGATCCAGAACATTCTAGAACTACAAACAATAAAAATGATATCAAGCGAATGCGACTGGGACCAAACATATATTCATCGCACTCGTGCTATATATTAGAAAAAACACAGAGTGAAATATATTTATCTTTCACAGAAAAATGGTCAACGCATGTTTGAGAAGTGCAAGCCTTATTTCATTAGATCGGCCTCATTCAAAGACAAGACTACGTGCTGTTGTAGAATTCACGTTGAAGCTCGTTCATTATTTAAGTCATGTATGGCGTTCAGGAAGACTATTTTGACAAATATAGAAAACCAGTCAGTCAAAATTTACCGCAGTTTGACTGAATTAGTGAATGATACGTTATGTGTTCCACCTGGTGATGGAAGATTAATAAAAGCCGAATGTCTGGCCAGAACTTGTGAAAACTGCGGTGTGCACAAATTTGAGTTACTAGACCAAGAACGTAGTAGTGAACAATGTGACAACTTATTGCACTGGGAATGCTTTGAGTATAAAACTATTAAAGCTAAAAATGGTGAGGATGTAAGAAAACTCATGCTAGTGAGAAAACAAACCACGCCACAATTAATGTTTTCTTACTTTAAATCTTTACTTCAGACATACCCAGGTCATCAATTTAGGGCCGAATGGCAAAGTAAACAGTTAAAATGTATCACAAAAACATTGCCAGTGGGTCAATGCACGATTTTGCATGACTACAATGAGAACTATAAATGTCACAGTAAAGAAGAAATACAATCATCCTACTTCCAAAAAGTGGAAGTTTCCTTGCATGTTTCTATAATACACAGGCACTCTGTCCCTGAGGTGGATGGGATCGACAGCACTGAGGATGAACCGCACATCGTAACAGAACAATTTATTGTTTTCAGTCCTGACACTCGCCATGACCACCACTTCACCCACTCAGTTCAGAAATTAGTCATGCAGTACTTAAGATCGGTTGACAAGAGAATTGAAGTGGTGAATGAGTTCACAGACGGTTGTAGTTGTCAATACAAGAGTTGTCATTGTCTTGGTGAGTATTAAAGAATTTAAAATATAATATATACATGTATATATACAAAACAAAAATATAAAATATCTACTCGTTGTACCAAATTTTATTATTTTTTATTTAGATAAATATAGATAAGATAAAACATTAGTTTAACCCCCAAATTGTTAGATGCTATCTTCAGTTAGTATTGGTGGTAACGACGTCACGTATATATAATAGCAATCACTACTACTACGGTTATGCTCATTACTACTAATGATTCTTAATTATGTAGGATAGTTGTCAGTCACTGACGAAAGTATGTGCTTAGTAGTTGTTTTACCGCTATATTCATTATTGTTTTACAGGAGATCTTAGTTATTCATGTGAAGACTTTGGGATGAAAAGGTACATACAAAATTTTTTTGAAACCTCACATGGTCGAGGGCCGCACGATGCAGCAGGCGGGTTTATTAAAAGAATGGCAGACCTGGCTGTTCTAAGAGGAACACATACAATCCAAATAGCAGAAGACTTATTTTGTTTTGCTTCTGAAAGATTGACAACGCCCAAAGAAAAACTGTATGTACTAGAAGGATTTTTCGCCTCTTTAATGAAATTGAACGTGACAGACCTGAGCGGTCCTTTTACCAATAAAAGATAATAGAAAAATACATCAAGTTATCAATGAAAATGTTGGCAAGTTATTGTCCCGCAATTTATCATGTTATAACTGTGACAATTGTTTATTAGGCAAGTATAGATCCTGTTCAAATGAAGTATTTATTGGGTCGTGCAGAGAACTTACCATGAAATCTACTAATAGAGACTCTTAACGTTTTGTGTGAGCAAAATGAACAGCTTAGTGAAGATCCGCACGTATATGATCTTGTATTTCCAGGCATGGTTTTTGCAGTTCGAGCAGACGACAACACATTCCCATATTATTTAGTGCGCGCATCAACAACTGTGAAAACAACTAAAAAGAAAATGACTGACAAATGGGGATGTACTTATCCTCCAGATCGTAAAATCATTGAAGGGTATTATTTTCAGAATGATAAAGAAAGTAGTTTAATGAAATTAGTTAAAAATATTAGATGTGCAGTGCCAGCTGAGAGTGTAATATACATATGTACTGATTTTGGTGATGCAAATATTTTAACCGTTCCGGATAGTCTGCACAGATTAATTTTGAAATGTCTTTAAACATTTATGTGAATAAACTAAATTAAGGACTGAAATCATCTTTCGTCGAAAAAAATGCCAGTTTGCTGATATATAATTCACGTGCTCACTTTTGATCACTATGATTATATTATTTAGATTAGTAATGCTTTTGAATGAGTGAATGCGTGAGTGAATGAATGAGTGAATGAGCGAGTGTGATAATAGACTTAATATTTTTGTATTATATGATTAGTACTACACAATTAACTAAATGTGAAAATTAAATGAAATAATTAACTTCATTATATGTTTGTTAGTTCATTAATAAAGCATAGCGTAAGAAAGTTGTTACGTTTGATAAAAACGCTTCTTTAAAGCTATAATAACGTCAAATTACGACGTTACGTTATGTCCGTCATTAGCGTGCGTTACGTCATGGTCTTCGACCATTTGCGATAGCAAACAACAAGTCACCACCATAAATAAATATTGTAATGTATTTGGCAAGTTGGCAACCATACAACAATGACAACATATACATTAAAATACGTTTCAAGAATAATAATTTTATAACATGTTTATGGTCTACGAAATTTGGATATTGTTAGCTGCCCAAACTAAAAAGTGGTTGTCCCGGGCATCCGGACACCCACAAATTTCGTAGACTATATATTGATGATGTAAAAGTTTATATATATAGTTAAACGATATGTGTACAGTCAGTCACAAATTATGTATGTGTAACTGGATCTAGGCAGAAATACAAGGTATCAAAATACTGTTTTTTTTTATTTGTAAAATTTACTTAGGACACAAAATAGATAGACAGCTTTCAATATTTGCTAGAACTTAAATGGACATTCATGCTAAGTAGTTAAGTACATGTATTTGTTTATAGTCGGTCGTATGAGTACTATTTAATGGCTTTGCCTGACTAAATTCATGCTAATGAATTGTATGACTTTATATCGAATCATCTCTCGTATCAGAAGATCGACTAACTCGGCCTCTTAAAGATCCTAATAAAATATGTATATAGGGTCTCTGGTCTGTACTGCTACACAGGTACATGCAATTTTCATAGATATAAAAAGCAAATACACGAGGAATTGTTGTTAGTTAGCCCCCTCCCCTTTGCTCATGTCAGCTTATGGAGTAGAAATAAAAATTTCATATCATGCAACACGGATCTAAACATTTTCTGATGCACTCATGTTACAAAATATATGGTGACTGATTTATGCCATGTCGTATTATCGTTTCTTCGCCGCGAAGAAACAAAAAAACGAAACCACGAAGATTGACCCTTTCCTTATTGAATTGTGTATCAATTAAAGTAATGATAAACATAAAAAACTGAAATATTTTGGTCAATTGTGTAGATTACCCTGGTTTTATCAGGCTAAAGAAATATTTGTTCATATACTTATTCGTTTTGTTAATCGTGATCATCAAACGCGATGATTCATACCTGACGCATTCAGATTATTTCATAAGTATGAACTCGAATCATATTTTAATGGATATATAGACAGTGGTTTGTTTCCATCTAAGTTTCAGTGGAAGAAAATTTTAAACATTCATGTATTTAAACGTGAAATATCTCTTTTGAGGAATCGTCTGTTAATCAACATAAAGGATTCACTATTAACAAATATTGTATGTGATGATAGTCTTAGTCCTATATGGTATATAGCTCGAGATACTGACATTTATATAATGAAATCTATATGTAAGACAATCATTCATGCTATTGCTACGCTTGTGTCAAAACAGTATAATTATCGTACATGTGAAAAATGTTTACTCCTTACTGACAATATCATTATTCATAAAATATGCTTCTGTGATGAACTTCATGATAAACGCCTTAAGTTGTGGGCAAGTATATTTGAACTAAACGGTCTCCCATGGTTCTTATCCTTCATTCAGCTGAACTACAAAAGAACTATGTGCAGACTTTGGGAGTAAGTGCTGAAGTCCTCGATCGTGGCACAGCCTGGACTTATATAGTGCAGAAAGTGCTACACAGTAGCAGACCGACAGCAAACGTCGCGAAAACGCGGCAGCGCTACAAATATTGTATAAGAGACTGCTTCGCCGTCGCGCTAACGGTCCCATAATGCATCAGAACTGCACTGCGCTCTATTGCTCTAAAGTAAAACGGCAAATACGGCTCATTAAACAACAAAATATACTAAAAATACATGAATAGATATTATAATAATATTGTATGGATGATTTCCATAGGCGGATCTAGGATTTCCACTTACAGGGGGCGGTGATTTCAAGTTAGGATGCGCCTAATTTCCATAGTTTTGCGATTTTTATACGGTTATAGAGTTAAAATTCACCGACGGTATTCCGAATGTATTTAGTGGTGTTTTATCATAAAAATATTTAGCATACGACACGAATCTGCGGCATCGTAGTAATGTTTATCTAACAAGAAGCCAGTGATAAATATAGAGTGTTGTCTGCCATAATGTCAACTTATATTACTCTTTTATTGTTACAAATTAAAGATAAATTACATCACATTCATTTTTTGCATTCAAACTGGCGTAAATGGTAACGTCGTATTGAGTTCGCAATTGGAGCGACAACTTCTGAGTGAAAGTCTATCAAACAAAACGTCTCCTAATTTCAACGTCATTGGCGTTTTCTGACAAAAGGCACACTTAGCAGGTAGCAAATTAACAATAGAGATGTTTAAGGTAATATAATCACATTTATAATTACATTGTATATAATTTTAGGTTATCGTAAGACACCAGGCTTTGATGACTTTTTAATATATCTCTATAAAATTTCTACTATGGCCACAGCAAAATAACATTTTTATTGTACTTAAAACTTTGCAAGCTTGCAAATCATCAGTACAGATGTTCAACGTCATGGAAACAACAAATATAAGCATATAAATCATGTTTTTCCTAAGATAATTAGACATCCAAATTGTTGATTTTTCATATTTCACGATAAAAACTCTACTCTATGGCCGCAGCATTTGCATTGTACTCAGAACTTTGCAAGCTTGCACATAATCAATAGTGATGTTCAAGGTCATAGAAAGCAACATTAATAAGCATATAGTTTATGTTTATCCTAAGAAAATTAGACATCCGAAATGTTGATAAGCATATAAATTATTTTAATCCTTTGATAACTAGGCATCCAATTTTTTTATTTTTATGAATCAAAATTACATTTGTACGTTCAAGGTCATGTACACAACACCTATAAGAATATAAATTACGTTTATCTCAAGATAATAAGGCATCCAAATTGTTGATTTTTTATATATCTCGATAAAATCTCTACTCTATGGCCGCAGCAAAATTACATTTTCATTGTACTCAGAACTTAGACTGCTCACACATATTCAAAGGAGATGTTAAAGGTAACAGAAACAACATTTATACTCATATAAATTATGTTTATCCTAAGGTATTGCGGCTGCAAAATAACGTTTCTATTGTACTCAGAACTTTACAAGCGTTCTAACCATCAATAGAGATTTTAATGTTTCAGAAACAACATTTATAAGTATATAAATCATGCTTGACCTAAGATAATAAGGCATCAAAATTGTGGATTTTTCATATAAAACAAACAATTCTCTTCTCTATGGCCGCAGCAAAATTACGTTTGTATTTTACTCAGAACCATCAGTTGAGATGTTCAAGGTCATGGAAACAACATTTATAAGCTTATAAATTATGTTAATCTTAGGGAAATTAGGCATTGTAAATTGTTGATTTTTCATATATCTTGATACAATCTCTACTATATGTCCGCAGCAAATGTAAATTTCTATTGTACCTAGAACTTTGCATGCTTCAAAATTATCAATACTGATCTTCAAGGACATAGAAGCAACACATACAAGCAATTAAATCGTGTTTTCACAAGATATAAACACATTCAGCTTGGGTGATGTATCATGCTTTTATACAAACTCCCTGATTAGATGTATATCATTATCTCGACAACTTTTATAGTTCATGCTATATACAACACTTTTCATCCACATGTTGGACAAAATAACAAGACCATACTTATGTTCCCTCTGAGAAATGTACCTCAAATGCCCGTCAATAACAAGTGACAATACTGAGTTTGACCGGTTTGATGGGTCATGCTTCTGTAAGTATTACAATTTAAGGTAGAATTTCCATAATAGCTGCATTAAGATAATAAAAAGAAGAAATCACACTTCTGCATATTTATATGTATTTTGATAATACATAATAGCTGCAGTCAAACTTCGGGCAATATCGGGTCATTTCGTCAAACTTCGTGAGCGTTTATCGTCGCTTCGTTAAAACTGGTAAAGATCGAATTTACTTGTGTAATGCTTCCTTTTTCAAAATTTATTAATATCATTCTTATATTAACTAAAAACATTATTGATTCTCAAAATTATTCGATAAGGTAAATGATTAAATGGGTAACTTAGAGTGCCCAAACTGTGGTCATTGTCAAAAGATAATGATATGGACTTAAAGCTTGCGAAATTCGTCTAATTTTCTGTTGAGTCTCTCAATTTTATTTTGCTGTATAGTTAGAAATATCCAGGTTAAGTTATATAAGTTGTTTTTTACATTTAATGAAGCATTGTGAATTTTTATAAACCACATTCATGAAAAAAAACTAGATTATGTGTTTCATTTTTACATTTTGAAGACATGCACCACTTCAAATTTATAATGTGATTCTTACACATTTAACCCGGATCGACAGCGCAGTTGGTTGCGCGCCGGGATTCGGAATCTCGTGCCCGAGGGGGTGCGGGTTCGAATCCCACCTGGGGATATTATACCCATTACAATTTGACAATAATGTCTATTTTCAACCATTGATTGGATAATATGGAGAAGTTTCCGACCTATTGGAAGGGTGAGTACTGATTATAGACAAGGATCCAGGAAAGCTAGGTTAGGTGCGTTGGACGCCGTAAAATTACCTAAATTGTGTTGACACGGAGTTAAACCCAATTAAAAAAAAACTACACATGACTTATTTTCAATAAATTGTTATAAAAATTCATTTGAGTTAGAAAGTTGAAAAATTTTGGCCGTAAATCTAGATTGTTATTCTGATGATAAAATAATGCGAAAAAGCTTATCATTGACAGTGTATTATAGGAATTCTTCCTTAAACTCAATAGTCTAGCTCAGTGTGTTATGCGTGTCATTGTCCATGTAGGGCTTTACGGGTTAGTCAAGCAAGGTTGTGGACAGAAAGCAGATGGAATTTAAACAGATCCACATAAATTGCTGTACAATCAGCTGTATGCAACCAGACATAGACTCCGTTCAGGACATCTATTCCATATACACGTATCTACACACGGAAGCTAAGAAATGAATCCCAAGGTTGGTCGATGAATTATTTCAAAAAGTGAAGGGAATTTAAGTCTGATTCTGACATCTTGTAGAAATTTTAGATTGAAATCCATTGATAATGTTGCGTAAATTGACCGTTCGAGTTTTATGTTTAATTAATTTGGAGGATTATCTTTTTCTTATGACATCACAAATATTTTTGTGTGTACTCTAACCTAGTGCAAGCATCGGTAAATGATTTTTCAAAATGAATAGTTTTGAACGGTTTAGTCCCTTAAAACAGTTAGGTAGAGTCATTTTGTACATTTCTCGTGTTAGGTGTTGCCTCAATAATAGTTCTAGTGCCAACCTTTCATTAAACATCTCTTGTCGCTCGCTAGACCCAAGGACGCTTAAATGTTTAAGGCAATTAATTGCTAGTACTATTAACATGAATTAAACTACAACTTCATTGCAGAAATGCACTTAGATTATAATAGACGAAATGACAGTTGAAATTACTTTACTTTTACTTTTATTTCCTCCAAGCTGGAGAGTATATTATGATACAAAATACAAAAAAATACAGAGAAAAGCATAATAAAAAGATGTACCCTTTTCCAACATTCCCAGTTAAACATGCAAGTATTCTAAGACACCAGGTATATACACTCAACAGGAAATAAATAGAACAGATATCAAAACATCATCAGAGTCTTGGTTTTGAACAAATGTTATTCATTTTCTCTGCATGATAGCTCGGTATATAAACATAGAATTAGACATCTAATGTCTTAAAAGGCTTATAAGAATATTTGATCATAATGTTGATGATTTCTGATCCAGAAAACCGATACATGTTGGAATGTCCAATTATTTTGAAACATTCTTTGTTGCATTATTCTTGTGAAACAATGAAATTGTAAAGGTAAAACTAATAAAGATAAATAACACAAAATTAGTTCAATACTTTTTGAGGAATGAAGTTCATGCTTAATTTTGAAATATTCAATTATTTGCTTGACAACATGATGTCATGAAAAAAACTATGGTGTTTTTGATTGTTGGCATTTATGAACAGAACAGAACAGATGTTTTTATTGAAGATTTGTACAACAAAGGCACATGATCTTACAAAACATTTAGGTACAAATATAATACAGATCAATGACTAGCAGGCGCGTATCTACCATTACGCACTTTACGCACGTGCGTAACCTCAATTCCAGCAATCGAAAATCTAAATGTGCCAAAGACACTAAGAAATAGGATGCCTAACACAGGTTAAGAATTATTTGACTTGACTGTGTTAACGTTACTCCAATAGAAGTCTTATGAAACGACTCATATATTGAGCAGTACACAAATTAATTTCTATGTATGTTTGTCCACTTTGAAACTTCTTTCAAAACAGAAAGATTGAAAACGGAAAACCGCATTGGTTAAGCAATGGCAATTGGTAATTGACTTACATTCAGTAAAAGGTCTGCCTTTGTTTACAATTGGTCAAATATATTAACATGGCTTCTGCCATAAGTAAGATGTACTCCAGTACACAGGTGACTGACTCAAATTTTCCTTATTATAGTATATACTATAATAAGGAAAATTTGAGTCAGTCACCTGTGCTCCAGTATTTACATGTTTAATATGTCACTAACATCAAGGTGTACATAATATTAAATGCATATACATGTACTTTCAAAGAATAAGAATCTAAAATAGCATTTTGACTGTTTCAACAGTATGCACTTATTCCATATCAGATTTATTTTATCAGCAGTGTTTTATTAAGTTTTTATTTTAAATAGACCAGATTTCCAATAACATTAAACAAACATAATGTTCACGTCTTTAAGGGATTGCTGGCGTAACGGTCGATCATTACCAAAACCAATACATGAATATTTACATTATAATATGATTAGAAATGATAAATGACAAATGATAAATTTAGCAAACAAGTCCTCGATATTTACCAAAGTGATTTAGACATGTAATTTTATAAAGTAAACATTTAAATCGTAGGGCCCTCGAATTACACTCAACACAAGTTTTTACTATCTGAAACGAAGTATATCGTCGTGGTCACTTGAAAATGCCGGATCTTCAAAATTTCGATTTTTCGTTTTTTTTGTAATATCCAAAACTACATGTCTTTCCTTGTCGTTCTGTCATACTTTCATAATTATTTGCAAATTAGAAGTATGATTATTTCAAATTATTAAGAATACCGGAGTTCATTGTATAGCATTTGAGATTTGTAAAATGCTGTAACTACAATACTTGCAACTCCGGTATTTATGCAACATAAAATCAATTTCAGTCAAACACGAGTTTCAGCAGTTCCTGTATTTTATATTACAGTGTTATACGGTTTGAGCCTAGTTGAGTTTTCATATTCATTGGTATAATAATTAATTTGATGCGCGTTTTTATTTTAAACTTGTTTATTTTAAGTTAAACATTTAGATAGAAATATGCAATGGTCATTTGGCGGAAGAAGCAACACAAATTGAGGGTGGAACCGAGCATTTCTAAATATCAATAGCTATTCCATTCATATTAGTTTTTTTTCCATTTGTGACTATGGTTTTCCAGATCAATGGCAAAGGGCATTAAAAACGGGTTCAAGTCTCTTCATATCTGAGATTTCAGCAGGTGGGTTGGTTTTTTCCCCGGGTGCTGCTTTGTAAAAACCTAGGGTAAGGTAAACCTATCCTTCCTATTCGTTGCCATACTGCCTAAAATGTGTTAAGCATGATTAGTGCGTAACCTCAAAAATGGCCTAGATACGCGCCTGATGACTAGACACATATACAAAGGAAAAGAAATGTATACACAAACATAAATATTTGACTTGACATACAGAATTGTGTTGTAAAATATATTACAATGTTTTAGAGAGTGGCATATTATTTATAAGACAATGTTATTTCTAACACGCAAGGCAGATTTAATAAATTTTGATAAATTAAACAAAATAGTTTTATCTGGAGAAGACAATAATGTGTTATATTTAAATACAGAATGTCTAGTACACTAAATGGATCTAGAAATTGTCTGCGTAAATAACTATGGTATACATCTTCTATATCACGTGTTCCACAGTACTGACAAAAACGTTTATGTCTTGCAATACTTGGACAAACATATTGTCCCGTATGCACTCGTAATGAATGACCTACAATTCTAAATTTGGTTAGTATATAACGAAGGTCATTTGGAAGTAAGTCTAAATATGACTCATAATTAAAATCAAATTTAAATGTTTATCTTCATACAAAATTGGACTATTATCAACTGCGGCTCTCCACTCTTGTATAAAACAATCAATAACCCGTTGTCTAAACATATAAGGAAATGTTTTATGTGAAACAAAATCTTGATTTAAAAATACATCAGAAATCCCAAAGTCGCCTTACAACTTACGAACTCTTGAGACCAAGTTAGTTTTACCTTTCAGACAATCATTAAGATTTAAATTTTATAACTTTTGAAATATGATATTGTCTGAATTTATCACTTTTACCCAATATTTTATTATCTTAAAATAACGTTGAATATAAAGAGGATATCTAGATAATTTCCCATATACCCCAGGTGAAGCAGTACTTGTTCGAACTTTTAATATTCGTTTGCAAAATTTTAAGTGAATTCTTTCAATACCTTTTGCTTTCGAAACCCCCAGGTTTCGGCAGAATAGTTTAAATAGAACCGACAAAAGCATCAAACAACTGACACATTATATTTGGTTTTAAAGGATACATTTTACAATTACATAATAATGCGTTATTTTTTTCTTTCAATGTAAATGTATAACACTTCAAAGGGTTTTGACCATTGTTTTAAAGCCACGATGTATACATGCATGTACTTTTCGGCTGAGGTAAATGAACTAATGAATGCTGACGGTACATGAACTGACCATTTCACGACCGGTTAACTTCTAAATTTGGTCACCTTACTTGCATGGAAAATCAATCAAATGACCAGTGCATCACTCACGTATGGTTACACAAGGTCCAGTCCCCGGCTAGAGAATCGTTATTTATTATCATACAAGTGCTGTAGACTCGGACCAATGACCGTGCTCAGTAGTCAGGTGACTACCCGGGTGAGCCCGCATGGCGAGCTGGTTGTTGTAAAAGTATAGTATATATGCTGAATGATTGCTAGGTTTCAGTCGATTGTCTCGAGGTGTAGTTTTCGAGTTAGTTAGTTGATGAGTTTCGTGAATTACGAACTCAAAAAGTAAGAGCGTGGTTTACCGCTCGTCGTAGTTGAGGGAGAACTTATAGCTTTTATATACGTGTTTAACTATATTATGACAAGTTTTGGACACTGTTTCAACTTTCTACTTTTTATAAACTCTTAATAATGTATATTAATAATCAGAGTAATAATTTAATCATTTTTCTTTAGTTAACCATGATTCTCTTCTCTCTTTTAAAAATGTAATTTGTGTAACTACTGATATTAGTAAAATAATTAATTACGTACGACGGACTTGTTGATATTGTGTTCCATATTCTTTATAGTGGTCTGAAAACATAACGCAGAGGAAGCCTACCACTTGAAAGAGACCTTCAAACCAACCACTTTGTAGTCTTTATCTGCATTGGGCTACAAATGGAACTATACTGCAGTAATGAAAACGGAATGAACCCGTTTGTATTGTAGAGAGAAAAAATATCAACGAAGAATAGTGGCATGCCTAAAACTACTTTGAGCAAAGTTCATCCTGTTGGTCAATCAAATGTATAACATTTATAGCACATCTACAACCTTACCCTTCCATGTGTACAAAATAATTTTGAATATTTAGCATCTTGGTTAAAGTTGAGTATGATATGATACATGGTAACAAACATTATCGTTTAAGTTCTGGTGGTTCTAGGTGGCACCAAAATTACTACAAAAGCGTTAGAATTCCTCTACCTTGCATTTCGAACTATCCTCTATTCAGTGCTTTCAGCTTTTTGATTTTAAGTGATATATGTTTATAATTAAATAAAGTCAGGACTATAGTCACATGATCTTCATAATGTATACAAACGCTTGGTTTTGTACAATTCTTACAAATAATAGAAATATTCAAATAGTGTATAAAGTAACTATTTCTTCATCAGAAAATACAACTTTTAGCCTCTGAGTTGTTAATGGCTACGCTTAATTTTCTTAAAAAAATATTTTGCTTATATCCTAGTTTAACGCTCAACTCAATTTTTCAGAATCCTTCAACATTTTTTGGAAAAGGAAATGCACGAAAGAGAAATCGACAAAAAAACCAATGTCTGTTTATCTCATTAGTTTAAGCAATAGATCACGTGATTGTAGATCCTGAAAATGTTTAATTAAAAGTTTGATTTAGTGGAACATTTTAGCCAACCAATGATTCGAATGTACGAAAATCTCAGGCAAAGATAAATCTTTGATAACGCATTTGCCTTTTAATGCTCTATTGCTATCAAAGGTGCCATTTGCAATTCCCGAAGATTTGAGATTCCTGTTGATTAAAAAACATAACCAATAAATGTATGCTTTAAAGATTATTTTAACACTTTCCATAGGCGGATCTAACGGGGGTCAGAGGGGTCTGGCAAAGTGTATCTGTCAATTAGTGTATTTCTTGACTGTAAGTCATTTTTACGTAGCATGCAGCAATTTTTCTCGGTGCATAACATATATTTAATGGATATGTAGTTTTTATAATTAATATGTTGCATTATTCTGCAAAGTGTGTTAAATGTGGTTGTGGTTCGAAAGTTTGGACCCCTAGAAAAAAAATCCTGGACCAACCCCTGCTTTCAAGTGAGTTTTAAGTATATGATCATTAGAGTGGATGTTAAACATTATTTTACAATGAAACACAGTTATGGAACGCCATAGCTGTCTGATGTTGTAATCAGTAGTGTTGACTCATCTACACTCTGACTCTGTTTTATTATGTCCAAATGTGGTGTTGAATTCTTAAAATGATGTCTTATTATGTCCAAATGTCATGTTGACTTGTCTAAGCACTGTCTGTTAATGAAACAACGTAATGTTATTATGTCCAATTATGGTGTTGACTTGTCGAAACAATGTCTTATTATGTTCAAATGTCATGTTGACTTGTCTAAGCACTGTCTGTTAATGAAACAACGTAGCGTTATTATGTCCAATTATGGTGTTGACTTGTCGAAACAATGTCTTATTATGTTCAAATGTCACGTTGACTTGTCTAAGCATTGTCTTATTATGTCTATTAGAACTGTTTTATATCTATATGTGATGTTAACTTGTCGAACCGATGTTTTTTATATGTCCAAATATAGTGTTGACTTGTCTAAACGATGGTGTGGACAAGTCAACACTTCATTTGGACTATTCAGCACTATATTTAGACATAATAAGACATTGTTTAGACAAGTCAATACTATATTTAGACATAATAAGACATTGTTTAGACACGTCAACACTATATTTAGACAATTCAACACTACATTTAGACATAATAAGATAGAGTTTAGACAAATCAACACCAGATTTGGACATAATAGCATTCGTTTCAGACATGGTAAGACGGAGTTTAGACATAACAATACTATTGAAAACGACATCATGGCGTTCCATATACAGTGATGAATTCAGCCTCTCGTTTATTGAACAATGCCAAAAGTTGCGCAATCAGTTAATGAATTGAGTGAATGACTTTGCATAAGGTGCATAATTAAACATTATCGTGTTCAACACATCGTATCGTAAAAATAGTTCTACAAAATGTGCCTTATCTTGTGATATATTTTGCATTATTGAAATCAAAATAACTTGCAATTGTCTACGTACTATCGTTTGAATAAGATAGGCCTACGTTTTTAGCCCTAATTTAATCACTGGTTCTGAAGCAATTGGAATTTATTTCAATCCCTTTCAAAACTCGTGCCTATAATTCATTTTACGATAAAACATAGACAACAGTTAGTTTATCATTCTTTAGTTAAGATGTTTTGTTGTTGTTCATATGTTTCATTCAAATAGTTTGTGATAGGAAAACCCTTTTCTAAAATATATGAAAAAATACTGGATAACAAGAGATATTCGAAAATCAATTAAGTTTTCTTTGTAAAAGTTAACAATTCACTAGTTTTGTTTTACTTCAATTGCATGAATGGAATGTATGGTAACATAATTCTGCCTTCAGATAAACCCATAAGTAACTAATAAATGTTGATAACAACGTACGTAATTAATTAACACTTTAGTTCAGTGGTTAAAGATTTATGTAACTAGATAACTACCAACTACATGTAGTCAACAAAATTTTGAAAAAGTGATAATTAGATATTTCTGAAACACACTACGCATTTCTACTGCTATATGGTTTTATTTTAGTTATGTTAATAGAACATTGTGAAACAATCTTGAATGTATTACAGGTTTCAGTTATGTAACTTCATTTGTTGTTTTATCTTGACGTTTCTATAATTTTGTTTCTCGATTGTTCGGCAAAATGTACATAAAGATCATTGGTCCAGGGTTAGATTAGGTCACTAAGTTTTGTCATTACACTACAACAATTAAAGTTAGAAAAATCATTCTATCACTTAAATACTATTTTTAAGGTGTTAATTTATATAATCAGACGCAGCGTTAATTAATAGAATTGATATCCATACTTATAACTAAATTGTGGGAATAATTGTAAAATTGGGTAGCCTATTAACATCGTTGGATTTTTAACCAAAATCAAGGAACTGCTGGATTTTCAACCAGGACCAGTGAGCTGCTGGATTTTTATACTTAAAGTTCTATTTAAGATTATGTATTTTCTTCTGTTAATAACTTCGTATACAATTTTGTAGTTAAATAAGTTGTTATTAGTGCATTAAAAATTGTTGCTGATTCTATTCCTTTTCTGTACCGCAACACTAAATATTAAAAGAGTTTCTAAGTTAATTAAGAAATGTAGATCATCATAACATTTTTATAATCAAATTTGTCTGCTTTCAAACTTTTGAATATAAAACTCATGATTTAAATTTCAAAGTTCTGATGACAAGAAAACGTAAAAAGGATATTATCTCCCCAAGTAACGCCATAAATCAATCTTAGCGTTAAAATACTGCTGCTAGTTTAACATCAGTCAATGTTTGATAATCATTTATTTTGTCCCTATGTATTCTGAAATTATTGATAGATATGTCGCTTCATTGGTTAACGATGATATTGATTATGATCATAATTTACCTGGATAAAATGTTAATTCGTCTGGAAATAAACTTTCACATATTTGTCTAAATACATGTTGTAATCTCTGTCCTGTATATGGTCGAGAGGGAGATGATGCTGGAGTAGGGAGTTATACATACATTGTATATGTATAATTATGGAAATAGTATGACTAAATTAAGCATCATCCAAACTTTGATACAGACTTTATATATACATGTATTAGTTACATGTATTAAGATACAGACTAGTTTCGTAAGAATGTGTTTGTTATAGATATATCAATATTAAAGTCTGATAGAAAAAACTTTTCAGTCTAATAAGGAAATTTATATATTCATGTATTATACATGTCTATTATTTTCAATACATAATTATATTTTGATGAAGAAAAATACAGAACATGACTTAATACATTTTTAGCATTTTATACAAATTACATAGTAGACTACTAGTATCTAATGATATCTGGGGATGATTATGAATATTATAAATATTCTTAAAAATATATTCATTTATTTTCTTATTTTCATTGATAATAACTAATTGCTTATAGATGACTATTATAATTTCAGTAGATGTAGAGAATTAATTGAATTTCTTTTATGCATTGTCTCATTTTTTCGATTGAAATTCTTATTACAACTACATACACCATTTATATACATTTAAGTATAAAGTTACTTGTATTATTTTTTGCTTTTCTCAAAATAAGTTTGGTCTAAGTCTTAAATGCTGTATATCAAATTTAACATATAGAAAATTACCAATGTTTAAATCTCATCTATTAACCAATGAAAGTGGAAGCTGTCAAAATTATTACTATGGCAACCAGCTGATATCTCAGGTTCTACAGTCTATATTTAGCCACAGATCTTAAATGAGATAAGCTGATTTAGACTAATTGTTAAACATTGATACTGACTTTGTAATAAAATTGTCAGAGAGTAGATCTTATTTAAAGATAAAGCAGTACTAGTCTTAAGTTAGCTACAATATTTATAAAACTTATAGTTAGATGAACCTTATAATGTTTAGTGTTAGCCAATATATGATTATGTATAATTATTTTTTCTGATGACACTAAGATTAATTAAAATGTATACTGATATGTACATATGATTATATTATATAGATCTTTTCTATGCTATATATATACATTGTATAGATTTCTTCATAATTCTAATTCAATCTAGATAAAATTGAATTTGTTCTGTGATCTATAGTTATAATATCACCTGAGAAGTGTAAATATTGTCTTTATTATATAGTATGAAACAATAGAAGCACTTGGTTTTTCCATATAATTATATATTATAAATATTATATTATCATGCAATAGGTAAATGTAATTCACCAGTCATCTGGAGTCCACACCCCTTCCCCAGGGCTGAGGAAAACAGGGAAAAGAGCTGTGATACTGCATTTTAGCTTCCCACACACTGCTGGGCAGGGCATTGTTGACATAAAAGTCAAAGGCAGATCTAGCAGGGGGGGGGGGGTGTCAAGGGGTTTTGTATCCCCCCTGAAATTTCCAAATATATACCTGTATATTAGTGTATCTTTTTGAACTGTGAACCATTTGAATTAGCATGAAGCATTTTTGTACTTAAGCTTGCTTTGTTCACCTTTAGTTTGTGTGTAGATTTTATTATCAATAGCTGCATTACTCTGCAAACAGTTTATGGACTATAACCAGTCATTTCGAATTGACAAGTGGGTTGAATTATCAAAAGTCTCACATGCATGGGAGATTTGCATGATCAAAATCGTAGTCCCTGCTGTTTCCTTGGATTAGGAGGGGTGGGTGTTATAAGTGACTGGTGCATAAGGGATATCTTTATTAGGACTGCTGCCAGTATTGCAGCAGCCCTAATAAAATTGCTAGGGGTGTAACGGTTAACCGATATACCGGTTAATATTGCAATACGAATTAAGACGGTTTTTAACCGGTTCATTTTTCCTCGAACCGGCTTTTGTGATCATGGATCGTACTGTTAGTTTATATCATTACCTAAAAGTTTAATATGCACTGAATAGTTTGATTACTTGAAAAATCTTATTGTGCTTTAATACTTAAAACTTTAGTCAATTTAGAGAAAAACATCTTCAAAAGTCCGTTTCAAAACATGCAGTTTTCTGACATATAGATCATGTTACACAAGTAATTCAAACATTTGAATTAGAGATCATTTGAAAATACACAAATGCGTCTTATGGTGATCCAATTTAGGGCGGTGCGCATGAAATAATTCATGCTTTGCATTTCTACCCAAAACGGTGCGTATTGCAATATATTGCAATACGGGTTTTGCATATTACAATATATTGCAATATGGTTTTTATCGTATTGTTACACCCCTAAAAATTGCTAATATCGGATATTCGCAATCTTGGCCAGAAAATTGAGTACAAATATTCATCACGCCAGAAATTGTCGGATCGCGATCTATTTTTGAAAAAAAATATTTTTAAATATTTTAAATATCTTAAAAATATTTTAGCTTAATTAACACTGAAAATGGATTGCATGGCATTGATTGATACACTTATAATAAAATATTATCACTGAAAATGTCTCAAACATGCTTGAAATTGAAATGCTTGGAGTACATGGTTTTCCATACAGTAAAAGCTTCTGTAATTCTGCACTTATTTTCTTTTTATAACATAAATCCTGTATGCTTCTCTATTAACAACTGATTCGTGGTTCGATGAATGGATTGCTACACATGAATCACGGTTTGGATATGATCCCCACCAGCTCAACGATCCACAGCCCTAATCTTTTTGATTACATAGCATGATTGAATCATTTGCCTATTTCATTACCTCAACTTAAATTTCTGCCCTGTGTTCAGTAACTTCTGTTAGCTAACGTTACGGGTACGGGAGAACGCAACACATAGATAACTCAACCCGTGCAATACTCAACACAAAGTTGGGACTTCTCAATCCGTTAGTAGGATATTGAGCTGTCTCGGGTTGAGTTGTCTATGGGTTGAGTTGTTCCGACACTTCCGTTACGGAACGTTTTGGAACGTTCAAGGTAACTGAACACGCTGCTGTTGAATATATTTTGTAAATTGTTCATAATTATGTTTTATAAAGTGTCCTGTCACAACAGTGAACTACTGATTTTATTGGGTTTTTTTACAAACCAGATCAAGTTTGTCATACTTGTGTAACTAGTACTAGTACATTTAAGGGAGATATTCACAATACTGCCTGAAATTTAATCAAATACTAGCCCAAATAATCATGCTGCTAGTGGGCTAGTTGGTTAAGGTGAAGACTTATCTTGTAGGGAGGTACATGTATAAATATCCAAAATTACCTAAGATGAATAATGTATTTGGTTTCCAATAATGCCTGTATCTATGTATGCTAGTCCTGGGGTCAGGCTAGTGGGTAAAGTTGATGGCTGCCATCTTAAATTTTCTCGAGCACTAGGACCATTATCAATGTTATGAAGTTCAGGCAAAATTATCAGCTAGCACAGTTGTATGAATCAAGTAGATTTCACAAGCCTGTATCTATGTATACTAGTCCTGAGGTCAGGCTAGTGGGTTTAGTTGATGACTGCCATCTTAAATTTTCTTGAGCACTAGGTCCATTATTAATTTTTTGAAGTTCAAGACAAAAATTAGCTAGCCAGATTGTATAAATCAAGTAGATTTCACAAGCCTGTATTTATGTATGCTAATACTGGAGTCAGGCTACTGGATTAAGTTGATGACTGCCATCTTAAATTTTCTTGCGCACTAGGTTCATTATTAATGTTATGAAGTTTAAGGCAAAATTATTAGCTAGCCCGATTGTATGAATCAAGTAAACTAGAGGCATGCTACTGGGTTAAGTTGATTAATGGTATAAAGTAATAGAATAATAGTGTTATCTACTCTGTACTTTTTATGAAACTTAAAATTTAGGGAAGCCTGTATTCAAGTATTTGCATCATGCTCATCTACAGAATGTATTCATAGGAGCAGGTTAACAAATTTAGATTTATATATAATTTATTTACAACCAAATAATCATTTAAAGTATAGTAATTTTAAATGAAAACTTCATTTAAGAAATGAAAAAGAATAAACAATAAGCATTTACTATTTTAGATTTTAAAATCATTCAAAATATCTACAAGCCGTCTCTAGAAACTTCAGCTCAATATCAAATTTTTCTTATATCTCTTGCAATAGTTATTCATTTTGAATATTTTCTCATTTAGAAAATGGGATTTCTCCCACGGGAGAATTCTCCCATATTGAAAATGGGATTTCTCCCATGGGAAAATTCTCCCATTTTGGATATGGGATTTCTCCCACGGGTGAATTCTCCCATTCTGAAATATGAGATTTCTCCCACGGGAGAATTCTCCCATTCTTAAATATGGGAATTTTTTATTTTTGCACTTCTTAAATATTTTTTTTCAAATTCTTGTTAAGAATATCAGTATGATGCCAAGTTTATATTTTTACCTTGCTGTGACCTTTAGTAATGGAATTAGAAATGGGAGGATTCTCCCATGGGAGAAAATTCCCATTTTCTAAATGGGATTCCCATGGGAGAGCCAATTTCAAGTCAAATGTCAAAATTCCCATGGGAATTGGCAAATTCCCATGGGAATTTTGACATTTGACTTGAAATTAAACATATTTCTAGTAAAAATATCTGGATGAAAGTGTTTACTGATGTTATGCCCATATGTAGATCTACATTTATTGAAAATTTGAAATAAATCGGATGAAAAACAAAAAAAGTAAGTTTGCAAGATTTCCGGATTCGCAAACGTATTCCGGACTGTGTTATATATATATGACTGTACTGAACATGGCGGACCAATTTTGCGCATGTCCTCTCACAGGCAGCCTAACCAGCACTGCCATTGTTCATGTGTCATGGACAGGTCACCTGATCACCACTTTGCGGCTGGATTGTCTCCCCCTGAAAATCTGGTCTATTTCTCATATAGACATATAATATAGTAGGCTATACATGTATATGACTCTACTGAACATGGGGGACCGATTTCATGCTTGACCGCTCACAGCCAGTCTAACCAGCACTGCCATTGGTCACATGTCATGGACAGGTCACCCAATCTCCACTTTGCGGCTGGATTGTCTCCCCCTGAAAATCTGGTCTATTTCTCATATAGACATATAGAACAGTAGCCTATACATGTATATTACTCTACTGAACATGGCGGACCGATTTATGCGCTTGACCGCTTACAGCCAGCCTAACCTGCACTGCCATTGGTCACGTGTTATGGACAGGTCAACTGATCACCTCTTTGCGGCTGGATTGTCTGCCCCTGAAAATCTGGTCTATTTCTCATACAGACATATAGTACAGTAGGCTATACATGTATATGACTCTACTGAACATGGCAGACCGAATTTGCGCTTGACCGCTCACAGCCAGCCTAACCAGCACTGCCATTGGTCATGTGTCATGGACAGGTCATCAGATCACCAATTTGCAGCTGGATTGTCGTCCCCTGAAAATCTGGTCTATTTCTCATATAGACATATAGTACAGTAGGCTATACATGGATATGACTCTACTGAACATGGCAGACCGATTTCCCGCTTGACCGCTCACAGCCAGCCTAACCAGCACTGCCATTGTTCACATGTCATGGACAGGTCACCCGATCACCACTTTGGGGCTGGATTGTCTCCCCCTGAAAATCTGGTCTATTTCTCATATAGACATATAGTACAGTAGGCTATACATGTATATGACTCTTCTGAACATGGCCGAACGATTTCGCACTTGAGCGCTCACAGCCAGCCTAACCAGCACTGCCATTGGTCACGTGTCATGGACAGGTCACCCGCTCACCACTTTGCGGCTGGATTGCCTCCCCCTGAAAATCTGGTCTATTTCTTATATACACAAACATGTATAGTACAGTAGGCTATACATGTATATGACTCTACTGAACATGGCGGACCGATTTCGCGCTTGACCGCTCACAGCCAGCCTAACCAGCACTGCCATTGGTCACGTGTCAAGGACAGGTCACCTGATCATTACTTTGCGGCTTGATTGACTCCACCTGAAAATCTGGTCTATTTCTCATATAGACATATAGTACAGTAGCCTATACATGTATATGACTGTACTGAACATGGGGGACCGATTTCATGCTTGACCGCTCACAGCCAGCCTAGCCAGCACTGCCATTGGTCAAGTGTCATGGACAGGTCACCAAATCACCACTGTGAGGCTGGATTGTCTTCCCCTAAAAATCTGGTCTATTTCTCATATAGACATATAGTACAGAAGGCTATACACGTATATGACTGTACTGAACATGGCGGACCGATTTCGCGCTTGACGGCTCACAGCCAGCCTCACCAGCACTGCCATTGGTCACGTGTCATGGACAGGTCACCAGATCACCACTTTGCAGCTGGATTGTCTCCCCCTGAAAATCTGGTATATTTCTCATATAGACATATAGTACAGTATCCTATACATGTATATGACTCTACTGAACATGGCGGACTGTTTTCGCGCTTGATTACTCAAAGCCAGCCTAACCAGCACTGCCATTGGTCACGTGTCATGAACAGGTCATCCGATCACCACTTTGGGGCTGGATTGTCTCCCCCTGAAAATCTTGTCTATTTCTCATATAGACATATAGTACAGAAGGCTATACATGTATATGACTGTACTGAACATGGCGGACTGATTTTGCGCTTGACTGCTCACAGCCAGCCTAACCAGCACTGCCATTGGTAACATGTCTGGGACAGGTCACCCGATCACCACTTTGCAGCTGGATTGTCTCCCCCTGAAAATCTGGTCTATTTCTCATATAGACATACATGTATAATACAGTAGCACATACATGTATATGACTGTACTGAACATGGCGGACCAATTTCGCGCTTAACCGCTCACAGCCAGCCTATCCAGCACTGCCCTTGGTCACGTGTCATGGACAGGTCACCCAATAACCACTTTGCGGCTGGATTGTCTCCCCCTGAAAATCTGGTCTATTTTTCATATAGACATATAGTACAGTAGCCTATACATGTATATGACTGTACTGAACATGGCGGACCGATTTCGTGCATGACCGCTCACAGCCAGCCTAACCAGCAATGCCATTGGTAACATGTCTGGGACAGGTCACCCGATCACCACTTTGCGGCTGGATTGTCTACCCTTGAAAATCTGGTCTATTTCTCATATAGACATACATGTATAGTACAGTAGGCTATACATGTATATGACCGTACTGAACATGGCGGACCGATTACGCACTTGACTGCTCTCAGCCAGCCAAACCAGCACTGAAATTGGTCAAGTGTCATGGACATGTCATCCGATCACCACTTTGCGGCTGGATTGTCGTCCCCCTGAAAATCTGGTCTATTTCTAATAAAGACATATAGTACAGTAGCCTATACATGTATATGACTCTACTGAACATGGCGGACCAATTTCACGCTTGACCGCTCACAGCAAGCCTAACCAGCACTGAAATTGGTCACGTGTCATGAACAGGTCATCCGATCACCACTTTGCGGCTGGATTGTTTCCCCCTGAAAATCTGGTCTATTTCTTATATAGACATATAGTACAGGAGGCTATACATGGATATGACTGTACTGAACATGGCCGACCGATTTGGCGCTTGACCGCTCACAGCCAGCCTAACCAGCACTGCCATTGGTGAGATGTGAGGGACAGGTCACACGATCTCCACTTTGCGGCTGGATTGTCTCCCCCTGAAAATCTGGTCTATTTCTCATATAGACATACATGTATAGTACAGTAGGCTATACATGTATATGACTGTACTGAACATGGTGGAGCGATTTCGTGCTTGACTGCTCCCAGCCAGCCTAACCAGCACTGCCATTGGTCATGTGTCATGGACAGGTCACCCGATCACCACTTTGCGGCCGGATCGTCTCCCCCTGAAAATCTGGTCTATTTCTCATATAGACATGTAGTATAGTTGCCAAAAGATATATATATGACTCTACTGAACATGGTGGACTGATTTCGCGCTTGACCGCTCAAAGCCAGCCTAATAAGCACTGCCATTGGTCACATGTCATTGACAGGTCACCCAATCACCACTTTGCGGCTGGTTTGTCTCCCCCTAAAAATCTGGTCTATTTCTCATATAGACATATAGTACAGTAGCCTATACATGTATATGACTGTACTGAACATGGTGGACCGATTTTGCGCTTGACCACTCACAGCCAGCCTAACCAGCACTGCCATTGGTCACGTGTCATGGACAGGTCACCCGATCTCCACTTTGTGGCTGGATTGTCTCCCCCTGAAAATCTGGTCTATTTCTCATATAGACATACAGTACAGTAGCCTATACATGTGTATGACTCTACTGAACATGGCAGACCAATTTCACGCTTGACTGCTCACAGCCAGCCTTACCAGCACTGCCATTGGTCACGTGTCATGGACAGGTCATCCGATCACCACTTTGCGGCTGGATTGTCTCCCCCTGAAAATCTGTTCTATTTCTCATATAGACATACAATACAGTAAACTATTCGTGTATATGACTCTACTGAACATGGAGGACCGATTTTGCGCTTGACCGCTCACAGCAAGCCTAACCAGCACTGCCATTGCTCACGTGTCATGGACAGGTCACCCGATCACCACTGTGCGGCTGTATTGTCTCTCCCTGAAAATCTGTTCTATTTCTCATATACACATATAGTACAGTAGCCTATACATGTAGATGACTGTACTGAACATGGCGGAGCGATTTCGCGCTTGACCGCTAACAGCCAGCCTAACCAGCACTGCCATTGGTCACGTGTCATAGACAGGTCACCGGATCACCACTTTGCGGCTGGATTGTCTCCCCCAGAAAAAATCTGGTCTATTTCTCATATAGACATATAGTACAGTAGGCTATACATGTATATGACTGTACTGAACATGGCGGACCGATTTTGCCCTTGACCTCTCACAGCCAGACTAACCAGCATCTCCATTGGTCACGTGTCATAGACAGGTCTCCGGATCACAACTTTGCAGCTTGATTGTCTCCCCCAGAAAATCTGGTCTATTTTTCATACAGACATATAGTACAGTAGCCTATACATGTATATGACTCTACTGAACATGGCTGACCGATTAAGCGCTTGACCGCTCACAGCCAGCCTAACCAGCACTGCCATTGGGCATGTGTCATGGACAGGTCACCCGATCACCACTTTGTGGCTGGATTGTCTCCCCCTGGAAATCTGGTCTATTTCTCATTTAGACATATAGTACATTAGGGTAAACATGTATATGACTGTACAGAACATTGCGGACTGATTTCGCGCTTGACCGCTCACAGCGAGCCTGACCAGCACTGCCATTGGTCACGTGTCATGGACAGGTCACCCAATCACCACTTTGTGGCTGGATTGTCTCCCCCTGAAAATCTGGTCTATTTCTCATATAGACATATAATACAGTAGCCTATCTATGCATATGTCTCTATTGAACATGGCGGACAAATTTCACGCTTGACTGCTCACAGCCAGCCTGACCAGCACTGCCATTGGTCACATGTCATGGACAGGTCATCCGATCACCAATTTGCGGCTGGATTGTCTTCCCCTGAAAATCTGTTCTATTTCTCATATACACATATAGTACAGTAGCCTATACATGTAGATGACTGTACTGAACATGGCGGACCGATTTCGCGCTTGACCGCTAACAGCCAGCCTAACCAGCACTGCTATTGGTCACGTGTCATAGACAGGTCACTGGATCACCACTTTGCGGCTGGATTGTCTCCTCCTGAAAATCTGGTCTATTTCTCATATAGACATATAGTACAGTAGGCTATACATGTATATGACTGTACTGAACATGGCGGACCGATTTTGCCCTTGACCTCTCACAGCCAGCCTAACCAGCACCTCCATTGGTCACGTGTCATAGACAGGTCTCTGGATCACCACTTTGCAGCTTGATTGTCTCCCCCAGAAAATCTGGTCTATTTCTCATACAGACATATAGTACAGTAGCCTATACATGTATATGACTCTACTGAACATGGCTGACCGATTTGGCGCTTGACCGCTCACAGCCAGCCTAACCAGCACTGCCATTGGGCATGTGTCATGGACAAGTCACCCGATCAGCACTCTGTGGCTGGATTGTCTCCCCCTGAAAATCTGGTCTATTTCTCATATAGACATATAGTACATTAGGGTAAACATGTATATGACTGTACTGAACATAGCGGACTGATTTCGCGCTTGACCGCTAACAGCCAGCCTAACCAGCACTGCCATTGGTCACGTGTCATGGACAGGTCACCCAATCACCACTTTGTGGCTGGATTGTCTCCCCCTGAAAATCTGGTCTATTTCTCATATAGACATATAATACAGTAGACTAATTATGCATATGTCTCTACTGAACATGGCGGACAAATTTCACGCTTGACTGCTCACAGCCAGGCTTACCAGAACTGCCATTAGTCATGTGTCAAGGACAGGTCACCTGATCACCACTTTGCGGCTGGATTGTCTTCCCCTGAAAATCTTGTCTATTTCTCATATAGACATATAGTACAGAAGCCTATACATGTATATTACTTTACTGAACATGGCGGACCCTTTTCGCGCTTGACCGCTCACAGCCAGCCTAACCAGCACTGCCATTAGTCACGTATCATGGATAGGTCATCTGATCACTTGTAGCTGGATTGTTTCCCCCTGAAAATCTGGTCTATTTCTCATATAGACATATTTTACAGTAGCCTATACAGGTATATGACTCTACTGAACATGGTGGACCGATTTCGCACATGACCCCTCACAACCAGCCTAAACAGCACTGCCATTGGTCACGTGTCATGGACAGATTGGGTCCGAGTCAGAAACCGGAACTAGGTCACCATTGTTTACCTATTTTTTTACTATGTGCATGTACATATAGTACATATACAGAGTCTATGGAGCGTAGACAAGGGCCCGTAACTCGCTCCAAAACGGGTCCTAGCCGGGTCGGTTCGACACCCAGGCCGCCGGGTCGGCGTTCGGCTGGGTTGGGTCCGAGCCAGAAACCGGAACTAGGTCACCATTGTTTACATATTTTTTTACTATGTGCATGTACATATAGTACATATACAGAGTCTATGGAGCGTAGACAAGGGCCCGTCACTCGCCCCAAAACGGGTCCTAGCCGGGTCGGTTCGACACCCAGGCCGCCGGGTCGGCGTTCGGCTGGGTTGGGTCCGAGGAAGAAACCGGAACTAGGTCTCCATTGTTTACCTATTTTTTTACTATGTGCATGTACATATAGTACATATACAGAGTCTATGGAGCGTAGACAAGGGCCCGTAACTCGCCCCAAAACGGGTCCTAGCCGGGTCGGTTCGACACCCAGGCCGCCGGGTCGGCGTTCTCGGTTGGGTCCAAGCCAGAAACCGGAACTAGGTCACCATTGTTTGCCTATTTTTTTACTATGTGCATGTACATATTGTACATATACAGAGTCTATGGAGCGTAGACAAGGGCCCGTAACTCGCCCCAAAACGGGTCCTAGCCGTGTCGGTTCGACACCCAGGCCGCCGGGTCGGCGTTCTCGGTTGGGTCCGAGCCAGAAACCGGAACTAGGTCACCATTGTTTACCTTTTTTTTTACTATGTGCATGTACATATAGTACATATACAGAGTCTATGGAGCGTAGACAAGGGCCCGTAACTCGCCCCAAAACGGGTCCTAGCCGGGTCGGTTCGACACCCAGGCCGCCGGGTCGGCGTTCTGGGTTGGGTCCGAGCCAGAAACCGGAACTAGGTCACCATTGTTTACCTATTTTTTTACTATGTGCATGTACATATAGTACATATACAGAGTCTATGGAGCGTAGACAAGGGCCCGTAACTCGCCCCAAAACGGGTCCAAGCCGGGTCGGTTCGACACCCAGGCCGCCGGGTCGGCGTTCTGGGTTGGGTCCGAGCCAGAAACCGGAACTAGGTCACCATTGTTTACCTATTTTTTTACTATGTGCATGTACATATAGTACATATACAGAGTCTATGGAGCGTAGACAAGGGCCCGTAACTCGCCCCAAAACGGGTCCTAGCCGGGTCGGTTCGACACCCAGGCCGCCGGGTCGGCGTTCTGGGTTGGGTCCGAGCCAGAAACCGGAACTAGGTCACCATTGTTTACCTATTTTTTTACTATGTGCATGTACATATAGTACATATACAGAGTCTATGGAGCGTAGACAAGGGCCCGTAACTCGCCCCAAAACGGGTCCTAGCCGGGTCGGTTCGACACCCAGGCCGCCGGGTCGGCGTTCTGGGTTGGGTCCGAGCCAGAAACCGGAACTAGGTCACCATTGTTTACCTATTTTTTTACTATGTGCATGTACATATAGTTCATATACAGAGTCTATGGAGCGTAGACAAGGGCCCGTAACTCGCCCCAAAACGGGTCCTAGCCGGGTCGGTTCGACACCCAGGCCGCCGGGTCGGCGTTCTGGGTTGGGTCCGAGCCAGAAACCGGAACTAGGTCACCATTGTTTACCTATTTTTTTACTATGTGCATGTACATATAGTACATATACAGAGTCTATGGAGCGTAGACAAGGGCCCGTAACTCGCCCCAAAACGGGTCCTAGCCGGGTCGGTTCGACACCCAGGCCGCCGGGTCGGCGTTCTGGGTTGGGTCCGAGTCAGAAACCGGAACTAGGTCACCATTGTTTACCTATTTTTTTACTATGTGTATGTACATATAGTACATATACAGAGTCTATGGAGCGTAGACAAGGGCCCGTCACTCGCCCCAAAACGGGTCCTAGCCGGGTCGGTTCGACACCCAGGCCGCCGGGTCGGCGTTCTGGGTTGGGTCCGAGCCAGAAACCGGAACTAGGTCACCATTGTTTACCTTTTTTTTTACTATGTGCATGTACATATAGTACATATACAGAGTCTATGGAGCGTAGACAAGGGCCCGTAACTCGCCCCAAAACGGGTCCTAGCCGTGTCGGTTCGACACCCAGGCCGCCGGGTCGGCGTTCTGGGTTGGGTCCGAGCCAGAAACCGGAACTAGGTCACCATTGTTTACCTTTTTTTTTACTATGTGCATGTACATATAGTACATATACAGAGTCTATGGAGCGTAGACAAGGGCCCGTAACTCGCCCCAAAACGGGTCCTAGCCGGGTCGGTTCGACACCCAGGCCGCCGGGTCGGCGTTCTGGGTTGGGTCCGAGCCAGAAACCGGAACTAGGTCACCATTGTTTACCTATTTTTTTACTATGTGCATGTACATATAGTACATATACAGAGTCTATGGAGCGTAGACAAGGGCCCGTAACTCGCCCCAAAACGGGTCCAAGCCGGGTCGGTTCGACACCCAGTCCGCCGGGTCGGCGTTCTGGGTTGGGTCCGAGCCAGAAACCGGAACTAGGTCACCATTGTTTACCTATTTTTTTACTATGTCTAGTGTCTAGAGAGCTTATAGGGCGAATAACTGGGGCGCGTAACTCGCCCCGAAAGTGGTTTTAGCCCGCTAGGTTTGCGACCCATGCCGCCTGGGCGGTGTTCCGGGTTGTGTCCGAGGCCGAAACCGGAAGTACGTCACCATTCAGTCCTACAAAGTTACTCCAAAAACCAGAAATTTCCCAAAATTTGTCTTGTTTTTATAACGGCACAGAGATAATTAAGAGGAAAGTGTTAAACGCTGACCACTCCAGGAGATCATATATCATGATATAAAATGACCCTTATCTAAACATTCAATTGATAACAGATGTTGTGAACATTTGTCTAAGACTATTCTTGAAATTTCATGATAAATCTGAGAGTTAAATTTCTATTCTTATTTCCTCATCAAAATATGAAACTGCACTATGTGGAGTAATTGTGTTAGTACATTGTTTTGATTTTATTATTGGAATAATAAATTATGCAATTTAAATGTACGATATTATTAAAGTTAATAAATTTGTTTATTGGAAATTGCTAAAAGAAAAGAGTTGACTATGTACATGTTAACTGACGTTTTTTTCTAATAAAATCACTTGGATTAATTAAGCTACTAAAGTATTATTGATATAAAAATCAACATTAAATTTAGAGGGAAATTTTCTTTTTTTTAATCATAAATACGTATGTTTCTGTGGCTATATCGAATTTAACTTCCATAGCAAAAATGACGTTCAAAAGACATATCTTCTTCCATTCTTCCTCGGTGACTTCATTTTTGTATGGTGCATTTAATGTCGTGCTATCTTCTTCATCAAAATAAAACCCTTGATTATAAACATTGGTTAAACAATTCACTCTTGGATATTTATCTGTAAATATCTTGTGTTAATCTAATTGAAATGCTTATATTTTCCTTACACTTTTGATGTACGATATATTTCGTGCATTGATATATTTTGTCACATCGCGACACACTGAATGTTGCCAAGTGTGAAATGAAGAACTGGATTACACTTTCAAGTCGAAATGCTTTCTTGCCATAGATTTCTGCAGCAAAATATTGCTTCCTTTAATAAGGGTTCATTTACATTCCTATTTTTTTTAAGGTAATTCATGAAATTATTCATTCCAATAAATTCTGTACCATTGTCATCATATAAAATCTGGAGCTGTCTATGCAGGGAAGTGATAAAACTCATTTTTGTTAAGCTGAAATCACCATTACGAGTAAGAGATCATCTTTTAATGTGAACTAAATACACTGATATATATTTGTCTTATCATTTTCATTTTTAAAGGATATTTTTCAAAAAAAAATCCTTTCTTTGTCAGCGCTCTCCAAAATTTGAAAGAATGAACAACACCTTCAAGTCAATAGAAATCAAAGAGTCAATGTGACCAAGAAAATAGTGCAGCAGAAAAATACTTATACTATCAAACATAGATGAGTTGAAAAAAAACTGATTTAAACGAATACTTAAAATTTTGACATTTTATGCCTTTTTTCATATTAATCAAACGTTATTCCAACAGTGTATGGAGAGTAGATTTTTGTATAATGGGGCATTTATATCTGCCACACATGCTCGTATGTTAACAATACAACCTTAGCGATAGTTTACCACAGCTCATACATGTATCTTATATCAGAAAGTCCATACTCTCAATTCCTTTTTTAACTTATGGTTAATTTATGTATTAGATACTGCAAAAATTTATTCTTCGCTTTTTGCTCGCTCCTCAAAGTTCAAAATATGGAAAAAAATCGCTTGCTCACTCCGATTTTTGGACAAACTCTATAGAACTTGTAAACAATTTGTTGAGACTGTAACACCATATCCAATCATTTATATCACCGGGATCAGTCACCGATCCTGAAAAGGCTAAATCTCTAGATTACTACTAGATGCAATTAAGTGACTGACTACTGTTCTATATGATTTAGAATCAGTGGTACGAAGGATAATATCCATAGAAATTATTTCACGACTAAGCTCCACGAAAGTATGCCCCGCCATGAAACGCAGTTGACTATGATTGATAAAGAGATCAAGATGGATATCGGAATAGCAACTTTCAACTCTTATAATCGTTCAAAAATTCCTTCCAACAGTACTTTCAGTACTTGGATAAATCTTAATTTGAACATTTGGTCTACAGCTCTCAATTGAAGTAGAATATTAACCCTTAACCGCTAAATCCCGCATTTTTACCCTATCAAAAGATGACTCAGAGGGGTTTCGAAGGGGTGTGTGTGCCCCGCTTCATTGCTTGGGTTTGAAAGGGGCGCAGCGCCCCTCATCGTCAGAAAACATCGGGGTCGTTGAGTGCAGAGAAACTGCACCAAATGCTGATAAAACATGTTTTCAGTCTCCGAAAAGACCTGGCACTTTAGACCTCAATTTTGGAAAATATTACTGTTTGAAATGCAAGTGTTGGGTGAAAAAAGAGCGAAAATTACATTTTTTTGCTGTATTTGCTCCGCCCCTGCGTTACCATATAGTAATTGAGATCAAGGCTCAACTTGGTTTTTCTGATAGACATTTACCCAGGGAATAAATTGTCAAGCTGTACATATCTGTATGATAATTAGTAATGAAATTAAAGCATTTTGAAATAGCTCTAGCCTGTGATGGTGAAAAAATGGCTACTTTTCACACATGGCGCAACCAGTCAAGGGTTAAACAAATGACAAAAACAATAATATGGAATAAATATACTTGATAAGTAATGATTAAATAGTCTGTATCAATATAATTCATACCATCAATTCAATTTATATATCTAAAGAATTTTTAAAAATCTTAAACGATATAATAATATTTTTTTTGTTGATAATTCACTGACCTTATCAAGAAGCTGTTTTTTTGCGCCTTTACAATTAAAAACCACTTATTTAACTAAAAATTGTATATGTGGTCACTTCATTGTTCTGGTGAAAATGGTCGGTGAATGTTTGGTAGAAACAATAATGATTACTCTTTGAATATATAAAAGATTGTGAAAGCAAATAAATGGACATTGTTTATTCAGCCAGAGTTTACCGCAGCATGTGGCACGTGCTGAGTGTTTTATTGCTTTATAACGATGGTCAGTGTTATTATAATGATTAGAGGCCTGATAAGCCAACTGCTCCATTGGAGCAATTTTTGAAGTAACTTTGTAGGACTGCATTGTTTACATATGTACATGTACATAATAAAGTCAGGGCGAATAGCAGGGGCGCGTAACTAGCCCCGAAAATGGTTCTAGCCGGCTGGGTTCGCGACCCATGCGACCCCCGGGTTGGGTCCGAGCCCGAAACCGGAAGTAGGTCACCATTGTTTACAAATGTACATGTACATATAGTTTCCATAAAATGTCTATAGAGCGTATAGGGCGAATAGCAGGGCCCCTAACTCGCCCCGAAAGTGGTTCTAGCCCGCTTGGTTCGCGACCCATGCCGCCTGGGCGGTGTTCCGGGTTGGGTCCGAGCCCGAAACCGGAAGAAGGTCACCATTGTTTACAAATGTACATGTACATATAGTTTCCATATAGTGTCTATAGAGCGTATAGGGCGAATAGCAGGGCCCCTAACTCGCCCCGAAAGTGGTTCTAGCCCGCTTGGTTCGCGACCCATGCCGCCTGGGAGGTGTTCCGGGTTGGGTCCGAGCCCGAAACCGGAAGTATGTCACCATTGTTCACATATGTACATGTACATAAAGATTCCATATAGTGTCTATCGAGCGTATAGGGCCAATAGCAGTGGCGCGTAACTCGCCCCGAAAGTGGTTTTAGCCCGCTGGGTTCGCGACCCACGCCGCCTGGGCGGTGTTCCGGGTTGGGTCCGAGCCCTAAACCGGAAGTAGGTCACCATTGTTTACAAATGTACATGTACATATAGTTTCCATAAAATGTCTATAGAGCGTATAGGGCGAATAGCAGGGCCCCTAACTCGCCCCGAAAGTGGTTCTAGCCCTCTTGGTTCGCGACCCATGCCGCCTGGGAGGTGTTCCGGGTTGGGTCCGAGCCCGAAACCGGAAGTAGGTCACCATTGTTTACATATGTACATGTACATAAAGATTCCATATAGTGTCTATCGAGCGTATAGGGCCAATAGCAGTGGCGCGTAACTCGCCCCGAAAGTGGTTCTCGCCCGCTGGGTTCGCGACCCACGCCGCCTGGGCGGTGTTCCGGGTTGGGTCCGAGCCCGAGACCGGAAGTAGGTCACCATTCATTACATATGTACATGTACATATAGTTTCCATATAGTGTCTATAGATCGTATAGGGCGAATAGCAGGGGCGTGTAACTCGCTCCGAAAGTTGTTCTTGCCCGCTGGGTTCGCGACTCATGCTGTCTGGGCGGTGTTCTGGGTTGGGTCCGAGTCCGAAACCGGAAGTAGGTCATTATTGTTTACATAT
Organism: Mactra quadrangularis; assembly: GCA_025267735.1. Classification (NCBI taxonomy): domain Eukaryota; kingdom Metazoa; phylum Mollusca; class Bivalvia; order Venerida; family Mactridae; genus Mactra; species Mactra quadrangularis. The sequence goes on along the minus strand of CM046305.1, from coordinate 36,742,892 downwards.
GTACATGTACATATAGTTTCCATATAGTGTCTATAGAGCGTATAGGTTGAATAGCAGGGGCGCGTAACTCGCCCCGAAAGTGGTTCTAGCCCGTTGAGTTCGCGACCCATGCCGCCTGGGCTGTGTTCCGGGTTGGGTCCGAGCCCGATACCGGAATTAGGTCACCATTGTTTACATATATACACGTACAGATAGTTTCCATATAGTGTCTATAGAGCGTATAGGGCGAATAGCAGGGGCGCGTAACTCGCCCGAAAGTGGTTCTAGCCCGCTGGGTTCGCGACCCATGCCGCCTGGGCGGTGTTCCGGGTTGGGTCCGAGCCCGAAACTGGAAGTAGGTCGCCATTGTTTACATAAGTACATGTAAATATATTTTCCATAAAAGGTCTATAGAGCGTTTAGGGCGAAAAGCAGGACGGGCGCGTAACTCGCACCGAAATTGATTCTAGCCCGCTGCGTTCGCGACCCATGTCGACTGGGCGCTGTTCCGGGTTGGGTCCGAGCCCGAAACCGGAAGTAGGTCACCATTGTTTACATATGTACATGTACATATAATTTCGATATAGTGTCTATAGAGCGTATAGGGCGAATAGCAGGGGCGCGTTACTCGCCCCGGATGTTGTTCTAGCCCGCTGGGTACGCGACCCATGCTGCCTGGGCGGTGTTCCGGGTTGGGTCCGAGCCCGAAACCAGCAGTAGGTCACCATTGTTTACATATGTACATGTACATATAGTTTCCATCTAGTGCCTATAGAGCGTATAGGGCGAATAGCAGGGACGCGTAACTCGCCCCGAAAGTGGTTCTTGCCCGCTAGGTTCGATACCCCTGCCGCCTGGGCGTTGTTCCGGGTTGGATCCGAGCCTGAAAACGAATGTAGGTCACCATTGTTTACATATGTACATGTACATATATTTTCCATATAGTGTCTATAGAGCGTACCGGGCGAATAGCAGGGGCGCGTAACTCGCCCCGAAAGTGATTCTAGCCCGCTAGGTTCGCGACCCATGCCGCCTGGGCGGTGTTTCGGGTTGGGTCCAAGCCCGAAACCGGAAGTAGGTCACCATCGTTTACATATGTACATGTACATATAGTGTCCATATAGTGTCTATAGAGCGTATAGGGCGAATAGCAGGGGCGCGTAACTCGCCCCGAAAGTGGTTCTAGCCCGCTGACTTCGCGAACCCATGCCGCCTGGGCGGTTTTCCGTGTTGGGTCCGAGCCCGAAACAGGAAGTAGGTCACCTTTGTTTACATATGTACATGTACATATAGTTTCCATATAGTGTCTATAGAGCGTAAAGGGCGAATAGCAGCGGCGCGTAACTTCCCCGAAAGTGGTTCTAGCCCGCTGTGTTTGCGACCCATGCCGCCTGGGCGGTGTTCCAGGTTGGGTCCGAGCCCGAAACCGGAAGTAGGTCACCATTGTTTATATATGTACATGTACATATAGTTTCCATATAGTGTCTATAAAACATAATATAGGGCGAATAGCAGGTGCGCGTTATTCGCCCCGAAAGTGGTTCTAGCCCGCTGGGTTCGCGACCCACGCCGCCTGGGCGGTGTTCCAGGTTGGGTCCGAGCCCGAAACCGGAAGTAGTTCACCATTGTTTACATATGTACATGTACATATTGTTTCCATATAGTGTCTATAGAGCGTATAGGGCGAATAGCGGGAACGCGTAACTCGCCCCGAAAGTGGTTTTAGCCCGCTGGGTTCGCGAACCTATGCCGCCTGGGCGGTGTTCCGGGTTGGGCCCGAGCCCGAAACCGAAATAGGTCACCATTGTTTACATATGTACATGTACATATAGTTTCCATAGAGTGTCTATAGAACATATAGGGCGAATAGCAGGGGCGCGTAACTCGCCCCGAAAGTGGTCCTAGCCCGCTTGGTTCGCGACCCTTGCTGCCTGGGCGATGTTCCGGGTTGAGTCCGAGACCGAAACTGGAAGAAGGTCACCATTGTTTACATATGTACATGTACATATAATTTCCATATAGTGTCTATAGAGCGTATAGGGCGAATAGTAGGGGCAAGTAACTCGCCCCGAAAGTGGTTCTAGCCCGCTGGGTTTGCGAACCCATGCCGCCTGGGCGGTGTTCCGGGTTGGGCCCGAGCCCGAAACTGGAAAAAAGTCACCATAGTTTACATATGTACATGTACATATAGCTTCCATATAGTGTCAATAGAGCGTATAGGGCGATATGCAGGAGCGCGTTACTCGCCCTAAAAGTGGTTCTAGCCCGCAAGGTTCGCGACCCATGCCGCCTGAGCGGTGTTACGGGTTGGGTCCGAGCCCTTAACCAGAAGTAGGTCAACATTGTTTACATATGTACATGTACATATAGTTTCCATATAGTGTCTATAGAGCGTATTGGGCGAATAGCTTGGGCGCGTAACTCGCCCCGAAAAAGGTTCTAGCCCGCTGGGTTCGAGACCCATGCCGCCTGGGCGGTGTTCCGGGTTGGGTCCGAGCCCGAAACCGGAAGTAGGTCACCATTGTTTACATATGTACATGTACATATAGTTTCCATATAGTGTCTATAGAGCGTATAGGGCGAATAGCAGGGGCGCGTAACTCGCCCCGAAAGTGGTTTTAGCCAGCTGGATTCGCGACCCATGCCGCCTGGGCGGTGTTCCGGGTTGGGTCCGAGCCCGAAACCGGAGGAAGGTCACCATTGTTTACTTATGTACATGTACATATAGTTTCATATAGTGTCTATAGAGCGTATAGGGCGAATAGCAGGGGCGCGTAACTCGCCCCGAAAGTGGTTCTAGCCCGCTGGTTTCGCGACCCATGCCGCTTTGGCGATGTTCCGGATTCGGTTCGAGCCCGAAACCGGAAGTAGGTCACCATTGTTTACATATGTACATTTATATATAGTTTCCATATAGTGTCTAAGAGAGTATAGAGCAAAGGGGCGCGTAACTCGCCCCGAAAGTGGTTCTAGCCCGCTGGGTTCGCGACCCATGCCGCCTGGGCGGTGTTCCGGTTTGGGTCCTAGCCCAAAGCCGGAAGTAGGTCACCATTGTTTACATATGTACATGTACATATAGTTTCAGTATAGTGTCTATAGAGCGTATAGGGCGAATAGCAGGGGCGCGTAACTCGCCCCGAAAGTGGTTTTAGCCTCCTGGGTTCGCGACCCATGCCGCCTTGGCGGTGTTCCGGGTTGGGTACGAGCCCGAAATCGGAAGTAGGTCACCATTGTTTACATATGTGCATGTACATATAGTTTCCATATAGTGTCTATAGAGCGTATAGGGCGAATAGCAGGGGCGCGTAACTCGCCCCGAAAGTGGTACTAGCCCGCTGGGTTCGCGACCCATGCCGCCTGAGCGGTGTTCCGGGTTGGGTCCGAGCCCTTAACCGGAAGTAGGTCACCATTGTTTACATATGTACATGTACATATAGTTTCCATATAGTGTCTATAGAGCGTATTGGGCGAATAGCTTGGGCGCGTAACTCGCCCCGAAAAAGGTTCTAGCCCGCTGGGTTCGAGACCCATGCCGCCTGAACGGAGTTACGGGTTTGGTCCGAGCCCGAAACCGGAAGTAGGTCACCATTGTTTACATATGTACATGTACATATAGTTTCCATATAGTGTCTATAGAGCGTATAGGGCGAATAGCAGGGGCGCGTAACTCGCCCCGAAAGTGGTTCTAGCCCGCTGGATTCGCGACCCATGCCGCCTGGGCGGTGTTCCGGGATGGGTCCGAGTCCGAAACCGGAGGAAGGTCACCATTGTTTACTTATGTACATGTACATATAGTTTCCATATAGTGTCTATAGAGCGTATAGGGCGAATAGCAGGGGCGCGTAACTCGCCCCGAAAGTGGTTCTAGCCCGCTGGTTTCGCGACCCATGCCGCTTTGGCGGTGTTCCGGATTGGGTCCGAGCCCGAAACCGGAAGTAGGTCACCATTGTTTACATATGTACATGTACATATAGTTTCCATATAGTGTCTATAGAGCGTATAGGGCGAATAGCAGGGGCGCGTAACTCGCCCCGAAAGTGGTTCTAGCCCCTGGGTTCGCGACCCATGCCGCCTGGGCGGTGTTCCGGGTTGGGTCCGAGCCCGAAACCGGAAGTAGGTCACCATTGTTTACATATGTACATGTACATATGGTTTCCATATAGTGTCTATAGAGCGTATAGGGCGAATAGCAGGGGCGCGAAACTCGCCCCGAAAGTGGTTCTTGCCCGCTTGGTTCGCGACCCATGCCGCCTGAACGGAGTTACGGGTTGGGTCCGAGCCCGAAACCGGAAGTAGGTCACCATTGTTTACATATGTGCATGTACATATAGTTTCCATATAGTGTCTATAGAGCTTATAGGGCGAATAGCAGGGGCGCGTAACTCGCCCCGAAAGTGGTACTAGCCCGCTGGGTTCGCGACCCATGCCGCCTGAGCGGTGTTCCGGGTTGGGTCCGAGCCCTTAACCGGAAGTAGGTCACCATTGTTTACATATGTACATGTACATATAATTTCCATATAGTGTCTATAGAGCGTATAGGGCGAATAGCTTGGGCGCGTAACTCGCCCCGAAAAAGGTTCTAGCCCGCTGGGTTCGAGACCCATGCCGCCTGGGCGGTGTTCCGGGTTGGGTCCGAGCCCGAAACCGGAAGTAGGTCACCATTGTTTACATATGTACATGTACATATAGTTTCCATATAGTGTCTATAGAGCGTATAGGGCGAATAGCGGGGACGCGTAACTCGCCCCGAAAGAGGTTCTAGCCCGCTGGGTTCGCGACCAATGCCGCCGGGCGGTGTTCCGGGTTGGGTCCGAGCCCGAAATCGGAGGAAGGTCACCATTGTTTACATATGTACATGTACATATAGTTTCCATATAGTGTCTATAGAGCTTATAGGGCGAATAGCAGGGGCGCGTAACTCGCCCTGAAAGTGGTTCTAGCCCGCTGGTTTCGCGACCCATGCCGCTTTGGCGGTGTTTCGGATTGGGTCCGAGCCCGAAACCGGAAGTAGGTCACCATTGTTTACATATGTACATGTACATATAGTTTCCATATAGTGTCTATAGAGCGTATAGGGCGAATAGCAGGGGCGCGTAACTCGCCCCGAAAGTGGTTCTAGCCCCCTGGGTTCGCGACCCATGCCGCCTGGGCGGTGTTCCGGGTTGGGTCCGAGCCCGAAACCGGAAGTAGGTCACTATTGTTTACATATGTACATGTACATATGGTTTCCATATAGTGTCTATAGAGCGTATAGGGCGAATAGCAGGGGCGCGTAACTCGCCCCGCCCGAAACCGGTCACCATTGTTAACATATGTACATGTGCATATAGTTTCCATATACAAGACCCCTGTCAGAGATCGTTCATCTGGGCATGGTATTTTATTTGACCAATTAGATTCACTCTGAACAACACCATCAAAAACTAAAAAACCGTCATCAAAAACATAATTGAAGAAACATAACCGAAAGCTTTAATCAATACCACACTAAATGACAGCAACACTTCATGAAATTACAATCTTCATTATTATAACAGAAATAAAAACATTGAGCATGATCCTGTAATAACGTTAAGCATATTTAATAGACAACGGAATGGATTATACTGTATTCAATTATTTTATTTAGTTCTACATAATTTAGGACCAGTTCGATGCATATGCGGGGCCATAACCGTATAAAACTGGTGCAAAATTAAATTCTAGTGTTCATGGTACTTTGTAAGGCATAGAAATTCATAATAATTTCGATATTTCAAACACCATCTTAAACTTTTATAGCGACTGCAATTAGAGAGCCATGTGCCAATTAATGTGTCCCTTTTGAGACTCCATTTTTACAAAGTACCAGTCCCTAAATGATTGGTTTTTGCTAGCATGCAACAAAGCACAGATATAAAACCAACTTGACGGAAATGGTGACAGCCAAAATGTCATCTGATTCATTTATGATGATTTGTTTTATACGTACAAAATCATGCGTTTATTCACACCAAGGTCAAATTTGTAATTTTATCATTTTTTGTGAGATCAATAATGTAAACAATTCTTACAAGAATCATCAATAAAGACTTATAATGTTGCTGAATTGGTTATGTTGTTATAGTCTTGAAAATGTTCTTAATGGCGTAATGTGAACAATTTCTTTCGCCGGTTTTAAAGTAAACAAATCAACAGTCATCTAGGCAAACTCCTCACAGTGCTGACGTCACGCTTTGTCACTTAACTCCATCCAAATTTACCGTCGCCAGAAAATGATGATGCAAAATAAAAGAAAAAGTTAAAGATATGTTTGTTACCTCAAAATAAATTAGAGGCTTGGCCATTATTTTGCTTTGCCTGACCCGAAAATGATAGTGGTTTGGTGCAGGTACTCCAGACTATCTCACCTTGAAGAATAATGATAGCCTCTACATATAGTATAGCAATCAAAGTAGAATGTGGGTTTGTTAAAATATAAATTTTATGGACACCTAGTATGAAGTTTTCTTGGACGGTGTAGACGATGATTGAATTTCTATGAGATGTAATCAAACGGGTGAGTGTTTGTGAAATTTTAAGTTGAAACTGAATACCCAACATGGAGACTAATGAATTATTAACCCTAACAATACCGTAGCCAAATATGGAAGCCTTTGCCGTCAGCAATGAACCAGGTCAGCATTTGGAACAGCCTCGGCGATCATCTACGATGATATACCTCGGAAATCAGATTTAGTAGGAATACAACCAGGTTATTAGGTCCGGCGACTGTAATTTTCATGTCATCAGTCGGTAATAACATTGATACACGCTCTATCACATCATTTCGTCAGTACAATGTCTCACACGTCGTATTTCTGTGTAGTTCATACTACATTACTACAGAAACAAAATTCCTTTAGATCTACTTCACCTTATGATATCAGAGGTTTATCTGCGTAGAAGATCGCCGAGGTAGTTCCGAATGCCAGGTCAGCGTACACAATACGTTCAGGCTAAACAGGATCTCTGTTGATGGCTGATATTTGTCTAATTTTTACCTTGAAATCCCTAAAAATGACAAGAGGTAGGTCTATACATTGAAGTTTGACTAGCCCATTGTGGAATTTCAGCATTGAAAGGGTTAAACTTTCATTGTGGAGGCGCACTGATAACCCGAACGAAATCAAGGAGTGTGTGATAGTGCTATAATTAAACAGTACCCACCAATGATAGGAGACGTGAGAACTTTACTGCAAGTCTTCATTTTTGATGATTATTCTTACTGAATCATTAATTTTATTATATATAAGTATGGTTTGCGATAAAATAAAACAAATTTCATGAATGCAACACATTTACAAGATTCAGTTTTTGAAATCGTAAAGCCTCCAAAGTCATGTTCATTGTGATTTTTCTATAACATAGCTTTTATGCTATTTATGTAGTCTCAGTTATAATAATTATGATAACCAGAAAATAATAAAAAACTACAAAAGAAACAGGCACGAATTCGATAGGCCTACTATCTGAAAATGTCTCAAAACGTTTGGTGGGAAATGTTTTTATTATTTTATTAAATGTTTTTATATTAGACAATATCGACGGAGGTCAGTGATTTTAAAGATTATTTCTCAGTTTCAAGTTCCTATTCATTCGAGCTACACAAATAAATTGAGTTTAGTTCTAAACTTTCCCCATGGGTCATATATCAATACATGTTGATATACATGCGGACGAAGATAATTTCTGTGTTACAAAATCGACCCTGAAATCAGAACACAGGAACCCGTTGAATCAGGTTGGCCGTTTGCTGGTGTCGTTTCTGGTGTGATAAGTAACATACCTTTTCTATTCACACAAGCAATCATGTGAACTCAGTTATGACCGTACAGCCTATACAATCACAAAACGAAAATGTCGGTCATTTTTCAGATACCAGGATGTTTACCCGACTCTTCGTTGCTCATTGCCGAAAAGATTCTTTTTTTTACCAGATTTAACGCAGTGTCAACACAATCTAGGTCATTTTATGGCGTCCAGCACACCTAACCTAGCTTTCCTGGACCCTTGTCTATAACCAGTACTCACCTACCCTTCTCCAAGGCCGGAAACGTCTCCATATTATCCAATCAATGGAGAAAAATCGACATTATTGTCAAATTTTCATGGATGGGTATAACCTTCCCGGGTGGGATTCGAGGCCGAACTCCCTCGGCACGAGATTCCAAATCTCGGCGCGCTACCAACTGCGATATTGACCCGACTTTTACCTCACTCTACGTGGCTCATTGCTGATAAGATTCCGATACGATTTTAAAAGCCTAAGAAACAGTAGGCCGCTAGTACCGATGGTGAATCAAGAGCAATGCCATGGCCACTTTAAACAACAACATAAACAGCTCAATATCACCTATCGTCATCAACGTTGTAAAAGACACATCAACACGTTTATCCTTTCATGTTTTATTCCATGGGTTTAATGCCAGGTAATTACTAACTATTGTTATTTACGACGGCTAATGCTCCTAGTCTAGTTTTCCAGTCTATTTATAACCGTTACTCACCTACTTATGAGTTAGGTCTTCATCGCCTTCATATAACATTTAAATGGAGGAAATTCGCATTGTTGTTTCATGCGCTGATTTTAACGCCCCGGTATGGATTCGAACCTGTTGCACCTTCCGTAAACTAGATTTATAATCATGTATGACTTACAAATATCCTTCAGACCCATTTTAACGAAGAACACTTAAGCAACTTTAGATGACAAAAACAACAAATCAGTCATCATCATTAAAAACAAACAACAAATCAAAAGTACTATATTAACATCACTTTAAGCAGCATTATCCATAACTCAGAGCAATCATCATCGTTATTATAAAAGTGAAACTAATTATTAAGACTTGCAACTCCACTGTTAACAACATCGCCAACAACTCAACTCATAAATCGCCTTGAACATCCTGGAAGACAAACACATGTCAAACTTACTGAAAACAATATAACCAACAACTCAACTCATCCATCGCCATTAACATGATTAAAGACAAAACAACTACCGTTACCATTATGATAATAGATGACCGTCATCATTAGACTTTTTTTAACACCACTTGAGACAACAACACCAACAACTCAAAATAGTAGAAACAATTAAAAAAAACACCCACAGTAGCTCACAACATCCATCAGCATCAATAAAACAGAAACAAAATATGAACACAACTAAAAACAACTTCAATAACCCAAATCTACAACACCAACGACAGAAACAACAATAACTGAAATTATATATCATCATACTAAAAGGCAAGAACAGCATAATTGACTTTCAAAACTGAAAGTGGTTAAAGTGTGTAATAATGGAAAACGTCCAACTGCATCAACGAATTAAAACAACAGCAACACCAACTCAAAACAACAGTATTGACAACAGCATGAACAAGTCAAAACAATTGCAACAATATCTCAAAACAACCGTATCAACAAAACGAAACCACAACGTCAAAAATTCAAAACTACAACGTAAATGATTCAAAACAACTAAAAACAAAAGCAACAACAACTCAATACAACTGCACAACAACTAAAAACAACAGCAACAACAACTCAAAACAACTGCACCATCAACTAAAAACAACAGCAACAACAACTCAAAACAACTGCACCATCAACTAAAAACAACAGCAACTCAAAACAACTGCACCCAACGACTAAAAAAGCAACAACAACTCAATATAAATGCATCAACAACTAAAAACAACCGCAACAACAACTCAAAACAACTGCATCAACAACTCAGAATAACTACACCTATAACACAATACATGTGGATCAATAACACAAAAACTTATACCGACAACACTATCCAACAGCTTCAACATCACTAAACAACATCAACAACTACTCCAACAAGTGAAAACAGCTGCATTCAACAACAACAACAAATGCAACAACAGCACAAAATAACTGCATCAACAAAACAAAACAACGCCCAACAACTCAAAACAACTGCAGCCACAATTCAAACAACTGCATTAACAACACAATTTAACTGCATCTACAACTCAAAACAACAGTATCAATAGCTCAAAACAGCAGTAATAACAACTGCATCAACAACTCAAAACAACTGCAGCAACAAGGAAAATCAACTGCACCAATAACTCAAAACAACAGCATTGGTACATGTATATCAAAACAACTGCCTTTACGACTCTAAACAGCAGCATAAACAAATTATAACTGACGCATTAACAACTCAAAACAACAGTCTCAACGGTTAAAACAACTGCATCAACGGCAAAAAAACATCTGCATCAGCAACTAAAAACAGCATTAATATCCAAAAACAACTACAACAACAACTCAAAACAACTACATCAAAAAAATAAATACAACAGACTCAACAACTCAAAATAACTGCAACAACAACTCATAACAACGGATTTAAAACAACTTAAACTACAACGAAAAGCAACAGCAGCATGAATTACTAAGCTTCAACGACTTCATTATACAACAACAGCACCTCAAAACTACAACATGAACAGCCAAACACAAAATCAACAACTAAAATTCAAACAACAGCACCTCAAAGCAACAGAATTAACAGCTCAAAACAACGGCATCTACAGCTCGAAACTACAACGTCAACAACTCAAAATCACAGCAATCACAACTCAAAACTACAGCAATAATAACTCAAAACAACAGCATTAATAACTCAAAACTACAGCATTAATAACTCAAAACTACAGCATTCATAACTCAAAACTACAGCATTAATAACTCAAAAACTACTACATTAATAACTCAAAACTACAGCATTAACAGCTCAAAACTACAGCATTATTAACTCAAAACTACAGCATTAACTGCTCAAAACTACAGCATTAACAGCTCAAAACTACAGCATACCAAGTTAAAAACTACAACATTAACAGCTCAAAACTACAGCATTAATAACTCAAAACTACAGCATTAACAGCTAAAAACTACAATGTCAACACCTCAAATCTACAGCATCAACAACTCTAAACTACAACAGCTCAAGACTGAGGCACTAACAGCTAAATACTGCAACGTCAACACCTCAAAACTACAGCATATACAGCTCAAAACTACAATCAACAACTCAAAACTTCAACATCAACAACTCATAACTACAACAAAAATAGCTTTAAACTGCAGCATCAACAACTCATAACTACATCATTAACAGCTCAATACTACAGCATTGACTACTCAAAACTATAACATCAAAAACTCAAAACTACAGCAAAACCGGCGTAAACTACAGCGTAAACAGCTCTAAACTTCACCATTAACAACTCAAAACAACACCACTAACAGCTCAGACCTACACATCAACAACTCAAAACTACAGCATCAACAGCTCAAAACAGCAGCGCCTACAACTCAAAACTACAGCATCAACAACTTAAAAATACATCAGTAACTACTCAAAACCACAACGTCAACAGCTCAAAACTACAGCGTAAAAAGCTCAAAACAACACCATTAACAGCTCAGAACTACACATCAACAGCTCAAAACTACAGCATAACCGGCGTAAAACTACAGCTTCAAAAACTTAAAACTACAGCATCAACAACTTAAAATTACAGCATTTACAACACAAAACTATAACGTCAACTACAGCATAACAGGCGTAAAACTATAACGTCAACTACAGCATAACCGGCGTAAAACTATAACGTCAACTACAGCATAACCGGCGTAAAACTATAACGTCAACTACAGCAAAACCGGTGTAAAACTATAACGTAAACTACAGCATAACCGGCGTAAAACTACAACGTCAACTACAGCATAACCGGCGTAAAACTATAACGTCAACTACAGCATAACCGGCATAAAACTACAACGTCAACAACTCAGAACTACATCAATAACAGCTCAAAACTATAACATCAACAACTCAAAACTACAACGTCAACTATTTAAAATGCAGCATCAACAACTCAAAACTACAGCTCATGAATTAAATCAACAACTAGGAGCAACTGCTACAACACCAGTAAAAGACTAAAGCATTTACAGGACAAAACTACAACATCTACAACTTAAAACTACAACAGCAACATAAAATCACAACAACAGCACCTCAAACTACACCATTAACAACTCATAACTACAGCAATAACAGCTTTAAACTTCAAAATCAACAATATAAACTACAGCATCAACACCTCAAAACAATGCAACAACAACTAAAAACAACAGCAGCAAAAACTAAAACAACAGCTTTAACAGCATAATACAACTCTAAACAACTGCATCAACCACTCAAAACAACTGCATTAATATCTCAAAACAACTGCATCAACCACTCAAAACAACTGCATTAATATCTCAAAACAACTGCACCAACCACTCAAAACAACCGCATTAATATCTCAAAATAACTGCATCAACATCTCAAAACAACTGCATTAATATCTCAAAACAACTGCATTAATATCTCAAAACAACTGCATCAACGACTATAATCAACAATATCAAGAGTTCAAAATAACTGTATCAACAACTAAAAAAACTGCTGCATCAACTCGAAACAACTGCATATTTAACTCAAAACAGATGAAAACAACTACACAAAACAGCTCAAAACAACTCAAAGCAATGTCGTTACCAAATCAAAACAACATTAACCACTCAAAAACAGTTTTAACAACTTAAAACAATTAAAAACAACAACACAAACAATTCAAAACAACTGCAACAACAACTTAAACAACTGCATCAATAACTCATAACAACTACATCAATAACTCAAAACACAGCATCAACAAATAAAAACATCTGCAACAACAACACAAAAACAAACAAAATCAAAGCACTGGAGTGCTGGAGGAACGATGTCCTGAACTTATTTTTTGACTAAAGAATATATTATTATGTATATTATCTATAAAATAATGTATTAAGTATCAATTAACAGAATTTAACAAAAGGATAGCACTAGACTTCTCAAGTGGTTTGCTCATGGCAAGGTTTATCTTACTTTATCAAACAAAATAAACCAGTCAAAGAATTAATTTTCATCAACACATTTTAAGGTCATGTACAGCAGCGATCTCACCAAACCAAAGATTATTCTGGACTATTTTCTTTAACCAAAAGGAGCTGACAACTTCTCTTTTTTGGTTATCAATGGGTATTTTTTAACGAGATCGTTAATATTTTCGTTAAAATTTTAAAGATTTGGTGTGGAATGACAAGCTGAATTTTTTCACAAAAACATCGACTTTCTAACAATTCATTCAAGGTTTTCCCCCAAGTACTAAGCTCTTTTGCATCAAGCTACATTCCCATTTTTGTTCACGATTTTTAAGTCAAATTAACGTTTTGCAATTGCAATTTATTCAAAATTAAAATTACTCTAAGAATCGTTTATTTCCTATAAATATTTGTTTAAAATTCCGTACACACTTAAACATATTCATTCCAAATTATAATCAAACTCTATAACTTAAAATCGCTCAAGTAAACTTGACGACAACGTCATATCGCCGTATATTAAACATCTGGTAAGTGTATTAGTCATATCCAAAATGGCGGGTGTAATAAAAATTGGATAAGTCACGTCGGTAAATATTTGTTTATTTCGAGTAATAATGAATTTAAACAAGTTTTTCGACCTTTAAAAGTTGAAACATACGTATGTTATTTGACTTCCGTAACTCTAGCCAACCCTATCAGGGTTGTCTACAGTTACGGAACTTCCGTAACTCTAGAACCTTGGTCTAGAGTTAGGTACCGTAACTCAAGCCACTGCTTAATATAATACGATCATTTATTATTGTTTATTACTATCGAATGATGTAATTATGTTACGCATATAACGGGCATTGTCAAAAACATCGTAGGCCCATTTTCCTCCAACAAGTAATCATTGCAGTTGTCGCGGGTTGAGTTGTCTACGGGTTGAGTTGTCCCGTCTCCATTGCAAAATTTATATGTCCTGAGAGTAACCTCCCTTTTCCTGAAGAGTTTCAAGAACGACAACACAAGCCAGCGTTGTATTACATTTAAATGAGATGCTAATGAGTTTCACGCTTGAACTACGCCTCTTTGTATATGTTGAAAATAGTTGAAGCGTGAAAAGAGTAATCTTATACTTTCTTGTTACCATTGGAACGATGCTAAATTAGCATCGTTCCAAAAACGTCATCAACATCTCAAAACAAAAACAACATCAAAACAACAACATCAACAACAAAAAACACCTCAAAATAACACCATCAACTCAAACAACAACACAACAGTATCATCAACAACAAACTACAGAATTAACTACTCAACACAAAACAACAGCTTGAACAAATCAAAATAATAATAACAACAAAACAAAACAACAGCATCAAAAAATCAAAAACAACATCAACAGATCAAAACTTTAAAAAAACAGTTGCTCAAAATAACTGTAAAAAGTACCAAACACAAACTACTACCAATGCCATGATTTACAATAGCACAACAAACCAAATTATTATAATAAGAAACATCAATTCAAACCGTTTCAAACACTATTATCATTAGAGACCATGTAAGTTTCCAGGACAAAAAGTTCCACGATATCATTTAGGTAAAAACAACACAATGATTTTAAATTTGTCATTGGACGAAATGCATCTCAAGCACATAACATCCGAGACGGCTTGCTAAATGTCAGTGGCGCGTTTCACAAAAAAATTTTGAGGAAAAACATCGTAAGTCAAAAGCAAGAGGCATTAATTAGACCGTCAATTGTTGTTCAATCAATTCCAAAAATTATTGAATTATGTAGAATATTGTATTCCTTTTGAATATAGTATAATAGAAATGGTTATTATCCTTCAAACTAAGAACTGCAAAATTTTGACTTATGATAACTTTTCTCGTAAGACTTTTTGTGAAAAGGTGGACTAAAGGTCAAATTATATCAAGTAAATTGAATTATATAACACGCATCTCAACGACCAAAAAGTCCGAGACGAGTTGCATAATATAAGCAGGTCAAATTATACAATCCACGCGTAATTGGACAACAAACATCTCAAGGACCAAAAAGTCCGAGACGAGTTGCATAATATAAGCAGGTCAAATTACACAATCCACGCGTAATTGGACAACAAACATCTCAAGGACCAAAAAGTCCAAGACGAGTTGCATAATATAAGCAGGTCAAATTACACAATCCACGCGTAATTGGACAACAAACATCTCAAGGACCAAAAAGTCCGAGACGAGTTGCATAATATAAGCAGGTCAAATTACACAATCCACGCGTAATTGGACAACAAACATCTCAAGGACCAAAAAGTCCAAGACGAGTTGTTAAATAATAGACTTGTGCGGGTTAAACCCCGACGTGAACATGAACAGTGGATATGAGAAAAGAATGGGGGGTTTTCTCAAAGGAATAATACATATTCTAACTGAACATCACTTTTAAGGCCACGCTTATTAAACATTTGTTATTTGTGTTGACTACGGTGGCGCCCCTCAGCCGATTAAAGCGCTGAAAAGTGTTTAGAAAATTGCACACTTCACGGTTAAAATGATGGATACATCACATTTTTTTCCCGAAATTTATTCGAGAAACCAGCGCGTGAAAGTCTATGGACTTCACAAAATTTAAAATGATGCAAAAAGAAACGCCTCACACAACTCGGAAATATTTTTTAAAGGTTACGTAAAAGGCAACAAGAATGTCTGCTTGCAAGTTATATTATCAAAAAAATCGTAGTCATTAAGAAATCATTTTACTGTCACAATTTATAAAGACAATACAAATTGCTTCAAATGCAGATCATCGTTGGATAAATCTCAATCCACTTCCTGAAAGTCAGCTGTTGTCGACGTAACCACCGTTACGAACATAGGTGTTCAATCAAATTGTTAAAATAAATGATGAAAGCTTGTGGTCACTTTTAGATTGTGGTCGCGCAATGTCATTCTGATAAACAAAGGCATTGCCAAAATATAGAGGAAGTCACAGGACGTAATAGCGGGCCGATGTAACGTCTTTGAGATTACCCTAGCACACAATGACCAGACTATGACATTGCCACCACTGTAATAAGTTTTTTCCCTCGAAAGTTCATGACATCGTTTTTAGATACCGATACGTCTGTTGACGTTCTATGAGCCGACATTCTGCCAACGCTTGCTGAGATTGTAACAAGCCCACATAAGTTGTTCTAATTTAAGATGGCAATAAACATTTAGAACTAGTACGGGGTACGGCATACATCAGACCATTCGCTGTTCTCGAAATCATTTTTTTTTTGGCGTTCACCGTTACCATTTAATCACAAGTGACATAGTGATAAATTTATCACGCTAATGAAGTTGGTGTAAATATTTGCCTGGTCGTACCGACAATAAACGCAGTCTGTATGAGCGTGGCCAATCAGCAATCGTTTCTGTATCTCTAAGCCTTTGATGAGTCGTTCCTTTTTCTCGTCAGTATGTATATATGTGTAAAACTATCTACGTGTGATAACGAGTTTTAATAAGTTTTCGCACGAAATTCACTACACAAAACTTGTATGATTTAGGCTAAATCATTTTATCTTGAGTTTTACATTACTTTATAACCGTAACAGTGTAAATATGTGATAAAATAAGTAAACAGTGGGCATAATTAACAAATGCTTTTATTCAATTCACTCGTTGTCAAAATCGGAAAAAATAAATCGCGCAGATAAAGACATATAAGTGTAAAAGAAGTATTTGGAGGCATCCGCGTGGCATGCTGTCCGTGTGGTATTTGTGTTGCACTATTATGCAGAGGGATGGATATAGGACATAATTATATTGGTAGTATTGCAAATAAGTTAACATAAGTGATTAACCCATTACATGTCATTTTTTATTTTTCCATAAAGATGGTAGTATGTCTACTGATATTGTTTTATGTTGTTATAACTTTTGAGATGTTTTAAACGAACGTCTCGCAAAATTATTAACCTCAAAGCTGATACACTGACATTTATGTCTATTTGTATCTAAAATATTTTTGAGATGCCCCTCATAAATCTTCGGAATCGACTGTCCATGTTCACACTCCATCTTCATCCGCACAAGTCTAATAGCAGGACAAATTAATCGATCCACGTGTAATTGGACAACAAGCATCTCAAGGACCAAAATGTCCGAGACGACTTGTTAAATATCAGCAGGTCAAATATACAATCCACGCGTAATTGGACAACAAACACCTCAAGGACCAAAAAGTCCGATACGACTTGTTAAATATCAGCAGGTCAAATTATTCAATCCACGCGTAATTGGACAACAAACATCTCAAGGACCAAAAAGTCCGAGACGACTTGTTAAATATCAGCAGGACAAATTATTCAATCCACGCGTAATTGGACAACAAACATCTCAAGGACCAAAAAGTCCGAGACGACTTGTTAAATATCAGCAGGACAAATTATTCAATCCACGCGTAATTGGACAACAAACACCTCAAGGACCAAAAAGTCCGAGACGACTTGTTAAATATCAGCAGGACAAATTATTCAATCCACGCGTAATTGGACAACAAACATCTCAAGGACCAAAAAGTCCGAGACGACTTGTTAAATATCAGCAGGACAAATTATTTAATCCACGCGTAATTGGACAACAAACATCTCAAGGACCAGAGACGACTTGTTAAATATCAGCAGACAAATTATTCAATCCACGCGTAATTGGATAACTAACATCTCAAGGACCAAAAACTCCGAGACGACTTGTTAAATATCAGCAGGACAAATTATTCAATCCACGCGTAATTGGATAACAAACATCTCAAGGACCAAAAACTCCGAGACGACTTGTTAAATTTCAGCAGGACAAATAACATGTAAATGAAATGGGGTGTTCTGTCAGTTCTTGCTGTGATGGGGTGTTCTGTCAGTATTTTGCTGTGATGGGGTGTTCTGTCAGTATTTTGCTGTGATGGGGTGTTCTGTCAGTTCTTGCTGTGATGGGGTGTTCTGTCAGTATTTTGCTGTGATGGGGTGTTCTGCCAGTTCTTGCTGTGATGGGGTGTTCTGTCAGTTCTTGGTGCGATAGGGTGTTCTGTCAGTTCTTTGCTGCGATGGAGTGTTCTGTCAGTGTTTTGCTGTGATGGGGTGTTCTATCAGTTCTTTGCTGTGATGGGGTGTTCTGACAGTTCTTGTTTGTTTGCAGAAGGATTATGATCCAATTTTTACCAGCTTCTTTACAAATATGTTCGATGAGTCTGTAGATCCAAACATTCTGAAATGATACAGTTAGCTTGTTTATTCATTACAAGTACAATTAACTGGATAGTCATTGTTAGAAATTTACATTTTCGAATGAAATTACTATGACGCTTTTCACAAAAATCTCACGATAATTATCATCGTAAGTTTAACCGTCGTTTTAAGGTCAATCGATTCCAAATATTATCAAATCATGTACATTAGTGTATACATTTTGAACATGGTATTATAGGTTTTGTGACAAGCTGCACTGGTTCTGTACTAAGGCTTGTTTAAATAGAATAAATTGATAGGAATTTATAAAGTTTCATCAAGAAAGTGAAATGCTCAATTTTTACGTGTTTGAAAAAAGTATGTGCTAGAAATATATACAGTATATATATGCAGTGTTATTATACCTCACTGGTATTTCCCTATGCTAAAGCCCTATACCGGAGCGGGTGATATTTTGTTCGATCACATGGTAAGGCCATGCCAAATTGGAATTCTGTTAAGCGTCATCTCAAATTTGACAAACCTAGGTACCTATTCACAAAAACACAAACCGAAGACGAAAACACAAATATTTCTACCTCTAAAACAATGCATTGTATGTATTTTTTTTCAATGGTATAACATTCTCATAATAGGAAACAATGGTCTAAATTAAATGTAAAATGACCAGTGTTTTTTTCACGTAAAATATGTTGTATTAATGACGCGGTTATGAAAATTTGCTTACGATGAATAACATCGTTGCCGAACACAATTTTCTATAAATAAAATTTTCGTATCGAATCCCGGTACATCGGAATTATTTCAGAAAATTTTACTAACAATTTTGTTTTGTTTTTATTTTGATTCAGAACTCTAAAACCTACGCGCACGCGGACGCTTAACAAAATTCCGATATGGCATGGCCTAATATTACCCGCTAAGGGAGACCACTTAATAAGTGATTTATTAACGATTAGTAGCCGTAAATAGCCGCGACCGTGGCGTAGTGGTTAACATGTCTGACTTTGAATCTGGAGATCGCGGGTTCGAATCCCAATTGCGGCAGTGTATAATAGTGATTTAATTCAGTTTTTTTATTTTACTGATAGTTTTCTTTACTGTGTTGTTATTTGTTGTTCAATAAATATTTACATGTTATTGTTCTTTTTTTTCTCAACTGTCAAAACATGAAAAATTCCACGGTGACTTCGTGCTCTCTGTCTAACACCCGTGGTATTGATATAGTGTGCAATCATTCACCGTGAAATTATTCAAACTTTGACAGTTTAGAAAAAAAATGAACAATACAGTTTTGTTCGGTATAATAAAACAAATAACACATAGCAGTGAGGGTGACAGTACAGATTATCAACCCTTGAAAATTAATATCAACCTCGGCTAGCGCCTCGGTTGATATTATTTTCCTCGGGTTGATAATCTGTACTGTCACCCTCACTGCCATGTGTTATTTATATAATATTACACCAACAGTATACAAAGACAAACAAAATCATGACTGACAAGATAACAAACTCACTGGATGATTAATTCGTACAATATAAAATATGGCTACTGATTAATAAATTAATCCTCGTATTGTTAAATATCATTCGTATGTTAGTGCAAGGATCCTATATTCAGTGGAGCATACATTACACTTCATAATATATATGATCATTATGCGCATAACATGCTTTGTAATGTCCACTTGCATTTATATGTTTTGGAAAATTAACTACTTTGTAAATTGTCTACTTGTGTTTTTTTCTTCACAAGACGTACCGTACTGCGATGCATTTAATCTCCATACTCGACGGACATAGTTGTGGCTTTGTCTTTACCCAGCTGGCACTAGACGTTGTCACGACGTTGCCTCAACGTTGTACCCTGACGTTGAAAAGACGTTGAAAAATGGTTGAAAATGAAAGTTTTTTAGACGTCAGAATCTGACGTCTATACAACGTCAGAATCTGACCAAAATACAACCATTTTTCAACGCAAATGCAACCATCTACAACCATTTTTCAACGCAAATGCAACCTTTTTTCAACGCATATGCAACCAGCTATCAACATCGTTGACTGGGATTTATATCATTTCAAAAAAAAATTAACAAACAAAAAAATGAAATAATGTTAACTACAACAAACACTAAGTTATAGCCGCATTAAAATGTTATACAATTATTTGATTAAGTAGAAATGGTCTATATATATTATAAGTGTATCAAAACTAGTCTGTCAATAAGAGGGAAAAATCAATAAATCTATACTTCTAAAAAGTGTGCAGATTAAAATAATAAAACAAAACTTAATTTAAAAGTGAAGTATGTAAGGAAGGATACGACATGAGATTAAGTATGGCCGTCTCCAATAACCCAATCCAAACACTTGCCGTTCACCATAAGCTTCCGAAAGTCACGTCCTATACTGTTGATGAATAGAGCCAAACCCATAAACTAACAGAGCCGCACTATTTAAATACAAGGTGTGGCCAAGTTAGGTTATGAATACACTCTGAATACGGGGCTACTGCACTTTACCAGTACGCAGTTATTCACTGGAAGTAGAAATATATCCCTGACCTAACCCTTCTGATTAAAAGGGTAAGTGATCTGATTTTAATTTCATGACATTTTCTGTCTTATAAGTTATCGGGGGCAGTAGGCCCCAAACTCCCTGCTTTTTACCTTCATCATCAGTACCGACTCAATGAAGAATGCAAAATAACACAAGCGCAGTAGGCGCGTACCGGTAAAGTGCATTCTAGCCCTAAATACTCCATTTCTTCCAGGGAATTAGATCTGATTTCTTCTGAATCTGATCCTCATACAGCCAAGTTCCCACCATCTCCAAAATAATTCCTCCTCCATAGGAAAAAATCCTCAAATCTTTTTACTCCTCAGATCCAATCCAAACAAGAATAGATATTAATGTAGACAATCCTAACATATAGACCTAATCCAGCCTAAAAACCAGGTTATTTAAACCCAAGTCACAGTTAGATGCAAAGTCGCGAAATCTGATGACAATACGATAAAATGGCTATAGAGTCAGTCTGAATTGTTTTAAATAAATTGAAAGTGTCGAACAAAAATATTGAACAATCTTTACTCCTTTGTGGTAGCTGAATTATTGTACGTTAAGGTGAATATTAAGCGTGCTGACTTCAAGCGTTCTATGACTTCCACCTTGTTGATCGTCTTGGCGGTTATTTCAACTCTACAGAGCTGCTCGATTTAATACTAGTGGGAGTTTCGCATTTACATATTTCTTATAATTCAACAATTCGGTGATATTTAAACTATTTTATTGGTTCTACCGTAGAAATTAAATTGAATCAGTATATTTCTTTGTAAAAATGAATTTGGGAAACGTTTGCAAGGTTCGATCTACGATAACAGCCGCAGCTTCGACTTCTATCAAAGGGGCGCAATCCTTATTTTTCTGACGGAGTTGTCTTTCTTCTTGACAATATCGGAAAATTAATCCAATTTGTTTGTTTTAAAGATAGATTAAACTATTAATAAAATGAAGTTTTAACGAACTTATCAGTATATTTTCTAGTCACATAGAAAAAAACTTTCCCGACCAACTTTCAACGTCGTTTCAACGTCGGTTGTCGACGTTGTCTAGACGTCGTGTTTTTAACGTTGAAACAACGTTGTATTTTGGTCGCCGACGTCGCGACCAAAATTCAACGTTGTTTCAACGTTGAAACGACGTCGGGTGCCTGCTGGGTAGTTGCATTTGTTTAACTTGGGCTTTATGCCGTTCATAAAAATCTAAAACATGTTTTACAAATAATACTAAGGAGCTTAAACTAGCAAGTATTCCTGGAATCTATTATCAGGGTATTTAGTTACGTTAATGTTATCTTCTGAATGTAAACTTTTTTCGTCAAATTCTCTGCACTTATTTCTTTGCACATGGCCTTGTTTACCACTGGTTCCAATTTTATTCAAATGATTCCAAACTTTTCTCTCGTCAAATTCTTGCAGTAGCCAATTAACGTGTACAGAATCAAAGTGAGCATAAAATAACAATAATTATTGCATTTTATAGTCTAAATTTCAAGCTTACGCACGTTCACCGATTTTACAGCTATTACCCCTGGTCATTGGGCTACTGGTATCTATCTATCAATCTCCCTGGGGAGTCTTTTACTCCGCTTATTAGTGCAGCCGACAATTTGGCGCAACGGAATTATACCACCCTCGCAGGTACCCATTTACACCTGGGTGAAGTGAAGCAATCGCAGGTAAATTTCTTGCTCAAGAAAATTAGCAGTGACCCTAGTGGGATTCGAACCCAGGACTTCTCGATCCCTAAGCGGGCGTCCTACCACTGGACTACTGCTCCTACTGTACTACTAAAGGGAAACAATGACATTTCATTGTCTGACAATGTCAACATTAGCTTGTGACTTAAAAGTATTTACTTTGAATCCTCTACACGAAAGTTTTTGCATATGGCATTGTTTACCACAGGCTCCAATTTTATTCAAATAATTCTAAGCTAACGACCCAAACTCTCAGGGTCAATTTGGATTTTTGTGACTAGGAAGGAAGTATTTTTATGAGCTACTTTATTTATTTCATTCATTTGTCTTAAAGCTACAGTCCCATAAACATAAAAATAGCCGTTAGGGCACCGTACGGGCGCCGTGTGATCAAGCTCCACAAGGACCCGTACGAACTCTTGCGTACTCTTGCGGACTGTTACGTTTTTACCAGGGTCCGGGAGATGTGCCCAGGATACACGTATCAGTTTCAGAGTCAAATCGCGAACAAAATCGAGACCGAGGATGGATTAAACATGCATATTTTCCAGCTACGGCTCCGTACGGGTGTGTTGTTTCGAACTATGTGCGTACCGTCACCTTGATACGCAAGGCTTCTCTCGGCCTACGACTGTCTGCACGTACGGGTCCGTAACAAGCCACGATTTTATGGGACTGAGGCGTAAAAGAAAACAAACGACGAAAAAATAAATCTTTGTTTTCTTCATTAGTAGTGGCAATATACCACGTGACTATAACCTAGCGGTGATTTCAAATAAATCTTACTAAAAAATACGATAAATTTACCCTAAGTCAAAAGCAAGAAACATTCATTTTTTAACGTCGTATTCAACACATATATTGGTCATATATACGACGGCCAGCTCTTCCTACCATAGGTTTCCTTGACACTTTTCTATCACCAGTACTAACTTACCCTACCACGAGGCCGACAACTCATGTATAGGGTATGACCAGCCGCGACTGGGATTCGAACCCGCGATCTCCGGATTCGAAGTCAGACATGCTAACCACTACGACACAGCCGCGGCTAAGAAACATTCATGATACGGTCATTGTTTGCCAATCAATTCCAAATATTTTTTAATTATGTAGAATACTGTAAGCATTTTGAATATTATGTCATAGCTATATGTGTTATTCATCTGATTTTGAACTGCAAAATATATGAAATTAATTTACGATAACATTTGACTTAATATTCGTGAAAAGGTGTACCGATTACCAATACTTCTTTCCTTCTTTACAATACGAAAATATTTCCCTGGACAAGTCCCACATTCCCTAATTTGTTTGATGTTCCAATCGTTGACAACTATCTTACAGTCAACTCATCATATCTGGCGGAAAAGTCACAAAATATCAAGGTGGCATTGCCTCTATCCAATGATATGAACGTCAAAATGGCAAGTCTTAAACTGGCCGAGTCAACCCTTCGTAACAGTTGTTCATATTATTTAATTGTCATACCTTTCATTTTTAATTCGCTTGGTAAATTTTGACCATTGTTTTTTCCATTTCTACTAAAAACTGTGATGATTTGACGTACGCCGACTGCTTTACATCATTGTATCTGAAGAACAAAACAAAACAATAAAAAATTAAGGCTACTAAGAACTCAAATTACACAAACTGTACATCAAAATGATCAAACTCCTCACAGTGCTTACGTCACACTTTGTTATTTTTACAAATTAATGATTAAAATTATTTTTTATCTTTATGTACTTTGAACATCATAATTTACTACAAGAAGACTCAATTAGTAGAGAATATTGAATTGTAATAGAAAAGATGAACAAAATATTCGGCTCTCAGAGGGACAAATTTACTTGTGGTGGCAGTGGTTAACTGGTTATATAATAAAGGGAAATAACCGCTGCGGGGAGTTTGCAAAATGATAGGTGACATGGTTGTAACTTTCAATGGATCTCAAATAAAACAGGTACAATAATAACAAAATCAACTATATTTTATGATTATATGTCATTAAAGATAGATATAAAATTCTTTGTGCTGAGGTAAGAATATGTTTCGAAATTCATCAAGGGATGAAAAAATGATTTCTTTTTATAGCAGCCAGCAGCTATGGTCATCAGTACTGTTACCACGGTATTGTTAGATATTTCTTTTTTTTCCGAGCCTAGATACCTGAAATTTTCAATGAGGGGTTTTGCGTGTGCTGAAAATGGGCGGTGCACAATTCACGTTAATTAATGTTTTCATACGTAGCGCCGCTCATTTCGATGGTAACTTAGCTGAATTTTTTTTTGTAACAATAGATTGCGATCCGACAATTTCGGAAGTGCCGAATATTCGTGCTCGGTCTTCTAGTCGGGATCGCGAATAATCGAGTACTGTTTATAAAATGCAAACGTGTTTTAACAAAGCCATGTATGTTAACGACAAGCACTATTTTGCATAACTGGTAAGTGTTTCGCCTCGCGTATGTCGCAAAAACCTATATTCTAAGTAGACCCCCACCCGAATCCTTCCGGGAGTATTCATTCAATGAGTGGTCGAGGAGTTCAAAATGATACATAAGTATTTTTTTTAAAGTAAAACCCATTCATATTAGGTATAAGGAGAGCATTAAAGGGAGATAATTCCAAGAAGCAACATCAAGACGTAGTTTCCATGTGCAAACATTCATCAGTTCTATTATTAAAATGTGCAATACATGTCCAAGAGTCAGTGCAAAGTTATTCTTACTTTTACTTTTACATGTGCACTGAAGTTAAAGGTACAAGTTCTCATATTTAGTTAAATTTTGTCTGTAATTTCAGAATATCATTCAGTGTCTGTAACTGTATCAAAACAATAATTATCAATATTTTGAGACAAATTGGCCTTTAGGTTGCAAGAAATATACAATAAATGTCACAAAATGCACTAAAAGTGTATATACCGTTACAAACGGGGCAGATTTTTACCACATGAAACACCATCATGTGTAGTTCTTTGTAAATTAGCACTAAACTTATCATTATCAGAGCACTACTTCCATGCTTCCAAAAATGTTTCAATTTTGACAAGTCTTAGAAAAAAATATCTTTGAATTGAAATCTGTGAATAAGTACATTTCAAGTAGTTTTGCACTGACCATTTGATGCAATACATCTGTAGCCTGTTCAATAACCCTAAACGTTCCAAAACGTTCCGTAACGATGCATTCGGAACTACTCAGCCATTCGCTGCGAATAATCTCGGACATATTTAGACGCTATCTTGAAACTACCGGTGTTGAAGTAAACAAATATACGATCGTTTAGGCAATGATTGATGATTCGTTTTTAGTCCATAAGTTTTGAAACATCACTCATTGCCTTAACGATCGTATATCTGTTTTTAGATTGGATTATTCGCAGCGAATTCCGAATGTATCGTTACGGAACGTTTTGGAACGTTAAGGGTAATTGAACAGGCTACAGATCAAATATATTACGTATAATTTAACAGATAATAAAAGTACCTGTACTGTCGTTGAAACATATTATTGTTAGGGTAGAATCAATGATTGCTCCTCTCTCTTTTACTTCTATTTTACTTTCATCAATATTTCTGAAACGACAAAAGAAGATATTCAATCTGCTGAACAAGATTTAGTCAAATATATGGAAAAATTCATTGTATTTATTACACCTAATGTGTTAACTTTTTTAATTGTTTGTATTTCATTTTAGATTTAACGCCGAATCAACACATTTTAGGTCATTTTACGACGTCCAGCGCACCTAACCTAGCTTTCCTGGATCATTGTCTATAACCAGTACTCACCTACTCTTCCACTAGTCTGGCAACTTCTCTATATTTCTAGTTAATGGAGGAAAATTGACATAGATTTTAAAATTTTTATGGAAATGTATAACCTCCCCGGGTGGGATTTGAACCCGTACCCCTTTTGGGATATTGAATTCGCAATCCAGGTGCGCTACCAACTACGCTACCGACTCGGGTATCTCGATCAATGGAATAAAATTGTGATTTCTGTTGAAAGAGTACAGTTTCAGAGGTTGTATATTTAACTGAGTGTAGATAAAAGATAAACCGAAAAAGACTTTTGTATTAGTTCTTCATTAAAAATGAACCAGTGTATAAAATCGTAATGCTTAGTCCAGTGTGTCTTTACCACAATCATTGCAAGACAATGTACTTAGTATACTTACAATATACTGAACCAAAAAAGAAACTTTCACCAAGTTTGATTGTAGATATGTTAGTACAGTTTCAATCCTTTTGGCTGAAAGCTTACATTTTTGTAAAATAATGTATTGTGGTTCTTTAAAAATCGTCATTTTGGAGGAAAGGATCAGATTGATTGTTGAATTTTAAATTAAAATAAGGTAGGGGTCATTTCTAAAGTTAACAATCAGTAGCGTGTGTGGCCGCCGTGGGCGATGCTGACTGCCTGACAGCGACGTCGCACAAGTTAGTTAATTTCAGCCTGTGGAATATTATTCCATTCTTCAAGCAATGCAGCTCGAAGGTCGTTGGTGTTGTTTGGAGGGTTCGGACGTCGACGTACACGTCTATCCAGATTATCCCAAAGACGTTCAATATTGGGTTCAAATCCGGACTTTTTGAAAGCCAGTCGTCGATGAAATCAATGTTATGATTTTGCAAATACTGTATTATTGACACGAGCAACAGTTTTACAAGCTACTACATGTATATATGTGTGTACATCTAAGTGGTACCCTTGAACCATTGGCACATACTTTGCGAAAGTTTCTTTTTTGGTTCAGTATAGTTCAATTGAAGGCAAACGAAAATATATTCGCTCGATTTTACCAATTTGACCCAAGATACTTGCTTTAGGAGCAGTGTTCCAGTGGAAGGACGCGCGGGATCTAGAGGTCCTTACTAGGGGCACCGCTAACTTCCTTGAGCAAGGAATTAACCTAAAACAGTTCCACTCCACCGAGGTGTGCTGAAAATGGGTACTGTGAGCGATCGCCTGTCTGAGGGGGATTTCAATGATAAGTAGTTATTGCGCAAGATTGTAAAGTCGACTAAACATGTAAATGGAAGCACACGTTAAACCGCAATTTTTAGATATAACTTTTAAAGTTAATAGCAAATTCCAAACTAAAAAAATGCAAGTTTGGTCTTAGTCTACTTTTATACACATCATGTTAAGCCGGCTTTACAATTTTGCATGATAACCTCTCATTATTAAAATCACCTTCTGGTGGATTTTCCTTCACAGTACTCCATTACACCTGCGTGGAGTAGAATAACCGTTGTATAAGTAAATTAATGCTCACGGAACATAACAGTGCCCTTTGTAGTGTTCGAACCCGTGATATCTCGATCCCTAATCGCACGTCCAAACCATGGACTACTGATACTATCAGGTGTGAATCAGTGACACATAGGATGACATCACATGATATAATAAGCTCGTTCTTATAAAAGTTCAGGAGAATTACTTGTTTCAGATAATACACTGCCATCCAAAATTTCCATCTCACACTCATTATTTACATTGTACTAAATGGAGTTTCAAAATGTTATAAAATCGTAAAACAGTTTATTGTTGAATTATTCCTATTTTTTTCGGCGTGGCTGTCTAAGCTGGCTTTCGGAATACCCAAGACTATTTACAAAATCTTATTCATTTCAACAATTGCAAAATTTTCTATGGCAACATAGGTGAAACCCCTCTGATATCGATTAAAAATAGCAAAATATGCCACAATAATTGAAAACAGCGTTTCTCCGCGTTCGTCAGATTATGAAAATTATGAAAAAATGTTCTCTCTGAAGTGAGTAGTTTCCACTTTGTATTCTAGAACAATTCCCTTATCAATCAACATACACGAGCATACATATTATTTCCCTTTGATAAAAAATAATAGTTTTGTCAATTTTCTAGTATTTGAACATGTTTTTTTATTATAATATGTTTTTCAATATGAAAAAGTATTAAGTATAAATTCTTTTAGACAATTTGTTTTAAATTTAGATTATAAGTAGTATTTATTTATTGGCTGATTAATCGCACACTTAAATATTTGAAGAAATTAGTAGCCTTACCTCAATTAGCCATCAACATTATGGCTGTGAATATTAAAACACTCAATTAAATAGCCTAAGAACTATATATGACTACGGTATTGAACTATTTCGTTTGAGGCATATCAATGGAAAACTGAAAATGCAATGTGGTCATTTGTAAATAATTTACCGAATTTCTTACTTAAACAAATTTGAAATTTCAATGAAATGCAATAAGGAATTGAATGTGATGCAGATATCTTGTTAATTCACCTGGGCACATCATGCTTGTCTCCTAATAAGGGACTTTAGCCAGTTCTTTCCCCTTGTATACTATTCAAATAAGTAAGTCCAATTAGATGGATTACTCGGAGTTTACCCTTACTTTTCAATGTCAATTTGCAAAAAATAATCTTACTTACCTTTTTTAAAAAAACATTTCATTTGTTAGATATTCAAACTAAGTATATTATGGTAAAGAACTATCTAAATTTCATCACTACACTTAATATCTTCATTAACAAGAAATATATTAGCTGAAATATTTTGTTATCCTTACATAGGACTTCAATGATAAAATCCGAGGATTTCAACTGTAAGGACCTACTTACCAATTGGATTGCTTCAGATTTTATCAGGGAAAGATAACTGACTAAAGTCCCTTATTCTACGCCGTTATTCTTTTAAAAGTAATTTCTTGTTTGAAATCAGTTTATTTTTCATTTGAATATAAAATTGATAAAATATCTCAAACTTGACATTGGTTTATGACATACAATGACCATCATTTTGGAGGCTGATAGATAACTTCCGCTGCAACTCATAAATGAAATGTACTAGAAAATCTATACATGTCTTTTCAAGAATAATTAATAAATTAAACAAGGATACAATAATTCTTCAAACTTGAACTTGAAATTTGTAGCAATTCAATTGTTTATACTGTGAAGGAATTTTGGATGGCAGAGTGTATAATAAAAATATATATATGAAAGTAAAAATACCTACTGTCTACTGGAAGACAAATTTTGCCGTGTAGATTGTTGAATCTTAGTTTACTACTTCTTGTTTCTTTTATTCATGACAACTCTAAAATTACAAAGGGGGATAACTATTGATGACAAAATTCAATGTTAACATTCTCTTAAAATCAGAGTTGATATAGGTCATAATTATTTTATCTAATCATGGAATCTGGCATAATTTAGTTATATAACTCCATGTATTCACAAAACATTCTTTTGTGCTTAACATGACAGCACAAAGATAGAATTTCCCATGAGAGACCTGAGATGTTCAGTTTTTATCCTTCTGGGACCACAGGGAATTGGCATGTTACCTCCCCTTGATTTTCAAAGATACCGTTTACATCCATACAACTTTTTTGTGCGTAAAGTTTAACCTCGATCTGAACTTTATGCAAGAATATTCATTACATTGAATACGAATGTAGTATAAATGCTCGATACCGATATCGAAGTATTCACAATTTTGGAAACGAAGTGTAAAATAGGCGTGCTACTGATTTTCGTCGGGATGTGTGTAGATAATTATTAGATGAAAATGTGAAAGGCCAGATTGGGGTTAAAACTTAACGCACTATATATAAACGGTATGCTTGAAAATCAAAGGGAGGTAACATGAAAATTCCCTGTGTTCGGGACATGAACAAAATCACATTCCTAGTTCATTATACCTGATATTGGTAGATCGAGACTACAGTGAATCGTGTTCAAGCACTGAATGAACTGCATTCACTTTCATATGGTTAGGTTTTATTTTCATTGTTTATTATACCTGAATAAATAATACATGACGCTAATATATACACGTATATCAAACAGAATGGACCGAACTGCACGGCGGAGTACCAAGTTTTAGTGTATTCATTTTTGTAGATAATACAAGTTTATGAAACGGTTGATGTCACAAATTGATCCTTCACAGGCTGCCGGCATAAAACAGTCCCCAAGCAAACTATTGTCTCGACAAATATAGGTATGTAAGCAATCACCCCAGAAAAATCGCAAAATGCAATATGAAATGTCATTCGGAACACCCTCGACCTTTCATGAATGAATAATCTCGGAAGGATTCGTGGGGGGTCTTCACTTCAGATTTTTGAGATTTTACTACCTACGCGAGGCGAAGCACGTAACGGTTACGCAAAATAGTTCTTGTAGTTTACACACAGATCTTTGTCTAAACATCTTTATTTGTTTTAAATTGAAGCAAATATTGTTCATCGGTATCATTGAACTGTGTAATTTTAAATTTACGGATTAAAAACGGAACTTCAGTCATCGTCTAAACGATCGTGAATTTGTTTACAAAGTTTCAAAATGGCGCTTAAATATGTCCGAGGTTATTCGTAGCGAATGGCCGAGGATGTTCCGAATTTATGAAATGTAAGCCAGAAAACTTTGGAATAAAACCCAACTTGTTCGTTTACTACGAGCAACTTAACCCGAGACAAATCCACCCGTGACAAATTAAAAGTAAGTCAAACACAGGAACCCAGGTTACTTTTAATTTTTCTCGGGTTGACATTTTAGATACTTTTAAATGATTTGTCGTAGACGATTGCGAGAGAGGATAGTAGTAACTTTAAATGTTGTTCATATGCGGATCCAGGGGGGACCCGGCGTACGCCCCCACCCCTAAAATTGCCCAAGCAAAGTTTTTTCTGTCATGATTTTTTATGATATTTATAAGATATATTATATATATACCTATGCAACATGCAAACATTATAAAACAATTCCTTCTCATTATTGTAAGATTTTAGCATGATTCAGCGGCTGTTAGAAAATTATATGATATATCTAGATATATTTATATTATATACTCTGGAAAAGGATAGTTGAGGCTCTAAAAATGTGCCTGAATCCCTTAGAATAAATTAAAACTAAGGAATTGCTGGGGCCGCCGGTCATCTGGTCAGGGGTTTGCCCTTACGGCCCTTTGGAATCCCATTCTGCTTGTATATTTTACGCCCCTCTAACTAGAATTTCCACCCCCTCTAACCAGAAATCCTGGATCGAATCCGCCGATGTTGTTTCTCTGTTATAGTTTATTTCCATTGGAGTTCCACTCAAATCTACAAGTTACGTACGGGGAAAAATATAGGTCACATTGTGTACGATCAATGTTTTTTCTGTTCGACGTCACGTTAGTTTCTTAATTGTCTTAAAATTTAAAAATTTCTGTATGCAATAAAAAATAAATAATTTCTTTGACAAATACGGCCTATTGTTTGAAAATCGATTTATATACATGTATAAAAGCCCCACAGGAACCCGTTAAGTTAAATTTGTCATATTTTCCTGCTTTCTGGGGTAATGAGTTGCATACATTTACTATTTATAATTATGTATCAAAGATATGTATACAACACTTTTTGGGCGACTGTATTATGCCGGAAGCCTGTGTCACCATTAAACATCTCCCAGAATCCAAGATGGCGGACAAAATGGCGGATAAGAAATAATGGGCAGAAAGGACTGCGAGAGAAACGTACACTAGGGTTTATCCAAAAGCTGTATGCATTTATTTTTTATTTATATTGTAAATACACTTGATTTTCTAAAACGTTTAATGCCACATTGGCACCCTTACGCGACTAAGAGACTCTTATACTGTATCTCACGAATGTGCAAATGGTAAATCTATGCTCGATTAATTTTATGAACATTCATATATGTTAAGCCACCATCATGGCCGCCACCTTGGATTCTGATAGTTGCCCAAGCACGCTAAAGTTGAATAATCTGGATTTGGAGTCGGTAAGACCAGGTCTTTAAATACATTTGATAACATTTCTACACTCTTTAATGCAAGGTTATCTTTGACCGGACTAGAGCTACTTGACGTCTTGATGTATGAATGTAAGACTAGAAGTTGCATATGCAGTATTGCAGTTTAGAACTGGTGCTTTCCAAATGCTATGCATTTATGCCTTATTCGACTCTGTGTCATTGGCTGTTACAACAACCAACTAAATAATTATTTAAAGAAAATATAAATAGTATGACTAAAATACCTGTAGTTGTGTTTTCTGACATAGTTTTACACAAAGCTATCGCAATCCAGACTGTATTTCTATTCTATGCAACAAACACCAAACATATATAAGCGTAACCTGAAAAACATAAACAGTATTGTGATCAGTATTATTGTTTATGGAATTATTGGTAAATGCTTTACATAAGGATATCTTTCTTAATAGGTTTTTAAAGTCGTATTCAAAACATATCTATGTTATATATACGACGGCCAGCTCTTCCTACGATATGTTTCCTGGACACTTTTCTATCACCAGTATTAACTTACCATACCACGAGGCCGACAACTCATGTATATGGTATGACCTATCGCGACCGGGATCGAACCCGCGATCTCCGGATTCGAAGTTAGACATGCTAACACCTACGCCACGTAGCGACGAAGAAAGAAATATGCTCAATACAAACGTGTTTGGGTAGATCAAAAAATTTCTTTTGGTTATATATGAGTGTCATGCAGCGACAAAGAAAACAATATGCTCAATATAAATGTGTTTGTGAGGATCGAATAATTTTCTTTCGGTTATATATGAGTGTCATACAGCGATAAAGAAAAAATATGCCCAATACAATTGTTTTTCGATGGGTCGAATAATTTAATTTCGGTTAAATATGAGTGTCATACAGCGACAAAGAAAGAAACGCGCTCAATAAAAATGTGTTTGGGTGAATCGAATAAGTTTCTATGAGAAAGAAATAAGCTCAATAGAAATGTGTTTTAGTCAATTTAATTATTTTCTATTGGTTATATATGCGTGTCATACAGTGACAAAGGAAGAAATACGCTCAATACAAATAAGTGTTGTGGATTAAATAATTTTCTATTGGTTATATATGAGTGTCATACAGCGACAAAAAAGAAATATGCTCAATAAAAATGTCTTTTAGTCAATTAAAAAAATTTCTATTGGTTATATATGCGTGTTATACAGTGACAAAGAAAGAAATACGATCAATAAAAATGTGTGTTGGTGGATTAGATAATTTTCTTTCGGTTGTATGAGTGTCATACAGCGACAAAGATAGAAATATGCTTAATAGAAATTTGTTTTAGTCAATTAGATAATTTTCTATTTGTTATATATGCTAGTCATACAGTGACAAAAAAGAAAACCGCTCAATAAAAATGTGTTTTGGTAGATCAAATAATTTTCTATTGGTTATAGGAGTGTCATACAGTGTCAAAGAAAGAAATACGCTCAATGAAAATGTGTTTTAGTGCATCAAAATGTAATAATTTTCTATTGGTTATATATGGACGTTATTCAGTGACTAAGAAAGAAATAATCTCATTGGATAAATAACATTACTTTCTATTCAGTCGAAATGAATTCTATCGTTATGTATAATAAGTATCAATCAACGAAAAAAAAAAGAGAGAAGCCTATTGTCGAGTGGTATTTTTGGTTGCTCGGATGTTTACAATTGATAGTTGATATCGATAATATTTATATATTGATTGATTTGTATTTTGTCTTAGTGTTTGCACTGTCTTAGTCATTGCTGACAGGTGCTTTCCTTGCCATATATGTCAACAAGTCGATGCAATGTCGTTAACTAACAAAACTTTCAACAAAAGTACATAACAATCAAGAAACAATATTGTTAAAGTGTTTATTTGGTGACTGAGAAAATTCAATGGATATATGCGAGTCAAGAATTGATATCTGACTAGATTTTGTAAATACATTTTTATATTAAAGGTTGAAATAATACAAACCTAATCCTACAAACAATTTAGATATGGGACAAAATTAACATTAAAACGTTTTTAAGTCTTTCTCAAACAGTTTCAACACTAAAAATGTTAAAATCAAGATGTAAAAATCTTACTTGAACAATTATTCTAATAAAAAATACGTTGGAAGTGATCGACTAGACACGTCGGCCTATGTATAACTACTGAAGAGTAACGAGTACTGTCTTAGTCATTGCTGACCGGCAAAAAATATACCTCCCCGATTACCGTAAAAGGCAACGTGGAAGCATAAGGCCTACTGACCACTCGTAAAAATAATGTTCAGAACAATGACAGGTGCTTTCCTCGCCATAGGTTTCGACAAGTCCGTGCAATGTCGTTCACTAACACAATATTAAACAAAACTAACTAAAATACATTACAATGAAGTAACACTATTGTAATAGTGTTTATTTGCTGTCTGAATAATTCAATGGCTTTATGAGAGTTAGAATATATTTCTGACTTGAATGATAACAAAGCTGGAATAATATGCAGCTTTTCAAAAAAAAAAAGATTTATAAACGAAAACAAAATAATTAATGAAAATGTGATAATTCTTTGTTAAATATTTCCAAAACTGAAAAGGGTCTTATTTAAATAATTTTTCACATTATAAAGATGACATCAGACGTGATTGATAGGACAAGTCAACCTACTGTGCTGTATGTGAAAGTACTTGACAGAAACGAGTACTGGTTTTTAGCCATAATTATGTGTCAACAAGTTAGTGTAATGTCTTTTACTAAAAAATCCTTTAACAAATAACTAAAAAACATTTTTTTATATATTGCATTATTCGTGTATCTCTTAAAATAACGCTTGTTTAGATTGGTCAAATATTCACCTATTGGATATATCTTTGGTAAACCGCGTTGATGCAATACAACAAGTAAACACAACAGCAAAGGATAAATCAAATGCTTACTATATGAGTAACACAACGACAAAGAGAGAACAACATTGTATTTGATATCTGTTTTTTTTGTTTTGGTTTTGAACAAATACTGATTCATCTATATTTGTCATACAGCGACAAAGAAAGAATTATGCTAATAGAAATACAAATGTATGTGAATATGAAACAAATATTTTTTCAGATATGATTTAATATGAGTGTGCCACAGCGACAAAAAAAAACATATGTACAATAGAAAAATGTTTTATGTTTCATCAAATAAAATTCTATTGTTGATATATAAGTGTCATAAAGCGACATATTATAATATGTATTTTGGTGATCAAAAAATGTTTTTTGGTGTATATTTGTGTCATGCTGTGACAAAGAAAGAAAAACGCTCAATAGAAAGGTGTGTTAGTGGATTAAATAATTTTCTTTTGGTTATATAAGTGTCATTCGGTGATTAGGAATGAAATACGCTCAGTACAAATGTGTGTTGGTGGAATAAATAATTGTCTTTTGGCTATATGAGTGTCATACCGCGACAAAGATAGAAATATGCTTAATAGAAATTTGTTTTAGTGCATCAAAATGTAATTATTTTCTATTGGTTATATATGAACGTTATTCAGTGACTAAGAAAGAAATAATCTCATTGGAAAATAGCATTACTTTCTATAGGGTCGAACTGAATTCTATCGTTATGTATAATAAGTATCAATCAACGTCAAAAAAACAGTATATCCTTTCAACAACAACCACCAGCCGGCCATGACAAAAGAGGCACTTATAGAGAGAAGCCTATTGTCGGGAGGTATTTGTGGTTGCTCGGATGTTTACAATTGATAGTTGATATCGATAATATCTATATATTGATTGATTTGTATTTTGTCTTAGTGTTTGCACTGTCTTATTCATTGATGACAGGTGCATTCCTTGCCATATATGTCAACAAGTCGATGCAATGTCGTTCACTAACAAAACTTTCAACAAAAATAACAAAAATACATAACAATCAAGAAAGAATATTGTTAAAGTGTTTGTAATGTGTCTGAGAAAATTCAATGGATTTATGCGAGTCAAAAATTGATATCTGACTGGATTTTGTACATTCTAAATATATTTTTATATTAAAGGTTGAAATAATACAAACCTAATCCTACAAACAATTTAGATATGGGACAAAATTAACATTAAAACGTTTTTAAGTCTTTCTCAAACAGTTTCAATACTAAAAATGTTAAAATCAAGATGTAAAAATCTTACTTGAACAATTATTCTAATAAAAAAAATACGTTGGAAGTGATCGACTAGACACGTCGGCCTATGTATAACTACTGAAGAGTAACGAGTACTGTCTTAGTCATTGCTGACCGGCGAAAAATATGCCACCCCGATTACCGTAAAAGGCAACGTGGAAGCATAAGACCTACTGACCACTCGTAAAAATAATGTTCAGAACAATGACAGGTGCTTTCCTCGCCATAGGTTTCGACAAGTCCGTGCAATGTCGTTCACTAACACAATATTAAACAAAAATAACTAAAATACATTACAATGAAGTAACACTATTGTAATAGTGTTTATTTGTTGTCTGAATAATTCAATGGCTTTATGAGAGTTAGAATATATATCTGACTTGGTTGATAACAAAGCTGAAATAATATGCAGCTATTAAAAAAACGATTTATAAACGGAAACAAAATAATTAATAAAAATGTGATTATTCTTTGTTAAATATTTCCAATACTGAAAAGGGTCTTATTTAAGTATTTGTTTTTTTTATAAAGATGACATCAGACGTGATTGATAGGACAAGTCAACCTACTTTGCAGTATGTGAAAGTACTGGACAGTAACGAGTACTGGGGGTTTTTTTTGCCATAACTATGTGTCAACAAGTTAGTGTAATGTCTTTCACTAAACAATCCTTTAACAAATAACTAAAAAACATTTTTTCTTATATTACATTATTCGTGTATTTCTTAAAATAACGCTTGTTTAGATTGGTCAAATATTCACCTATTGGATATGTCTTTGAAAACCGCGTTGATGCAATACAACACGTAAACACAACAGCAAATGATAAATCAAATGGTTACTATATGACTAACACAACGACAAAGAGAGAACAACATTGTATTTTATATCTGTGTTTTGTTTTGGTTTTGAACAAATACTGATTTATCTTTATTTGTCATACAGCGACAAAGAAAGAATTATGCTAATACAAATATGTTAATATGAAACAAATATTTTTTCAAATATGATTTAATATGAGTGTGCCACAGCGACAACAAAAACATATGTGCAATAGAAAAATGTTTTATGTTTTCTCAAATAAAATTCTATTGTTGATATATAAGTGTCGTACAGCGACATATTATAATATGTATTTTGGTGATCAAAATATGTATTTTTGGTATATAATTGTGTCATACAGTGACAAAGTAAAAAAACGCTCTATAGAAAGGTGTGTTAGTGGATTAAATAATTTTCTTTTGGTTATATAAGTGTCATTCGGTGACTAGGAAATAAATACGCTCAATACAAATGTGTGTTGGTGGATTAAATAATTGTCTTTTGGCTATATGAGTGTCATACAGCGACAAAGATAGAAATATGCTTAATAGAAATTTGTTTTAGTGCATCAAAATGTAATAATTTTCTATTGGTTATATATGAACGTTATTCAGTGACTAAGAAAGAAATAATCTCATTGGAAAAATAACATTACTTTATATAGGGTCGAACTGAATTCTATCGTTATGTATAATAAGTATCAATCAACGTCAAAAAAACAGTATAACCTTTCAACAACAACCACCAGCCGGCCATGACAAAAGAGGCTCTTATAGAGAGAAGCCTATTGTCGGGAGGTATTTGTGGTTGCTCGGATGTTTACAATTGATAGTTGATATCGATAATATTTATATATTAATTGATTTGTATTTTGTCTTAGTGTTTGCACTGTCTTATTCATTGATGACATGTGCTTTCCTTGCCATATATGTCAACAAGTCGATGCAATGTCGTTCACTAACAAAACTTTCAACAAAAATAACAAAAATACATAACAATCAAGAAAGAATATTGTTAAAGTGTTTGTTTGTTGTCTGAGAAAATTCAATGGATTTATGCGAGTCAAAAATTGATATCTGACTGGATTTTGTAAATACATTTTTATATTAAAGGTTGAAATAATACAATCCTAATCCTATAAACAATTTAGATATGGGACAAAATTAACATTAAACGTTTTTAAGTCTTTCTCAAACAGTTTCAACACTGAAAATGTTAAAATCAAGATGTAAAAATCTTACTTGAACAATTATTCTAATAAAAAATACGTTGGAAGTGATCGACTAGACACGTCGGCCTATGTATAACTACTGAAGAGTAACGAGTACTGTCTTAGTCATTGCTGACCGGCAAAAAATATGCCTCCCCGATTACCGTAAAAGGCAACGTGGAAGCATAAGACCTACTGACCACTCGTAAAAATGAATGTTCAGAACAATGACAGGTGCTTTCCTCGCCATAGGTTTCGACAAGTCCGTGCAATGTCGTTCACTAACACAATATTATACAAAAATAACTAAAATACATTACAATGAAGTAACACTATTGTAATAGTGTTTATTTGCTTTCTGAATAATTAAATGGCTTTATGAGAGTTAGAATATATTTCTGACTTTATTGATAACAAAGCTGGAATAATATGCAGCTATTCAAGAAAAAAACGATTTATAAACGAAAACAAAATAATTTAGAAAATGTGATAATTCTTTGTTAAATATTTCCAATACTGAAAAGGGTCTTATTTAAGTATTTGTTTTTTTGATAAAGATGACATCAGACGTGATTGATAGGACAAGTCAACCTACTGTGCAGTATGTGAAAGTACTGGACAAAAACAAGTACTGTTTTTTTTCGCCATAATTATGTGTCAACAAGTTAGTGTAATGTCTTTCACTAAACAATCCTTTAACAAATAACTAAAAAACATTTTTTCTTATATTACACTATTCGTATATTTCTTAAAATAACGCTTGTTTAGATTGGTCAAATATTCACCTATTGGATATGTCTTTAAAAAACCGCGTTTGTGCAATAAAACAAGTAAACATAACAGCAAATGATCAATCAAATGCTTACTATATGAGTAACACATCGACAAAGAGAGAACAACATTGTATTTGGTATCTGTGTTTTGTTTTGGTTTTGAACGAATACTGATTTATCTATATTTGTCATGCAGCGACAAGAAAGAATTATGCTAATACAAATATGTTTATATGGAACAAATTTTTTTTTTCAAATATGATTAAATATGAGTGCACTACAGCGACAACAAAAACATATGCGCAATAGAAAAATGTTTTATGTTTTATCAAATAAGAATTTAATTGTTGACATAGAGTGTCATACAGCGACAAATCATAATGTGTATTTTGGTGTATCAAAAAATGTATGTTTGATATATATTAGTGTCATACAGTGACAAAGAAAGAAAAACGCTCAAAAGAAATGTGTGTTAGTGGATTAAATAATTTTCTTTTGGTTATATGAGTGTCATTTGGGGACTAAAAAAGAAAAACGCTCAATGAAAATGTGTTTGAGTGGTTAAAATAATTTTATTTTTATATTGATTATTTAAGTGTCATACAGCGACTAAGAAAGAAATATGCTCAATAGAAATCCCTTTTAGATAATTAAATAATTTTCTTCTGGTTATATAACTTGTCATACAGTGACAAAGAAAGAAATACGATCAATAAAAATGTGTGTTGGTGGATAAAATAATTTTCTTATGGTTATATGGGTGTCATTCGGTGACTGGGAAAGAAAAACGCTCAATGGATATGTGTTTGGTTGGATCAAATAATTTTCTATTGATAATTTTAATGTCATACAGCGACAAAGAAAGTAATATGCTCAATAGAAATCCCTTTTAGTCAATTAAATAAATTTCTTTTTTGTTATATACGTCATACAGTGACAAAGAAAGAAATACGCTCAATAAAAATGTGTGTTGATAGATTAAAAAATTTTCTTATGGTTATATTGGTGTCATTTGTTTAAACTTATTTTATTGCCCGTAATACATATTTACAATTTACATGAATACAACAAATATAATAATAATGGGTGTCATTCGGTGACTGGGAAAGAAAAACGCTTAATGGATATGTGTTTGGTTGGATCAAATAATGTTCTATTGATAATTTTAATGTCATACAGCGACAAAGAAAGTAATATGCTCAATAGGAATGTCTTTAAGTCAATAAAATATTTTTCTTTTGGTTATGTATGCGTGCCGTACAGAGATAAAGAAAGAAATACGCTCAATAAATAAATGTTTGGGTGGATCAAAAACATTTCTATTGATTGGGTCGATCAAATAAGTTTTCTATAAATTATATAAGTGTCATACAGAGATAAAGAAAGAAATACGCTCAATAAATAAATGTTTGGGTGGATCAAAAAAATTTCTATTGATTATATGAGTGTCATACAACAACAAAGAAAGAAATATGCTCAAAGAGAAATGTCTTTTAAGTCAATTAAATAATGTTTTATTGGTTATGAGAGTGTCATACAACGACAAAGAAAGAAATATGCTCAATAGAAATGTGTTTTTGGTACATCAAATATTGTTATTTTGATTATATTAGTGTCATACAGCGACAAAGAAAGAAATATGCTCAATGAAAATGTGTTTTTGGTACATAAAATTATGTTCTATTGGTTATATGTGTACCATGCAGTGACAAAGAAAGAAATGCGCACGATACAAATATGTTTAATGCAATTAAATAATTTTCCTTTGGTGACATTGTGTATATGCGTGTCATACAGCGACAAAGAAAGAAATATCCTCAAATGTAATGTGTCTGGGTAGATCAAATAATTTTCTTTTGGTTGTATGAGTGTCCAAAAGCGACAAATTTAAACTTATGTTTTGGTGTATCAAAGAATTATATTTGGGATGTATTATGAGTGTCATTCAGTGACAAAGCTCAATAGAAATGTGTTTTAGTCAATTACATAGTTTTCTATTGGCTATATATGCGTGTCATGCAGTGACAAAGAAATAATTACGTTCAATAAAAATGTGTGTTGGTTGATAAAAAAAATTCTATTGATTATATGAGTGTCATACAGTGACAAAGTAAGAAAAATGCTCAATATAAATGTGTTTGGGTCGATCAAATAAGTTTTCTATAAATTATATAAGTGTCATACAGTGACAAAGTAAGAAAAATGCTCAATATAAATGTGTTTGGGTTGATCAAATAAGTTTTCTATAAATTATATGAGCGTCATACAGCTACAAAGAAAGAAATATGCTCAATATAAATGTGTTTGGGTCGATCAAATAAGTTTTCTATAAATTATATAAGTGTCATACAGTGACAAAGTAAGAAATATGCTCAATATAAATGTGTTTGGGTTGATCAAATAAGTTTTCTATAAATTATATGAGCGTCATACAGCTACAAAGAAAGAAATATGCTCAATATAAATGTGCTTTGGTCGATCAAATAAGTTTTCTATAAATTATATAAGTGTCATACAGCGACAAAGTAAGAAATATGCTCATTAAAAATGTGTTTGGGTTGATCAAATAAGTTTTCTATAAATTATATGAGTGTCATACAGCGACAAAACAGAAATATGCTCAATAAATTATATGGGTACCATGCAGTGACAAAGAAAGAAATACGCATGATACAAATAGTAAATAAATTTCCTTTGGTTATATATGCGTGTCATACAGCGACAAAGGAAGAAAAATGCTCAATAAAAATGTGTTTGGGTGGATCCAATAATTTTCTATTCGTTAAATTAGTGTCATACCGCGTCAAATAGAAATGCTCAATTGATATGTGTTTGGGTGGATCAAAATGAAATAATCATCAATTGGTAACATATGAGTGTCATTCAGTGACTAAGAAAGAAATCATCTCATTGGATAAGTAACATTACTCTATATAGAGGCGACATGGATTCTATCGTCATATATAATTAGTATCAATCAACGTCAAAGAATGAACTTCAGCAGTCGGCCATGATAAAAGAGGCTCTTGTAGAGAGAAAGCATTCTGTCCGGAGGTATCATTGGCTGCTGGGATGTTAACAATTGATAGTTGATATCGATAATAATAATATATTGATTTGTATTTTAATATGAGCTAAGACTTAAGACTTGACATTATTGTCAAACTTTCATGAAAAAGTATAACCTCTCCATGTGGTATTAGAGCTTGTTCCCCCGAAGGGGACACGAGATTCTAAAACCCGGCGCGCTAACAACTGCGTTACCGACCCGGGTATGCCTCGTTTGGAATCTTAAACAACGACCCCTCGACTTTTGCACTAATCGGACGGGTCCTGAACAGTTGTCTTAAAACAGTTATTTGAAAATATAAATGAAGTACTTAACGTTTTATTGTTGACAACACAGCCATTGTTAGTGCATTGTACACCATCCGCTGTAAACAATCGTCTCAATCAATACCATTGGATATCTGTGTAAAAAATAAAC
Source organism: Mactra quadrangularis (assembly GCA_025267735.1). Taxonomy (NCBI): domain Eukaryota; kingdom Metazoa; phylum Mollusca; class Bivalvia; order Venerida; family Mactridae; genus Mactra; species Mactra quadrangularis. The sequence goes on along the minus strand of CM046305.1, from coordinate 36,700,160 downwards.
AAGAAATATCTATGAAAAATGACATTAGGCGCTATGCAGGGTGATTTTGTTAGAAATTAAATGACGACCATGTACAATGTACACGTATTAATTTGGTTAAAGTCATGCAAGTTAGTTACAACATTTTACATTTGGGAATTAAAACCTTTAAAGATAATCCCATTACATAAAGTGTTACTTGAACAAGAGCTGTCAGAGGAGACAGCATGCTCGACTTAGTAAGTGTTTGTCACAAGAGATGTGGTTGATGATAAGGAACATACATATTTTAAAATTTGAAAATATAACCTTAACAAATTTAAATTAAAAAAAATAAAAAAAATAGAAAACTATAAGTTCAAGGGGGATAACTCTGAAAAAATGTATAAGGAGTTATGAATCTTGTCACATGAGATGTGGTTGATAATAAGGAACATATATCTAAAGTTTGAAGTCAATACCTGAAGAAATAAAACAGTTGCAGTAAAAACAAACATTTTTTAAAGAAAATTCTAGTTTCAAGGGGAGATAATTCTGAAAAAATATATTTGGAGTTATGAACCTTGTCACATGAGATGTGGTTGATAATAAGGAACATATACATTTAAAGTCAATACCTAAAGAAATAAAACAGTTGCAGTAAAAACAAAAATTTATTAAAGAAAACTATAAGTTCGAGGGGGATAACTTTGAAAATAATGTATACGGAGTTATGAACCTTGTCACATGAGATGTGGTTGATAATAAGGAACATATATTTAAAGTTGGAAATCAATACCTAAAGAAATAAAACAGCTGCAGTAAAAACAAACATTTTTAAAGAAAACTCTAAGTTCAAGGGGAGATAATTCTGAAAAAAATGCATTCGGAGTTATGGATCATGTCACATGAGATGTGGTTGATAGAAAGGAGCATATTTTTAAAGTTTGAAGTTAATATCTTAAGAAATAACAAAGATACAGAAGAAAGTATTTTACAGCACAAAAACTTTAATCTGTGCACAAAAACTTCAATCAGTTCAAAGGGAGATAATTCTTTAAAAAATGTGTTTGGAGTTATGGACTTTGTCACATGAGATGTGGTTGATAGTAAGGAACATATACTTAAAGTTTGAAGTTAATATCTTAAGAAATAACAAAGATATAGAAGAAAGTATTTTACTGCACAAAAACTTTAATCAGAAATGTGGACGCGGACGCGGACGCCGACGCCGGGGCGAGTAGGAGAGCTCTACATTACTTCGTAAAGTCGAGCTAAAAATAAAAGACATATTTGCACACTGAATCTCATGACGCGACAACTGTATTTTTCGTATCTTCGTCCCGCGGGAAAACGAAATCGCTAAGATGCTGCAAAGCACGACATGACTTTTATGACGCGAAGTTTATAAAGTTTTTCGCATTAATATATTTTGCATTGCGCTTCCTAAAGTTAAGACATAACACATGATGAACATGTCGTATGATTGTTTTGCACATGGCGCCTCGCAGAACGAAGATACGACAAAAACTTTTTGTCAAGCGGTGAATCCAGGAATTTTCTTTTGGGGACGAACCTTGGCAACACTATACACTGTTTGCAGAATTACGCAACATATTAATGATAAAAACTACATAACCATTATATCTATGTAAGACCCAAATGCGAGCGAAGCAGCCAGAGAAGAGTTGCTTTATACTATTTAAAAATAGTTCACCATTAAAAAATAGACTAATAGATGGGTATATTTTTGACATTTTATGGTGGGCCGGACCCACTGACCTCGTCCACGCTAGATCAGCTTATGTTGTCGTTCTTTCGTGCTTTTATGCTGCGCTACGTGTGACGCCAATTCGACATGGCGTAAATCAGTCACTATAGATTTAAGAAAAAGTATTATTATAAAAGAAATTACAGCAAGTATTTCACGAATGTGTATGGGATTTAAGAATCAGAGGGATTGTTCCTGATAAATGTATGTGTGATTGTCTGTAAATAGAATTAACAAATAACCATGTAACAAATAATAACAATAACAATAATAACGACTTTAGTTCATGTGGATATAACATATTTGGCTAAAAACCATTTTTAACATGGTCCATAAAAACCTAATTACAATATGGTTCACAAACCAATTTTCAATATGGTCCATAAAAACAATTTTCAATATTGTCCACAAACTATGGTCCATAGACCAATTTTCAATAAGGTATACAAAAACCAATTTTCAATATGGTCTATACAAACTAATTTTCAATATGGAATTATGGTCCATAAAAACTAATTTTCAATATGGTCAAAATGAAATAATATGTCTCTATATGACAACGTCAATAAGAAAGTAAAAATTTAAAGTTACTTACCCAAACAGTTATATCATAATGTAAAAATAATCACATCATGGATACAATTATATATATACTCATCATGAACTTTTATCTGAAATAGTCAGATGTGAATACTATATTGACTTCATTTATTTTTTATACTTCATTAAAAACATAGATGATATAATAGCAAAGAATAGTACTGAACCGTTAAATTTGTCATATGAATAAAATACTTTAAAACTGGACCATTATATAAATTTCGGGCTTATGTGCCCCCCCCCCCCAAAAAAAAGGATGAGTCGAAGAATACAAGTAGAATATATGCCATGTTTACAAAATTCATATACATTGGTATATAGCTAACTCAGTTGGTAGCACGCAAGCCTACTGATCGAGGGGTCAAGGGTTTGATTCTCGGGCGGGGTATACTTTCGTTGAGCCTTTCATGACCAAGGCTTGGTCATAAAATTATTTCTACGGCCATTCTCCCTCCTACCAATGATTTTTATTAACATGTGTATATAGTGCAGGTGTCAGTCACTGAAGAAAGTATGCGCTTAGAAACTGGTTAACAGCTAAATCCAGAGATTTAGCCTTTCCAGGGGGAGTGACTAGGTTAACTGACCGCCGTTATATAACCTATACAATGTGTTGCTGCGGCGTTTATCCAAACAAACAAACAAACGAACGAACATATTTGAAAAAATGTCTTCATGTTATTCTAAACGAGCTTAATCATCATTTTGATCTACTCGTATACCGATCACTGTTACCATTGACATGCATTACAAAAGTCTATATGCACATTGCATGTTTTGTATGATCTTTGATGCTACGTCAATACATTTTTAAGTTTAAACTGACCCACTGTCGGTAGCACAGTTTGTAGTGCGCTGGGATTTGGAATCTCGGGTCTGGAAGGGCTTATGGGTTCGAATCCCATCGGTACAAATGTAGGTTAATTATACCCTTCCACGAAAATTGGACAATTATAAGGTATATGGAGAAGTTTCCAGCCTTGTGGAGGGGTAGGTGAGTACTGGTTATAGAGAAGGTTCCAGGAAAGATAAGTTAGGTGCGCTGGACGCTGTTAAATAACCAAAATGTGTTGGCACGACGTTAAACCTAGTATAAATAAATAAATTAATTAAACTGACCAAACTATTTAATTGCCAAACTATTTCAACCCAAATATTCGTATGTAATGAAACAAGCTGTGTTCATATAATCAATGTAAGCATTAATGACCAGTAAAAACTTCAAAGTTTGCTAACTTTATTCATATTTCATTGACGTAAAATTATGAGAAATGTTCAATGTTCATGTACACTATTTATAATAAATGTTTTTAAAGTCCAAGTAGCATGCTTAAGGTTCAAGTAAAGTCTTTGTTTGCATCAAAATTAGTAAAATGAACAACTCTTTCATACTTCCATCAAGAGCAGTGTTTTTTACATCAAAATGTTCCTTATGAAGCATACAATGTGACTCTGGTAATTAAGTATTAAGAAAACGTTTACCGAAAGATGCATTTGCAAAATTGATGCTGTAAAAATACAAAATGACATTTAGCATTTTTTACAAAATAATTTAAAATTAAATCATTTATAGAATATTATATAGTTCATATTCCAATAAAGGTACTCCAATATTTAAAACCTAAATAAATGTTAAAACAAAACTAAGGTAAATGAAAACATTTTGACAGATACAAGTGTAATGGGTTTTCACGACCCTGTTTCTACTTTCACTTAAGTTTTTCAATTGCCTTAGTTTTGTTTTAATATTTATTGAGGTTATAAATATTGCAGTTTCTTTATTGGAATGTGTACTTTAAGGTTCTGTAAAGGAATTAATGTTAAATTTTGTTGTAAGAAAATTTTAATGTAATTAAGTATTTTTATCCATGCAACATCAATTTTGCAAATTCATCTTTTGCTAAACCTTTTTATCGTCATTGATGACCAGCATCGCTTTGTATGTTTCATAAGAAACATTTTGATGTATAAAACAATACTGTTGGTGGAAATACGACAGAACTAGAGCTATTTCTGTTTTACTTATTTTTTAGCAAACCAATACTTTACATGAACCGTAAACACAAGGGAACATCAACAAAACTCGTGTGAAACAACAAAAAACGATCATTTTACAAGAATGAATTAATAGATAAATATATTCATATATTAAATGTCAAACTACCTGATGTATTATTCCAAAAATATATTCCATAATTCAAGTTTTACAAACAAATATTTCTCGCCATTGAACACATATTTCTCTCATTCAACATGGCGGATAACACATTGAGTAATCACATGGTCAACACCTCGGACCATTCATATATTTTGTTGACCAATACAATTTTCTACGGAGCCCATAAAGTGACATTTTGGAAATGCTTTTTATAAGTTCGTACAAAAACAAAACTAGGTTTGTGTAAACAGTACGATGAGCTAATTTACGACATGGGATGCTCAGGATGGCAACGAATTATAGAATTTCAATGTTTTATGAGTGTCTTGTTGTTGTAATGGTCTACCATTACAATCATGATTGACCAAGGGTTAGTCGTTTATCCGATACACTTATTTTGTCAACACGAATAATACAACTTTATTTTTCAATTCTGCAAATCTCGAAAATGGATTGTTTCATTTCTAATGTTTACCAAAACACTCGTTGGCACTATTTTGTAGGCACTATAGTACTTACAATGTATATCATTTACTCTATAAGAAACCACCATCTCCATAAACAAATTTCCTATAGACCGCTGGCGTATAGTATCTCTTAGTGCCGCTCCGAGGGTCACGTCGCAATGACCTTATTGTCGACTAATCAATGCACATATCTATAATCTAGACGAAACACTATTAATAGCCTTTTGGTACAAAATACCGGTAGTGCCATTTCAACTTCATGATTTCCCGACTTCATCTTCCGAAGAATTCTTGAAGAATTCACATTTTTAACTTTTCAATATACGGAATTCACGGTTTAATCTTCATGAATTCACGATTTCAACTTCATGAATTCACGATTTCAACTTTATGAACTCACCTTTGTGAATTTACGATTTCAACTTCTCGAAATCACGATATCAACTTCACGAATTCACGATTTCAACTTAATAAATTCACGATATTTACTGAAATCGAGAATTCATGCAGCTGAAATCGTGAATTCGTGAAGTTGAAATCGTGAATTCCATTTGTTGAAGTTGAAATGGCCCTACTGGTCTTTCGTATCTTGGTGTTGTTATTTATATTTCTAGACCGAGATTTGCGAGCTCATTTGACGGTGGTGTTATTTTTGAATTTGAGTCGAGGCTAATTTTTTTCTGTTTTCTTCTTGAAACTGTGTCCTTTGTGATATCATAGTCACATATGTAGCGTGTTCAGTTACTGCGAACGTTACAGAACGTTACATAACGATACATTCGGAACTCCTCGGCCATTCGCTGCGAATAATCTCGGACATATTTAGACGCTATTTTGAAACTACCGGTGTTGAAGTAAACAAATATATGATCGTGTAGGCATTGAGTGATGTTTCGTTTTTAGTCCGTAAATTTTGAAACATCACTCATTGCCTTAACGATCGCATATTTGTGTATTAGATTAGATTATTCGCAGCGAATGGCCGAGGAGTTCCGAATGTATCGTTATGTAACGTTCTGTAACGTTTTGTGTAATTGAACACACTAATGGTATTGCTATCGTTAACATGCTAATTTCTTCGTAGTTGGAATTGAATTTTGGTGATTATCATTCAATGTAATGGTTAAAGGGAGGCTAAAAGTTTAACAATTAATATAAGATATATAGAGTTGTCTATCTTGCTATGATATTAACGTATTGATGCCTAAAGTGATTTATACATATACATATATATATATACATATAAAATAAATGTCTACAATACATTGGAATATCACCTTAACAAACCGGAAATGGTCGTGAAACTACCCCTCTAACTATATCTCTTTCCTCCCGATGAGCATGGTCGGCAACCACAGTACTTTCTTCCGTAACACCCTATAGCGCAGCTTAGCGGAGCAATGTTTCTTGGGATAACCTACGATGCGAGATGAGCGGGTTTTAGTCTATACTAGTTCTTAAAACGTTCTTTCCATCCATAATTTGACCAACAGTCTATCGTTGATCTAATTGTCTAAAGCATCGGAATTATCCAGCATCGCCAATCACTCACGTCGCATTACCATATTTATGATTTGTAGCAATGGTTTCTCACAATCTGATTAAAACCCGCTCAAAAATGATCCGCTCGTCTACACGCTAATTTAGATCTAGCTGTTTCCTAATGAGGGTCACATTCAGGTTACCTTTCCTCATTGTAATAGTCAATTAGTCATGACTCAATCATTATGTTTACTGTTTAGTACTTAACTTGTTTACACCGTCTACGTCACGCAGTTTAAAATGTTGGAAAAAACAGTCCAATCACAGCCTGTGTAAGTCTTGTAAATTCTTGCCAGAACTCAATGATACCGTCTCTTTGCTGAGCAAAAAAAGTTTATACATGTACTATTATTAATATTAGCTACGCATCACATCTAACATAATTACAATAATAATAATAATAGTAATCTTTATTTTGAATCGGGATATATCACACAGTTCACATAGTTCTGAGCCAGATGTGTAGAACACATATACTTTAGGTTTGTTTGGCTCTTGATAGACTAATTCTTGACTGATATACTCAAACTACATGAGTTAAACTTGTTGACTTCCGGTTCTAATACTTGATATTTCACATCACAAAATTGTCAGTAAGGAATATGAAGTATTCCTCATTTGAATTTTTTACACAAAATTTTAATGTCACACTTTGATACAGTCATTGAATATTAAAACTATTGACAATTTTATCTACATTTACACACTATTGTGGCGGACCCGACCCCGCTCTCTCTCTCACTGCCTCGGATCTGGGTCCGGTTTGTTCGTTATGTCGGTTAATTCTAAGTTCAACTAGGTGCTAGTTTCTTTTTAACTAGCGGTTCGTCAGGATGACATCAGTGACTAACTTATACGGGATAGTAACAGCCCGCAGAGTATTGAGACAAATACTCAGATGAAATGTGAATTTGAATTGCCTTCTGCAAATGCCTAACTTCAGCAACGTTCGCTGCGTACGCGCTCCTTAAGGAACGTGCACACCGCAAGCGTTCGGAAATTCAGGGATTTGGCAAGTTCAGGAACTCTGGTTAAGATCTAAATAATGAAAACACCTGGTTTGCTACTAAATTTATTTTTGAATGATGAACCAAAAGTGAAAACTAAGATAACAAAAGTAAGATTATGAGGCGAAAATAAACTTTTAGGCGAAAACTTTAAAAACCAAGTAAGAAAAATATAAGTAAGATAGAAAAGGCAAAAATGACTATAAGCGAAAACGTTAAAAACAAGTAGAATAAAAGTAAGGCAAAAATGAACTTAACATAACATAAAGTAAATAGAATAGAAAAGACAAAAATGAACTTGAAGGCGAAACATTAAAAAGCAAGTAAGAGAAAAAATAAGTACAAGAAAACAAATGAAATAAGAAAGGCAAAAATATGTACAAATATTTACATCAATACCCAAATTATGTCAGAGTCTTAACTAAAGTAAACGATGTCAAAAATACCTTATATTAAAACTAAGTCATAATCTGCATATGACTCTGCAGTCGTAAAAACAACTATTTCTCAGCAACAATCGACATTTTAAACAAACTAAGTTACAAGTAAATACATATTTACCGGCTTGCCTGTCCATTTCCAATATAGAATTTAGAATTTAGTCACAAAATTAGAACTCAACTAAAATGAAATATCAATAACTAACCCATATTTAATTAATTAATTATTGCTTTTGCAATAACGTAGGAGAATACTTTTCAAAACTTAGAGAAAGCAGCAGAGTGCCAAAATCAGGCTGTGCACCAGTTTATAAGACAAAGACAGGTGTCACCTGATTGGTCAGTTCCAATTCTAATTACATTTTAATTGGCTGTCATCAATTAAAAAAAGTTGATTGACAAAAGTAAGATGCTGATAAGCCCCGCCTACTGACTTGACATATGAGTCATTCAAGCTTCAAAGGTTTTGTATTATGTAACCTCTAAATTCCTTATGTAAAAAGTGCAAAATCATTTTTGATTGATAATTCAAAAACTATAAATGATATCTAAAATCCAAGATTATCAGTGAAATCAGCATATCATTATCTACAAAAAAGAGACTAAACTTGACAATATTACTCTGAAGGTAAAGAAAATGATATTTTCTTATCTCAGTTAATCTAATATTGATAATCTATAAGCCATTGAAAATTATTAATGTTTCATGAATATAACAATATCAATTTTCTGTGCATCATTCTGATTAAAATGAACCTATGGATGAATATTTTATCTTAAGAAATAATAAAATGATGACTTTGATGAATATTTGCTATAAAATCTTAAAAATCAACAATTAAGCAAAACAAACCACATATTATTGATCTGTACACCTTTCTGAATACAATTAACCTATTGATGGCTATTCTACCTTAAGAAATAGTAAAAAGGTGATTTTGATGAATAAAAGCATTAAATTGCTTATAAACTCTTAATAAACAATATTATTACAAAAATACGCACATATTATTCATCTATAGATCATACCGATCAAACATATTGATAGATAACTTATCTTGAGAAACAGCGAAAATGTGATTTTGATGAGTTAAAACCATTTTAAAAGTTAAAATGCTAATAGCCAGTTAATTGACAAAATCAAGCAAAATAACAATATACATAAGCTTATTTAAATATAGTATTCTGGTTACTAAGGAAATAGCACCCTTAAACTTGCCTATAACCATGTCAATAATCATTTAAAAGAATTTTAAAACATTCAAATATTTTAAACCTAATAAAATCAGTCTACAAAGTCACCATTTTCTATATAATTTGTCCTATCAGTACCATTAATCTACAATATATTTACCCCTCTAAGTGCCTATTGATATTACATAACCTTTGGGTGGAACAAAGATACCCTGGTGAGCTCCAATTGACTTGGACATTGGTTGAAATAACTTTTAGTGTATTCATTATGTAATACTTAGCTGGTCAAAGCAAAAATTCAGACAATATTAAGTAATATATACCGAAAAATATGTGAATCAAAGAGTCAAAAAGACACCATGCTGAGTGCTAGAACTTTGAGATCCTGACATCAGATAAGATCTATATAAAAATGTTGCATAATACCTAATTGACAGCTACAATGAATGCTGGGTAAAACTTGTTAGATATCTATTCCTAGTCTAAGTTGAAATATGTTCGAGAAAATTACAAAAAAAGTCAACTGGCAAAAAACAGGTCCTTCACACTGCACCCTTTTTCGAAAAGAATGCTGACACCCATGTAAGCATTCCATTCCGCCTCGGAATTCCCTAAAATTCACAAAAGAGCTGCATTAGGCCAGTTCACATTGTGATTAATTAAATCCTAATCAAAACAATATATTTAGACATAAAGCTACATTTCTTTAACTATGAATTATCTACCTAAGTATAAAATGTCTTCACAGCAGAGTACTTACAAAAATCAAATACAAGATATTTGAAATGAAGAAAAATCACTGGTCACAGATGTACACATATATACACTTAAAATGAAAAATGATACAAAAGTAATGCCCTAAAAAATGAATAGTATGTCATCTAAAAATCATAGCACACTATACATATCTGTACTACAAAATATCTCAACACATGAAATTAAACAGGACTTAAGCAAAAATAGATTACCTAAGCTTAAACACATAAACATCTAAGACTTACATTACAAATTACCTGAGTAATGAATCTTAAAAAACCTCAACACATATGCCAAAACATCTCAAAGAAGGAGACTGAACAAATACTTAAGTCAAACACATTACTTAAACTTACACATGAAATTCTTAGCCTTATATTGTAAAAATATCTCAACACAAATACAGTATGACGCAAAAATCTTGACACAAAAATACAAAAAAACATCTCAACACAAGAGACTTAGCAAATATGAAAGTATAAATAAAGCAAACATTACCCTACATGCGTTACTTTAAAAATACAAATTAAAGACATACATCACAACAATGTCAAAGTAATGAATCCTATGACACATTTTAACACATGAGTAAAACACGTCAAATCTACACGCATGAATCAAAGGCAACTCAACACATGAAAAAAACTTATTCATATCCCTACAATGAAATAGTGTCGGAGCAAAAACATAGACTTCAGAGTACAATCACTATTATTCAAATTACAAAATAGACTGATGGAATCAACCAAAACTAGTTATGACAAAACTTACAATTTACAATTAGATGTTGACTTAAGTAACAATTTAAAAACTACATTTGAACAATTCATGTCCGTTGCCGGGTTTAACACTCAATATTATACTGCTAAGCATGCGCTACATATATCAATCAGACCAAAGCATTAACAATCCCAAGATTTCATACCAGACAGGAAAGTGTTCGACCTGCCTATGACCATAATACATTACAAATGTTTCTATACGAGAAGACATTTACTAATCGGCCGTACTTTATTACTTTAAAACAGCATCCAACCTGTCACTGGGTAGGCAACACAGTGCTATACAGCATGTAACTTTTGGACTATGCTATGAATATAACCCGATGTTACCCATACAGTGCCGGTACATAACCCATTATGCCCCAAACATGATATCTGCAACAAAAGACAAAAAACATATACCCTGTCCGATGTAGATATGTGTTCGATCTACATATACATGAACACAGATATATAAAACAGCAGATGCGTCAATCTGAAACAAAAAGTAATCACAAAAAACAACATATTACAAATATCAAAGGTTCACAATTCATTGTTCATACATGTTTAACATTCAAAACAACACACTACAAAATGTTGCACTAGCAATACACAGAATGTTCTCCTGAAGAAGTCCGAAATGTTCTTTAGCTAAATACATCACTTCTGCAAGTAACAATATACAATAAATTCTGTCAACATCTGGTCTAGTCTGCTCCGATTCACTGGTTACAGTTCAAAATCACACATGTACATACAATTAACTTATCAAAACACTGGTATGCATTTACTAGAGTTTTCATACCATTATTTACTTGAGTATAAACACAACTACTTGAATTTGTATAGCAAATCAGTCAGTTCACAATGTCAGTTAATTACTGGAAATAAATCTTACATCACGGGAACGGTATATGACATCACTGGAACAATGTATGACATCACTTGAACAATATATGACATCACTGGATAATGAATGACATCACTGGAACAATATATGACATCACTGGAACAATATATGACATCACTGGAACAATATATGACATCACTGGAACAATATATGACATCACTGGAACAATATATGACATCACTGGAACAATAAATAACATCACTGGAATAATATATGACATCACTGGAACAATATATGACATCACTGGAACAATATATGACATCACTGAATAATATATGACATCACTGGAACAATGTATGACATCACCGGAACAATGTATGACATCACCGGATAATATATGACATCACTGGATAGCTTATGACATCACTGGAACAATTTATGACATCACTGGATAGTTTATGACATCACTGGATGATACACGACATCACTGGAACAATGTATGACATCACTGGAACAATGTATGACATCACTTGAACAATATATGACATCACTGGAACAATGAATGACATCACTGGAACAATATATGACATCACTGGAACAATATATGACATCACTGGAACAATATATGACATCACTGGAACAATATATGACATCACTGAAACAATATATGACATCACTGGAACAATGTATGACATCACTGAATAATATATGACATCACTAGAACAATGTATGACATCACTGAATAATATATGACATCACTAGAACAATGTATGACATCACCGGAACAATGTATGACATCACTGGAACAATATATGACATCACTGAATAATATATGACATCACTGGAACAATGTATGGCATCACCAGAACAATGTATGACATCACTGGAACAATATATGACATCACAGGAACAATATATGACATCACTGTAACAATGTATGACATCACTGGAACAATATATGACATCACTGGATAGTTTATGACATCACTGGAACAATGTATGACATCACTGGAACAATGTATGACATCACTTGAACAATTTATGACATCACTGGAACAATATATGACATCACTGGAACAATGTATGACATCACTTGAACAATATATGACATCACTGGAACAATGAATGACATCACTGGAACAATATATGACATCACTGGAACAATGAATGACATCACTTGAACAATATATGACATCACTGGAACAATGAATGACATCACTGGAACAATGTATGACATCACTGGAACAATATATGACATCACTGGAAAAGTAAAACATCACTGGGGCAGTATATGACATCTTGATTTCTCTAATATTGTTAACTTGAGCTATCTGCATCATATTTATCAATTATTTAGATTACGGGTAGTTTTCTTGACCCATGCGGGCTTATGTGGGACCCACCCTCGGCCATATTGATTTCAGATTGATCTCTATCAGTAGGTAAAGGTAAAGTTCTAGACCTTAATTTCATATACCTTGAACTCCTAATTTTACAATTCTGTTAAGATCAGTTATACTATAGAACTGCTTTAGGTACTTATTTATATAGAAATTAACTACTAGAATTACTTTCTGTACCCTTAACTGCCGGGTAACTCAAAAGTATCTAACAATGTAAATAACCTTAATGACACTAAGTAATAAAATTTACTTTAGTTATTCTTAAGCAAGTAGCTTAGTTTAAACACAATTCGGAAAAAAATAATCTTAGCAATCTAAGATTTACTAATTATAAGCAATAATAATAAAACGACAAACCAGGCCTTACAGTACTTTGATAAAGTCGGGTCATCAAATTCATCTAATTATCCAAGTATTTATACAGAGGGTATAAATTACTATTTTGTACTCAACGACGTGCAATGCAGTGTAAAACACTTCTGGTACCCTTAATTACCGGGTAACTCACAAGTATTCACACAATTATAGGTTATCAGACTGGTTAAATCAAATTTACTACTGTTTTCCAAATCTAATATCAGTAAAACAAGGACTTTCAGTGCTTTGATAACAAGTAATAAAATTTAGAATAGTGACCTTATGATGCAGAAAGCATTTTAACAATAATATACATAAGATATACCAATACATATAAAGATGCAAGAATGTATTCAATATGTATCAATGATTAAACAAATTAAAATGACAATTTTAATGTGGCTGTATATATTATTAGCTGTGACCTATTGAAGCATCTATAAATTCACTTTTAATAATAGCCAAAAGATAATAGAAAGCCAGTGCCCTTAATTGCCGGGCTCCCTAGATTTCTTTATCAGCCTATCAAACTTATCGCAAACAAATAGCTGAGCCAATGATAACCGTAGTTGCCGGTCGACAAAGGTTCTTGCTATACTTAATCTCAAGAAATTGTCAAATTATTATCTGTCCAGCAATGTTCTTAAAATGTTTTCCAAAAGTACTTTTCCCAATTTTTTCAAATAATAGAAAATGCACCAACAAATTATTTTTACAAACAAATAACAAAAATAACACACTAATTTTCTTGCAATGCACATGTGATCTGAGCTGTCCAACAGAAACGGACGTTCTAACAGAATTTACAAAATTTGCACATAAACAGACTAGACATTAATTTTTACTCTTTGGGTATATCTCTAAACATTTGCTCTCAAACACATGTGTAAAATTTATGATACCAAATTTAAGTATTTCTTTTAATAAATTTCTTATTCAGCTCCAATTCAGTGAGACAAGAAATTTGCACAAAAATTATCCCCAAATTTTTTAATTCAATGTTACTGGTATAACAATCTGACAATAAAGATGCAGAATTTAAATAACAGTACTGAGGTTATTATAAATGCTTCAATATTTTGCTAGTAATTAAAACACTAATAAGATATTGATGACATTGAAAAATTGACATAAATTTGGGTAACTTAAATGCGAAAATACCTAAATAAAATATCAAAAATACTTTTGCGGCATGAAACAATTCAAATTAATTTCTAAACATTTCACAAAACTGTAAAAATAAAAAGAAATGAACCTTAAATTAACCTTTTTAAACTCTGGCCAACATAAAAATAATTTCAAATAATCATTTAAATGCCTCAGATCCCACTTCTGACACCAATTTGTGGCGGACCCGACCCCGCTCTCTCTCTCTGCCTCGGATCTGGGTCCTTGTTTGTTCGTTACGTCGGTTAATTCTAAGTTCAACTAGGTGCTAGTTTCTTTTGAACTAGCGGTTCGTCAGGATGACACCAGTGACTAACTTATACGGGATAGTCACAGCCCGCTGAGTATTGAGACAAATACTCAGATGAAATGTGAATTTGAATTGCCTTCTGCAAATGCCTAACTTCAGCAACGTTCGCTGCGTACGCGCTCCTTAAGGAACGTGCACACCGCAAGCGTTCAGAAATTCAGGGATTTAAGGCACGGTTAGGAACTCTGAGTTAAGATCTAAATAATGAAAACAACTGGTTTGCTACTACATTTATTTTGGAATGATGAAACTAAAAGTGAAAACTAAGATAACAAAAATAAGATTACGAGGCGAAAACAAACTTGTTGGCGAAAACTTTAAAAACCAAGTAAGATAAAATAAGTAGGATAGAAAAGGCAAAATGACTTGAAGCGAAAACGTTAAAAACAAGTAGCATAAAAATAAGGCAAAAATGAACTTAACATAACATAAAATAAGTAGAATAGAAAAGACAAAAATAAGACAAAAATATAAGTGAGATATAAACAAGTGAGATAGAAGAGCAAAAATATATACAAATATTTATATTAATACCCAAATTATGTCAAAGTCTTAACTAAAGTAAACAATGTCAAAAATGTCTTATATTAAAACTAAGTCATAATCTGCATATGACTCTGCAGTAGTAAAAACAACTATTCAGTCTGAGTAATAATCAACATTTCAAACAAGCTAAGTTATAAGTAAATACATATTTACAGGCTTGCCTGTCCATTTCCAATATAGAATTTAGAATCTAGTCACAAAATTAGAACTTAACTAAAATAAAATATCAATAACTAACCCATAACTAATTAATTAATTATTGCTTTTGCAATAACGTAGAAGAATACTTTCCAAAACTAAGAGAAAGCAGCAGAATGTCAAAATCAGGCTGTGCATCAGTTTATAAGACAAAGACAGGTGTCACCTGATTGGTCAGTTCCAATTCTAATTACATTTTAATCGGCTGTCATCAATTAAGAAAAGTTGATTGACAAAAGTAAGATGCTGATAAGCCCCGCCTACCGACTGGACATATGAGTCATTCAAGCTTCAAAGGTTTTGTATTATGTAACCTCTAAATTCCTTATGTAAAAAGTGCAAAATCATCTTTGATTGATAATTCAAAAACTATAAATGATATCTAAAATCCAAGATTATCAGTGAAATCAGCAGATAATGTTTATTTTATGCCAAAGTTCTATCAAGAAATAAGCATATCACTGGATTGGCGGAAAACAGTCGTAACTCAACATAAGGAAAGAGAGAGAGTTACAACAATTTTGTGCTAAACTCAGGATTTATAAGTGGTACAACATATTCTAAAAAGATTCTATGTGTGAGGTCTGGAGGTCCCAACATTGCGTCATGGAAACAGAAGAAAGTAGAGAATTGTTACAGAGTGATAGAAGGCTAACAGTGTGAGACATTACTGCTTAGGTCCAACTTAACATATTTTCATAGTATCATGCAGTCGTGATTATTTCCTGATTTTTCAATGCATTGGACAGTCTTTTCTGAAGATGTATCTCACTATAAAGCAAGCTGCCTCACTCAACATAACCCTACATTACCATAGATACTGTAGAATGAACATTAATTTTTTTTCAACCTGGTCATAAGCATAATTTTCTAGGGTATGTGTTGAATATTTTATCTAGATATGTTTGTAAATAAAAAGTTATGAAAACTTTCAGAATACTTTTCTAACAGACCCTGTACCTAATAAATTATGCATGATGATAGTATTGTTAAATCTAAAGTTTTCACTATGAGCAGTTGGAGTGCCTTTCATCCACACATGGTGAGCATTTGATGCAAACTTGTGAAATTTTCTTTCTTTTGATTTGATTGTTTTCGATTCGATTGATTTAGAAGAACATGTAGAGATTATTCCAAATGTACAATTATACATTTATTTCAGTTTTTACCTAACATATATCAGGAAAAGGTGTCTTTCTTTATTTCATTGCATTTAAAAATTAAACTTCCTCATGAAGGATTAATGCTTAAATTGAATTAACACGGTATCCTGACTACATATCAAATTTCTTATGCTTAAATTAAGTGGTAGATTTGTTTGTTGGGTGTTAACCTAAACTGCACAGATGCAGTCATCGCCTTAAATTTTCTCAAACACTAGCCCAATTTATTATGTCTAACAGTTAAGTGCATAAATATCAACTAGCCAACTGGATAAAATAAGTAATTTTTACCAGCTCAAATCAATTTTCACTATTCTTTAGGCTTCAGGCTAGTGGCTAGTAATTAACAGAATAAAACAATTCATTTCTGTGACCCATTTTGATAATGAAGGATGCTTGCATACTTTAATTACTTGTTTCATTAATTTATAGTAATACATGTAATTACTATGACTCATATTGTTTCATCACTCAACTTAGTCCTATATATAAGACCCTCCGTAACTCATTTCACATTGGGACATTATTCTGTTACCGTGTTACGGCAGGGTCTTATCGGCTTCCGTATATATTGATGTAGCAAAACGTGCACAGATTTAAGTGTGCGATTTAAACGAGTGTAATTCGTTATTATTACGCAATTTTCTTAACAAACTCTATTAGACCGCTAGTATATACAATAATTAATCACATTATCATATAAGAATTACAATAGGTCACCTCAGCAAGTAGAAATATTCCATTGTTTCCGTTAAGTCCAAAAAATTCTGTCTTTCATTTAATAACAACGCTAAATTCCAGTCACACGGTACCATTTCCCGGATCGTTACTGATAAACGCCAAATTAGCAATCTCTCATACAGAGTTGTCGATCCTTACAGTGATATAGATCACTGTAAGGATCGACAACTCTGTATGAGAGATAGCCAAATTAGATATACCAAATCCGGATGACAAATTTGATTATTTTTAATTTTCGGAGACGAAAAATGTAGCTTAATGTAACTATTATTGTGTTAATTGAATTGTTAGAGAGTAATTTTGTTTCAACGACGACGGAAAAAATGTTTAGTACAGATGTTTTGAATTTGTAATCAGGATTCGAAACGGATTGTGTGGCGTTTATCATGACCAATCCGGTATCGGTTACGGCCTAGCCGGACTTTAAATTATACGTTAAATTATCAATTTATAAATATTTTAGAACACATTTTAAAATATTTTACGTATATTTTTATTATTTTGTTAAATTTGACTATCGTACGCATGTGTACGCAGTATTCATTATAATCAAACAAAGACACACAAATTTACTTTTTAATATATATTTTATAAAATGAAGGTTTGAAACATAATTTGATTGAAATATTTCCCATAATTTATGCATTAATAAAGTATTGGTAATATTTTTAATATAATATATAAATAAGACCGCTACTAAATACAGTCATGATTGCAATTTATCATATAACCGTGCCATTTTGTGTATCGCCGTTGATTGACACGTGATTGAGATTAACGTACAAATATAGTTAAGGGTGATATAGTGTATCGGTGTTGATTGACACATGACTGCAACATATCGTATCATGTTAATATCGAAGACACGTGGTTATACTTACTATAATCATTGTATTCTTATAATTGTTAATCACTAGAAATTGTATTGTTTTTGTGAATAAATATATGTTCTGTTATATTATCATTAATTTTTCACATTAGAAATATCCGTGTTTTGATGATATTTTTAGTTATTACAATTTCAAACTGACGTAATTGTATTTTTCCTTTGGGTGATGTTGGCATCTTTTTTTTTGGATTACGACTACGTAACTAAGGTACAATTGTTTATCCAATTAAAGTAGTTAGAATACCTATATAGTGTGTGTTTGCATCTTACTATCACCTTGGGCGGGATTATTTGATTGATATTGGGTTTGAGTATGTAATGTTAAACAGGTATGCATGTTATAATTTGTCTTTAATTATCCTTTGATTGATATTGATTTTGTGTGGGGTACGTATATTTTTTCTGTTCATGTCCCTCAAAAACGAATACTAAAGTATTTTATTTATGACTGATTAAATTTGATAATGTCCTGTACAGTGAATGATTTGTACTAGTGAAACGGACAGCAATTGTTGTTTTGTTCAGAGACTTTGTCCAGAGCAGTTTCTCTTTTGTATTATATAAGATCGCCTTTGAACAATTCCTTTATTAATCAGTATGTATGACTTTGACAATTTATCTCCCTTTAATAAAACTAAAAGTTTTTGTAAATTTTCTACTTTTTCAAACATGTTTAAAATAATAATATGGTTTTATTATCTAAAATTTTGTAGCATTAAACCTTTTAACTATTCATTATGAATTTTGAGTGAAATCTATACCTTAATTTTATTATTTTAAATCATGATATACAATAAACTCACTTTCCTGGCATGAGTAGAATGCTCGCCCAAAGCCCTTTTTGGCATATGGGCGAGCCTAAATAAATACACTCAGTCAGGCATGAGTAGTGAATAATGCCCATACATTATATTGCCCATACTGTTAAATTGCCGCTGTGAGTGTGACTGTATTGTGATTGTATTATCAATACAACTATGATGAATTCCATGTAAACAATTCTTTACAATTGTGAAGAAGGTTTAAAAATGAAAACTCGGTTAAATATTTTGTAATTTAATCGTTTTAATTTTAAAAATATATTTTAAATACATGAGATACTTCTAGTTAAATATATATACAATGTATATACTTAAAAATATGTTCATCTTCGTGTAATTTTCGTGTGTCTGTAACTAAATTTATTATTTTTTCGTTGATTTTTTTTTCTTTTTTAGACATTCTTGATCTTAGCTTGTTGTCTTGATTTTTAAGTGATATTATTCTTTTAATAAAATGCAATATACTTGAGTATTTTATCATAATAATGCACAGTTCTATCAGGCTTTGTAAATGACATAGGATCTTAACCTGTAGGCATGTTTTTCTATATTTTGGCACGATTTTTCAAAAACAAACATAATTTTAAGTAAATTTTTTGGGCCATGGCTAGAGCGCCTCCACGTGGTGTGACCTGGATACAGTTGAATGTTGATTTTTTGGAGGAGGGGGGACATTTAAATGTAACTGAACGCTCTAAAATTTTGTTGTCTTTTGTAGCTCGAAAACGTCTTATAGTAAGTCCAATATGCATAAATGCATGAGTCTTTTTTGTAATTTACTTGTTTACGCTGTTCTGACTCTTCAAATATAACCATCGTATAAATGCATACAAGAATGAAAAATTAATTCAAAATTGACCTTCGATTAAAAGCATAATAATATAAAAATATTATTCAAAATTTTGTTAAAATGTCATATAATACATTTATTATTGATAATATAACAAAAAAGTGTCTTTGTACATATTTTAACTGTCTTTGTGTGTCTTTTGATACAAGCGTACGATATTCACATATCACTTACGCTGGTCTGACTATTAATAATTGAACTTCGAATAAAAGCATGAAAATATAAAAAATTTATTCAAAATTATTTTATTTGTTATATTAAACATTCATTAGTGATAAGATAACATAAGAAGTGTCTTTTTCACATATTTTCACTGTCTTTGTGTGTCTTTTGATACAAGCGTACGTTATTCACTTAGCCTGGTCTGACTCCTAATATTTGACCTTCGAATAAAAGCATAAAAATATAAAAAAAATATTCAAAATTAATTTGAATTGGTATAAAACACAATAATTTATGATAATATATCATAAAAAGTGTCTTTGTGTATATATTCACTGTCTTTGTGTGTCTTTTGATGTCTTTTGATGTCTGTGGCAGTATTTAGTATGTCTTTTGATGTCTCTTGGTGTCTGTGGCAGTATTTAGTAGGACCGGTTTAGTGTTAGAATTATTCAAAACGAAAGTTTGGATTTTTGAGTTACGGAAACAATGGATTAATTCTACAAAATTAGGTTGGTTATTTTATATCTTATGTTATAATATGTTAGATAAATGTGTCTTTTAGTGTTAGGAATGGGTAAAACAAAATTATTTTCGAAAAATATTGAATTATGCTCGCTTTTGTCACGCAAGGGAATCCCTGCGCATTTTGCTACATCAACCTGTATGGAAGTCGATAAGACCCTACGTAACAGAAGCAATGTCCAATTGAAAAATAAGTTACGGAGGGTTTTATATTTATTTTTTTATATATAGGACTACACTCAACTATTTCATCATATCCTAGCTATTTAGTCCTGACTCAATGTTGTAAACATAGTCATATTTATGGTTGTCATCATGGCAGGTTTATCAATGTTAATCAATTTATTTGCTGTCATTAGTACTATTGTTTGTTTAATTGTTTTCATATTTGCATAGACTATCTTACTTATTTACTTACCAAAAAAGAATCTCTCTTCAATGAACATTATTTGTAAACTTGAAATTGGCTTGTGGAGGATTTTAATTTTGTTTTGCATTTTATTACATTTCATTCAAAAGTACATTTTAAATTCATTTACCCATGGTAGTAGTCATAAATCATGGTTTAGGGAAACACCCAAAAATCTGTTGCACAGGTGCCTTATCAGATCTTTTTTAATTTCAAACAAAGATTTATTAATGTGTCATATTGTCCTGAATGCATGCAGTAAATTAAAATTTTAAAAGATAAAGTCTTAGTTGTCAAACTAATGTCTTAATGTCATGGAATTTAGTTATTAGAAACTAAATCATTGTAATAACTACAAATCTTTAGATATATAGATATATAGTTTAAAAGTTATATATTTTATTACTCCTTGTGGTCTGAGTACATTTGTGGTCTGACTACATTTGTGACATAACAATAAGTTGTCTTTGTAACAAATCTTTTAAATCCTTTACAAATTATTGAAAATTCTATACACTGTCTGGAAATATTGTACACATAAAATGCACATTTAGACGGAAAGAAAATGCTTTAAAAAATCAATTAATCAAGCTAAAGTGACTATTTTCAATGTCTCCCAAGTAAATATTTGGTGATTTTGGTTAAAACTACCTGTTGAAACCTTGTGCAAAAGTGATGATGTTAATACATATTTTAGTTCATACATATTTACACAGAAAAACACACTTATACACAAAGTATAATTATATGTTATCGTATTTTTTCTATTAAGTTTGTTGTCCCCATAAACTTTTTCCGTGCTGTAACAGAATTGGATAAATAATACATACAACGATTCCTCCATTTACACAAGATACGTCATTGTTTTCCTTTTTGAAAAGTATTCATTTATAACAATTTGCCTGCAACCGGAACACTCGTTCTTGATGCCAAACACCAAAAATTATATTTTCAAGGGCGAGAGGTAGTTGCGTATATTTCTACCTGATCCTTTATGTAACAATCAGAAACCTGTTTGAAATACAGACCTCTAATATTCTGAGCGATGTTGTCTATTTGTTGAGTCTAGATGCTAACCGAATTTTGACCTCTTCGTGGTGAGGAGAAGTAACATGTGCCCATTATGTAGGTGCTTTTTGTGCCTGCATGATGGGCATATGGCCAACACCAAAACTGCCTGTTTGCCGTGGGCAGCGTCCCGTAACCGGGAAAGGAGGATCCTGGTAGTAGAGGGAGACCCAGGGATCTCCAGTCTTTCCAACACACTACTTTGGCCTCTGATTTAGGGTAGACGGGTGTCCAAGTAGGCCCGACTTGGTCAATCGGCTGGTCATGCCTTGCCCTTGAATAGTTGCATACTTGCAAAAGCCATTTCATTCTTGTAAGTTCACGTACTCCTTTATGTGCACTATCTCAAAATTATTAACATTACTAGCATACTCACAATTTGATAAAAAACATAAGTGTACTCCAATACAGTCTGTGTGTGCTTACTGAATTTAAAGTACTTTCTTTTAATGTGTTCAAAACACCTATTCAAGAAGGCGGTGGCTCATGGGCCAATTGTGTTGATTGCAATCATTTGCAATTACATGCAAGTATATCTCTCATGTATCCTTGTGGTGCGGAGGCTGGATACCCGCCTCCATTGCACTTCCCCTTGTTGGAGTCCGAGGTGGCTGGGGAACCTGAGAGATGAATCATTATTATCTCAACCATGGATCCTTTAACCTCTTCTAAAAAGCGTAAGTCTGACGAATCACCCAACATTTCAAATGAACAATCAAGTCAATCATCTTTTCCACGCTTTCTGGTAGTAGAAGCGTTGGGAGATGAAAATTAGCACAGTTGAACCCATTTGTCATTGAAAAGTCAAATTCTGCACTCATAGGAACTCCAAAATCGGTCAGGAAGCTCCGTGGTGGAGAACTCCTGATCGAAGTCCAAAGAAAACAACAAGCAGATAACTTGCTAAAATTAAAATCCTTCTTCAATATTAAATCTTTTTGCACTGCACACAATACCCTCAATTCATCCAAAGGAGTCATTCGCTGCCCTGACCTTGCAGAAATGTCAGAGGCAGACATAGTAAAAGAGCTTAGCTCTCAATGTGTTTCAAATGCCAAACGTATTCTATCCACCAGAGACGGTAAACGTGTTCCCACTCACACATACATTTTAACATTTGATACCCCCATTCTTCCATCCACTCTTCGAGTTGGGTATCTCAACGTTCGCGTTGAGATGTACATACCAAACCCGATGCAGTGTTACAAATGCTTTAAATATGGACATCATGAAACTAAATGCACTAGAGAGAATATATGCCGTAAATGTAGTACTTCTCATGCTGGTCCGCTTGAAAACTGTTCTAATGAAGTCAGATGTTCAAACTGTGGGGGTAATCATTTTGCAACCTCCCGTTCTTGCTTAGTCTGGAAGACAGAAAAAGAAGTTCTACGTGTTAAATATACACGAAGTTTGTCTTTTCCTGATGCACGCAAGCTTGTAGAAAGTTCCAAAACTAATTCTTATTCAGCTGTTGTATCAAAACCAGTTAAGATGGTTGATTCTGCTGTGCAGGTCAATTTATGTAAATGTTCTCCTCTTGAAATAACTCCAGTGCAAAAACCTCTCCTATTCTTTCACGTAATACGTCCAAAGCAAGTACAAGTTCACAGACAACATCTACAAGTACCTCATCTGTACCTCAGAGGCGGGTCTCACAGGCTTCTCCGTCTCCTGAGCGGGTGATTCAAAGACAATCACCCAAAAAGAAGGTCGTCCTAACCGACCGAGGTAGAAAAGCGGAGAGGGACCCTGTATTATGCGCTAAAAGTTTAGTGAGTTTTATGTCTCACTTTTAATATACAAAATTTGTTATTTTCATATGAATAATATATATTTTAACTAATGATTTCATTATTATTTAAATACATTGTTTAAATTATTATCATATTTATTTTGCACATAATTTTACACTAGTTTTTACAATATTCATAAACAACTTAATCAGTAATAACAAAGGAACTGACCACA
Organism: Mactra quadrangularis; assembly: GCA_025267735.1. Classification (NCBI taxonomy): domain Eukaryota; kingdom Metazoa; phylum Mollusca; class Bivalvia; order Venerida; family Mactridae; genus Mactra; species Mactra quadrangularis. Next base: position 36,676,073 of record CM046305.1, on the reverse strand, counting down.
TGTTTATTTTTCTCCTTATCTTGATTTTCATCACATATTTTATGTCGCTGTTTTATACAAGATGCATTGTTAATCTTTATTATAATTATTGTTTCCTTCTTATGTTTTCGCATTTTAGCCATGTGGCAGTTGATAATCTTTCCTGTGACAAGTGTCACATTTGCATTATTTACATATCTTTAATATATTTCCTAGTCTGGGCACAGTTAAAGGTGTCGACTAAAGAGATCAAGACGCTAGATTACATAATATTTGTAGTTTCGAATAAATATACTAATTATTGCCAACATCTGTTAATTTCCTACTATGATTAGGGACTGCTTATATATAGCAAACTATTTTCATGTATAACAATCATATAAAATACAATATAAACATATAATTAAGAAGAAGAACTTGTACGATACTTTGTGAAATCTACACTTTGTGAAATTTACTTTTTAAACTGCTTATTAACAATATTTTGTGGACTTTGTGACTTACATTTATTTAATTATTAACTCTGTGTCAACTTTGTGGAATCTTGTAATTGGAAATAAGTTGGAATTAATAAATTGTTATTGACTTCGAACTCTTTGTGATTGTTTCAACTAATCAACATTGGTATTAAGAATAGAAAGTGACATTCTCGTCACACCGGCTACTCGACGATACGTCCTAAGAACTTTTCTTCTCTGGCGTATTACCTGTCCCGTCCTCCAACCGATTCGAGGCTCTTATGAGCGACATCGAGTCGATGGAGGACGAGGACATGGGTGTCCACAGCTCTCCTCCCCGGACTTCGGCGCGAAGTCCTGTTAAGTTTCCGAAGTAAGTTTTTACTTTTCGTTGAACCATGAGTCAAACTATACTTCAATGGAATTGTCGTGGTCTTAAATCAAATTACAACGATTTACTTCTCTTATTATCAAAATACTCCCCGAAAGTTGTCTGTCTTCAAGAAACATTCCTATCTACAAATGATAAAACATCAATAAAGGACTATACGCTTTATAATAAAATTTGCACAGACACAATTAGAGAATCTGGTTGCTCAACAATTGCGGTTGCAAACTGTATCCCTCAACGACAAATTCAGATAAGAACTAATCTGCAAGCCGTGGCCGTTGAAGTAACTTTGCACAGACCTATAACAGCATGCTCATTATATCTCCCTCCCAATTTATCTATAACTGTTGAAGACTTAGAAAATTTAACAAAACAACTCCCAGAACCATTCTTTTTACTCGGCGATTTTAATGCACATAATCCATTATGGGGAAGTACATCTACGAATAATAAAGGCAGCATTACAGAAAAGTTAATTGATAATGTTCAACTATGCCTTTTGAATAACAAGTCACCAACTTATTTACATCCAGCCACTGGAAGTTTTTCTTGTATAGACCTTTCATTATCACATCCATTAATATACTTGGATTACACTTGGTCAGTGCTTGACGAACAATATGGCAGTGACCACTTTCCATTGCTGTTAACTTTAAACGACTCTGTTCCAGTAAACAACCGCTCTTATTACAATTTCTCAAAAGCGAACTGGGAACAATTTAACAAATTATGTTCCGATGATTTAACAATCCCGAATTTTTCCAACTCTTCGGATAAAGCTAATCTCTTTGTGTCCACTCTATCAAAGATACCAGATGAGTGTATTCCTAAAACTTCGATGAAAAACTCGAGTAAAATTAAAAAACCATGGTTCAACGATGAGTGCAGAAGATCATATCGGAAACGAAAAGCAGCGCTAAAGAAATTTCAGGTTTGTCCTACAGCTGCAAATCTAGACAATTATAGAATCCTACGAGCACAAGCTCGTAGAACATTTAAGTTTTCTAAACGTAAATCATGGCAGTCATATGTTTCTAAAATTAACGCCAACACTCCAATTAAAAAAGTTTGGGAAGCAGTTCGTAAAATTATTGGTAAACACAAAAAAGTTCCTACAGCTCATCTCAAACGTAAAGATTCGAGCGTAGCGAAAACTACAAAAGATATAGCCAACACGCTGGCGGAAACTTTTGAACATAATTCTTCTTCAGCACACTATACTGAAGAATTTAAAAAGGTCAAATCTAACTCGGAAAAACAAAATATTAATTTTCATTCTAACAACGAAGAAGAATATAACACCCTCTTTACAATTGACGATTTAACTGATTCTATTAAGCATGCCAAAGATACAGCTGCTGGCCCTGATGAAATTTATTATCAATTTTTAAAACATCTCCCATTGGTATCTCAACATTTATTGCTCGATATTTTTAATGATATATGGATATCTGGTAAAATTCCAGATTCCTGGAAGGAAGCTTTAATAATACCAATACCGAAACCGGGAAAAGACAATACTGACCCCTAAACTACCGACCAATAACTCTAACTAGTTGTATTTGTAAAACCTTTGAACGCATGGTTAATAAAAGACTCGTCTGGTATTTAGAATCTAACGGTATTATAACTAATTTCCAATCTGGTTTTCGAAAACAGCGAAGTACAAATGATCATTTAGTACGCCTCGAAACATTCATAAGAGAGGCTTTTGTCAATAAACAACATGTAGTTTCAATTTTCTTTGATCTTGAGAAAGCTTACGATACAACTTGGAAATATGGTATTCGAAAAGATTTAAAAGACGCCGGACTAAACGGTAGACTACCAATGTTAATTTCTAGTTTTCTGTCTGACAGAAGTTTTCAAGTTAAATTAGGGTCAACACTATCGGATAGCCACAAACAAGAACAAGGCGTGCCACAAGGCAGTATATTATCAGTTACCCTTTTTGGTCTTAAAATTAATAATATTGCTAAGGTTATAAATCCTGGTACAGATTGCTCATTATATGTAGATGACTTTTTAATCTGTTATCGTTCTAAAAATATTCGAAGTATCGAACGCCAACTACAACAAAACTTGGATAAAATCCAAAAGTGGGCAACAGAAAATGATTTTAAATTTTCCAAGTCAAAAACACAATGTGTACATTTTTGTCGATTAAGAAAGCATCATAATGATCCTGAACTTTACATTTCTGGCTCCAAAATCCCTGTTGTAAATGAAGCTAAATTTTTAGGCGTTACATTCGATAAAAAACTCTCTTTTATACCACACTTAAAATCTCTAAAAACAAAATGTATCAAAGCTTTAAATCTACTTAAAGTACTTTCACATACTGATTGGGGATCTGATTCCCAAACATTACTTGAATTATACAGAAGTCTTGGTCGTTCAAAACTAGATTATGGGTCAATTGTGTATGGATCAGCACGTAAATCGTACTTGCAAATGCTTGATACAATACATAACCAGGGCTTACGTATCGCCCTTGGTGCATTTAAAACTTCACCTGTTGAAAGTCTTTATGTTGAAGCTAACGAGCCATCATTAAAATTACGTCGACAAAAGCTTTCATTACAATACGCAACTCGAATATCTTCTAACAATAGTTACCCGGCGCGAAAAGTTGTTTTTCAACCAAATTACATTGATAAATTGACAACAAACCTAACGAAATTAAACCATTTGGCCTGCGCGTTAAAAACGACTTAGAAATGCTTAATATTAACACCTCCACCGTTCTACAGAACTTTGATGAGAATATCCCTCCTTGGACCTACAACATACCAAACATTAACATTGATTTGTCTAACTTACATAAATCTAATACCAGCCCAGAGGCCTATAAATCAGAATTAGTTAACATCTTAGAAAAATATAAAGATTGTACACATTTATTTACTGACGGCTCTAAAGATGGTAACAAAGTTGGTTGCGCTGCATATGGAAATTCTTTTGTTGCAAGAATGCGATTGCCTGACCAGGCATCCATATTTACAGCTGAAGTCAAAGCATTAGATCTTGCTTTATCATACATATCAAATAGTATTAATAGTAATTTTATCATTTTTTCAGATTCTCTCTCTGTATTATTGGCCATAAAAAATCGTAATTCAAACAATATTCTTATTAAAAGTATCGAATTAAAATTGCATGAAATTTTAAAATCTAAAACAGTACACCTCTGCTGGATACCAAGCCATATTGGTATACGAGGAAATGAAAAAGTTGATATTTTGGCCAAAGAATCCTTAAACCATCAACCAGTGAATATCAAATTGCCAAGCAGTGACTTCAAATGTTCAATAAACACGTTAATTAAATCAAAATAGCAAACGTTGTGGAACAGTGCACTTTATAATAAATTACGTGACATAAAGCCAACCCTTAATTCATCTTCGTCAATTATATATTCTAATCGCAGAGATCAAATAGTAATTTCACGATGTTGAATTGGTCATACTAGATTAACACATTAATACCTTCTCAAAAGAGAAGAAGCACCTAAATGCATACCATGTGACGAGCATTTCAATGTAAAACACGTTCTCCTTGACTGTCAGTATCTAAAATACATTCGTGACAAACATTTTAAAGTAAACTCACTTAAAGAACTTTTTGAGTCTGTACCATCATATGCTATACTTAACTTTTTGAAAGAGATAAATGTTTATAATAAGATATAGTTTTACATCATTTATATAATTTGAATTATTAGTATCATTAATAGCTGTCGGCGCGATATGACCTTTTTGTGTTGGTGCGCCGTAAAACACAAACAAACAAACAAACAAACTAACCGAATTTTGTCTATTTGACGAGTCCAAATACCAAATGAACTCGTATATTTGTTGAGTCTAGATGCAATCTTCATTTGTCTATTTTTTTGTCAAAATGCCAACCGATTTTATCTATTTGTAGAGTGTAGATGTCAACATCTTTTGGTCTAATTGTACAAGCTAGTTACCAACGATTACGGTCTGTACGTAGAGTCAAGCTGTAAACCGAATTCGTCTATTTGTTGAAAGTAGATGACAACCGAATTTTGTCTGATATAAGAGTCCAGATACCAAACAATTTTTCTTTTTGTTGAGTGTAGATGCCAACCTTAATTGTATATTTGTAGAGTCTAGATGCCAACTGATTTTGTCAATCGGTTGATGCCAATCAATTTTTGCCAATTTGTAGAGTTCAAGTGATAACCGAATTTTGTCTGCAGATATATAGACGCAAGATGCCAACTGGTTTTGTCTGTTTGTTGAGTCAAGATACTAAATTATGTTTGTCAATTTATATTGTCTCGATGTCAACCGATTTTTGTTTAATTGTAGAGTGCATATGCCAACCAATTTTTGTCTATTTATAGAGTGCAGATGCCAAACGAATATTGACTATTTGTAGAGTGTAGAAGCCAACCGATATTTTTTCTACTCTACTTGTATGGGCTGAATGCTAACCGATTTATGGGTTTTTCCGTCCATGCACAGGCGGTACAACAAAGTTTTCTAGACATTATTGCTAAACAGCACAAACTATGGATTAAATCCTTTTGATCTTTTTACATGTGTTTTATTGTAACAGTGAAAGTTTGTTTGTACCGGTGGGGAAATCCCAAATATTTGAATTCCAGATATACTAGTAGTCTATTTTGTCTATTCATAGAGTGCAGATGTCAACCGAATATTGTCTATTTGTAGAGTGTAGATGCCAACCGATTTATGTGTATATGTAGAGTCCAGATAACAACCGACTTTGTCTATTTGTTGAGTCTAGATGCCAACCTATATTGGTCTATTTGTAGAATCTGTATTTTAAGTATTGAAGAGTCTTAATTACAACCCATTTTGTCCATTAGTAGCGTCTAGAAGCCAAACGTTTTTGTCTATTTGTAAAGTCTAGAAGCCAACCTATTTTGTCTATTTATTGAGTGAATATGCCAACCGATATTTCTACTTGAAGCGTCTGGTTGACGACCGAGTTTTGTCTATTTGTAGTGTGTAGATGCCAACCGATTTTTGTCTTTTTGTAGAGTCTGGCATAGAAAATCTTAAGACAAAATGTGGTTAGATGTGAGTGATATCATTTCACTAGTTTGCTTTGAAAACAAATCCCAGAAAAAGAATAAGTATTTTCTTCATGATAGTTCATGGGGGATTTATTCTTCTTATAAATAAAGAATGAACATGGGCGTCTGTTGGCATCTAGGCTCTACGTAAAAGACTAAATATCATTGAAGTTCAGAAATATTGAACATTTAGTTCAATTATTTTCAAGGCTGAAAAATGTTAGCCATTTTCTTTTTGTTATCATTGAGTGTTAGTTTATGTTGTTGGTCACCATATATTGTTCAGTGGCGAAACAATCTATCATAATAGTTTAAGACAAAATATTCAACGTAGATATTAGACTGGCATTGGTTAAAAATATTAAAATGCTTCTATGTCTACACATTGATAGTACAGTACTGCGTTACTTAAGTTGTTTTCAGTCTGCAATATAAAGTTTTATTATCAACTTTCCTGACTGTAACAGTCATTATTCATTCATGTAACAAATAAGTATTTTAAGCTTTGACCTTACTCGAATAACTTTTATCTGAAGAATAAAACATTCAATATTGAAACGCTGCTGTATTTATCATACTGATAGTTCAATAATGCGTTGCGGAAGTAGTTTTCAGTCAGCAATATCAAGTTTTATTTTCAACTTTCCTAACTGTAACAGAACATATTCTTTCATGTAACAAAAAAGTATATTAAGTTTTTACCTAACTCGAATAACTTTTATCTGAAGTATAACACATTCACTAGACAACTTTTTAAATGTTAATCTTTCATTTCTTTATTATGTTCTTATTCATTGTTCATTGCTTCTTAAAATTTTAAACAAATTTCAGTTATTTACTCCTTCCTGTAACAAAAGTGTTCTCTGATGTAACGTATCATTCAGTAGTGTAACGAGTCATGTCGGAACGTTTTATTTTCTTCACAGTTCTGACAGCACTTATGATGTGTGGTGTATTTAAAGGGATAAACCGATTTTATGAAAACAACTACAGAGATAACCATTCTGACGCTTTTTATTTTTACAGTAAAACACAAAACACTGGTAAAATGCCGTATTTACCCCTTTCAAGTCCTTGCACTTGATGATATGGAAAGTGGATAAAGCAAACAAACGACTGAATAAATGTGGAATTCAAGCTGTATTTCACACATATAGTAACCATATTAACCAGTAAATAACTGAAAATACAAAAACAACCTTATAAATACATAATAAAGCTTTCTTTAAGCATTGGTTCATTAGGAAAGAACTCTTTCAGACCACGTGTATGAATCTCTAAAAAATCAATGTTCAAGAACGATAACTCTGGTACTAAAAATAAGCTTAAGACCATTCTGTAGAAGCTACAACAAAAATACAGTTCTTACGTTAAATCTAGTTCAACAAAATAATTACTTTGAAGATTTATAAGTGAAAAACACTCTGTTAAAACACTTGGACAAAATATTACTTAAAACTTAAGCAAAATGTTGACACGAACACGTTGGGTTTTATCCGTTTCACAAAAATAATTAAATAAACGTTAAAATTCCCTTAAGAAAATTCTGCAAACATATTAAGCGAAGAATTATACAGAAGATGGTATTATAAAATAATAAACTTACGCTTTGAGCCACAATGAAGGCTTAAAAAATCTTAAATTGTTAACGAGAGTCCTTGACTCCATGCTACCAGCGTTCCATGTGCGCTTTCTCGCGCGAAAATAGACAAAGGGAGATAACTTGTAAAAAACCTCTACCATACTGTTAAAAATGAGCGTAACAACCCCTTCTGTGCGTACACGCATGTACCCAGTAAACAGTCATCGTATTACAATAAACAATAAAACCTAACATCAAAACGTATCTTAATTGAAGTTCTCCAACAGACATTAAGTGAATATGTCTAATCATAAGCCAGAAATGAAATGATAAAAATTCGTTACATGAAGGAAATGATGAAACCAAGGTCAGGTATTATAATATTTTTATACCCCCGCTTCGAAGAAGAGGGGGGTATACTGTTTTACCCTTGTCCGTGCGTGCGTGCGTGTGTGTGTTCGTGCGTCCGTCCGTCCGTTACAAAATTTCCGTCGCAGTTTTCTCAGCAACAATAACATGTAGCAGCCTGTTACTTTGCATATTGCTTCATCCCATAGTCACATGTGGTGTAAAGCGATATCATGCTCCTTGCTCATCTACTTCCTGTTTGTCGCATATTTTAGATTTCGTTAAATGAAAGTTACATTATGATAGTCATATTTCTCACTACGGGGGTATCACTAGTGAGCATTAGCTCACAGATTTACTTGTATTCCCGAAACAGGTCGAAATATTGGTCATTTTTACATGGGTTGGTAAGAGTATGCTTCAATCGAACAAAAAAGCATACCCCAAGTCACTCTCAAACAAACTTTATTTTTTTGGATTTGATATGCCAGTTTTGTTGCAAAACTATATTTTGACATATCAAATCCAAAAAAATAAAGTAAAGTAATATGGACCTGAACCAGTGCAAACAATGAAAGTGACGTCTGGATGTACATGCATGTTCCTTTCTTTTAATTCATATTTGTGATTAAATCAAAATATTACCTATATTTTTCTGAGCATTCATTATGTAAGTGATTCAATTTAACTACACTATTTTCTAAAAATAAGTATGTGACTTTATGCATTGAAAATATGTTTTTTGATATCATAGAGTTTAGAGGAGACAAAAGGGGACACTTTAGAGTCACATACTGGGGACAAAAGAAACATTATTAGAAGAACATACAGGAGGCAAAGGGACACTTTATATTACAGAGTTTATTGAATTCAAATTATGCTTAAATTTTACCAAAACGAATGTTGTTGACACTTAAAAAAATTCATTCAGAGATTTTATCCAACTACATACTGGGGAAATGGGGACTGGTGTTTGAATTTGTAATTTTCTGTAGCTTGGTTTTCTGAATAAAGAAGAACCATTAATAAAATATAAGCTTATTACATTATAAACGTGGTTTTTAGCATGTTTCACTAAAATTTGCGTGGGTCGCGAAAATACATGACTGTACGCAAAAAAGTTGAAAGGAACTCCATTTTACGAAATATAATATCAAATTATAAATAATAACATTATTTAGTTGTTATTTGATGACAAAACAGTTTTTTTGACGATTACTTTCGGGGAATTTTACTAGTTTGTTTATGATTAGACAAGAGATTCAGAGGGGATTTTCGCGCGTATGTGCCGAAAATTAGGTGATATTCGAAACATTAACGTAAATCCGCCAACTGCGTGTCGTAGACTGTAAAGAAGACAATATTGCTTTTTTCCATAAATATCTATAGACAACATCATGCGTTCATCCTTACACGATTAGCAAACGACATAGTGCTTCTACGCTCATCGATAAAATACGTTAATTCGCCGAATTATAGATCGTTAGTTGTTTGTTTGTTTTTCAGAAAAATATGAACGGACAGTGTAATGTTTTAACTTTCTTTTAAAACGATTAAAAGGTGGGTGTGATTGACAAGTATCAGTAAAATTAAACAAAGATGTTTTGTGCGATCGCGGATAGCGTTTACCTTCATTATCGGCAATTATTTGTTAACATGTAGTTAACAATTATAAACCCTAGGTCACGCTTGTTTAATGCATTTATGCTTAATAACAATTTAATCAAATTAGACTCTATGATCACACAATAAAGCATACCCTATCACATCGATTAAGTGTGAAAACTTGCTGACAATGTGTTTGTTATCAAACAAAGGATTAATATTGATTTCAATTGCTACTTGTAAACAATTAAAATACAGACACTCCCGATATGCATTTGACAATTTGTTACATAATTAAGTTATGACTACTTCATGAAATTAATATTATTATTACTGAAATACGCATGACATTTAGAAATTGAATTTCCCGATCAATCAACTTATTGAAATTGACGACTGCCGTTAATTAGTCTATGCAGAGACATAGATCTAATTCCCTGGTCTATGTTACTTTCTCGCCGAATAAACGACTATTTAGTTCGGAGATCGCTACTATGCACGTTTATTTACAACTTTCAACCACATATTTACAACTAAGTAGGAAGGAATAAAAACCAGTTCGTCCGTTTCCCCGTTTTTTTTCGAGGTTTTGGTCATAATGTTTACTAAAAAAAAAAAAAAAAAAAATCGGAAATCGGCGAAAAATACGGTCGGTCGGGAAACCCGAAACAAACCTATTTTTTGTTTAGGCCTAAACAGGGGGTACTGAAAGTGTTGGAAATTGAGTTTCAGAGGCTTACATTCACAAAAAATTTTGACCACCGGCAGGGGACACCCCTCCTGTAAATATTCAGACCCTGCTGAGTGTAGCATACTATAGTAAACAAATATGTATCATTGGCAATTTCAACCTCATACAGTATTTAAAGGTCGGCAAAAATCAAACTTGAAAATTTATATACTCAATGTCATGACTCATGGTATAAATGAAATCTATTTCAATTTCTATCTCGTCTTCCTTCTTTTTGACTTGAATAACTTACCCTTAACATTGCATGACCTTGATGTCTTGACTGTTAAACTTTGCATGAACTTTAAAAAAAGCTAGTTTTACTTTGTATGAAAAATGTAGTATAAGAGTGGTATTTGTAATAAAGGAAAGTTTGTGTGATATATCGTTTGACAAGCAATGTAGTCTATTTGGGGTTATTTTTTGCAATACTGTATTTGTAAACATTGTTAAACTTTATGCAATGCTGTAACTTGTAAGCATCGTCTCCATTGTCTTAAGTTGTCTTTGAAGTCCTGGGCTAGTAAAAAATTGAATTGTATTATGCTTTGGGCTAGTTAATAATTTTGCCATTAACTGTTTAAGTTTTTTTGGTTGGTTTTTAACGCCGTAGCATAGGTCATACAGCGGCAGTCAGCCTACTCACTGTTCCTGGAAAGGCTAAATCTCTGGATTTATAATTAGCTGTTAACCACCTTATATTTTTTAACTACATGTAGGTGCATACTTTCGTCTGTGACTGACCACTGACCTACATGATTAAGAATAATTAATAGAAAAAAGAATGGCTGTAGAAAAAGTTAATGATCAAACTTCAAGAAAGTATGCCCCTTCCATGAATCGAACCCATGACCCCTCGATCAGTAGTCTTGTGGCTACCAACTGAGCTAGCCCGGCGGCTTGTATAAGTTATTCTATTGAGTTACACATTTCCTGGTTATAAACTTTTTTTGTAGTAAGAAATTTTCATTTCATCATTATATACCTCAATTAATGTCATTTTAATTGGTTTATGATAGATATGTATATATTTGTGTTATAAAACTCTTCATTTGTCAATTAGGTATGAAGTCATTAAAAATGATGCTAATTAGTTAATGTTGTAAAATTATAAAAATCGCTTATAGTGATTAGTATAACTTTGGTTGTAAAAACAAACTTTTACTGCTTGCAATGAAATAATAATTATTCCAATGAACAATGATTAATAAAACCTTGGATCACTAGCTAGTGTCGGGACTGTAATAAAATGGCTAGTACATAGAGTTGTCTGTTGTAAGGAATGGAGACACATTGACAAGTTAGTGCAAAACTAGTCTAAAATTTCCATTATTTACATGTAGTTAGACTAGTTTTGCACTGACCAATCCATATCAGTGTTCACTTAAACAGTGAAAATTGACTCGCTTGTGAAAATTATAATGCTTATTTTATATGATAAGGATAGTTGATATTATTACCTGATTGCAGTGTACTGTTGACCGGTCAATAGTTTTGACTGTTTCCCGCGTGTGCTCTGACGTCACATAATGATGTTACGTATTGACGTCATGAACTGTTACTGTACTTATATAAAAGGAAGTAACTGCTACGGGATTTTAGACTTTACCAGACGTTTTAAACATGTCAAGTACTGTTAAAATACTTATTGATCAGGTAATAAAACAGTTATTTTATGTGTGATTTGGGAACAGTCAAACGGTTGTTCCTACGGCCTCGGGAAACAGTTCAAAACACTATTCCCTCCACCTCGGGCCAACAGTTTGACTGTTCCCAAATCACATATGAAATAACTGTATACTTTGGCATGCTACTATGTAGTCCTAGTTAGTAAATGTCACATGTGCATATCGATGATCTGAATGCTGGGGGTATTTTTTCATCAAAATTTTAATATCCCTCATTTGGAATAGAAAAAATCCAAATTCCACAACCAGCCAGCTGTAAAACTTTATAGATGCATAATATATTGGATTTACTCTGTTAATTTACATAATGTTAACATATTATGCCTCAATATGTTACAACAGGTTTTGCCTTCAGTATTAGAAATGAAAGTTTTATTTATCATACTATGGCCTTATCTGATTATAAAGATTTTTAAAGATTTTCTTAACTGTTGACATGTTTTATTTTATTTTTCTATGAATATTGAAATGAGGTTCCTTTTCTATAGAATTCAGAAAAAGTGAAATTTAACCTAGTGATATAAAAAGGTTAAAGCACAGTTTAAAGTCTTATTCCTTACACATGTTCAGCTGACTTTACAATTTTGTATGATCAATGAATGCACCATCAGGTAGGTGATCCCTCACAGTACCCATTTAAACCTGGGAGGAGAGGAACAGCTTAAGGTAAATATCTTGCTCAGGGAAATTAGCTGTGGCCCTAGTTGGGTTTGAACTCAGGACTTCTCAATTGCTAGGTGTGCATCCTATCACTGGACCATGGGTCAGATCTCAAATAAAATAACTAAAATGTTAAAGACTTTTATTATCTGTGTCTATGATATTTTGTATCAGGTTAGGACTTGAAGTTTGGTGAATGCCTCTGAGATTTTGTCTAAAAATATTAATGAATTTTAAAATTATCATTAGGATAATATGAGACAATGTTCACATAGAATGTCTTGTTTCATAGGCTTAGCGCAAAACAGTCATAACTCAAGTTAAAAGAAGAGTGAGTTAGGACCATTTTGCACTATGCCCTTCATAATGTCTTTAGTTTTAAAAGACGTGTATCCATGGTGTATTCTTTATTTAAATCATTGCTTTTATTTAGACTTCATTCTGACTTTAAAGATTTATGCAAACTGTTGTATAACTTCTTTGATCTGTCATTTTATGCTTCAAGTATGTTTTTTTTTAGTTTCTGTTATGTTTATTTTAAAACCGGAGTCATATTTAGGTCAGAATTGTTTATAAACATTTCAATTCTTCAGTCATTGTTCTTCATCGATTGTAGATGTAGTTTTTTTCACATTTTAAACATATCTCTATGTTCTAGTACATATATACCTACATTTAAAGCCCCTTTACTAAATAGAACGCTGATAATTGTCAAGTATGTATCATGTTTTTGCTTAAAACTCATGCAAACATTCAATGAATATATAAAACGCATATAAGATACAAAAAAACACAAGTATTTGCTCCAGAATTTGTACTAATATTATTTTGAAATTAGCGATAAAACCCAACGTAATGACTGTACGGAAAATCACGGAACTCAACGAACTAGATCGGAACATCCCGTCGTGGCTAAAAATAACTACAACTTCAAATCTTAAGTCAACAAATTTTCTGCTTTGATAAATACACGTTTTGTATAGTGAATTTCGTGCTAAAGGCAATTAAAACTCACGAAATCATGTAAATAGTTTTATACATGAACATATACTGACGGGAAAAAGAAAAGAACCCATTAAGTCTTACGTTATGCAAAAACGTTTGCTGATAGGCCACATTCAGGTAGAATGAGTGTAATGTCGGTAAGACAACTAGATAATTTATATTTACGCCAACGACATTCGCGTGACAGATTTTCATGGCAGTATCTACGTCATGTGTGGTGAAAGATAACCGAGTATGTCAAATAAGTCGACAAACAACGGAAATCTTCTTGTTTGGCGTAAAGAGTTCTTAAGATATGCCACCGTCATCAACGTTTATCTCTCTGCTCGTATCATCGCGGCCGTAGTGTTGAAATAATGAAGAGCTCAGTGAGGATTCGCGTTTTGGCTTATGTAACGTCCTCAGATTTATCAATGTTTCAAAACGAGTTTAGGCCACAACTTGTTGTTGGCTAAGGTAATCTCGTGGACACATCACATATACTAGCTTTTATGCTCTGTGAGTGTCTCTATATTCGGGCAACGTTATGACAGTGTCTATCAGCATAGTAACGACATACCTCACGGTGCGCATGTCACCAAGGACTTCTTCCTGGGTGACAACATTAATGTTTTCTTATTTATTCTTTATCACGAAAATTATGTACCTAGTAGAAATGAGGCGTTTCTTTTTAGCATCAGTTTAGATGTTTGCGTACTCAAAATATGCATGCACTGATTTCTCGAGTAAATCACTGGAAAAACGATATGACCTATCCAACACTTTACAATTTTGTGTAAATTTTGTCAAACACCTTTTAAGCAACTTGATTGGGTGAGAGGATATCTCCGTAATCTAATTTGCATGTTATAAAAGTACCCTACTTTTATAAGAAATTGATATTTTGAATAACTTGACCCCTAAAAGGGAACCCGCTAGAGAGAGTTATTATAATCCAAAGGCAGTCATATTCTATTGTCTATTTGATGGTTTTACTTGTTTTTAAATAGATGATAAAGATTTTGGCTTCGTTTAGTGGCTTTAAAGCTGTCAAAGATAACAAAGTGCTTACCAATGCGTTTACAAATAAAGATTGGTAAAGCTGGCGTCACACTGTCCCGAAATTGACACCCGATGGACATACGAATTTGGAATTTCTTATATCGTACGAAGATGGGCCCGAAATTGGCCGACAATCAATCAGCACCCGAAGCAAGTACGATTCCTACAGAAGGCCACTCGATCGCATCCGATCCACACACGTATCATTCTATATTTCACCCGATCGCATCCGATCTACTCACGAAGTCACCTGAAAGACGCAGATTTTTACCAAGTTGTAACCAGCAGGACATGCGAAGGCCACACGATGGGTATACGACGTCGTATTGTGAGTATGATGTGTAAGAATGCAGTCACGAAAGCGTCACGTGACTCCCTGTTCATGGTCCTCAGAAAAACTCGAAACATGTATGCAAGAATAGCAAAGATCTACAACGCGCCTGGATATGAAGAGTTTAGAGTTATACTTAAGGTAATAAGAACAATTGGGAAGAAGGCATTTTATTTTATTTTAAAAGGCTAGTATTCCTAGGACATATTATAACCGTCACATGCTTGTCATCCAGAGCACTACAGCATGACTTATCTTTCCAAAATTCTCAGCAATGGCAGTCCACTCTTCCATTGTAGTAGACCACTGGATCACCTCAGATACAATCTTGACTTTGCTGCCATCGCAAACTTGAACATTCGATATAAGGGATATTGTGTTTGGAGCTACTCTGAAGTTGTAGGACAGTCTTCGATCACCGCAGGTAGGCGTCATAGAGCAATAGCTTGAGACTAGGAGAAAAAGACTTCCTATATCACTGTATCATATGTCCTTATTCTGTATTATGCATTATATATCCTTTGTATGACCTCATCGTTAAGGCATCTGAGCCGCCCGGCTAGCTCAGTTGGTAGCACGCAAGTACTGATCGAGGGGTCGTGGGTTCGATTCCTGGGCGGGGCATACGTTCGTGGAGTTTGGTCATGAAATTATTTCTACGGCCATTCTCCCTCCTACCAATGATTCTTAATTATGTAGGGCAGTTGTCAGTCACTTACGAAAGTATGTGATTAGTAGTTGGTTAACAGCTAAATCCAGAGATTTAGCCTTTCTAGGAGGAATGAGTAGGTTGACTGACCGCCGTTATATGACCTATAAAATGGGTTGCTACAAAACAAACAAACAGTAGAGGCAACTGAGAAGTCTTGTATAGCTATAGAAGCTAGTTGTCCGGCAAGCTAAGTTGGTAACACGCAAGTCCTCTAATGGAGGGGTTGTGGATTCGATTCCCAGACGGAGCATACTTTCGTGGAGTTAGATCATGAAATAATGTCTACGGCCATTGTCTCTCCTACCACAGATTTTAAATCATATAGGGCAGTTGTCAGCCACTGGCAGAAGTATGTGCTTAGTAAAATCCAGAGATTTAGAATTTCTAAAACGGTGAGTTTGTTGACTAGCCAACAACAACATTTTTTTAGAAAAGGTATCATCTTCTGTCTTCAACTCCTCTAGTAGAGTACTATAGTTGCCATACGTTTGTCTTTTTCCCAAACAGCCATTTTCTGACCCTCAAAGATCCCTATTTCTGTCTTCGATTTTGTCTTCCTTTTCTTGGTTGACTAATCTTCAAACTAATGCAATTCTGCTGGACATTAACTTGTAAATTGTATAATAATTTGCAAATGATCAAATATTTTTTAGTCTCAGTAGAAATGTACAAGACTAATTAGGAAGATGGTCGGAGGCAAGTCTTTATATGTCAACCATGGTGCATATAAAACGCTTGAGCCATTTAAATTCGCTTATTCGATCCACATCGTAGTGCCATCTCGATGTCATCGTACCAAAATACGATAGCGACACGACGGTATCCCGGGGGCTTCGCGTAGTCGTGATGCCTTCCTAAGACAATCGCATAACTTCTTGTTTCCCTCGTATTGTCTTCTTGAGGCGAAAAATGCTAAATGGCACCGATGATCACACGGAGTAAAGACGAATACTACACGATTGACAAGAAGGCTTTACGACGGCCTTACGATGCCCAAAATTGAAGTACGAATTCAACACGAAAATAAACCTTCGCAATGACTTCCGGCAATTTTTTAGCATGCTAAAAATTTTGCGATCGCTCACGAAGTTGTCGCCGGAGCCTAAAAATTCAGCCGATGATCATACGATGGCACAAGATGCCCTTACGAATGGCGCGATCTTATAACGATCAGATCCGAATTTAAACTTTTCTTTATTCGTATGTCCATCTTGTGCTTATATCGGGACAGTGTGACGCCTACATAATGGTGGTCACTACCGATTTAAATCTATTGTATGTAAACATTGAGTCACATGACTTAGCCATGTGAACGAGATATATGGCTTTAGTTGTATTTTCTTTGTTCGATTTTTTGGTTAAAACTGTGGTTACCGCACTTGTACCCAGCTTTAAGTGAGTATTTTTATTTTGTACTTTTGTGTGGTGAAGGCAATATAGTTTAATAAACTTTTCATAATTGGAATTCATTTTGATGATTGGAATTTGATTTTGGTGAAAAAGTAAATTATTTTAGTGACAGGATTTTATTTGAAATAGAATGTAAGAGGAAAAATGTTACCATTTATTTACAGATAGTTGGATCATAGCAAAACTAGTCTATATCGTTCATTATTTACATGAAATTAGACTAGTTTTGGATTGACCCATCAATTTGATCATAAGTTCTATTATTATTTATCGTATATTATTACCAGTTTAAGTTTATTGTGTTCAATATAATTATGTAAACTTATTTAACTTCCTTTGCGATATTTATAACGGCTGATATAATGGTTATTAGCGGAAATGTATAATAATCAAAGCACTGAAAGTACTGGGGTATTCATTGTGTTTAGATTTATTCAATTTTTTAAGGTTTTATGCTGTAGCAACACCTTATAAAGGTTATATCACAGCGGTCAGTCCACCTACTCACAGTTCCTGAAGAGGTTTTATCTCTTGATTTAGCTGTTAACAAACTTCTTGTTGCACTATGACAACTGTTGTAATTAGTCAAAGCTATTAACTGTTACAATATGACTATCACATTGTTTAATTAGTCTGTGTGTCAAAAAACCTCTAATATAGGAGATATTTAAAACTATGTCATTGTTATCTGTTATGTGTGCTACGTAGTACACATTTTTGAGTAAAGTTGGACTAACACCCTGCTGCTATTCTATGATTTATATAGTAACTGAACAGAAAATAATGTATTTAAACCCCATTTCTTCTTATCATAAATGTCTTAGAAATTAATTTTACCTGCACTGATGGTGTTTAATGATGAAGGTTAAATTTACAGATATAATTAAGAATTAATTGTTTGATAAATTATATTTTTTTTTCATTCGATTATCTGATTTAACAAAAAGGTTAATGTAGTCAAGTGAATGGGATTATTTTTTGGAAAATAGTTGAAAGTGTTTTATATGCACAAATTATCTTTATCTTGTAAGAAAATAAACAAATGTTAAGATTCAAAGTGTTATACTAAGATTTAATACCCGAGTTCATTATTACACACAAACTAGTTATTTTGATTCAAAACATTAATTGTTAGTATAATAATTATCATTCATATTATTAATATATTAAAGTTAAATGCAGTTATTGTATTTTTTAAATGAGTATGTTTTATTAACATTTTTTATTCAGGAACTTTTCCTTAATCTCTCCAGATCTTGTCCGATTACACTTTGGCGGAATGAAACTTTTCCATCATAAGCCTTTATTCCTTATTGAATAGATTTTGTAGATTTTATATTCCCTTAGCTCTCACAGTGCTTCAAACTGTACCTTCACACAAATAAAAATCTATATCAATTTTTATTTTCTTGAAAGGGTTTGATACTCCAGTATCCAAGTCAGTGTGGTACTTAATGTATCATAGTCAACACTAATAGTGTGGCTTTACCTATGTTAGTTCACACTATTTTATTGCACAATATTTTAAAAGACCCCCCCTTAAAAACCCACTTCAAAACAGAGGATTATCGAATTTACTGACTCGTAAGTATCTTAACCCGATATAGTCATGGATGGATTTTATTGCAAGTATTTTATCCATTGTGATACTCATTGACAAAATGTATATTGATGATTTTATCCTTGTTAAATTTATTTCACCTAAGGACTTGCATCCAATGCGCCGTAAAATTCAGAGGTGCGTTCAACAATGCGAGCGCTTGAGGCGACATCAAGCGCTCGCGTTCTGCTCGCGATACAGCTCGAGAGGTGTTCCGCTTAAAAATTGTTGTATAAATAGATATCAGTTTATATGAGTTTCCTCCCTTGTCTATTAAAGATAATGTTGTTTTAGATTTTATGTACAATACCCACCAAAAGTGCGGAGACATTTTCACTTTGCAGGCCTACTAAATAGCTTTTGTCCAAAATTTTGAAAACTGATTACTTAAAAAAGCTCTTAAGTTTTATTTTTTTGTTTATCACTTTACTTATAACTGAGTCTACAAAATTACCAAACAAAATACATTATAGAAAATGATTACAATAAACAGGCTTAAGCTAGGGTGTCAGATGCTGAATATTATTCATGTGCCGCATTGATTA
The DNA here is from genome assembly GCA_025267735.1 of Mactra quadrangularis. Lineage (NCBI taxonomy): Eukaryota > Metazoa > Mollusca > Bivalvia > Venerida > Mactridae > Mactra > Mactra quadrangularis. Next base: position 36,656,917 of record CM046305.1, on the reverse strand, counting down.
AATTTGTTTTCATTTTGTCACAACCATATTAAATGTAAAAAAACTAGTAATTCTACAAAAAAGTCATCAAAATTAATGAGTTGTAGTTTTTTTGCTGGGTACAGAATTAATATATCATTGGAAATATATATTATAACAGGTACCAAAGATGGTGGCAGGAATTTTTTTTTCATATCAAAGAATTTTTCTGAAAAGTGGGACGCAAACTTGTGTGTTACTTGTTCCACATAAAATATCCACGCAATGCATAAAATATACTAAATGTACCCTTTATTTGGTACAGTAAATTGTCTCTATGATTTATGTATGGTAAATAATATAAAAGATCTCGTGTATCAGCAGAAATAATTGTTTCCCCACCCGCTTTTTCAATAATGTGCTGTTAGACGTCATCTTGAGCACACCTCGGGTTTAATTGCACATGACCCGAACAGTTACAGTCCGGAAATAATTATCTTTAAAACAAACCCATTACGCGGGAATCAGCACTTAAAATAATGTATACAGTACAAGTATTAGCATTTCCAAAAATGCTTGAATCGTCGATTAGCATGCATGTATGACATCTTCTTTAGTAAAGCATTCAAGCAATATATGTGTCAGAGTTTAACAATTTCGTCATGTTCCGACCGAGCTTATACAAACTCATTTTTATGGTATACTTTATAATTAACCTGTCCATTTGGCAAGAAATTATATTTATTGATAACCAATCCAGATTATTCGATTCAAGAACATGGTCTGTCCCATATTCCGACGGCTAATCGAACGAAGATTATATTTCTTTACAAGAAAATATTGATGCAAAGCATCAAAGGTTCCTAAGCAATTAAAAACACGAAAGTACTGCTTACGCCTGTGATCTCTATAAGTGAGGCATTAAAATTCTTTAGAATATGTTTATTAACCGTTAATTAAACCAACGATGTTTGATAATTTAATATATAAATGTACAATATATAAAAGGATCATTATCAGTGATGGTCTGATATTTCTTCTCTGTTTAAAGTGTCAGTCACAGTGTCTTCGTCAGTTGTTTACACTGTGTCTTTCTATAAATAGACCGCGAAGGCCGTCGAGTGTACATCTATCTAATAGTACTGCCACACACCTCTCACGAGCATATTATGGGCAGTCTTATCTGTGTTACAAGTTAATCGCTTCCAGTATATTCTGTGACGTCATATTGAGCGTCTGGTCATTTTTTCGCGCAGAAATACATAAAGTACCAGTTTCTGTATGAACTATTTTATTGTAGCGGAATTATCCGGATGTGGATGCTGTTAGGTTTCGTTGATTAAATGTAGGTCAATATAGGACTCCGATCGGAATACCACTATTAATCTATTGGTAACAGAGTATTCATTGTTTACACAATGAATACAAAAACCCTTGTTTAAGAAGCACATGGATTATTGGTTAGCTTTGCTTGCCTTTGTTTGGATAATAATACAGTAGACGTCTACGAGTTGGGATAAATAATTAATGTAGAATCATTGGAGTGTGTCTTGGCATTATAGTTAGGTTGAATGAAAAAATTCTATTTTCGTAGTATCGGATATAGGGTCGACTGGTAACGTTAACCAGTCTAATGAAAATTGATTTTGCCTCGTCAAAATCACCTTTTTTCACTCTTGAAAATGAAGCCTTCTCTTCCAGAATTATACTTGTTACTTCAGGTAATCTGAATATTACTATGTTGTTTACTGTATATATCTTATATGTCAGGCAGTCAGTGTTTCATGATACAAATTTTCACTCTGTTTTTTTGTGCTTGTATCAAATTATTCAATCTATCCTATAACACATATACCCAGTAATATATTTACCTTTAAAGCCACTAAACGAAGCCAAAATCTTTATCATCTATTTAAAAACAAGTAAAACCATCAAATAGACAATAGAATATGACTGCCTTTGGATTATAATAACTCTCTCTAGCGGGTTCCCTTTTAGGGGTCAAGTTATTCAAAATATCAATTTCTTATAAAAGTAGGGTACTTTTATAACATGCAAATTAGATTACGGAGATATCCTCTCACCCAATCAAGTTGCTTAAAAGGTGTTTGACAAAATTTACACAAAATTGTAAAGTGTTGGATAGGTCATATCGTTTTTCCAGTGATTTACTCGAGAAATCAGTGCATGCATATTTTGAGTACGCAAACATCTAAACTGATGCTAAAAAGAAACGCCTCATTTCTACTAGGTACATAATTTTCGTGATAAAGAATAAATAAGAAAACATTAATGTTGTCACCCAGGAAGAAGTCCTTGGTGACATGCGCACCGTGAGGTATGTCGTTACTATGCTGATAGACACTGTCATAACGTTGCCCGAATATAGAGACACTCACAGAGCATAAAAGCTAGTATATGTGATGTGTCCACGAGATTACCTTAGCCAACAACAAGTCGTGGCCTAAACTCGTTTTGAAACATTGATAAATCTGAGGACGTTACATAAGCCAAAACGCGAATCCTCACTGAGCTCTTCATTATTTCAACACTACGGCCGCGATGATACGAGCAGAGAGATAAACGTTGATGACGGTGGCATATCTTAAGAACTCTTTACGCCAAACAAGAAGATTTCCGTTGTTTGTCGACTTATTTGACATACTCGGTTATCTTTCACCACACATGACGTAGATACTGCCATGAAAATCTGTCACGCGAATGTCGTTGGCGTAAATATAAATTATCTAGTTGTCTTACCGACATTACACTCATTCTACCTGAATGTGGCCTATCAGCAAACGTTTTTGCATAACGTAAGACTTAATGGGTTCTTTTCTTTTTCCCGTCAGTATATGTTCATGTATAAAACTATTTACATGATTTCGTGAGTTTTAATTGCCTTTAGCACGAAATTCACTATACAAAACGTGTATTTATCAAAGCAGAAAATTTGTTGACTTAAGATTTGAAGTTGTAGTTATTTTTAGCCACGACGGGATGTTCCGGTCTAGTTCGTTGAGTTCCGTGATTTTCCGTACAGTCATTACGTTGGGTTTTATCGCTAATTTCAAAATAATATTAGTACAAATTCTGGAGCAAATACTTGTGTTTTTTTGTATCTTATATGCGTTTTATATATTCATTGAATGTTTGCATGAGTTTTAAGCAAAAGCATGATACTTGACAATTATCAGCGTTCTATTTAGTAAAGGGGCTTTAATTAAATCTTATCACTGAAAAGTGTTGTTTGTCACATAATTTTACACCAGACTTTTGTAATATATTACAACTTTACAGCATTTGACTTTCTATATAAAAATATAATTATCCAACTCTAGTTGAACTTTATGGTTGTGTTTTTATGGTTAAATTGGTAAATAACTGAACCAGTTTTAACTCATAACTTTGCACACAAAAAGGTTGAAAATATCATATGTTTCTTTGTTAGTTGTAACATGAGTACAGGTATAGGACTTGTCCGGGCTCATGGTGGTTTGATTTTACCTGGTGTGATTAAAAGACCTTCCCTTGGTTCAACCAAATTTTATGGGTAGTGTTAGGGTATTATTAAATTTTAATTAAACTGTCAGTGACGCATACATTAACATCACTGATTTAAATACTCACTGTAGTACTCCTGTGCTTATGATCAATTTAAATCAGGGAGGTTAATGTATGCACCACTGACAGTTGTTTTACCATGTATAAATGGCAGTGAAATTAGGTACATGAAATTGCCGAAATATAATGTAAAAATATAAAATTATAGTTCTATTACATTTACCTGTCACAACTTTAATAATTACACGGTCACTGAATCTGTTATTTTTAACCGCTTTCGAACTTGTTATTTTCCCGATATTCAAAATCCTCGCATATATAGTTAGATTATGAATAATTTATATGAAATGGTGGCTCAATGGTTAAAAAGAGATTAAATAATAACACATTCAGTGACCGTGTAAAAAGAGATTAAATAATAACACATTCAGTGACCGTGTAATTATTCAAGTTGTGACAGGTTAATGTAACAGAACTATATGCAGTTTGATTGTATTGATTGGACAAGTTCACTGACACTGACAGTAGTTTTATTTATGGTGGTTAATGAACAATTTAAGAGATGAAGGATGTCTCATGAACATCATAAAATAGTTTAGTGAACCCATATTTAAAGATAACGACCTTTGTTTAATGTTGAAAAAATTCAAGTGTAAAGATACATGTTTCCTGCTTAGGTTTTCATGTTGATATGGATGGTTGTATTGAGGAGGTGTGTAGTAATATGAAGTTTTAAAAGTATTAGCAATACTTGTTGTATGGCTTCTAGTTAACATTGGATACACTGTATCAAGGACCTATGTTTAGCTGAATATCTTGTTTCATTGTTTCATATATCTATTTCTTTACACTTTGTTGTTAGGCCACAACAAATTGATCATATGTTCTATGGATTCGCTCGCTCCTTAATTTTGACGGTTTTTACAAAAAAATATTTTTATTTCCTCGCTCGCCCATAAAAATTTGGTCAAACCGCTATATAAAGCAAGTGAATAAAGACTTATATTTTTTTTCTTCGCTCGCTTGCCCCATTTTTTTTCCAGAAAAATCTGTAGAACATATGATGAACTTGTTGTGGCCTTATTTTCAAGTTTATACATTGTTTGGAGACTTCTTTGTGAGCATTTAGCATTTTGGTAAACTTTTGTAAATAAGAAAAACAATTAAAATAATGTTTTATAATTGGACATTTTGAATAATTTTAAGTCTCTTGATGTTTGAAAGTGTTAGACAATTTGTGAATGTATTAATAATAGATGTTATAATCAACTCTAAGTCTTGAGTTTTTTCCATCTGCACTGACCAGGTACAAGCAATTTTTATTACATAGTTGCTTAAAATCATGAATAAGTAATAAGTTTGAAGTAATAAGTAATTTGTATGTGAAATCAAATTGAGGGTACCTGCACTCGCAGCTCTAGCTAATGATATGTTTAGAAAACTGGCCACTATTGAATGTGATTGTGTCCTTACTGGAAATACAGCTGGTACAACTTTGTTAATAGATTATGTATGTTTGCTGTTTACAGATTTTGCTTGGGTCAAAGTTCATATGAAAAATATTTGTTCATTTATTAAAACAATATTAATGATAATGAGATATTTTAATGCTATAGTTCAACTGTATTAACAATCTGTTTACATTAGACAGGCTGTTCCAGTAAAATCATTATTAGTCTACTTACAGTCATTACATAAAAACTTTCTCTGGCACTAGACCGATTAATTATGTTTTAGGCCTAAAAAAATATTTTCTTTTTAGTATTTTTTTTTAAATAAAATCAATATATTGTTAGTCATTATTGGTTTTAAAATACTTATTAGTGTAAATTTGAGTCAATTTTATTGTTTCAGGTGTACAAAGTATATGTACATGCATTAGTAAACAGTTTTAGCTTAACTGGCATTTCACTTAAGTAATTGACTTCAAAATCTGTACATCTCACACCTTTAATGTGGGTTATAGGTTTAAACCAAAGTTAATATGACTATGACTCTGATAAGAAACAGATTCTATTTCTGGTGAATCTTAATTAAGTTGTACTGGTAATTTTTAGTATGAAAACTATCCTGTAATCCCTTACCCTTTACCAGGGTTGGTGAAATCTTAAAGATAATGACTTGTCCTATGGACAAGTGATTTGACATGTTTGGTCATTTTTCCAGAGACATAGCTAATGAAATATATCTAATTCCCTGATTTCTCTTAACCATTAATAGTCGATTATAATTGTAGTCAAAATTACCATATTTGCATTATTAAAAACTTTTTCTTAAAATGAAGGTTCATTAAAGGATAATATTATTTCACTATAGAAATATCTAAAGAAAGTGATTTAAATGTTAAACCAATCCAAGGGATAAATATGGACTTGAACCAGTCAGACTGTGCAAACAATGAAAATGACCTCTGGATGTACATGCATGTTCTTTTGTTTTAATTCATATTTATGATAAAATCAAAATATGACATATATTTTTCTGAGCATTCATTATGTAAGTGATTCAATTTATCTACAATGTTTTCTAAAAGTAAGTATGTGATTTTATGCAGTGAAAATGTGTTTTGATATAATAGAGTTAAGAGGAGACAAAAGAGGACACTTTAGAATCACATACTGGGGACAAAAGAAACATTATTAGAAGTACATACAGGGAACAAAAAGGGACACTTTCAGAGTTGATTGAATTCAAATTATATGAACATGCTAAAAATCTTACTAGAACGAATGTTGTTGACACTTAAACAATTTCGTAATTCGGAGTTTTGATCCAACTACATACGGGAAAAATGGGACTGGTGTTTGAATTTGTAATTTCCTGTAGCATAAATTAAGAATTAAGAACCATTAACAAAAAAAATCAGCTAATTACATTATAAATGTGTTTTAAGCATGTTTCACTTAAATTTGCATGGGTCGTGAAAATACATGACAGTACGCAAAAAAAATTAAAGGGACTTCATTTTACGAAATATAATATTAAATTATGAATAATAATAGTTGTTATTGGATGACAAAACAGTTTGTTTTGACGATTACTTTCGTGGAATTTAACTACATGTAGTACAAGAGATTCAGAGGGGATTTTCGCGCGTACATGCCGAAAATTAGGTGATATTCGAAATATAAGCGTAAATCCGTCAACCACGTGTCCTAGACTTTAAAGCAGACAATATTGCGTTTTTATCCATAAATATCTATAGACAACATCATGCGTTCATCCTTACACGATAAGCAAACGACATAGTGCTTCTACGCTCATTTTAAAATACGTTATGATTAGACAAGAGATCGTTAGTGTTGTTGTTTTTTCTAAAATATGAACGGACATAGTCATGTTTTAACTTTCTTAAAATAAAAAGATAAAAAGGAGGGTGTGATTAACAAGTATCAGCATACTTAAACAAAGATGTTTTGTGCGATCGCCGATAGCGTTTACCTTCATTACCGGCAATTATTTGTTTAACATGTAGTCAACAATTAAAAAATCAAAGTGCTGAAAAGCACTGAAGCAAGACTGTGTTGAAGGCTCACACAACCACCAATAGTTCAAGCTTTAGTTTCGTCTCACGTATAACCAGTCATTAATTTAGGTATAAATCAAATCTGATGATTAAGAGCTTTTTAAGAAAGATTGGCATACATTTTCTTATAACTCACTGATCAATGGACTTGTATAATTACTAGTTGATGAAGAGCTGTGAGAAGTCTTATTTCCTCATTCAATAGAAATAATGATTTTCAGTAATGTCAACACAATGATTTAATACATCCTGTCTATAATAACAAAATATTGTACTCCAAGTAAAATATCAAAATCATGTTGAACACGTGAAGAAAAAATTAAAATCATAATTCACAAGCTAGATGATTCAAAAATGGAAAAAAGAAATTTCAAATAATTCTTGTTTTTGTAATCTTACTTTCATAGCTATCATAAACAGAACAGAACTGTTCTGCTAATATGAGTTACTTTTAAGGTATGCTGTAGAAATTATCATAAATGAAGTTGATAACAATTGTTGGATCAGCCTGCAGTATGTACATTTTTGAAAAAAAGGACAACGCAACAGCATGAGGTAGAGAACAAATTATATCATCAATTGAAATGAAACAATATGAATTGTGAAATACACATTAAAAATACAAAATGTTTTCATTTTATAGGTATTTTGCCTTAAAGCTGGACCCAATGAAATATCTAAATAACTATCGGATGGAATTTACTCAAATTTTGTTTGTGATTTTAACTAGCATAGATTTTAACCTCCGCAAATCCAAAAATTCTGATTTTTTTTTTAAAATTCATAACATACTTTCCATAGACATGCAATGCAAACTTTGAAGCCAAAAGAGGGTTTTATCGAATGGGTACATGCCACAATTAGGGCAGCCATGGATATAGGTTATGAGGTATAAATGGTTATCGTTATGAATCCCTGTGTCTTCAACGTGTCGGTATTGACGATGACCATGAAAAAGCGGGTGTTCGGGGACAGTAGCCCCCGATAAAAGACAAAATATCATGAACTTAAAATAAGATCACTTATTTACACATTGAAGTCGTCAGAATCTGATGGTAGAAGCAGTTCATGATTTCTTTTACTTGCGTCCTCCTTTTTTATTTACAAATGCTGACAGAGCTAATTAAATTGTAATAATTTTTAATTTTATAGTACTGCAATAAAAATTCTGCCATTGATGGGCACTTTAAGTGCATTATTTTCATTAATTTATTTCTTAATACATTGCAAAATAGATGCTCTCCTAAATTGAGGTTCATGCTAAAAACCACACGTACTGATATATTTCACGCACGTCTTTGTGAACAGATTTGCTGCATATTTATAAGCGATAGCAATTTATAAGCGATTAATCCAGCTAGGAATTTTGGATCGGGTTTATCGTAAACGAAGCACAAAATGCATGATGTAAAAGTTATAAATTATTTGTACTTGTCTTTAGTAAGTTTTGATGCTGTGTCGGCATGCTGAACTTTTAGATATTGTACATGTTTATTGTCTTATAGTCTTTTTGCTTTATCTAGCTTTGTTTTCTCTCTTGATGTATGTACTCATAATGTTACCACTACCCGGCGGTATTTAATACTTTGCATTTATATTTTCTTGTCCCTCTAATCCAACAGGGCAATAGGGTAAATGTTATGGTTATTATTATAGCTGCGTCGGCAGCGATAAGTACAATTATCAAGATTTGAGGATTTTCGTGTTGACACCGGTTGTTGTAAGCCAATCAGAACAATGCATTTGTGGTCACACGATGAAAAAGTGGACATCGGACAGTCAAAATAGGGATGCACATTTGAACTCTTTAGCACATTTTTTGTCGGGTTATCTGCGTGTATTACCAGAAAATAACATTATTATTGCATGAAGTATAACCAGTGTCAATGAAGTTGCAAAAAAAACAGAAAATATGCACAGCTAATAATAGAATGTGTTTTCTTTTTTAAAACTCCTTTTTGTTGCAAAAATGCAAACATATCTTACCTACTAACGGGCAAATGTATTTATACGGGACAAGATTATCTGTATCCAATCAGCCGAGAGGCGTAACCAGTATCCACTGAGACAGGTTTAAGTCATGCCCCTCAAAAGCATAGCTGTTAGCTTAACACCCTTCTTATTTATATAGGAATATTTCGGTTTGCTCAAAGATTGGGGCTAGTCCCTATATGTCAAATAGACAGGAACAGTTCTAGAGTCTACCATAATAATGCTGTTTTATGTTCGTAGTCCGAACAAATCCTGGACAATACCTGTTTATTCGGTGTACTTTCATCAGCCCAGAAAGTTCCATAAAATGAATCAAAAAAGGTCTAAATGTTAGGTATCATTCACATGTCACGCAAATCGTGATATTCTCTAAATAGACTCGGCACGGCTTAAAACGTTGAGGGATATTACTTCAATTCATTTACTCCAATTGTAAACAAAGCGTGCTAATTCCTGGAATTCTAAAAATAGACTCGATCAATGGTCTTACATATTATCAGGGCATGTTAAGTCTTGTCTTCTATAAATAAACTTTGGACGGTTTGGATACGTTGTGAATACACAGTAAAACATTTTTGAAAATTCTAATACTGGTATTTCTAGTTCAGGTGAATTACTACGTACCGGTAAATGCAATAGCCCCCCCCTCCCCAGCTAATATTGAAACGGGCCGGGGTATATTACACATAATAACTACAGTTTAAATCAGAAGTTACCTTGTAGTTGTAATTCATGTTTACATTTTCTGCGTTCCATGTTTCCTGTTTAGTGAGCATGATGCATGTCTCTAGCCATAAAGCACACAATGACTAGTGTTCTGGGCAACACACAGAACACATTAGCACATATATGTTGGTTATGAACTAGGATTCTGAGCTCAAATCAATGTTTGTTTATCCAGTATGTTTCGTAACCAGTTTTCGCGACGTTCGCATATTTGGATCCTCTACATTCCAGTAAATTTGTATCCTTCGATGTTAAATCCTAATCCTAGATGTGAATTAGTTAATTCCGTACACTTTTGCTGAATGTTAATGTTTAAATCCAGTTTTAACGCAAGTTTTGATCCATTTCGTTACGAGCACATTTTGTCTAAATGTCAGCGTTCCTGTCATGTTTACATCTAACTCTGGGAATTTATTCCTACGCTGTACAGTCTAAAGGAACTATGTTTTCGTCTAAAAGATTGTTTAGGGGCCAAATCAAAGTATTATAGTCATGGATATATCTGCATTTTACTGTTAAATAGGAATTCTAAGTTATTTTAGTCTTTGGTAGATAGAATACTTTCAACGTAAAATAAAACGTTCGAGTTGAAACTTTACCAACGAGTTGTCTTTGTGTCCACCCTTGTGTACCTGGTACGCAGACAATGTTGACAAGAGCATCGAGTGAACTTCAATCGTTCACGCTACCAATTGAACCACAGGTGTAAGAGAACCACTCGACAGGCCTCTCAACCCCGATACCAACCAGTTCACCTCGGAGAAACCTCCACTGACGTAGATCCACTCCGGCGGTATAGATCTAGACAATACATCTCGCGTAGATCTATACACGCGTCCACAGTTGTCCGGGGTGAGCTCGTTACAATATTACATTTCAATGTTACGAATTTTCGAAGTTTCACTGCGAAAAACAGTAGAAATGAACTTATGAAATATTCGAATTTGCACGGCGAATAGACTACTTCACAACTAGCATATTGTGTCATTCAATATTTGTTTATTTTTTACACAGAAATAAAACATTTACTCCACTGTTTATATTATTGTAAAATTTAACCGTTCTTACAAATTCAAAGTAAAGCGTTTGATCGAGTCTTTCCAGGTTTATTGAATTGTTAATCACGTGACTATAGTGCTTGATACGGGGACGAGTAAAATATTTTCATTCATAATTTTTCATGAATGAAATCGATGTAATTGTATTCATCCGCTGTAACCAGTCGAGTTATTACTTTTCTAACATAGTTTAATTGTTCACAAAATTGAAGAAATTTGATGTCGCAATGAATTTTATGAAATATGTGTGAATGCAAGATAAAGGCAGTTATGTATCGAGTTTTTAATATTGAACTATTTGCTGGCATGCGGAAAAATGGACCACTACTCAATATCGCAGTTCTGAAATGCCGCTTATAGCTTCGCCTGTTTCACAGTCTTGCTAACTAGGTCACGCTTGATTTTAAGAATTTATATCTAAATAACAATTTAATCAAATTATACTCAATGATTACACAATAAAGCATACGCTATCACATTGATTAAGTGTGAAAACTTGCTGACAACGTGTTCGTTATCAAACAAAGGATTACTATTGATTTCAATTGCTTCGACGTTTTGGTCATAATGTTAACTCAAGAAAGGATATACCTAGGTTCCTTAAATTTTATGTGTGGATAGCCCTTGCGTGGAGGAAGTTCCCTATTGTGTTTGATACCCAAGGTCAAAGGTCAAGGTCACTGGGACTTAAAATAGGTAAAACTTGTCCAGACAATAACTCAACAACGACAGTACCTAGGTTCACAAAATTTTATGTAAGAGTAGCCCCTGTGTAAAGGATGTTCCCTATTGGTTTTGGGGCCCCTGGGTCAAAGGTCAAGGTCACAGGGGCATCATATAGAAAAAACTTGTCCGGACAATAACTAAACAACCAATCTACCTAGGTTCACCAAATTTCATGTGGGAGTAGCCCATGTGTCAAGAATGTTCCCTATTGGTTTTGGGGCCACTGGGTCAAAGGTCAAGGTCACAGAGGCATCATATTGAAAAACCTTGTCCGGACAATAACTCAACAATGACTGTACCTAGGTCCACCAAATTTAATGTGAAGGTAGCCCATGTGTCAAGGATATGACGCATAGGTTTTGGGGCCCCAGGTTCAAAGGTCAATGTCACAGCGGCATCATATGGAAAAACTTTGTCCAGACAATAACTGAACCACCAATGTACCTAGGTTCACCAAGTTTTATGTGATATTAGCCCATGTGTCAAGGATATGCCTTATTGGTTTTGGGGCCCCTGGGTCAAAGGTCAAGGTCACAGGGGCATCATATTGAAAAACATTGTCTGGGCAATAACTCAACAATGACTGTACCTAGGTTCACCAAATTTCATGTGAGAGTAGCCCATGTGTCAAGGATGTTCCCTATTGGTTTTGGGGCCCCTGGGTCAAGTTTAAACCTTCAACCAGAAGATATCAAATTTCCAAGCAGTGACTTCAAATGTTCAATCAATATGTTAATAAAGTCAAAATGGCAAACAATGGTAACCTTGTCCGGACAATAACTGAACCACCAATGTTCCTAGGTTCACCAAATTTTATGTGAGAGTAGCCCATGTGTCAAGGATATGCCCTATTGTTTTTATGGCCCCTGGGTCAAAGGTCAATGTCACAGGGGCATCATATTGAAAAACATTGTCTGGGTTATAACTCAACAACGACATTACCTAGGTTCACAAAATTTTATGTGAAGGTAGCCCATGTGTCAAGGATGTGCCCTACTGGTTTTGGTGCCCCAGATTAAACGGTCAAGGTCACAGAGGCATTATATGGAAAAACTTTATCTAGACAATAACTGAACCACCAATGTACCTAGGTTCACCAAATTTTATGTGAGTTTAGCCCATGTATCAAGGATATGCCCTATTGGTTTTGGGGCCCCTGGGTCAAAGGTTAAGGTAACATAGGCATCATATTGAGAAACATTGTCCGGGTAATAACTCAACAATGACTGCACCTAGGTTCACCAAATTTCATGTGAGAATAGCCCATGTGTCAAGGATGCTCCCTATTGGTTTTGGGGCCCCTGGGTCAAGTTTAAACCTTTAACCAGAAGATATCAAATTACCAAGCAGTGACTTTAAATGTTCAATCAATATGGTAATAAAGTCAAAATGGCAAACAATGAAAACCTTGTCCGGACAATAACTGAACCACTAATGTACCTAGGTTCACCAAATTTTATGTGAGAGTAGCCCATGTGACAAGGATATGCGCTATTGGTTTTGGGGTCTCTGGGTCAAAGGTCAAGGTCACAGGGGCATCATATTGAAAAACATTGTCCGGGTAATAACTCAACAGGGACTGTACCATGGTTCACTAAATTTCGTGTGAGAGTAGCCCATGTGTCGAGGATGTGCCTTATCAGTTTTTGGGTAACAGGGTCAAATTTAAACCTTTAACCAGTAGATATCAAATTACCAAGCAGTGACTTCAAATGTTCAATCAATATGTTTATTAAGTCAAAATGGCAGACAATGGAAATAATGCTATATTTAATAAGTAACATGAAATTAGTTCACCAAATTTTATGTGAGGGTAGCCCATGTGTCAAGGATGTTCCCTATTGGTTTTGAGGCCCCTGGGTCAAAGGTCATGGTCACAGGGGCATCATATGGAAAAACCTTGTCCGAACAATAACTTAACAATGATTGTACCTAGGTTCACCAATTTTTATTTAAGGGTAGCCTTAATGTCTAGCATATGCCCCTTTGGTTTTAGGCCCCTGGGTCAAAGGTCAAAGTCACAAGGAAATCATGAGGAAAAACCTTGTCCAACAACCAACTTTATCTAAGATCACCAAATTTTATGTATCAATACTCTTTGGGTCAGGGGTGAAAACTTGGTTCTGAGGCCCCAGGGTCAAGGTCACTGGAAGTTTGCATGGGAAAACAGTGTCATGACTAGGGGATAACTGAGTGTTAGTAATAGATTTGATTTTGCATCTCAAGTTGAAGCATTTTTTCATCAGAAAAGGTTTGTTCAAACCAGATGTATCTGTATGAATTTAATTTGAAATAAAAATATGTGTACACAGAACAATAGGATTTAATCTGTGTTGCATACTTTTCAGCAATAATATTTAATTTTGCTCAGATGCAACATGTACTATGCAGCAAACCTTTTTGCCTAGAAAACCCCATAAATTTGAATTCTGAATATGATGTATTCGGATGTTGAATTAGTAATCTTTGAATAACTAGACCAAAGCTGGCTCAAAACCAACCCTATAACTCACATGACCTGTTGATTACCTTCAGAGAAAATCTTGTTAAATTTATTTTATTGTATATACTGGGGAACCAGGAAAAAATTATGTTGTGATTAGTATGAGTTGATTCACAATTACACTAAATAAGATGCATGTGTATATATGTGTATATCAACTGCAATGCTACTTTAGAGAGTGAAGAATTTCTAGTTTGCTATTTCTGTACTGTTGTATGCCCCCTCAGTATGAAATATTCAGATATACAACAAAAATATACTCTTGAATTTAGCACTAGGAAATCTACTAAGCTCAATAAATCCTTCATCAGTGTTATAAAATAGGTATGTAACATACTAATTAGTTCAGTTAAGTTTTTAACTGAATTGGAGGGTTTTTATACTGCGTTTAACACTGTGTCAACACAGTTGAGGTTACTTTACGGTAATCAGCACACCTTACCTAGCTTTCCTGGACCTTTTTTATAATCAGTACTCATCTACCCTTCCACAAGGCTGGTAACTTCTCCATATACATTATTAATGTTGGAAAATTGACATTATTGTCAAAGTTTTCATTGAAGGGTATAACCAGCCCGGGAGGGATTCAAATTGGTACTCCCTTCTGGACACTAGAATCAAAATACCAGCAGGCTACCAACTGCACTACAGACCTGGTTAGGTTTAAGGAATGAAAGTATTTTTGAGATTTTGTCAAGACCTATTAATTTAAGCGTTAGAGCTTTCTTGATGCTGGCTTCTAATACATATAACATACATGTATTAATAATTTGATTACTGAATCTTATTACCAAGATGATAAGCTATGACTGAATGCCAAGAAGAAACCAATGTTTCACGATTCTAAATCAGAATATAAATACTTGCATCAGTGTTCCACACTGACAGTGTCCCAGGATTCTGAGGATTCCAAAATCTTGGGAGGATTCTCAGTGGTGATTATCTGGGTACTGTCAGCATCCCTGAGATAATTGTCATGTTTTTAGAGTTTCCATGATAAGTTCATTGCAATTTTTGACTGCAAATCTGATTCAAAATTTTTTGTCCTTAATTGGAGGAGTACATAGTACACTGCCCTCCAAAAATTTCTTCACAGTACACTTAATTTAATTTCTACAATTTCTAAGTTCAAATTTACAGAATCATTATATAATTGTTCATTTTAATCATTTAATATTCGTGAAATGAAAATGGAATTAAATTATTTCTATAGCTACATTTTATTTTTTGAGTCACAGCAAAAGTTATCTATCAGCCTCCAAAACTATGGTCAATGTATCTCAATGAACCAATATCAAGTTTGAGATATTTTTTGTTATTTCATATTCATAGGAAAAAAGTACTGATTTCAAAAAGTAAAATTTAAAGTCATTTAACAGTAAATTGCTTGTAACACTTTTTGAAATTCTATTTAGTACTACATGTATGTTAATTGTAAATGTTTGAAGGAACTTTTGGAGGACAGTGTATTAAGGAGAAATCTCTGAATAACTGTATACATATTAGACTTCGGCCGGTACAAAACACTACGGCGTTTATCTGTATTCACTGTATTTACACCTTGCTATGTTTATGAATTATACATTGTAACGAATAGTTCACTGAATTTACTATAGAGGTTAAAGATCATAACTTCACTAGTGCCAGAGCACAGGCCAAATCCTTTTATGGTTACACGTTTTGGACAGGTTAAATACATCACAAGTTCATCCAGCCTCGTTTTGAAAATACATTCCAAAAGCGCGCTTCGGCTACAAGTTCTTAGAACACTTTTTACTTTGACTTTGACTGATACACACGTATTTCTAGTACGTGATTTTTATAGTATATTTTCATCTTTGTTATTTTTGAAAGCTTTGAATTAAAAGGCTTAAAGATATCTATAGGATCTTTCAGTGAGCTATTTATGAATATTTTGGACATTGGATTTGAATTGTAATTTTTAAATAAAGTACCCATAATGTGAAGAGTGGTCTTTGTCTTGATTATTAGTTTAGATTATTTGACTTGTGTGAATGTTTCCTGACTTGGACTCGATCCCGAGATTACGGACCTCTCACTGCCAGCAGCTTAAGTTCAAGCTGCATAATCACCACCAATAACAGTCAGGTTACAACTGACTAAGGATTTCTTTTAGGTCTTGGTTTAAGCAGTAAGACTCGGTACATTGCAGTGACCACTGTTGTATGCAATAGTGAGTTCATTCTATAATATAGAATGAACTCACTATTGCATACAACAGTAAGCACTTATCACAGTAAACATTTTATGACACAGGTCCACTCGAATCTGTTCATAGAGAACACCTGTCCACAAAGGACACTCATGAATTTTTCTGTGACTGTCTACATGCATGTACACAGACTAGAACTTAGAGTTAGACTCTGTTTCATCTAAATTACATAAGGAGGTAATGTATGAAATATCATAAAAGGGAATTAATAACACACTAACAAACACTTTGTTTTAATGGGTTTTTTTAAACACAGAAATAAACTGTACTCCAACCATGCGTTCAAAAGTGCCCTGATTTCCTAAAAACGCCCTGCCCTCCCCAAAGTCTAGCTGTATTATTAATCATTAACAGTGACTATTGATCCATAGTTAATGCTTAATGAGACATGGCTTCCCCTATGAATACGAAATTATTCACATGATTAACATTATGCTTGATTCTATGAAACATACATGTTACCATGCATCCAAAATCTACATAGTATATGACAACAATATCGGTTGCATAGCTTGGTACATTCTTGTACTATCAATGAAAATGATAACCAAAAATTGAAATCAATATTTGAAATGTGTACTAGAATAAGTGCTTATGTTTTACTCTATGATAAAATATAATAAATTTGTATGTTATTTCAATTCTAACATAGAAAAGTACATAATTAGATGGTTGAGGTATACAAATGAGGGGGTAAATTATAACAGCCGTGTTTGTGTTAATTAGTATTCTATAGATGATGTCATTCTAAAGGTAGAGCGAAAATGCAAGAGTATGTGCTAGAATTCAAATGATGTTACTCTACATTTCTTATTGATTAATAAATACCATCAATTCAATTTTTTTGATATTATAGTATGATTTTGTTTACAAAATCTTGTATTTATATTTATAAATTATAGTTACATACCGAATCTGTGTGTTATTAATAAATATAATAACTCTTTTCCGCTGCATATGATACCATCATTAGTAAGAAAGCTACTGGTTGAAACTTTTATTAGTGATTATTCTAGGATTCTGGAAAGGGCACAGAGGCAAAAAAAGGGGCAGGGTTCATTAGAGTGTTAATGTTTTAAAGTAAACTATTCTGCATAGGTAAGAGCAAAAATAGGACTAATGTGAGAAAAGGGGTGCAGTACCCTGCTAATCTACTTTAGATTAATCTTTTTTTTTTACTTTTAATGTGAATTGTAAAACAATCTTTGACAATAGTAATATTGATAATAATTTAATATGGTTCATAGGCGGATCCAGCAGGGGGGGGGTCAAGGTGTCCGTACCCCCTCCTAAAATTTCCAAAATGTACCTGTCCATGAATGTATTTTTTTTAACTGTAAGCCATTTTTAAGTTGCAAGAAGCAACTTTCTCTAGTACGCCTTTGTGTTTAATATAAATGTAATGATTATACATGTATAGTTTTTATTATTAATATGTTGCGTTATTGCAAACAATGTATAATGTGATTGTGGTTTGAAAGTTTGGACCCCCCCCCTAGAAAAAAATCCTGGTTAATTAATATTTTGATTATATTTTATTTACAGACCATGTATACAGAGGAAACAGATTGGAGAAAGAACTATTGGGAATCATTTGAAAAAACACCTTTACTAGCAGCTTTGGCCACATACATTTGTTATGGACTTTTTGTTTTAATTGGTCATATAAGAGATTTTCTTAACGATCTAGGATTGTTAAAAGTGAACGCTTGTTTAGAACCCCGTATTCCTGTAAGTTTATTTCTTGTATATTTCTTCTCCTCTGACCTTTAACTGCTCAATTCTGCATTTTTATGTGTCTGGATCCCCCTTCAAAATGGCTGCCACAGGCCTTGATATTGGTGTTTTTAACTGGATTTTGTGAATTTCATTTTAGTAGAGTTGTCCCCAAAAATGCTTCTTAAACACAGTGCCTTCCAAAAGTTTTGGGTCAAAATCCTGTTTTGGATTAAATTTGTCTGATTACCGGTAAAACATGATTTGAAATGAGGGTCACATTCATGTGACCTTTTCTCATTATAATATTCATGAAGCAATCATTATGTTTTGTAACTTGTTAATATTGTCTACATAAGCGACAACCATAAGAGATGTATATGACAGCATTCTATTGGGTATTTGTTCACAGAGATAAGGATTAACTGATACACAAAATCCATGAAAAAAAAACCAAATTAGTCATCTGAGCAAATTTCAAAATCAACATTTTTTAATAAATCAAGAACTATGATCCTAATTATGTTACTTTTGAATTAGTTACAATTAATATAATAAAATTATTCTGCCAGATCCCTGGTAATACTTTTTTCTCAAAATTTTGTTTGTCTTCAAGGGTACTGTAATTTAATGCAATAAATTTGTAGAAAGTTCAGAAGTACTGAAGTGTCACTGTGTATTTAAATCAGCAGGGTTAATGTATGTGCCACTGACAGTTGACTAAAATTTAACAATCATAATAGACCTAATCCGGAATTTAAATTTATGGGTTTTCCGTCCATGCACAGCCGGTACAAACAAAGTTTCCTATACATTATTGCTAAATGGCACAAACTATGGATTAAATCCTATTGTTCTTTGTACACATGCTTTTATTGTTACGGTAAAAGTTTGTTTGTACCGGAGGGGAAAACCCAAATATTTGAATTCCGGATATAGTCTATTCTACCACATTTTAAGAAGTAAATTGGTGTCCTGTTGTCCAGGACAACAACTTTAAAGTTTGAAGTTAGACTGTTTTAGCAACCAAAAATTTCATATGAGCAACCAAATCTACAAACAAAATATAGTGCTTGCTGCTAACATGACCTGTTTGGACAGCCATGTTCATAGCCTAATTTTGTAGACTGTCGCAGAATTCTTCAGATAGGCATTCTGCTTGCAACTTAAATAAAAATCATAGAATGTATTAATTCTCTAAAAAATTGTAAATTAAAGCATTTGTAATTTCTTTTTAATACGGTGGCATTTTGTTTATTGTTAAAATAGGGCAATTAGATTCTCTTCATGCAGAAGGAATGGCCTTAATTAAAATCTTCAAATGTCATTAAAATGCATAAATCTTTTCTCTAATTAAGAATGTAATATTTCAAACCAATATATTTAAAACATAAAACTAGATTTAATTGCATATTTGACGGATGTATGATATAATATTGCTAGTAAACCATGACTATAGTCCAACAGAATTAACCTGAGCTTGACCTTTATGCAAGAATATATTATTTACTCAATATTCACAGTCTATTTTTGTCTTCGTTTGTAAATCGCGCTATATCGGAAGCTTTCGGCAAAATACACGTACTGAGCAATTAATGTTGCTTACATAAGAATAAATACTTTGAAACTGTGCCATAATATTGCTGACTTACTTGTTTCCCCAAAAACTAATGTGTCCAAAATTATAAGCTCAATAACACGCTACTTTTAATAAATTAATTTATAGTCACATAGGTTGTTAAAAACACGTGTATAACCGTATACACACATACGGAAACTCGCAAATTTAATGTAAGTGAAGTGTGTAATTAATATAATTATAGGCACGACCTATTGATGGAAAAGACAATGTATCTTGCATGTATTTTATCTATATATGTTGTTGTTCTGCTTAATGATGGTAACATTGGTGACTTAACACAATCAGAAAGTCTCTGTCTACCGCTTGACAGGTTTTAGTTCTCCATGATTACAGTTTAATACACCCTTGTTTATCTTAATTGTCTCTTCTACTTGAAGACAAAAAAAATTCAAATCCTTTCTCATATGCAAGCTGTACATACTTGATTGTCTCTTGTGCTTCAATTGGAAGGCTGGAAACTTCTCCATATACATATTTATGGAGGACACTTGACATTATTGTAAAATTTTCATGTAAGGGCTTAACCACCTTGGTTGGATTCAAACCAGTACCCTTCAGGACACAAGATTAACTATCTAGGCACTCTACCGTTGCACTCTTCCATCTGCGCAACCAACCTGGGTAAGGCCTGTCCTAAATATAAGACGCTACATATACTTTATATCATGTGGAACAGAAAAAATGTCCAAATGATAAAAAAGTTACATATGGTCTTATTTTTAGGACTATGGTTAGGCCAGAATTCTAAACAGAAAAAAAACCTTATAACTAAAGTGGAAAGGGAAGTAACTATATGTATGTTGTATACTTTGATTTATTTTTATTGCTCATATCTACATGTACATAATACCAAATACATAAATTTAAATGAAAAATGTTATTTTCACTGCAGGCCAATAACTGCCACATAAATTGCCATTATTTACAGCTTCTTGAGCATCACCTGAAATATACAACACCATTGCTTGAAAAAAGGATATTAAAATACAAAATACTTTTAGTTAGGAAAGCAAACACTATATTTGCAACTGCTTGTATGCATGATTTATAAATTCAGCATCTGGGTGAAGATTTTTTTATCTACGTCATAATTTTTGAAGAGTGAATTTGATGAAAGTTTTATGAATCATTTATATAACCATTTAGTTCTTAAGTAGTGTAAATGGATCTTATCCAATACTGTATATAATCAGGGGCGGATCCAGGATTCTTCTAGGGGGCTCCAAACTTTTCAAGGAGGGGGGGGGTCCGAACTTCTCTAGTGGGGATCCGAAACCTCGAAACACTACCACATTATACACATTTTGCAGAAAAAGATGCAACATAGATGATACTGATAATAAAAACTATATAACCATTAAATCAATGTTATGCTCTGAGAAAAATTGCTTCATACTACTTAAAAATGACTTACAAAGTTACAAGCAAGAAGTATACTGACGGGCATGTAGATTTTCCAAATTCTAGGGGGGGGGCCGGACCCCTCCCCTGCTTGATCCGCCCATGATAGTAATAGGAATTATTTTTCAAATCTGAATGAAAACTTTTAAAAATTTACAGGAACATACAGAGTATTTCATTTGGTGCATCGTATTCATAATGTGTTTACACTTCAAAATAAGTTTATATGTAACTATAAGCAAGTAATAAAACAATAACAATGAAATAATTAAATCATCAGAAAACAAAATCAACATACTGAGTATGTTTATCTCTTTATGATTTAATGTCATTTTCATATCATCAAGTTTTTCCTCCATACAAATGTTCTTCATACCCCATCACAAATAACCTGCAAACAAAAAAAAAATAAGACAACTACTTTAAAAACTAATTGAACAAAACATATACATATAATAACAACTTTCGTGCAGCATATTTATGATAATACAGATTTACAAAGGACGTTCTTGATGCAAAATGTCATTTCAGGATTCGTCCCCAAGTACGAATCGGTAAGTGTACGAATGTCATAAATCAATTTTTTGTTTGTTCTCAATTATTACGAAACACGTCTTTTGCTACAAATTTGAGACTACAACATTTTTGCAACTTGCTTTTAATTCATATATACTAATAATTTAACAATAAATCTGTGTTTTACGAAAATAATAAAGATTGAAAATGAAAAATGTCAACAGACGATGCGTTGTGACGATGACTTAAGACTAGGTTATTTATTACTTTGAAAATCGCATTTACGGTGAATAACTGCAGTGAATATACAACACAAAATGAAAGAAATCTTACCTTGAACGGGAATTGAAAGATTTAATCCAGCATTACAGATAATTTCTGTATTGAACTTGAGTTGTCAACATCATGGCTCTCTGTGATCTGAATGATGCAACATTTCACGTGGGATTACGTCATTCTAAACCGAGTCATCTATCGGAAAAGTAGTATCGGTTACTTCCCTTACGTAAATTTAACCGTTGCTATTCTGATTTTAGGCCCCTTACAATATGAAATCAACAAAGTAAGTCCTTAACCGCCACTCCAAATCCTAACGAGATAACTACAGCTGTGACTAACAAGACCTACTTGCACCACGTGATTGTCGGTGTGCGCTAGAAATAGTCCCTCCTCTTTTAGTCTTGTTTTTTTTATTTTTAGAACTGTTGATTACTTTTACACTGCTTAGGTGCGATATTTATTTATAAATTTCGAACTCTCTGGAATAAAAAACCATAGGATACCTTCTGTTCTGATTTCGTAAACGATGTGTTGACTATGCAATATACATAGAAGCTTCGAACGTGACCCACATTTAGAGCAAACGTCTCCTATATGGTTATTTTGATTTTACGCCTGTATCTGCAGTTATCGTAGAAAATAAAGCATTATTATTATTTATTAAAAGAATTAAAGACGTAAAGCGTTAATTTAGTGATGAAATTATTTGGTTGTAGAGACTATAATTGCTTTGGTTGTAGAGGCTATAATGTCCCATAATCCAATACCGGAAACAGAAGCGTTCCGAACGTGCAAATTTAGTCCAAAAAAAACGGCAGTATATTATCGTTCCTGCATATGAGTTGTGTGGAGCAAAGGGAGGTAATAAATAAACAGTTTAAACCGGAAGTGATGGTAGACACAGAATTTAGTTTGGATAGTATATTGAAATTAATCCGCCAAAATCTCTCGCAATACCTTGAGTGTAAAAGACTTTCGTCTTTTCCATGTTATAATTAGGTAGTTCAAGCTCAGGTTAATTCTGTTGGACTATACAAGTCACGTACTACAGTTAAGTAGTATTCAAAACATCCTAAACTTTAAATAAAATCTGATACCATCTTGTCTGAATGAAAACCAAATTAGGCTGTACCAACTTGATTCTTAGTTTAGCATATAGGCAAAATTTTCAAATTACATGGCATATTCATTTCTGATTAAAGAGCGTACATTCATGTTGATGTTCTAACTACTTGCATGAAACTTTATTGGGTGAAGGTCATGCTTTTATGATTGTTTGCTTTATTTTTCTAAAGGTCAAAAGCCTTCTGCAATCAATGCTTAACACACGACCCATTGATATGGCTTAAGATAAGTTTCTCGGCTTTTAGAATTATAATTAAATCATGGCAGTCCTATTGTCAAGCTTGGTTCAAAATCTATCTTAAAATAAATCATTGTGAAATATCATGAAATGTTTTTTGAAATGTTTATCATTCAATTTGGTTATTTCATGATTGCGGTTTTATGAACATATCAAGTGAAGTGTAGTGGTTTCTACACCCATGTGGTATGATATAGGAGGTACCTGTGATTTAATACATCACTTTAGTTATAGTAAGATTTCTTTCACCTTACGAAGGTCACGACGCTTACCTTTGTAAATATGGGCTTAACCATTATAAAATAGGTTGTTCGGAAGGTTTATTCCCTGAGGATTTATTTCCCTTGGTCAATGTTAAATTGTAATCAAATTTATAATGTAGCAATTATCGAAAGACTGCTTAGCACAGTGGATACAGCTGCGTCTAAAATAACGTTTTTGACACAGTGGTCGGTGGTTCAAATCCTATGCTGGTATAAATTTTTTTCATTGGATATTTTAAATGTTTTTGGGGTTTTATTATAATTTTTATAAATAATTTCTTTACATTTTTGACAATTTTTCGCGTGCTTACACGTTTCAGACATGATGACCTAACTAACACTTTAAAGACATTTGGGTCGTTATATACACTCTTTGTGTGCACGAGATTCACGAGGGAGAAAAACTTGGATAATTTATATAATACTGACACCATATTATAAATAAGATGAAAAAAAACGTAGCAAGGTTTTAGTCTGAAAAAATATTATGCTACTGGGATTTGAACCTTAAACCTTTAGGTTTGACGGCCGACGCGTTACCACTGGGCTAAGAATATCAGTTAGTGAGATGCGTCAAAGTAATTGTAATTAACGCTTGCTTGTATTGTATTGCACACCTGTTCACCGCATTCGGATCTTCTTCATGAATATTCAATGCACTTTGACCTTCGTAAGGTGAAAGAAATCTTACTATATACAGTAAATATATTTATATAAACATTAATTCAACCATTGCTGTATTATACACTGATGTAATCATCTTGTTTGCTTGTATAATAAATTATTGATTTTGTTTTTGTTGGGTTTAACGCTGTTGCAACACATTGTATAGGTCATATAATGGTGGTCAGTCAACCTACTCACTGTTCATGGAAAGGCTAAATCTCTGGATTTCGCTGTTAACCAACTACTAAGCGCATACTTTCATCAGTTACTGACAACTGCCCTACATAATTAAGAATCATTGGTAGGAGGGAGAATGACCGTATAAATTATTTCATGACCAAGCTCCACGAAAGTATGCCTCGGCTGGGAATCGAACCCACGACCCCTCGATCAGTAGACTTGTGTGCTACCAACTGAGCTAGCCAGGGGGCTAATAAATTATTAAGGTAGGATAACAAGCAAGGTAGGGTGCAGAATCTAAATACTTAAGATAGGCAAACATTGGAGTCTTCACTTTAACCCACTAGCCCTATAATCCACTAGCCTGTAGCCTAAGATGAATAAATTGATTTGAATCTGTGGAAATGGCTTTTAAATCTATCTAGTTTATATTTTTGCAAATTTCTATAAAATGTAATTTATTCTATAAAAATGTAATGACTAGTACTTGTAAAATATTAAAACAAACGTCTGCATTGACATTTAATTTTGTAGTGTAGGATGTTTTGTATTAACAGTGTGTGGGTTTATCAAGCTCTTTGATGTATTTCAATGGGCGTACCAGTGAAAAAATCATCATAATTGTTTATGTAAAAACATTCTTTGCATGGTGTACAATACTCCCAGGATGCCATTATTACTTGAATGGAAAAAATATTCAAAAGGATTGTAAACACTTCACCAAGAAAAACTTCCTTTGCATAAAAAATACATTACTACTGTTTGCGGATCTCCAATTTTTTAAAATAGTTTTACCTAACAAAGTTAAAATACTTTATCATGTTATTTGATCACAACAGGTCTTACAAAAGCTATTGTTTTTTCTATTTATTTATTTATTATATTTTATCTATTTTATTTCTATTTATCTTAGATAATGAAATTTTAAATTTATTTTATTTTGAAATTGAGAATGGCTAGTAAACATGATATCCTTTCTAAAAATAATACAGCAAGTCCAAAAGACTTCAAAAGTGATAATCTATGTAATAATCTGTTCTATTTGACGCCAGAAAAATAACAACATAACAATAGTTTATTTATGTAAATATAATGCCTCTTGTCGGTGCCTGTGAATACTAGTCTGTTTCCAATGGTTAAAAAAAATGGGTTAAAAAAAATTACACTATACTTTTTTATAATAGTTTTATTTTGAACCATGGACCTTGTAGTTAAAAATAAGTATCATCCTCAAATTTTCATGTCATTATTTCGACGGCCATCTTGGATTTCAAAATGGCCGCCATGAAAACAATAAGTATACAATATTATTGTAAAGATGCTCATAATTTTTTTATTAATGCTCAGATTTTGTTCATACTTAATCAAAATGACCACATGATTAAACCCTTAAATTTTAAATATCTAAATGTGACTTTGATCTTTAATGACCTTGACCTTCAAGGTCACAGGTTAAAATTGTATTATTTTGATCGAATGTATTATGTGTACATTACTTTTTTCTGAGTTTTACATTCTTTTGAACTTATGAATGGTTTATTTCAATGTTTAATCATTTCTGAACAGAAAAAGTATCCTCCTCAAACTTTCATGTTATTATTTTGGCGGCCATCTTGGATTTCAAAATGACCTCTATGAAAACAATACCTTTACAATATTTATTTAATGTGTTCATTACTTTTTCATTTATGCTCAGGTTGTATTCATACTTTGACACAGAACCCACAATAATAAGCCCTTACATTTGGGAGGTATAAAGGTGACTTGATCCTTTGTGACCTTGACCTTTCCCAAGGTCAAAGGTCAAAATATTGCTAAAATTTGATATAAGATATGGTGTATACATGATTATTTTTGTGTGTCTTAGGTTCTTTGGAACTTATAATTGGTTTATTTCCCTGTTTGATCATTTTTAATCAGGAAAAGTATTATCCTCAACTTTTCATGGTTTTATTTTTGGAGCTATTCTGGATTTCAAAATGGCCACCATAAAAAACTAGACTACATATATATTAATGTAAATAAAAATCCTTACTGCCTGATTTATTCTTAGATTGTATTGATACTTGGACACAATGACCACAATTCTAAGCCCTTAAGTTTTGGAGATACAAATGTGACCTTGATCCTTTATGACCTTGACCTTCATCAAGGTCACAGGTAGAAGTTTGGCTCAATTTGATCAAAGGAATTATGTAAACATGATTATTTTACAGAGACTAGCATTCTTTTGAACTTATAATTGTTTTATTTCAATGTTTTATCATTTGTGATGAGGAAATTGGTAATAATTCATCATACCCAATTACTCATTGTATTATCCTGGCAACCATTTTGGATTTAGAAGCGGAAACCTTCGTAAGGTTTTATAGCGTTAACATATATATTTAAGGATTGAAATCATGGAAAACTGACTTTCATCGAAAAATAAATGTCATTTTGATGATATCTAATTTGCATAAGTGCTGAATTGTAACTCTGCCAGCATTTTATTGGTTTTTAATGCAATCATTGTACAGCCCATTTCCGTTAAAAGTTAATAAGAAAAGGCATTTTTTTCAAAACCATATACATGTAAACGATATTTTGATCAACACACGAAATATAAGCGTTTTATATTAACACATTCCGCAAATCCTTTCGACACACTTGGAAAGCTCGCCAGTTTATGGATTATGTTTTCTCGTATCCAAGTAAATCTTTTCACGTGTAGAATGTCTTTTGAACCTTACATTTCTAAGTTTCTATATTTGCTGGCATGTTATTTTTTTCTTTCTTATAAAATTATGATTTCAATTTGAAATAGCTTGCCTTTTGTATTTAGGAGAATCTTTCGGAATTGAGATAAGTGTTAAATCCTTTCGAGAATCCCGCAACAAAAGACGTCGCTGTAGTTATTTTTTCATACCAAAAAACTTTTGCTAGCAAAAGCGGCCACTAGTTGCTATTTTTGCTAGCAATTTTTTTAATAACTAATAGCGAAATAGTAATTTAGTCATAAAACGAGGTATCACTTCGAATTATTAAACTGGGCAAGTCCATTTTCAGAGCATAAGGCCTCTAAAAGGTAATTATACAATTTACATGGGCCATGTTTCAGGGCACAAATCTCAAGTTAAAGCGATTTGGACGGGTACTGGCGTATACCACTCGAGAGGTCTGACCTAGGCCTATCACGTGGGCTTTGTGGCTACCCTGGGAAATTCCGTGGGCTTGGGCCAGAGACCACTAAATGTCGGTACTTTCCCTTTTGCATTTAAAATCAGCACTCAGATTGGCCATGTTTCCGTGCTATAATCTAGAGTTAAAGCGATTTGGCCGGGTACTGGCGTATACCACGCAAGAAGTTTGACCTAGGGCTGTCATGTGTACAAAAGTGCTACCCTGGGGAAATTCCGTGGGCTTGTGCCAAAGACCAATAAATGTCGGTACTTTGCCTGATCCGTATAATATCAGCACTCAGATGGGCCATGTTTCCGTAAGCGAATCTCGAGTTAAAGCGATTTGGCCGGGTACTGGCGTAGGAATTGTTGATTAGTTTACAAATGATTTTCTATATTGTATAGATACTCGTATATGCACCTCAAAACCTTGGACAATTCAATTACAAGCGTTCACATATCAAGAGTGCAATGTATCTAACTTAATTCAATCTGATCAGCATCTATCACTTGAATATCAAAGCGGATATTAAAATATCGAAACTGGTATTAAGATTTAAGTAGTTTTGAAGATAACCATTTCAATTATTAAAATAAAGTTATTATAGTACTAGAGTTGCATCCGTGTTGCAATCTCTTGGGAAACTAAATGGATCATTATCAGTAAATATCTAACTGAAACTATTGTTATCTATTCATGTACATTAGTTTTAACTTTCCTTCTACTTGACTTAGGTCACCGTTTGAAATTAAAGGAAAAGTTGACTGTTTCCAAGAAAAATAATGTCTGTCCTAAAAGGAGTGCATTATAGTACAGTCGAGGCTGTCACATGTGATCCTCGAACAGACTTGCAAAAAATGTCACATGTGAGTCTTTCAATACAGTTCGAATTGGGTTCAATTAACTTGCACTTACCGATAAAGTCAATATGTCCATTTACACATACATTGTATCTCGTCTATAGCGTCTTTACTTTATAACTACCTTATTTTTATGTCAAAAATAGTAAATAACAATTTTAATTCAGGTATTTTTTTTAAAAATACGCTTTTTGTACGTCTGTGATGACAGTAAAGTTATCCAAAAACAAGTCAATAGTAGCGTAACTTTCAGTTTTCACGACAAACTTTCATCGACATTGGACATTCGGTTCAGCAAAATGAAATATTTTACTGGACCTTTTGAAAGTTTACTGGACCACAATAAACATTACTTCTAGTCATCAGGCTTTCTAACTAAAACTATGCACAAATAGCCTCGGTCGATTTATTAAAAATATTTGTCCAAAACAACCTCTTGAGAAATCAGGTCAATTGGTTTCAATAGAAATCAATATGAAACAGTTGTTATCTACTCACTTACATAACTATACGTGTGGATCAAGTGTGTCACTTTTGCTATCCCAATTTTTTTGCTAACTTCAGCGACGTTAAACATTCACCATGCCAGTTTGTACAATAATTTGATTTGGTCAGTAAATTAGTGTTTACCACAACATCAAACTTCGTTTAGAAGTCATGTCTCATTGTTGTGATTAAAATTCTTAGTTTCCTTTACATATGAACAGGAAAACGTTTTATAACAAGTTGCATTATACTATTGAAAATCCTTAATAGTTAACATGACAATTCAACACAATGCTATTTTGAGTTACATTAAGATTATACTTAACTGTTTTTTGTTTGCCATGACAATCACATTGCTGCATTTCGCAGCAATTTTTTACTTGTTGTCTATAGTATGGCAAACCCCTGGTAGAAAGATGGGCTGGCGTTCGTGAAGGCAGGCCCCCCAGTGTCATTAACAATTGTGTCTAGGTTTTTTATCTTAATTATCTGCCATTTGTGGCCAGAACTTAAGGAAACTATATACAATGATAGCATACCATGTGAAAAGCAGAATTATGAAATAACCATACCCCCACCTTGCTTCATTATAAGATTGTTGCCCAATTTAGTATATTTTAGAGCTAACTTTTGTCAGGCATTTACGAAGCTTTACACCATGAATGTTTATACCATGAAAGGATAATAATATCATAAATATGCTATAACTTTGTCTGCTTCTTGCTTAATGTTTGATTATTGCCATTTATCTATCTTTCCATGAACAATTCATGTTATAATGTTTTCCTCTATGCTGCTTTGGTTGCTGTAAAAACCAAAAGAGAACTGTATTCTTACATAGTTTTTTCTCAATTTACCTTCACAGGGTAAATCTGGCTTGAATGTGGTTTCCACTTAACTGTCTAAACCATGTTCATTTCGGTGAAATCATATAATATTTTTAGTAATGATAAATTTCACATATGATTTCATATAACCAAATACACCATCAGTTTAGGGGTAAAAAATTGAATATTATTCTGATGTGCACCATATAAACTTTGCATTTAGAACAGTTGTACTATACAAAAATGTTTAAAAAACTACTCTGGAATACAAACAATCTCTTAGCTGTAACAATATGACAATGACATGGCCTGTGGTATACATTACATCTTTAATGCGCCTAGTAACTTTATGCAGAATTGTAGTGGCAGATATTGAACCTTTAAATTCTGATAAAATGAAAGGACCCAGGTAAGTCATGTCTTGTATACATACATGTATAAACATTTCATAATATTTCCAACTTGAACTTCGTGTCACAGTTTGAGTAGTTAAACCACAGTAAGATTATTTTAATTACATGTTTTCAATACATTTTAACTTTTATTTAAACATTTAATTTTCAAATTGTGATAAAAACGAATAGTATGACACATAACTAAAAACCCGGTTCAAGTAAAAACGAACCGGTTACACACATAAAATTTGTATTGCAATATAAACTTGTATATCCGGTAACTGTTACACCCCTACAAAATACCATAACTAATTGGCATTCAATTTTAGTTAAAATCTGCCGGTCCTATATTCCCTAAATAAGACAGCATTAACAGCCATCTGGCTGATAATATCTTGTAAAACAGAACAGATACTTCATTAAAGGGCATGAGCAATACCCATCACCCAAATAAATACCCACCTCTTTCACTTGAAAAAGATAAAACTAACAGAAATGGCACTGTATACCATTCATATTGTCCTTTACATGTAAATTAAGTTTGATAACATGGCTGCCATGTTTTAGTCAGTGAATGTTTAAGCAGATCAATTGAAAGGCATATGTTTATTCCATTTTTGTTTAGTAAGAAAACTTTTGGATAGCATGGTTTTCAACCATAACTGACTGACAATCTATTTTAGACAAGGAATTTCTATTCAAACATGATGGGGACATGCTGTTCCAAATTGTAGGTATCAATATCTAAGTCATTTATGTTATGTATACTGCTGTTAGTGGAGCAGAGATGTGGCCTTACTGTGTTTGTTTATTCATGACCTTACATTCTAGTTTTGGCTTTTAGTAAAGCTGAATGGGTCGGACGCGTTAGAGAATCTGTCCATTTATGACTGGAGACCTCTTGGCTCTTGCAGGAGATGAGATAGCCTTAAACCTGGAAAGAGTAGATCTCAGGTTAACACATTTATGTTGTAGACAAGACCCTTGATTGCCACCACTCTTGACTCCAAATTGAAATATCTCTGATATATTTCCATCAAATTGAACATTACTTTGAATAAGTTTATGTGCACAGACAATTTAAGGCAACCGTTTTTACATATTTTCAGTGCTAAATACATGTATGTCAAGCAATTTTTTCATGTCACACACTTATGATATCTTTGTAAATACATTTAAACATGCTTGTCATCGATGATAGCATTTATATAATTCAATTAATTACGTGATAAAGGCCTATACAAAAAGCCTTGATTGTTATACATCATGTAACATGTATAAATATGTGAAGAGGGTTGTGAAAAAATGGGGCAAAATGGAAAAATGACCGAATTACAGTTACTGAAAAGTACTAGCATCTAAGACCTCATTTTGGGAAGTAGTAACTGAAGTGGAAATTTGAGGCTGAAAAGAGCAAAAAATGCTCTACCTCAGTGTTGCCATGGTAAATAGAATAAGGGTCCAAAAGAAATTGTTCTAAAGTTAACACACCCAGGGAATACCTTTGCCAAGTTGCAATCAATACGTAATGAAAAATGAGCGTCTTGAAATAGCTCTATTGCATTACTTAAATTGCAAAAATATGGACAATTTTCACCCATGCCCCAATCAGAAAAGGGTTAAATGGTTATGATTTTTAAAGAATTTTGTCTTAATTTGTTTTATTTCTAACCTATTGCTCTAAGAATATCTAAACTTGTGTGTATCACTCAAAGTTTTCAACAAGATGTAGGAAAAAAGGGAATTCACTCGATAAAATCATTGTTTTTAACTATGGTGGCCATTTTGAATAATAGAAAATGGTGTTATATACCCACAATAGTTCTAATATCATTGAAAAATGTTCTAAACATGATTTAATTTCTATAATAATTGATTTGCATTCAAAATCATCAATAAATACAACCATGACGTCGTCTATTATGGATAAGTGCAGTCAAAATTGGTGGCCATTTTAAAATTCAAGATGGCTGCCAAACCGGAAGTGTGAAAATTTGAGGATGATACTTTTTTTACTCGGCACATCTCACTCTTTGAAAAAAACATACTTTATATAATTTTTTAATTCACCATTCGCCATATACTATACCATAGATATCAGATTTGTAAAACAAACCAATCATTATAATATTATGTATAATAATATTTAAATGATGTCTTTGGAGATTATTATGAACTTTCTCTACTGACGTTCTTGGCATGTTACTGCATTACAAATGTCTTATCCTAACAGTATTAATAACTTGGTAGCATTATGAAAGCATTGTTTCATACTCTAAAGTATGAGCTATGATTAATTCTTTGACTTAGGCCTGACCATTTTAAACTATTACACAATTTACCTAGATTTATATAACTAGGACTGCAAGTCTACTGCTGATCAGATTTTAGGAAATCTAGTCTTCCTTGAGTATCAGCAAATAGATTTTACCTCTGGTGAGGTATAACCCTAGCCTGGATTCCAGGCGATGAAGTATTTTATTTTCAATAATTCTCCAACTAATTATCTTGAGCCAGTCTACATCTCTATCTGAACTTCATTGATAATTCAGACATCTCTCTCAATGCAGTATGATAGAAAATAGACTGGCTACAATATAAGTATGTTATAATGTATAAAATATAAATAAAAAGACAAAACAAACTAATTATCAGACTAGTAGCTAGTCTAGTATAACCCTTGAGCTAATTTTTAACCTATTGCAGTCATTGCCTTTACTGTTCTCTAGTTATAACATGTTAATTTGTAAAAGGGCAAAATTTATTATTTGTCAGTTAGCCCAATTATGATTTTTGCTAGTCTGATTAATATTTTCGCAAGTCTTTGGCTTCTGGCTTGTGGTTTAAATTTTAGGGAACCATTACCGATAGTCTGGTACTACTGATAAGCTTTATAGTACTGTTTGCTTTCTACTTTGTAACCAAGTATAATTTATTAAGATGACTAAATGCAGGCCCGGATTTACCGGGGGGGCACAGGGGGCACGTGCCCCCCCCCACCTGGCCCCACAGATATTGATTCTTATACAAAGAAAAGGGCACAAAATCGGCACCATCATAGCAATATCAACTCGACTTTTAGATTAATTTTAATATGAAATCATTCATCCGAGCTATTAAAAAAGATAATGATCTAAATTGATACATTCAAGCATCTCAGGGTACCAAGATCGAGCCTTATCAAGCGTTCAAATCATTGATCGTGCAAGTGTATGGTCCCTCTAGACAGACACATAGATACCAATTGCTATGTTTATTGTCTATATTACACATACCTCAACAGAATATTTAAGACCGTCACCAGTGAAATTACCATGGTAACTAGCTTACGAGGCCTAAATTTGGTTATTGTGCACTCTCTAATCTTATTTACTAGTGGGAATCATCGGCGTTTTCATAGCAAGTTAGACAGAGAAAAGACGAGGACAGCTAGTCAAGTGCATTTTATATGTCACTATTATGACACTCGAACTTAGTTAATTTCGAAAACATGCACGATCGTCTGATGATTTTTTATGGTATTAGAATTCCGAATAACTTTTAAAAAGTGACCGAGCCTAAACATAAATTAAGTATTTATGGAGGACATCGGCGTTTTTCATATCAAGTAATAGACTGAGAAATGCCGAGTATAGTCGAATGAATGTTTGTCATTAAAATGAGTTAATTAAAAGTTAGTTAAAATCGGAAAAAGCGAGCGTTTATGTTATTGTTTTTTTCTTTAGAAAATGTTGGTAAATGAATTAAACTTTCAAGTAACTTTTCAAGAGTGACCTACCCTACATGTACAACAAGTTTTCTTACGAAAAACAAGACAAAAATTAATCAGTGGTTAAACATTTTTTTCATCCAATCATAAATTAATAGGCTTGTGTTTCGTTAATTTTTAAATCGTTGCTTTTATTTTATATCATTTTACGTGTTTAAAATACTTGTATTCCTAATAATTTTTCCAAAGGAATCGAAAATAATGTGATTCGTCGGCGGATTTCCACGTTTTGGATCGTCCCAACAACCATTCTTGTAAATCCACTGAAACGTCCGAAAAACTCACAACAACGCCGAATTTCAACACAATAAACTCTTATTTAAAACAAAGTATCATAACCCGGCTTTTTTAGATGTTAAATCGGAGAATTTTCTCATTGCATTCGGTGATTTTACACAAGTTACCAAGTGTATTTTTTATAAATTCTCGGCATTTACACGATGAAATTGCTGATTTTTTTGTAAAATCGGGATTTTATCCATTCTTATTATATATTGGATTTAATAAGCCAACAAATTAAATCTAAACGAACAAAACGGGCGCATGCATGAAGGATACCTCAATTATAGCGCTCAATATTTCCTTGGTAGTGCCCAAAAGTGCTTAAAATGTAATGATAATTTACCAAATTTTAGCTTCATTTTATCCTTTTAAAGTGTGTTCAAAAGTGCTCAGATTTACACCTTTGACATGCAAAAATTCAAAATTTTTCCACATCTTCGGGAGGGGATACCCCTCCCGTACCCACCCTAACCGTACTCCCCACTAACGACCCCTCTGTATCAGACCCTGTGATCTAACTCACATGACTGCATTTTCTTTATTCATGAATATTTATTAAAAGGTAATCAATCACATGAATCTGAATTGTTACGCATTGCATCACTTTTCTACAGAAAAAATGATAATTAACCTTGTTTAAGCTTCATTCAATTTGTTTAAAAGAGCATTTTAAAGTGCTCAGATTTGCACCTTTGACATGTGAAAAACTCAAAATATCCTATACCGTCTAGAGGGGGTACCCCTCCCGAACCCACCCCCTGTGCCCCCCCCCACTTACGACCTTTCTGGATCCGGCCCTGAAATGTATGATTGATTGAACTTCACAATTAAATTCATGCAGATTTGTTTGAAAATAAGTAGCCCATGTACTATCTACCTAGTAAGTCTTGGCTAAAATCATTGTATAAATACTTGAATGAAGCTGTATGGTGTTTAATAACAGACCTCAGAACTTTTTACTTTTATTTAGAAAATCTTGTCTTAATACTAATAAAGTTAAGTATTTTATTTATTGTTTATATGTTATATGTATGATTTGTTTATTCTTTCCAGGGCTTTGTTCCATTGTTTTCTACATGGGAGAGTTTTTATACCCGGCACATGTTCAGACGTGTTTCTGATGTATTTAATACACCTGTGAGCGGAGTACCAGCGGCAAGAGTGGAAGTTATAAAACGTGTCACACATGATTATGGATGGAACTATGAGTAAATATTTATGCATTTTATGTTATCATTATTCTCCTGTTGGAAGTCAACATTGTAACAGTTGAGTGCACTGTTTTTTGTGCTTTAGTTGGCTCACATATGCATTTTTCAATTCAGCTGTCTAAGCCAGCTTTTAACCTATATTTTTAACCAGATTTTTCAACGAAAAAATTCAAATAATAGTTTGGTCAAACACGGGTGGACGGGCGGGCGTCCAGTGTCGTTACCAAATTGCGTGAAAGTTTTCAATTTAGCATATATTTCTGCCATTTATTGTCAGATCTTTATGTAACTTCATACAATGATAACATACTATGTGATGAACAGAATTAGAAAGTAGTCTGGCGTTATTATGGATTGATCCCTCTGAAATTTTTGCGTCAAAATTTTTAAAACTGGCTTTTATGTGGTTTCCACTTTTCATTTCTTGTAAATCAGTACAATTTGCTTTACCATACCTGTTTGTACAATGAAATTTTCTTTCGGTATAGAGAAATGGATAAAAGATATTGTGACATTGGTTATTTGTGATAAACAGTTGTTGCTGACTATATACTCAGTGTATTATGGTTGACTGACTGTGCTGATTGATAATACATTCGTGGTGGTATGCTCCTGTGCGTACGACTGAACAGCGAATATGACAGCGCTAGTGAAAGTCACTTATTTGGTATAGTCAGGCTAGTTGATAATTTTGTCATATACTGTATGTTATAATGATTGGGCTAGTGCCCAAAATGTCTTAGGTGGTAAGTCATTATCTGTTTGTCCATTAAGTGAACTTTACCTGTTGTTTAGAACCTCTTGAATAAGATCTGGAATCTGGGGCCCTTAACTGAGGTTCTAGTGAATTTACTGTCATTGACAGTTGGTCAGTTTGTTGCTATAATTATCTGAACTATTAAAGCTTGAACCTTGGATTAAAATGAGACGAAATTGTTGCAAAATAATATTCTTTACTCAACATAATTTATAATTTCATTTGTGCATTATTTCCCTGTCTCATAAATCTTTCATCTTTCAAGCCTCTAGACATTTACAACCTAATCCGAATCGTAATTTGAAATCTACAATTGTAAAATTTGAGGGGTTTTCTCAAACTAGTCAATACTGTGTTTATGTACTATTCATGGTCAACAGCACTGTTGTGTAGTTATCACGATCGCCCGTCTGTATGTATGTGTATCGAAATTTACATGAAGCATGGGCGTATATAATGTGATTTGAAGGGGACATTTCCCATTGATGATACCTTTAAATTGATATTATCATTTAACTTTACCATTCATAATTAATTTATCTGTGTTTCACGTCCGTGTCTCATGTAAATGAACATTTGATAACATTTATGCGACATAAAATGATGTAACTGTATTCAAAATTTGTTTCTCATGTTAAAATTGGAGAAAAGAAAGCTCCTTCATTCATAAACCACCACCAGAACACAAAGAAAAATCTTATTACCTAATGTACTTTTTCCGGCTGCTTAGGTATGGTGTTAATTCGTTTAAGAGTAAGAGACGCATTTGTTGACATTTCTGTAAAATCACAGGTAAGACACAGGAATCTCTCTTTAATCTACCCAATTACATGAACTTTAAAGAACTAAGACCATGTTATCCAAGCAGAACCGTGTGTAATTGCATACAATTTTGTATTCTTTGGTTGAGATATTATCCTACGTAGAATCTGTTGTTAGCCATGTTCGTTTTTTATTGTTGTAGCGTTGGAAAACGAAATCAAAACTTTGAGTCTTATATTCACGCCAAAGTTTAATAAAATGGCCAACTAATGTGCGAGAAAAATGTTATTATGCCATCCATACACATGTGGAGACACATGGCGTACATGTAATTCTAAATGAGACGAATTGGAACGAATTTGAATTTTCCTGATACTTTATATCTTTTAGGTGACAAATTGTATCCCAATCGAGGACCGATAATTACACTATACCACTGCACTGTTCGTCCAGAAACATACAAGTTTGTGCCCGAAGTGTTTAAAATAAAAGTTAAAAGTTAAAGTGGGGTTTAAAGTCTGCTTCCATCTACATGTTCAGCCCACTTTACAATCTTGTACTATAACTCCTGGTCACTGAAATCACCCTCTGGCAGGCGATCCCTCACAGTACCCATTTACTCCTGGGTGGAGTGGAACAATTTTAGGTTAATTTCTTGCTCAAGGAAATAAGCAGTGCCCGTAGCGGGGATCGAACCCGTGACCTCTCGATCCCTAAGCGCGCGTCCTACCACTGGACCACTGCTCCTAAAACAAAATTATACGTAAACGTCGTGAATACGCAGGACATATAATTGCGGTATTGGAATCTTACAAAAGTATCGGATTCCTGAGCTCGATAATTTTTACATGACTTGGAAATTTGGCGATCTAAAAAAACCTACCTCTAGAATTCCTCAGTCAGTTTTGAAGGCAATTTTATAAAAATTACTCATAGCTTTAAAGCCCCTTTACTAAATAGAACGCTGATAATTGTCAAGTATCATGCTTTTGCTTAAAACTCATGCAAACATTCAATGAATATATAAAACGCATATAAGATACAAAAAAACACAAGTATTTGCTCCAGAATTTGTACTAATATTATTTTGAAATTAGCGATAAAACCCAACGTAATGACTGTACGGAAAATCACGGAACTCAACGAACTAGATCGGAACATCCCGTCGTGGCTAAAAATAACTACAACTTCAAATCTTAAGTCAACAAATTTTCTGCTTTGATAAATACACGTTTTGTATAGTGAATTTCGTGCTAAAGGCAATTAAAACTCACGAAATCATGTAAATAGTTTTATACATGAACATATACTGACGGGAAAAAGAAAAGAACCCATTAAGTCTTACGTTATGCAAAAACGTTTGCTGATAGGCCACATTCAGGTAGAATGAGTGTAATGTCGGTAAGACAACTAGATAATTTATATTTACGCCAACGACATTCGCGTGACAGATTTTCATGGCAGTATCTACGTCATGTGTGGTGAAAGATAACCGAGTATGTCAAATAAGTCGACAAACAACGGAAATCTTCTTGTTTGGCGTAAAGAGTTCTTAAGATATGCCACCGTCATCAACGTTTATCTCTCTGCTCGTATCATCGCGGCCGTAGTGTTGAAATAATGAAGAGCTCAGTGAGGATTCGCGTTTTGGCTTATGTAACGTCCTCAGATTTATCAATGTTTCAAAACGAGTTTAGGCCACAACTTGTTGTTGGCTAAGGTAATCTCGTGGACACATCACATATACTAGCTTTTATGCTCTGTGAGTGTCTCTATATTCGGGCAACGTTATGACAGTGTCTATCAGCATAGTAACGACATACCTCACGGTGCGCATGTCACCAAGGACTTCTTCCTGGGTGACAACATTAATGTTTTCTTATTTATTCTTTATCACGAAAATTATGTACCTAGTAGAAATGAGGCGTTTCTTTTTAGCATCAGTTTAGATGTTTGCGTACTCAAAATATGCATGCACTGATTTCTCGAGTAAATCACTGGAAAAACGATATGACCTATCCAACACTTTACAATTTTGTGTAAATTTTGTCAAACACCTTTTAAGCAACTTGATTGGGTGAGAGGATATCTCCGTAATCTAATTTGCATGTTATAAAAGTACCCTACTTTTATAAGAAATTGATATTTTGAATAACTTGACCCCTAAAAGGGAACCCGCTAGAGAGAGTTATTATAATCCAAAGGCAGTCATATTCTATTGTCTATTTGATGGTTTTACTTGTTTTTAAATAGATGATAAAGATTTTGGCTTCGTTTAGTGGCTTTAATACAATTTGTTGCGTATGATTACAAATACAAACGTTAACAACCTTATAAAACCCCATTTTAATATCAAGTTATCCCGAATTATCCTTGTCTGTAAATAAGTGCAGCACATGAATTTAAACTCATTCATATATACACCCAAGTCATATGTACACTTGATACGCAGCTGTAAGGCTTAATGTGTAATTACCAAAATTCGTTTGAGCAAACCCCCGTACTTATTCAATTTTAGATTTCATATTCAACTTCGGATTAGGTTGTAAATGTCTAGAATAATTATGAAATATAAAATGGCTTCTTGCTATTTATGAAAATCAAATTTCCTCTGATACTACCTTTGATGTGCAGACCTGTCAATACTAAATAGTAAAATTCATCTCAAAGGGGGGGATGTAGTTGACAGACAATACTGAAATATCTTGTTTTCAACTTGATTTTAAGCATATTAGCCTATTATCTAGTCTACTGAACATTATAATAGGAAGATATTATGTAAGCTTTGTAAGATCATTGTTGCAATAGATGTTTAAACTTCATTTGAGCTAATGTCATTCATTTTGAGTTAAAAAGTTATAAGTAAAGGTGCAGTTTAAAGTCTGCTTCATAAAATTATACTTGTTCTGCCATCTTTACAATTTTATATGATTACTCTTGATCAATGTT
Organism: Mactra quadrangularis; assembly: GCA_025267735.1. NCBI lineage: Eukaryota > Metazoa > Mollusca > Bivalvia > Venerida > Mactridae > Mactra > Mactra quadrangularis. The sequence continues at coordinate 36,617,145 of CM046305.1, read as the reverse complement.
TAGTTTTAACAATATATAGATGATTAGATCTATTACTGAATATGTTAAATGTTTTACATAACAAATCTTAGCTTTAAAATTCTGCTTTATTGACTAACTAGTTAGAGTTTTTCAAATTGTTATCTTCAACCTATGTTTTTGTTATTTCCTATTTTAATGTATGCCTTCTCATGATTACTATGATGTGATGTGAAATCTGATACAGAGTGTAATTTAAGATAGTTTAGATATTTCAATACCTCTGGGACAAAAACATTCAGGTTTACAGCTTTCTCTGATTTGTTATGCATTTGGCTGTTTTGAAATTGTCTTCATGAGAGACATCACCTGAAATTCAAATTACTGACTGTTTCTGGAAAGACTAAAAGTCTGGAATTAGCTAGTAATAAGTTACTAGACATGCTCTTCCCTCAGTGACAACTTCCCTACTTTATTTAAAATCAATGGTAAGACGCAGTAATGGCCATAGAAATTATTTCATGACTAAGCTTCATGAAAGTATGCCCCACCTGGGAATCAAACCTACAGACCCTCGATCAGTTGACTTGTGCACTACTGACTTAGCCAATCTGATTCAAACCGGATCTAAAATTCTCTGCTTGTCTATTTGCTGATTCAAGATCTGGCTACTTGGTTATGAGGGTCAATGTAGTAAGATGATGAGAAGCTGAGTTGTTATACTGTAGGGGACAGGGCTTAACATTTAAGGTCATCCTATTGCCCCTGATAGCCTACATTTGGGTTCGGGCTACTTGTAACTGCTACATTGCAAGTAAACATTTGGTTGAAGTCCGGGGGGGGGGTAAAAATGGGATGAGGGGATGAGTCTAATTTCTTCGACTATGATAGTGTTATATACATGTATAACTAATAATTTTCTATTAGTATTGTACTGATTTTGAATCTTAATAAAACTTCATGTACCTACTTTAATCTAACTGCTGTAATATTATGAATACAAAAGTGCTCTTAAATGTGATATTATTTGTTAACATGAAAGTATATCTATCTATAAGTTTCCTTTATAGATATGGGTGATAACAAGTTAAATATCTTTTCAATTTGTTGGCCACAAATTTGCTTAACATATCAATAGAGATAAAATGTTCAATATAAATCAAGTCTAGATTTAAGATTTTTTATGGGACGGGGAAATTGTACACCAAACTGAGGAAAAAAGGGGTAAGTTTCATTTGGGGAAGCAGCTTATATTTTGGCTTCTTCCAAGAGAAGTATTTTGGCCCTGATGACTTCTACTGTATAAGAGATCCCAGTAATCTAGACGACTGGGTAACATGTTTTCTCTATCTAAGAACTTGCTCTTCTCATAATTAAACAAGGTCAACATGTTGACTGTCACGTTGCTTATTAGGGGGCCTACTGGTTTTTTACTTGTGTCCTGCGCAATAGGCTATGTCACAAATGTGTAGGATTTTGAATCTTGTGTCTCGAGTGGGTTGCTGGTTCAGGCTTTAATCTCAGGTTAGCCATACCCTTCCATGAAAATTTGGCGTTATTTTTATTTTCCTTCATTAAAAACATATAATATATTATAGAGAAGTAATCAGCCTTGTGGAATGGTGGATGAGTACTTCTTATAGACAAAAGTTAGAGAAAGCTTAGTCATCTGACCTGGTTGCCCTTAAATGACCATTTGTGTTGAAAAAACTACTGATCCCTTTACTAGGGCTGCCTACACTCCCAAGATCTCTGTATTACTGGTCCCTTTGGCATTTTATCCTGTGATAAATATCTTTATCTCTCAAGTAAATTTTAATGAGTTGACACAATGATAAATACTTTGTTAGTCTAGTTAACAAGTTATTTATTACAAGTGTTTAAACACTAGAAATGATACATTGTACTGACAGTTAACGGTTTGTGTTTTATGTTTTCATTTACAAGACTTAAAACTGTGGAATTTAGTTATCAAACTTTTCTTGTCTTAATCTTAATTTTCTTCTGCTGATTTCTAGCTAATGATATACGGTTCATTCTCAACCTGACATTCTAAATTGAGCCTTTGCTTGTTAGCAAAGCATGCATGCTCCAATAATTGCATCCAAACACAGGGTTTTACATTGCACTCAAATATTAGGGGTCCAATGGACGCAGGTCCTGTGTATATAGGGGTTCCTGGAGCGAATGTAGCGACAACATCATGAATAACGTCATGCGGGCATAATAATAGTATATACAGTGTATATACTGGAGTTCTAGCAGCTTCTTTTACACTCCTTGTCTGACTTGATATATTGATATATCACCGATGCTTACCTTTCGATATATTAATACAACATTTTCTATCAATGACAGCCCTACTTTGTACTTTGTATATCATTTAATTTGAAGTGTTTATTTTGTATAATTTCAGGCTTCTTAGAGATGAAAAGATCAATATGTTAAACTTAGGTTCTTTTAATTATCTTGGTTTTTCTCAAAATGAAGGTCCATGTTATGAGGCTGCTAAAGCTGTTACACATACATATGGATTATCACCATGTGCCAGCAGACAAGAAATGGGTAAGTTTACATATTATGGATGTTAATATGCAGTGCCATCCAAAATTACCTTTAACATTTTATTTTTGATGTATTAATTTACACGTATGGATAGTTATAGGGATGCGTTTTTTCGTAAAGAGTTGGTCCAAGTTGACTGGTAAAGAGTTGACGAAATGCAAGTAGTCCGGCATTAAGCTCCGCCTACTATCTGTCTACTTTTTAGCTCGACTTTTTGAAGAAAGTGAGAGCTATTGCTATCACTTTTGCGTCGGCGTTGGCGTTGGCGTTGGTTTTCAGGTTAAATTTTTTTGAAACACTTATAACTTCAACAATATCCAAGTTAATTTATTGAAAGTTGGTATACTTATTTAGTGGGACTATATTAACCATTCTGTGAAAGGGGATAACTCTGGATGAATTATTTTATGAGTTATTGCCCTTTTATACTTAAAAAATGCAAAATATGAGGTTAAAGTTTTTCCTATGTAGAATATCTTCAATACTGATCAAGATATTTGACTTAAAGTTTGTATACTTATTTGTCGGTACTATATCTACCCGACTATGAAGGGATGTAACTGTGGATGAATTATTTTTGTTGTAATTGTCCTTTAATACTTAAGAAAAATGCAAAATTTAATGTTAAAATTATTTCTTTATGTAATATCTTTAATACTAATCAAGATATTTGACTTTAAGTTTGTATTCTTAATTATGGGTACTATATCTACACAACTATAAAGGAACGTTACTTTGGATAAATTATTGTTGGAGTTATGCCCCTTACTACTTTAACATTTAAGATTAAAATTTGTTCTAATGGGATATATTTTGAACTTATGAATATATTTGAATGAAAGTTGGAATGCTTATTCGTCAGTTCTTCATCTATCGGACTATAAAGGGACATAACTCTAGATGAATTACTTCTGAGTTATTCCCCTTTATACTTGGGTTATGTTTGCTCAAATTTAATATATTTTGTTTGATAGAAAGTTAGTATACTTTTTCATCAGTACTGCATCTAGTCAAATACAATGGGACGTAATAATTGATGAATTATTGTTGGAGTTGTGACTTTTTTCAACTTTTTAATTCGGGAGAAAGTATTATGAAGTGAAATATTTTCAATACTTATGAAGATATTTAAATGACAATTAGTATGCTTATTCATCAGTACTACATCTACGCGACTACAAAGGGACATTACTCATGATTTTTTTTTTGAAGTTATGCCCCTTACTTTAATTTTGAATTTAGTTCAAATTGAAATACAATGTATTTATAGTTCTTCACATAGATATTTAAATGAAAGTAGGTATGCCTATTCGTTGATACTATGTCTACTTTACTCTGAAGGGGCGTTACTATGGATGAATGTTCTAGGAGTAATGCCCCTTTTATATTTTACAAATATGAATTGGTAATTATTGTTTGACTGAATTATATCCTTTCAAAACTTATGTCCTGTCTTGAAATTACTTTTGTTTAAAGATAAGCTTTGCCATGAACAAAATACCCGAAAAGTCGAGCGCGCTGTCCTTGGACTACTCTTGTTCAAACATACATGAACTCTACATGATATAGACAGACCTAGCAAAATGATAAAACGTGTATTCGGGTGGTCATTCAGTTAGAGCCCCGGTGGGCCCCTGTTTATGTGGTCTACTAATATCAAGGGACTCAGAGGACCTAACAACTAAATCAAAATCTGTTTTGTTTCGTGAGCAAAGTTGAAACGCATGCAAAAGCTCGATACAAAATCGTACAGACATTGTGTTTGAAAGGGCTGCATAAAAAATTAATATCTAACAAAATATGTTTAATCGTTGGAGTTTTAAGTCTTTCTGGGTCGAAAAAAATTTATATGAATGGTACACAAGTATTAAATAAAGTTTTAAGTATAAAAATCAGAATAAAGACCCCGAATGCAGTGTATACAAAAACTCTTTACGAACTTGAACGGAAAATTGCAAATCTGCAATATTTTAGTAAAATTGGTAAAAAGTTTTCGTTTGGCATAAAATAGAATAATTATGAAACTCGGGTTCTAAAAAAACGATAAATATTAGAATAATGAGCTTGAATAAACAGGGTGGAGAATCAAAACCAGTTCGTATCACTCAAAACGTAAACAAACGGACGCCATTTTGGAAAATTTCAGGTATTTTTTCTAATTTACTCTTTTATTCGTCCACCAATGAACAAACGAAAATTACTATAACACGCTACTCATTTTTCCGCTTCTAGTGATGTATATTACCTACAGATTCAATTAGAATTTCAACAAGTTATCCCGGACATTGGAATCGAAGTGAGCAAAAATTGGATCGTATTTGACGGATGCGAACTGGTTCAAATTCATACTCTAGCCTAGTTTATCACAAAAAAGCATTTATTCTCGTTAAAATTGCTATGTATAACCCACGGAACACGTATGTAGTCTTGTAGTAAAGTATCAACTCCTCCAGATATAGTTTGGACATAAAAACAGAATTTTTGAAGAATGATGCGAACCGGTTCAGATTAATACAATGATACGAACCGGTTCAGATTTATGATATTTTACTCTTTACTTCATTTGCATACGTTCTTTGCCGATGTCTGTTTCACGGCATTAATATTAAAAACTTGCACAATCGTCATTCTGTACACAAATGGTCTGACTGACATTTGTACGGAGACGCCGAGCATCATGGGTAAAACTGTTTACTTACCTAAAAACACGTGGCAATGTTTACATTCTAGTAATTTCCCCCAACAAGTATACTCAACATATAGAGTATGTATTTTGTGACTACTCAATAAAATTTTGCTATCCAACCAACTTTCCTCATTAAATTAACTTTTACAGTAATTAAACCTCCGTCTTAACGTGTTTACATCTGTCATTCTTTACACAGACATTTGAAATCGAAAGTAGAATACACAGTTTAACTATGCTTCTGTATTTTAGATGTTTAAATGTACCTTGAATACATGGATTTATATTCCTGTTGCTATAATTCATAATTTATTTTAAATTTTAACAATGATTTTGTCAAAAACCGAAAAAATCCAAAGATTTTGTCTTCATGCGCCGCACTATATTATGTTGCGTACTAAAACGCCAAAATCTGGGAAGGTTGTGCGGGTTAGTACACGGGTGATATCTTCACCATCTATTTATAGAATGCAATGTCGTTCATTTAAATATGGAACAGTATTGTACCATTATTATTTTAGGACCAAAATTAAAAATACACATGTTTTCCCTTTCTCGACCGACGACCAAAAAACCCGCCCAATCAAAAGTTTTATTGCCGAAATCAGGATTTTTTTCAATTCAATCTGGATGTAGGACTTTTAACAACGATTTTTTCTGACCCGGCGTTCAAGCAGTGATTCATTTTGCCGTGCGTCCTGCGTTAGAGACGCAAACTTTGAACCGCGGACATGCGTCAATTGATAAATGATAACGTGTTGGCAGTTAATTTATACATATAAGGTTAGGTGATAATTAGCACCGAGTAATGACTGTTTTAGTAAAATTTGTCGTGATTTTGACATTTTTTTTATATTTATGAATATCCATAAAAAATCGTAATTTTTACGGGCATATAATTTATCTTTTCATCCGAGTAAGAACAAAGCTCTAATAATAACGTCATTAAAATCAATTTAATGTGAGTCGGCTCTGTGTCCCTTCGAACTTATTGTTAATGTACATCAACTTCTTTGATGATAACCGCCGACCTTAATTATATAATGACGGACGATGTCTTTGTTATTGATTTGAGAGCTGTGTGGTCGGTTGTAAGTAAATGAACTCATATTTATTGATAGTATGATTATGGGCCGTTGCACCGTAACTTTAAGCCTGTTTCACCACAAAGAGTGAAATTATGCGATCCTAACAAATTCGATTTCGCCATGAAAAAACGGCCGTAAGCTATTTCTTTTCGATTTTGCCAAAGAAATCGGCCGCGAGATTTTGTCTTTTCGCCGAAAAATCGGCCGATCATCTCGATTTCGCCGAATAAATCGGCTGATTTTTTTCAGATTTTGCTCAGATTTTTTAATGCGCGTTATACCCGTAAAATTAAAGTAAACCTCAGCTGAAAACTACAGCGTTCTGTAGTATGACATGAAAGGTTACTATCGAATATTACGAATTTTACAGTACATGTATATTATAAATGTTTGTGACTAATATTTTAATAGAAATTTAAACCCACATCATTTTATGATGCTTTAGTAATATGTATATAATTGATCAAAACATTTACTTGACTATAAAAAGTAAATGGCATCGTGAAATTTAACTTATGTCCACAATAATTTTGTAAACGTGGCCGATCGTAATATTTTGTACTGTGGTGTGTGTAAAACAATTCCAAATTAATCCAAGTTAATTAATGTATATAGAATCACTTAGAAATAAACAAGCTAAATTGATAAATACTTCACAATGACAGATAATGACTCAGTCTGCAATTTATCATGAAATTATGTTTTAACATTACAAATGATTCACAAAACTTATTTACTAATGAAAATGAATGTGATAATATTAATATAAAATACACCAAGTCATTGAGACTACACAATAATATTGAATGAAAAATGATTGTTTAAAAATTATGCATTATTTGAAGGACATGCTTTAGTGACCAAAATCTCCAGATTCGTTGTTTTTTGGGTGGGACTCATTGTTTCAAAATATGTCCCATGGACTAATATGTTTTCCAGCTTCAAAATAAATCACTGCGCAAGTAATAATGTGCTGTTGGTCAGTGTTTTTCACTTCGGATATTTTGAGTTTTACAAAATGAATACAGACAGACAGTCTTAAGTAAAATTAACCCAGTGATAAACCAGAGTTTGTGTAAGTGTAACCGCTGTCTCCAGTCCCCAAACGTCGAGATGGATATGTTTTCCAAAAAAGCCGACATACCTACATACATATGTGTTTTATAAGTCATGTTTAGGAAAGAGGAAACATGAATATTTTTATTGTGAATTTAAAATTTCGTCAGCTTGTCATGCACTTTTCGATTCGTACTTGAATCTATTTAGGAGTAGTTTTAGTATGTATTTATTAGGTTTTAATGTGTACGAAAGTCTTTCAATACTTTGAATAGCGAATTGTGAACGTCATTTTGTCTTAATTTAACAACTTTCGCAAACGATTTGACTAATTCGGGATTTTTATCTGAAAATGACTTTATGCTTAACCGAACACCATCTCTTTTTTTGATGATAAAAATGTCAACGTTCCATTCGCATTTACTTTTTCTCCACCCGACCATGCATATGTCCACAGTCATATCTTCATAAACGTAACCGGCGAGTTATATGGTAATATGAATTCATTTTCAGCTAAAACTCCCGACAAAATCAGTTTTGAAATCGAGACAAAAACGAAATAAAATTGTGTAAGTTTGGAAAAATAATGACGTGAAACTGACATCGACAAAGCACGTATGCAAATAAAAATAAAATTTCAAAATACCATAAATCTGAACCGGTTCGTATCATTGTATAAACCTGACCCGGTTCGAATCATTCTCAATAAATTTTATTTTTATGTCAAAACTAAGTCAGGAAGAGTTAATACTTTTCTACAAGACTACACACTTGCCCCGTGGGTTATACATGGCAATTTTAACGAGAAGAAATGCATTTTTGTGATAAACTAGGCAAAAGCATGAATTTGAACCAGTTCGCATCCGTCAAAAATGACCTAATTCTTGCTCATTTCGATTCCAATGTCCGGGATAACTTGTTGAAATTCTAACTGAATCTGTATGTTATATACATCATTATAAGCGGAAAATTGAGTAGCGTGTTATGGTAATTTTTGTTTTCTCATTGGTTGACGATTAAAAGAGTAAATTAGAAAAAATACCTGAAATTTTCCAAAATGGCGTCTGTTTGTTTACATTTTATATGATACGAACTGGTTTTGATTCTCCACCCTGATAAAGTGTATACAAAAACTCATTACAAACTTGAACGGAAAATTGCAAATCTGCAATATTTCTTGTAAAATCGGTAAAGAGTTTTCGAATGGCATAAAATGAAATAATTATGAAACTCAGGTTCTAAAAGAAAAACTTTCTAGATGAATATCTATATATAATAAGAACCCAAACTAGATGTGTGCATAACTTCAATACAAAATTCAACAAAAATTGCAAAAAACAACCCCTTTAAGGTGGTATGGTACATCTGACTTTTTTTAGATTTCCATATAAGTTTTGGTACCGTTGAAAAATTGAAGATATTTCTGATTCGGATCTACACTTTATTTGACGTCATTATTGCTAATAACGTTACCATGACGTCGTAAACATGACGACCGCATGCACTTTTAACGTCAGTCGACAACGGGAAAAAACTTCTATAATGTGTTGCTAAATCTTTATTTTCTGCGCAACAACAAGAAATTATACATCATTTTAAAGCTTACATCATTATCTACCACTTGAACAGTGTAAATAAACATTTTCTCTTAAAACTTTTGAAGGAGACAAAAAATTCCGAATTGGCAACATCAGAAAAAATCCAGAAAAATTGCCTTCAAACTGGTTTTATGAAAAATCTGCCCGATAAATTTTTGCTAAATTTTGATATGATGTAAAGCATTGTATATACTTTTATACAGCAGAATTTGAGAAAAGTTGTCTGCACAGTTTTTCCGCTATATGCATTCAAGTACCGTTGGTATGACGTCAAAGACGTCATTCTGACGTCAAGATAAAGGATTGTTCTGTTTGCCCAAGCCACAGATACTTGGTCATATCTTTTTTATAGTTTTAGGCAAAATGTCCAGGAACATCAAAATATATAAAAACTGTATAGTATATGGCTAGAAAATTATTAAAATGTATTAAATCAGCATTTATAAACTTTAAACACATTGATGTATACATACTCTTTTTCAAAAGTATGAAAATCACATGGAAATAATGCAAGGTTTATCCATTATCAGCGTAACATAAAAATCTTTTTTCGAACAGTTATATGAAAGAAAATAATGAAGTAAATATAATGTTGATGATTAATTGTTTTCATTATGGGTTGTTTTATTTGGCTGAAAACAGTCATTTTAGCCTGAAATAATTAGTGCAATAGATAAAAGATATTACGCAAGGGTTAAAAATCGAAAACACAAATATTTTACCAAAATTCTAAACGGCATTTTATCTGTAAAACAACATAGCCTTTAAGAGAAGACTCGGCAATTATGAGATTCAGAACCAATCAAATAATTATAATAACCGAGGTATTTTATTAAGTCCGTGTTTCTTCTATAGTGGCCGAGTATTTCATCATGATGTCGTAGTGAACATCATATCAGCCCTGAATTTGAAGTCACATATCGTATATAATAACTAATGAATGAGAATTAACAAATACTCTCTCTAGTTGAAACATTTTCGCCTTAGAATTTCCGATGTTTTACAAAAACCGAGGTGTCTTTATGGTCCTGGTGATTCGCGTCACATAGAGCTATTTCTCCTTGACGATTCAATGATTTTGGTTTGTTTGATTTTTTCATGCGAGACATATTTCCCCTCTATTCAGGTCATCCTCGAACTATCAGTGTATGTGAAATTTAGCTCGCTGTATGGCTTTAATCATCAACAAGTTATCACCAATCACTTATCAATCAAATAAAATCTTCCAGTTTAATTATATAGAATTGGAAAGTCAAATCTGAGACTGTTGCGTGCATAAAGATTATTATGTTACCTGGCAATGTGTCCATTCAGTCAATAAACAAGGAAAGTAATTCATTTGGATAAAATGTGTCAAATTATTAAGCATTTTTACATAGCAACCTTGTTCCATTTAGAAGATATACATTCAAACCGGCATTTGCTGATACTTTTCCGTCTGGAACGGCGAAGTTACTATTAGACGCATCCTCATTTACGTATGCACCTATTTTTTGAAATTTGGCACCGTACCCAAGTTGTCTTGTTTCTATATCAAGGTGAATAGTTTTAATTTCATCAAGGTGACATTTATTTTGCTAGCTATTAGAACGTCTGCAATTTTAGTAATATTCAAATCGGCAAAGTTCAAGAGGAAGTCTTTTTATCCAATGCCGGGTGTTATACTACAGTACTACATCCATTCGGAATACATCGACCTTTCATGAATGAATAATCTCGGAAGGATTTAGTGGGGGTCTTCACTGGATTTTTGTGATTTTACTTCCTACGCGAGGCGAATCACGTAACGGTTATACAAAATAGTTATTGCAGTATACACACAGATCTTTGCCATAACTTATTTCTTTGTTTTAAATTGAACTAAATATTGTTCATCGATATCATTGAACTATGTAATTTCAAATTTACGGACTAAAAGCGAAAATTCAGTCATCGCCTAAACGAACTTGTATTTGTTAACTTCAACACTGTTTTTTCCAAATGGCGTCTAAATATGTCCGAGGTTATTAGTAGCGAATGACCGAGGAGTTCCGAATGTACTACATCTTGACGCCAGAATGCCTTTTTTGACGATACCGATAACACTTGAACGCATGTAGCAAAAGAACACTCACTTTTTACCATGTGTTTATTTTCCATGTGTTTCAACCATTAAAAATAGTTTGTATGCATAATATATATGACATGTCACTATGTGTATAAAGTTATAAATGCTGATATACAACATTTATATACAGTTTATAATATGCAAGGCATAAATAATTTCCGTTTGAAGGCGACCACAAAAACATGTCTATATAAAATAATATAATGGAATTCAGCGGCAAAATCATTAAAGATGTACTGAGTTGTCTATTTTGTTGAGCATCATCAGACCACAAAGAACAATACAGTTTAATCGGTAGTGTGTGTTTTCCAACAATAATGTGCAAGAAACTTTTTTGGCCACCTGTGCATGGACGGAAACACCCACAAATTTAAGTTCCAAATTAAGTCTATTGGATGTATTTATAAATGTATCTACGGATGTACAAAGGCTTACTTAGTATAAAATTGTTTGTTTGAATCTATGCTACGATTTTGATATGTATGTTAAAACTATACAATTTTTATATATTTTGATGTTCCTGAGCATTTTGCACAGAAAAAAATCATGACCAAGTACTGGTGGTTATGACAAAAACAAACCTTTATCTTGACGTCAGAATGACGTACTTGACGTCATACTGATAATACTTGAACGCATACAGCGGAACAACCGTACAGACAACTTTTCTCAAATTCTGCTGTATCAAAGTATATACAATGCTTTACATCATATCAAAACTTAGCAAAAATTTATCGGGCAGATTTTTCATAAAACCGGTTTGAAGGCAATTTTTCTGGATTTTTTCTGATGTTGCCAATTCGGAATTTTTTGTCTCCTTCATAAGTTTTAAGAGAAAATGTATATTTACACTGTTCAAGTGGTAGATAATGATGTAAGCTTTAAAATGATGTATAATTTTTTGTTGTGGCGCGGAAAATAAAGATTTAGCAACACATTATAGAAGTTTTTTCCCGTTGTCGACTGACGTAAAAAGTGCACGCGGTCGTCATGTTTACGACGTCATGGTAACGTTATTAGCAATAATGACGTCAAATAAAGTGTAGATCCGAATCAGAAATATCTTCAATTTTACAACGGTACCAAAACTTATATGAAAATCTAAAAAAAGTCAGATGTACCATACCACCTTAAGGTTAAATCTTAAAGAGTTTTTGTTTGTGTAAAAAGTTTTTAGTGGACATTTTTTTTAGTTAAATGTATGGATCACGGGCACTAAAAATGGTTTGTTCATAAAAATCTGAACTTTGAAACCTAATGAAGATGTATAAAAAACTCTTTACGAATTTCAACTGAAATTGCAAAAAACGACCACTTTAAGGTTAAATCTAAGAGATTTTGTTCATGTCTATATTTATTTCAGTGGACAAAAAACTTCGTCCTTGTGGGCCTTATATTATGTGTTTTAGACACGGGCACTCAAAAAAGAGGTTTTTATAAAAATCAGAACAAATGAAGATGTATAAAAATCTCTTTACAAATTTCAACGGAAATTTCAAAAAACGACCGCTTAAGGTAAAATCTACAAAGAGTTTTTATTCATGTATAAAGTGTTTTTCAGAGGGCAAAAAACTTTGGATCTTTTGAGTTTAATGTCTTTCTGGACCTAAAATGATGTGTTTGGAACACAGGTACTTAAAAAATTGTTCTTAGAAACCTCAAGAAGATGTTTAAAAAAAACTCTTAAAAATATCAAATTTACACTGAAATGGCAAAAAAAGCGACCGCTTAAAGGTAAAATCTACAAAGAGTTTGTGTTCATGTATAAAGTATCTTTCAATGGGCAAAAAACTTTGGATATTTTGAGTTTAATGTCTTTCTGGACCTAAAATGATGTGTTTGGGACACGGGTACTTTAAGAATTTTACTTAGAAACCTCATGAAGATGTTTAAAAAACTCTTTACAAATTTACACTGAAATTGCAAAAAACTACCACTTTATGGTTAAATCTGTAAAGAGTTTGTGTTCATGTCTTTTCAGTGGACAAAAAAACTTAAGATCCTTGAGTTTAATGTCTTTCTGGGCCTTAAATTATGTGTTTGATACATGGGTACTAAAAATGTGCTTAGAAACCTGATGAAGATGTATAAAAAAAACTCTTTATAAATTCCAACTAAAATTGCAAAAAACGACCACTCTAAGGTTAAATCTGTAAAGAGTTTGTGTTCATGCATTAAGTGTTTTCAGTGGACAAAAAACTATAGGTCTTTTGAGTTTAATGTCTTTATGGGCCTTAAATGATTTGTATGGAAGACAGGTACTAAAAAAAGAAGTCTGTACATGAAAATCAGAAATTAGAACCCTTAATGACGAAGTGTAAGAAATACTTTACAATTTTTTACAGAAATTCCAAAAAATGAGCCATATAAGGTAAAACCTATAGAGAGTAAAAAACCCTGTATAAAGTTATTTTGTGTGGACAAAATATCTTTACAAACGTGAGCGAAAATTGCAAAAGATAGGCCTACGACGGTATTTTAAATTTTAAGCCTGTATAAAATCTAATATTTTGGTAAAATTCGTAAATGTATTCGTACATGAATAAAGTAAGTTCTCACTGAACAAAACAACATCTAATCGTTAAATTTTAAAGCTTTTTAAGGGTCTTTTTAATCGATTTCAGTGAAAAAGGGAACAATAATTCTCAAAAGGTGATTAATATAGAAGCGTACTTTGTAGCGCTAAACCATAACCTTTTGTTGTGGCGTATTGATTTCTTGTGGGTGTTCACTAAGCCAAAGGACATTAAATAGTTCTATTTTTTGAGGATAAAAATGTTCCTGTCAATAAACATTTCCGGGTTTAAACCCACCATTTTATAATTTAATTTATATTTCCTAGCGAAAATCTATAAAACAGCCTCTCACGAACTCTTTACGACTCGACTTGTACCAACTCTTTACGAAAAAACGCATCCCATAGTTATAATAAATTGTAAGGAAAGTAATAATACTTCATGCAATAAGGGACTTAAGTCAGTTATTTCCCCTTTTATACTCTTCAAATAGGTAGGTTCAATTAGTTACTCAGTTACTCAGATTTTACCCTTACTTTTCAATGTCAATTTGCCACAAATTAATCTTAAATTACATTTTTGTAAATTATTTAATTTGTTTGAAATTCAAGCTACCCGGTAAGTATTTTAAGGGTAAAGAGCTATCTAAGTTTCATTACTTCTGTTAATATCTTCATTAACAAGAAAGATACTAGATGAAATATTTTGTTATCCTTACATAGGAATTCAATGAAAAAATCTGAGGATTCCAACTGTAAGGACCTACTTACCAATTGTATTGCTTCAGATTTTATCAGGGAAAGATAACTGACAAAAGTCCCTTATTGTAATTGTTTTACATATACAAGTCATGTATCTAAAGATCTGCTTTTAATTTCTCTAATATTGGTAAAAAATAAAAACAAATTATAGATTTACAAAAGTTCAAAGGTTATTTTGGATGGCACTGTATTGTATTGTATGAGTGGCACTGTAATTGTATCAATCTTTATAATCAGATCTTAGTTGGATCTTTTGACATTGTGCAGGGGGTCACATGCAGATGACCTTTGTGTTGATCAATCAATGCATAGCATTGAATTTTGACGAAACACTGTTGATAGCATCAGGATTTCATAATTTCTATTATTCAGTCAATTTTTCTTAATTTTTGGATGGTGAGTGTTATTCCTGTGTTGCAATTGGATGAATTATTGCGAATTGATTCATGGATATTAAAATGTAGCAAATATCCTCTGAATGTGACCTTTAATAGGAGCTTGTCTGATGTAAAATAAGCAAAAAATTTGAGACAAAGCTCTTACTGACAAAATTGCTTCATTATTGCTTATTTCACTCAATGGAAGATTAAGTACTATCTCTGTCAATTTAACTTTTAAAGTTTAGTATAGATTGTCATTTTAAGATATTCTTTGTCTTACACATTTATTGTTTGACATGACATAGTTGTAAAAAAGCTTTTTAGTTTTGACTTATTTCATTGGTTTTTGTTTTCAGGTTTATTAGATATACATGCAGAGTTAGACACTTTGGTTGCTGAGTTCCTAGGTACAGAGGCTGCATTTACTGTACCTATGGGGTTTGCCACCAACTCCATGAATATGCCATGTCTTGTGAGCAAGGTTAGTTGATATTCAGTAAAATATAGTTACACTCTGCAATTAAGACCACCTAGGTTATTGCAAAATTATCAATTCCTGACGATTATTAATTATTAAAAGCATTCATTTTTATGGTGCTGGTTGTGGAACTCTGCTGCAATTGTGAAAAGAAATCTTAATTAAGATCATTCTTTTCATCACTTAGGTTTTTCATGGTATTCTTGATAGAGTCATCTTTCTTTTCATTACAATGTTCTTTGTTTGTACCAGTATAACTTCATTTACATATGTAATTATTTAAGAGCTTTTTATACATAAATTCTCTTTCATAAAATGTCCTCCAAAAAGGTCATATTATTAGCTGGATTTTTCAATGAAAAAAATTCGGCTAATAGTTTGGTGAAACATGGCTGGGGGTTTGGGCGGGCGGGTGTCCAGTGTCATTAACAATTGCATTAAAGTTTTCAATTTAGCATATATCTCTGCCAATTATTGTCAGATCTTTATGAAATTTCATACTATGAAAACATACCATGCCATGAACAGAATTAGACAGTAACCACAACTCTACCTGGCTTTATTATGGATTATTTCCCTTTGTAATTTTTGCGTTAAAGTTTTTAAATCCGGCTTTGATGTGGTTTCCACATTACATATCTTGTTTTAATGAAACTGGTTGAAAAAAAATCAAATTAACAATTACCTAATGGTAATAGCTGGAGCTTTTTAACTTCAAAGGGAAGTAACTGCTGTATAAGTCATGATAAAAATTATTTAATTACTTCCCTTCGCAATATTTCATCTGGTTGCTTTTCTTAACACTAATGATCATTCTAGTCATAGATCGGGATGCGCGATAATACTGGTATATTGCAATACGTTTCAAACACAATACGTACCGGTACGGTCCCGCAATATATCGCAATTTTTTTTTATCTTAATCTAATAGACTAATAGTGCATACTCGAACCTGTTTTGCATTATTTGTGGACGCATTTGACCGGAATCTTTTTCAATTTTGGTTTTCCTTTAAATCTATTTTTAGCATAAAGGTCTAGTATAAAGTATTGGCATATCTACCTGTGACGACTTTAACATTACGTAGGGGGGGGGGGTTGGAACTGATGAATATTTTTATGAATTGGCATTGAGTTAGATACGAAAAGAATATATGTTTTCGTAAAATTTAGTTGGTATCATTACTATTTTATTTAAATCTTAACTTTTTCTTATTTTGTATGCTCTTATTCTTTGTTGACCGCCTTTTCCCTCTTTATCTATATCGTCTGCCAAACGCGTCCACCTTTAAGACTTATCAGTGATGTCCATCTATATACACATGGATTAGAGCTTTACTTTATAATATGACATTAAATGAAAATAGTGGCACTTATAGTCTCTTAAACTAATGCCAGCTATTAGAATATATGAAAGGAACATTTGATTTTAAGTAAGATTTGTAATAGTACTTATTTTACTGGACAAAAGTTGAGTTATAAATGTTTGCAATAGCTTAAATAAAGCTTCCACAATGTATAATTGTGTTGAATCTTCATATTGTCAGTAAAATACAAGCATGGGTGCTAAAAAAGCTTATGTTCTAAACTCTCAATATATTGCAATACGTATTGCTATACGCTGTTTGGTATTGCAATATTTCGCAATATGAAATTTCCGGCGATACCCATCTCTAGTCATAGACTTAAGAAATAACTTACAGTTGTCTATATTTTGTTGTCTAATAAAATATAGGCACGAGTTGTGATGCGCGTATGATTAAATCACGAGTGCTTTAGCACGAGTGATTTAATAAGCGCATCAAACGAGTGCCTATACTTTATTAGACAACAAAATATAGACAACTGTAAGTTATTTCGATTCTAACATCGTAAAATACATCCGTAGAAAAAGATATATTTATAGAACTATTTTTAACTGTCAGAAACGTCACGCTGTTGAAATCCACCCCAGTGCAAAGGCCGAAAATAGCATTTATTTACACAATTCTCACAGATAGGTGTTTCTTATTCCGAACAAAAAATATTAAAATCTTAATTATAGAATAGAAACCAAATTGTAAAAGTCAACTCTTATAAACTCGGGCGCCATTTTCGGCTTTGAGCATTTAACGTGGGGAGTAAAATTTCAACAGCCGTCACGAGCTATATTTTGTTGAATTATAAAGCATAGATGACGTCACATTAAATAAAGAGTGAAAACGCACGTGCCTATGTTAGAATATTATATTGATGGTTACATATTATATATCATTTACTTTTATTGACTATATTTTTGCTTAGTCCCCTTTTGTCCATTTTTGGCATGGAGCCTTCTATCAACAATCTATTTATCATACAGAAGTTTTTATTTCACGGCGTCTCAAAGCCGTGATATTGTGGTGGGTAGATTTTGATAGCAATTGGCAAAAGTCACGTGACATAAATCCTTTCGATTTCCAATGCCGACAAATTTATTGTTTTTAATGCAGTCATAGTACAGCCCATTTCCGTTAGAAGTTACATAGAAAAGGCATTTTCGAGGAGAACCATATAAACAATATTTCTATCAACAATGCAACACACGAAAAATCAGCGTTTTACATCAACACATTTCCGCAAATCCTTTCGACTAACATGAAAAAGGGTTGGTATAATTTGCGGACCAACCGGACCAGCGGACCAGTTTAGTATACGGATACAGTTTAACAAATATGCGTATCATAATGTGTGTATAGTCGATATATATTTGAGATTTGCCAATATTTTATTTGAAAAGATAAGATTGATAGAGTTTTCGAAAATTACTCAAATATAAATATATAAATACCAATATCGAAATTATTTTTTAGAAATAAGTTTGCAGAATTTTACTATAAAAAGAATCGTCGATTGCTTCATTACTTATTGTTTTAAATATTATATATTTCAACTGTTTGAGCTTTTGTCATTTGAAAAAAAAATTGATAGGATTCAAATGTAATATTTTAATAATATACCTTTTTGTCCTTTTTAGCGGACTGTATAGATAAAGAAGCCAAATCGTGTAACATTGACTTTTAAATCTTACTTTTACTGAGTTCTATTGACGATCTTTTCGATCTATGATTAAGTGTGGCGGACCAGTTAATTTTACGAGATCAAGTAGATGTAAGATTTTTTTGCGGACTTTTTAATTATGAAGAGTTTTGTACTATATTGACGGACTATTGACCTGAGGTATCACTGCAGCGGACCAGGTTATTTTTATATAAGTTAGTAAAAATGACGGACATTTACACCTAGGTGAAAAGCTCGCCAGTTTTTAATTTGTTCGAATGGATTATGTTTTCTAGTGTCCGAGTAATTTTTTTTCACGAGTGAAAATCTTCTTTGAACCATATATTTCTAATTTTCTATATTTGCTGGCATGTTTTTTTTTTAAATATGATTTCTATTCAAAATAGCTTGCCTTTTGTATTTAGGCGCATCTTTTCGGAATTGAGATACATGTTAAATCATTTCGTGTATCCGGCAACAAAATTCTTCCGTAATAAGTAAAGGTATGACTACTCTCTAATGCACCGGTTCAAAGGATTCACTCGTTGACTTTCTACCTCTGCTAAAATACTACGTGCAAACTGATATTTCTATTTTTAGGCAGAGACACCCACATTTAAATTGCATGACTGTCTCGTGAGTTTAAAAAAAATAAATGCAACAAATGTTCACGCCTGTAATATCAAAATGTCGAAATTCAAAGATGTTGGACAGTTTTGCATTAGTTAGATAACGGAAAATTAAAAAAAAGAAAGTAACCATTGATTTTTTTTAAAACGTGCATCTCTGATCTTTCACCTATAAACATAGAGCAACTTATTGAACTTGAATACAAAGTGTAGCCACGATATATGACGTAAAACGAGGTATTCGTCACTAGTATGATAATATCATATAAGGCGTTGTTTACACGCTCAACCAATACAAATGCGTATAAAGTTTCCAGCTATATTGGAATTTGCTAAACTTTCATTGGCCTTTTAAAGGTTCATAGTAAAGGTCAATATCATTATCGCCAGTCGTTGGACCGGCGATATAGACAATTGTCAAGATTTGAGCAATTTGTAGTCAACACCGGTTGCCTAAAGCCAATCAAAACGATGCATTTGATGTCACATTATGAAAAAATGGACGTCGAAAAGTCAAATTAGGGGTGCGTAAATGAGCTCGTCGAAGCCATGTTTTGTTGGGTTACTTGCTTGAATTATTTACCGAAAATACCTATATTAATATATAAACGTGTGCCAGTTAATTGACAGTTGCAATATAAGACCAAGAAATAATGCTTAACTGTATGTAACATGTTTTATTCTTTCTAAAACTCGCATTTGTTGAAAAATTGCAAACCTAACTTCCCTACTTCGGGGCGAATCTAAATCAATGGTTTTACATAGGGCGCGCTAATTCCTGGTATTCTGTAAATAGACTCACTGGTTTTACATATCTTTACCAGCCCCGTGTTCAGTAACTACTGTTAGCTAATGTTAAGGATACAGGAGAACTCAACCCGAAGCCAACTCAACCTGTGCAATACTCAACACTAAGTTGGGACAACTCAATCCGTTAGTATGATATTGAGTTGTCTTGGGTTGAGCTGTCAATTTGTTAAGTTGTTCCGATTCTACCGTTACGGAATGTTCAAGATAACTGAACACGCTGTTGGGCAGGCTAATTATTGTATTCTAAAACAAAATATACTTGAGACGGTATAACACGCTAGCCCATATTGCTTGAATGTTTTTAATCTATGTAGTATACATGGCTAAACGGTGATTCAAGCATTTTTGGAAATGCTTCAACACGTTTTAAAGCAGCGAATGAATGTAATGTGTTCACTGAGCTGCGAAGGGAGCGTAAGGAATTACCTAGTACAAGGGCCTTACCCAAGTATACGATATATATCGAATACTGGTATTGTAGGTTCGATAGATATATCGGATCGATCGTTTCCGTATCGAACACAATATCGATCAATGACAGTTATGCTTTTGTATTATTCAAAATCCTGGCCTGCAAATCGGTTGATATCTGTTACTCACTGTTGCTGCCAAAAATATTTGTCAGGATCTTTTAACTTTTTCTTTATTTATCACTTTCCGATGTGCACTTAATCCTGGCTGTAACACTCGAGAGAGGGATTGGTAGTATAAAGAGATCAAATATTTTGTATAGCAAATCAACATCCTACTGCTTCTGGACAGTTCGGTATGGGCTGTGGACGAACTTTCTAATGATAATTATGACACGTCTTTACGTCTTAAACCGGTTACGTCATGTTTTGTTCTTTGGAAGTAGCTGTTGTGGTTAAAAGGCCTCTTTTTATGTACTTTGTTTGTCATTTTGCCCGGAAACCAACGATCGCCCCTTATTATACAGATCACTTTTGGGAACCAATAGTCACACGGATTGGTAAGAACAGATCCGCAATGTAAGGAGCACTTGACTGAACAGAAGCGATAAGTCATGTAAATAGCTTCTGTTCTGAAAGACTATATGCTTTCCCTTTTGCCGATCTTTTTAAGCGTCATGCAAATATGAATTACTGGAAATAAATCCGACTGAAACCAAACATCCTGTCGGCATATAGATGGTGTTAAGATCCAGATCATTCTCGTACTCCAAGGTTATCAATATTCTCGATCTAACTAATATCGAGAATCTTACTAGGCTCTGGGAACGAGAATGTTAGATTTGAACAGGAAAACGTTTCATAACAAGTTACTTTTTTATTACTAAAAACCTTAACATGACAATTCAATATAATGCTTTTTTGAGTTACCTTTAGATTATACTTAATAATTCTTTTTTGTTTGCCGTGACTATCCCTTTGCTGCATTTCGCAGCAAATTTTTACTTGTATTCTTTATTGTAGGGATGTTTGATACTTAGTGATGAACTGAATCATGCATCATTGGTACTTGGAAGTCGTCTCACTGGGGCTACTATAAAAACATTTAAACATAATAGTAAGTACCTTTATTTGTGATATCTCTGCCACACATTGATACTAACGTTTCACCCAGTATACCCTTCTTTTTCTTTTTGGTTTGGTTTAACGCTGTTGCAATTTTTTGTATAGGTGTATCGCTGCAGCCAGTCAACCTACTCACTGTTCCTGGAAAGGCTAAATCTCTAGATTTAGCTGTAAATTGAGCTGTAAACTTCATAATGGACAGAGGACTATCAACCTTAGAATTTCCAGTTGATTATATCAATATTCTAACATATCAATCTTCTATTAATATGTTAAGCCTACTTAACAATTATATAATACAACTCAGAATCGTTCAAATCACCTTCAAGTAGGTAACCCCTAGAGTATCTATTTACACCTGGATGAAGTGGAACAATCTCTGATATAGTTCTTGCAAATAGAAAATGTTGCTAAAAAACTGTCTATTCTCTATACCAGTGTTTGTTAACCTTGATTTATAAATAATATAATTATAGATATGCAGAGTTTAGAGAAGAGATTGAAAGATGCTGTAATCAATGGTCAACCTAGAACACATAGACCATGGAAGAAAATACTCATAGTTGTTGAAGGCGTCTACAGGTACAGTACATATGGAGGGTTTCCTGCAATACTGTAGTAAGTCACTCTTTAACCCAATGCACTTACTACAGTCTTGCAAGCAATCCACAAATTATGATATGGTTTTATTATATGTAAACCAGATTTTGAAACATTGAAAATTTGGGTTTTCCACTGGCACTGATGGGGTTCAACCAAGATTTCAGTGTTTTGTGCTTACAAAATTGAAATAGCACTTATGATGTAACATTAGTGCACTATTCTATTTAAGAAATAACCTACAGCGGCCGATTGTATAAACGTTGGTTAAATTAACCCTGGGTTAAATGCTAACCCTGGGTTATCTTTAACCAGACTGGGTTAGCTAACCATTTCAGTTATCCGATTGTATAAAGCAATATAACCAAAAGGTTACTAAACCAAAATGTATAAATTTAACCAGACTTTAACTGTCCCATAATGCATCATTTCTTTACTAGTTTTTATACCATATTTTCTTATATTTTGTCCAGAGACCAATGTGATATAGCTAATGACTTGTCTTAAAAGGGAAACACAGTTAAGAGTCTAAGACTGCATCAGGCGTAAATAATAATAATTTATTATGCTTGTATGTGTATTATAAAACCGTCTTCACTTCAAGCTTAAGTTTCAGTCATGATTGCATGGTCAGCAACCAATTAGAACTGGAAACACCAGATTAATGCCACTTGAATGAGAATACTTTTTTGAGGATACCATCCCTTTCATAAAATCAGTACATCCTTCAGCTAAATCCAAGACACAGTTTGTGTTTATATAAGATAAATTAATAGAAAAAGGAATTCATTTTGACTACTGTACTTATAATTTGTTTATTGTTTATCTATAACATGACAATTACAAATAAGAAAGACATTGTTGATGGCAGGAATTTTGTGAGAATCATTTATGTCTCTGTCTTGTGAGGCAAGGTTAGATCATTTCTTACACTTGATGACCAGGTACTAAAATATTAAATAAGAACTTGACCAGTCACTGAGTGATCATCTGCATCTACACACACTTTTCACTGAGCATCTCCTGAAAAACACAAACTACACATGTTCTTATTTTATATAAAAAAATGTTATTCCTAATAGATAGATCTAGTCAAGTGTGAATAAATTAGGCTTATCACTATGCTTGATAATGGAAATAAATATACACTTCATTTCTTTCTAAACAAATTGGAATTACTGATGACAATTGATGTTGCAAACATGGTTTTTGATATTTTTTTTATTAAATTTCTTATTAAATCTATAAGGTACATGTATGTAGACATAGACCCCACATACCTTGGTATATAACAATAGCTCTGCACAATAAATTCTGATATTATTTCATGACTCAGGTGACAGACCCAACTTTTCCTTATTAAAGTATATCATGACTATATATATAATAAGGAAAATTTGGGTCTGTCACCTGTGTTTTATGATACATTTAATTACCATCTTTTTTTGATAACTGTTAGCCATAGTAACAACCAACTTCTTCATTTCATCTACACATGGTGGTAGCCAAATTCAATTGAATTCCATAGTGAATGTTCATGGCTCTTGGCTCTTGAAAACAGCATCCTGAAAAAAAAACCCACAAATGTATCAAAATAATATGATGGTAAAGTCCAATGAAATAACAAGGCAACTTTCAAAGCAGATTATTGAGTTGTGATGCGCGTATGATTAAATCACGAGTGCTTTAGCACGAGTGATTTAATAAGCGCATCAAACGAGTGCCTATATTTTATTAGACAACAAAATATAGACAACTGTAAGTTATTTCGATTCTAACATCGTAAAATACATCCGTAGAAAAAGATATATTTTTAGAACTATTTTTAACTGTCAGAAACGTCATGCTGTTGAAATCCACCCCAGTGCAAAGGCCGAAAATAGCATTTATTTACACAATTCTCACAGATACGTGTTTCTTATTCCGAACAAAAAATATTAAAATCTTTATTATAGAATAGAAACCGAATTGTAAAAGTCAATCCTTATAAACTCGGGCGCCATTTTCGGCTTTGTACATTTAACGTGGGGAGTAAAATTTCAACAGCCGTCACGAGCTATATTTTGTTGAATAATAAAGCATAGATGACGTCACATTAAATAAAGAGTGAAAACGCACGTGCCTATGTTAGAATTGAGATTCCATATTTTCATTGTATATTTTCTTTAAACAGGATAACATTTTATTATAAAACATGAAAGAAGTTTCTTTATTTTCTATGTTATGGAGGTATAATCATCTTTGCTTGTATATTATTATGTAGTCTAATATTTTGATTTTTTAGAATTTAAATGATTTTATTTTAGTATGGAGGGTTCAATAATCTGTTTACCAGAAATTATCAGACTAAAGAAGAAATATAAGGCATATGTGTATATAGACGAAGCTCATAGTATAGGGGTCATTGGTCCACATGGGCGTGGTGTTGTAGACTATTTTGGTGTGGATCCCAAGGATATAGACATCCTGATGGGGACATTTACTAAGAGTTTTGGGGCTGCTGGTGGTTATATTGCTGGATCTAAAGTTTGTAGGGTTTATTAATATTACAACTGTAAGGATGAAGTGTCCCAGTGGTGGGACTTGAGCTTTGGGATTGAGCTGTCTCGATTAAAATCTTATTGATGAAAGTTTTCAGGACTAATCCTGAAGTTCATGAATTTCTGGTACCTGAATAAAGGGTTTGTCATGTACAGTAAAACTTGGATATAACATACTCGCTGGGCCTTAGAAAAAAGGTATGTTATAACCGAGGTATGTTATATCAATATAGCATACTAAGTATGTTATATACGAACTATATAAACTACTTTTTCATAGCATACTAGAATACGGTTTTACAGTATCATTTTGTAGTAGTGAATTTTCTGTTTTCTTGTTACATCTATATATGTATGTAAATTATTTAATTTAATATCAATATGTAAAATTATCAATAAAATGAATAAAGATATTACCAAAACCTATACGCAGTTTTTTTAAATATTTTTCTTCTGAAAATGCAGAAACAATAAAGTATGCATACATACTGTATAATTTGCATTAAGCTGCCATTGTCGGCAAGTGTCCGGATTGGCCACTTACAGCAGGTGACTGTTTTAACCAGTTTTAATTAAACTGCCTCAAACAGGTATTTTCGTGAACAAATCAATTAATTGATGAGATTTTGCTCACAAACGTATTTCATCTTCGTATATTTTTTAAACAAAAATATCTCAAGTGCATGCATTGAAATTAATTATAATTGCTTTACACCAAACTGTAGACAAACTTCTCAACGCCTAATTAAATAAATTGAGTAAAACGGATAAAGTGTTTAAGTAGCTTATTATTTATTTGTCTTCATTGAAGGTACGAGTGTCAATAATTATATGTATATCGGAAGTAATATATCACGTGATGACACTTCGTTAATTGATTTTGTTAGGTTGAAGACTCAACTGGGTGGGTTTTTCACACGTTCCGTTGATAATAGTATACATTGTTTGTGACGTGCTGTTTATTTTAAAATTCATTTAACCGTGGCTGCTAAATACTGACGCAAATTCGCGCCAAAAGTATGTTATAAAGAATGTAAAAGTATGTTGGGGCAAAAAATTTGGTATGTTATAACTGAGTGTATGCTATACCCGAGTATGTTATAACAAAGCTGATTTTATATAGAATATATAAGGATGGAAAACGGGCCAGGAAAAATGGTATGTTGTAACCGAGTGTATGTTATAACCGAGTATGTTATCACCAAGTTTTACTGTACAAAGCTGCTGAAACCATGGAATTTGAAATGTTTGAACTTTAACCCATGGAATCCAGCTTTAAAACATGCTAATTTTATATAAGCGAGATTTGTATCAGAGATTGCTGCACTTCATCCAGGTGTAAATGGATACTCTGGGGGGTCACCTGCTTGAAGGTGATTTGAATGATTCTGAGTTGTATTATATAATTGTTAAGTAGGTGGAACATATTAATGGAATATTGATATTTTAGGATATTGATATAATCCACTAGAAATTCCAAGGTTGATAGTCCTTTGTACATTATGGAGATTACAGCTCAATGAGTCAGTGCAAAATTATGTTTTATGTATTATCCAGTTGAAATGTTGTTGTATATAAATTTTTGCCTCTTGGGTCTATGACCCTCCTAATTTTTTACCATCTTTATGAAACACTGATCATATTATTTCCAAATCACTTATGCATTTTCTAAAAACAATTTTCATTATTTTCTTGCTTAAATTTTATCTTAATGCAATATACATTTAATCGCGTTTTTAGGCCTCCTGAAAAGTTATAACAAACTGAGGTAGAGCAGTGTTAGCATTAAGCCAACAGTTTGTCGTAAAACTAAATCATTGTCATGTATTTATATATTACATCACAGAAACTGGTAAACCATTTAAAGTTAACATCACATTGTTCTGTATATTCACCTACGATGCCATCACCAGTTGCTCAACAAGTTATATCTTCTATGAAAATAATACTGGGAAAAGATGGCACTAATGAAGGTAACAATGTTTGTTTTATTTTTATTTAATTTTGGCTTATTTTTTTAAAATTTGGTAAATGTTGTACATGTAGTAACTCATCATATCATGGTGGTCAGTCTACCTGCTCATCATTCCTTAAATGGCTTAATCTCTGGATTTAGCTGTAAGCCAGTTACTAGGTGCATATTTCTGCCAGTAACTGACAACTGACAACTGCCCTTAGTGATTTTGAATCAGTGGTAGGAGGAAGAAATGACCAATGAAATTATTTTATGATCAAACTCCAGGAAGGTATGCCCTACCCTGGAATCCACAACAGGAAGGTATGCCCTTCTCTGCAATCCACAACTTTTCAATCAGTTGACCGTGTGCTATCAACTGAGCTAGCTAGGTGGGCATGATTGTTTTATATCATCTTAGTTTTACTTGATTGGGAAACAACATTATAAGTTAAATTTGTATACATATCCTTAGTTTAAGTGCTAAGCCATCAGTTTTCTTATTACTTAATGTAATTATTGTTTTGGTCCTTTTCATTGGCTCATGAATGCACTAAGCAGTTGATATAAAGACTCAGGCTGAAAAAAACCTCAATAGATTAGAGGTAGATTTTTGCTACTATATGATGTAACTTTTCTTAATATTTTATGCTGCATTCAACATATTTTAAGTGTCCTTGCCAGTTTCTTTTGCCTAACCTACCTTTTCTAAAGAGTTGGCAACTTAGTCAAATATAAGACAATGACTAAGAACAGACTTGAAAATTAAAATGATGTTGATTTCTGACAAATTAAAATTGTTATTTCATTCATTTAAAGTAGCAATGGATCGACATTGAAAAGTTTTCAGAAGTGGATAATCTTCTTCAATTTGTTTTCTTTTTCTAAGCCCTGATTGAAAGACTAAATACAAAGTTCATTACGAAATGTGCTATCACATCGATATATTATTTATATGGTCTACATGTCTCCTTGTATTTCTAGGACAAAGAAGAATCAAACAGTTAGCATGGAATTGTAGATATTTCCGTAGAAATCTACATGAACGTGGTTATATAATATATGGAAACAAAGATTCACCTGTTGTACCTTTGTTGTTGTTCTTGCCTACTAAACTAGCGTAAGTTCATTCTCACTAATTTTTCCTTCACCCTACACGATAATTCCAGTCAGGGCAACAAAATGCACTAATTTCAGCTGTTTCTCAACACTTCTCTATAATTTATGTATGGAATGTTTGGTAAAGTGGAGTTGTCTTTGGTGATCCTTTTTTCTAGTCTGTTCCAAGAGTGGACCTCTTTGCAGAATGTGTTGGGATGTCTGTATGTTGGTGCCACAGGAGCATTGTGGTGAATGGACAGTTTCAGCTTGTAATGTCTATGTTTATTGAGCTGGTTGTGTCCAGTGGGTGGCACCAGGAATTTAAGTCTAGTTTTTTCCAAGGGGGTACGGGTTTGAGTATCTAAATAAATTAAACAATAATGTTGGTTTTCCCCATAAATGAAATTTATGGAGAAGTTGCCAGCTAAGGAAAAGCAAGTTCTGGTTGTAAACTAGAAAGCTAGGTTAGATGTGCTGGCTTCCATAAAATGACCTAAATTAGTGTTGACAAGGGGTTAAAACCAGTAAAAGAATTTTAATTGTTATAATTGGTTTGATTACGTCCCTGCTCAGTGTTTTGTATTGCAACTATTCATGGCCCTTGTTCAGCAAAGATTCAACAAATTTTGATATTAGGTACCATCTATTGAGAATGTATATTGTCAATCATAAATTGCTGAGTAAAGGTTTTTGTTGATTTTGTGTCAGTCTTATTATAGAAGTAATGAGATATTTCAGAATTATTCTAGAACAGAGGCAGAATTGGTAGATGAAAGGTACATGGTGCATCAATAGGGTTCACTTTGTTACCGTACTTATTCTATATCTGGTGGGATAGAAATTGAGGAGGGAGTAAGTTAGAGAAAAGTTAGGGGTTTATGGTTTTTATACGCCCGTTTTGAAAAAACGGACGTTTTATGTTATGATGTTGTCCGTCTGTCCGTGGACAATTGCTTGTCCGGATGATAACTCAAGAAAGGATGTACCTAGGTTCATCAAATTTTATGTGTGGATAGCCCTTGGGTGGAGGAGGTTCCCTATTGATTTTGAGACCCCAGGGTCAAAGGTCAAGGTCACTGGGACTTAAAATAGGTAAAACATGTCCAGACAATAACTCAACAACAACTGTACCTAGGTTCACAAAATTTTATGTAAGAGTAGCTCATGTGTCAGAAATGTTCCCTATTGGTTTTGGGGTCCCTGGGTCAAAGGTCAAGGTCACACGGGCCTCATATGGGAAAAAAATGTCCTGACAATAACTGAACAACCAATCTACCTAGATTCACCCAATTTTAGGTGAGAGTAGCCCTTGTGTCAAGGATGTTTCCTATTGGTTTTTGGGCCCCTGGGTCAAAGGTCAAGGTCACAAGGACATCATATTGAAAAACCTTGTCCGGTCAATAACTCTACAACCACTGTACCTAGGTTCACAAAATTTTATGTGAAGGTAGCCCATGTGTCAAGGATGTGCCCTATAGGTTTATGGGGCCCCAGGTTCAAAGGTCAAGGTCACAGAGGAATCATATGAAAAAACTTTGTCCGGACAATTACTGAACCACCAATGTACCTAGGTTCACCAAATTTTATGTGAGAGTAGCCCATGTGTCAAGGATATGCTCTATTAGTTTTGAGGCCCCTGGGTCAAAGGTCAAGGTCACAGGGGCATCATATCGAAAAACATTGTCCGGGTCATAACTTAACAATGACTCTACCTAGGTTCACCAAATTTCATGTGAGAGTAGCCCATGTGTCAAGGATGTGCCTTATTAGTTTTGGGGAAACAGGGTTAAGTTTAAACCCTCAACCAGAAGATATCAAGTTACCAAGCAGTGACTTCAAATGTTCAATCAATATGTTAATAAAGTCAAAATGGCAAGCAATAAAAATCTTGTCCGGACAATTACTGAACCACCAATGTACCTAGGTTCACCAAAGTTTATGTGAGAGTAGCCCTTGTGTCAAGGATATGCCCTATTTGTTTTGGGGCTCCTGGGTCAAAGGTCAAGGTCACAGGGGCATCATATTGAAAAACCTTGTCCGGACAATAACTTTACAAGGACTGTACCTAGGTTCACCAAATTTCATGTGAGAGTAGCCCATGTGTCAAGGATGTTCTCTATTGGTTTTGGGGCCCCTAGGTCAAGTTTTAATTTAACCTTCAACCAGAAGATACCAAATTACCAAGCAGTGACTTCAAATGTTCAATCAATATGTTAATAAAGTCAAAATGGCAAACAATGGAAATAATGCTATATTTAATAAGTAACATGAAATTAGTTCACCAAATTTTATGTGATGGTAGCCCATGTGTCAAGGATGTTCCCTATTGGTGTTGAGGCCCCTGGGTCAAAGGTGAAGGTCACAGGGGTCATCATATGGAAAAACCTTGTCCTGACAATAACTTAACAATGATTGTACCTAGCTTAACAAATTTTATGTGGATCAGCCCATTTGTTTGGAGTAATGTGCTGATAGCTCTTTTGTAGAGGATGTTCCCTTTTGATTTGGAGACCCCAGGGTCAAAAGTCAAAGTCACTGGGACTTAATTGGTCACTGGAAGTTTATATGGGAAAACTTTGTGCTGGTGATTACTCAACCATGGCTGTACCTAGGTTCTTAAAATCTTTGCTTTGGATAGCCCTCCAGTTAAGGACCTATTCCGGGGTCATTGGTCAAGGTCACAGGGACTTCATATGAGATAGAACACAGCATGGACTGCACACGGGCGTATAATGCCCCGCCCAGCGGAGCTCTTGTTTACATTGTCACATAGCTCAATACCATTATATAGGGCATAAAACATGACGTTTTCATTATTTTTACTATTACAGAGCATTTAGTCGTGAATGTAGTAAGAGAAAACTGGCTACAGTTGTTGTAGGTTTTCCTGCCACACCAATCACTAAAGCAAGGGCAAGATTCTGTTTGTCTGCTGCACATACCAAGGAGGATATTGATCAGGTAAATTATGACCTTAATTTTTTTCAGGCATTTTGTTACCCACTTAGAATCAATGCTATTGGGGTCCATCTCAAATACAGTACACAAATACTGTACACTTACCATTTGCACATGGTTGTTACACAGGCATTGAACGCTCAAATTTTAGTTATCATGAGAAAAAGCTTGCCACCCAACACTCATACAACTAGATATAACAAATTGTTTCACCATTTAAAATAATAATACAGTAAATCTTGCTCAAGCGACCACGTCTCCTAAGCGACCATTTGCATTAAGCGACCACTCTGAGTTCCCACCGACCATTTTTACTATTTAAATCTTTGCCTTAAGCAACTTCTGGCAGTTTATTCGAACCTGGTTTAAGCGGCCACCACATGAAAGCGGTCAATCCAGTCACCTCACACCAATGGTCACTTCATGCAGGACATACTTAATAATCATATTATTTATATGTACCGGTATATTTCCTATGGTCGTTTCAATTACGCAATACATAGTCTAAGATAAAGGTCGGTAATCAACTTTTGTTTTAAGAGACCATTGTCTTAAACCACCACTTTTAGTCTTTCCCTTGGATGGCCGCTAAACACAAGATCCACTGTAGTTCCTTAAAAACCTAAAACTAAATTGTTTTAATGACCATTTTGATGGTCATTATGTCTTGTCAGCATAGTTGCAAAAACGACTTTATTGTAAAACTATATGAGTCTAATTTTCGATCACCAGCTGGGCCATCATTTCAAACTCTGAAGTCACTCCTGAGAAATTTTGGTTGCCTTGAGCAAGTGTTATTTTAGCTCTGCGCTTGCTGGAGCCTATAATTATTTATTGAGTTTAGTTATGAAATACTTTCTATGGCCATTCTCCCTTCCCTCTAGCTCTAAGGTTTCAGTTTTAAATCATTAATAATATGGTCTAAGATGTTGACACGGCTGTTAAGATATCTTCTGCCAATCAAGACTTACTCTTACAATGTGATGATCTGGAATAGAATTTAACTTGTGTAATAAAACAGATTTGATTTAGAAATACAGTTGATGTTGTTTTCTTCAGCTGAAAGAAACTTTGTTTTTGATGAACTTGAGTGAAACAAAGTTTTTTTGCCCAGAACTGTAGGATTCAATATGTGTTGCCTGCCTTTCAGCAGTTATATGATAGAAAGATGGATAGGATAGGATAGGATAGGATAGGATAGGATAGGATAGGATAGGATAGGATAGGATAGGATAGGATAGGATAGGATAGGATAGGATAGGATAGGATAGGATAGGATAGGATAGGATAGGATAGGATAGGATAGGATAGGATAGGATAGATTATTTCAAAATTTAGACAATATGTCAGGGATGGGGCCAATTAATTGCTCTGAACAATTAATTGCCAATTAATTACTGTGTGAAAAACAATGGTAATTGTAATTAATTATTTTATCAAAAAATGGAAAACAATGGTTATTATAATTAATTACTTATTTAGGCAATAATTAATTGATTTCAATTATTTTTCAATTACTTCATGATACATTTGCATATGTTTCATTAAATGTGACTTAGTTTCCAAACTGGCCCCTCTTTTCTGTTTTTCACACCTTTCACACCTGATGAATGGGTTCTTTTCTATCATAACAATAGTGTTTGTAATATGAAATCTATAGCTAATTGATTGATAACCCTGCATGGTGTTATAGTAAAAGATTAAATTGTCTGACTTGTCACTGACAGTTGAGCATTGAGGTGATAATCTTGAAGACAATGCCCATATTGAGTAAATATTTCACATTGTTTCTGTTGATATGATGTACATTGTATATATAAAACATAACTAAGAATTATTAGAAGAAAATAAATATCAAGTACATGCATACAAATGTACTGCCATATGAGTTATCTTATCTTTTATTTAGTGTTTTAAAGGTAAGGACAATAATTAACAGTGATTTTTTTACCTCTGCATCCTGAGTCCAGGACTCATTGAATTTGCTGTGGATGCAAAGTTTCAAAATATAATGTACATCTTTTGGATGTATACTTTTTCTGAGTATGGAGTTCTGTCTGACAGGAATTTGGTAATGCATGTAAATACCAAATTGTGTTCAAGTTATGTCAATCATATTCTAGGTCTGCAAATCTTCTATGTACAGATAGAAATAATAATGTGCTTTACTATAGATAAGCATAAAGATATTAAGGAAAAAGAAGTTTTGATTAATCACAAACTAAATTTATGAAAATAAACTTATTAAATTTATTTGACAGTTTTGAATAATTTCAGTATCAGAAGCATTGTAATTAATGTAGAAATCAAATTCATTTTTTCTTCATTCCATTGTTAATATACCTTTCATATCACCAAAGCAATATTAAGCCTTGTAACTTGGATTAGTCGGCTAAGTTTTGGGACTCATAGATTTATAGCCCAGCAAGTCCTAGGACCCACACTGATGAGTTGGTAAAAAATCACTGAATTAATACATGTCAGTAACTGGAATTTCATTTTTTGCCTAAATACGTTGTTGAAATAATTAATTAATAATTAATTGTTGATGTAAATAATGGTAATTTTAATTAATTATTGTCCTTACTCAGGGAAATTAACAATTAATTATAATTACTGAGGTTGAGAATAATAGTAATTATAATTAATTACTTTGCAAGTAATTGACCCCATCCCTGCAATATGTCCATGATTTTACATTTATACAATACATTAAAATACATTCATTTCAACATTTACATTTCCAGTGAAGGCATGTGTGACAAGCATTGATTTTAAATGCTAAGATAAAAACAAATTACCAATAAACATTTTAGTTGATTAATTTTAAATGGCAAGCTTGGAGTAATTTCTCAATTTCATATACAATTTCCTTCTTGTGTAATTCCTTTTTCCTGTTTAATATTGATAAATTTAAGTAGCATATGTTTTCAAATCTTATCCAGACAACAAATTCTCACTTTTTATAGAAACAATCTTTAAATTCTATTGAAATAAAATCTAATCAGAAAGGTGCTAAATATCTATTGTTAAGTAATCAACTGGCTTCCTGACTGACATATTTGTTTATTGTTGTTTATTATTTTGTTGTTTGAGCAACATATTTGAGAAAATGCCAAAAATGTTTTAAACAAGCTAATTAACTTTAAGCGAATTAATGTGATTTGATTGGTCTTGCAAGCTTGTATTTTTTGATTGGTTAAAATATTATATGACCCAGCCCTTTTACTGTTTTCTTATAAATAATGTCATGTACAATATAATAATGGATAAGATACTTAAGATAATAATATAGCTTTGATATAACGTGAATTTTAAAGAACTTAGAATAAATACTGGTGTTGCTAACTGTATATGATATTTACACTCTTGGAACTTATGATTATTATTTAGAACTGTTATTGTTAAGCTAATAGAAGAAATAAAAGTGGATAAACTGATGCGGCTTATTGTATCTTCACATCATCTGAGAAATATTGAGTTAATGGAACTGATTTAATAACAGAACTATTGAGTTCATATGAGCTGGAATTGTGGACACTTATCTATCAGAGACAAGTGTTGTTTGGCAACAATTATAAATTGCCACATTGGAGAAGGTTGTCATCATAGGGCATGAGCTAATTCCCCTAGCATAGCTCAAACACAAGTCTCTACCCAGCCCTTGGTGATACATGCATATAAATCTATATTCAATGTTAAACATAAATATATGATCATGTCTAATATTAAATATGTAATTATTTAATATGTAAAATAACTTTGTCCCACTTGGATGTATCAAGTACAACCACATATTTTTTAACTGAAAAAAAAAACACCATAAATTCTGATTCCAAATATGTACATTTATTGTGATTCTATTACCTAGTAGTGCTCTTGTTGTTATATATGTGAATGTATTGTAGGCACTAGAGATCATTGAGGAAGTTGGAGATTTGATACATCTTAGATACTCCAGGTTACCTGTTCCAGACTTCAGTGAAAAAGATATAGAATTAATTGCGGTAAAATAAAATTTTCTTTCTATGTTTTTGTTGAAATATGATATCCTATAGACTATGATATTGTGGCCTTTCTCATATGAAGTTAAACAGCTATTTAAACATTCTCATTATTAATCCATTGATGGTTAATCTGGTACACCTTGGGTGTGTTTCCCCCCTGAACATACATGGACTGATAAGTAAGTTATTTATCTAAATAATAATAATAATATTAATAATGAAATTTATTTGGCATAATGTGTGCATAGCAAATTTATAAAGAACCCATATATCAGATAATGCATGTAGTAATTTGCTATGACAAGCACACCAACACCAGGAATAGCACAAAAAGGGCAAGCCCTTATTTCCATTGTGGTCCCTAAATGATTAATACTATTAAGTCTTTGTCAAATTATCAAGTTAACTTTTTTCATCAAAATTAATATGAATGTCTCTTATAATTTTTTTCAAATTTGTCTTTTTTATTATTATTTTTGGCAGTACTTGACTTTGTTCCAAATAGTTCCATGTTCTTTCTTTCATTTATTTCAGAAAATGGAAATCAAAAACTCCCTTCCGGTGTGACTACCTGAAGATAATGAACAAAAAGCTTAAAGATTTAAAGAATTACTGTGTTCACTATCTTAAACTTTTCTTTACAAGTGAACAACCTTGAGAAATAATGTGTAGTTTTCAATCAACAAATTGTGCCGACCTCAGCTAAAACATTAATTAATTAATATCGTAAAATGAAAAGTTTTGACACTCGGCCAAGTAGAATTGAACTGAAAATTAGTAATTTGAGTTCTAAATAGCAATATAAATCAGCATAATTTCACTGTTACGGTAAAGCAGTAACGAATTCTTGCTAACATACGGCATTAGAAATTACAATGACATATTCCTTTGTTCAGAAATATGATAACTGCACTCTGTCTTAGACCGTAAACTGAACATTTACTCTCTCTACACACCTTGTCTTGATGTGTGACGTCATACGTGTCTTTGTAGTGTAAAATATGAAGATTGATCCATAGAGAGCAGGTAGGACAGGGAGAAAATTTTACATTCCTACAATTTTGATGTCCCAAAATAACATATCAGGCTTGATTTAATTCTAGTGGTATTATTAGACATTAGCATAATTTACCAAAATCTAATTACAATTCTATACACAAAAAGTGAACCAGGCTGGTCCATTATAAGATTAGTGTGGCGCTGTTAATTGGTAATCTGTGCTGCCTAGTTATCTAGTAATTATAAAAGTAATACCAAAGAAAAATGAAGTTATCTTTTACGTATGAACTCATGAAGGTGTAAACCTCTTCTACCCTACTTCTAACCACAGGTGACTGACTCAATTTTTCCTTATTATAGTATATAGAGAAAAGGTCTCTAACGCCTGTTCAACGGTTGTAGTTTTCAACTCGTCACCAAACTCACAAAAACGACCCGATCGTCAAATCTTTTTCACTATCTGCTCTAGAAAGGATTATTATGCACAAAAATACTTTTTATTTGAAGAAAATCGATCAACAATTGATAAAATGGTCCCATATATATCCCCAAAAAGCCTTAAAATTTGTTCTATGTCAAACAAGTCGTCCAAAGAGTGAAACGAACTGGCATTGTCGTTTTGTTCAGCGACTTTGTTGAGAGCATTTTCTCTTTGTATGCAAGATCGCCTTTGAACAATTACTTTGTTGAATAGTTTTGACAAATTATCTCCCTTTATTAAAATTGAATGTTTTTGTGAATTTTCTTCTTTCTCTGTCATGTTTAGAATTGTGATACGTTCTGATAATCTAAAACTATATAGTATTAAGCCTTTTTAACTATTTATTTAGAACTTTTAAGTGAAATTCATACCTTTGTTTTATCAATTTAAATCTAGTTATAGCATTGAGTTAGGTCAGCTAGGAAAATGTGTAAATTACCTCCCTTTTCAAAAATTAACTCGTTTTACCTTCCGGGTTGTAAATGGACTGTCCTGTAAAATTGACTCGTCCAATAGTATATAAATGCGTGTTGACTTCATTTGGTAGCAGAAAGTTGGTGACTGCTCGTGGTGATGGTTGGAGTGGAAGATAGTCGCGGGTCTACTGTTTAATTGTAGACGCCCGGAACAAGATGTGTGCTTCCACTGTTCATACAACAGAACATCATTGCGATTTGTACGTTGTTCGATGTGGAAGCACCTTCTTGCTCGTGTCGTTGATGGCAGAACCTGCGGGGTAAATCGTGGTTCCTGGGTATTCCCTTGTTAACGTGCCCGAGGTATAGTCGCCGATGCTTGGTAAGCTGGGCATGAGTTTTCTGCTGTACTGACAACTGAACATCATTGCGATTTGTAGGTTGTCTCTAAGGTAGAGACACGTCTTTGCACGCCGACGTTGGTGGCAGAACCTGCGGGGTAAATCGTGCTAGATCTTGGGGTATCTCTTGTTATCGTTCCCGAGGTTGTCTTAGAAGATAGACTGTTGAAGCTCCAATGATCGGGGTTTTGTTTCTGCTCCGGGTCGTCCTTGTGGTAAAGGAGTGTTTGGACTATTGGCGTGTTGGTTCCAAGCAATAGTCTATGACCCGAGATAGTGTATCGGGACTGGTTTCTGCTTTGGTTTTGCTTCAGTTCCGAGTTGCGTCTGGAACATTGCTTGTCCGGACTCGGGATCTGTTGGTTTCAACATACGTTTTAGAACCCGAGGTTTTGTTCGGGGTTTTAGTTTTTAGTTTTGGTTTTGCTTCAGTTCCGAGTTGCGTCTGGAACATTGCTTGTCCGGACTCGGGATCTGTTGGTTTCAACATACGTTTTAGAACCCGAGGTTTTGTTCGGAGTTTTAGTTTTAGTTTTGGTTTTGCTTTAGTTCCGAGGTGTTCCTGAGACATTAGCTTGTCCGGACTCGGGGTCTGTTGGTTTCAACATACGTTTTATAACCCGATGTTGTGTTCGGAGTTATAGTTTTTGTTAACGCTTTTGTCTCTGCTCCAGACTGTGTCTGGAACATTAAGGTTGTACATTGCTTTATACTGTAGTTTTATTCTATCGTGTCTATAACTTTTGTTGTTTCTATTGGTTTTCATTCTGAGGTCTTGTCTCAGGAGTGTGTTTTTGTTTTATGCTTTGTTCTTGTACATATTACTATATACGTTTTAATTTAGTTTCTAATCATATAAGCTAAATAGCTTGAGGAAAATCTTACTATATATATATTCCACATTGTTGTTAAGCCCAGGACATGAGTCAGTGTCCTGGGATTGTCTCGTCTCCGTCCCTACAGCAAGCTCGGACGCCTAGTCAGTCGGTGTTAAGACGAGCACCGACTTAAAACACGTACGCGAGCGCAGGCTTGACGACCGTGCGCCCAGCGGACACGTTACAAGAGAACGTATAGTGAAACGGACTGTTACGTCCGCTATGAGCAAATAAAACAAAAACTACTATAAAATGTACATATATTCAATAAATTAATCCATTTTCTATCGATCCACGGCGTAAAAACTTTCAAACAGTTCTCTAGGAACACTTAAACCCACGAATATTGTTCCACATGCCTACTATTTTGACAGATGACCTCCATTTTGTTAGATTTCCAATTGACGCGTTTTGATTGGTCGAAAATCACGTTGACCAATCAAAACGCGTCTAGGATTCACTGTGGAAATCTAACAAAATAGAGGTCAACTTGTCAATACAGTAGGCATGTAGAACAATATTCTTGGGTTTAAGTGTTTCTAGAGGCCTGTTTAAAAGTTTTTCATTAATTGTTGATCGATTTTCTTCAAATAAAAAGTATTTTTGTGCATAATAATCCTTTCTAGAGCAGATAGTGAAAAAGATTTGACGATCGAGCCGTTTTTGTGAGCTTGGTGACGAGTTGAAAACTACAACTGTTGAACAGGCGTTAGAGACCTTTTCTCTATATATACTATAATAAGGAAAAATTGAGTCTGTCACCTGTGCTTCTAACTAGTTTTAAATTCAATTGAATTTTCATATGGAGTAATTGTTAACTTGCTTTATATAGCATAGAACTTCTTATTACGTGATTACACTTTAGTCTATAGATATATGGTTATATGTTATATAAGAAAGTCCATACTTTTTATGCTCGTTTTAACTTGTGGTAAATAAATGTCTTAGAAACCACACAAATTAATTCTTCGCTTTTGCTCGCTTCTCAAAAAAATTATTTGCTTTTAAGCTCCATTCTTTGGAACAAAATACATAGAACATGTGATCAATTTGTTGTGACCTTAACTCCATGGCAACACATTGTTTAGGTTACATCGTGACCATCAATCCACCTATCACTGTTCCTGAAAAGACTCAATCTCTGGATTACTACTAGATGCAATTCAGTGACTGAACAATGCCGTATTAAAATGATTTAAAATCAGTGGTAGGAGGGAGAATGACACTAGAAATTATTCCATGGCATAGCTCCACGAAAGTATGTCCTGCCCGTGAATCAAAACATACAACTTCTCGATCAGTAGAATAATGTGCATGTAAAATGAAATATGAAACGCATTTGGTTATTAATGAAAAAGAAATTATGTAGGATATCGAAATAGTAACTTGAACTCCTAAAATTGTTCAAAAATTCCTTCCAACAGTACTTTCAGTACTTTGATTGTTATCATCAATGATTCACAAGTAGATTCACAAGTAGAAATGAGATTTAAATTGGGTTTTTTTATTCCTCAAGGATTTAACATAGTGTCATTTTTGGATTTAAAAATGTGTTTTGTATTACACTCAATATATTGAGTTAAATACTGTGGCAAAGATCCATTAGTAAATATACAGTTATTTTAAAAGATCACAAATGGTCTATTATATATAATGTTCTTCTGGATTACAAGAAAAAAAGTTTTATTCTACAATAGTCATAAAATAGAACCTTGTGATGGATTAAATCAGGTCGATAATGAATAAAGGATCTATCTACGCAGTTAATAAAATAGATTACTGGTGACTTACCCTTGATCAAATAGTTATTGCCATGAAAATTATCCTCATGATAGCATTTGAATACATTTTATATTATATATAAATGTAATCTCCAGTTTTATTGTATATGTTTATATTGTTTATTCCTGTTGGTTTTTTCCTGTTAAATTTATTTATATTTGTGGTAATACTGGTGTTGTATTTGTTATCTCCCTTGTTAGTGTGGTGAATAATGGCAATTTGTTTGTTATCTCCCCTTTACAGTGTGATACTACAGCAGGGTTCCCACGGTCAGGGAAAAGTCAGGGAGAAATGAAATTTTTTCAAGGTCAGGGAAAAGTCAGGAAATTCTTAAATCAGTCAGGTGAAAAATAAGCAAAAGTCAGGAAAAAGTCAGGGAATTTTGTAAGAGAAGAATGTTGGTCAAACAGTAGGAAGCAAAATAAGTAAAGGCTAAGACAGTTTCTTCCATTATTTTGAGTATTTTATTGATATTTATTATCATAAGTATCTTTATTATTATTGTTGACATCTTACTATAAAAATATGCTTATGTCTGAGTCTCTTGCTTATGTTTTGAAGATTTTGGAA
Organism: Mactra quadrangularis; assembly: GCA_025267735.1. Classification (NCBI taxonomy): domain Eukaryota; kingdom Metazoa; phylum Mollusca; class Bivalvia; order Venerida; family Mactridae; genus Mactra; species Mactra quadrangularis. Next base: position 36,577,274 of record CM046305.1, on the reverse strand, counting down.
AAGTAAACTTCTAAGTTATTCAGGAAGAAGCTGAAAGGGGCTCAAGCGTCCCTTGCCTAACTGCATTTTGCATTATTAGCCGGATTTTTCATGAGCGTTTAGGCAGGCGATCGGGTATCTGGAGACATAAACAATTGTGTAAAAGTTTTTCTTTTCCATATATTTCTGCCATTTATTGTCAGATCTTTATAAAACTTCATACAATGATAACATACCATGTGATGAACAGAATTAGAAAGTTACCACAACTCTACCTGCCTTTATTATGGATTATTTCTATTTGTAATGTTGGCATTAAAGTTTTTAAATCCGACTTTAATGTGGTTTCCACAAAACATTTCTTGTGTAACCTGTCTTTTTGTTTTTGCTCAATGTTAGTTTACCATTGATAACTATGAGGGCTAGTCAATAATTAACCAGCCTGACCTATTCCGAGTCAAGATCTACCTCTTCCTTTTCAAGGTAATTTCCCTCTAGGTCTATGCACTGGGGCAAACAGTGTTCAAGTGCCAACAGCTTAAAAGAAGTCAAAGTCCTGTGCATGGAACCCCTCGTCAACTGCTGCCACAACAGTGCATGGTTTAGTCTTGAACTTCTTTGGCCTTGGATGTCCTGGACATATCCACTGACCATTCTAGGCTTTCTTTTCTGGTTCATAATAATGTACCCAAATCTCATCCACAGTAACTAGATGCAAATGGAGATAATATTTTGACCCTAAACGCTTCAACAACACACTGCATACTGATGCCCACGTAGCCATTTGCTCATTGCTATGAGCAATAGGGATTTTGGGACCCAACGGGTTGTAAGCTTGAGCATCCTTAAACGATCATGCAAGATTGTTGAAACTGTACCATGTGAAATGCAAATTTACTGTTTAAGTCAAAAGCTTTGTTGTATAGGGATTTGTCGACAAGATTTGCTTTTTTGTAGTCAACACGATCTCCAAATTTCATCCATTTTAGTTTTTTTTAAATAATTCCTAAGATGGTGCATCAAATGGTTGGTTAAGGATTATAATTATGCTCTTCTCTTTTTGGAATTTTTAGAATGGCATTAGATAATTCATAATTGCATAATCCCCAAAATGTACAACATTAGGAAGGATATAAGCATTGAACTATACATTTAGTGCTCAGAGATTGTGAAAACTTGATACTGTTGCTGGTCAGGGAAAATGGTTTTGGTCAGGGGAAAATCAGGGAAAAGTCAGGGAATTTTGATTACGCATCTTTGTGGGAACCCTGTACAGGTATATTTTATTATCTCCCTTGATTTCTTAAGATTAAAGTTTTGCTGCTGGCTTAAGTGTTTGCTTTCATAATACAAATGTATATATATATTTATAGATAGATATATATAATATGAATGTATCTACATGTATATATTTTTTATATTTTATTTAAAGTTTAACTCATTATTGTTGCTGTGAGTATTTTGTTAAATTTTTATTAACAATAGTGTAATCTAAATATTAACTGAACTTTATTGTCATAGAATACATGTATCATTTGTTCATTTTATATGACTGTAGCATTGTTTCAATTATCATACTGGCTGTCTATGCCATAAATGTTGGTCTGCAGGTTATTGGCGATGCAGCTTGCTAGGTCTGACAGATATTATTATTATGTGACGTCAGACACAATGCTGATAAACTTTTATTAAATTCCCACTTAAGTCAATGATATTCATTTTAAAAGCATTGTCATGCTGAAGTATACTCTCTGACTGGAAAAAATCTATGAATTTAGAAGAAAATTTCTGATTTCTTAGTTTGTATCATATGACACAGCTTTGTTTTAAATATGTCGACAAAATGACTACTTTGTAGTTTAGATATAAATATTCACACCAATGAGTTATTATTCGGGATGACAGGTTTCCGTCTATACCAGCCTGGCTGACTGATAGATTTTTAAGTCATTGGCATAGACTGTACTAGATCAAGTATTTGATATGTATATTAACCTAAGTACTAGGAAACATTAATGTGAGATCAATCATTTCAAAATTAGAAATCTATGGAAAAAACAATTATCGATTTTGTAAACATTTAGCCAAATAGGTGCCTTTTCTACTAGCAACTGTGTCTTTAACTACTAATCTGAAAGTTTGTTGCTTTTGTGAAAAGTCTTTGTTGGTTTTGACATGGACCAATTTGTTTATTTTCATTTAACTTACTGCTTATTAACAGCTTTTTTATTCTGCATTTAACAATCCCCATATAATCATTCATCAGTTGTAGTGTTGCCTTAGATATTAAGCCTTTTGAACAATTCATAACAGTGTTGTTTGCCAAATAATATTTAAAGAACATAACTTAGTCATTAATTTCAATGATTTTGTAACTAGACATTATATATTGAAATCATATACTTTTTATTTGTAATATGTTCATTCATCTGTATTTAATCCAAGCTATACATTTTATCTTGTCTGTATTTTGCTATATACTTAGTGTACTTTGAAAACACTTAACATTTGTTTTTTCTTGAGAGAAATTTGTTCTAACTTAGTCTTGCAATATGTGACTCACTTAACCAACCTGGTACTCAACCTTTATTCAGAATAATTTCACAGTGATTAACTAGCATATATCAAGATGATGAACAGTGTTATACTTTCTTTTGTAATAGACTTTGGAACTCAAGCTGACAAGTTTTTCCAGCTGAAAAAACTTTGTTTGTACCGGATGTACCCATACGGAACACAGTTAAATCACAAATGTGTGTACACAGAACAGTTGTATACAATCTGTGTTGCATATTTTTAGCAATAATGTGTAAAATAACTTAACACTGCACAGAGGCATCCTGTACAAAAAAAAATTTCAGCTGGAAAACCCATAAATTCAAGTTCCGAATTAGAGCTATTGGCTGTGTATGCTCTCATATGCTGGCAAGCATGTTAGAACTTCATAGTTGTCTTACATATTTCTCTGGTGCTATTGTCTTATGTATTACTATTAATTTTATAATCAAAATAAAATCATAAAGTCATAAAAGCTATATATACATTATGAGAGCCAGCTCGCTCTCTAAGGTCTGCTTACACTTACTTCATGTTTGTTTTAACTACATTTTCTATGATAATAGTCAGGGAACTTATTCTTAGAGCAAATTTTATTTTCAACATTTACTTATCAAAATAATCAAAATTGCTTGGGTGAAGGTTTTCAGATATATGGCTCAGGATTTCAAGAAACCAAAAACAATTTATTTTATGTATACTCTTGTTTTTTATTTGTAGATAAATTTGATTTTTTCAATTTTTCATTTTTCTAAGACCTTTGGTAATGTGTAATTCCTTTGAAGTATATTCAAATAATTGGCCTAGATGCTTACATTATTTTTTCTTGATCTTTTTGTAAAATTTTTGTAGCTCCTGAACTAGGCTAAAAAGATATACCATGTGTGTACAGTCAAGGGACATAAATGAGTTCCCACACTAAATGATGTTATTCCTATTGAAGAAGTTCTGTGCATAATCTCACTTTTTGCGGCGTTGTTATTCTTTCTAATTAGAATTTAAATGCAAGAGAGAATGTTCATAGATCGATCTTATTTAAACATAGTACTGATTATTACTGCTCCCTTGTTTATGTCTGCAAATAGTTTACATGGCGTGACAGGGTAAAACATTGACCCCTGAAGCAAAAAACATGCAGCTTTTTTTCTATGTATCAGTATAAAGAATTATAAAACATGTAGTGGTTTGTGTACTTACTTATTTCTCACTTTTATTTTAGAAAATGATTGTATATTTTGTTGATATCTGTTTTATTTTCTTGTGTGTTTATATTGTTTTTAATATGTTTTCAAAGTTTTCTTGTTTGTATTTTTTCTAGTTATATTTTTAGCATATGTATTTTAAATATGTTACTGTTTTCTGCTTGTTCTGTTCATTATTTAAGCTGTTTCTTTTTGTACCAATATTGGCTTTGGTTATTTTAGCCCGAGAACTTTGCTCTGAATTCTAAACCTTAAAATTTAACTTTTGTTAATTGTTTTGAGCCTGTGTATTTTATAATTGATTCAATGCCTTAGATACGAGATAAAAAATATTTAGAGTTTGAAACATAACAATATAAAGCTAGCAATGAATGTATGGCTATTCACTGTATAAATCCATTAAAGGTTACATGCAATTTAAGGAGGCACACCACAGTTTCCTCGGCTTTTCGGCTCTAAAATCCCAGACTCACAATAAAGAGCTCTCACACTAGCCTGAAATCACACACCTGAAACAAACAAATTTCTAAATTAGCATACATATATGTTTCTCAATGTAAATAATTAACAATGCATGATCAAAATCATTTTTCCACTTTACAAGCATGGGTAATAAAAATAATGTATAAAACCTTATATTTTGTTGTTTTTTGTATGCATGCCAGGTGTTTTAATAACATGATGATTTCTGTGGATTTTGGCTGATTTTTGCCAAATCAATGCCGTCTGTAGTATGGGCCTTTAAAAAGTGTTACCAACCAGTACTGCTGAAACTTTGGGCTAGAACCTGTCTGATGCTTCTTCTCAGTCAGAGAATAATCTGAGAAAGTCATTAGAAGCACAAATACACTGACCTTTCACCAAAGAAGCCCAAAAATGCCACTTGCGGCACAGATTTTTCCATTATTTTTGACACTTTAGAGTACAATTTAAAGGCCCATGAGGCTTAATTTACATTGAATATTGTATGAAAAAGTAGCTACTAGTTTTCCAGTTGAAAACAGTTCAAATGTATCTTTATCTGAGGAAAGTAACAAAGCCACAAGGTGTAATAATGACCAACAGTATGATCCAAGGGAGACAATCCAAACTGTCTTACAGTTTCAACACTATTGTATATGATCAATACAGCAACAAATACCAAGTCACTAATCCTTTATTTGCTCTTCACATTAATGGCAGGTTAGTCAGATTATCTTTTGGGACTTAATCAAAAGCAGAAGCAATGACTTTTTATACTACAAGGAAGAATTATTTATTTAAAGTCTTACCTGCAAAGCAGTAACACTGGTAAATATATTATCATATAATTGGATTAATTTAAACTGTTTTTAATCATGGGCAGATATCAAACTAGATCAAGAATACACAGCAACCACAAAAACAAAGCAAAACGCGCAACACAATTTTAATCAAAGCACTGGAGTGCTGGAGGAACGATGCCCTGAACTGATTTAATAAATAAGAACTAAACTTTTCGAGTGTTTTGCTAATTGCAAGGTTTATCTTACTTTATCAAACAAATAAATCAGTCAAAGAATAATAAACCAATTCATATAAATATAAAAGAGACAGAACTGCTATAACATAAGTCCATAGTATCGTCCCTTCAAAGTTAAGTAGACGTACCATCAATGAATTAGCACATCTATTTTCATTTTGATATCCTAATTAACTTAAAGCATGCACATGTTAACTAGACACGTTATGATTATGTCATTGCAATCAAATACCATAAAGTCAGAATTATGCTGACACACATCTAAAATTGGTTTTATCAATTTCCGTTCATAACTGCAAACAAGTATTAATTAGTCACCAAATCAAAGCACCGATTGTGCTGTTGCGGCAGTGACGCTGAAAGTTTGAAAGAACAGTGGTGCTTTTCACAAAAATTCTTACGAAAAAGATCTTCGTATATCAAAAGCAAGACACCTTAGTAATACGCTTATTGTTTGGCTTAACAATTCTAAAACTGTACAATTGTGTATACCTTTTTGTTTCATAGTTATGCTTATTATCCGTCTGACTTAGAAGTGCTTATTACATGAAACTGACTTACGAAAATTATTTTCATAAGAATTTTTATGAAAAAGCACCACTGATCATGACACAGTCATTCATAATGCCCATGAAAAACACGTCAAACTTAATATTAACTCACAACTATTGTGAAGGTTTAAACCCAGTCTCAACAAAATTTTCATCGCTAAGTTCATATTTATTTAGGCCAGCAGAACAAGCCCATTTTCTTCGCTAGCGTGTTTGCCAGTTACAAGTAATCACATAATCATATACCTTTTCACTAGTTAACTTCTCCATGGAGGTACTTGTACACGTAAGTCAGTCAGTGACATATTTATCACAAGAAACAAACATGTAAAATTACCCGATATTATTAAATTTTGTTGCAAAGTATGAATTGTATGCGAGAGAACTAACCTTCTTAAATTAATCGGGCACATGCAGACTGCATCGCGTTATCTTTGGAACGTTACTATCGAATCTATCGTTTACATTTGTAAACCAGTCAATCGCTGTGGTCGTTTACTGAAATTATTGCTTATGTACAGTACTCCATGTCAAATGAACAACATTTATGTCCTCAGTATCTGTACAGTCGTTCAAACAATGTGAAATTTAATTATGTTTGTCTCTAATACGACTAGAACTATTTCTCCTTCTTTGTAGAACTATGTACAAAATGGGTTTAAAGAGACGGACGGGCACAGAATAAACGAAAAGTCGTGTTTTAGTCATACCCGCAGTAAGCCGTATCATGTTGCTCTATTGCCGGATGAAAATCAAATCTATGGAAATAAGTAGCAAGCGATTATCAGGATAATATACTAACCGGAAACATCCGAATCAAATTTTGCAGTAATGATATGCGGAGTGGATCGGGGTTTTTGCTTAGATTCAATGCTTGGAGCTGAAATTACGGTTTGTTAACTCTGGAACGATGTTTAGACATCGTTCCAAAAAGGACATACAGGATTTAACAAAGTGCAGTGTGATAAAAACTTAACCGATAACTGTGGCATCTCTGAAAACAATGCGAACTCACCTAGTAACAATGCGGAAAGTCTTTCTATTCAGCGAAGACTCAACACAACACAAGCTCAAGATGTTATTCAACTGAGCCAAGATATGGAAGATTCAAGTATACCGTACCGGCTAAGACCCCAACCTGAAACCAACATTGAGAGTGAGAGTGACATCATTGATGAAAATATTATTGTTAGTGTTGAGAAGCTGGAGAAATTGCTTCAATATGTTCATCAGTGTCAATCACCAGCCGCCTTACAAATCTAGATTGAAAAGAGGCAAGGCCTGCATGTCGGGCAAATGTAGCAAATGCCATTTGGTGGTGCCAAACTTTGGCATGTCTGAGACAGTCCCTAGGCACAGGGGTCCCCCTTCAAGCGCACTCAATGAAATGCTTCTTTTGCCAGTCATGAAGAGTAAGGCGGGTATTGATGACATGCGACTGATGCTGACCTGCCTTAACATCAAGCCACCTAGCTCTTCCTGTCTCCAACAAAAGCTGAACAAAATGAGTGATTCAGCGGATAGAGAACCAGCACCATATCAGTACTAGTTGGCCAAAGCAGCGCTGTGGATGTGCAGTTTGATGTGTCTTTCTCTAGAAGACCAAGAAGGGGCTTTGAGGCAGCTCAGCAAAGTTTCGGAGTGGCTATAGACCATTCTACAACAAGGCCACTACCCGTTGCAACTGCAATAGCCAACAAGCATTGTAGAAAAAGACACTGCAATCACACATCCACATCATGCAAGAAGACATTTAATACCGAATCATCCATTGCCTCCAGCGAAAGGTCACTCTTGCATGAAAGCCTAGATAGCATTTGCAGTCCCGGGCTGGTAAAGGTACAGTCAATTACCACAGATGCTAGCGCGCAGGTAGCAAAGGCAGTTCGGGACTACAAAAGTGAGAAAGCAAGTGAGTGAGTTTACTCATTATAAATGTTTTATCCACAGACTGCGCACACTGGAAAAGCATGTAAAAGCTCTTAAACTGACTAGTATTCCGGCACAGTACTCAAAGGCCCTATACATGCAAAAGCTGGCATCTTGTATCCGGACAAGGGTGAGGCAGGAACTGCAAAATTTAAACAAGAGCTCCACTGGGCGGGGCATTATACGCCCGTGTGCAGTCCATGCTGTGTTCTATCTCATATGAAGTCCCTGTGACCTTGACCAATGACCCCGGAATAGGTCCTTAACTGGAGGGCTATCCAAAGCAAAGATTTTGAGAACCTAGGTACAGCCATGGTTGAGTAATCACCAGCACAAAGTTTTCCCATATAAACTTCCAGTGACCAATTAAGTCCCAGTGACTTTGACTTTTGATCCTGGGGTCTCCAAATCAAAAGGGAACATCCTCTACAAAAGAGCTATCAGCACATTACTCCAAACAAATGGGCTGATCCACATAAAATTTGTTAAGCTAGGTACAATCATTGTTAAGTTATTGTCCGGACAAGGTTTTTCCATATGATGGCCCCTGTGACCTTCACCTTTGACCCAGGGGCCTCAACACCAATAGGGTACATCTTGACACATCGGCTACCCTCACATAAAATTTGGTGAACTAATTTGATGTTACTTATTAAATATAGCATTATTTCCATTGTTTGCCATTTTGACTTTATTAACATATTGATTGAACATTTGAAGTCACTGCTTGGTAATTTGATACCTTCTGGTTGAAGGTTAAAATTTGACCTAGGGGCCCCAAAACCGATAGAGAACATCCTTGACCATGGGCTACTCTCACATGAAATTTGGTGAACCTAGGTACAGTCCCTGTTAAGTTATTGTCCGGACAAGGTTTTTCAATATGATGCCCCTGTGACCTTGACCTTTGACTCAGGAGCCCCAAAACCAAAAGGGCATATCCTTGACACAAGGGCTACTCTCACATAAAATTTGGTGAACCTAGGTACATTGGTATTTCAGTTATTGTCCGGACAAGTTTTTTATTGCTTGCCATTTTGACTTTATTAACATATTAATTGAACATTTGAAGTCACTGCTTGGTAATTTGATATCTTCTGGTTGAAGGTTTAAACTTATTCCTGTTTCCCCAAAACTGATAAGTCACATCCTTGACACATGGGCTACTCTCGCATGAAATTTGGTGAACCTAGGTACAGTCATTGTTGAGTTATTGACCGGACAATGTTTTTCAATATGATGCCCCTGTGACCTTGAACTTTGACCCAGGGATCCCAAAACCTTTAGAGCATATCCTTGATACATGGGGTACTCTCACATAAAATTTGGTGAACCTAGGTACATTGGTGGTTCAGTTATTGTCTGAACAAAGTTTTTCCATATGATGCCTCTGTGACCTTGACCTTTGAACCTGGGGCCCCAAAACCTTTAGGGCGCATCCTTGACACAAGAGCTACCTTTACATAAAATTTTGTGAACCTAGGTGCAGTTGTTGTTGAGTTATTGTCCGGACAAGGTTTTTCAGTATGATGCCCCAGTGACCTTGACCTTTGACCCAGGAGCCCCAAAACCAATAGGGCATATCCTTGACACAAGGGCTACTCTCACATAAAATTTGGTGAACCTAGGTACATTGGTGGTTCAGTAATTGTCCGGACAAGTTTTTTATTGCTTGCCATTTTGACTTTATAAACATATTGATTGAACATTTGAAGTCACTGCTTGGTAATTTGATATCTTCTGGTTGAGGGTTTAAACTTAACCCTGTTTCCCCAAAACTAATAAAGCACATCCTTGACACATGGGCTACTCTCACAGTTATTGTCCGGACAAGGTTTTTCAATATGATGCCCCTGTGACCTTGACCTTTGACCCAGGGGCCCCAAAACCAATATGAAACATCCTTGACACATGAGCTACTCTTACATAAAATTTTGTGAACCTAGGTACAGTTGTTGTTGAGTTATTGTCCGGACAAGTTTTACCTGTTTTAAGTCCCAGTGACCTTGGCCTTTGTCCCTGGGGTCTCAAAATCAATAGGGAACCTCCTCCATCCAAGGACTATCCAAACATAAAATTTGAGGAACCTAGGTACATCCTTTCTTGAGTTATCATCCGGACAAGCAATTGTCCACGGACAGACGGACAACATTATAACATAATACGTCCATTTTTTCAAAACGGGCGTATAAAAAGCTTAAGCAGAATGGACATCATTTTGTGCACAAAGGCTGCTTAGCCATCAAGTTTATTGTGCGGTGTCTAAGTGGTCATCACAGGTTCTACCGGGAGCACTCAACAGTGTGCGTGCACCATCTACAGACCTACACAACTAAATCTCTGCCTTATGGTGTTCACCTTCAACAGAACAGTGTGGATCTCAATACTGTACAGGATGACCTAAAGCAAGGCGGTGAACGTTCTCCAGTGTATCAAAACAAGAAAAATAGCCGCCATACCAAAAAAGGTAGTGTTTTCTTTAATATCTTCTTTAAATGACTTTCTCTGATAAAAAAGTATCTACCAGAACACGCTACTCACTTTCTGGAACACATCGATGTGTGATTTATTGTATAAAGTCAAGTAGTTTTGAAGTTATGCGGAACCTAGGATTCGAATCGACGATATTCTCCCAACTATTCAGAAGATAGACTGGAGATTTTTCTTTAAGTTTTCAATTTTCTCCTAAAATACAAGTCTTTATATGAATATTTTTAGCAGTAGTTGTATTTTTGTATACAAAATATGTATTATTGCTGCCAGCATCTATCAGAATGTTTTGAACACAAAACTTAATTTTATTTCAAAATGATAGACTGGAGTTACAAAAAAAAATGGATACACTGGAGACTTAATTGTGTACAACATCTGATAATTATGTTTTCTTGTTTCAGTATCCGTAGAAAGATGTTTTGGAATGTTTGGTCATTTGTTATAAAATTAAAAAAAGGAAATTGTGAAAGATCGAATGTTCGTTTTTTTTCCATGTTTAGAACGGAACCGACGAACACCGATTTAGCACCGACATATCCGATTAGCTGCCGATTTATCACTTATCACAAGCTATAGGGGAAAGATGAGTCTCATTGGTGAAAATTTTTCAAGCGGTGATTCATATTTGTACAACGGTAGCTTATCAGAGGCATATCGGTGATATCGATCATATACAGCTTGTCAATCGTTTGAATGTTTCTACGATCGAGAATTTTAATCAATTAAAACATCCCAATAGTTTTTTCACCAATGAAACTCGTCTTTTCCCTATAAAATGTGTTAGAAATATATCGACCGCTAATCGGAGACGTCGGTACTAAATCGGTGTTCTTCGGTTCCTCTATTAACGGGGAAAATCAAAAATCGATCTTTCACCGATTACTATGTGTAACTGGGCCCTTAGGGTCCGATTACACATGGGGATCGGGGAAAGATCGGTTTTTCGTTTTTCCAGTAAAGAACGGAACCAAAGAACATGGATCTTTCAACGTCTCCTACATGCCGCCGATTTATCACTTATCACATGCTATTGGGAAAAGACGAGTTTCATCAGTGAAAACTAACCCTCATTTCCTATCGGTGATTCATATTTGTACTTCGGTAGCCTATCAGAGGCATATCGGTGAAATCGATCATAGACAGCTTGTCAATCGGTAATTCGTTTGAAATTTTCAACGATCCTGAATTTTAAACATTTTTAACATCCCATTTTCATTTCGCCGACCAAACTCATCTTTTTTCATAAGCATGTGATGAGTGATATGTCGGTCACTAATTGGAGATGTCAATGCTTAATCGTTGTTCGTTGGTTCCGCTATTAACGAGGAAAAACAACAAACGATCTTTACGGCCCGATTACACATTTGGATTGGGGATAGATCGGTTGTTCGTTTTTTCCAGAGAGAATGGAACCGACGAACGCCGATCTATCAAAGTTCTACGTCTCTGATTAGCCAAAGAATAATCACTCACCACAAGCTTTGGTAAAAGCGAGTTTCATGGTTAAAAACTTACTGATGGGATTTCAAAATATTTAAAAAAAATTATCGGTGAAAATTCAAACGAATTAACGATTGGCAAGTTGTTCATGACCAATATCACCGATATATGAATCTGATAGGATGGAAAAAATAAACAACTATTCTATCGGCGATACCTGGTTACACAAAAATTCTGAAATGCAGTTACCGATGCCAACCGATTAGTTAAAAGGCATATTTTACCGATCGAGGACCAATTTATTTATTTATTTTTTTTGGAGTTAACGCCGTATCAACACAATTTAGGTCATTTCACGGCGTCCAGCACACCTAACCTAGCTTTCCTGGACCATTGTCTATAACCAGTACTCACTTACCCTTCCACAAGGCCGGAAACTTCTCCATATTCTCTAATCAAATTTTTATCAATGGAAGAAAATCGACATTATTGTCAAATTTTCATGGAAGGGTATAACCTCCCCGGGTGGGATTCGAACCCTTTATGTAACCGGGGTGTTAACTAATGAAAGAAAATAACTGAACCTCGACATTGATGGTAAATGCGTTGGAATAAAGTATCATTCATCTTTTAATTACATTTTCATTCCTTCCGACTTTAATGGATTACCATCAACACTGTGTTTGTTTTTTTTGCCTACCCAAGTTTTCCTATGCTTTTCTTATCTCTATTCTGTGATAAGTATATAAAAAGTGTTATTTTCTACGTTCAATTATTTCAGGATATGAGCAAGACAAGAACATCAAATAGCCGCTTCAGCTGAAAATATACTTTGAGAAAGAAAAATCGACTTAGTGCTGTTTTTGGAAGCTCGATAAGCACTCAACTGATAAATACAAACGTAAATTTGAAAGAACTCTTATAAAGTCAATCTACTATCAACTGCATGTAAACGACAGAAACCCCTATTTGAATCATCGCCATCGTTCAGATTTGATAAAGCAGAAAAATCTGACAATTCGGTAACTGATCAATGTGAAGCAGGGGATGACTTGAACAATATCAATTCTGTTGAAGACAATATGACAGATGTAGAATTACTATATGTATTATGTAATACTGACACGGATTTTGATACTTTTAATATGGCATTCGAAAACAATATCTATTTTCCTCCATGTCGCCCTTAAAAAGAGAACATGCTTGAATTGATTCACTTTGAATTTCTTCCATAGGAATATAAGTTAGTTCTCTATTCAATCAGGGATTTTATATAACAGGGATTTATAACGATAAGTAAATGTAATTGATTTTTATCAATTTTCACTGTCGTCGCTATTATTTCGGCCAATACGGAAAACAAGTATAACAAGTTAAAATAAAGATATTCACGTGAAATTTTGTACCAGTACCATTCAAAGTGACATGAATGTTAGAAAAAATGTGTTTCTAGATTATTTTGAGATAAATAACGCTCACAGACTGTTTCACAAAATAATGCATTTTCCCGCCGATCTGCCATTTTTAGCCCCTTTTTACATACCTAAAGTCATATTTTCGGTCATTATTGCTACAATTTTTTGTCAAAAACTTCAGAAACATTCACGAGTTGCATGGAAGACATGTACAAAACGCGAATCAAATTTTTTAACTCTGACATAGTTTGTACAGCCAGCTTCAGTCAGTTATAGACAGTGACGACCGAGAAAATTCAAAAAAGCACTTCGTTACAAATCCCTGTTATATAGAATCCCTGATTCAATCTATCCGGGTAAAATCTGACTTTAATTTGGTTTTCACATTTGTTACTTGTTCATAATTATAAAAAAGACAGGTTTTGTTTTTACATTTTATTCATCTAACAAAATATTTTTAAAATAATTCTTTTAAGGATTTTTATATTACATATGTGGATTATATTTTTTTAATTTAAGCCATAATAGTTACACCTTGATCTAAAAATATTTATAACGTGGGATCCCAATATATAAACACTACTTTAGCGTAAATATATTTTTTTCATATATTTGAATTAGAGACCAAGTGTTTTAATCAATGTCTAGAACATGACCTTATTATTTTGATATTGACTGCAAATGGTTTATGGTGAAATGATTTGTGTTCAGTGAGCTGAACAGTAAATACACGTAAAATAAGTACACTATAAGACTAGTTGGCCCACAATATTTGGAAGTACATTAGCTTCTAAGTGGCAATTCCACGTGATTATAATGTAAAAAATGCGACGGTGTCAAGAAGAAAAAAGTAAAGAATCTGCAGCGGTTTGAGTCATATTTCCATTATACTTATTCGAGGCTAAGCAGAAAACTGTGTACTACTTGATGCACATCTCCGACGCCAGATTTATACTATCTGCAAACTTGCTGTATAACCTTTGTGCTTGTCTGAAACAAGAAACCATAATTATTAGTTGTTGTACAAAATTGTGTCTCCAGTCTATCCATCATTTTTTGCATCTCCAGTCTATCATTTTTAAATAAAAGTAAGTTTTGTGTTTAAAACTTCCTGTTAGATGCTGGCAGCTATAAGACAGATTTTGTATACAAAAATACAACTATTGCTTAAACAATAATCATCCAAAACCATGAATGTAGAGAGAAAATTGAAAATTGAATTAAAAAACTCCAGTCTATCATAATGAATAGTTGGGAGAATTTCATCAACTCGAATCCTAGGTTCCGCATATTTTCAAAACTATTGGACTATATACAATAAACCACGTACCGCCGTGTTCCGGAAAGTGAGTAGCGTGTTCTAGTACATAAGTTTTTATCAGAGGAAGCCATTTAAAGAAGATATTAAAGAAAAACTTATCTTTTTTGGTTTGGTGCCATTTTTTCTTGTTTTGATACACTGGAGAACGTTCACCGCCTTGCAAGGCGGTGAACGTTCTCCAGTGTATCAAAACAAGAAAAATGGACGCCATACCAAAAAAGGTAGGTTTTTCTTTAATATCTTCTTTAAATGACTTCCTCTGATAAAAAAGTATCTACCAGAACACGCTACTCACTTTCTGGAACACAACGATATGTGATTTATTGTATAAAGTCAAATAGTTTTGAAGTTATGCGGAACCTAGGATTCGAATCGACGATATTCTCCCAACTATTCAGAAGATAGACTGGAGATTTTTCTATAAGTTTTCAATTTTCTCCTAAAATACAAGTCTTTATATGATTATTATTTAGCAGTAGTTGTATTTTTGTATACAAAATATGTCTTATTGCTGCCAGCATCTATCAGAATGTTTTGAACACAAAACTTAATTTTATTTCAAAATGATAGACTGGAGTTACAAAAAAAGGATGGATACACTGGAGACCCAATTTTGTACAACATCTGATTATTATGTTTTCTTGTTTCAGTATCCGTAGGAAGATGTTTTGGAAGAATTATTTGGTCATTTGTAATTAAAATACAAAAGGAAATTGTGAAAAGTAATTAAGATTGTTTTACATGAGTTATAGTTTTACACACACTACAATGCATATATAAGCTATTGTGCTGGTCAATCCAGCGTCTATTAAAGCATGGGTAAGAGTGTGTGTGCGTCCAATGTCTACAATTTATTATACGGCGTACAAAAAAACGTGTTTTGGTAAACATTATAAATGAGACCATTCATTTCAGGGGTAGGCAGTATTGAAAATAAAATTTGTGTTATTCATGATACATTTGTGTAACAAAATTAGCATGGTTGATAAACCACCACCACTTGGTAAATCATGCTTGTTATTCATGCTGGTAGAACGCTTTCCATTACACCAACAACTAAGACACAAGAAAAATATATCGCCATTGTTTATTTTAAAGTCATCCTGAGCATCCCTCGTCGTGGGTTAGTTCATTGTTTTGTTATTATAAACAGTGTTTTTTGTTCGAACTATAAAAGGTCTAGTTAAAATAACAAGCCTACAGTTACACGGTGGATGATTACACACTATCTCAATATCACGAGTGTTAGACAAAGAGCACAAAGTCACCGTGAAATTGTTCATGCTTTGACAGTTGAGAAAAAAAGAATTTTATATAACTGTTCACTGTTTTTTTTCACTGGGTTTAACGACGTGTCAACACAATTTTAGGTCATTTTACGGCGTCCAGCGCACCCCAGTTACACATATGGTCGGACTTAAATCGGTCCTCATTCGGTTTATAGTTTCTCTAATCTGATCGGATGTTATCGGTAACTGCATTTCAGACTCTGCGAGTAACCGGGTATCGGCGATGGAGATCGGTGATAGATCGGTTGTTCGTTTTTCCATGTTTAGAACGGAACCGACGAACACCGATTTAGCACCGACATATCCGATTAGCTGCCGATTTATCACTTATCACAAGCTATAGGGGAAAGATGAGTCTCATTGGTGAAAACTTACTGTCTTTTCCTATCGGTGATTCATATTTATACAACGGTAGCTTATCAGAGGCATATCGGTGATATCGGTCATAGACAGCTTGTCAATCGTTTGAAATTTTCTACGATCGAGAATTTTAATCAATTTAAACATCCCAATCGTTTTTTTCACCAATGAAACTCGTCTTTTCTCTATAACATGTGTTAGAAATATATCGACCGCTAATCGGAGACGTCGGTTTTAAATCGGTGTTCTTCGGTTCTTCTATTAACGGGGAAAAACAAAAATCGATCTTCCACCGATCACCATGTGTAACTGGCCCTTAGGGTCCGATTACACATGGGGATCGGGGAAAGATCGGTTTTTCGTTTTTCCAGTAAAGAACGGAACCAAAGAACACGGATCTATCAATTAACGACGTCTCCTACTTGCCGCCGATTTATCACTTATCACATGCTATTGGGAAAAGATGAGTTTCATCGGTGAAAACTAACCCTCATTTCCTATCGGTGATTCATATTTGTACTTCGGTAGCTTATCAGAGGCATATCGGTGAAATCGATCATAGACAGCTTGTCAATCGGTAATTCGTTTAAAATTTTCAACGATCCTGAATTTTAAACATTTTAAACATCCCGTTTTTTTTCGCCGACCAAACTCATCTTTTCTCAAAAGCATGTGATGAGTGATATGTCGGCCAATAATTGGAGATGTCAATGCTTAATCGTTGTTCGTCGGTTTCGCTATTAACGGGGAAAACAACAAACGATCTTTACGGCCCGATTACACATTGGGATTGGTGATAGATCGGTTGTTCGGTTTTTCCAGAGAGAATGGAACCGACGAACGCCGATCTATCTAAGTTCTACGTCTCTGATTAGCCACAGAATAATCACTCACCACAAGCTTTTGGTAAAAGCGAGTTTCATGGTTAAAAACTTACTGATGGGATTTCAAAATGTTTAAAAAAATTATCGGTGAAAATTCAAACGAATTAACGATTGGCAAGTTCTTCATGACCGATATCACCGATATACGCCTCTGATAAGCTGGAAAAATAAGAAACAACTATTCTATCGGCGATACCTGGTTACACAAAAATCTGAAATGCAGTTACCGATGCCAACCGATTAGTTAAAAGACATATTTTACCGATCGAGGACCAATTTAAGTCCGACCTATGTGTAACCGGGGTATCAACTAATGAAGGAAAATAACTTAACCTCGGCATTAATGGTAAATGCGTTGGAATAAAGTATCATTTATCTTTTAATAACATTTTCATTTCTTCCGACTTTTATGGATTACCATCAACACTGTGTTTGGGGTTTTTTTGCATACCCAAGTTTTCCTATCCTTTTCTTATCTCTATTCTGTGATAAGTATATAAAAAGTGTTATTTTTCTACGTTCAATTATTTCAGGATATGAGTAAGACAATAACATCAAATAGCCGCTTCAGCTGAAAATATACTTAAAATCGACTTAGTGCTGTTTTTGGAAGCTCGATAAGCACTCTACCTGATAATTACAAACGTATATTTGAAAGAACTCTTATAAAGTCTTCCTACTATCACCTGCATGTAAACGACAGAAAACCCTATTTGAATCATCGCCATCGTTCAGATTTGATAAAGCAGAAAAATCTGACAATTCGGTAACTGATCAATGTGAAGCAGGGGATGATTTGAACAATATCAATTCTAGTACCGATTCTGTTGAAGACAATATGACAGATGTAGAATTACTATATGTAATACTGACACGGATTTTGATACTTTTAACATGGCATTCGAAAACAATATCTATTTTCCTCCATGTCGCCCTAAAAAAGATGCTTGAATTGATTCACTTTGAGTTTCTTCCGTGGGAATATAAGTTAGTTAGTTTCGGCGCGATATGACCTTTTTGTGTTGGTGCGCCGTAAAACCCAAACAAACAAACATATAAGTTAGTTCTCTAATCAATCCATCCGGGTAAAATCTGACTTTAATTTGGTTTTCACATTTTTACTTGTTCATAATTATAAAAAAGACAGGTTTTGTTTTTACATTTTATTCATCTAACAAAATATTTTTAAAATAATTATTTTAAGGATTTTTTATATTACATATGTGGATTATATTTTTTTAATTTGAGCCATAATAGTTTACACCTTGATCAAAAAAAATATTTATAACGGGACCTTTTGTGTGGAAAAGCCATGAACCATACTTAGTACTAAGTCTATAGACTCAATTTTCAACCATTATCTTAAAATATGTCTTTAGTCTTAAAATATTACATTACATTTGGCCTGGACATTATTCTTATGTTTCTTATTATGCCATTTTTGTATGCCTATTAACCCCAATAAATAAACACTATTTTAGCGTTAATAGATTTTTTCATATATTTGAATTAGAGACCAAGTGTTTTAATCAATGTCTACAACTTGACCTTATTATTTTGATATTGACTGCAAATGGTTTATAGTGAAATGATTTGTGTTCAGTGAGCTGAACAGTAAATACACGTAAAACAATAAGCCCACAACATTTTGAAGTACATTAGCTTCTCGGTGGCAATTCCACGTGATTATAATGTCAAAAATGCTACGGTGTCAAGAAGAAAATAGTAAAAAATCTGCAGCGGTTTGAGTCATATTTCCATTATACTTATTCGAGGCTAAGCAGAAAACTGTGTACTACTTGATGCACATCTCCAACGCCAGATTTATACTATCTGCAATCTTGCGGGATAACCTCTGCGCTTGTCTGAAACAAGAAACCATAATTATTAGTTGTTGTACAAAATTGTGTCTCCAGTCTATCCATCATTTTTTGCATCTCCAGTCTATCATTTTTAAATAAAAGTAAGTTTTGTGTTTAAAACTTCCTGTTAGATGCTCGCAGCTATAAGACAGATTTTGTATACAAAAATACAACTATTGCTTAAAAAATAATCATCCAAAACCATGAATTTAAAGAGAAAATTGAAAATTAAATTAAAAATCTCCAGTCTATCATAATGAATAGTTGGGAGAATTTCATCAACTCGAATCCTAGGTTCCGCATATTTTCAAAACTATTGGACTAAATACAATAAACCACGTGCCGCCGTGTTCCGGAAAGTGAGTAGCGTGTTCTGGTACATAATTTGTTATCTACAAAAAAGAGACTAAACTTGACAATATCACCCTAAAGGTAAAGAAAATGATATTTTCTTTTCTCAGTTAATCTAATATTGATAATCTTTAAGCCATTGAAAATTGTTAATTTTTCATAAATATAACAATATCAAAATATAATTTACATTTTCATTATCTGTGCATCATTCTGATTAATATGAACCTATGGATGAATATTTTATCTTAAGAAATAATGAAATGATGACTTTGATGAATATTTGCTATAAAATCTTAAAAATCAACATTTAAGCAAAACAAACCACATATTATTGATCTGTACACTTTTCTGAATAAAATTAACATAAATTAATTGATGGCTATTCTACCTTAAGAAATAGTAAAAAGGTGATTTTGATGAATAAAAGCATTAAATTGCTTATAAACTCTTAATAAACAATAATATTACAAAAATAAGCACATATTATTCATCTATAGATCATACCGATCAAAATAAACATATTGATAGATAACTTATCTTGAGAAACAGCGAAAATGTGATTTTGATGAGTTAAAACCATTTTAAAAGTTAAAATGCTGATAGCCAGTAAATTGACAAAATCAAGCAAAATAACAATTAACATAAGCTTATTTAAATATAGAATTCTGGTTACTAAGGAAATAGCACCCTTAAACTTGCCTATAACCATGTCAATAATCATTTAAAAGAATTTTAAAACATTCAAATATTTTAAACCTAATAAAATCAGTCTACAAAGTCACCATTTTCTGTATAATTTGTCCAATCAGTACCATAAATCTACAATATATTTACCCCTCTAGGTGCCTATTGGTATTACATAACCTTTGGGTGGAACAAAGATACCCTGGTGAGCTCCAATTGACTTGGACATTGGTTGAAATAACTTTTAGTGTATTCATTATGTAATACTTAGCTGGTCAAAGCAAAAATCCAGACAATATTAAGTAATATATACCGAAAAATATGTGAATCAAAGAGTCAAAAAGACACCATGCTGAGTGCTAGAACTTTGAGATCCTGACATCAGATAAGATCTATATAAAAATGTTGCATAATACCTAATTGACAGCTACAATGAATGCTGGGTAAAATTTGTTAGATATCTATTCCTAGTCTAAGTTGAAATATGTTAGAGAAAATTACAAAAAGAGTCAACTGGCAAAATGCAGGTCCTTCACAAGTTAATTAGTAAATTAAAAAGTAAGATTAATTAATGTGATGTATAGTTTTAAGCTGAAACCTACTTACAGAGTTCTGTCTTTTTTCAAAAAAAAATTTTTTTCAAATTAAATCAAAACAATCTGGTACTCAAAAATACTCATGAGTACTTAAGTACTACTCAAGTACTGAAGAAAAAACAGTACTCATTACTCATAAGTACGAGTACAAAATTTGAAATACTAAAGTACTGGAATTCCAGTACTCGACCAATCCCTGGTCACCAACACACTCCTAAATCTGTAGACTACACCCGTACACAAATGAACGAAAATATGGCTTTTTTGCTTTACCAGAGCGTTTCACTCGTACAGACGATCGATCTATCCTTAGACGTCCATACATGTACGTGTATGACTACATTCGTAAAACCAAGAATATGGTTCTTCATTCATTAAAAGAAGGATCGTGACTTTGAAATTGACTCTTGTACTTGGCTGATACATGCATCATACATTTATTCACTTTTATAAATGTTTTCTTTAAAAATTATACTACTAAATTATCCTTTGGGGAAATGTCTGGTTAACAGTGGCGTTATGTTATACTGTTCAGGACACCAATTTTCAATATAAAATGAATAGAAATAAATAAGAAATTAGTAATGAAAAAGTAAATTAAATCTTATCACATGTGATCTGTAAAGGATGTAGGTCCAAAAATATGAAATATAAATGCTTTTTTATTTTGTTTTGTGTTATTGTATAAACATTATGTTCTTAGGGTGGAGGGTTTTTACTTACATGTATTTATTTTTTATAACATTTTTTTACAACGCCATTGAATATGTAATATAGAAATAGGCGTTTAATCAAATGAAAAAGTTTAAGTTTAAGTTTATACTGCCCGATACATGACATATTCAAACATTCATATGAAGTTCTTCACAGAAGAAATAAAGAGTTATATAAAAAAAGTTGCACCAACTTTGCTTATGGCCAAAGAAAAAATCTCAAAAAACTGGTATCTAATTGTACATTTTATTTTTTGTGTTTTCAGCATTTCATATTTAGAAATTATATTAACTATCATTTTGTTAAATTACCACAGACATAGATAACATAGATTATGTGAAAATTTTATATCAAAGGAAGATAACTCAATTTAAAACAGTTTTCCTTAAAGTTATCATTGATAATTTTGCAACAGAATCTTGCTTTTTAAATGTAATCTATTAAAATTATAACTAATTAAACTATCATGTAATGAATGAAAAATATTACGTTTTGTATTAAAGTATCGAAAATGGTCATCAAGTATATTAATGTATGTCTGTTTTTGGCTTTTGTGGGAATTAATGTAATAAGGCGTGGCTAACTTACCGTAAAGCGTCTTCTACCTTTACTGAATGGGATTTAGCGATTCTTCCAAGCGTTCACTAACACAGATCATTAAAATTTGACAGAAATTGTAAAACTTTATTTTTATGATAAATTGCTTTAAAATTCGCCGATTTTGAGTGTTTTATTTGGTTTATTTTATTGATAGATCTAATAATTAATCTATAAAACCCGATCATGCCGCTCGTCAACATGAAGAAAGCCAGTAAGGCTGCTGCCAAATCTTCAGGAAAAGTTTTCCTAGTCCAAGTTCAGACAATGGATGAAGAGATGGAGTTCAAAATTGAGGTGAATAACAATGTTCTCATTGCATTCAATAAGTTTGCCATCATCTTTGTTTCTATATCTATATACGTAAACAGCAAAGTAATTGTACCCAGCTAAACTTCCAACGCATTTTAATCAATCGATAAAGGAAAATTTCTAACTGTAATTTAATCTTTTAAAAAAGCAATAGCTAAAAAAAACATGTAATATTTCTCTTTTTTTCTGTATATAAAAAATGGTGTGTCAAAAAGTATTTTTATTCATTCCTGCTTAAAAAAATGACATTTTAAACAACGTAAACAGAATGCAAGAGACAAAGAAATCCGTTATCAGCGCATGCGTCTATAATTGGGATATCTTTGTTATCACCGGTGTTTCAGGTTCACCGGTAATTGCCGCATTTTATTTTATTAATATTATACTTTATAATTTCTTATCTTGTTGTGTGAACTTGATTCATGAAAAAAACAAGCCTAATTAGGTGTGCAGAATTTGTACTCCCAACTTGAAACTCTGCAGGCAAATAGATGTAGAGTTCTGGTTGATTTTGTTATGATGTGATTGTTGCTTCTATCTTTTAACAGTCATTGATTTACTGACCTGAATCGTATAATGGAACATGCATGATGTTTTTAATTTTTATATTTTAGCGTAAGGCTACAGGAAAAGAATTGTTTGAACTTGTATGCAAAACAATTGGTCTTCGTGAGACTTGGTATTTTGGCTTACAGTATATTGATTCTAAATCATACATTGCCTGGCTTAAGTTTGACAAAAAGGTAACCCTGCTTTGAGTCACTTTTTTATTATCCTATTTGTTAAATTGCACAGGATGTTGTGTGAAATTTTTTTTATCGGCCTTATTATGTTGTTTTATCATTTAGTTGTCTATGAATGATAAAAATGTATTGTATAATGGTTAAATCAAGTGTCCGTAAATTTTAATGCAAAAAACAAATTCTTTAAACTTTCATTTAGTTTAAATGTATTAGGAGCTAACTACTGTATATAGGATAATCAAAATGCAAGTATCAAAACACTCAGTTAATGTATCATTTTGATTGTTTATTTTGCTTTTGTGAGTGAAATTGTAGGTTACAGGAATTTGTGTAAAAATTATGAAAATACTTGATTGACTTATATATATAATTATGCACCATATGGCTCATGATACCATGAAGTAAAAAAGATCTTTTACATGATTTAATTATATTTTCTAGATGTTATGTTATTACAGTAAAACTTGGTTATAACATACTCGGTTATAACATACACTCGGTTACAACATACCATTTTTCCTGGCCCATTCTTCATATTTTGTATGTAAAATACTTAGTATGCTATATGGATATAACATACCTCGGTTATAACTAACCCTTTTTTCTTTGGCCCAGCGAGTATGTTATAACCGAGTTTTACTGTATGTTTATTGCAGGTGTTAGATCAAGATGTACCTAAAGAATCTCCTGTCACATTTCTATTTCTTGCCAAGTTTTATCCTGAAGATGTTTCTGAGGAGCTTATTCAAGAGATTACTCAACATCTGTTCTTTCTTCAAGTTAAACAGTCGATATTAAATATGGATATATATTGTCCACCTGAAGCCTCTGTTCTCTTAGCTTCTTACGCTGTACAGGCTAAGGTAAGTGTCACAGGGTAAGAAAAATATGCAGCCTGACTGGGACTCGAACCCAGGACCTCTCGCTTACAGGGTGAGTGCTCTCCCGACTGAGCTATCCGGCCGCTTACATATCCTTCCTCCCATAATGTGAACAGGTAATTGCCGTGACATACTCCCCCACGAACTGGAAATTTGTTCCGAATTTCAGAATTCCAGGCCGTTTTAAGGAGCATTTAGTTTTTTACAAGCGTTTCTCAACTGACCAAGTAATTGTCACGGCCCACGTTCGGCGCCAGATGTCACAGGGAAAGAAAAATATGCAGCCTGATCGGGACTCGAAACCAGGACTTCTTGCTCTTCCGACTGAGCTATCCTGACATATCCTTCCTCCCATAATGTGAACAGTTAATTGCCGTGACATAAGGAAAATCTGAAAATTAATGTAGCAGAGGTATAATACGGCACTTGTACTTTCTTGTCTTCAAGCTAGTTTTTATGGTGACATGGTTAAGTGTCTGCTTATGTCTTTAGAGGTTGTGGGTTCAAATCTCATGTTGGACCATGGATTTTTATCAGGTTACATTATCTCGTAGTTATTTTACTGTAAATTATTACCACTCACCCTGTTTATTTCAATTTTTATTATCTCCCCTGGTGTTTAAATTGTAATTATCTCCCCTGAATCTCTTCTCTTGTTTTAACTATAAATTATCTTGGTTATGGATTTCTACATTATTAAGTATTGCAATGTTAGTAAACTTTAAGCTAAAAAATAAAACTTGCCCATTGACTAGTGGGGTGGAAGTATTTACCACAGACATAAATGTAGGAGCAGTGGTCCAGTGGTAGGATGCATGCTTAGTGATCAAGAGGTCCTGAGTATAATCCCCACTAGGGGCACAGCTAATTTCCTTGAGCAAGAAATTAACCTACAATTGTTTCACTCTACCCAGGTGTAAATGGGTACTGTGAAGGATCACCTGCCTGAAGGTGATTTCATTGATCAGGAGTTATGGTAAAAGATTGTAAAGTTGACTGAACATGTATATGGAACTAGTCAGTCTTTAAACCGCAGTTTAATATTGAATAAATGTACTAGTCAGACAAGTCTGGTGTTAGAATTTTACAACCCTGATAGCAGAGAAAAATCTATTATTTTAAAATGTTAATTACAGTATGGAGACTATGATGAAGCTACATATAAACCAGGAATGTTAGCTAGTGATGATTTATTACCTCAAAGAGTTATAGATCAATATGAGATGACATCAGAAATGTGGGAAGAAAGAATAAAAACATGGTACATTGATCAACGTGGATTTACTAGGTAGGACTCTTTCATGTCTCCTTTGCTTTTTAGCTTGACTATTCGAAGAATGGTGGGGGTATCCTACTCAGTTGTGTAGGTGGTGGCATCGATGAACACTTCTTGGTTAAGTTTATAGGTGCAACATTTTTTCTTTGAAACTACTGAAGGGATTCACTTGAAACTTCACACATATCTACAGGATTACTATTGGAGGTCAAATAACAAGTTGCATAGCTCTAGCATGAATTTTGACAGGTTGTTGCTGTTGTTTACACAAACACCCTGAATAGTCAAATGCGCTGTCTGTGGACTGCTCTTGTTGTCAGTGTGGTAGGTCTCTGTTTGTTTTACTGTTGCTGTTCACCTTTATATGACATTGTAATTTTAGATCAATTAAATGAATAAGAGTCAAGTTAAAGTAATATTATTTTATTGTCTTAAGTTTCATGTCATTGCACACTTGCTAATTTTACCTCACTGTTTCCTCTGGTCTATGAGCTACATTCCAGGCCTTTTTTTCCTTATAGAACAGCGGCCGTTTACAGGCGCCTTCCCCTCATGAATTTTCTTTAAAATCATGCAGTTTTCCCCAAATTTGGAGTTTAACTCAGATTTTTTGTTCCCCTCCCTATGAAATTGCGATAAAATTTCCCCAAATGTTCTATATAAAAAAGGCCCCAGGCCCCTTCCCCAAACAATGAAAAAAAGCCCTGCATTCATTTCTCATTATTATCATGACTTTGTATAGATCTCAAATAAAATAGATGTACTTAATGGTAAGGGAAATAACTGAACTCTGATATAAATTTACTAAGGGTAAGGGAGGTAAATCTGATTTCTAAAATAGCCCTTTTTTAACTTTTTCTAAGAGTGAATTAATTTCAAAATTATTTCTTTACTATAACTGTAATCAATGGTTTTACTGGTTCACTAATCCTGTGCCATAGATGCAAAATTTTATATATCCCTAAAGTCACCACGTTTCTTTTGTGTGTGTTCATATGGACAGAATTTATATAGAATTTGTGTGTTTGTATTTTATTAGGAGTGAAGCTGAGATGGAATATTTAAAGATAGCACAAGATCTTGAGATGTATGCTGAAAACTATTTTAATATTAAGGTTTGTATTTAAGGTCAAAGACTATTTACACATAGATATCACCATTGCGTCGAACGATTTTAAATTTTGTTTGTCTCAAATTAAAAGAATGACAAAACACTAATGAAACTAGTACTAGAACTTTGATGGGACATTTAGAAATTAGAATAATAACACAACTTTTAAATACCAATGCTAAAATTATGGACATTTCATTGCAATGGAACCTAATACTTTTTGCAAAATTCCAAAAAAAATATATTGAAATACATATCTGTAATAAAACTATTTGAACAACATTTAACGTAAGTGTTACATTATGTGATGCTGTAGTCCTTTTCACAAAAATTCTTACGAAAAAAATCTTTGTAAGTCAGTTTCATACAATAAGCATTTCAAAGCCGTACGGATTATAAGCATGATTATGATAAAATAATAAAAATTTATACAATATTCTACACAACAACATAATATTTGGAATTGATAACCCAAAAAATGAGCGTGTTATTAATGTTTCTTGCTTTTGACTTACAAAGATTTTTTTCGTAAGAATTTTTGTGAAAAGGACCACTGGTCTGATTTTGGGACTGGTGTTGTCTAGATCAAAGTCTCAGATACTACAACTGGTAACTCACTAAAGCGTTGTTCTATTGATAATCTATTGATATAAAATTATATTTTCATTTATTAAATAAATATTTCCATGTTGCTTGTGTTATCTTATGCCATTAGTTTTCAACCTTTTCAAGTCTCAGTATGAAGCACCCATATAAGGGTATTGATTTCCTTTAGTGGTATTTATATCTGATGCAAAGTTTATGATGTTTTTATACCCCCGCTTCGAAGAAGAGGGGGGTATACTGTTTTACCCTTGTCCGTGCGTCCGTCCGTTACAAAATTTCCGTCGCAGTTTTCTCAGCAACTATAACATGCAGCAGCCTAATACTTTGCATATTGCTTCATCTCATAGTCCCATGTGGTGCAAAGCGATTTCATGCTCCTTGCTCATGTACTTCCTGTTTGTCGCATATTTTTAGATTTTTGTGGGGGTATCACTAGTGAGCATTAGCTCACAGATTTACTTGTTATTTTTTTTTTTATTTTTTTTTTTTTTATAGAATAAAAGAAACACAGATTTATGGTTGGGAGTAAATGCCTTAGGATTGAATATATATGAACAAGATAACAGACTTGTACCGAAAGTGACATTTCCTTGGAATGAAATTAAAAATATCTCATTCAAAGATAAAAAGGTAAAGTAATGAATTATGAATTAAGATATATGGTAACTGGTTCATAACCAGTGGTTAGGTTAATTTTAATTGGACTTTCTGCAACCTGAGAAGGATTAATGGTTGCAGCTATTCATATTCATTCATGAATAGTATGACAATGGTTCTGATTTTTCTCTCTAAGAGGAGAAGTTGTTGTCTTTTTGTAAGTTAATGTTACAAGTACAGAAAGGGGTCCAGGAGACTGGTTAGGTATGGAAATATGGAAAGAAAATGTTTTTAGAAAATATGAACCGTGCATGAACCTTATTTTAATGATTTAAAAGTGAACTGACACTTATTGGCTATTTTGTATAATTCTTGGTTGCTAGGTAAATAAAGAAATTGTTTTAAGAAACTATGCATTTCACATGAGTTTAAATTTTTAGCTGGATTTTTTCAATGAAAAAATTAGGCTTATAGTTTGGCAAAACGCGGATGGGTGAGTGGGCGGGCATAGGTCGTTAACAATTGCGTTACAGTTTTCTTTACCATTATATTTTGCCATTTATTGTCAGATCTTTATGAAATGTCGTACAATAATAACATACCATGCCATGAACAGAATTAGACAGTAACCACTGTTCTATCTGCCTTTATTATGGATAATTTCCCTTTGTAATGTTTGGGTTTAAGTTTTTAAATCCAGCTTTAATGTAGTTTCCACATAACATTTCTTGTTGAGTGATTTAAAAGTGAACAGAAATTTATTGGCTATTTTGTATTTTTTCTTGGTGGCTAGGTGGATAAAGAAACCCACAATTTCATATATTTTATTGTCTCAAAAATCTACTGCCATTCTTTACCTTTTTTTCAAGTGGTCATTAAGCTGAATTTGACTTCACTCAACTAAGTATATATTACCCCTCACTTCAAGTGGGAATGCATGCCTGTATATTTTCTTTGGTTAGAGTACAAAAGAAGCTTAATACAATGAAACTTACTTTATTTGTTTTATTTCAGTTTTCAATCAAAGCTATAGACAAGAAGTCTCCAGATTTTGTATTCTATGCTCAAAAACTAAGAATAAATAAATTGGTGAGTATTATTCAGTGGTACATTGTATACAGGTTTCTATTTTGTGATTGTTTTGCTTGGATAAAAACCTGCACATATAGCTCAGTTAGTTGCATGTCTAACTATGAGTCTTTTGATTGTGTGTTTGAATCCTTGTCAAGATCTACTTACATTTGTAGAGTTTGGCTATGAAATATTTTCTACAACTGTTTCCCTCATACCTCTAAATCAAGTTGAGCAGTTGTCACTCACTGGACTTGGTATGTGCTTGGTACTTGGTTATGAAATCTTGGTCTGCCCAGCCAACTTACGAAGTATGATTGAAAAAATGTTGTAATGTAGTGTAAAGCATCATACATGACTATGACTTACAGTAGTTAAAACATTTTTACTCATTGAAATTCAGATTTATCATCAATCAAGTGTTATTACAGAGTATTATAGTCATGTGATCATTACCAATAAACACTTGGCAACATAGTCATGACCATTGTTTTGTATAATTGATTTATGTAATTAGACACAAAATTGATCCCATATATTTTTCTACATTTTCAGATTCTTGAACTCTGTGTTGGTAACCATGAGTTATTTATGAGACGTAGAAGACCTGATTCTATGGAAATACAACAAATGAAAGCTCAAGCTAGAGATGAAAAAATCAATAAAAAGGTATGCCTGGCCATTAATCTGAATTTATTATCTCATGGAAGATGAATAACCTTTTATTAGCAGGATTTTTTAACGAAAAAATTTGGCTAATAGTTTGGTGAAACACGGGTGGACGGGCGAGTGAACGGGCGGGCTTGCATCCGGTGTTGTTAACGATTGCTTTAAAGTTTTCAATTTAGCAAATATTTCTGCCATTTATTGCCTGATCTTTATGAAACTTCATACAATGATAACATACCATGTGATGGACAGAATTAGAAAGTAACCACAACTCTAACTGGCTTTATTATGGATAATTTCCCTTCTGTAATTTTTGCGTTAAAGTTTTTAAATCCGGCTTTAATGTGGTTTCCACATTAGATCTCTTGTTTTTCATTTTGACAATATTTTTGTCCAATTTTCATAAAACTGTATGAAATACCGCAAACTCTTAGTATAGCATCTGATCCATGTTGATGGCAAATCTTGAATATTTCTAAATTTGTTGTTTATATTTATTCAGATGGAGAGATTACGTTATACTAAAGAAAAGAAATTAAAAGAAGAGGCTATAAGAGAGAAAGAAGAATTAGAAAAGAGATTATCACAATTACAAGATGATGTTAGAATAGCACAAGAATCACTGGTAATATAGAACTGTTATTTGTTAATATTAGAATAGCACAAGAATCACTGGTAATATAGAACTGTTATTTGTTAATATTAGAATAGCACAAGAATCACTGGTAATATAGAACTGTTATTTGTTAATATTAGAATAGCACAAGAATCACTGGTAATATAGAACTGTTATTTGTTAATATTAGAATAGCACAAGAATCACTGGTAATATAGAACTGTTATTTGTTAATATTAGAATAGCACAAGAATCACTGGTAATATAGAACTGTTATTTGTTAATATTAGAATAGCATAAGAATCACTGGTACATGTAACATAGAACTGTTATTTGTTAATATGTCCCCATAAATAGATTGTAGTGCTCAACATTTAATTTTGAAATAGATTGCCTGGTTAGACAAATAACAAGTCTCATGGGTGAAAGTTTTCAGTATTCTTGCTGAATTCAGTATTTTGAGAATAAATCAGTATATGTAATTTATATGAAAACTGTATATTTCAGTATTTTTCAATTAGGGTTTTCAGTATTCTTAAACTTTCAACAATTTCTGGCCATGTGGCAGTGCCCTCTACCCCTTGTCAAACACTAATGAGAAGGCAGAACACATCCTTCCTCTTGGTCCCCCCTGTAGTGTATTTTGATTGGGATGGCTAGCAAAAATGTCTTATTCTTTAAGGATTATCACCATTAGGTTAAATTTATTTTGTCCAGTTACAACATAGATTTAAGTCTATTTTGAAGAAGGTGAAAACAAGAAAAACAGGGAGTGACTAGTAAAGGGTTATGTGCTTTGTTGCTTTTCACACGTACTAGAGTGGTGTTAAGTGGGTTCGAGTTCCACCATGGATTGTTTAAACCTGTATTCATGGGTTAAAGCTTCCAGTATTAAAGCTGATTTCAGTATTATTTTTTTCAGAAAATTCATAACTCTATATAATATATATGAAACCTATCTGTTTCAGTATTTTGAAAGTAGGTTTTCAGTATTATTAAAACTTTAAAGTTTGACCCGTGTATATTTATATTATAGATGAGATCTGAAGAGACAGCTGAGTTGTTAGGAGAGAAAGCACGTATAGCAGAAGAGGAAGCTTCTTTATTATCACAAAAAGCTAGTGAAGCTGAAAATGAGAAAAAAAGGATACAAATGTCAGCTATGAAGGTAAGGCCATGTCATATCGGAATTTTGTTAAGCGTCCGCGTGCGCGTAGGTTTTAGAGTCCTCAATCGAAATAAAAAACAAAATTAATGGTAAAATTTTCTTAAATAATTCCGATGCTCTGGGATTCGATACAATTTAATTCAGGAGAAATTGTGTTCAGCAACGACGTTATTCGTCGTAGGCAATTCATCCTAACCGCGTCATTAATACAGTATATATTTTATATTAAATTAAGACCATTGTTTCATATTATGAGGATATTATTCCATTGAATAAAATATATATATATAATGTATTGTTTTTTGTTGTAAAAAGTATTTGTGTTTTCGTTTACGGTTTGTGTGTTTTGGTGAATAGGTACCTAGGTTTGTCAAATTTGAGTTGGCACTTAACAGAATTCCAATTTGGCATGGCCTAAGGTACTATCCTAGTCATTATTATAGAACTCAGAAAAGGGGCAAGGAGGCAGAAAAAGGGAAAGGTAGGCCAAAAATGAACAGGGGGGCTGAAAAGGGGCAGGGATGCATAAAAAGAAGCAGTGAGGGGAAAAAAGGGGTGGCTAGGCTGATATAAGGCATCTTGCTTCACTTGTGTTTTTGTAACATTTATTGCTTTCATGTGCAATTTTGATTAATTTTACTGAAGTTGACCTGCTTTCAGACTGTTTTATAGACTTAAGGTTCTAGTGTTGTTTTCTTACTAACTAAAAATGAATTTATCATAGTGTTTAGGCTTTAATATTTGTTAACTGTATTTTTACTTGTATTGTAGACTGAAGAAGAGCGAGTTAATATGGAAATACGTGCAAGAGATGCTGAATATTTAGCTAAAAGATTATTAGAAGATTCTGAACAAAGGTAACTATAGTAACATACAAACCTGTATTTGATAGACCATGAGAGGGAATTTTCAAATACGTTCAATACTGACGCAGTGCCTTTAAAGGGTATTTATGGTGCTACGACTGTCAGATTCTATCTGAAAAATTAAAATTTCTGCAGGAAAGTACATGATTCCCAATCTTGAAGGCACAGGTTTGATTCCTGGCCATAAAAACAGTCATCACTACAAATATTTTTTCAATTACCAGTCCAATTTATCATTATTAAGGGCAAAATTATTAGCTAGCCCAACTATGAAAAATAAGTACATTTCACTAGTCCAAATCAAATTTTGTTAGCCATGGGCTTCAGGCTGGTGGGTATAGGTGATGATCATGAAAATAAATGAAAAATTGATATTTATTATTGATTTCCTTTGTAAAGGGAGATATAGTCAGCTACTTGTGGAAGGTAAGCTTATTCTTCCTTTATTAAGTGGTCAGGTGAGAAACCGGCCGTACTTAAAATAATGATTTTTGTTGATGAATGGTGTAAAATCCTTACAAAAGAAGAAATTGTTCAAGTCAATTTGATTTCAATATTGAGATCAATGAATTCTTATTTAAATATAAAAACCTTTCATATTTCAACCTTTCAGAGTTCGAGAGGCGGAGTTATTGAAGGAAGAACTAAGACATGCTAAACTTGAAGAAAGATTAGCTAAAGAAAAATTGTATGAAGTAACTAGAGGCTCTGTGTCTTACCCAATGACAACTGTAAGTACAAACTTATGAATTTAGCTCAATTTCGTATTTATTTTATGTGATAGATTGTCATCATACTTAAAGCTCCTATTTCAGGACATACAAAGCCAGTTATTAGGGACTTTAGTCAGTTATCTTTCCCTGATAAAATCTGAAGCAATCCAATGGGTAAGTAGGTCCTTTCAGTTGGAATCCTCGGCTTTTATCATTGAATTGCTATGTAAGGATAACAAAATATTTCATCTAATATCTTTATTGTTAATAAACATATTTACAGAAGTGATGAAATTCAGATAGTTCTTTACACTAAAAATACTTAGCTTGAATTTCAAACAAATTAAATAATTAACAAAAAAGTTATTTAAGATTAATTTTGGAAAATTCACATTGAAAAGTAAGGGTTAAATCCGAGTAATCCAACTAATTGGACCTACCTATTTGAAAAGTATACAAGGGGAAATAACTGACTAAAGTCTCTTATTACCTTTATACACTAACCATATAAAGCAAATGACTTGTAAAAATAGATTCTAGTTATTGGAAGTTACTTATTTCATGCAGTTTGGTTAGTTGATAAATTTGCTATTCATTTCATATGTACTTTGTAACATAATAAAACATGCAAGTTCTCAAAAAGAATTAAGCCATTGCTATCCTTTAAAAGGACAAACAAAGCCCCTATATCAACATGAACATTACCTTTGAAATGCTAAGTATATTTTATGCATTGAATTGATACAACTGCATTTTGTATATGTTATTTCAAAAGACTCCACTGGAAAAAACATACCTCTCAAAATGATAATGAATTTGATTGTCAATACTGGAAATAATTGTTGACCAAACCTAAAAATACACGAATATGATCTTGTATAATTTTACAGGAGTTATGGCCAATGAGCTCTGATTTATCAACACATATAAGATTATCTACAGATTGTGGACTTAATGAATCAAGTACTGAAGGACATTGTGATTTATTAGCTGGCACTGATATTACACAGCTATCTTTGGAGATAGAGAAAGAAAGGTAAAAGTTCATATTTGGAATTCCAATTAATGTTTTTTTTCCAACAGAGTAAGGTTTGTTAGGTACCTTGTACTGGGTGTACTCTCTGGATGAAGTTGTTTTAATCATTATTGCTGAAAAATATGCAACACAGATTAAATCCTATAGCTCTGTGTACACACATTTTATTACAACTTTGCTCTACATCCATATGTACGGTATACTTTTTCTGCTATAAACCCCCGTCAACTAGAATTCTAGAACAAATCTTTTTATTTAAATAATCTTCAAACAATCCTCTGGCCTTTGTTCACAGTTCTAAACTGGCCGCAGAGATGGTTTTGACTGGCCGCTGGTCGCAGTCGACAGGTGGCCGTTATTCACGGCCTTTTAAGAGTGTTTTCGGTCGGGGGGAAATCAGAATGGCCACTGTCCGCAGGTGCCTGCTATTCGGAGGTGGCCATTAGCACAAGTTGGACTGTACATGCTTTTGGAGGGTGAGTGGACGTGGAGGTAAAATTTAAGACTTATTGTTGAAAGTTTTTCAGACTGATCCTGAAGTCAGGATTTTTGGGATCTGAAAAAAGCTTCTATTCCTATGTTAAAGTTTCTAAATTTATGGAATTTTAGGATTTTGAAAAGTGTTTAATTTGCTCCTAGATTTATCCAAATGTGTAGCCTTATTAGATTAAGTCCATTTAATTATTAGTAATCAATCACAGCTCATCAGAATTACTATACACATCAAACATTACATGGATCATATAATTAACACAGTCTACGAAATTAGGATATGGAAGTGGTTGTCTGAACAGATCATTTTAGAGCAAGCTCTATATCTCATTTGCAGAATTCTGGTTGCCCATAAGAAATTGTTGGTTGCCTCGACTTGTTGTCCTGGGCAACCAGACACCCACTTATTTCGTAGATTGTTAGTTAACATGACATGTTTATATTTTACTACAGGGTTGAGTATACAGAGAAATCTAAATGTTTACAAGAACACTTGAGAGAATTAAAGAGTGAGATAGAAGTATTAAAGAAAGAAGATACAAATAACATGTTAGATAGATTACATGATGAAAGTGTCTTACGTGGTGAAAATAAATACTCTACATTAAGACAGGTAATCTTTTATCCATATATTATTGACATACTGAGTACTCCAAAAGTTCTTGGACAAAATCTTGTCTCATAAAGACTGCACTGTTGTTTAACATTTTGGATAATCATTTCTTATGAATAAACATCCAAAGTCAGAGTCAGGCCAAACAGGGGCCCATATGAATCATAACTTATCTCTTATACATTATAATTTCTATTTGAAAGCTGCCCGGCTAGCTCAGTTGGTAGCACACAAGTCTACTGATTGAGGGATTGTGGGTTGGATTTCCAGGCGGGCCATACTTTCGTGGAGCTTGGTCATGAAATTATTTCTAAGGCCATTCTCCCTCCTACCAATGATTTTTAATTATGTAGGGCAGTTGTCAGTCACTGACAAAAGTATTTTTTAAAGGCACTGCTGTCAAGTTTTTATAGTCATCAGGACCAAACTTTGTGCTCATTGGTCGTAGTAAACAGTTGGTCTCTACACAAAGTGTCATTTTATAGTTAATGTATAAAGCCAGGCACAGGGGCCAGGGATAATAAACCTTATCTGGAATTCAAATTTATGGGTTTTTCCATCTGTGCATAGCCGTTACAAACAAAGTTTTATTCACATTATAGCTAAACAGCACAAACTATGGATTATATTCTATTCTTTGTACGCGTGTTTTCATTGTAAACGGTGAAAGTTTGTTTGTATCGGAGGGGAAAACCCAAATATATCCGTATATAGTCTATTAAAAGTGTGCATTTAAGACCAGGACTCACTCTGATCTGGTGTTTCTATATCAATGGTTCCTCTGTATCAAGTTTCTGATTGTTAATATTTGTTTATTTTCAGGCATCATCCAATACTACACAATCAAGAGTGACAATGTTTGAACAGTTATGATAAAATGTCCCATACCACATATTCCATACAGTTGTTATACAATTGTATATACTGACAAAGTGACTAAGGAAGAGATAGATCTGATGTTTATTGTCGGTGTTAGGTCTTGTCAGTTACTGTATTGTCAGGAGGACTGCCTCAGTATATTGTGGTATGGTAAATCATGGTATACCATGGTTCAGAAGTCATAGTTTTGGTCACAGATGTGACATTCACAATTGATGGTTTTTGATCGCCATCAAGATTAAAATCAAATACCAGTAAAAG
This sequence comes from Mactra quadrangularis, assembly GCA_025267735.1. Lineage (NCBI taxonomy): Eukaryota > Metazoa > Mollusca > Bivalvia > Venerida > Mactridae > Mactra > Mactra quadrangularis. The sequence continues at coordinate 36,541,637 of CM046305.1, read as the reverse complement.
ATTTAAATCTTATGTGTGAGAAATTTCAACCAGTGTTGATTTGTCAGATCTCACAGAGTGTTCCGTTAAAGAATGAATTTGCCCTTGTTAATTTTCTTAAGGTGGCTTTGTATGATGGGTTGGCATTTTGCAAAGGACATATATGTCAAAACTAAGTGGTATGGTGGTGAATATCAATATATCGTCGGTCGGCTGCCAAAAGGTCGTAACTATGCTTTTTGACAAAAATGACTTTGACTGCAAGAAGTACGCCAAAGCGATTCCCGCCTTGTCTCAAAACGTCATACCTGTAAGCCAATCAATACCCGAAATATTGTCATGAGATAAAATATCGTATCTCACACTTAACACTCCTTTGTTGATAAAAAAATGATTATGCAGTTGGATTCTTTCTTTTAGGAGGTAAAATATGTTTTATTTCAACCACTCCATTCCTTTAACATTAATTTTGTATGTTTATCTTATATCATTTGCGTCTTGTGACTTTTAATTTCGTCTCAAACGATTGAAAATAGCTTGTCATTTCTGTTCCACTAATTATGACAAGTATTCTACACTAGCAATTAAATTAAGAAGCAGAAATAATGCATTTATTACATTTTATTGTTTGCAAGATTAGGAAACGGTTAATTATGAACGAATGTTGCAATAAATGAATTTTATGTCTGTCAAATGCGAGTTACGACATTTTGAAACAAAAAATTATTATTTTAACTTCGATAATTTTAAGATACGACTTTTTGATAAAATAGTTTTTTCCTTCTCCTGAAAACTTTGAAAAATTGAGATACGAGGTTTTGGCAGCCGACCGACGATATAACCATTTTAACAAGTTATATAAATTCATTGACCTGATAAAGCTCTTCAGAAGATGATTTTTCGACTGTTAGAAATTAATTTTAGTGAACCTGTGAATACCAATCAAACCCTACCACCACTGCTGCAGTTCTAACCAAACCTAGTTGTCAGCTATACTGTTTGTGATTAACCAACTGGATCTAAATTGGGCATAACCTATACTACTGCAATACTTGTATATTATTGGTGCTTCCCTGCATAGGCGGATCTAGCAGGGGGGGGGGAGGGGGTCCAGAACATCCCTAGATTTTCTAAAATGTACCTGTCAATTAGTGTATTTCTTGACTGTATGTCATTAAGTAGCATGAAGCAATTTTTCTAGGTGCTTAAAATAGATTTGATGGTTATGTAGTTTTTATCATAAATATGTTAAATTATTCTGCAAAATGTGTATAATGTGGTAGTGGTTTGAAAGTTTGGACCCCCCCCTCTAGAAAAAGTTCAACCCCCCCCCCCCCCCTAGAAAAAATCCTGGATCCGCCCCCTGCCCTGTATGTTTTGTTTAGGCATAACTCTCAAAGTGATCTAATCCCTTCTTTAACCAACAGTGAGAAAATCCATTTCAATAACAGCAAGGAAATTCAATTTAACTAACTGCAAAGAAGTTCATTGATCAGTTTGAAGAGCAAACTCAAACATAAGAGATTTTCACCATTTTTATTCAGATAGCCCTGATATATTTGTGTCATGTTGGTGTCAGGAACTCTGTATTTCAGAATTGTTGGATAGGAATGTTAAGGGTAAAATTGTCAACAAGTGCAATATTTTATTGATGTGTATTTTGAATTTATGATAAGTAGCTAGCAAGGAATGGAAGAAGTATATACTTAAAATCAAAAGTACTTTCATTTTGTGATACAAAATAACCCACCAGAAATTAGTGTTAATCATGATATGAGTTTACTATGTGGCATAATTCTTTAGTTACCCATTTATACCTACTCTTTAAAGGTACTCATTCACAGATTTCAACTTAAATATCAACTTTTTCTGAAATTATCTAAATTGTATAAAAATATTTTTTGAAGCAGGAAGTTAGTGTTTTGATAATGACAATTTTAGTGCAAATGGACACACGACTACAAATGATAGTGTTTCAAGTAGTAAAAATCTACCCCATATGTCACGGTATAGACAATTATAGTGCGTTTTTGTGACTTTTATTGTATATTTCTTGCAATCTATAGGTCAGTTTGTCCTAAAATATTAAGAATTATTTTTTTTAACCCAATGACAGACATTGAATAGCATATTCAAAATAAAGAAAAATCTTAACCAAATCTGTGAACTAGTACCTTTAAGGGGTGATTTCAACCTATATATTTAATGAAACTGCTGTGGAAATTATGATGATTATTGTGAATGTTTTTTTTTAATTTTATGAGTACAAGTGTCTTCAAAGGTTTAGTGCTTTGCATGCGACCCTTGTTTCATATATACCAATTGGCTTGTTTAATTTCTGACAGAATTGACAAGCTGTAATGGATGAGCCTCCTCTTCTGTACATTATATTTTTTCTGGGTTTTTTTTGTCTGTTTTGATATTATTTTCTGCATTATTAAGAACTTGTACCATCAAAGGTTGTAAATTTATGTTGTGCTATGTTTGACTTTTAAGGACTTATTGTATTATACTGATGTCAACTAAAAATTTATTCTAAAATTATGTGGCATTAATAATGTTTTAAAACTGTATAGCCTGGCTAGTTTAAGAGGAAATCTTGCTGCATAATTACCATGTATGAGATTTTCTGATCATGCCTTTAGTTTGTTTTTAGCTTTTTTATGAGCTATGTTAACTGCTTCAATGTGTAATATTTATAAATCAGTTTTAAATATTTTACCTGCTAAGGTTGGTTTTATGTAAGATTTTATTTGTATTTTACATTAAAGGAGTAAACCTTTATCTCATGATATATTATAAAAAGAATAATTACAATATTAAAGTGAACCCTGGTTGGTAGCGCAGTCGATAGTGCGCCTGGATTTCGAATCTAGTGTCTGAAAGGGGGTACAGGTTCAAATCCCACCCGGGGAGGTTATACCCTTATATTCCAACTACAGTGAGTCTGATGCAATGATAGTCGAATTATAGAATTGAAAGTTAATGATCGAACTAGCCCTTATTGAACTTGAATTTTATTGTCGTTGTTGTTATAATGTTGATATTATTGTTGTCATGACTACCTTCATATCATAAAATCAATATACTATACATGTTGTTTTAGTACCTCTTTGTGCCTTTTATATCATTAAGTTTAAATTTTGATTTTATATATTCATGGCTTGTACATTTTGATATGTTTTTGTTATGTAACATTTGTTCAAATATTGCTTTACAAGTCTTACAAGTCTGTGTGATGATTTCTGTATGATCTACAAATAGTCCCTTAAACATTTCTTCAATTTTCAGGAGCATGCATGGCCAAGTGTTAACAATGTTGGACTGGTAATCATTGGATAGCCAGCTCCATGTTGGTTCGAATCCCATCCAAAACCTACCTTGTTGTTTCCTTGAGCTGAACTGTATCCTGCTTGCTCAGTACTGGGTGACCAGGATGAAGACTGAAAAATGATAAAGTTGTTAGATATTGTTGCACAATTAAGCTAAAATAAAATAAGTATAAACTTATGTTAACATTGTTTCAATTCTTCAATGTTGTTGGTTCAGATCAGAAATTGAGTAACAGGTTAAATCTGTCAGATTATACAAAAACCTACTCCTTTTATGATTACATGTATAGTAATACTTTATTAGTAATAGTATGACATTTTATTCTTGCCAGTAGTATTAAAACTTCCTTATTGTCTTTATTTTTTGTCTCATTTCATTTATGTTTTCAATGTTTTCTTCTTTTATGTGCCAAATATTAGAAAATTGTATATTTTATGTCTTCTAAAATGCATTTGTATATTTGATACTTTTTTTATCAATTCTGCAAGTTTTTATACCGTCACTATGTTTTTTTATCCTTACTTTACCTGCCTTTGTAAATCATGTTGTATATTACATAAGTGTCTGTCTTGGGGTCACTAATTAAAGACAGATGTGCATCTAGGCCATTTTTTAAAATTAAGCACAAATGCCAGAGGTCCTGGGGCATGCTCCTTGCCAGTAAATTACGACAATTACTGTTCGTTTCAGAAGTTTCAATGTGCATTAAAAGCCGTAGTGATTAATTTGTGTATTGCTTTATATGACTCCTTTTACCGGTATATGACATTATCATGGAGTAAAGTTATCACAGTCGAGTCAAAAAATGCCTTATCCAGGTTCGGCATCAAATTTCTCAGGGTTTTTGGCTTCTTGAGATTTTTTATCTCTGGAATTGAGATTACACATGTGCGTAATGGCAGATGCACGCCTGGTTAGTGAAGAAGACATTAAAAAAGAGACATATGGTTTTCTATGTAGTTACATATCGCAGGCTTAGCACAAAACGGTCGTAACTCAATTTAAAAAAAAGTGAGTTATGATCGTTTTGTGCTAAGCATGCAATATACATTTATATATATCAGTAAGTTTATTACATTTTATGATATTGTTATTTACTAAAGTCCCAAATTTCTCATGTTGGTAGGAAGTTTTATTACAAAATTATGCGTAAAAAATCAAAATACTTTTTTCATCAGTATTATGTATTACCTTTCTTAAAGTTGATTTTATATTACTTCTGTACATAATATACTTTATAAGTCATTCTTAACCTTATATTGCATTTATTCACACATTTATTCTGACTCCATATGCATGTATATAAATTATGTTTTAAATAATACATGATATCTTCGTTATACATGTACTGGACTTTTTATGTGTATTTATTTGCAAAAATGATTTCATTTCTTTTCAATAAATTCTGTTTTGGTAAATTCTTTCGCATGTTTTTAATACTAATTAATATCTTCGTTATACATGTACTGGACTTTGTATGTGTATTTATTTGCAAAAATGATTTCATTTCTTTTCAATAAATTCTGTTTTGGTAAATTCTTTCGCATTTTTTTTATGAGACATGGTCCTATGTCATACAACTGTACAAGTACATTTGTCTGTCATGCTTATTTAAGAATACATTTTCACATTTTTTAAACTAATTCCCCGGTTTACATATAAATGTAAGAAAGTATGTCCAGATTATAATGTTTAAGGAATAACTGGGCCTAATTGGCATTATGGGCTAGAAACTGATGCGTCAATTTGTCATTTTCCCCTTGGGATTAAACAAGTTATTTTTTACGATTAACACATTTGTTAAAAACTTAGTTTTTCTCAAGTCAAGCATTGATTCCTATATCTTATGTTACATACATGTATATTCTATAAACGGTGCTGAATATAATAAAAACTATAAATTGATACACAATATATTTATGTTGTCTTGTCTTTTCTTTTACTACATGTACCTGTTTGTAATTCTGGCTTTAAAGACTTTTTAAGTCACTTTTTATATGCCCGAAAGAATATCGGGCATATAATGTTATACCCCCTGGCGTCCGCCCGTCCGTCCGTCTGTTAGCAATTTGGTTTCCGGAGCATAACTTAAGTTCCATTTGGCCCAAAATATTCAAACTTCATACGATGATTGTCCATATCGGGTAGAAGACCCCTATTGATTTTTGGGTCACAAGGTCAAAGGTCAAGGTCACTATTACCTTAAAACTGAAAACAGTTTCCGGAGCATAACTTAAGTTCCATTTGGTCCACAATATTCAAACTTCATACGATGATTGTCCATATCGGGTAGAAGACCCCTATTGATTTTTGGGTCACAAGGTCAAAGGTCAAGGTCACTATTACCTTAAAACTGAAAACAGTTTCCGGAGCATAACTTAAGTTCCATTTGGCCACAATATTCAAACTTCATACGATGATTGTCCATATCGGGTAGAAGACCCCTATTGATTTTGGGGTCACAAGGTCAAAGGTCAAGGTCACTATTAATTTTAAACTGAAAACAGTTTCCAGAGCTCTTAACAAAAAAAAACCACGGGCATATAATGCTTTGCCTAGCAGTGCTCTTGTTAACATTTTGATTTTTATCTGACGAGGCATTAAACCTGTTTGTTATGTTGTGTAAGTGGTAGTTGATAATTGGAAATAGAGACATGAGTAACATATAAAAATGATTTATTGCTGTTTAAATGTATATGCATGTTGTGAAAATCTCATTTCTATGTAACTACCTATACTTTTTTAAATACTATCTGAGAGGCTGGCTGGCTTATTTACATAAATAGGCGTGGCTATTTTTAGAGTGCCTGAACTATACTACACTGTTCATGACATACACATGGGTACACTGAACACCTTAAGATAACTAGTGTTAAATGCTAAAAATTACGTGTTTCTATTATTGTTGTGAATTGAGTTACAGCAAACTTATTTTCTTACATCTACATCAAGTCAAACAGGATGATCAAACTCCATGGAAAACAATCTGAAAATTAAAATAATAATGTCTCCTTCAATAAAACTAAACATCATTGAATTTGTTCGATGCATTTGTAGATCTACGATTTTGGCGACGTGTTGTCTAGACAAGTTGCCTCCGAATTGAAACAATCCACACAGAATAAGACATGTCAGCATATAAAATTATCAAATTATCAACGTCACCAATGTTTTCAAATAAGCGTGTTTATAATTTTGTGAATCAAAAATAAATCACCATGACCTTGATTATTGTTTAAAATATATTGCGTCATTCTACTTCCGCGTCATAAGTGAAGTTTAAAATACAGTCGTACAAATGTTATCAACCAAAATGACACACGCATATAAAAAATACGTAGACTGTTTAAGGATTTAACATACCTGCAAGCGTGGCCCTTAATCGAATTTCTTTGATGAAAACATGATCGCTCAATCTCCAAACATGACCATGGCATGTGTACTCAGGGCCAAAACACACTTCTCACCAGAAGCCGAATACAGGCTGCTTCCCCAAACAAAACTAACACTTTTTCCCCAGTTTGGCCCTCAAAACTCCCCAATCCCATAAAATAGAAAGGGAAAATATTTGAGTTATCTCCCCAACACAGTCTTTGTTGTTTCCTCAACCAAATAGTTTATTGGATTATCTCATTGATTTTGTAACACTTATAATTGAATAAATTTATTTCCTATACTGGCTATGAAGTGGGTAATTTTCCCCTAAATAAATGAAAACCTCTCTAATTTTCCCCAAGAAAAAGGCTGAGGCTCCTTCCCCCAAAATGGAGTTTAGGCCCTGGTACTAGGGCTCTACACCGGTATACGATATATATCGAATACCGGTATTGTAGGTTCGATAGATATATCGGATCGAACGTTTCCGTATCGAACAAAATATCGATCAATGACAGACATACAAATAAAATCCATGGCCTGCAAATCAGTGGATATTTTTTATCGCCTAATCAGCATCCTACTGCTTCCGTTTCGATGTGGACTTAACATGGACGAACAACACATAATATGACACTCCTTTACGCAAACATCTTACACCGGTTACATCATGTATTGTTCTTTTCAAAGGGAAGTAACTGTTGCGGTTATAATGTCCTTTATATGTACTTGAGTTTTCAATTAGTCTGGGATTCAACAATCAGTATTTAGCATTCGGAACTCCTGTGTCATTCACTAGGAATAACCTCGGACATGTTTAGACGCCATTTTGAAACTACCTTTGGGTCACATCCCCAAACAAAATACTTCAACTGGTGTCGAAGTAAACAAATCCACGGATAAATTTCTCTTTTTTAGTCCATAATTTGAAATTTTATGCACGATTAAATATCTGCTGAACAATATAAAGTCACACATATAGTAAAAGAAATTTATTTACAAAGCTTTATGTCTTTACGACAAGAGCTATTTTGCATTACTGTTACGTGCTTCGCCTCGCGTATGTAGAATAAACCCAGTAATGTTAGTGGACCCCCACGAATCCTTCCGAAATTATTCATTCAATTAATGTTCGAGATGTTCCAAATGCGGAATTTAGTAAATAATATTTAGTATATCAATTCAGAGAACTATAGACACTCGGATTTGTTCGGGCAGATCCTCAATGTAAAGAGAATTTGCTTGTACATAAAGAGAAATGCCAAAATATCATTTTCCTTTGCTTTTTACAAAGGAAACCGATACAGACTCCCACATTTGTACACATTAGCTGCTAAACAGTTAATAGCTCAGGCCATTTCAGTAGCTTCTGAATAGATATTTTCAACCTCGGGAGACAACCAGTGAACAGAAAGATCATGCCTAGACCCAGACTCATTGCATGGATGCAATGATATTTGTTTAAAAAATGTAAACGTCAAAGACTTTAACATTTAAAATGTTAATAAGACAATGCATTTATTAGTGTGGTGCTACTTCAATTAAAATAAATGAATAAAACAACAATGTTTTGTTGTTTTATAAAAAATCTATATTAATAAAAGTATCATATGATATATCGAATATCGATCATTTTGTATCGATACGAATATCGTATCGATCATTCTGATCGATATAGAGTCCTACCTGGTACTAACGTTGAAGCAAGTGCACGTAGACCAACGATCGACAACTCTTGATAGGAGTGTTGAAAGTGTATGCTACAGTATACGTCGATCGACAAAATGATTTTTTTCTCGACTATGATTATTTAAATTTTACTAAGATGTGAGCGTTTAATGTACATGATTTGATTTTTTTCGTAGGTTATTGTAACAAAAATGACATTGGGAACATAGGATATTCTTAATTTAAAAAAGTCGACTATTTAGCAGTTACCCAAACAAAAAAACACCTACAAAAATTGTACAAAAATGGTCAACAAATTGGCAAACAATTGGGAAAAGTGAATTTATTAACACCATTTTTTGCAAATTCATTTAATGAATGGACAATAAATTGGTTTGCACGTAGAATACCACGCCCCTATTTATTTCTATATATTCTATATTCATGCTATATTGTGTTCATAATTTCTGTATTTATGCTTTATTGTGTTCATCATTCCTATATTTCTATATTTATGATATATTTTGTTCATTATTCCTATATTTCTATATCCATGCTATATTATGCTCATCATTTCTTTATTTCTATATTCATACTATGTTTTGTTCATCATTCCAATATTTCTATATTCATGCTATATTTTGTTCATCATATCTATATTTCTATATTTTGCTATATTATGCTCATCATTTCTGTATTCATGTTTAATTATGTCCATTATTCATATATTTCTGTACATTTCTATATTCATGCTATATGATGTTCATCATATGCTATAATGTGTTCATAATTTCTAAATTCATGCTTTATTATGTCCATCATTCATATATTACTATATTCATGCTATATCATGTTCATCATTTCTATATTTCTGTATATTTCTATATTCATGCCATATTTTGTTCATTATTTCTATATTTCTATAGTCATGCTATATTATGCTCATCATTTCTATATTTCTATATTCATGCTATATTTTCTTCATCATTGCTATATTTCTATATGCATACTTCATTTTGTTCATTATTCTTATATTCATGCTACATTTTGTTCATTGTTCCTATATTTCTGTTTATTTCTATATTCATGCTATATTATGTTCATCAATTCTATATTTCTGTACATTTCTATATTGTTGCTATATCTTGTCCACCATTCTTATATTTCTATAATTATACTATATTTTGTTCATCATTCCTATATTTCTATATTCATACTTTATTTTGTTCATCATTCCTATATTTCAATATTCGTGCTATATTATGCTCATTATTTCTGTATTCATGCTTTATTATTCATATATTTCTGTATATTTCTATATACATGCTATAAGATGAGCATCATTTCTATATTCATGCTATATAATGTTCATCATTTCTATATTCATGCTATTTTGTGTTCATAATTTCTATAATTCTATTTAGTGTTCATAATTTATATATTCATGCTTTATTATGTCCATCATTCATATATTCCTGAATATTTCTATATTCATGCTATATTTCTTCATCATTTCAATATTCATGCTATATTTTGTATATCATTCCTATATTTCTGTATATTTCTATATTCAAGCCATATTTTGTTCATCATTCCTATATTTCTATATTCATGCTATACTTTGTTCATCATTTCTATATTTCTACATCCATGCTATATTATGCTCATCATTTCTATATTTCTATATTCATACAATGTTTTGTTCATCATTTCTATATTTCTATATTAATGCTATCTTATGTTCATCATTGTTACATTTCAATATTAATGCTATCTTATGTTCATCATTGTTACATTTCAATATTAATGCTATATTATGTTCATCATTGTTACATTTCTATATTCATGCTATATTATGTTCATCATTGTTACATTTCTATATTCATGCTATATTATGTTCATCATTGTTACATTTCAATATTCATGCTATCTTATGTTCATCATTGTTACATTTCTATATTCATGCTATCTTATGTTCATCATTGTTACATTTCAATATTCATGCTATCTTATGTTCATCATTGTTACATTTCAATATTCATGCTATATTATGTTCATCATTGTTAAATTTCAATATTAATGCTATCTTATGTTCATCATTGTTACATTTCTATATTCATGCTATCTTATGTTCATCATTGTTACATTTCAATATTCATGCTATCTTATGTTCATCATTGTTACATTTCAATATTCATGCTATATTATGTTCATCATTGTTACATTTCAATATTAATGCTATCTTATGTTCATCATTGTTACATTTCTATATTCATGCTATCTTATGTTCATCATTGTTACATTTCTATATTCATGCTATCTTATGTTCATCATTGTTACATTTCTATATTTATGCTATATTATGTTCATCATTGTTACATTTCAATATTCATGCTATATTATGTTTATCATTGTTATATTTCTATATTCATGCTTTTTCATGCTCATTATTTCTGTATTTATGCTTTATTATTCATATATTTCTGTATATTTCTATATACATGCTATAAGATGATCATCATTTCTATATTCATGCTATCTTATGTTCATCATTGTTACATTTCTATATTCATGCTATTTTGTGTTCATAATTTCTATAATTCTATTTAGTGTTCATAATTTATATATTCATGATTTACTATGTCCATCATTCATATATTCCTGAATATTTATATATTCATGCTATATGTCTTCATCATTCCAATATTCATGCTATATTTTGTATATCATTCCTATATTTCTGTATATTTCTATATTCAAGCCATATTTTGTTCATCATTCCTATATTTCTATATTCATGCTATACTTTGTTCATCATTTCTATATTTCTACATCCATGCTATATTATGCTCATCATTTCTATATTTCTATATTCATACAATGTTTTGTTCATCATTTCTATATTTCTATATTAATGCTATCTTATGTTCATCATTGTTACATTTCTATATTCATGCTATATTATGTTCATCAATTCTATATTTCTGTACATTTCTATATTATTGCTATATCTTGTCCACCATTCTTATATTTCTATAATTATACTATATTTTGTTCATCATTCCTATATTTCTATATTCATACTTTATTTTCTTCATAATTCCTATATTTCTATATTCATGCTATATTATGCTCATTATTTCTGTATTCATGCTTTATTATTCATATATTTCTGTATATTTCTATATACATGCTATAAGATGAGCATTATTTCTATATTCATGCTATATGATGTTCATCATTTCTATATTCATGCTATTTTGTGTTCATAATTTCTATAATTCTATTTAGTGTTCATAATTTATATATTCATGCTTAATTATGTCCATCAGTCATATACATGTATTCCTGAATATTTCTATATTCATGCTATATTTCTTCATCATTTCAATATTCATGCTATATTTTGTATATCATTCCTATATTTCTGTATATTTCTATATTCAAGCCATATTTTGTTCATCATTCCTATATTTCTATATTCATGCTATACTTTGTTCATCATTTCTATATTTCTACATCCATGCTATATTATGCTCATCATTTCTCTATTTCTATATTCATACAATGTTTTGTTCATCATTTCTATATTAATGCTATCTTATGTTCATCATTGTTACATTTCTATATTCATGCTATATTATGTTCATCATTGTTACATTTCAATATTCATGCTATATTATGTTCATCATTGTTACATTTCTATATTCATGCTATATTATGTTCATGAATTCTATATTTCTGTACATTTCTATATTATTGCTATATCTTGTCCACCATTCCTATATTTCTATAATTATACTATATTTTGTTCATCATTCCTATATTTCTATATTCATACTTTATTTTGTTCATCATTCATATATTTCTATATTCATGCTATATGATGTTCATCATTTCTATATTCATGCTATTTTGTGTTCATAATTTCTATAATTCTATTTAGTGTTCATAATTTATATATTCATGCTTTACTATGTCCATCATTCATATATTCCTGAATATTTATATATTCATGCTATATTTGTTCATCATTTCAATATTCATGCTATATTTTGTATATCATTCCTATATTTCTGTATATTTCTATATTCATTCCATATTTTGTTCATCATTCCTATATTTCTATATTCATACTATACTTTGTTTATCATTTCTATATTTCTACATCCATGCTATATTATGGTCATCATTTCTATATTTCTATATTCATACAATGTTTTGTTCATCATTTCTATATTTCTATATTAATGCTATCTCATGTTCATCATTGTTACATTTCTATATTCATGCTATATTATGTTCATCAATTCTATATTTCTGTACATTTCTATATTATTGCTATATCTTGTCCACCATTCCTATATTTCTATAATTATACTATATTTTGTTCATCATTCCTATATTTCTATATTCATACTTTATTTTGTTCATCATTCCTATATTTCTACATTCATGCTATATTATGCTCATTATTTCTGTATTCATGCTTTATTATTCCTATATTTCTGTATATTTCTATATACATGCTATAAGATGATCATCATTTCTATATTCATGCTATATGATGTTCATCATTTCTATATTCATGCTATTTTGTGTTCATAATTTCTATAATTCTATTTAGTGTTCATAATGTATATATTCATGCTTTATTATGTCCATCATTCATATATTCCTGAATATTTATATATTCATGCTATATTTGTTCATCATTTCAATATTCATGCTATATTTTGTATATCATTCCTATATTTCTATATTCATACTATATTTTGTTCATCATTCATATATTTCTATATTCATGCTATATTATGCTCATTATTTCTGTATTCATGCTTTATTATTCCTATATTTCTGTATATTTCTATATACATGCTATAAGATGATTATCATTTCTATATTCATGCTATATGATGTTCATCATTTCTATATTCATGCTATATGATGTTCATCATTTCTATATTCATGCTATTTTGTGTTCATAATTTCTATAATTCTATTTAGTGTTCATAATTTATATATTCATGCTTTATTATGTCCATCATTCATGTATTCCTGAATATTTATATATTCATGCTATATTTCTTCATCATTTCAATATTCATGCTATATTTTGTATATCATTCCTATATTTCTGTATATTGCTATATTCAAGCCATATTTTGTTCATCATTCCTATATTTCTATATTCATGCTATACTTTGTTCATCATTTCTATATTTCTACATCCATGCTATATTATGCTCATCATTTCTATATTTCTATATTCATACAATGTTTTGTTCATCATTTCTATATTTCTATATTAATGCTATCTTATGTTCATCATTGTTACATTTCTATATTCATGCTATATTATGTTCATCAATTCTATATTTCTGTACATTACTATATTATTGCTATATCTTGTCCACCATTCCTATATTTCTATAATTATACTATATTATGCTCATCATATCTATATTTCTATATTCATACAATGTTTTGTTCATCATTCCAATATTTCTATATCATGCTATATTATGCTCATCATTTCTATATTCATACTTTTTTATGCCCATCATTCACATATTTCTGTATACTTCTATATTCATGCTATGTGATGTTCATTATATATATATATATATTCTTTATTCACGCTGTATTAAGTCCTTCATTCATATATTACTATTTTCATGCTATATTGTATTCATAATTTCTATATTCATGTTATATTGTGTTCATCATTCCTATATAATTCTATATTAATGCTATATAATGCTCATCATTTCTATATATCTATATCCATACTATGTTTTGTTCATCATTCCAATAATGCTATATTCAGTCTATATTATGCTCCTCAATTCTATATTTCTATATTTATGCTATATTATGCTCATCAATGCTATATATCTATATTCATGCTATATCATGTTCATCGTTTGTATATTTCTGTATTTTTCTATATTTGTGCCATATTTTGGTCATTGTTCCTATATTTCTATTTTCATGCCATATTTTGTTCATCATTCCTATATTTCTATATTCATGCTGTATTAAGCTCATCATTTCTATATTTCTATATTTATGCTACATTTTGTTCATAATATCTATATTCATGCTATATTATGCTCATCATTCCTATATTTCTATATGCATACTTTATTTTGTTCATTATTCCTATATTCATGCTACATTTTGTTCATCGTTCCGATATTTCCGTTTATTTCTATATTCATCATATATTATGCTCATCATTGCTATATTTCTGATTCATGCTATAGTATGTTCATCATTTCTATATTTCTGAATATTTCTATATTTATGCCATATTTTGTTCATTATTCCTATATTTCTATATTTGTGCCATATTTTGTTCATCATAGCTATATGTCTATTTTCATGCTTCTATTTTCATGCTATATTATGTTCATCATTACTATATTTCTGTATATTTCTATATTTATGCCATATTTTGTTCATCATTCCTATATTTCTATATTCATACTATATTTTGTTCATCTATCTATATTTCTATATTCATGCTGTATTATGCTCCTCATTTCCATATTTTTATATTTATGCTACATTTTGTTCATCATATCTATATTCATTCTATATAATGCTCATTATTCCTATATTTCTATACTAAGCAAAAGTTATAACGCAAATGGGTACAAAAACGTAAATACTTTCAAAAGTTTAAAAGATAATGATGTGAAACTTACCATGAATATAAAACAACCACTTCTCATGAGTATTCAATAGCATAACAATATGGTACGCTTTTTGGAAAAAAGATATTCACAGAACCAAAAGCCCAGTAGGAGAAAAAAAGTTAACAAGAGTTGATAATGAGCGAGCGTCTTATTTGAATTCACGTCTGCTGAAATCCTGAGTCTTTAAGACCCAATAGGACGTCGTAAAAAAACTGTGGGTTGCTTGTTCAATCCTCATGTAAAGCAATGTTTAGTTTCTGTATCGTCACATACTATTCAAGACGTTGACGAATGCGTCTGTCAAATACGTCCCAAAGACGTTCTATTGGATTCTATTCTACTGAAAATAACGACAAGTCTAAAATCTCAATGTAATTAGCCCTGAGAAATTAAACTGTTGTCCGGGCGGAATGTTGTCGGGTGTTAACTTTTCAAAGAAAAAGACCTAGACGTCCGATGACGTATTAAACGACGACGTTGTTAAAAACTTTACCCTGGTAGCGTTGGGCGTTGTGGTTCCCATTCATCACTACTAAACCCAGCTTGGCAGAATGGTCAATATCTTTACACAATTAACTGCTTGAATAAATTTTATCCAATGACCTGTAGCCTGCTTAATAACCCCGAACGTTCCGTAACGTTCCATAACGTCCGGGTCAGAACAACATATCCCAAAGACAACTCATCCCGTGAAAACTTAACTTCCAACTAACGGACTGAAATGTCACGACTTTGAGTTATCTGCGGGTTGAGCTGTCTTCGGATTGAATTTCTCCGTATCCAAACATTAGCTAACAGTAGTTACGGAACACACTGATGGTAATTGTTAATGGGGTATTCGTCAAACGGCTTATCCCCGTTTTTCAATGCTCAAACTTAGCGTATTTACTGACTTGTTTCCAAGATGACGAGTGCTACAATGTCACGCGGTCTCTAGAGTTCTAAGCAAGCTTATTTGTTTGTGTACACACTAACGTGCTGCGCAGGATTCGTGAAACTCAGTAAAACAGGATTTACCAATCCTGTTCACCCATGCGTGACAGCACAAGAATTTTTAACACACTATTATGTGTGACCATACCAAGAGACTAAATGATGGCATCTATACTAATGTATGATATTAAACAAAAGATTTGTAAAGAAAATTACCGTTTGCGTTATAACTTTTGCTTAGTATATATTCATACTATATTTTGTTCATCAATCCTATATTTCTATATCCATGATATATTTTGCTTATGATTTCTATATTTCTATTCTCATAATATCTTTTGTTCATCATTCCAATATTTCGATATTCATGCTATATTATGCTCATCATTTCTATATTCATGCTTAAGTATGTCCATTATTCATATATTTCGGTATATTTCTATATTCATGCTATATTGTGTTCATCATTTCTATATTCATAGTATATGATGTTCATTATTTCTATATTCATGCTATATTGTGTTCATCATTTCTATATTCAACCTATATTGTGTTCATCATTTCTATATTCATGCTATATGATGTTCATCATTTCTATATTCATCCTATATTGTGTTCATCATTTCTATATATTCATGCTTTATTGCGTTCATCATTTTTTTATATTCATGCTATATTGTGTTCATCATTTCTATATTCAACCTATATTGTGTTCATCATTTCTATATTCATGCTATATGATGTTCATCATTTCTATATTCATGCTATATTGTGTTCATCATTTCTATATATTCATCCTATATTGTGTTCATCATTTCTATATATTCATACTACATTGTATATTGTGTTCATCAATTCTATATTTCATGCTAAATTGTTTTCATCATTTCTATATATTCAAACTATATTGTGTTCATCATTTTTATATATTCATGCTATATTGTGTTCATCATTTCTATATATTCATACTATATTGTTTTCATCATTTCTATATTTATGCTATATTGTGTTCATCATTTCTATATTCATGCTATATGATGTTCATCATTTCTATATTCATACTACAGTTAATCTTGCATAAGCGACCACGTCTCCTAAGCGACTATTTGCACTAAGCGACCACTCTGAGTTCCCACGGACCATTTTAACTCTTTAAATCTTTGCCTTAAGCGACTTTTGTCTAACGCGACCAGCGGCCACTGGTTTTGGCCGAAACTGACTGACTTATTTGTGTTAAACGACCGGGTCAAATATATCGTATTTGGCGAAAATCTATAAAAATCGATAATTAGAAATATACACCGGGAGTACGTCGTCTCAATGTCTATCACCTATAAAGTCGTATGTCAGGCTCTAAAAATCAATAATTGACAGTCATAAATACTGTAAGATAAAGGGGTAAGTGGGAACAATCAACTAAGTGACACTAATATGATAATTACACATTGGACAATTAGCTCCATATCAGGGTCGATTAAAACATCCGTTCTTACAATTCAATCACCGTGGAGAGTTATTGTTTTCTTACACATTTCAAGTCTGCAAAATTGCCTTTTAATACGTGCATAGAACGTGTAAAGTAATATTCATTAAAAAGAATACGTACACAGAAACAATTTGTAAATTTAAACAAAGAAAGGTCAATATTGAGGACATTATAGACACGTTTTCCGAAAATAGCGTCACGTTCTAATATCAAACGAGGTCAACATTTTTACGCATGTAGTTTGCAGCGCTCGTTAGAACAAAGAATTAGCTGGCGTGTTGGACAATTATCACAATTAATTCTTATAAATTGTGTGAATTTCACAGTTTTAACTGTAACAGCATTTACTCTGATGACCTAAATATTGGTTGTTTTTATGGCGAAAATGTCCGGGAACAACGGATTTTAACATGTACGTAAACAAAAACGGCCGTTTCGCAATCGTTATTTAAACATAAGTTTCACTTAATTGAAATAAATTATTGCAATTTGAAGCTGAATTTAGGATGTTTTAAAAGAAGAAAAATCGATTTGCCCATTATTTGTATGCATTTGACGACATTTAAATAAAAGCCCATGCAGTTAAAATTGTCCCGTTGACAGAAAATGTTCTACGAAAATGACGAATTTTAGAATGTCAGAACGGCTTCAAGGTCGGTAATCAACATTTGTCTTAAGAGACCATTGTCTTAAACGACGACTTTTTGTCTCTCCCTTGGATGGTCGCTTAACACAAGATCCACTGTATATTTTCCCATCATTTCTATATTCATGCTATATTGTGTTCATCATTTCTATATTCATGCTATATTGTGTTCATCATTTCTATATTCATGCTATATGATGTTCATCATTTCTATATTCATGCTATATGATATTCATCATTTCTATATTCACGCCATATGATGTTCATCATTTCTATATATTTATCCTATATTGTTTTCATCATTTCTATATTCATGCTATATGATGTTCATCATTTCTATATATTCATCCTATATTGTGTTCATCATTTCTATATATTCATGCTATATTGTGTTCATCATTTCTATATTCATCCTATATTGTGTTCATTAATTCTATATTCATGCTATATGATGTTCATCATTTCTATATATTCATCCTATATTGTGTTCATCATTTCTATATATTCATACTATATTGTGTTCATCAATTCTATATTCATGCTAAATTGTTTTCATCATTTCTATATATTCAAACTATATTGTGTTCATCATTTCTATATATTCATCCTATATTGTGTTCATCATTTCTATATTCATGCTATATTGTGTTCATCATTTCTATATTCATCCTATATTGTGTTAATCATTTCTATATTCATGCTATATTGTGTTCATCCTTTCTATATATTCATGCTATATTGTGTTCATCATTTCTATATTCATCTTATAATGTGTTCATCATTTCTATATATTCATCCTATAATGCGTTCATCATTTCTATATATTCATGCTATATTGCGTTCATCATTTCTACATTCAACCTATATTGTGTTCATCATTACTATATTCATGCTATATTGTGTTCATCATTTCTATATATTCATGCTATATTGTGTTCATCCTTTCTATATATTCATACTATATTGTTTTCATCATTTCTATATTCATGCTATATTGTGTTCATCATTTCTATATTCATGATATATGATGTTCATTATTTCTATATTCATGCTAAATGATGTTCATCATTTCTATATTCATGCTATATGATATTCATTATTTCTATATATTCATGCTATATTGTGTTCATCATTTCTATATATTCATCCTATATTGCGTTCATCATTTCTATATATTCATGCTATATTGTGTTCATCTTTTCTATATTCATGCTATATTGTGTTCATCATTTCTATATTCATGCTAAATGATATTCATCATTTTTATATTCATGCTATATGATGTTCATCATTTCTATATTCAACCTATATTGTGTTCATCATTTCTATATTCATGCTATATGATGGTCATCATTTCTATATTCATGCTATATTGTTTTCATCATTTCTATTTTCATCCTATATGATATTCATCATTTCTATATTCACGCCATATGATGTTCATCATTTCTATATATTTATCCTATATTGTTTTCATCATTTCAATATTCATGCTATATGATGTTCATCATTTCTATATATTCATCCTATATTGTGTTCATCATTTCTATATATTCATGCTATATTGTGTTCATCATTTCTATATTCATCCTATATTGTGTTCATTAATTCTATATTCATGCTATATGATGTTCATCATTTCTATATATTCATCCTATATTGTGTTCATCATTTCTATATATTCATACTATATTGTGTTCATCAATTCTATATTCATGCTAAATGATATTCATCATTTTTATATTCATGCTATATGATGTTCATCATTTTTATACTCATGCTATATGATGTTCATCATTTCTATATATTGATCCTATATTGTGTTCATCATTTCTATATATTCATCCTATATTGTGTTCATCATTACTATATTCATGCTATATTGTGTTCATCATTTCTATATATTCATGCTATATTGTGTTCATCCTTTCTATATATTCATACTATATTGTTTTCATCATTTCTATATTCATGCTATATTGTGTTCATCATTTCTATATTCATGATATATGATGTTCATTATTTCTATATTCATGCTAAATGATGTTCATCATTTCTATATTCATGCTATATGATATTCATTATTTCTATATATTCATGCTATATTGTGTTCATCATTTCTATATATTCATCCTATATTGCGTTCATCATTTCTATATATTCATGCTATATTGTGTTCATCTTTTCTATATTCATGCTATATTGTGTTCATCATTTCTATATTCATGCTAAATGATATTCATCATTTTTATATTCATGCTATATGATGTTCATCATTTCTATATTCAACCTATATTGTGTTCATCATTTCTATATTCATGCTATATGATGGTCATCATTTCTATATTCATGCTATATTGTTTTCATCATTTCTATTTTCATCCTATATGATATTCATCATTTCTATATTCACGCCATATGATGTTCATCATTTCTATATATTTATCCTATATTGTTTTCATCATTTCAATATTCATGCTATATGATGTTCATCATTTCTATATATTCATCCTATATTGTGTTCATCATTTCTATATATTCATGCTATATTGTGTTCATCATTTCTATATTCATCCTATATTGTGTTCATTAATTCTATATTCATGCTATATGATGTTCATCATTTCTATATATTCATCCTATATTGTGTTCATCATTTCTATATATTCATACTATATTGTGTTCATCAATTCTATATTCATGCTAAATGATATTCATCATTTTTATATTGATGCTATATGATGTTCATCATTTTTATACTCATGCTATATGATGTTCATCATTTCTATATATTGATCCTATATTGTGTTCATCATTTCTATATATTCATCCTATATTGTGTTCATCATTTCTATATATTAATCCTATATTGTGTTCATCATTTCTATATTCATGCTATATGATATTCATCATTTCTATATTCATGCTATATGATGTTCATCATTTCTTTATTCATGCTTAATTGTTTTCATCATTTCTATATTCATGCTATATGATATTCATCATTTCTATATTCATGCTATATGATGTTCATCATTTCTTTATTCATGCTATATTGTTTTCATCATTTCTATATTCATGCTATATTGTGTTCATCATTTCTATATTCATGATATATGATGTTCATCATTTCTATATTCATGCTAAATGATATTCATCATTTTTATGTTCATGCTATATGATGTTCATCATTTTTATACTCATGCTATATAATGTTCATCATTTCTATATATTAATCCTATATTGTGTTCATCATTTCTATATTCATCCTATTGTGTGTTCATTAATTCTATATTCATGCTATATTGTGTTCATCCTTTCTATATATTCATCCTATATTGTGTTCATCATTTCTATATTCATGCTATGTTGTGTTCATCATTTCTATATTCATCATATTGTGTGTTCATTAATTCTATATTCATGCTATATTGTGTTCATCCTTTCTATATATTCATCCTATATTGTGTTCATCATTTCTATATATTAATCCTATATTGTGTTCATCATTTCTATATTCATGCTATATGATATTCATCATTTCTATATTCATGCTATATGATATTCATCATTTCTATATTCATGCTATATGATGTTCATCATTTCTTTATTCATGCTATATTGTTTTCATCATTTCTATATTCATGCTATATGATATTCATCATTTCTATATTCATGCTATATGATGTTCATCATTTCTTTATTCATGCTATATTGTTTTCATCATTTCTATATTCATGCTATATTGTGTTCATCATTTCTATATTCATGCTATATGATGTTCATCATTTCTATACTCATGCTTAATGATATTCATCATTTTTATATTCATGCTAAATGATGTTCATCATTTCTTTATTCATGCTATATTGTTTTCATCATTTCTATATTCATGCTATATGATATTCATCATTTCTATATTCATGCTATATGATGTTCATCATTTCTATATTCATGCTATATTGTGTTCATCATTTCTATATTCATCCTATATTGTGTTCATTAATTCTATATTCATGCTATATTGTTTTAATCATTTCCATATTCATGCTATATTTTGTTCATCATTTCTATATTAATGCTATATTGTGTTCATCATTTCAATATTCATCCTATATTGTGTTCATCATTTCTATATACATGCTATATGATGTTCATCATTTCTATATGATGTTCATCATTTCTATATTCTTGCTATATTGTGTTCATCATTTCTATATTTATCCTATATTGTGTTCATCATTTCTATATTCATCCTTTATTGTGTTCATCATTTCTATATATTCATCCTTTATTGTGTTCATCATTTCTATATTCATGCTATATTGCATACATCATTTCTATATTCATGCTATATTTTGTTCATTGTTCATATATTTCTGTATATTTCTTTGTTCATGCTATATTTTGTTCATCATTTCTAAACTGTTCTGTAATATCCACTATGTATATGGAACACATTGACCTTTTAATTCATGATTTGATAGCACATGGCCAAGGAGTTCCACATGCTGTAATCTCCAGAAATAAAGAGGGGAAGGTAATACAAAATTACGTGTTTATTTTTATTAGATAAACATTTTCGGAATTCTATAATAAATATGTATGATAATTCTAGATTGGATTAATTTCCTTAGATATACTGTAAAAAAATATTATCAAGTTATTGACTAAAACAATTGGAGGGTACAATATTAACAAATGTTTTTTTTTTGTCTTTCCAAGTAGGAAGATACTGACTTATATGCTTAAACATTCTTCCCCATAAAATTCTTAGAATATAAATTAAACACAACTTCAACAAATCACCTGAGACCTAGCTAATTAACTCCAACTGAGACTTGAACTCAGAACTCCTCATGACAGAGAGAACGATCACTAGCACAAGGTATTTTTCATTAAACTAAAAGAGTGTCATGTCGCTGGTCCCAAGTTATATGCAGCAGCATTAATAAACTTTGAAAGAGTTATAAGTTAAAAAGTTAATTTTGATCATAAACTCTATCCAACAGAGCTTGACTGATACTTATTTATGTATGTTGATGGGTGGTGTGAGTGATTTGTTCAATTATTATCCGAGAATATATTATATTCATGGATTATTATGCTTGATTACTATTGTGGTCACTCCTTGTTTATCCAGACTTGTGACTGGCTTACATGATACAGTTAGATCATATCAGAACTAATGCATCAATATAAGGTCAAGTTACCCACATAAAGCAATAGTCAGTGCAACTCAGGGTGGGTGAGTAGAGGTGGGGCTTGTCTTAACTCTAACTCTTAAGTCGCACCGTTTTGACATACGACATATACACGAAACATAGTGACGAAACACTATGGATAATGTATATGTGTGCATACATATCCTTTGCAACCAAGGCAAATCACAACTGACCCCGACGGATGCGTTGGGTACGGACCCCGTTAGGGATAGGACCTCCAGCAAGAGCGCTGCGACCATTGCCGTAACCTGTGGTCTTATCTCAAGCCGGAGTGGTATGCATTTTTCATATGCAAACTAAAACTAAGAGACATGGAATATTATGGATCATCTCATCTCATCTCATCTGGTTTTGGTATGTATGGATCGTCTCATCTTGGTTGGGTATATATGGATCATCTAATCAGAGTGGGATGTATCAGGGTAATCTCATCTGGGTTGGATGTATATGGAAAATCTCATCTGTGTTGGATGTATATGGATGATCTCATCTGAGTTGGATGTATATGGATGATCTTATCTGGTTTGGATGTATATGGATGATCTAATCTGAGTTGGATGTATATGGATGATCTCATCTGAGTTGGATGTATATGGATGATCTCATCTGAGTTGGATGTATATGGATGATCTAATCTGGTTTGGATGTATATGGATGATCTCATCTGAGTTGGATGTATATGTATGATCTCATCTGGTTTGGATGTTTATGGATGATCTTATCTGGTTTGGATGTATATGGATGATCTCATCGGTGTTGGATGTATATGGATGATCTCATCTGTGTTGGATGTATATGGATGATCTTATCTGGTTTGGATGTATCAGGGTGATCTTATCTGGTTTGGATGTATATGGATGATCTTATCTGGTTTGGATGTATATAGATTATCTTATCTGGTTTGGATGTATATGGATGATCTCATCTGAGTTGGATGTATATGGATGATCTTATCTGGGTTGGATGTATATGGATAATCTAATCTGGTTTGGGTGTATATGGATAATCTCATCTGTGTTGGATGTATATGGATCAGATAGTCTGGGTTGGATGTATATGGATGATCTAATCTGGTTTGGGTGTATATGGATAATCTCATCTGTGTTGGATGTATATGTATAATCTTATCTAGGTTGGACGTATATGGATAATCTTATCTGGGTTGGATGTATATGAATAATCTCATCTGGGTTGGATGTACATATATGAATAATCTCATCTGGGTTGGATGTATATGCATAATCTTAACTGGGTTGAATGTATTTGGATAATCTCATCTGTGTTGGGTGTATATGGATCATCTCATCTGTGTTGGATGTATATTTATAACCTTATCTGGGTTGGATGTATATGGATAATCTCATCTGTGTTGGATGTATATGGATAATCTCATCTGTGTTGGATGTATATGGATCATCTCATCTGGGTTGTATGTATATGGATCAGATAGTCTGGGTTGGTATTTATGGATAATTTCATGTTGGATTGGTATTCATGGATATTTTCAATTGGTTTATAATTTTTTGATAATTTCATGGGCATTTGGTATACATATTTTGTATATGGATAATTGCATGTGCTTTTTGTATTTATTGATAATTTCATATGCGTTTGGTATTTATGGGTAATTTTATATGGATAATCTCATCTGTGTTGGATGTATATGGATCATCTCATCTGGGTTGGATGTATATGCATAATCTTAACTGGGTTGAATGTATTTGGATAATCTCATCTGTGTTTGGTGTATATGGATCATCTCATCTGTGTTGGATGTATATGGATCATCTTATCTGTGTTGGATGTATATTTATAATCTTATCTGGGTTGGATGTATATGGATAATCTCATCTGTGTTGGATGTATATGGATCATCTTATCTGGGTTGTATGTATATGAATCAGATAGTCTGGGTTGGTATTTATGGATAATTTCATGTTGGATTGGTATTCATGGATATTTTCAATTGGTTTATAATTTATTGATAATCTCATGGGCATTTGGTATACATATTTTGTATATGGATAATTGCATGTGCTTTTTGTATTTATTGATAATTTCATATGCGTTTGGTATTTATGGGTAATTTTATATGGATAATCTCATCTGTGTTGGATGTATATGGACAATCTCATCTGGGTTGTATTAATACGGATCATCTCATCTTGGTTGGTATTTATGGATATGTTCAAGCGTGTTTGGTATATATGGATAAATTCATAAACATTTGGAATTTGTTGACGAGTTCATGTGTTTTAGGTATTAATGGATAATTTCATAAGCATAAGGTATAGCTGGATAATTTCATGTGCCTTTGGTATTTATCAATAATTTCATGAGGGTTTGGTATTAATGGACAATTTCATGTGAGTTTTGTATTTATAATTAATGACATGAAGGTATGGTACTTATGGATAATTTCATGTGGGTTTTGTATTTTTGTATAATTTCAAGTGAATTTTGTATTTACAGATAACTGCATGTGCCTATTGAATTAATTGGTAACTGCATGTGTGTTCGGTATTCATGGATAATGTCATAAGCATTAAGAATTAAAAGATAATTTCATGTACCTTTAATATTTATACATAATTTCATGTGTTTTATTTTTATGGATAAATTCATGGGCATTTGATAATTTTTGATAATTTAATGTTCAACTTTATTTTTTACTTAATTCACCATCATATAAACAGATTTTCATTACATACATTTGGGGCACCAACAAAATAATTCACTAATGTAAATGTTAGTAGAACTGAACAGAACAATTATAGCTTCATGTATAAAAAATTGGGTCTCTAATATTAACAAAATGAACTTCATTTTTTACTTAATTGACCATAAAATATAACAAACAATATTGACCAACAAAATAATACATAAATGATATTGTTAGTTGAACAGAACAAAACAATTATAGCTACATGCATAAAAAAGGTTTTTATATTAGCAGCATTGTACTTCATTTTTACTTAATCAACATTAAAATATAAAGATTTTCATAACATATGTTGGGCAACAACAGAATGATACATAAATGTTAATGTTAGTGGAACAGAACAAATAAGAACAGAACAGATCAATCATAGCCGCATGTATAAAAAATAATTGGGCTTCTTATATTAACAACATGTACTTAATTTTTGACTTAATTGACCTTAAAATATAACCAGCAATATTGACCACCAAATAATACATTAATGTTAATGTTAGTAGAACAGAACAGAACAGAACAATTAAAGCTACACGCAAAAAAAATAATAAAAAAAGGTTTTTATATTAGCAGCATTGTACTTCATTTTTACTTAATTGACATTAAAATATAAAGATTTTCATAACATATATTTTGGGCAACAACAGAATGATACATAAATGTTAATGTTAGTAGAACAGAACAGAACAGAACAATTAAAGCTACATGCATAAAAAATAAGAAAAAGGTTTTTTATATTAGCAGCATTGCACTTCATTTTTACTTAATTGACATTAAAATATAAAGTTTTTCATAATATATATTTGGGGAAACAACAAAATGATACATAAATGTTAATGTTAGTAGAACAGAATAGAACAGAACAATTAAAGCTACATGTATACAGATAATTATGTATATTATGTTAGCAACATGTACAGTATTTTTACATTATCAAATTTATAAATGAAGGTGAACAATGAAAAAATACCAAAAAAACTTCAAAATAAGAAAATTTATATTAGTGTTGTTAGTAAGTATGGCCTCCAAAACCTCCCCTTATAGCCATACCCTTACCACCTTAACACTACGAACTATATAAAATGTTTCCTTAAGAAATAGTATAAAAACAAACTAAAGTATTGTTAATAAAACAAAACTCAAAAATCAAGAAACTAATGTTAATGTTATTAGTAAGTATGGCCTCCAAAACCTCCCCTTATAGCCATACCCTTACCACCTTAACACTAAGAACTATATAATATGTTTCCTTAAGAAATAGTATAAAAACAAACTAAAGTATTGTTAATAAAACAAAACTCAAAAATCAAGAAACTAATGTTAATGTTATTAGTAAGTATGGCCTCCAAAACCTCCCCTTACAACCATACCCTTACCACCTTAACACTAAGAAAATAAATTATGCTACCTTCAGATATAACAAAAAACAAACTAAAGAATTGTTAATGTAAGAAAACTAGAAAATCAATAAACTAATTTAATATTATTAGTAAATATGGCCTCATAACCCCCACTTACAGCCATATCCTTACCGCCTTAACACTAAGAACTATAAATTATGCTTACTTTAGATATAGTAAAATAACTAATTAAAGAGTTGTTAGTAAGTATGGCTTCCAAAACTTCAAAACAGCCATAACCGAAACCGCCTAATATTGAACACTGAGCACTATAAATTTACAGCTTGAAGATAAGTTTATTATAAGAAACACTTAAATCTTTACAAAAAATGATGTTGAAATAAGAATCAGAAAGATTAAAAATTAAGTACTAGTAAAAGTTACAATGCTTATAACTTTAAGTATTTATCTGTTTACTTAGTTTAATGTGCTTTACAGGAAGAAATGGAAGTATATTAATTAACTATTTACAGAGGAAAATATTCTTAAATCTACATGACTGTATTCATTAATCCAAAACAATAATTAAGAAAAGTTAAATCTACTGTAAATGAATTTCCTAGTTCTGAACAATGACAGAAAGATGCTATAATTCTAACAACCACTATGTTTACAAACTCCACACACTGTACTATGAGTCATAGAGCTCACAATCTGAGTTTAGTTGACATGCTATTGAACCCATTTTCGTAAGACCAGGCAACTCTTACAACCCCCTCAGCTCGGCGTTCATCCAGCTCTGAGGCCCGCGGACTCTTCCACTTAGAAGGAGAGGTCATTTGTAGCTATCTTCCAAACTATGTTCAATGTATAAAATCTGTTAATCAAAATGGTAGCTTTCAATTATTTACTTCTATCTGTAGTAAAGTCAAAATAAAGAAATTACATTTTAGCGAATATCGGTATCTTTTCCTTCCTAATCTGTAAAATTTTATGAAATATTATACAGCCCAAATAGATTTACTAACTTTGATTAATTCTACCTATAAAATTTTACTAATATTAATCAAAGTCCTGAAAGTCCATCTTCATGAATTCGATTAAATGCAACTAATTATTACAGTACACTTGAATTCATAGACAAATGCTCAAGCTGTAGACATTTAGAACCTTAACATTATAATTACACATCAATGTTGATTATAAATAAATGTTCCTAAATCCATCTCACTTTTTTATAAACCTATATATAGCAAGAAGAAAGGTTAAACATTGTTCAGTTACAGTAAAACTATAATTTCTAAATGCGAGTAACAACAAAATGATGACATAATTTTAACAACCACTATGTTCACAAATCCCACACACTGTACTATGAGTCATAGAGCTCACAATCTGAGTTTAGTTGACATATGCTATTGAACCCAATTTCGTAAGACCAGGCAACTCTTACAACCCCCTCAGCTCGGCGTTCATCCAGCTCTGAGGCCCGCGGACTCTTCCACTTAGAAGGAGAGGTCATTTGTAGCTATCTTCCAAACTATGTTCAATGTATAAAATCTGCTAGTCAAAATGGTAGCTTTCAATTATTTACTTCTTTCTGATGTCACGTCAAAATAAAGAAATTACATTGTACCATATATGTGTATCCTGTTTAACCTGTTAAATGGCTAGTATAAATATATAAATATTCATTAATTTCATCAATTAAGTTTAACTAATTAAACGAAGTCCTAACAAGCCATCTCTATAAACCTTATTCAATGCAACTATATTCTGTTTTAAAAACTATGTTCAGAATTAAATTATAATGTACCATAGGCCTACTTTCATTATCTTAGATCAACTTATGCATTGAAAGTCTAAAAATTTTAAATACTTAAAACTATTCCTGACAGCTGTGAGTGAACTATTACAGTTAAAGTCAAAGAGAAGAAATATATTTAGAAACTACATTTAAGTCACATGTTTTACCCTGATGGTGTAAATAGAAAAAAATATATTCTCACAAAAAAATCAAATTTCGATTTCAAGTAGATTTAAGCATGTTCTCTATTGGTTTTATTTTCATAATTATTCACTGAATAGTAAATACAAGACAGTAATAATTCAACATTCAGCAAGAAAAAGTTACAGTTATTTATCTTATTATCCTTTAAAACTATAGTATCATATCATATAAGATTTAAAAAAAAGAAAACCAATTCAATACCATAAGGCATAAGAAATGAAAAACCTTATATCTCAGCTACAAAGGTCAGTAACTTAAAATTGCACAAGGATAAAATTCAGTAGCTACATAAACTTCTGATACATTATATAATATACATAAATAAAACTTAAAAAAAATATCAAATTCAAACTTTATTCATTAAAACATACACTCTGTTCATGACTTAAGGCTGGTTAAAGCAGCTTTTTCATATATAAACAACATGTACCTAGAGGCAACTGTGGTAAAGGGCAGCCTCACTTTCCCACATCCATTTATGGGATGCCACAGCTGGAAGCAGTTTTCTGTCATACCCTGGACCCAAAGATTTTCATAATCTATCCACTGAATCTTTTATCTTCTTAAATCTTTCAACTAGTTATTTTCCCGATATTCCAAATCGTCTCAAATATAATAAGTTCATAAATGACCAATATAGGACAGACGGTCAGTCATTCCAAAGTAGTAAAACATAGAGTATTCAGTGACCATGTGATTAATGAAAATTGTAAAAATATAAGGTACATGTTTCTATAATAAGAAAATACCCTAAAACCTTTAACAGAAGTACCGGTACATGTTGCTTAGATAAGAAAATACCCTAAAACCTTAAATAGAAGTACAAGTTGCTAATACAAGAAAATATGCTTAAACGTTATATAAATGTACATGTTGCTTATACAAGAAAATATGCTTAAACGTTATATAAATGTACATGTTGCTTATATAAGAAAAAACGCTTAAACATTATATAAATGTACATGTTGCTTATATAAGAAAAAACGCTTAAACCTTATATAAATGTACATGTTGCTTATATAAGAAAAAACGCTTAAACCTTATATAAATGTACATGTTGCTTATATAAGAAAAAACGCTTAAACCATATATAAATGTACATGTTGCTTATATAAGAAAATATGCTTAAACATTATATTAATGTACATGTTGCTAATATAAGAAAATACGCTTAAACCTTTTAAATGTACATGTTGCTAATTTCAGAAAATACCCTAAAACCTTTAACAGAATACTGGTATGTGTTGCTTAAATAAGATAATACCTTTAAACCTTTAGTAGAGGTGAATGTTGCTAATATAAGAAAATACCCTAAAACCTTAAGTAGAAATACATGTTGCTAATTTCAGAAAATACCCTAAAACCTTTAACAGAATACTGGTATGTGTTGCTTAAATAAGATAATACCTTTAAACCTTTAGTAGAGGTGAATGTTGCTAATATAAGAAAATACCCTAAAACCTTAAGTAGAAATACATGTTGCTAATTTCAGAAAATACCCTAAAACCTTAAGTAGAAGTACATGTTGCTAATATAAGAAAATACACTAAAACCATTTGTAGAAGTACAAGTTGCTATAATAAGAAAACACCTAAAAAACCTTAAGTAGAAGTACATGTTGCTAATGTAAGAAAATAACTTAAAATATTAACTAGAAGTACATGTTGCTAACATAAAAAAATACCTAAAAACCTTCAGTAGAAGTACATTTTGCTGTGGTAAGAAAATGCCCTAAAACATAAAGCAGAAGTACATGTTGCTAATATAAGAAAATACCTTAAAACCTTTAGTAGAAGTACATGTTGCTAATGTAAGAAAATACCCTAAAACCTTAAGTAGACATACATGTTGCTAATATAAGAAAATACCTTAAAACCTTAAGTAGAACTACATGTTGCTAATGTTAGTAATTACCTTAAAACCTTTAAAGAAGTACATGTTGCTAATGTAAGAAAATACCCTAAAATCTTTAGTAGAAGTACATGTTGCTACATAAGACAATACCCTAAAACCTTAAGTAGAAGTACATGTTGCTAATGTAAGAAAATACCCTAAAACCTTAAGTAGAGGAACATGTTGCTATATAAGAAAATACCATAAAACCTTTAGAAGAAGTACATGTTGCTAATGTAAGAAAATACCTTAAAATCTTTAGTAGAAGTACATGTTGCTAATATAAGAAAAAAACTTAAAAACGTTAGTAGAAGTGCAAGTTGCTTATATAAGAAAATACCCTAAAACCTTCAGTAGAAGTACATGTTGCTAATGTAAGAAAATACGCTTAAAACCTTTAGTAGAAGTACATGTTGCTAATATAAGAAAATACCCTAAAACATTTAGTAGAAGTACAAGTTGCTAATGTAAGAAAATACCCTAAAACCTTAAGTAGAAGTACATGTTGCTAATATAAGAAAATACCCTAAAACATTTAGTAGAAGTACAAGTTGCTAATGTAAGAAAATACCCTAAAACCTTAAGTAGAAGTACATGTTGCTAATATAAGGAAATACCCTAAAACCTTTAGTAGAAGTACATGTTGCATATATATGAAAATACCCTAAAACCTTTAGTAGAAGTACATGTTGCATATATATGAAAATACCTTAAAACCTTAAGTAGAAGAACATGCTGCTAATATAAGAAAATACCCTTAAACCTTAAGTAGAAGTACATGTTGCTAATGTAAGAAAATACCCTAAAATCTTTAGTAGAAGTACATGTTGCTACATAAGACAATACCCTAAAACCTTAAGTAGAAGTACATGTTCCTAACATAAAAAAATACCTTAAACCTTTAGTAGAAGTACATGTTCCTAATATAAAAAAATACCTTAAACCTGTTGTAGAAGTATATGTTCCTAATATAAAAAATACCTTAAACCTTTAGTAGAAGTACATGTAGCTAATATAAGAAAATAACTTAAAACCTGTAGAAGAACATGTTCCTAATATAAAAAAATACCTTAAACCTTAAGTAGAAGTACATGTAGCTAATATAAGATTATACCCTAAAACCTAAAGTAGAAGTACATGTTGCTAATATAAGAAAATACCCTAAAACCTTAAGTAGAAGTACATGTTGCTAATATAAGAAAATACCATAAAACCTTAAGTAGAAGTACATGTTGCTAATATAAGAAAATACCATAAAACCTTAAGAAGAAGTACATGCTGCTTATATAAGAAAATACCTTAAAACCTTAAGTAGAAGTACATGTTGCTAATATAAGGAAATACCCTAAAACCTTTAGTAAAAGTACATGCTCCTAATATAAAAAATACCTTAAACCTTTAGTAGAAGTACATGTTCCTAATATAAAAAAATACCTTAAACCTTTAGTAGAAGTACATGTAGCTAATATAAGAAAATACCCTAAAACCTTTAGTAGAAGTACATGTTCCTAATATAAAAAATACCTTAAACCTTTAGTAGAAGTACATGTTGCTAATATAAGAAAATACACTAAAACCTTAAGTAGAAATACATGTTGCTAACATAAGAAAATACCCTAAAACCTTAAGTAGAAGTACATGTTGCTAACATAAGAAAATACCCTAAAACCTTAAGTAGAAGTACATGTTGCTAATATAAGAAAATACCTTAAAACCTCAAGAAGAAGTACATGTTGCTTAAATAAGAAAATACCTTAAAACCTTTAGTAGAAGTACATGTTGCTAATGTAAGAAAATACCCTAAAACCTTAAGTAGAAATACATGTTGCTAACATAAGAAAATATCCTACAACCTTTAGTAGAAGTACATGTTGCTAATATAAGAAAATATCTTAAAGCCTTAAGTAGAAGTACATGTTGCTAATATAAGAAAATACCATAAAACCTTAAGTAGAAGTACATGTTGCTAGTATAAGAAAATACCCTAAAACCTTAAGTAGAAGTACATGTTGCTAATATAAGAAAATACCATCAAACCTTTAGTAGAAGTACATGTTGCTAATATAAGAAAATATCTTAAAGCCTTAAGTAGAAGTACATGTTGCTAATATAAGAAAATACCATAAAACCTTAAGTAGAAGTACATGTTGCTAATATAAGAAAATATCTTAAAGCTTAAAGTAGAAGTACATGTTGCTAATATAAGAAAATATCTTAAAGCTTTAAGTAGAAGTACATGTTGCTAATATAAGAAAATACCCTAAAACCTTAAGTAGAAGTACATGTTGCTAATATAAGAAAATATCCTAAAAGCTTTAGTAGAAGTACATGTTGCTAATATAAGAAAATATCTTAAAACTTAAAGTAGAAGTACATGTTGCTAATATAAGAAAACACCCTAAAACCTTAAGTAGAAGTACATGTTGCTAATATAAGAAAATATCCTAAAACCTTTAGTAGAAGTACATGTTGCTAATATAAGAAAATATCTTAAAGCTTAAAGTAGAAGTACATGTTGCTAATATAAGAAAATACCCTAAAACCTTAAGTAGAAGTACATGTTGCTAATATAAGAAAATACCCTAAAACCTTAAGTAGAAGTACATGTTGGCAATATAAGAAAATACCTTGAAATTTACAAAGAAACACACATTGTATAGGAAAGAAAACAAAAAACTGATAACAAGGTATTAGTTGTTAAATATAAAAACATTTGGAAATCATAACAAAAGTGCAAGCGGTTATTAACTGATTAAAAATTATGAAGAGAAGAATATTTTGTTCACATTACAATTAAAATACATAAGACTTAATAAATGTAAAAGTAGAAAATAGAAAAAAACACCAAATGCTAGAATAACAAATGAAAGACATATTATTTACACAAGAAATAAACACAAAATAAAATAAATGACCAAAAAAAAATAAATAAAGAGTCAAAAATAAAACAAAAGTTATTAAGATAAGAAGCATAATATAAAACACAATATGAAAATATAAATAAAACAAAAACTCACATCAATATGATCACATCCATGTCTTCTTTCTTCATATCATACTCTGCCATCAATTCATGTGTTGTTCTTGTGTTGATACTAACTAATGCTTTCCTGTAAAAAGAAAATAGAACAAAAAATTTAGAAAACAACATGTAAAATAATTAAGTATAAAATATTGGCGTACAACGTATCTTACAACTCATACAAACCATAATGATAATTGAAAAAAATAATAAAAGAACACCCTCAACTCCTTTGCCATGTACCCCAAGATAAAACCCTTAACTCCTTAGCCATGAGCCCTGAGAGAGACCATGATACCAACAAAGTTTGCTTCCCCCTTCATTACCTTAGGTTGAGATACATGAACCCGTGTGCTAGGCCCTTCCAGTGGTGCTGATATCACATGGGCTGAGAACGTGCCAAAGCCTGACTGGAAAAAATCCCGGAAGGGTTTTGGCATACATAATGTTCAAGTACCTTGCAGACTGGGTGACCCAAACAGAGCCAGCGAAATTCATAGGGGGTTGATAAGGAGAGGGTGGTCCGAGAGGCGAAAGGGAGCATGCATGAGAGGTGGGTGTTCATGAGGGGGAAGGGTTTAAAATGATGCTTCTCTGAGTTCTCTGAGAAAGGTGGTGGCATTTCCACAATTTCATACTACCAGAAGTTTGTAATGTTGTACAGTGTATTGTACCAAAGAGTTAAATCCAAACCAACCATCAATAGACAGGGTAGGGGTAGTCAATGGTTTCAGTCCCTGAATCTCAGTACATTAAAGAACAGAACTTGTTGTTTAATGTTCTAGGCCCATGAACTGAGAACATTGTCTAGATACAACGCACCTACTCGATGTTAAATTACAGAGTTTGATCAGAATGTATTGATGTGAAATGTAGATTATACACTAATTAATCATGCTCTATAAGAGCGTTCCTCAAACCAAGCACTTTTGAGACATAATTCAAAGTGTCACAAAATGAGACCAACAGCATTAGTCAAATGTTGAAAAAATCTACCTGGTCAAAAATGACACCATCAATTTTTATTCCAAGCCATTGTGTCTAAAAAAACTAAACAAAAACGCACAGAAAAGTTAGATTTGAAAGTAAAATGGATGTAAATATACTCTATTATATATCTAAATTTATTAAGTTTAGTTAATTTTCCTCCACATGAAAAGTTAAGATGATAAGACAATGCCTATTTGTTTACTATATTGAACTAGATTTCAACATCACATTTCACCATTTTATTGTACTAAATTTTATCTGCCTAAAATTTTACAGAAATCAGATTCGACATATTTTCAATAAACTTTCATGTTACAGCCGTCTAAACCTCTTTAATGTAATTTTATCAACACTCAAAGTTTGAAGTTTAATATAAGCAGAGAACAATGAAATATTAAAGCCCCTATATTAAAAGGAAGTCTGTTTATGACTGCAAAGAAAAAAGACATTAATCTATTTCAATCACCTCTAATGAACAAGATTTTTTTTAAATATATGCAAATATTGCTTAGATATGTTCATATGTTCATGTTATTTATTGTATTTCAAAGTGAAAGTAGATCAAAACCGAAAGTAGAATTCGGCTGTCAATACTTTAAACAATAGTTTTGATCAGAGTATTTTAAAGATGAAGTCTTATTAGAGAAAAAAGTTACTCTGAATTACATAATTAAGCTTATATACTATTTTGGATCAGGTATATTAAACATCAGCGTATAGATGAATATAGTGTGCTCTTATAAAAGTACCCCACATTTTTAAGAATTGGACACTTTAACAAACTCAAATTAAGAAAGCAGAATAGTTTGAACTATTTTATTGTGTCTCAAATACAATGTCATGTTATATTTTGATAACTTCATGGTTGCAAAACAGTTTTCAAGTCTACTGTTAATAAAACATCTTCATATAGTGGCTTTAACATATTAAAAATATCATGCAAGCATACATGTATTAACTTAGCCAAAGTAACCCTTATTATCAATTAAATTGCTATGTTAGATAGTAAGCAATTTAAAGTCTCAATTATTTCAATGCTGAATAAATATAAAAGCTAACGAGCCCCGTTGCCCATGAAACAATCATGGAAGTTTAGTTGTACTGCTACAAGATCTAATGATAGACATTTCAACTATAGGCAGTCAGACTTGGCATTTGTTTGAAACCCTTCTCAAACCCATACCTTGATGAAATAGGCTATATATTCTTGTATATGCTGAAATCTCAAGCAATGATCTTGACAAATTCCAAATATAAGTATGAAACTGAAGAACACTGAGCAATGTTTTAATATTATTTCTAGCTGTAAAATTACAACATCTAAACTTAATGAATTCTAAAATAATGAGGCTAAATATTGCATTATTATTTCAACTTTAATTTATTGATCAATACAGATCAGCCGAGAGATGGAAAAAAATTAAATAAATTAATCAATTTATAGCAGCATTCGAGTATCTGGCAGTAAAATTATTCACTATCATGAACTTGGAAGCCCTTTACTCAATAGTAATCAGCAAAAACAATATGGTCAAATTTCATTCAGTCAATTAAGTTTAAATTAATAGAATCAAGTGAGAGATAGAAACACCACAATCAAGCATTAAGTATGTATTGAAATTTTCAGTTAGATCCAATTTCTCTTCATGCTTGCGGCAGCTGTATAACTACATTTTCTGAAAAGTCGCAGAACTTTGTACGAGCGCCGCAAGACAGTCGTGCGTTTTTTCAGGTGATCACATCGTCGTAGACGCTGCAAGTCAAATTTTCAACATATTTTTCTTGCGATCTCGTTACGATTTTTGGAGCCCGCAAGACAGTTGTGCAACTGACTTAAGACAACCATACGTCGTTTTGAGATAGTAACCCCTCAGTTAACAAATAAGGCATCAGAATTAATGTCGTACGACTCTTGTACAAGTTTGTGTTTGTTGTGCGATTGATGTACAGATGACGTACTAAACTTTACGAAATCTCACAACAGTCTTACGACAGTCGGTCGTTAGTGTTTGTACAACAGCCTCGCGATTATCCCACGACAGTCGTGCATAAACATGTGTGACGAACAACCTATGTCTTGTGAGAGCGTCGCACGACAGACGCACAACGATTGCAGGGAAAGTTTGATGTATTTGAGGCGGCTGCGATTCCTCTGCGATTTTGTTCGCAGGAAAATTCGTACGACAAAATTGTACGGCTGATGAGAACCTAAGGCTTTAGTCAATAGAGCTCTCATAATTCACTGTTGTTCTAGACATGGTTGATGTAGACAAACAATATAGTAAAGTAACCAGGTTCAGATAATTAAGTTCTTTGGGATAGCTGGATTGTAGATGTTCATATTTTCTAAACCTCAAAAATGTTTATTAGACATAAAATATATTGGCCCATTACAGTAATAATCCTATCATTATAAAATCCCCATGTAGAACTATGCTAGTTGCTACAAACTTGCATCAATCAAAATGATACGCATATAACCTCCGTTTATATGTTCCCTGTCAATCATTTCAAAACCAGTAATATCAGAAAAAATATTGCATAATAATCTTAAAACTATTAAAATGTTCAATCTACCAAAGATGTGATGAGGTATATCTCACAACTTAAATGCAACCATTTAAAATCTAAATTACAAGAGTGACATTCATAGATGGCAAAATATATTTTTGTACTGATTTTTCAACAAATATAACCCAGTAAGTAGAGTAATTCACATGATGAAAAAATGCACTAACGCAACAATGAAATTAGAGATTCTATATATAGCTGACCAAAACTGTATAGAAAACATTGAACAAATTCATTAAGTCTAACACATTACTTAGCATTGCAATAGTTATTAAGATGCACAAAAACAGCAAAAACTTCTAATTCAAATCCATTCTCTTATTACTATATTACAGTATCATTGAAAATAAGGGCTTGCAAAAGTCACCATTATCAAACCCATGAACAAAACAACAAAATGAAAAAACAACAAAGCTTCTAATTCAAATAACTAATGTCTATAGTATAGTATCATCATTTAATCAAAACAATAAACCATGGATACCAGTCATATTTATCAAAGCCATACACAAGTCTGTTCATTTTTATATTAACTTCTATCTAAAATACAAAACTTAGTAAACGTTGTGCTTATGGTTAAGTTTAGCCACATGGAAATGCTTGTTATCATATACTGGACCATGGAGGGTGGCTCACCTAACCCTGTTATCATATACTGGACTATGGAGGGTGGCTCACCTAACCTTGTTATCATATACTGGACCATGGAGGGTGGCTCACCTAACCTTGTTATCATATACTGGACCGTGGGGGTGGCTCACCTAACCTTGTTATCATATACTGGACCGTGGGGGTGGCTCACCTAACCTTGTTATCATATACTGGACCATGGAGGGTGGCTCACCTAACCCTGTTATCATATACTGGACCATGGAGGGTGGCTCACCTAACCAGCTCTCTAAGAACCACCCTTCAACACAATTGAGCCAACTATATTCCCTGATATAGTCTGAACAAATTAATCTTATTTTAATAACCTTTATCTACAGTTCAAACCATAGCAAACATGTGACCATGATTACATTTAGTTACATAGGAATGCTTGTTATCATAGATATGACCATAGAGTGTGGTTCACCTAACCAACTCACTTAGAATAACCTTCAACAGGAGACCAACTACACCTGATGATAATCTTATACAAATTAATAGGAAGGATATGACCACCAGTGATACATGAAAGCTTGCAGTTAATAAGAAACTTTTTAAATGATATATCTATCAATACATACACTTTAATGTATAAAGCAACATAATTAAGTATTTGTTACATTGATAATACATTGTAAACATTTCAGTCAACTCTAATATACGAATACAATGTACATAAACATATTTCTTGCAAATATACTTAAATAATAAATCAAGTGGATCTAATTTGAATTTATAAATGAACACTATAAATGTAACTAACATCTAAACAATACTCGATACAATGACATCTTCCGATCTAGCTATCCCCCCAGAATTCACTGGGTCCTTCACTAGATTACTCAGATTGTAGATCTTTTACAATCTACTTCCGATCTAGCTATCCCCCCAGATTAACTGGGTCCTTCACTAGATTACTCAGATTGTAGATCTTTTACAATCTACTTCCGATCTAGCTATCCGCCCAGATTAACTGGGTCCTTCACTAGATTACTCAGATTGTAGATCTTTTACGATCTACTTCCGATCTAGCTATCCCCCCAGATTAACTGGGTCCTTCACTAGATTACTCAGATTGTAGATCTTTTACAATCTACTTCCGATCTAGCTATCCCCCCAGATTAACTGGGTCCTTCACTAGATTACTCAGATTGTAGATCTTTTACGATCTACTTCCGATCTAGTTATCCCCCAGATTAACTGGGTCCTTCACTAGATTACTAGGATTGTAGATCTTTTACGATCTACTTCCGATCTAGCTATCCCCCCAGATTAACTGGGTCCTTCACTAGATTACTCGGATTGTAGATCTTTTACCAGGTTATCTGGTATATTATTCTACAGTTTCAATTATATATTATCAATGATCCACCTTTTTTTTTCTTTTTATACTTGCTTGGATCATTTTATCTTTTCTATATATTATTGTAAATTATCTATGATCCACCTTTTTTTTCTTTTTATACTTGCTTGGATCATTTTATCTTTTCTATATATTATTGTAAATTATCTATGATCCACCTTTTTTTTCTTTTTATACTTGATTGGATCATATGTATTTTTTCTATACATTATTTTGATTTTTCTATCCATTTTTTCTTTTCCATATGATCTATTTTGGAGCATTGTTATCAAGAATGATTAGCGCTATTCACATGTATAATGTATATATTTTAAATTTCAAAAGCTTTTAAGTTTCTACCTTTCCAAATATTATGAACCAAAGATGGAAAAACTAAGCTGACAATAATACGAAAATTATGTAGTTTGAAACATTCAAATGTATGTATATGACCATCATTTATTTTGTTTCTATAACTTCAATCACATGGTATATAAAGTAAACATTTTCAGTCAGACAAAGAAGGCATAATCATCTGATAGCAAATAAAACTTCAAGTGCCATCTAAGTATTGAGGGGTAAGTGCACATTTAGTGCACTCAGAGTAAAGAAATATGACAAATTTGGAACACAGCATACCACTTACGACGAGTGTACTCAGTGAAGTGACCTAAAAAAATTATAGAAACCTACGCCATTTATTCACACATAAACTACTTTTTTGTATTGTAAATACAAGTTTAAACAATTTTGGAACTGGAGTGATGGCATTGATTGCATGACTTCTTAGTTACATGTTAATTGATGAATTAATTACAAAAACTACAACAAAGTATGGGTCATACTATAGAGTGCTTACTGTATTTAAAGAATATGACAATACTCTTTTATAAAAACACTGTATCATTAGACATTCATTTATCTGTTTTTACAGTAAATCATGATTTTCATGGGTTTAGTCATACAGGCACACTGTTTTTACTAACAATTTATTCAATGTTTTCTTTACAACACTGGTCAGTTGGTACATAAATCTGTTCTCTATATTCTTCATGAAATACAGAGTATTCAATTTATCAAAAATCATGTAAATTGTAAAGACAAAAATATAAAATAATTTAAAAGTTTGTTACAAAAAAATTTCCTACTTTAACAGTTTTAATGATTATTTAGCCAGTGCTTTGATTTTTAAAATTTACAAAAAAAGAAACAAATTTAAGATTAAATACAGGCATAAAAACAGCGGTTGTGACATTTTCTTCAACTATGCTTTACTAAATCATATATAACTGAATAAAGACCAACTATTGTGATTTAGTCAATTCTGGCAAAAATGAGTATTATCAAGGATATTAGGCTACAATGTATCAGGTTTATATACAACTAGAGTAAATACAGTGTCATACCATGACTTTGTAAGTGAATGACTAAACCAGAGTTCAACTCTTAGGTTCAACAATAAGTTGCACCATAATTTGTGAACTCCAAGCCATTGCTGACCAGAAATATACCTCCTTTGGAAGCATAAGACCTACTGTACACTATTTGAAATCTGTGAGGTGCTGTCGTAAGTTAAATAAGTTACACCCTATACCAGTGCTTGTACTTACACGGACAGGCCGCTAGCTAGATGATACTCTAATTCATACATTATATATAAATTAGAGTTTCATGGAGCTAGAGACCTGGGCCGACATATTGCACCAACATCTACAATTCCAAGTGTACAGAACAATGGAGGATGTCAATTACAAACAATATCATAGTAATCACCATAGTAAATGAACTTTAACTATTACAGAAGAGTTCAGAATAGTACTCACATTCATAATGTATAAATGTCTGACTTTTACAGTGAGTTCAACTTGACCTGCATGTTTTGTATGTATCAAAATTGATATAGTACTTTAAAATAATTTCTGACCGAGGTTTAAGTGTTTCCAGGCAACACAACTTTAGTTTCTTACTGGGAGTATCATCGACAGAAAATATGACATTCCTTTTACCTGATACAAGGGAGATAACCTGAATTTATTTAACCATGCATACTATGGATGCAGTTAATTATAATTATAACCTTATATTATATCAAGGCTATAGAATGCTATATATAATGGGTCAAATTTGCAGAGTTTGGCATATGTTCCTTGTAAATGTTATAAAAAACAAATATAAGCTAATGTACCAATTAAAACACTATACTTCATATTTTAGTCAATGAATAGCCTAAATTTGTATTTTACTTAGTTATCTACATCAATCTGCTACAATACAAGCAAGACAGTTGTGCTTTTTTTCAGGTGATCGCATCGTCGTAGAGGTTGCAAGTCAAATTTTCAACTTGTTTATTTTTCTTGCGATCTCGTTGAGATTTTTGGAACCCGCAAGACAGTCACGCCACTGCCATAAGACAACTGTACGTCATTCTTGAGACAGTCGCACATCAGTTAAA
This sequence comes from Mactra quadrangularis, assembly GCA_025267735.1. Taxonomy (NCBI): domain Eukaryota; kingdom Metazoa; phylum Mollusca; class Bivalvia; order Venerida; family Mactridae; genus Mactra; species Mactra quadrangularis. Next base: position 36,499,300 of record CM046305.1, on the reverse strand, counting down.
AAAGTTAGGCATTGGCATGAATATTGTACTACTCTCGTACAAGTTTGCGTTTGTCATGCAATTGACGTACGGATGATGTACGAAACTTTTCGAAATTTCACGACAGTCTTACGACAGTAGTTAGTGTTTGTACGACAGCCTTGCAATTATCGCACTGCAGTCGTGCGTAAACACGTGCAACGAACAACCTACGGCTTAAGAGAGCATTGTACGAGCGCCGTACGACGATTGCACGGAAAGTTTGATGTATCTGCGGCAGCTGCGATTCGTCTGCGATTTCCTTGGCAGTAAAAATTGTACGACTAAATAATCGCACGGCTGATGTGAAACAGGCTTAATTTACCTGTAGTTAAATATGGTATTGTTTAGAACGAATTTTAGAAATTCAATATGCAATATGAACTTTAACAAATATGAAATCTGACCAAGTCGTCTCAAGCATAAAATGTCATATATGAACTATCACATGAACTTTTGACCAGGTCTCAAACTGTGTGCCAAATTTGAGTATTTTTCATACACTTGATAACTTAACATGATGCATTGATCAAGTGGTCGAAACTGCTGAATCATGATATTTTGGTCCTTCTCTGCTGTGAGTTTGATGCTTCTAACATACCAGCCATGAAACTTAAAACTAAATATTATCAAGAAAAAATATAAAGGAAAATTATGTGGAATCTAAAAGTTTGACTTCTACCTAATAATACAAAATAAATATCCTAACTTTAACTAAATGCAGCCTCCTGGCAAAAAAAACTTTGCACTTCCCAAAAGATATACAGGTAGCTATCAGAAAGTAAGAAGCAAAACCATAGACAATCCAATGTCTATGGGCAATCAATGCCTACATTACCACTCCAACATATCGAATGGGGTATTTTGACCTTAAATTTGATTCCACATAATACAAAAAATACAATGCAAAAAACCTAAAGTAAATGCTATTTATATAACTACACACCAAAAAAACTGTGCACCTCTCAAAAGATATATAGGTAGCTATCAGAAAGTAAGAGGCAAAACCATAGACAATCCAATGTCTATGGGCAATCAATGCCCACATTACCACTCCAACATATCAAATGAGGTATATTGACCTTGTTTAGTATGCAAAAAAAGGTGGCTGATAAAATTTATTTTGGAAAAAAATATCGACTGTAACCTTAGCAAACAATCCTATCACAAAAACCTTAATGATTTGATCCATATCAAACACACAGCAGAGAAGGATCAAAGGATCATGATCCAGCAGCTTAGACCACTTGACCAATGAAATATTGAAAGTAACTGAGTGTATTGCATGAAAATACTCAAACTCAGCCAGAGTTTGAGACCTGGTCAAGTCAGACCATGAAACCAACTACATGCATTCAGTACCACACAAGTAAACTTAGAATAAGTTCATTATTTTGAGAATTTCCACAAGAAGCCAATGAAATTTGTTATACCATTAGACAACAGTTACTATGCACCCAAAATCTTTACAGCTAGTCGTATAAGTTGTCAATTGATTTTGATAAATTTTATGGGATTTTTGTATAAAATGAATTCAATTCTGTAAATTTTGTCAAGATCATTGATTGAGACTTCAACATACATGTATAACATGAAATAAATTTATACACACACGCAAAACAGACAGTTATGTAAAGATGCAGTTTTGAACAGTTTCCTAGATATCCAAGCATCCACCTTTCCTCCTCTAAACCTAATTGAAGAGTTCCTAAGATACCTAACATGCCACCCATCTCCCCTCGTCCAAACCCAATTGAAATTTTTCTTAGATACCAAGCACCTAACCCATCGCTGCTTATTCTAACATGTTCGAGCCCTATTGAAGTGTTTCTTTGATACACAATACCCAACCAATCTCTCCTAGTCCAGGCCCAATTGAAGTGTTTCTTAGATACCAAGCCAAGCGCCCTGCCTATCTCTCCTCTTCCGCAACCCAATTGAAGAGTTTCTAAGATACCTAGCACCCCACCCATCTATAGGCTTCAAAACCCAATTGAAGAGTTTCTTAGATACCTAGCACCCAATCCAACTTTCTTTTTCCAAACCCAATACACAAACTATTCTTAACATCACATGTAATGAAATGAACTCAAAGTATCGCAATATAGAAAGACTTCCTTGTACATTGAAACCTAAAGAATCCATACAAGTTATTATTCCTCACACATAAGATTCAAGTGCGAACCAAGCAGGGCAAAAAATACCGGCGAAGTGTTTATTCTATCCTGTATAACTGGCAAATACTATTGCTTAGGGTATTAACGACATTTGACTCCGCCTATTCATACGCTTATACCTGTCACTGAAACTGAAACAAAGATGCATCAGTTGATTGGCGGAACTACTTTTATCGCCCAGAAATAAACTGCATAGTAATCAGAGACACATGTATCACTCCCCAGGTTAAACTGGCCAGGCATTTGAATTGTTGATAGTTTTCGACTTGTGGTATAACTTAAGCCTTTCGGAGAAATCGAAGATAGTCTAAAATCAGTTAACAGTAAATTTTAGCAAGTCCTATACTAACATCAAAGGCTGGTTTCTTTGGTTTCTATAACATTTTATTAATATGAAAATGCTGTTAGTCATGAAAGATTTTACCATGCTTAATCAATTATCTTTTATTTATTAGTTTTATTACGATTGCTATATAGAAATTCCTACAGAGTATGAATATTTTATGTTATCTTATTAATTTGAAATTCCTTTGGTATTAATACACTCAATTAAACTTAAACAAGAATGCATTGATCAAGTGGTCGAAACTGCTGAATCATGATATTTAGGTCCTTTTCTGCTGTGAATTTGATGCTTCTAACATACCAGCCATGAAAAATAAAACTAAATGATAAAAAATATAAAAAAATATAAAGGAAAATATGTGGAATCCAAAAGTTTGACCTCTACCTAGCTAATAATACAAAATAAAATATTCTAACTAAATGCAGCTTCCTGGCAAAAAAACTTTGCACTTCCCAAAAGATATGCTGGTAGCTATCAGAAAGTAAGAGGCAAAACCATAGACAATCCAATGTCTATGGGCAATCAATGCCCACGTTACCACTCCAACATATCAAATGAGCTAAATTGACCTTGTTTAATATGCAAAAAAAGGAGGCTGATAAAATATATTTTGGAAAGTCAAGCATTTTTAAGGAAAAGTCCGAACAGATAAACAATCAATGATTCTAACTATATCAAACACACAGCAGAAAAGAATCTTAAGATCATGATCCAGGAGCTTAGACCACTTGGCCAATAAAACCTTGAAAGTAACTGAGTGTATTGCATGAAAATACTCAAATTCAAACTTCAAAATACAAATCGAATTCAATTCAAATCAATTCAAATGATTTCGATTTGATTCAATTTAATCTAATTTTTGTTTTATTTTATCTAATTAAATTTAAATTCAATTCATATGCAATTCAAATTCATCAATGTTTTCAAATTCATATTTCATATATTTTGAATTTTCAATAATTAATGAAATTTTACCAGGTATATCTTTAATTTGAAATTCTAATTACCCTTAAATTCCGAGATAAACTTTAGTTAAATTAGCCTATGAAAAGGAACACAGTCACTAATTTATACACAAAAAGCTAAGCCCCACATGTATAAGACTGTCTCAGTTAATATGCACCAGCATTACATCAATACCCAATTAGAACCATAAGTATCATCATCTCTTAATTCATTCAGTACCAAACTAATCTAATTAAAACCCGATCTAAAATTTTACTGCTAGCATACTTGCTAATTTAGATCTGGTCTTTTTCTAATGAAGGTCACGTTCAGGTTAGACTGACTGAAGATGTCATATATCTAGATGAGACAAATAATAATCTACATTTCACATCAATACAAAAGTCTGATTTCGCATTTCAAAGCAAACTTTAGAATAACAAAAATTCATTCACAGGTGCCAGGTAAAATGTTTACCCATTTTATTCATTACATTCTTAATAATGCATAAATAGGTTAAATTGTTCCTTGTACCTGTGGTTGAGAATTGATCATGCAGAGAAGCATTGCTATCTATGGTTTTAAAGACTTTACAATGAGGCTAACGTTTAAGTCAAATAACTTTTAAAAGCAAGACTGTAGTTGTCATGCATAAAAATTAACGACGAAGTTCATTAGTCCTTCATGAAAAAAGTCATGTTTACATAACTGATAAATACAGACACACTATACAATGTCATGATCATGAAGAATGACTTAAAATGACAGTTTTATTTTGAACATTAATTAATTCCTCATCAGAATTTTATTTATTTATTCATTGGAGTTAACGCCATGTCAACACAATTTTAGGTCATTTTACAGCATCCAGCGCACCTAACCTAGCTTTCCTGGACCCTTGTCTATAACGAGTACTCTCCTACCCTTCCACAAGGCCAGAAACTTCTCCATATTATCTAATCAATGGAAGAAAATCGACATGACTGTCGAATTTTCATGGAAGGGTATAACCTCCCCAGGTGGGATTCAAACCAGCACACCCTTTGGCACGAGTATCCAAATCCTAGCGCGCTTCCAACTGCGCTATTGTCAGAAACAGAAATTATAAATTATTTTACTTAATTACACATAAGACCATTATGCATCAGCGAACCATAGTTTCAATTAAGTTAAAATCAGGAAATGAATTAAGTTACAATACTTTATAGTATGTACATAAAGTTCTCTATATACTATTTTGTTATAATCGCTATAACGAATTACATATATATACCCCGGTACATTTCAAATATATACTGAGGTTAATAGCTTCAAGACTTCTGAGAGTGTCCCACAAGTTTCAAGACAAGTAATAGATTCAAAGTCAATATTAGATATGTATATAGCTATTTCTGAGAACATCAGATGACACAATAATGTATCCAAATATTGATAAGAAATCATTTTAAAAAAAGCTCTCAATTTAGACAAACCTGATGTAATACACATCATGTAATCTAACTTAAGCAAAAAGTTTGAATGTATAAATATTCGGGCTGTCTCGATACGCTAGGAGCATGTCACAATATATAGCAATACCTAACACCGCATGACTGTACATCCCACAATATTTTGAGGGCTTTCAGCTAGATCTGCAACGATTCACTGGAAAATCAATTCGATGCAATTCTATATTTTTTCTTTCGGTTTAATTTTTTTTCAATTTGATTCATGTATTAGTATAATTTACTCCAAATATGCATTAATACATTTATTTGAGATTAAAACTATTTATTATTGATAAAAGAAGTAAATCTGTGAGCTAATGCTCACTAGTGATACCCCCGCCAAAATCTAAAAATATGCGACAAACAGGAAGTAGATGAGCAAGGAGCATGAAATCGCTTTACACCACATGGGACTATGGGATGAAGCAATGTGCAAAGTATTAGGCTGCTGCATGTTATAGTTGCTGAGAAAACTGCGACGGAAATTTCGTAACGGACGGACGCACGCACGGACAAGGGTAAAACAGTATACCCCCCTCTTCTTTGAAGCGGGGGTATAATAAAAGTGTTACTCAAAATAAATTCACATGAAACCCGAAAATCTGCTAAATTAAGATTGCTTCTTAAAGTACGAAACGGACTGGGAACGAATATGAAGGTCGCGAATATCGACTAAAACGTATCTAAATATACAACATAAAACATAAATTGTATCAGACTACGCAGCTCTTGATATACTGCAGATAACGCCTTGCTACTTGATTTAATAAAGGTAAATAACCGCTGCAGGAAGTTTGTGTCTTTAGGTGCGCCTTTGCTTTTATGCTAGTAACTTATGTAGCTACGTTTAAAGGTCAGCATCGAATCAAAATCGATGGGTCCCCAATCGAAATCAAATCGGCGCCCTCGAATCGAATCGTAGTAGCTTTGTTCAGCCTCAGATGAATTTATCAGAAATTTTGCAAATCTTAAATGCAGCCACAGATAGAATCAAGCCTCCTTCAGTCTATATGACCATATGAAAAACTAATGTTTTGCTACGCGCATTTCGCAAAGGGAAGGTTTCCTTAATGAAATAAAAAAATATATCGCTAATTACCGGTATATGTTAAATTTGTATCAAGGTATGTATTGCTTAAGCAACATTCTTAAGTATCCCATTATATCGTGACAGTCCTAATAAATATCCTACGATATTCTGCACTAAGTGAAGCTGCTGTTGAGCATTGTTTATTATGCCAAATAAATTTCAAAATGTACAAATTTATGACACAACAGCATATGAACATTTTGTAAAAATGTGATTTTTACATCCGTACACAAAATACACATATAGCTCTAAACAATCAGATACTTAAAAGTATACTAGTCATTATACAGTAACAACTGTAACTGACCAAGAGATCCGACAAAATTGTCAATAAATGACAAAAAAACACTTGTCATGAAACCATAACACTCCTCATAGATATACTGTACAAGGGATGATCCAAAATTATCAGAACTGTGTGACTCTTAGAAGAAAATGCATTAAAGATAATACATGAGTATGATCTTTTCATGCAAACAGTGGTGAACACATGTACACCGTGACGATACCAATATTATACAAGTTTAGCACGACCACAGTCATAATGTCATTGTTGAGTAAAACACCGTAACTTCAATTCCAAAAGATAAAGTTACGAGGATTTGACTTGTTAGTGACAATATGAGAATAGCAGTCACATTAGACAGTAACGATTTTGGTAAGAGCCAACCTTGTAAACCATGTACATGTACTCACTAAACCAAAATGATTTATGCTAAGATTCACTGGTTTGGAAAGTTTATCCCATAACCAATACAAAAGTTTATTGAGGGCAAGTTCAAGATTGTTTACTTTCATCGTGAAACGTATTGTATTATTTGACAACATTAAACATGCACTGTATGCATAGTCGTGAATTTCCGTATGAAATCTCCGTAAATACAGGAATGAATAACTTTCAGTTTTAGTAATAGAACTCAAATAGGCATCTAAGGACTTGGTATAGTGGTAAAACGTACCACCTCACATTCAAGAGGTTATGGGTTTGACCCCACATCTAATCTTATTTTTTGCAATTTAAACATAATCGGCACATGCTTTACAAATACAAGACTATTCACCTATTTAGTGGGCAAGTCCATTGTTTAAAGTACAGAAACATGCATGACCTAGAATATGAACTGTACTGTATTATGATCTGAATCTCATTGATCACATCTTGACTTGTGATACACAGTCCTGGTAGATACTGAAATTCCATTCAATACAGTACTATGTCCAACCGATGAAATTAATGAGTTAATTTTCAATAAACAAGTGTTTGTTTGTGTACAAACTAAGTACTTAACTGAGTTGTACATTCAAATAAACACACGGACAACGCTACATCCAACTAATTTTGGATCATCCCCTGTACAGTCACTCTTTGGTTACAACTCACTGTACAACATTACAAACTCCTGATAGCATGAAATCATGGAATTCCCACCAGCCTTTCTCAGATACTTTCAGATAACACCATTTCTTACCCTGCCCACAACATGAATCAGCCCAACCATCCCATACACACCAACCCTTCCATCCCCCCATACACACAACTCCCTACCATCCCTACAAACCCCACCAACACTGTTCAGATCTCAGATTCTAAAATTTACCAGCCAATACAAGATAACAAGAGCATTACGTATGACCCTTCTAATCAGACGACACTCCACCCAACCTTGCTTAGTGACATCAACGGTACGTCCGGGGCTTGGGCTCACAACCAACTTCCAGTATATCCAGGTTCCACAAACCTTGCAGTCTCATAATCTATCCCAAAATCCAAGACTTTGGATTGATGCTTGTACAACTCAACAAGAACATTATTCTAGAATGAATTTTCAATAGACAATATTCAGAACTCAAATGTCTGGGTTTTCCAATGTATTTATTATTACAAAAGACCATTCACAGTTTTTTGCCAAAAGTATCAAAAAAACGTTTCTTTTTTCATAATTCCATTGTAAAAAAAGTGTAACAAAAAAAATTAAAATAACATGGAAAACACAGCACCCGAGACCTGGAATAAGTCTATAATGAATAGAAAATGATAACTGCATAAAATGCACGGAATATTGATGGATCAGCGCAAAAACAAGTCCACTTTCTTGTTTATTTACAAGAAGTTAGACTAGTTTTGCACTGACACATAAATATTTCATTAGATAAATTAAGATATCCAAGTCACACTAAAAATATTACATTTCTTAATCAAAAATAAAATTAACAATTTCTTGAATTGAAAAAATAAAATCATATTTACTTACTTATATGAAGGTATATTAGAAAGTATTGATTGTTAAAAATATTAATAAAAATTTAAAAGATAAAAATATGTACAAATATTTATTATGTTTCTAAGAATGTGCTTAACGCTTCAAAAAACGACAAAAAATTCATGTGACAAAAATAAAAGTGATGATTCATCATTAAACTGTAGAATAAAAAATACTAACAAAAATAAATATTATATTGACCACATTCTGAATAACAATAAAAAATTTAAAAAAGTTTAAAAAAGTCAAGTTGCTTACTGAAATAGTGAAATAGGCTGCAAAAGATGAAAACTAACGAAAATTAAATGAACATGTCATTGATATCCAATAAAAATCAAAACTTAACAAAAAAAAGAAAATCCAAAAAAAAAATCAACTTAATTATCATTAATATTGTAGCTTGAGAAAATAATAATCTTTGCATAATTACTAACCTGCGTATGTAATTCAGTCTGGACACTAATAACTTTTATCTTTTATGCTCATTAAAACAAATAAACATTACTTGCAAATTTAATTAATATTGATCAAAGGGAACTAACTACAGTATGTATCTTTCCTATTCAGAAAGAGATCAATACTGAATTACCTCCCTTTCATGAACATCAATAAACATGGATAACAATAATATCAGCATGCTCGTACCCAGAGTCTAGTAGGTTTCTCAATACTAGCTAGTATTGAGAAACCTACTAGACTCTGGGTACGAGAATGTACTATCAGATAACACAGACGGTCTGCGTGTACAAAGTTCTTTTTCTTTGGGACCATGCCGACAGCCTGTGTTTCAGTATAATCTAGAATAATGTTCCTGTCGTGATGCAACAAACATACAAAACCTACTAAGTAATGATATAGCCTTAAATGAATGATGGAAATTATATTTCCAAAAATAATACCGCGGGATACTTAGACTTGTACAGGTATAGTTTGTTTTTCTAAACTGTAAAATTAGAATAATTTCACAAAGACAGAATAGGTTTTCTTATATAAATATGAAGGCAAACATCGGCACAGCAAGCAGGCATTAAAACATAAAAGCTTTAAGTATGTTCTTCCCCATCTGAAAACACCAAATATGAATCCCACAATTCAAGACAACAAACATTAAACGCAAGAAGTCACGGTGAAATTATTCATATTAAACAGTTGAGAAAAAAGCCAATGATATCCTTACATTATAACAAAGTGTATCATTTGATTTAAAAGTTAACCCTTACAGACATAGAACAAAAGCAGATAGGCTTTTATGCTAAATTCTAAGAAAAAAGATCAATTTTTATACCCAACATTCCCTGTAGAGAAATATTATTAATAAATTGAAATCCCCAGAGACGATATTGAGTAAGTACACTTTATTATCATATAAGGTATCATTAACACAACAATAAGACAGAATGAAAGGTGACCAGCATGGTCCAAAACCATACAAGACAATACAAGACACTATGTATATATCGAATCTTTGATGGTTCTGAACTGCGAATATCATCTTCGTACGAAACAAATTAATGATAATTTACAAAACATAAAGTCTTTCTGGCCGAAATCATTACAAAACAGTAGAACTTTTCACAAAAATTCTTACGAAAAAAATCTTCGTAACCCAGTTTCATATAATTAGCACTTTTAAGTCAGGCAGATAAAAAGCATAACTATGATATGATATTCAAAAGGTATGCACAATTCTACACAATTTGTATGATATTTAGAATTGATAAGTCAAAAAATGAGCGTATTGTTTCTTGCTTCTGACTTGCGAAGATTTTTTTCGTAAGAATATTTGTGAAAAGCACCACAGGAATATGGAAACATCAGATAAGGAAAATGGACAATACCATAATGACACATAATGATATAAAATACATAATACAAATAACTTAGCTTTTGTCTTCTCTTCATTTTTTCAACTTTTCCATGTTTCCTTGTGTCGAGTGTTTCACCATGTCTTGTTATTCAATATATTGAGCTCATACATATGGGTATATAACAGCACAGAACACAACAACTACATCCATCCACATCTTATGGCAAACGTCCTGCAAACATAGAAAAATCTTAAATTTTAAATAATATAATAACAATGTACTGTACATGTATTATCAGCACTGATGAAAGTAGTTAGATAGCAGTCTGGCTAGCTAAATTGGTAGCACACAAGTCTACAGACCAAAGGGTCTAAGGTTTAATTACCAGGCGGGATATTCTTTGTCAGAGCTTCGTCATGAAATAATTTCAATGGTCAATCTCCCTACAATCTCAGTAAACAGATATCCTGAAGAGCATTGTCGTACAGGATCTCTACTTTCTCCGTGGAAGATCACCTCGAGATGAACTTTGTGTCGACCAATCAATGCGTAGCTTTTACCTAGACGAAACACTATTAATCACATTTTGATTTCGTAATTTCTATATTTAGACCAAGGTTCGCATGCTAATTTTACAGCGGTATAATTCACAATCTGCTATTGGGTGGCTCATTTCAAATTGCGTGACGTAGACGATGTAAATAAGTTACGTATCTTAACAATTTCGTCATGAATATTATGATGAGAAAAGGTCATCTGAACGTGACCTTAGTTTGAAAAAAGCCAGATCTAAATTAGCAAGTATGGGAGCCGAATATTTTAGATCGGGTTTTAATCAGAGTGATCTCCCTCCTACTACTTATTCTATACCATGCAGAACAGTTGTCAGTCACTGATGGAAGTATGTACCTATAGTTACTTGTTAAATAGCTAAATTAACTTAAAAAAAACTGTATCTGTTGCTAAATTATCAACAAAATGTTTAATGCAAATGAGTTCTTGCTCATAGTATCAATAAAGTTTAATTTTGCAAGATCTTGATCAAGAAAACAATAAGCTTGGATTTGGTAAAACAATTAATTTAAACAAGAGCTGTCAAGAGACAGAGTGCTTGACTTTTAAAGTAAGTATTTGTCACAGGAGATGCGGTTGATGATAAGGAACATACAATTATTTTAAAATTCGAAAATATAACCATATCAAATAAAAAGTTTTAAAAAATTATTAAAGAAAATCTTAAGTTCATGGGAGAAAATTTTGAAACAAATGTATTTGAAGTTATGAACCTTGTCACATGAGATGTGGTTGATGATAAGGAACATACATTTAAAGTTTGAAGTCAATACCTTAAGAAATGAAACAGTTACAAACATTTTCTTTTACCAAAAACTCTAAGTTAAAAGGGAGATAATTATAAAAATATGTATTTTGAGTTATGAACCTTTTCACATGAGATATGGTTTATAATTAGGAACATGTATTTAAAGTTTGAAGTTGATATCTTAAGAAATAAAACAGTTATATTTGTACTTGGTTTTCTAGTCGGGATCACGAATATCCAAGTACTTGCATGGATACTTGCAGCAGCCCTATGAGTTATGATACTTAATAGAATAGTAATTGTCATGTCAATCTCCGTAAACAGAGATCCTGTAGAGTGTTGTCATACTGGATCTCTACTAAGTCAATGCATGGTCACGTCGAGATGAACTTTGCGTCGACCAATCAATGCATAGCTTTCATCTAGACGAAAACACTATTAATCACATTTTGATTTTCGTAATTTCTATTTTTAGAATGTTTGCATGCTAATTTAACAGCAGTATTATTCGCAGTCTGTGAATGGGCGGCTCATTTTAAATTTCGTGATGCAGCAATGTAAACAAGTTACCTATCATAACACTTTCGTCATGAACATTATGATGAGAAAAGGTCACCTGAAGGTGACCTACGTTTGGAAAAGGCCAGATCTAAATTAGCGAGTATGCGAGCGGTAAAATTTTAGATCGGGTTTTAATCAGATTGTTGTCATGTATAAACAAATTTGTTCATAGATTTCTCAAGTACTGTTTAAATCATATACAAATCATATATTTGCAGAACTGTAAAGGTAATTATGGATGGCACTGTATATTAAAGCCACTAAGGCAATATGAAGATATATTCATTAACAGTAGACTTGAAAACTGCATGATTTACAACCATGAAGTTATTAAAATATAACATGCATTAAAGACACAATAAACAGTTCAAACCATTCTGCTTTCTTAATTTAAGTTTGACAAAGTGTCCAACTGATAAAAAAGTAGGGTACATGTACTTTTATAAGAGCACACTATATTCATTTATACCCTGATGTTTGATATTCTTGATCCAAAATAGTGTAAAAAAGCTTAATTATGTAATTTAGAGTAAGTTTTCCTCTAGTAAGACTTCATGTTTAACATACTGTGATCAAAACTATTGTTTCGAGTATTGACAACCAAATAAGGCTTTAACGAATGTCCGAACTATCGAGAGTTTGTGAACCATGATTGAAATTCGGACACAAATATTCGCCTTACCAAAGTTCGGGTGGTTCGCGAATATCGTGTGCATTTTAAACAACAATTAATTGAATAAATTAACTCACGAAAACAACTTAAACTTGCCAAGGTAATCATACCAGTTGATCAAATTTTCGAATTATTTCTATACCCCAACGCATGTTAGAGCATACTTAAACACCGGTTGCCGCGAAAATATTTCCATAAAGGTTATCTTCAAAATAAAGTAAATTATAAATGCAAGTTTGTTAAAATCAACTCGCATGCACGCCATGGCGAGTGTTCCTACCGGTTGGGCGAGTAAAGATTGCGTAAAACTTGTTCGATCGGTGGAGTAGGATTTTCAAATCCAATAGGATTATCATCTGTTTTAATAAGAATAAAAAAATATCGAAGAAAGATGTCCTATCAATGACCGCTTTTAGAAAAGCAGAAATCATATGAATTCTAAGTAAAACTTAATCGTGGACCATACATGTATATTTCATCACATATTGTAAGAAAACGATATCGGTGATGACAAGAATAAGATTTCCTCTGTTTAAATTTACCGATAATTATCAATGACCCGTCTCTTTATCATTGTAGTTTTTATAAAGTTTAAACTTTTAAATTTGATTCCTACCATCGCCAATATCGTTTTTAAATGTTCATTATTTGTTTAACTAGTAGACATCAATTAAAGAACTAGGTCATGCCTACTTTAAGAATAATTAATACATTCTAACTTACAATTAAATTTAAATAGACTCCATAGTTATGCATTTTGACTTTGCATTATGACATTGTACGCTATCAAACATCAACTATAATAAGTGTAAGAAAAATACCGACACACATTTTAAATTGTTTGCACCAATTTTCGTCATCAAACAAAGGGTTAATATTAATTTGATTGCGAACAATATAGACTCCCTGGAGAACATGACAATTTGTGACGTAATAAGTCATGATTTAATACTTCTTGATATTAAAATGATATTTACCTCACTAAAAGCAGTCAATGACCCTATATAACATGTTATAAAGGGCCCTTGAAGCGGTCAATGATAGAACATCATATTTTGATGGGTTTTTTTCTTATTAGAACAGATAATAATCCTATTGGATTTGAAAATCCTACTCGCCTGATCAGACAAGTTTTAAGCAATCTTAAATACCCTCCAAACACAGGGAATTAGGTATTATTTATGTCTCTGGCCAAATAGGTGGGAGCACTCTCCATGGTAAGCGGGCGAGTATTTTACACCCCTGGATCATAATCAACATTGTGAACACAAAACAGTTCATTTTTAGTTTCTATTAAAATTAAAATGTTCTGTTGGATAGTTTTGATAGATTTTAATATTCATGTTAAGATCGGGGATACATTAGGGAAATTAAGATGAAGTATGCACTAGCAAGTTAAACATTCATCAAGTAGCAAAGGTTCGCGAATCGATATGAGTAATGCTTTACCGTATCACGAACCGGTTCGTCTCGCGACAGGGTCCACAAACCCAAGCCCTACAACCAAATTCTATTTTCGGTTTCGATCTACTTTCACTTTGAAATACAATAAATCACATGAACATATCTGAGCAATATTTGCATTTATTTAAAAAATCTAGTTCATTAATAGAAGTGTATGAATAGACAAATGTCTATTTTCTATGCAGTCAATAAAGCAGTGTTTTACTTTGATACAGGGGCTTTAAGATATTCTAGCCACTGCTAATAGTTTTTACATTTTGATTTTTTTATATTAACTATATACACCCAGGCAGCTAGCTCAGTTGGTAACACACAAGTCCACTTATTGAGGGGTCATAAGTTGTCGTTCAGGGCATACTTTCATGAAGCTTGGTCATGAAATTATTTCCACGGTTATTTTCCCTCCTACAAATGATTCATAATCATGTGAGGCATTTGTCAGTCACTGACAATAGTATGCACCTAGTAGTTGGTTAACAGCTTAATCCAGAGATATAGCTTTTCTAGGACCAGTGAGTAGGTTGACTGACTGTCATTATGACCTATGCAATGAGTTGCTACAGTGTTAAACCTAACAACAACAAAATACACACTATAAAAACTGAAAACCAGTTCTACTTACCAAAGTATGCATGCAGTATAGACACAGTGTCCAGTTATATGTTCGATAAGACCATGCACATGTATGTATCAATAACAAAGACTTCAGATCTGTGTTGTTTGGTAAGACATCAGATGATATGGTGATGAACAAGGAAGTCTGTGATACATGAAATAGACAAAACATTGAGTTAGAATTTCTGTACGTACATTAAAGACACCTATGGGTACAATAACAATCATACAATATAACATATTTTGAATTTATTAAACATTCAGTTTTCTCTGCATTATGGGAACGAACCACAATGTTACTTAACAACGTCTTGTGCTAACCCGTGTGTATCTAAATCTAAAAACGTGTAGATGATCACAAGAAAACAATGTCTTATGCCGACCAAGTCAGACGAGAAAACTTTACTGAACAAATGCATCATCATCATAAGATATATAAATGTCAGTATTATATCTTAACAAAATGTTATAAGATAAGATAAGATAAGATAAGATAAGATAAATTTTATTTTAAGTCGGCAAGTTAATATAACAATAAACATAAGCTTAACTAAGCTTTTACAACCGACTATAACATTAATATGAGTTAAACAAAATAAATACAAGTTAAACAAATTTAAATATGGATAAATTAAAAAGGCACGATACAATTATTTTAAACTAAAATTGATCGAAGATCACTTACAACAAATGATATAGATATAAAACACTTTCAACGTAATGAATAAATACATAGACAATTTAAATGTTATATAACAAATAATAAAATAAAATATATGATGAGGCTGCTGATCCTGACCTGTTGCTGGCCTAAAACTGCCATAAAAAGGTTATCTAAAAATCCTGACATTCAATGAAAACACAAAAGTGTGACAATTAAAAATTAGCTAAGAAAAACTGTTATCCCCCCAAATCAAATTTGGAAGAAACTGATCAGCAGCTACATGTACATCATATCATATGAAGACATTCATAGAAATACTATGAAAAAGAGTATGACTAAAAAAAAAATGCTAATTGGCTGACTCGTAAATGGATACAAGATTCTTAATTGCAGCAATTTGATCAACATTTATCACTTGACTTGCAAAACATTTTGAAAAATTTCCATTCATTCAGTTGAACTTTTAAACCGTGATTCAAGATTCATGTCATAATTAAATGAAGATTTGGTATCAGAGGCACACGTATATCACATCATACCGACACTGATTTATCATAATAAACAATCAAATCTTTAAAAAAAATCAAAATGTCTTACCTGAAGAAAAATATCCAAACAACTGATTTGACAGGTGCGAGCTTTGAAATTTCCACAAAAACATTTCACACATTTTACCTATTGTCTACACCATTGTATTAGGTATCAATAGAGCGCACGTGAATTAAGTTTCGTTCACGGTTCTCAACCAATCAGAAAGCTTACTGCTATAGTGATCTTGTGGTTTCATAAATTTGACTGAAGGGCAAAACGCATAGACTTAAAAGCACAGGGATTCCTAACGATAATCATTTATACCTATACATGTAATACATATTATAGGTATAAATGATTATCGTTAGGAATCCCTGTGCTTAAAAGATTAGAAAATCATTCGTGGCTACCTCTCGGATGAATCCGTAAAATGACGATCAGTGTTAGCACGGGAATAGCCGAAATGTACCGAATATTTTGCCAGTCTAAGGTATGAGAAACGTGCACCGAGTCAACGACAATCCTTCGCTGCCCATTTCCAAAACTGACTCACATTCCGACGGAAAATTTGTAAAGTTCTGTTTGAGATACGCACATATCAGTTCAGCAATGTCGGCGCGCCTCTGATCACGGTTCCTTAAAGTTTTAAACCGTCATCAGATACGTTGCCGCCATAACTATTCTGAAGTAGCACAAAGATCAAAGAAACTAACATACGTTGGAAAATTCTCTTCAGCGATATCATATATAGAATCAAAGCACTGAAAGTACTGATGGGGCGGGGCTCTTGAAAATTTTAAAACACTGATCATGACACAACTATGACATTATGAGAAACTAGCCTTAAAGTTGACCTTTTCCGATTGGACAGATGAATTTTCAACTTTTCTCATAATGATTGTGTCAGATAAATTGAATCATTGTTTATCGTCATGATGTTCTATTCAGTATTGGATTCTATATAATCAAAGATTAATTTTAAAGCAAAAAAGGAAAGAGTTGTGAATAGTAGTCTATAGTGTCTGACTTTATTGCTGTTACAAACTTCCCTCCTTGATGGTCATAGAATTAATCTTTATCCTTTTTACAAGGACCAGTCTTGTAACTTTTAATTTGTTGCATAGACCTTTGTCCCTACAAATCTGGAAACAATCCCTGTATCATTTCTGCCGACTCATCCACTCCACCACTAACAAACAAGGAGTATGCACTTGAGATACCAATATTTATGAATTTAGGAACCAACTTCATGCTCTTTTACCCAGTGTTCTTCGTTGATATACAGTGCCTACCAAAAGTTTGAAGACAACAGAAATTTATTGTATCTTGATTCCAGTAATTGATTTTTTGAAACTATCATTTTTAATACATCACAGATTATCTATGATGAAATTAAAGCACATTTCATGAATGCACCACAATTAATAGGTTTAACATCTGATATTTCAAAGCCTCAAAAATTAAGAGCAATGTAATTATTTTCTATCACATATTTTCAAGTAAAACTAAAATTAAAAAATTAAGCAAAACTAACTAGTATTTAAAAGCAGTTTTGAGATATTTGATAACAGCTATTCAATAGGCCTACAAAGTGAAAATGTCTCCAAACTTTTGGCGGGTACTGTATATCGGCTGGCCATATTTGAGGCCAGATGCATTTGTTAGCAGTGTTTGATGATACTCGGATGCAATGGCAAGTTTTGAGCACTAAGTCTGATCTCAAGTTACATGAACTTTAACACGGTTCTTGGTGGGTTAGGCATAACCTTGACAAGCAATGCATGCTTAAGTATATTGACAGTACAGATTTGTTTGTAATTATTTATTACTATTAATTACAACACTTCAGTATGAAATGTACAATATATACATACATTTTGAATGAACTATTTCAAGTCTTCAGCCGATACAAATGTAATACCAGGTAATAACAGTAAATAGACAAAAAAGTTAATACTGTAGGGTGACAGTTCACGAAATCTTCTCAGTACACTTATTTTTAAATGATGACTTGTACACTTCCATGGAATAGGTATTTCAGCAGTGACATTAAAAAATAACATTAAGTGCCTAAATATAACCAGTTCTTCCTTAAATTCTGAAAGGTTTGATAGAATCTGAAGTTAATAAGGATGCTTACTGTAGATTTTACTAATAGAAAAGGCTGTTTCTAAATTAGTTCAATTACTATAATGTCTAACCATTTACAATCCATCAGGGTTACGGAGAAACTTCTCATAGAATATTTAAAAAAATCCATGGTGTACTATTGATTGTTACACATCATGTACATATATTAATGCAGTTCAAAATACATTTAAATGTTTATTTACACAAATACCAAACATATGTGAAGTAAAATATCTCAATGATACACTATTTTGCAACAGATTAAACAATAGCTTACTTAACATATTTCATGTTTTATATATAGTTATATACAGCAAATCAAGGATAACTTCAATGCTATGTGTTATATATGTTTCATTGCACATGTAACAATATGTTAATATGTTGTTAGCTTAAAAATTAATATCAACATAACCATTAATTATTACAATACTAGCTATGGTTTCTACAACAGAATTTCATCTCAGTCTAATGTTAATTTCTTTTTTAAATCAATTGATTATTTTCTTAAAACAGGCATTAAAAGTTGGTTAAATATGCAAAGAGAATATTTGTTCAATTATATCATGCATATTCATGCGGATTGTTCTTTCAAGAAAATAAAATGTTTTTATTCTCTGAATCATCCTTTCCACATGAATGTGAGCCTTAAATATGTTTTCCGATCAACACGCCTCCTTCTGTGATATCTGAGCTCTATCCGGCCCTTTGAAATATTGGATGAGGAGTTTAACACCTTTCTTTTAAAATCGGCAGCAACATTAAATCCACAGTCAGCCAGCACAAAATACCCAGATTGTAAACCATTTGATATGGCACCTCAAAGCTATTCCAACCCAGGTTTGTGGAAAAAAATAACTGAGATTTGGAGATATTCCCACCAAGAATTTAGTGGAATCATAATGTTTATAATTCGAAAAAGTATCTTTCAGTGCATCCGAGTTAGATGAAGTTCTGATCATCAGTTCAGTACAGTCCAATACAATCCATAAACTTTCAAAACACCCAGCTTTGTCCAAGTCAGATGACTGCATTTCAAAAAGAAATCGATATGGGTAGTGAAAATGCTTGTTACATGAACTGGGCTGATGTCAAATATAAGGCCAAGTCTTCATTAAAATTTCCTGTTCTTAATTTCACTAGTACAATGAAGAATTTCTCTTCAAATGAGAGTTTTCTATCTGGTCCTCTCTTGTTCAATGCTGTTTTCTTACCAGTACTTTGGCCCTTCCTTCCAATAACACAAATTCTCATTATTTATTATTGTCTTCAAATAAGAACACAGGGCTTCAAAAACATCATAATTGGGTAAATTGGTCCAAAACTTAAACTGTTCTGGGCTGTCCTTAACGTTCTTTAGCCCTAACTGCTTGGATTTGATCTTGGAATTCTCTTGCTGAAGAGATTTGACAGTAACTTCAAGTTGGTGGGTTTGAGGATTGACATAGTCATGATCTGAACACCTAACTGCATTATGGTTATCAGAATAGTAATCTAGTTTCTTTTGTCTGCCAAGTTCTAGTAGGCATTTATGATTAAGAGGTTTCTTCACTTGTAGTGATGGAGTGAACTCCTCTGGAAAAGTAAAGACATAAACATCACCATTCAGCACAAGTATTTTTAAACCAATAAAATTACCCATAACTTCATATAAATTTACATAAAGTAAATGGCATGAACTTGGGGTGCACATTCTAATAAATATTGTAGAATACATATTTTGTAAAATCGATCCCATAATAGTGAATTAAATCGAGTAATTTACGATATTAACTCCCCCGTATATGGTGGCTGATTTATGCCATGTCGTAATGTTGCACCAAAACTTTTACAAAGATACGACACATTTTCGTGTCGTGTAATTGCCTTTATTTTGTCGTATCTTTGTGTTTTCGTCTCACAACCCGCGGGACGATGATACGACAAACAGACTTTGTCGTATGATTGTGTTTTCGTGTGGCGCCTCGCGGGACAAAGATACGACAGAGTAGATCTGTCGTATAATCGTATTTTCGCTCTTTCGCCCTCCGCTCACACATGCGCAGAAGACTATTGAAGATGTACGCATGTGTGAGCGGAAGGCGAAAGAGCGAAAATACAATTAAACGACAGATCTAATCTGTCGTATCTTTGTCCCGCGAGGCGCCACACGAAAACACAATCATACGACAAATGTCTGTTTGTCGTATCATCGTCCCGCGGGTTGTGAGACGAAAACACAAAGATACGACAAAATAAAGGCAATAACACGACACGAAAATGTGTCGTATCTTTGTAAAAGTTTTGTCGTAAAAATACATTGTTGCATTGTGCTTTCACAGGCGAAAACACGACAAATGATTAAAATGTCGTATGATTGTGTTTTTGCATGGCGCCTCGCGGGACGATGATACGACAAAAAGACCATTTTGTCGTACTTTCGTGTTTTCGTGTGGCGCCCCGCGGGACAACTATGCGACATGGCATAAATCAGCCACCATAACATACACATAACAACATACACACACAGTCACATACACATAACCACATATACACATACGCATAACCACATACACACATAAATTCGTACATACTCACGTACATTAATACACATACACTTATCTATATATCTTCATATAAACAACGATATTTTAAAAATAAGACAATGCACAATAGTGAATATTATAGCAGATAAATTAGTCTGTATTTGATGTAGCACAATCAAGGGTGGGTCCCGGTTACCTGGATTTATGAATTCAAAGCCTAGATATTTGAGCCTGGATTCTTTGAAATATGGGCAAGTGAGAAGATAATGTTTCTCGCAACCTATTTGACCGTTGTTACACAGAGGACAAGTTCTGTTTTCAAAGACAGTGCCGTCATGTCGTCCGGTTTCGATGGGTAAATTATGGTTTGCTGACCGGAATTTAAATAAAGTTAAACAATCTCGCTCGGGTAGACTTGAAAGGTAACGTTCAAATTGTATGTCATTTTTGAATGTTAAGTAGATCAAACCTTTATTGGTCGAAGAGAGATTAGCATGCCAGTCTTGTAGATATTGTCCAATAAGAATATTCTTAACTTGCTTATATATAATTTTTAAGTTGATATGGAATTGGTTCATCCATATGTCAGGTCTACCTATGGTATTAAATATGTTTTTAATTGCCTCAATCCATTTAAATTTTGTGTTGGTCATAGATAGCATATATTTGTATATTTGCAAAGAGAATTTGTTTTCCTTGCCGTTAATAATGCGTTCCCAAAATGATATCCTTCGGGTTTTAATAATGATATCTATAGGATATCGACCGAGTTCTCCATGGAGAAATTTAATTGGTGTCGAGCGACGAGCTTTCACTATTTTCTAAGAAAAAAGTTGTGTACTTTTTCAAGTATTTCGGTATTATCATAGCCGTAAATTTCACATCCGTATGTAAGCACCGGAAGTACCGTATTATCAAATAATTTGATGATTAGATCGAGGGGCAAATGTGCATTGTTTGATTTCGTAAAAAGTAAATGGAGTGCTTTATTAGCTTGTTCGACCACTCGTTTCCTTACATTAAGAAATGAGCCGTTAGAACTAAAAATGACACCAAGATATGTGTAGCAATTTGCGATTTCAATTGGTTCGCCGTTTAGTGTAAAGTTATAGTTGTCTACATTTCTTGCACCAAAAACAACAACTTTCGTTCTGTCAGTATTGACTTTGAGGTGCCAGTCGTTACAATAATCATTGAAAATATCAAGGCTCGATTGAAAATCCTCGTACGAGTCAGATAGAACGATGGTGTCATCAGCGTATAACAAGATCAGTAGTTTAAGCCACAAAGATAAGTCGTTTTGATCAAGTAGTTCTACGCCTACAGAACCATTAATATGCATGTATGACTGCAAATCATTAAAAAAAACGTATAAATAACGCATAAATAAAACGAGTTTAAAAATTAGTCGTGTTTGGAGATTTTTTCATATTATGCAAATCATTAAGGAATATGGAAAAGAGAATCGGCGATAAATTCTTCCCTTGTCTGACTCCGATCTCGGATAAGAACATATTCGACATTGACCCCCCAATCGATACGCAGGATTTTATATTTTCGTACATGTTCGTAATAACTTTGAAGAACTTTCCATTAATTGAATTTTGTAGCAGCTTGAGCCACAAACCTGCTCTCCATACACGGTCGAAAGCCTGAGAAAAATCTACAAATGTGCAGAATAATTTTTGTTTCCGTGATTTCATTATTTCGATAAGAGCATGAAGTGTAAATAAATGGTCGGAGCAAGAATAACCCTGGCGAAAACCAGCTTGATTTTCGTTCAGTACATTGTCTTGTTCGATAAAACGCGTAAGTCTTAAGTTTAAAACCGAGGTGAATAGCTTACCGAGACAGCTCAGAATGGTTATGGGTCGGTAACATGACGTGTCCATGGGCCTGCCTTTTTGTTTGTATATGGGTTTAATGACACCCTCTAGCCAGGAAATTGGGATATAACCTAAGTCTAAGATACGATTAAACAACACACAGTATAATGGGAGGGTTAAGTGGATTGTAGACTTAATGTACTCGTTTGCTATATTGTCGAAAGGGCTAGTTGCTTTATTATTCTTGAGGTTTCGGACACATTTGAGAATTTCATCTTCGGTTATTGAGCAATTTAGCGTATCGTTAACATTTTGGTCAGAGTCACGTATGTTGCCAAATCAATCGTCCTGTATCGAGTTCGTGTTTATTGCTTTAAAATGATTGAAAAAATCCTCTAAGCTTGACATAGGGTTACTTTTTGTTTTAGTTTTTAATTGGTTAAGAAACCGCCAGTACTGTTTTGAGTTATTGGCAGTAGGGAATACTTCCCGTTCGGGAAACAAGGGGATTCCCCTTCAGTGCTTCCCGATCGGGCAGCAAATGTCAAAATGTTTCCCGATCGGGAAGGATTTTGGCCTTTTTTGACGTACCTAACTAAAAGTGACCGCTGCATAAAAGTATTTAACATACAAAAATATGAAAAAAAACATCTGATACAAGAAAGATGTATCTAAAATCCAACCGAGTCGTTTTCTTTTAAAATGCCTACAATTAAAATAATCCGAAATTGAAATTCAGAAAAATTATGAATTCAACGAAAAAAGTTGTTTCCCGTTCTAGAAACATTGCTTCCCGATCAGGAAGCAAGTTATACTATTTTTAATATAGTTTGTATGTAATCCAAATTAAACTTAAGCTGTAGACATCTTTTTATGTTAATGGAAATATTGCATTGATTCCAATGCATATGTTAGAAACACCGTTCACAAGTACCATTCATAATAATTTATAGTAATTTAGCTGTCCCTTAAAGGGAATTGTATAGAAATTTTATCACGTTTTTCAATTTTTACATGAATAATCAATATATCCAAAAAGATATTCCAATAAGTTTACTTATTATCAATTTAAAAATAAAGGTTTGACATGTGTATAAATGTAAAGTATCATTGACTAGGTTTAACACCGTAGCAGCACATTGTTTATGTCATGTTTCATATTACCGCTGTAAGTCAACATACTCACTATTCTTGGAAAGGCTAATCTCTGAATTAAGCAGTTCACTAGTTACTAAGCGCATACTTGGTCAGCTACTGAAAACTGCTCAACATTATTTAAAATCAGTGGTGAGAGGGAGAATAGTCGTAGAAAATATTTCATGACCAAGCTCCTTGCACCCTAAATCAGTAGATTAGTATGCTACCAGCCTAACAACAGTTTCTAATCTAGACCAGCGGTATACTTAACGATTTATACAAAATAATATAAACTGATAAAAACCAATCAATAAACACTAACATAAAATTTTTAATGTGATTCAATTTATTTGTTACAGTTTTCTATTATTATACATTAACTTGAATTATTGCATTTCCAGTAAAACTAGACTATTAGGGAGTAAGCAATGACACCTGGCAGCCATTAGTATATCTTTTGCTATAAATGTTAAGTTTGAGCAGTATTGTAAAACTATTTTTACAAGTTAACTAAGTGAAGAAAAGATTATCATATTTCCATCCTGCTTGCTATGTTAAAATGGGCATAGGCCAAATGACTTATATAAGTACAGCACATCTAAGGATATGTGTTATGTTTTCAATGTTCAAGGAAAATTATGTGAATGCTTAAAGCACAGACACATCATCATTTATATCATTATTTCACAAGAAATAGACTACAAGAGGTGTGTCCAATAACCTTTTTACAGTATGTAATCCCATTTAAAGCATTTATTTGTTCTCAATTAATAAATGCTCGTTGATTTTATTTACATATTCTTTTAAAAAAACATCATGTAAAACACTTGCTTTTCCAATTGTTAACTATGTATTTTTCAAAACTAGCAAATAATATTGCACCCAATCTTCATTATTATTTTTTTTCTGTTTAAACATTAATGCGAATCTCGATAGTTTGTAAAGTTATATTTCAATTCATGCTATAGAATTATCATGCATTGTATTTGAGTTTGGTCAAATTTAGAAAATAGAAATGTTGTTTAATGGTGGTTAAGAAATCATATATATAACTTTATTTCCTCCAGATTTGAAGATACAAACAAACATTATAGTTATGGAAATAAACAATAAAGGAAAAAAATGAAGTAAAGAAGAGAAGATGAACATATGTACATACATGTAAATAACATGAATAATTGCACAAAGAATGAATCTTAGCTCAGTTTTTGTAATGTCTTTAAAAGTTCTTATATGTTATCTTATGTAAATCAAATAATTAACAGGTTATCCGTAATAATAGCTTGCTATTCAGACACATAAAATTTGTATAATAATAAAATTTTATTCTTCAATCTTAAAAATCTCCCTAATTAACATACAAAACATATACTTGAGAGGGAATGGCTCATATGTATTACAAAATAATTAATTATATGTTATTTTGTTTTCAAATACAGTGTAAGCTTTATTTTAAAATTATTATATTGCTTTTTGTTTTGATAGCTTGTCTGGTTAGAATTATGTACATACATGTATGTAGAGTAATGAAAAAAAACATTGTAAGTCCAGCCATCTACAATTGACTTAAGTACCAACATTTGACAACCAAGAATACCAGACTTTCCAGCCTTTGCTCATTTTAATTTTCTGATAAAATTATCATAAAATTACAGATTTAGGAAATGAATAAAATATTATGGTATTTGAATGTGAGAGTTCATATAACTAAATATATTCACAACTATTTACATAAATATAAGTTTAATTGGACAATTAATTTTGTTTTAATCAGATTATTCTGGTAGAAAATCAGAATGTTTATTTAAAGTGTATGTGTTAAACTATTTGTTACTATCCTGACTAGGTTATTTTAAATTCTTTACAAATAAATAGACAGGTCTCTTGCTGAAATTAGTTTTGCATCACATACAAACTATATTAGAAATAGTACAATTTGCTTCCTGATCGGGAAGCAATGTTTCCAGAACGGGAAACCACTTTTTTTCTTTGCAGTCATATTTTTTTCTGAATTTCAATTTCGGATTATTTTAATTGTAGATATTTTAAAAGAAAACGACTCGGTAGGATTTTAGATACATCTTTCCTGTATCAGATGGTGTTTTCATATTTTTGTAAGTTAAATACTTTTATGCAGCGGTCACTTTTAGTTAGGTACGTCAAAAAAGGCCAAAATCCTTCCCGATCGGGAAACATTTTGACATTTGCTGCCCGATCGGGAAGCACTGAAGGGGAATCCCCTTGTTTCCCGAACGGGAAGTATTCCCTACTGATTGGTGCTCATTTGTCTCAATTTGCTCTGATTCGTGAAATTATGCTTTTTGATGAAATAATTCATTGTACGTTTAAATTGCTTACTAGCGTTACGTAGTCTCACTTTATTATCATCACATCGTGATTTGTTGTAAGCCTCTTTTGCGTCGTGATAATTCTGTCGTGCTTTGCGACATTTATATCCAAACCACGGTTTGTCGTCGGATTTCACGTTACGTGTACTATTTACATGCTTATATACTCGCTTGCGAGGAAAGCTGTGGTCAGCGGAACTTTTAAAAATTGAAGATAATTCGTTTGTCACGTGATCTATTAACGGTTTTGAAGTTGGATTTGACTGTAATGAATCCATTAAAGAATGCAAACGGTCTTGATCAATGTTTTCAACAAATGCTTCTCTATAGTTATTATCCCATTTAGGGGTTTCTGTGTGCGGTTTCTCGTTTTCAGACGAATTTCTGCAGATCGGGGTAAAAGCTGAGAAAAACAGGGCATTGTGACCGTCTGATAATAAAGGGTCTGTTTCTAATATGCCAAAATCTGTGGTCAGTTCTAGACAATCGGCCGTTGACGCAACATAGTCAATTACGGATTTGTTCCTGAAAGTAAAGCAACCCTCGGATTGGTCTCGATGTAAGCGGCCATTAAACAAAAACAAATTGTTATTGCGACACAATTCGATATTGATTATAATGAAATTTGCCGACTCTTGCCCATTTAAGTGATAATTGACACACGGTCATTAAATAACTGTCAATTACGATACTTGGACAAATAAACAAAAGTAAAATTTTATTATTTCCAAAACCCATTTTTTGCCGATTTTTTTATTTTTGATAACCGAGATTTTAAACCACACCCTCTATTACATATTCATTTCACTTCAGATGAAAGAATTAAGGTAGCATTTCGAAAAAGTTAAATTGTTCAACCATTTACAATGGTTTCAACATACATACTTTGAATATAGCATACAAAATTGGAAATACGTTAGACGGTGACGACGTAACGTAGTTTGTCCGTGTAAAAATTGGCGCATGCGCAGATTGGGTAGCGAACTGCCTTAATGAAAGACTTCTTGGTTAAGGTTTTAGGCCCAACATTTTATCATTGCAAGATGCATTTGGAACTTCACATGTCTCTAATTGTTTTTGGGTCAAATAGAAAATTTTTATTCTATTTGTAAGCCTATTGAGTGTCTAGTATTTCTCTGACTCTGTTTCACGAAAAAACTTTTTCGGTACTCAAACTCTATATTAGACTTAAGTCTATTAACAGACTCAGTTGAGTATGAACGTTCACTAATGGACTTAAGTTTTTTTGTGAAACCGGGGCCAGGGGACCTAAAATTTTATCATTAGCGCAAGCTCTTTTGTCATTACATAAATAAGGTATTGGTAAATCTTATTCAAATGTCCGTGATACAAGCATTAACCATGCAGATTTAAATACTTGATATTTGTTTGATAATCCCTGTAAATAAAACTTAGTCTAGATAACCTGCCCCTTACCACTATCGTTATTGGGTCAGGCAAACCGTAATAATGGCAGCCTCCTCAGTAATTATTCAGGGATTTTGTTTTCTTAATCTTGCATGATCATTTGCTGACAAATAGTTACTTTAGTAGGAGTTCAGTACTATATAGGTCATTCAATTTCGATTTTTCTGATTACACACATATTTGCCGAACAAATAACAAAAACATGTCTTAAGTGAACACAATTCAGACGTGGATTAGTCTCGTTAGAACTTTAGATACTTTATTTAGCATAAGGCCACAACAAATTGATCATATGTTCTATGGATTCGCTCGCACCTTAATTTTGACGGACTTGACAAAAAATATTTTTATTTCTTCGCTCGCTCATAAAATTTGGTCAAACGGCTATGTAAAGCAAGTGAATAAAGCCTTTTTTTAATTTTTTTTTCTTCGCTCCCTCGCCCCATTTTTTTTTCAGAAAAATCCATAGAACATATAATCAACTTGTTGTGGTCTAAATGTAACCGAACAACCAGGGAATTGGATATCTATGTCTCTGGAACAACTAACAAAATGTATCCACTGTAATTCTTTGAAAATGATCCTTTGATTTAAGCCTGTGTAGTGAGAAATGTTCATTTGAAAACATGATTATCCTATAACTAATTCATTACATTGGGTGGTGCCATTATCATGATTTATTCATTAACCTGTCAAAGTATGACTGGGAACCAGACAAGTAAATACGCTTGTTCATAAATCCTTCTCCATGTATGTAGTCAGTGAATCGGTCAGTAGTTTAGACCAAACCTCCGCTGGAAAGTAAACACGTAAACTGTCCCGTACTTTTTGTTGGAAATTTGTTTGTATTGTCCAAAGATGCCTTATAAGATTGCTGATCAGAAGTTATTTCCCATGGTAAAAAATCCTGATGAGATTCTGACGGAAGACTTACTCGATGCTGCCTTCGGCGCTACAAATATTGTCGGTAGGCAACACGTTTAAAATCGATTCGTACCCTGACCATTTCGAAACACGAATTAGTGACTTAAAGTTTACATCTAATTAAATTGTAATGTTACTGTATTTATTTGGAAGGTGCTTATTAATTTTAAGAGTAGATATCTGAAGCATTGCCATTAACCTGTTGATTTTGTAATAAGTTTTGACATGAATGGTTACAATAATTTACAAGATAGAAATGGTGCAGCCAGAATGTGGCAGGTGAACATTACAAGACTGTAAGCATGACCAAGGAATATAGGGTCCTTGGCATGACAGATGCTTCATAAGCTACAATTTTGTACTCTACAAGATTGGTACACTCTATCCAGGACTGTCATGATGTACTGGATAGATCACCAACTTGTGGACATTTCTATAGGGTGCAACTCAACTCGTCAAACGTACGAATCGTCAAACTTAATTTATCGCACAACCATTAGACCAACTCGTCAAACTGATAATATAGAGTGAAAAAATACATAGGAGGGGTGGGGTAGTTGTATTAAATTATTTGTAAAATAAATCTTTAGTTAATTATTTTGAGTATATTTCACTCCTGTCTCTACCATGTGAGGCCATTCTCAGAAGTTGTTACCAATTCACAGGACTCAGACATACGAGTAGGCAAAACCCCTTTATCCTTAACGACATATAACTTTTTCACAGTGGCAGTTGCTGATGACAACTTCTTAGATGTCATCAGATCAGCATAGCATGCTGTACAGTTTCTTTAGACTACCATGCCATTTTTTATTGCTTTGTTAACAGCTGCTTTTAACATGCAGCAGGTTTACTTGTTTCACCCTTGTACATTGTCATAAAAGGTTCATTTCTTGTAATTTAGTAAATTCATTCTAATTGTCTTGAGTCTTGCTTGACTCATATTTTTTTTCTCTTTTTTATTTCAGGTGCTATGGGAACCAATTTCTCTATGACAAAAGATGATATGCTTGGAAATATTAAGGTAGGTAAAAACAGAATTCAATTGCTCACTAAGAACAATTCACTTCTTTTGTTTTCTGTCACACCAGTTCATAGTTAGACTCTTTTGCTGTTAACAAAAAAACCTAATTATTGCCTAACAGTCATCCTGTCTGATGTTGAAAGCACCTTGGAAATCAGGATCAATATAATAAAAAACCTGAGTCATGTCAAGTCTGCCAGTTTGATACCTCATTCTTACGTAAAGCTTAAAGGACCTGTCACAAATGTTTAAAGGACCTGTCACGAAGG
Organism: Mactra quadrangularis; assembly: GCA_025267735.1. Taxonomy (NCBI): domain Eukaryota; kingdom Metazoa; phylum Mollusca; class Bivalvia; order Venerida; family Mactridae; genus Mactra; species Mactra quadrangularis. The sequence continues at coordinate 36,469,728 of CM046305.1, read as the reverse complement.
ACAAGACAAACAGGACCTATCAACTGCGACCAAAATAATGCTTGTGTAGAAAATAATAAATTAAGCTTACTTGAATTATCTGTGTTGATAAATGTGTGTAAGATCTGTTTTCATTTTTTCCAGAAAATTCGTACCAAGTATGAGACTGATAAGGAAAAGTTTCGTAAACTGAAGGACTTACTTCAAGATGAAATTGATAACAAAGAACATAAAAATGACAAATCTGCTAATGTTGGCGGTTTATGGTTAAAAAGGTATTTTACATACATGTACTTATAATGCTTTGATTTACACATTATTGCTCTTCACTGTCACACTTGACTAAAGGCCAAATTAAGAACTATTGTGTAAGGTTTTTTTTACCTCCTGGTATAAAGTCTTGTAATGGAGGAAAGTTTCTTCTTTTATTAGGGGAGTTGCTATTATGAGTATGGTGTTTACTTAGCCAAAAAAAATATGCTCATGGGTGAAAAATTTAGTATTTATACTGATTTAAATATTTAGAGTATAAATAACTCTGTGAGATTTATATGTACAGTCCAACTTGTGCTAACGGCCACCTCCGAATAGCGGGCACCTGCCGACAGCGGCCATTTCGATTCCCCCCGACCGAAAACGCTCTTAAAAAGGCCGTGAATAACGGCCACCTGTCGTCTGCGACCAGCGGCCAGTCAAAACCATCCCCGCGGCCAGTTTCTAACTGTGAACAACGGCCAGACGATTGTTTGAAGACAGTTTTTCGTGACATGGCGATTTCGAAAGAAGGTCGCCATTTTTGTTAAAGTTAAGCTAAAAACCCGTAATCCGATTTTTTCCGGATTTTCGTAAACAGACAATCTTGAGTACGATTTTATTAGTTATTATCAAGGTGTAGACAATTTTCTCGTCACCTTATTATAAAAATATGTTAATGTATCCTTTTATTGTTAAATTTATTAGTAAATCGGGAGTAAATTACGTCATGTGATGACACTTTGTTAATTAGTTTTGAATGTTTGGAGACTGCACTAGGTTTGTTTTTCACACGTCCGGCAGTTAGATAAATGTATGTGACACGCTGATAATTCCTAAATCCGTTCAACTGTGACCACTGTATACAGGTAATTTGACAACTGGGAAAAGATAGAAATACTATACAAAAGGTCAAAGAAGTGAGAATTTGTTGAGTGCATTTGTTAATGTTGAGGGCATAGCATGAAATGTAGCTGCCAATAAAAAAAATCACTGATTTCTTTGTTTTAGTCATTCTTTGTTCAAAGTTTTGTTTTATTCATTTATAGTCACAACTTCAATATGATAATGTGAATAATGAATAAAGGTGGAAAATAAAAACAATTTTAATTATCAATTCATGCTAAATTCGTTCAACTGTGACCACTGTATACAGGTAATTTGGCAACTGGGATAAGATAGAAATACTATACAAAAGGTCAGAGTAGTGAGACTTTGTAGAGTGCAATTGTTAATGTTGAGGGCATAGCATGAAATGTAGCTGCAAACAAAAAATCACTGATTTCTTTGTTTTAGTCATTCTTTGTTCAATTTTTTTTTCGTTTATTGTCACAAATTCAATAATGATAATGTGAATAATGAATTAAGGTTGAAAATAAAAACAATTTTAATGATTAATTCATGTTAATTATGAACTCTGTCTCTCAAGTCTAACGAAACATGGCCCGTTTGTTCCTCCCTCCGAACAAAGGCCACCTGTGAACAAAGGCCACTTTTCTCTTTTCCCTTGGCCGGCCGTTGTTCACAGGTTGGACTGTATATGAAATTTGTTAATGACAGTATTTTGGAAGTAGGTTTTCAATATTCTCAAAACTTTCAGCTTTTACCCATGTATGCTGCATTCAATGATTGTCTGAAAGAGTTCAGATTGTCGTCTTTGCTTTATATTTTGTTATATTATATTTTGGTAGCTGCAGTCATTGAAATTCAGATTAAAATTAGCAAGCAAGTCAGTTTTTTGCTTTTGGGCTAGTGTGAATTTCGATCACTGTTGCTGAAACAGCTTGTTTCACAAACTGATTTTTAAATGAAATTTTGTGGAAATATTTAGACTAAGAGAAATGATATTTTCAGGTGTGAAAGCTTTTTGGATCAGAATTCTTCTTATATTTTCATGAGCACTAGCCAGTTTTATATAGATTTGTATTAATAGACAAAATTATCAACTAGCCTAACCATATAAAATCAGTTATTTTCATTAGCCCAAATCAATTTTTACTGATCCTGGGCTTGGGCTAGTTCGTTAATGCGATGACTGTTGAACTGATACATAAGTTCAGGAGACTCGAGAAGGAGTTCTGCTAATTTAATGAAACTCGGGAATTTGAAAAATTTGAACTTTTAACCTATGATAATGTAATATGTACTATTTATTTCAGGGGTTTAGAATATTTATGTGAAGTATTCTGGGAGTTGATCAAGGAACATGAATGTTGTAAGAAATCAGGGGCACAAAGTGATAGTGGGGCTGTTAAAACTGCTTGTAAAAATGCATATGAAAAAACTTTGAGAGAATATCATAATATGTTAACTAGAGGAATTGTGAAGGTATGATTATACGGGGTTTTAATCAGTGTCAGTTCAATTTAGGGTATTTTACATTGGCCAGCACACCTTACCTCCAACACCTGGACCATTGTCTATAACCAGTTCTCACATTCCCTTCCACATGTCTAGCAACTTCTCCATATACTTTAATATAATGATAGGGGTAAGTTGACAATATTGTCCAAGTTTCACAGAAGGGTATGACCGCCTTGGGTGTGATTTTAACCCATACCCCCTATGAAACTAAATGCAAAATCCAAGCTGATTACCAACTGCACTACAGACTCAGGTCTGAAGGTATGTAATGCATCTAAAAGTTTGTTTGTGATGGTTGGGACAATATGATAGTGCTAAATATGTAGTTTGCACAGTCAGGCTTTGGTTCTGAAAAATTGAAAGATACAATTATAACTGACCCAATTGCTATAAAACTTAACTAATTACAAATTGTATAAAATCTATTAAGTTATGGTTGCCAATTAATTTGAAAAGTAATGTATGATAATAGAAATAGTGATGGCTAGTACAAGTTGTAATTTTAAAGCTGTTATGATAAAAGACTTGCAAACTACAATAATGGCCTTCTCTCCGTCCGTGTATTTAATTAAAATTTTCAATTAATTATAATAGTACTATAAGTAGCAAGGCATCAACTTTTTATAATTAGAATTAATCTGCTCATAAAAAGGGCCTTACTCTTTATGCCACTTTTCCCCCAAATATTTAACTGTATTTATGTAGTATATTTAGTTCAACAAATCAGTATTTAATGCTTTTTTTTACCATAAATTGATGATTACTTTCAGGGTGGCTTAATGTTGACACCGTACAAGAAAGATTTTTATGAAAGTTTAGCTAATGGTGAGAAAGACGTTGAAGATGAGGTATAGTGCCTTGTTTAGTGATTGTTTATGGGGTCAGCAAAAAGGGTGAGATAGAGCAAGAGGTAGAACAAAGAGGGGATGGGTTAAACTAATTGGGGAAAGGGGTACATGGAGATGGCTTTAGTTAAATTATGCGTTCATGAGATTTGTCAGGACTGGTACTGAATGAATTTATCAGACTATGAATTCAGGTATGGCTTTGAATCCAGGATGAGGCCAAGATACTTTTGTGGTGTAAGGTCCTATAATATTTTCTACAGCTATTCTTTGGCCTACCTGTGTATCAAGTAGTGTGCTGTTGTCAGCTGCTTGCTAGAATAAATGCTAAAGTTAGCTCTAGATGAAAATATTTGGTCTAAGAGATTTAAGCTTGCCCAGAGACTCTGAGTGGAATGACTACAAAGCTGCTATAATGCTGCATAAATCTCTATTCATTATTAGCCGCATTTTCCGGTGTCGTTGACTATTGCGTTTAAGTTTTTTCTTTTTCTTATATTTGTGCCTTTTTTTGTTAGATCCTTATGAAACTTCATACAATGATAACATACTATGTGATGAACAACTCTACCTGCATTTATTATGGATTATTTCCCTTTGTATTTTTTGTGTTGAAGTTTTTAAATCCGGCTTTAATGTGGTTTCCACATTACATTTCTTGTAATACTTTATACCTGTCATTTTATAGAATCATAAAAATGTTAAAGGTTTTATATTTATATTTTAGATCTTTGAAGAAATGAAAAAGTATGAAATACCATTTAGAACATTTGTTATTACCCTGGGAAGATTATTCCATGAATTTAACCATAAAGATAAATTATTGGAAGACGTACATGGCGGTGGCGAGTGTCAACAAACCATGCAACAAAAGATGGAGTAAAATATATTGTGCCTGCTGGTATTTTCGTGTTAATTTTCATTTCGCGATAAATCTGTGGTTTTTTTGGATTGCAACAACTTATAGTGTCATTTTTGAAACTAGATATTTGATCTGATTTTGTCGCCAGGTACTGCATCAAAGTAAAACAGATGTAAAAATGAACTGAAAATGTAAGCGTGATTTGACAAGCTCAGTTTATATATAGACCATGTGAGTCAGTGACTTGAAAGTAATGCGAAAATTTCAGTAAACAGTATACTGTTATTTTTCTAAGTGTCTTACATCTTAAGGAAAATTATCTTAGGATGAAAGCTAAACAGTTCTTAGTAACATTTGAATTATTATGACTTATTAGTTTTTTATGAAAAAATAATTTCTTTGTACAAGTATTTGATATAATTTACCTATTTCTTTGAAACTGTCTGCGGAATTGGGTTATGCGGGCAAATGTCAGAATAGGTCATTTTACTTGAATTATGATATTTTTCTAGACCCAATTATTTTTTACTTTTTTGGGGGCTACAGAGGTAGTACTTATTAGTGATGGAGAATCGGACAAAAATCATAATCGATAATCGAATTGAATCAAATGTAATTAATCGATTAAAAATCAATTAATAATCGAAATTTGTACAAACGCTTACGGTATCTCGACAAAAGCTTTCCTGAGAAAATACAGGGATTTTATATTACAAGTGGCATTAAATCTCTGGAAAAAAAATAGGAAAAGCACTTCATTCAAGACAACATCCTTTATTTACTTAAAACAAACTATATTTGCATGATTAATTTCTTTGAAAACATTTTAAAAACAAAGGAAAATATTAAAATCACAATACGAAGACTTAATGCTTTCAATTTAAATCGGCAAGTATTGTGTATCTGAGTCAGATAATGTTATACAATACGAAAACTATGTACTGTTGGTATGAATTTTGTTACACAATATCATTTTGAAACCGCTAGCAGTCGTTTGATTTACCCCTTCATCATCTAGAAATATATTTCAGCAATAGTTTGTTTTTTCATAATTTTCATAAGCAAAAGATGTTGGTACAATTGTTTAATATCATAATTCACAAATAAATAATTCATTCACATTCTGTCTGAGTCAATAAATATGTTTTCTGATAGATTTATCTAATGCTATAAATGTCCATTCAATTAACTTTTTTCTGAACAAATTCATTCAAGATGATTTAAAACTGATACAGGTAAAATAAAATAAAAAATGTAAGTAACGTGTCGGTTACGAAAATTATTGAGGACAAATGTTTCACAATGCAGAGCGTTATCCTATTAACCACCCTTAAGGATGGATCTTACCACCATGTTATGGAGAACCATCATGAAATAAGCTAGCTTGGTTCAGCTTCTATGTTTATTGAATTCTAGTGAGTTAATAGATTTTAAACTTCATTTGATACGAGAATAAGACCGTATCCGGATGTTGAACTTTTACAATACCTCACAAAGTTTCCCAAAGAGATTTGGTTGTAGATTTTAATTAGTTTATTGACCTGTAAATTGTAACAAATTGAGTATGAAGATTTATAAACATCTGATGTACCAAACGTTTGTTATACAACGTGACATTTAAATTATCACAGGTATCAAGAAAGCGGTATCAAGACTCGTACATCACTTCATCAATAAAAATAAAGAGCTTTTTGTAAATTGCTATTTATCTTTGAAATTCACCGACATGTATATTCAAATTTTTGTTTGATATTTGACATGTGAAGGACGGGTGGACCAACGAGTTTGACTTAGACTGATTAGTAATTTAACTAAATAAGACTGAATATTAAAAGTAACGTTGTTGTCCCTTGTGTACAAGTTTAAACTGAGGTCAGTTGTGGCAAAATCTGCGGTTCTGAAACAATCAGCGACAATCGATTTTCCTCAAAGAAAATCGATTGTCCCTGATGTAAGCGCCCAGCGACGATTATTTGATTCTACTCGATAATCGTTACATCACTAGTACTTATAAGAGTCAGTGAAAAAGTAATCTAACTACAAGTAACTTAAGATGAAGATAGAGTAGTTTTGTGATGAACCATTTATTTGTTGTTTGCTTTACTTGTTATACCAGTATAATAATCTTGTATATTGTTGTTATGGTATACTTAGAGCTGTTAAGCTTTCACTCCTTTGTTATATATTTTCATCATCAATTGTGTGTTACTTAGACCATGTGTGTTTTATTTAAGATGTGTGTAATGTATGACAACATTGACTTGATACATTTGACCTTCAATTATCATAATAACATGGTTTGATACATGTTAGCAAATTGTATATACATGTATTTAACTCCCATCAGATTTGTAGCTGAAGTCATAAGCTTGTGTATTCTCAAGCATTAGTTCTTATTATTATGTTTTTTAGTAAAGGGCAAAATTATCAACAAGGCCTACTGTATGAAATAAGTAATTTTAACTTATACTGGGCTTTAGGTTTGTGGGTTCATGCAGTGGCTATTGATGTAAACAATACCATTCCAAAAACAATTTTGATTTTTAGAAAATCTCTAGATCAAAAGTTGTAACAATATTTGGTACTCTGAATTTGCTACATTTTTTTTTCACCATTAAAATGTATTAGAATCTAATCAATGTTGTTATACAAAAATGTCACATTGTTCAATGGTTTATTTCACTTTTTAATGATGTTAAAAATTTTAATCTACATTGTATTGTCACAACTGCTGTTTATTAATTATTTCTCATATGCTTTGTGCTTCACGTAGAATTCCATACACAATAGCATTATCACATGTACATGACATATCCCTAGTCCAGCTTGTCCATTTGGAACATCTCAATCATTCATTGAATGAATAGTCTTGGAAGAAATTAGAGGGGAGTCCATTTAGATTGTAGGTTTTTGTGCCACTTACACGAGTCAAAACACTGGCAAAGCATGTAATGTTTGTGGAAAATAGTTCTTGTTGTACACTTAAGACTTTGTAATTTTGGCATTAAAGTTTTTACATTCGGCTTTAATGTGGTTTCCACAATACATTTCTTGTATCATACTGTTTTAATTAGATTGGTTTAAGTTAACTAACAAAATAGGCACAGTAGATTTTAGATGGGAAATTGTCATTCAATTTTTAAACATGGGTGTATGCTAGTCAATTGAGTTTTTGAAGATATGGCAATGTTTGTCTTTAAAAAATTGAAGACAGGTGTATGTCTGTTAATAAATCTTTTGAAGATAGTTATATGTTGGTCTATGGAATTTTTAAAGATGGATGATATGTTAGTCTACGGAATTTTCGAAAATAGGAAAATGTTGACTTTGTTAAAAGAATATTTGAAGATAGGTATATGTTCATTAATTTTTGTTAATGATTAAGAGTATCATATGTTGGTTGTTTATATTTTAATTATATTTATTAAATATATATTACTCACTCAGTTTGCTCAGCTTGTAGTGTGCCCTCATACCAGATTAACACATTCATACCTTCTCAAAAGAGAGGAAGCACCTAAGTGTATACCATGTGACAAGCATTTCAATGTCAAACACATTCTCCTTGACTGTCAGGATCTTAAATACATTGTGACAAACATTTTAAGGTTAACTCACTTAAAGAAATTTTTGAGTCTATACCATCACATGCGATACTTAACTTTTTGAAGGAAATAAATGTATATAATAAAATATAGGGCTTAAGATCGTGAATATCGATTGAATTAATAGTATCATTAATTGTTTTCGGTGGGATATGACCTTTCTGTGTTGGTGCGCCGTTAAACCAAAACAAACAAATTGTAGTGTGCCCAGGGGTTGTTGGTTTGAAACCTCGATGAAACATACACATTTTCATGGAGTTTGGTCTTGCAATATTTTCTATGGCTGTTCTCCATGCCTACCTTTTTATTAAGAATAATAGTTTTAAGCCACTGACAAAGGGTATGTGCTTAGCACTGAGTTAAAATCTTAGATCGATAGATCTAGGATTATCCAGGAATCATGAGTAAAGTGACTGACCTCTGTAGTATAAATGAGAAAATGTGAAAATGTGGGGTAAATCACCAGATATTACATTATTGCATGTTATATGTACATGTATATTAAATACTGATATGGGCTGTTTACTCAAGTGGTAACTTCATTGTTTATATTTTTGTTTTTGTTTATTAACATTTTACTTTGCACCCATGTAATCATTAAATGATGCTTTTGTTTTTTATCCTTTGCATTTGTTATTTATATTCAATCTCATAATCAGGTCACAAAAAATCATATTAATCACAAAATATTTTATTTTTGTATTTTCTACACTTACTTTATATTACAAAGTTGTTGTACATTAAATATATATTTATTCAATGTTCTGTCATCTATATATATATATATATATATATATTTGAGTAATTTATTTATTTTTTATTTCATTATATTCACTCACTGATGGAACAGGAATTCAACATGCCCAATGGCTAACTTAAATAACAAAATAAACAACCGTTTCAAAACTAGGCACAGTGCACTTAACATCAGCAACCATTTTGAACTTATCTAAGTGCACTTGGAAGCAAACAAGACCCAGTGCAATTAACAGCATGACCAATTCAGAACTAGATCCCATGCACTTGACAGCACTGCAGCCATTTTAACCTGAGCCAAAAGCACTTATAATCAACCATTGTATCAACTATACTCAGTGACATGGCAGCAGCCTTTTTGAACAATTTAATTAATCTAAGTATAAAAGCAAATCTATTTACTCAAAACCATTAATGTAAAGTTGGAATACTTCTTAATAATCTAGGTAATGAAAACCTGTATGTAGCTCTGGAATATATGATTACTGCATGTAAAGATAATTGGGCCGTTTTACTGCTTAAAAGTGCTTTTTTGTTGTATTGACTTTAAATGCTTATTTGATTTTGTTTATTTTATTTATTTTTGCTTACGAAACGTGTGCTTATATGTGGTGTGACTTCTATAAAGTTATTGTTGAAAATAAGATATACTGTTGATGGAAATGAATTATGCAATTTTATGATTAATGTAATTATATATGTATGATTTTGATCATTCCAGAAGTTTAAGTTTTCTTAATATTTATGTCCAAGATATATATGTATATTTATCTTTTAATGGCAGTTGTATTAGATTTTCAATATGGTTTGTTTGGGGTCCTCATGAAACCCTCTTACCTTACCTTGAGCAGAGCCTTCTGCCACTTAATTTTATTGTTGTAGCAATTGAATGGTTACTATTACTTTATCTCAAAATTAAAAATGGCATAATATGAAAATATTAGATTTTTGTGGCTTATTTGTTATTTGATGGCTTATTTGTAAGTATGAATATTTTTATTTTTTCTTTCTTGTTCACTTTATTCTGTGTGTTGCAATTAAATATAATAATTTACCAAACTTTTTTTAAACCTGGTTTGTTTTTACTCTTCTTTGAACTCATGTATCTGATCTGTCTCTTGGTTAGGGAATGATGTTTAATTACATAGAAATTGTAAACAAATATTCATGCAGTACTATAGCTCGTTTAGGATAACTTGAGACAAATGACTCAGTTTGTTTACATATTTGGGACTCAGGTATTACATAAAACAGGGAGGTCAGCTGATTTTGTGTAATGAAAGTATTAAACATGTTTTAATGCGTGGAACGTGTGTTCTCATACTAAATTTAATACATCAAAACACACTGATAATAGTCGATAATTACGTGTTCTAAACTTAAATCCACCTGTGTATAAAAATGGTATTGTATTTTGTCTCAAGTTATCCTAAACAAGCTATATTGTTAATTATATTTACCAGTAACTGTCTGTGATGCATAAATTACCCCCACTGATTTAAATACTCAAATTTTAATCAGCAGGGTTAATGTTTGTGCCACTGAGGATATTGCGAAGGTTTATACACATCAAGGTTGTGAAATATAAATCAAGTTCTAGGCAGCATATATTCAACTATGGGCATCTGATAAAATAATATTTTAGTATACCAAAAATACAAATCATCCCCCCCCCCTCCCTGTTCAATATTAGACAATCAGTGCTAAACTGACACATTGTATCTGTAATCAAAAACTAATGTGTGAAAAAGTTCTACTGTGTAAGGAGCAACTACTTAAAATGTCTGAAATTATCTTTACTTAAGTGCATGTTTGATACAGTTTTATTTAGTTAAGAAGTTCAGTTAGAATCTCTATACCTGAAAAATCTCAATTACTCCTGTCATTAGCTATATAAATCCTACTCACACAAATAAGGCCATGTGCAAAAATAATTTGTACAAAGGACTCGGGTTTAACATTTAGTGCTCACTTGCTTAAATAAGCATTTTTGACAAAGAAGTGTAACTTACACATACTATGAACTTATTTCTGCTTTGACAAGTTAAAACAAAATATTCAGTCACACCTTCACTATGATAAAATTAACTGTAACAGAAAACAATGACTTAGCTTATTCTATATTATTCTACATACTGCCTCATTGATAAAAATTATGCTTTAGTTATAGTACAATTATGTGCAATTTTTTGTTTCTTTAGTTTTGTGGTAACATTTTGATACTTCAACTATTGTCTAAATGGAATAAAATTCAATGCTTTATCTCCCTTGATTTAAGGATTACATCAAGATTTAACTCCCTTGATGTCAAGATTTATTCTGATTTCTTAGGCCATTTGTTTTGCAAAAGACATCTGTGTGGAAGATCTTTAAGGTGACACAAGTCACGAATTTACTCTTTGTGATGTAAACATCTATAATGTGTTATCTCCCTTAGGTTGTAAATGGTTTTGATGAGTAACCTTCCTTTGAAATTAAGATATTATGATGTGTTACTTCCCTTTGATTAAACATTTTGGTTGGGTTACCTTCCTTTAAGTTAAGCATTTTTGATGTGTTACCTACCTTGATCTAAAATATCTATTATGTGTTACTTCACTTTGATTAAAACATTTTGGTTGGGTTACCTTTCTTTAAGTTAAGCATTTTTGATGTGTTACCTCCCTTGATCTAAAATATCTACTATGTGTTACTTCCCTTTAATTAAAATATCTTGGATGTGTTACCTCCCTTTGATTTAAATACTTTTGATGTGTAACCTACCTTTATCTAAATGGATGTGTTTGTTATCTCCCTTTCATGGGAATATCTATGATGTATTACCTCCTTTAGTTATTCAAGTTGATATATAATTATGTTACCTGCCTTAGTTATTCGAGTTATATTGTTCTAGTTATACAGAATGTCACATATCACATATTACATTCTATTTTTTGTTTTACTAATATTGTGATGCAAATCAATAAATTAAAGAAACCAATTAATAGTTTGTTTTCTTGTATGATTTATGTTACTTGAGCTCTTGGTTAGTTGGAAGAATCTGTCCCAGTAGTTCAGTAAGTTGTACACCTGACTACTAATCTCTGTGTTGTGAGTTTGATTCCAGGTCAGACCTTGATATCTTAGTTGAGTTTAGTCATAAAATATTACATACAGTTATCCTTTTACCTACCTTTGTATCAATTGTGACAGTTGTCCCTTGTTGTCAGTCACTGATGAAGGTACAAAATGTATGTGCTTAGTGCTGGGTAAAAAACTTATGTTAAAAGCTAATGCTGTTGAACAATCATCTTTCAATGAGATGAAATGAGCTATTTTAGTAAGCTGCTTTTTGCAATTTGGCTTGGTTGCATGAAATTGTCAAAAGAATTCTTGCAACAATATTGAGAAGTCACATTTAAATGCTATGTTTTCATCAAACTGAAGGATAACACTAGATATCCAAATTTTGTATTGTTATGCCGAAGACTTAGCAAGAATAAAGGAGAAATGAAATTGAATGACACACATCGGCTGTTTAGCTCAAAACCAGTCCACAGTATTGTTATTAACATGTTGTTAGACTAATTTGAGCTAGACAAGCGGCCTGTGATTATTAAGACTGTCTTTCAGCTGCCATGGAAATATCAAACAGCTGCAGTGTCAACTTAAACAATATCAATTGATATTGAACAGAATATATTTATTTTCATGTTATATTAGTGGCACCAATCTGTCGTGCTGGGCTTGGCCATGAGAAAAATGGCCAAATTGGGGTATGTGGGTGAATTTGAGTTATTGGCATATCTGTATAGATTAACATGACTGTGTAGATTTCAGAAACAAGTTCTTTTCTTATTTCGCAGTCTATATATATGAGAAAATCATGTTTTTTCAACATCACCATAACAACAAAATATTCCAATTTTACACATTTATTGAATCATTTCAATGTCAGTAATTACAAAGTACTAACATGTCATAATGACCATTTATGGTCACAATTCAATAAAAAAATAAGTATATTTAATTCTACAAAAAGCTAGGGCATGCATGTTTTCAATTTTTGTTGCCATGACAACCGAAACATTTTTTTCATTGAATTAAAAGACATTCTACCATAAATTGATGAGTAATTGATTAATTAATACACTTATATAAGTATGCCAATTGTTTTACAGTAAACATGTATGTACTGAAGTCAAATGACATTTTTTATTAATGCAAGTTGTGTGTGGGGAGTAATATAAGTAAAATAGAACAACAGTAACTTCATGATAAATAGAGAGTGAAATAAAAATCATTTTCTTGAATATTTTGTGGTAAGTGGCTTTGAAGTAAACTACCATAATTTTCATACTATAATGGAAGTAAACAATATACACTTATTTCATGGGTGTTTGGGGAACAGTCAAAACTATATTCCCGAGGTATCAAGGACAACTTAAGAACTGTTGCCCGAGGCCGTTAGGCCGAGGGCAACAGTTCTTAATGTTGTCCCTGATATCGAGGGATAATAGTTTTGACTGTTCCCCAAACACCCATGCAATAAGTGTTTTATTACCTAATGCAAGTACAGATATATCATGGCAATAAAGATAGTTTCAGAAGCGGATGACATTACGTGTGCTTAGCGAGTCCCGATTCTCAGCAAAAGTTCGAGATCCCTCTCTTCAATGTCTTCAAACCGCGACATATCGTAGATATTTTCAACAGAATTTACTTTTTTCTGCTTTTCTTTGGTAACTCTAAAGACGCTTGCAATGACCTTGCTCATTGGACGCTTGGAGTTTTTTTAATGCGGTTACTTCCCTTGGCACTGCACTCTATGAAACAGTTCGCACGTGAGGGCAACAGTTCGCACGCGAGGGCAACAGTCAAAACTGTTTCATGCACAGTGGCGTTGCGCAGTAAAACATAACAGGTTTAATCCGGTTTCACTCAGAATGGTTGAAAAACAGTTAAAAATAGCAAATTGACATTTATATAGAGCATTAGGTAATAATAAGTTGTATATGCAGGTGAGATAAAAATGGCAATAAAACACTTTTGTTGTCATGGCAACAATAACAACACAAAACGATTGCATTGTCAATAGTTGTAACAAAAACATATATAACAATTAAAATTTTGTATATAATCAATAGAGTAGCCTTCAAAATAATACTGAACAATTATACAATGTCTATACATACTTTTAATAAGGTAAGTAATAATCTTTACTAGCCATTTGTAACACAAATCCATTTTTTTTTACATAGCAGCCATTAAACATGATTTTACTACCATGTCCAATGCTTATGTAATTTTGGAATTATAATAAAATGTATAGTAAATTTATGAATGTTTTGAAATGGTGCCAAAAATAAAACATGAAACAACACCAAAGATTTTGGAAGAATCAAATTAATATATATATATATATATATATATATGTGTCTATTAGCTATCGGCTTAGTTTAGCGTTTGGCCATTTCCATCGAGATATTTTATGGCAAAGACAAATATACAAAAATACAGATTTCATACATTACATACAGAGAATCTACATAAAAAAATAAACAGGATATCTATGAATAAAATTCACAGAATATATACGAGAAATTATACAATAATTAAGCTTTCAAAAACATAACACATTTTCCAAAAATATTTTACGTTTTTGAAAACTTTCTGAAATAAATTTGGCAGAATTAATATTTTACTTTTTATCATTTGACGACATCATATTATTAAATTTATGGATACATACCCATTTTGAATACGGGAGATTTTTTTCCCTTATGTCAATATAGGCTGGGCACTGGGCAGCACATAATGAAATGATACTCATTCTCAACAAAATTCATGTTACATAACCTACACAGTCTATTTTCCCTTAAAGTGCCCGATATTCTTCCTGCTTAGATTTCTAAATTATGATTGCTTAATCTAAAACAAGTTAATTGTTTTCTTAATTTATCATTAATGTTAATCTATTTATATCTGTTACCATGGTAATTATAACAGCTAATTTCTACAATTACATAAGTTGTGATCATTTAAACTCATACATGTGGCTGGATATGTATTACAGGGTCAAAAACTCGATTTGACAGTAGCAAAATAAACAAGAGAGAAAAAAGACATACGTTAAACCCTTTAGCTCTTTATGAGATCGTAACTAGCATATTCCATCTCAACTCTACAATTTCAGATTTTATAATTTCATAATATACTTCCCATAGACATACAATCCCAATTTTGAAGTATCAACACCGTCAAAGTTTATACAAGTTGCAAAGTTTATACTGAGCATAATAATAAATACACATTCTAGACTAATTAAATTAGAAGTTTTGTGAGAGTTTCCTCAATAAATTTATAGTAAAATAAAATGTACGCGTAACTTTTAACTATAGCCTTCAAATATCGTGTAAAACAAAATAAGATAACTTTTTTTCAAATCAAATATTAAAATTGCACTGAAGACACGGTATTTTTCTACTACTAATTAAAGTTTTTGTTTAGCGTTATCCTGCAAAAATGTGGAAGTTTTTAATGTTTTATACCAATTTAGCAACAACAATCAAATTTAGCATTTCCATTAATTTTATCGATAAGCTTTGTTTCAGGTTGTGTATAACCTGGAGACAAATTCTTTTTCAAAATGGTAAGGATTTCTGGAGAATTGCTGAAAAGCGAGTTGAGTGGAAAAGTTAATTCTGACATCAAAAAATCTTAACAAGAATTTTTCAAATTTTATTTTTGTAGCACAAATAAAGCTGACTATAAGCATATGTCATTTAAAGAGTCGAGTTTTTAGATTCCTTACAGTTTCTACACACTGCCGATCGACAATAGAAATGGTTTCCTGCAAAGAAATGCTGGACTTATAGCAAGTCACTGGCAATTTAAAAAGCAAGGGTATTAACGGGTATTTTCACCATCCGAATGTCACCGTATGGCATAATGGCAGGTATATGACCAGAGAATTGTCAACCTCCCTGCTTCTCCCCGGGTTTGTTACAGGTTACTGGTGTATAAAATAATCAACTCTTATAAATTATGGAAATTAATCACGTCATTCATTGATCTATAATTATACACTGGATTCACTGTCACTTAGATTCATAAGTATAAACATAAATTAAAAAAATAAGAATTAATTGTAAACTAAAATGTTAAATGTACAATTTATGTTTCACTAAACTGAGAATTTACAGTACCCATCAAAAGTTTGGAGACAAAATAAACTTACTACAATTCTTGAATTTTGATGGTTATTTTTGTAGAATCATTATTTTTAATACATTTAAGTATGGTTTGTGATAAAATGGAAAGAAACTTCATGAATGCAACACATTTATATAATTCAGCATTTGATATCCTAAAGCCTCCAAAACCATGTTCATTATAATTATTTTCCAAAACATAGCTTTTATGCTATTTTTGCAGTCTCAGTTAAAATAATAATTATAACAAAAATGAAGCAAAACTAAAAGGCATTTCAAAATAAACAGTTATCAAATTTTAGAGGAAAGCTATCCAATAGACCTACAAAATGAAATTGTCTCCAAATTTTGTGTGGGTATTGTAGTTATGTACATATTAATTGATTTCTAATAGTGTCATTATTATAACAAAGGTGTCAGCACACTCATAATTTTGTTTTTTTCTATACTTCTTTTGATGCCAAACTACGTTGTTAAGTTCTTAAATTTCACATTTAAGAACAATACGTGTATAAACTATTTTATGAACTTTGGTGAGTCATTAAATATTGTTTAAACAGAGTTATTTTTATAATGAGTTAATCAATATAAAATTCACATAGAAATGAATAATGACGGCTGCAATCTTCATCATTCCATTGACCTGACCTTTTTTTAGGATTAAACTCCAAACAGTCTTCTCCTTTTTTATTATTGGGTTCACCTTTTTTCCAATTTGTGTAACTTATATAGTCGTCCTTGCTTCTCCATCTCCATGTACCTTCTGTCCACATATCTGATCCACCCAACCACGTTTCACTTTTGTCTTTGTATGCTTCGGTAAGGAATCGGTTCTCCCAATAACTATCAATTTCGGCTAAATATCCTCCCAAATTCTTACAGTGGTCCTTAGCGTCGTACCAGTCCTTGTTAGATTCGAAATATATATAACAACTGAATCCATCAATGTGACCATTGAATGCACATAATTGTTTGTTGGGAGATTGTATTTTATTTTTCAATTCATTTACCACGGAGTCAAGTTGGTTAGTCTTACGTCCAGTTGTATCCAGCTCTCCTTGCATTTGTTTTAATTCAGTATTGATCTTATCACTGAATGTCTTACTGTCACTTTCAATAGCGGAATAAATTGTTTCAAGAAGCTTAGTTTCCAATTGTTGCAAGCTTCGATTCATTGAAAGTATAGAACTCCTCTCTCTCATTTCGATGTAATTTTTAAAACTTACAAATTCTTCTCCAAATTGTTCCACTTCACTTTTCATTTGTTCCAAGTTTTCAACAAAGTCAAAATGCTGATTTCCAAAGTCCTTAATCTCATTCTCGAATTCTGCAACTTGTTTTCTTAGATTTTCTTTTTCACCAGTAAAGCCATTCGTAATTATTCTACTTCGTTCCTCTAACTTTTTTATAGTATCAACGACAATATCCAAGTTCACAGTTTGATTGTTCTTAAACCTTTCACTCGAGTTAGATGTATTTATTACGCTCCATATTTGTTCTAATTCATTACGTATTTTTAATTCTTCAGAGAATACTTTTAATTCTAAATCAGAAAGATTTTCTCTCATCATATTGAATCCAGATTCTAACATCCGAATTTTATTACTTTCAGCACTATCTATCGTACACATAACACTTATTACGACCATACAGAAGTTTAGTTTAAGAAATGCCATGTTTAACCGTTCAAGTATTTTCCGAAGACAAAAACTTTTAATATATTTATGAGCTTTATAGTCCATTCTTTCTCAACTGTCATAGTTTGAATAATTTCACGGTGAATGATTACACACAATCTCAATATCACGAGTGCTAGACAAAGAGCACGAAGTCACCGTAAAATTATTCATGCTTTGACAGTTGAGAAAAAAAACGACAGTTGAGAAAAAGCGACAATACCTAAAATACCTACAATTCATAGAATATAACAATATTTTTTTGTTTGTCACTATTTGGCCACAACAAGTTGATGATGTGTTTTACGGATATTTTGGAAAAAATAGGGCGAGCAACCGAGCGAAAAAAATATTAAAAATCTTAATCCAGTTGCTTGATATAACGGTTTGACCAAATTTTTATGAGTGAATGAAAATATTTAATGTAAAAACCGTCAAAATTAAGGTGCGAGCGAATAAAAAAAACCATACACATTTATAATCAACTTGTTGTGGCCTTAACTAATTGTGGTTAAATATTTCCAAGAACACTTTACCTCGACAAGTGTTGTTGATATGAAAGTTAACGCAAACATAGCTTATGGCTGAAATAAGGTACAATGTTTTGTCAAATATATATATATTGATCATTATCTCATAATCAATCTTAGTCAACTGTATTTCACCTTACATTTACTTTCGTGGAGCTTAGTCATGAAATGATTTCTACGGACATTCACCCTCCTACCACCAATTCTAAATCATATAGGGTAGTAGTCAGTCACTGAATTGCACCTAGTAGTAATCCAGAAATTTAGCATTTTCAGGAACAGTGACTGATAGCCGTGGTATAACATATAGAAAATGTGTTGCTATGGCGTTAAGAGCACAACAAATTGATCACATGCTCATAGAGTAAGTAAAATAAAAGAACGGAGTGAGCGAGTGAATTTTTTTCCGTATTTTGAATTTTGATCAGCGAGCAAAAGGCAAAATAAATTGTTGCGCTTTTAAGACATCAATTTATCATAATTTAAAAAAGGCACAGAAAGTATGGACTTTCTTACATAAGAAACATGCATAACCATGCATAGCGTAATCAAGTAATAATTAAGTAGCTCTAGGCAATATAAAGCAAGTTAGCAATTACTCCAAACACAAATTCAATTGAATTAAAAACAAGGAAGAAGTATGGGTGATGAGGTATATACTGTCATGAATTCAAAAGTAAAAGATAATTTTATTTGTCTTTGGTATAACTTTTATTAATACTAGATAACTAGGAAGCACAGAACAATACCAATTACCAGAACCACACTAGAATCATAATGGACCAGCCCTGGTCACTTTTTGTGTATATGTATAATCATATTCTTATTATTTTGGTAAATTATGCTTAAGTCTAAAATTACCCCTAGAATAAAATCTAGTCTGTAAGCTTATTTTGGGGCGTCAAATTTGTAAGGACGTAAAATTTTCTTCCTGTCCTTCCTGCTCTCAAAGTAATGGATCGACCTTCATATTCTTTACACTGCAAAGACACGTATGACGTCACACATCCAGATAAACTACTTTAAGAGTGTAGACGTAGAGAATACGAATATTTGAAATCAATTTAAGAAAGGTAGCATGTATGAAAGTTTATGAAAAGTATGCAGCGACATTACAGAATTGTAAAAATGTATTAAATATCATTTTAAGGTCTAAGACAGAGTAATATTTCTGAACAAATGATTGTGTCATCGTTATTTCGGTGAAAATTTTAAGGTGCGGGAGCAAACAATGTTTGTTTTCATTTTCGGATTTTAAAGTGCGGTAAATCCGACGAATATGATCGATTTGTTGTGGCATAAACAAAAAAAGCAAAAAAAAAACATCAATAATGTAAATACGCGCTTACATGAATTCACAACTAACTCACATCCAACAACTAACCTTACAACTCATTGCTTAACTTTTAAATCTGTCCATCGCTTTACAATCTCAAAGTAAACTCCAGCTGTAATAATGTTCGCTAAAGTTATATTATGTATTATACAAGCGTGGGACAGATACTAATGTGCAATAATACAAAAAATACTCTCCGTACACAGTAAAAATAATATTTGTTTAATGTGAAAACCCCATAAAATATCATAATTTTAAGTATTTCTTTAAATCAGTCTTTTCACTTTATCTACATTTAATAGTACTCTCATTTTTCTGCTGCACCATTTTCTTGGTAACATTGACTCATCGATTTCTATTGACTTGAAGGTGTTGTTCGTTCTTTTCAAATTTTGCAGAGCGATGACTTAGAAAGGATTTTTTATGTTAGGTTGAGTTAGGAAGATTTGTACATTATATCTTCTTTGTTGTAAATAATACTAACAAGAAAACCATAAATTTGTTAAATGGTTAAATGTTCTTTTTTTTGCGATAACCATGTTATTTGCCAACAAACATTTTGACTTAATTTGTTGTCATTGATTTGCTGTTACTTTTAAACCTTTGTGTCAGTATATCAGTCTATAGCCGTGTTGCTTTAATGGTCCAGTGGTAGAACGTGCGCTTAGGCAACGAGAGGTCCCGGGTTCGATCCCAACTAGGGCCACTGCTTATTACACTGTGCAAGAAATTAACCTACAGATGTTCCACTCTACCCAGGTGTAAATGGGTTCTTGAGGGATCGTCTGGCTGAGGGTGATTTCAATTATCACGAGTAATTGTACAAAATTGTAAAGTTGGCTGAACATATGAATAGAAGCAGACTTTAAACCACACTTTTACTTTTTTTAACTTAAACTTACCACAGCTTTTGCCATCAGTTAAATCCATGATAATAAATTTAGGTATTACAAGTGCGATATTCAGTAATAGTCAGCTTCCCATGGCTCTGTCACTGTGAAGCAGACAAGACGATGTGTGAAGACATCAAGATGACCTGGATGTTCAAATATAAGATACAAAGTCACACCATACAAGGTTATAAAATACTCGTCAAATTTATATAAAAACATATAATCTGTACCGCCGCCAACGTCGCACAAAAATTGACTGATGCTAAATGTTGCAACCATGACGCTATACGTGGCTATCAGTAGGAAGGTTTAGTATCGAACCTTAACAACACACACATATTACATAAGACAAATATGACTTTGTAACAGCCAGACTTAGACTCATGGTAACCATCAACATATCAGCCTCTTAAATGTCCGATGCAACAACTCTCGAGGCTACAAACCTTATCTCAATGTATATTTTTTCATCTTTAGATCAACTTTCAAACTTGGTTAAATTGGGTTAGATTAAGGTAGGCAGGCACTACAGAAATTTTATTCTTGTTTAAGCGGTGTTGCTTGGAGATATGTTTCAGCATCATTGCATATTGTTATCGAATATGCTTTATCTCGATAATAGAGCGAATAAAATGAATGCATTGCTACTTTATAGTAGGTTAGTGTAAATAGCCACAATAGAATTCACGTCAAATTCTGCCATTGTATTTTTAAGTGCCAAAACCTGTTTTAACATCTTAAAAAGACGAAAACATTTCTTTATAGTTAAACCTTTATACAATTCTTTATAGTTTAACTAATACCTGACTTCATCCCTGTATAGATCATATATGTTTTTTTGTGGTAGAACATTATTTAATGTCAAAACGTTTGTGTTTTGTTTTTTAAGGTTTTAAACATTTTATCTGTAAAAATGTTTTTAATTGTTTAACATATATGTAGAATAATGCTGTTTTAAATTTGTCTCTCATATTTCTTTTTAGAAAGGTTTACATGTTTTATGAAATTATGTATATATGATTGTTTTATTATATTGCACATGTAAAGTGAGACATTAATAAACATATCTTATCTTATCTAGAATACCATAGATCTGGAAAATGTGCATGCTACTTAAAGATCAATCCGTATTTCAACATTGCTACCACTTAAATTAAAGCCACTATGTTAAGATACAATTAATTTACAGCAGACATGAAAACTAAACTGTCTTACAATCGTAAAGTTACTAACATATAACTTACATTAGCGACACAATAAACAGATCGAACTATTCTTCTTTCTAAATCTAAGTTTGACAAATTGTCTATCACTTAAAAAGGGAGACCATGAATGATAGAGCTTAATTATGTAATAAGGAGTAGGTTTTATCTATCACAAGACTACATGTATACCTTATACATACTGTGACCAAAACTATTGTTTAAACTACTAAAAACCAAATTCTACTTTCGGTTTTTTGTTTACTTTTTCTATGAAATGGAATGAATGACATAAACATATGTATATAGTACTTGTATTTCTTGTTTATTAGTGTTTGGAATAAATAAATGTCTATTTTTCTTTGCAGTCCATAGACAGTGTTACTTTTAAGAGCGGGGCTTCAAAGTATCTGTTTTATGCAAATGCATATTATGTTCATTCCACAAGCGATATTCATATACATGTATAGAAATGTAACCAGAGCGTATCAATACGAAAATGTCTGATTCCACGAAAACACACTTCAACACACTTGTAAAATATTTCAGCATAGGTCTCATTAGAACCTAACTAGTGTTCGATCCATATTACCGTCTTACAAGTAGTACAGATGGTGGTTTAAGTATTTTGTTTATTTGAATTTACAGTTCCACGAAAACACACCTCAACCCACTTGTAAAATATTTCAACATGAGTCTCATTAAAACCCAACTAGTTGTCGACCTATATTTCCGTTTTACAAGAAGCACAGATGGTGGTTTAAGTATGTTGTTAATTTGAATTTACACTTTCAGTCGCTAACAGTCATGATACACAATGACATGTATGTTCTTTAAAATATGTTCTGAAACAGGCATTATTCTATCTAAATGGTCAGAAGAAATCACTATCCCATTATATAAGCATAAAGGAAATCCAACTGAACCGCAACATTGGAGACCAATAACGCTTCTTAGCTGTGTAGACAAACTTTTTACTTCTATTCTAAACAACAGACTCACAAAATTTCTTGAAGAAAACAATTTATTATCAGGCCGGCTTTAGAAGAAACTACTCTACCAACTAATCATGTATTTACACTAAACGCATTAATCGAAATTTTCAAGTATTACAAGAAACAAATATGTTGTGCTTTCATTGACTTCTCACAAGCTTTTGACTCTGTTTGGAAAATAGGATTATGGTCTGAAATCATGAGTCTAAATATAAATGGTAATTTTTTTCGAGTTACAAAAAACTTTTATGCAAATATAAAATCATGTGTCTCCATAAACGCAACAAAATCAGACCTTTTCTAGACATGGTATTATCTAGTGATAACCCCGTCGACTTACAACACTGTCTTAACGATTTCACCTCTTATTGTAGTGCATTTGTACCTGGAAGCTAAATATTAACATAAATAAAACTAAAATTGTAATTTTTGGATCTAGAAATGACTCTTCATATAATTTTTCCATTAACGGATCTCCAATTGAAATAGTTAAGACTTATTAATACCTTGGTGTCCTATTCTCCAAAAATGGTTGTTTCCTTACTGCTCGTAAACATCTGGTAACACAAGCTAAGAAAGCTATGAGTTTACTTTTTTTTGAACAGAACATATCTTTTATTATGTCACAGTTTACATATATATATACTTTATAAACGTATATCTAACCTATACTTACCTATGGATCTCATATTAAAATTATTTGATCACACAATTGTCTCTATCTTTTTATATTCTTTGGAAATTTGGGGTTGCGAGAACTGTGACATAATTGAACAAGTACATGCTGAATTTCTCCGGAAATTACTCATTTAAGAAAATCAACTCCACATTATATGCTTTATGCTGAACTTGGTCGTTTTCCTCTAAAATTTTTAATACAAACCAGAATGATAAACTTTTGGAACAAACTAATCTCGGGAAACAAAAATAAACTATCTATATAATAAACCTAAATTTAAGTCAATATGGATAAATTCAATTTAAACGATACTTGCAAATATTGAACGACCGGATATAATATGGCGCAACCAACAAACTTACAATTTAATAAATATTAAAACAATAGTAAAACAGACTCTTATTGACCAAAATTATCAACTTTGGCAATCACTCTTGCAACTTTCAACCAACGGATTGAATTACTCTGTCTACAAACAAACAATAAAACTTGAAAATTATCTGAAGTACTTAAACAAAAATGAATGGCAACCTATCTTAAAATTTCGAACCGGAAGCCATTTTTTAACATGTGAAAAAGGCAGATGGATGAATGAGCCGAGTAATGAGAGAGTGTGTACTTGGTGTTCTTTAAACGACATTGGTGACGAGTTCCATTATTTACTTAAATGTCCTTTCTTTGAAATCTATAGAAAATTATATATAAAACTATATTTTTATCGTAGACCAAATATACTAAAATTTAATGAACTTTTATCAATTGACTCTTTGAATATTCAACGATCAACCTGTAAATTAAAAAAAAAATATTGATCATATAAAAAATTAATTTTCCTTTTTATTTATTGAAAATATAATTTATTTTATAGTCTCTTAGAGCATTAGGTTGCAAGTGTGAATGAGTAAGAGAGATGTATGTATGTATATATAATAATGTTTGTAAGTCATGTGGTCTATGCTAATAATTGTATTATGTAGTATTCATTTGTTCTCATGTACTATGTATCTTGGTGTGAGCAAGTAAAGTGTATGTTCTGTTCTTTATATAAATTGACAACCTTAAGCAACTACATTAAACAATTTTGGTAATTCAATCATCAGTCAAGTCAAACAGAATCTCTATTATTGTTAATGATACATGCATGTACATAAACATGATAAAAACAAAATCATCACTATACAATGTACATAAACATGATAAAAACAAAATCATCACTATACAATGTACATAAACATGATAAAAACAATATCATCTCTATACAATGTACATAAACATGATAAAAACAAAATCATCACTATACAATGTACATAAACATGATAAAAACAATATCATCTCTATACAATGTACATAAACATGATAAAAACAAAATCATCTCTATACAATGTACATAAACATGATAAAAACAAAATCATCTCTATACAATGTACATAAACATGATAAAAACAAAATCATCACTATACAATGTACATAAACATGATAAAAAATCATCTCTATACAATATACATAAACATGATAAAAACAAAATCATCTCCATATGAGAACAGTAATGTATATCGTCCATTTGAAATTTGGCCGTACTGGTATTAAATATAAATTGATACGTCAGTGTATGCAAAGAAAATTTCACTTGGTTATTACCTGCCGAAAAAAAAATCGTCGGACATATCGAAGCATATAAGATGTGACATTATACATTACTGTTCTCATAAAGGTCAACTTTCGAAGTGACATTACAAATTAATGTCCTCTTAAGGACAACTTTCGAAGTTACACTATACATTAATATCCTAATATAGGTCAACTTTCGAAGTGACGTTATAAATTAATATCCTAATATAGGTCAACTTTCGAAGTGACGTTATGAATTAATATCATCATATAGGACAACTTTCGAGGTGACATCTTAAATTAATATCCTCATATAGGGCAACTTTCGAAGTGACATTATAAATTAATATCCTCATATAGGGCAACTTTCGAAGTGACATTATAAATTAATATCCTCATATAGGGCAACTTTCGAAGGAGTTGGCGTAGCCGATCGGTTACGACGTCGGGCTGATAATCATTTGATAGACAGCTCTGCGTTGGTTCGAATCCCATCCAAAACCTACTCCGTTGTTTACTTGAGCAAGAAAGTTTATCATATAGCTCAGTACTGGGGGATCAGGAAGCGGACTCTAAATTATTGAATCTTAGTTGTAAGTACTTGTTTAGTTTAAACATATTTATTCTTAGAATATTACAAGATTACAGAAATATACAAGTTTCATAAATGTACAAATAAGATATTCCTTGAAAGGATTAGAACGGAAAAAATCTCATAGAGTTCTTCTCCTTAAGTACTTGTTTCACAATCGAGCTAAAATTAATTGGTATACCATACATTGATATCCTATTATTGGTTAACTTTCGAAGTAACGTTATACATTAATAATTTCATTCTTGGAAGAGCCAACTTAAGATGTTGTAGCTGTCATACATAATTACGTACATTAACGAATGTTGTTATGTTGAAATAACATTATATTAATAATATATAAGTATATAGTTTGTTCATTATATTGAGTGCTTTCTTCATTATACTTAGTAGTTTGATCATTATATGAAGTGCATTCTTTATTATACTCTGTGATTGGATCATTATACTGAGTGCTTACTTTTGTGAATGACCTGTATTTTGTACTTAAATGCTCTAGCATATTATAACTTAAACTATGAATAGTTATCAAACAAATTTACCCAACAATCTTTGTACAGTCAATTAGGTATTATGCAAAATTTTACGTATAACTTATCTAATGACAGCATCTCAAAGTTCTAGCTCTAGAGCTCAGCATGGTGTCTTTTTGGTTCTTTGATTTACATATTTTTCTCTACATATTGCTTAATATTATCTGGATTTTTGCTTTGAAAGAGCTATGTCAACCAATGTCCAAGTCATTTGGAGCTCACCGGGGTATTTTTGTTCCACCCAAATGTAATGTAATTTATATAGGCACGTAGAGGGGGGAATATTTTGTAGATGTATGGGTAGTGATTAAATAAATTATATAGAAAATAGTGACTTTGTAGACTAATTTTATAGTGTTTAAATATTTTAATGTTTTAAAATTGTTTCAAATGATTATTGACTAAGTTATAGGCAAATTTAAGTATGCTATTTTCTTATAACTAGAATACCGTATCTAGATGAGCTATATATTGTTATTTTGTGTAAGTTTTGTCAAATTACAGGCTATTATTAGCATTTAAACTTTTAAAATGATTTGAACTCATCAAAATCACATTTTTACCATTTCTCAATATAAGTTATCCATCAATATGTTTATCTTGATCGGTATGATTAATAGTTTAGGGTAATAATATTGTTCATAAGAGTTTATTAGCAATTTAATAATTTTATTCGTCAAATTACTTTCTTACTATTTCTTAAGGATCACACTCAATATTATGCTGCTAAGCATGCACTATCGATCAGACCAAAGCATAAACAAACCCAAGATTTCATACCAGACGGGTAAGTGTTCGACTTGCCTATGACCATATAACATTACTGTCTCTATTTGAGAAGACATTTACAAATCGGCCGTGCTTTATTACTTTAAAACAGCATTCAACCTGTCACTTGGTAGGCATGTAACTTTTGAACAATGCTATGAATATAACCCAATTTAACCCATACAGTGCAGGGACATAACGCAGTATGCCCCAAACATGATATTTGCAACAAAAGTAAAATCAAAGCGCTGAAAGCACTGGAGTTGTTCGACATAAAAAACATGTACAGCTGTAGTCACTTGTTGTGGTCAGAAAATGGAATTAAATACGTAGAATAACATTTTGTCACTTTGAAGATAGACTGCAGAACTTTCATTGCATGAAATTTACCTGCAAAATTGTGCGGTTTGTACACATGTACTTGTTTACTGTAATACAATATTCATTAGAATACCAGAAAAAGAAACTGACCAACGATTCCAGAGATGTGGGACAAAAGGTCCCATGGACAAAAAGTCCCATGTCATTTTTGACAGGGGTAGACAAAAAGTCCCATGTAGTTTTGCCACCCTGGACAAAAAGTCCCGTAGACATCAAATGGAACTGAAAGTTGTTTTTTTTAATTGTGTATATTTTCACTACTTCAAGGTTTTAAGACAGTTTTCAAGTGTGCTATAAATAAATATATCTTCAAATTGTGGCTTTCAACCAATCATATATATTGTTGTGTTTATCAAGTTGCTCAGAGTTTTTCCTTAAACCTACGTCGCGAGATTGTATTTACTGCGGAAGTTCGTCTTATAGAAGTGCTGAATCAGATGAATAAATACGAAGTATTCCAGCATTAATGCACAGAATACAAAATGTAATTGGAAATGAAATACAAAGTTCTCCGGGAAATGGGAAACACAATTGTGTAAGTTAGTTAGGCGTCTACAATTGTACTTGAGAAAATCGTTTCTCTGAATGATTAATTGTACCATTCCGTCACTGCTTATTTAAACATATGTTTCAAGAGCACTTGAGTTAAAAAGTATTAAGTAACGTCGTGTGAATTTATAGATAAATGTGATCCGTTTGCGTGAACTATATTTTAAGGACGTCTGTAAATAAATGGTTTAGATTATTACATTGTTTATAGTGCTAGAACCTGATTGTAAAACTTGTAGCTAAGACTGTCAAAGTATAAAAGGGCTAAAGGTCAATCAACATTCAATATAAGAGTGTAAATCAATGCTTAGGTATGATTAATTATTGTTTAATAGTCGTACATGTTTATATACTTATATAACTTTTTCATCAGATCCGTAGGAACAGGGGGGCTTAGCCTCACAATATTTACAGCAGTTATAGTGATTGAGGACCTTTATCTAATCTGTCACACTCAATTGATATGTTTGTGCTTTTTCAGTAAAATCAATATTACAAACACTTTTTATGGAACAAGAAGCTCAAATGCAGTGTAAATTAAACTTAAACATAAGTACTGTAACATTAAGTACTGTTTTCTTTACCTTAAAATTAATATGAAAAAATTAGCCCCCAAAATCTGAAAATGCTTCCTACGTGCTTGTTCATCATACATAAATACCGCTTTTACTGAGATTTGAACTTAGAATCTCCACTATTGAAGACCGGCACGCTATCTATAAACTGGTCATGATGGTAAAACAGTTAACATTGATTTGTATGGTCGATGTGCTAAACTTATTATACATGTAACAACAAGGAAAGAACATGATAAAGGGATAGTGTGACCTATTAGCACTTCTTAACCGTGAGTTATTCGCCGGGCGTTACAAACATTTGCATTCCTATCTTGGACACCGAAGTTTATCTTCGTAGCAGATCGCCGAT
This sequence comes from Mactra quadrangularis, assembly GCA_025267735.1. Lineage (NCBI taxonomy): Eukaryota > Metazoa > Mollusca > Bivalvia > Venerida > Mactridae > Mactra > Mactra quadrangularis. The sequence continues at coordinate 36,441,203 of CM046305.1, read as the reverse complement.
GAGTTCCGAATGCCGATGTACATAGATTTACCTATGAGTAAAAATGGAATCGTTATACTTTGTCTCAAGTTATCCTAATAAAATAGCCTATTTCGAAGTATCAATGTGATACTAGCACGCAAGCTTATATAGTTTTAAATTGTTAAACGACTTGGGATACATTATAATATGTAATTTTGTACAAGCAATTATATTGAAGTACATAATTATAGAGGATATTTGTTTATTTCGGTGTAAGATCGATTTTTATTACACGAGTGAGGTAAGGATGCAATATTTTCAGGAGTGGTGTAGCCACGAGTGAAAATATAATATCATTAGCTCACGAGTGAAATAAATAGATCTTACACCGAATTTAACAAATTTTCTGTTTATTATATGCTTCAAATTGGCTTTTTTAAAGTTAAAGTATAATATGTCATAAAATATCATATCTAGTACGATGGCGAGTACGATGGCGATGATAAAATACCATATCTAGTACGATGGCGATGGTAAACACCATATCTAGTACGATGGCGATGGTAAAACACCATATCTAGAACGATGGCGATGATAAAACATCATATCTAGTACGATGGCGATGATAAAACACCATATATAGTACGATGGCGATGGTAAAACACCATATATAGTACGATGGCGATGATAAAATACCATATATAGTACGATGGCGATGGTAAAACACCATATCTAGTACGATGGCGATGGTAAAACACCATATCTAGTACGATGGCGATGATAAAACACCATATCTAGAACGATGGCGATGGTCAAACACCATATCTAGTACGATGGCGATGATAAAACACCATATCTAGAACGATGGCGATTGTAAAACACCATATCTAGTACGATGGCGATGATAAAACACCATATCTAGAACGATGGCGATGGTAAAACACCATATCTAGTACGATGATGAAACACTATATTTAGTACGATGATAAAACACCATATCTAGTACGATGGCGATGATAAAACACCATATCTAGTACAATGGCGATGATAAAACACCATATCTAGTACGATGGCAATGGCTGTTATCACGTCATGTAAATGACTAGTTTTTGTGGCTAAAACATTAAATATCTACACTTATTATAAAATAGTTGAAATAACATTTATGAACTACTTTAGCAGCAGTCAATTAATGAACTTTATCTCAAATATTTGGTAATAAGCAGACAATTAATGATATTTTTGTTCTTTATAGACTAACACAATATCTCATTCTACTCACATGTTTGTCAAAGGATTCAGGTTAAACAAATTAGTGCTCACTTGCTAAAATAAGCCGTTTTGACAAAGAAATGTAACTTACACAGACTCACTATGAACTGTGTGGACCATATTGAAAATTGGTTTTAGCCAAATATGTTATCCACATTAAATAAAGTCGTTATTATTATTATTATTATTATCATTATCATTATCATTATCATTATCATTATCATTATCATTATTATTATTATTATTATTATTATTATTATTATTATTATTATTATTATTATTATTATTATTATTATTATTATTATTATTATTATTATTATTATTATTATTATTATTATTATCATTATTATTATTATTATTATTATTATCATTATTATTATTATTATTATTATTATTATTATCATTATTATATTTCTGCTTTGACAAGTTAAAACAAAACATTTCGTCACACCTTCACTGAAATAAACTGTAACTGAAAGCAATGACTTATTATTCTACATACTGCCTCATTGATGAAAATTATGCTTAAGTTGTAGTACAATTATATGCAATTTTTTGTTTCTTTAATTTGTGGTAACATTTTGATTCTTCAACTATTGTCTAAATGGAATATAATTAATGCTTTAACTCCCTTGATTTAAGGATTATATCAAGAGTTAACTCGCTTGTGGTCAAAATTCATTCTAATCTCCAAGACAATTTTTTTGCAAAAAAATCTGTGTGGAAGATCTATAAAGTGAAACAAGTCAACTTGTATTAACTATGTGTTATCTCCTTTGGTAAAAAGATCAATGTGTTATCCCCTTAGGATGTAACGATTTTTGATGAGTAACCTTCCTTTAAAATTAAGATGTTACTTCCCTTTGATTGAAATATTTTGTTTGGGTTACCTTCCTTTAGTATTTAGTATTTTTGATGTATTACCTCCCTTTATATTTAAAAATATATAAGATGTGTTATCTCCCTTTGATTAAAATATCTTGGTTTTGTTACATCCCTTTGATTTAAATATATTTGGTGTGTAATCTCCTTCTATCTAAAATATCTATTTGTTTGTTATCTCCCTTTCATGGAAAAATCTTTTGTGTATTACCTCCCTTAGTTATTCCAGTTGATCTATTATAATGTGTGGCCCAAAAGAAGTCCAGTATCTAATCCAAAATCGACAGAATGTTAAATCAATGATTAACAGACTATGAGTGACGACTTTACAGCAATGTTATGTTTGGGAAAGACATGCACATTTGAAGAGAAACAAGCTTAAAGGACACGCAAAATTCTAAAAATTATTCAATGTGACTTAATTCTTATACACCATCGCTATATTGAACCATTTACAAACATCAACAGCATATTGAGATTGTTGGGCATAATCAAGAAGAAACAAAGCGATCTACAGAGAAAAATCTGATTTATTTTTACATAAGCTCTCAGTACAATGATTGTTATTTGCCATCACATGGTAATTTAATAATGCTGAAAATTAATCAAGCGCAGCTTTTACCAAAAAGAGCGCTAACTTTCTTGACGATTTTCGGCAGAACTTCCGGTCTACCAACTGGAAAAACGTGCGACACGTCGGGTTTGGAACGGTTTTTGTAACTCGCCAGTTTCTTTAGTTGACTTCTATCGACGCTATCATCAACACCAATGACCAATACTTCAGCTCTGTGTTTCAGACGAAGTGCTTCAAGGTATGAAGCGCGTATGTCGTTAATTTCACCGGAAATGAACAGAATGACATAGGATCTGTAATCGTCGTCTTCAAACATGGAGGGTAAGTGACTTGTACGTATTGAGTATATCAGGCCTGCCATATCGTTGGCTATCATTGCGTCTATTTTATATCCAAACAAGTCAGCACTGTCAAACTTACCACATTCTTTTTCAGCCTGGATGCATTTTTCAACCAGTCCAATTTTAGAATTTTCTGAGGTCAAGTCCAAAACGTTAAGCATGGTTTTCATCAAATCAGTGACATAACGTCGAGTAGTTCCATCAATATTGAAAAGTCCATATACTAAGTTGATATTCTTGATCGTACATCCTAAAATTTAAACACTGAACTTAATATAATAAGTATATATGCATTTCCTATGCCTCTTCTTACATCTTAGCTCATGTATGGGTGCAAAATACTCAATGTTTCAACTTTTTTTATTTGACCAACAGTTAATTTGACACCATCGCTCAGTGGTCACATAAGACCATTTGTACAAATGTTAATTTTATTCCCAACTACTAGTGGTCAGTCAATCACAACAAGGTCATGTACAGTGGGCATGTTACTTTTTCTGATCAGATTCTTAATCAATTCTGGACAACTGCTAGTTCGACCTTTTCGATCATTTAATAGTCCGACTTACACACGTGAGTCATATCGATCCAAATGCCACTGTTGTTTTCTAAACTTTGTTTACTTAAGCTGAAACTGCCAGATCTAATTAGTGATCTGATTTGTTCGTTTAAAACCTGTCGTCAATATCATTGTGTTGCAATCTGGACTCAGTAAATATCACTTTCACGTTCTATGATAAAATAGAAACAGTCGTATTTGGCGAATCCACAAAAAGTTCGCAAAAAGTCAAACTTAAACAAATGTGTACTTTGTATGGAGTAAATGCGACAGTCCCACCTACTACACCAAAGAGGTGCACAAGATGTGGCTTGTATGGATACATTACGTGCTCCTTGTTTAAAGTAGATAGGATTGGTGCATTAAATGGGGTTTTCATGGCACTTTTCAAACCTGTACTTAAAACGATACTCCTTACATACCAATCGCGAGTTTACTTTAAATACAAATGGGAGTAGCACCTGTAATTTGACTTTTTTCAGCAACAAGGCATTTGCTATAGGTAATACAAGTGTACAAACAAGTTTGGGATGATTCAAGTGTCCGTTCGAGATTTGTAACTACCCTGTATTTAAAACTAATTACACATGCTAAAATCGCACCATTTCATTTAATAATAAAACATGAGATTATAATTATCACTATATGACTTAGTTAAACTCAAGTGTCTGATACAAAACTGAAATACTTGGTTGTCTCTTCTTACTATGAGACTTTAACCTACCTAAGCCAGTATCTGTATAAATATCTTCTTAACATCGAGCAAGTATTACCAAAATGATAGAACAACGTCTAACCAAGTGGAGGAAGACTTCAGTTCACAATCAACAAACTTTATACCACCTTAATGATTTTCTCCGCATAAAGGGAAGTTACAGTGAATCAGAACTGCTCTCTGTATTAAATCATGTGAATCGTACACGAGTACAACTTATTAAAAGTCGAAAATACCATTAAACGCGGGTAAAAACGAGCAGAGCAATTCGAGCGTACAACCATTTTAGAAACTAAGTTCACTACAGTAATATCATTAAAAGTAAAAATTATTGGTTGTAACAAATGCTCAATCTTAAAGAGTAGTTGGTTGCTTATCTAATTATATGCACATCACAGTTATGCTCTTGCTTTGTCTTTTTTCATTACCAAATTACATAAAAAACAAGTGAATGATGCAATACTCGACATTCCTCTTATTGTCGACAACCATGATGCTTTCGCCCGCAACAAATACAACCACAAGACGTATGTAAAAAGACATGTATCAGGGGTACCACATGATGATTTACCTCTAATACAAAATACTGAGGTGTCTCTCATTTCATTTTGTTTCTTGACATGATTTGCTATCATACTCTTGAAGCCTTATAGATACAATCGCTGGAATTAGAACAAGTGATAAATAACATCAAGTGTACGTTTAAAGAGATTTTATTGATTAAAACATAAGCTACAAATGTAAGATTAAAATCAAATGAAGAAGAAATGCAATATGGCTTAAAAGAAACAATACACAATGAAACAGTATGCTCACTTACAATAAAATAATGCAATAAAATAATGAAATAAAAATTGAACACTGAAAAGAAATAACTTAAACTATTAATCACATTAGACTTCACACGTCACACGTGGAATGGATGATAGACAGTTCACGTGATCATAAAAATCAACTATGATTTGTTGTGTGGCAAAAAGATTCTAAGCAGAAACGTCAATAAAAGTTTAGATTTACGACAATTTTCTCCGATTTCATGTTAGAATGTTCTTGTATCCTTTACTTTTCATCTTAAGTTACAACTGAGTGGATCCAACCACGAGAAATATATATCTTCTATCATTCTTTACAAATGAGAATAATACTAAAATTGTTCTTTTGGCTTTTACACATGAGTATACATCATCAGTTCTTTTTTTTTGTTTTAGCGTATAAGAATTAGCAAGTAGTTCTACTGGCCACTGCAGATAAGAGTATTAATTTCTTTGATTTTCTCGAGGAGCTGAGATGGATATTTCAGCTGGAAGACACGAGAGAGGTCTGGACTGTTCCTATTTTTGTAACTTGCCAGCATTTTCAACTGGTTCTCATCAGTGCTTGGGTCGATGCCAATGACGAGAATGGTGTTCTTGTGTTTCAAGCGCATTGCTTCGACATTAGCTTTCTCTATATCATGGATTTTACCAGAGACAAGAAGGATTATAATGGTTGTAGAATCAACTTTATCAAATAGTGATGGTGTGTAGCCTGTCCTGATTTGATACAGCATACTGGAGATGTCGGTTGCCATTGTTTGTACAACAGCGCTACCGTACATAGCAGAGTTTTCAAACTCTTGCAGTTGTAACTCAGCACGACCACAACTTTCAATCATACCAACTCTAACATTACCGGAAGCAAGGTCAAAACCACCCCCAATCTTCTTTACAAATTCTGTGACGTTTTCTCTAGCTTCGCCTCCAATATTGTACAATCCAAAAACAATATCAGCTTTTAGTTTCTTTGCACATCCTATAACAGAAAATCGTTAATTCATAAAATATTTTAGCGTTGTCTAATGACGTAGTAATTCAATGTGGTATCATTTCATAGTTTAATTTGTAAAGGGAACCTATTTTCTATCGAGTTTAACGCCGTTTCAGCATAATTTGTGGCCATTTACAACAAAAAGCTTATCATAACTTTCCTGGACTATTATCAATTACCAGTACTCATCAAGCCTTCTGCAAAACCGGCAACTTTTAAATATGACATTTTATTGAAAGGAAATTGACATAGTCGAATTTTCATGGAAATGTTTAACCGGAACAGCTAAGGTTCGCACCAGTTACCCTCTCGAGACACTATCTATGAAATACTACACCTAGCAGACTGCGCCACGGACTCGGATAGTTGTACTATAGATCTTCATACAATTAAGTTCCAAGAGTAGAATTTGCGAATGGCGTAATGCCATGAACCATTGCTGTGGCTATTAATTTTATCAATTTAATAATAAGCTGGTGAACTTAATTTGCCATACTTTAATGTTTACCAGAAGCACCTATCGGCGTATCCACATCTCCCTAGTACATGAAAGACAACGATCAATGGTATCACTATTACAATTGTTAAATCATCTATCATCCAAGACAATCAAAATACATCGAATTATTAATACAACGGATACAGCAATCGCTTATCTTTTTATAACATTAAATGCTTCCATCGTTCAATTTTATAACTTTTACAGAAACTGTCGAACATATTGTGTCAAATCATAGAAAAAAATGTTCAATACAGGGTAGTTACACTATCTCAACATAATGCTTCTGTATGACGAGGACGGACTCAACAAGTAAGTTGGGATGTTACATAAATTTGCGTGTTGAAACGTAATATTTCAAAATAATCGTGTTTTACCAAGATGGTGTTAATAAAACAAACAATTAAAAACTAGATTTGATAAAGTCATAATAACGAGTTTAAGTCGAAATACTTTTCTTGCAGGACCTATCACCCAATGATAATCTAAGTATTAAGGACATAATCATTCTATCCAATCTGGTTGAATTTATTTTTAGATTTTGTTTTCTATAAACTTCTTTTTCATTATCAGGGAATGGACGTCGAGTTTTCGCGAGCATTTGTGCCGTTATTGCAACCATACCTATATATTTACTTGTATGTACACACATATGCATTCATATTATAATCACTAAAAGCCTTGTCTGTCAATTCTATAAATTTGAAAACAAAAGCTTGATTTGTTTGGCGAAATCTTTAAGAAGGCGAATAAAGAATTGCCGATATTTCAATAGTATCTTATTTCAATACGATTGCAAAATAGCATCACAATTAACGATTTTTCCTCTTTCAAATGTTTGCAAAATGCTACAGTTATTAAAAGTGAGTTATAATTAAAAATACGAGTCTACTTACGTGGTTGGTCACCCTGGGGAACTGAAAATATAAACAAAATGGATGAAATATTTCCCTGGTCATTGAGGTACTGGCTACTTTCAACCTGCCTCTGGAATCATACGTTGTTAAACAGCCCAACGACAGTGCAACTAAATGATACTTCATACAAATGTACTCTTTAAGACATGAATAAAGTAAAGTAATGAAATCACACATAATATTCAAGGAAATAAACAGAGCCAATAGTAACCGAAATTACCTGATTCCCAAGTTTGAGTGTATACCAAAGAACCACCGTGCAAAACCATGTTTTAAAATTTCAAAACTACTGTTGATATAATTGATTTGTCTAGATGATAGCACCACATCAGAGGTAAAATATGTTTGCTGATAATCATTGCAAGCATACATTTGCTGATTCTATTAGCCGTTGAAGTATGAAGTACGTGTTTAAAAACTAAGCTAAAATGTATTATCGTTTCATCAAATCCAATATCACAACGAAGCAACTACGACATTTTTACATTATGTTTTCACTCTCCCTATGGCCAAAACTTTGGCCACACTGCTTTTTAAAAATCTCCCAAGTTTAAACAAATCATATGGCAATGAAGAAAGATACAGTTTAGTAACACCTTCAATTTTTACAACCACTTATTACTTACCCTCACAAGTCTTGTAGGCAAGGATATTCTTGATCTTCTTCAAAGCCCTGTATCCATTTACTTCAAATGCATATTCATTATCTGACGCCATCTGTCGTAACTCGGTAGAGTCAGTCATGTTTCCAACACCTATAATAATATCATGAGGGTCAGTAAATCATGATATTCTACGTGCATATTAAACAGTTGCAGAAATGAATGACGGGAAAGTGACACTCGATGGATTAATGGAAGTCAAACTCAATAAAATAATTGTGTATAAAACGAAAGCAAATGATTTGATTTTGTATTTGATTTATCGCCGTCTTTAACTTCTTTATTTAAATTTACACCGTTAGAGCTAATCTGAAGACATTTCCTTTATGATTTCCTTAACCAGTATTAGCTAACTTATCAACAAGATTTCTTCTAAGACGGAATATCGATATTATATACGGAAGGGTATACCATGCTTAGGCCGGGTTTCGAACCGATGACGTTCGTATTTGAATTCTCGCACTCTAACAGTGCGGCACTGTTGCGGCTTAGAAATCATAAAATATTTAAGTATGACTTACCAACAGCAAACACATACACTCCACTTGCATGAACTTTCTCAGCTGCCTCAATTGTAGCATCTGGTACCCTTGATCTACCATCTGTTATTATTATACATATATGGGCTACATTAGACCGGGCACCATGCTCCTTGGTTAATACATCATTCATCATCAACTGTTGAGAAAAAAAACCGCTCTATTTAGACAAACTCTTGATCTATTTATATTTACCAGTATCCAGTTTTTTCAATGTAATGTTATTCTTCACATGTAAATATATATATATTAAAATGAGAGTGAAGCATAACTTAAAACAGATCAATGTGAATAATTCAGATCATACTTATACAACCCTTCTTACAGCTGTATGACATACACAGAAATGATAATATTACAAGAGAATGTTGCAATGCAATGATAACAACGATAGTACTCCTTATAAAGGAACCTGTCAATCATATACATGTATATATATGCTTCTTGTGGCAAGGTAAGGGTTTTACTAGACGAGGGAGTATCTTAGAAAGCTGGTACGGTGTGTAAGATAAAAGAATATAATAATATAAGTGATACATACCTCCAAAGCCATATGAGTATTAGTTATTCCTCCTGCAGATTTCACAGTAGATATTGCAGTAACTATATCTCCAACATTGCTATATTGATCTAGATAGAACTGAACATTGGCATTGTCACTAAACATTATCATAGCAACCTGGGAAATAACATTGTAAGTACAATTTATATATTTATTTATATATTTATTTGAGTTAACGCCGTATCAACACAATTTAGGCCATTTCACGGCGTCCAGCGCACCTAACCTAGCTTTCCTGGACCTTTGTCTATAACCAGTACTCACCTACCCTTCCACAAGGCCGGAAACTTCTCCATATTGTCTAATCAATGGAGGAAAATCGACATACTTGTCAAATTTTCATGGAAGGGTATAACCTCCCCGGTGGGATTCGAACCCGCATCCCCTCGGGCACGAGTATCTAAATCCCGACGCGCTACCAACTGCGCTATCGACCCGGGTTTTGTAAGTACAAAACTGGACTTTCAGTATTGTCACTCGCCATTGAAATAACAGCCTTAATACGTTTGTCAAGACAAAATAAAAAGGCATTATCATAGCTACTTAAAAACATGTCAAGAGACATTGCTTACAAACAAGTGTATATATGTATTTATCATCATAAACATGGATTTTTACATATTTTATTTACCTCGTAATAAACACTGCAAACGATTCAGACAAAATAAATTCCGTTGATGTGAAAAATCAAACAATTTTTAAAAGGAACCCGCTCATTTATTGAGTTTGAATTAAAAAGTATGATAAATTACTAACATAAGGCAAATGGAGCATTCGCAGATCATAAAATCTTCATGAATCGACAAGCAAAAAAGTGAGATGAATAGGAAATTCATATAGATCAATGTAGACGAAATTTTCGGTAGTATACGAGAAGTACATACGCGTGTTTTTCCTGAATCAACATCAAAATGACTGACAAGATCAGACAAGAAAGCTCTTTGTCTTTTAAAATCTTCTACCCAGATACTGGATGACATGTCAATGATAAATACAATGTCCGCTTCTTTACCTTGACATGCTGTAAACAGAAATTCACAATTATACAACCAACGTTTATATTAAGGCCAGCATAATACATTATAGTGCGTACAAAAAAACAAAACACTGTTTATAATAACAATACAATGAACTAACCCACGACGAGGGATGCCCAGGATGTCTTTGAAATAAACAATTGTGATATGTTTTACTTGTGTCTTAGTTGTTGGTGTAATGAAAAGCGTTCTACCATAAGAAACATGATTTACTAAGTGGTGGTGGTTTATCAACCATGCTAATTTTGTTAAAATGAATTACACAAATTTTATTTTCATTACTGCCTACCCTTGAAATGAATTGTCTCATTTTTAATATTTACCAAAACACGTTTTGTTTTTTTATACGCACTATAATTTAAATTACAACCTCTAATTATTGAAGCTAGTATTAACATTAACATTGTGTTTAGCGACCAAGAAAGGGTCAAATATAACATGATATACATGTATTACGAAAAACTACTTGGTATTGGACCTGATTTTCGTCAATGCTTCATTTTAAGCTAAATAACAGTGGACACGAATATACATGAATTTTATACTGCAACTAATAAGCTTTAAATTCATACAAGTATTATTTTATCTGTTTGGTGTACTGGTAACTGCAAAAATATGACATGTCTTTGATTTATTCGAACACTAACAAATAATATTATACTAAAACATTTCTTACTTATCACTTTTTGGTCAATTACATTAAGTTTACCGCATTTAAAATAAATGAATTCGGTAGGTTCTTATAACCATTACTATGAGACAGAACCAAACTCTTTTGAGCTTTAAACGATTTCAACGATCACATTCAGAACATTTGTGTAACAACAAAAAAAAGAAACTCGGAAATCTCCAAATTTCGAGTGTTCCGCTCGGTTTTCTGATTTCAAGGTTACGCTGTACATGTATACAGCATAAAATATAGCACCATAGAGCTTGGTTGTAATTAATGTTATTGTTATTAATTCACATAATTATACACGTATGCCTTTGATGTTTGATGTATTTCACAGCAAACAGTTTTTACCATACGGTGTATAAAAGTAATTTATACAAATTACATTTTTCTACTATTTTTGTCACAAACGAGAATGGGAATATACGTGAATAGGAAAATCACGTGATATATTAGTTGGGTGGGATGGTGACTCGCTTTGGAGTTCTATACTTAGCAATTTACTTAATGATTGTAGCCATACTTACATTCCGAGGCATCGTTAGGCTCTGAAAAGGGAAAATTCAGAAATATCAAAATAATTACAAACAATAGCAATACAGATAATAAATAGTTAAATATACTCCACTGTACATGCAAATATTTTTATAAAGGCTACTTGTTCAAAGTTTACTTATGGTACACAATTTATCAAATATTCCCGCTGAATTGAACATCAGTTTACTACAATGGTAACTGATGGAATTAAAAATTATTTCTTGCACTGTTAGAAATGAAACACGTAGACTTATAGTGTAAAATATAAATGTGAAACGTGTAAATAACCGAGGAGGGTTTTCGAGTACATCGACACTTTTGCGCTACGAAAGTAAATTCAATGTATAGCAGTTCAAAGTTCTCGGCCTTTTCCGTCATTGGTAAGAATATGGGTAAAAAAGTATAGGCAAACATCAAGAACAGCAACAGTCAAATACGCAGACCTACTACACTAAGACGTTTAGAAATGCTTCGGCATTTTCCGACCGTTGTGTCACGTTAATAACCGAACAGGTCCGAATAGAAATTAAGGAAAGTTAATTACCAGTAGAACTGGACCAGCTAGGTGTTGTGATCTCTTCAGTTATTGTTGTTGTAGTGGTAGTAGGTTCTTCAGTGGTGGTTGTTGTAGTGATTTCCTCTGTTGTTGTTGTTATGATACTTGTTGTTGTCGTGGTCGGTGTTGGTGTTGTTGTTGTTTTTATAACTGAAACAAAAAACAAGATAGCGAACATTTTTTTCAAATTTTACATTTTTACAAAGAATTTCAAAATCCTCAAACCTGTTACGTCACACGTTAGAATATTTCAATAAATGCAAGTTACGATGTTTCTGGTATATAGAAAGTTGCAGAAACAACAACACTGTCTTAATCAGAAACAAAGTTCAAAGGTGCACTGATGATGAATTGTGAACCAAGTGTTACAACTGTTGAAATCAACAGTAAAAGAATAAAGAGACAAACAAATGTCTTCCAAATATTCATGGACAAAATGTGAGAGATAACTGATCATGCAATAGCATAATTAAAACTTATTCGTGTAACGTAGTTTGAATCATTTGTCATGAAAATAAACTAAACACATGTAATGTTTATTTTGGAATATGCTCATATGAGTCCGTATTTTATTGGCATATGTGAATCGCTTGATCCCAAAACAGAATTTTTTGTCTAAGGATTTTTGGAAGATACTATACACATGTACATGTACAATGTACATACCTTCACATGCTTGTTGACTGACCAAACGTTGGAAATCAGTAGACTCCAGTGTGGCATATGTTGATATAAGGAACAGATTCTTTGAGAAAGGTGATGACACAACTTGTTCTAACTCGGCTTTATTGACCTGAAACAGATTTTAAACTTTTATTGTTAAATTAGATTCAACTCTCAGTGGCGGATACATTGACCCCGATTATTTAAATACTCCCTTATCGTACAATGTATTATTTACGGATACCTAAGTTTTATTGCCAGTATTTGTATCAATGTCATAATGAAGTAAAAAAGAACCACACATATGAGAAAATGGACAATTACTTGCTGACTTCGAAATTATGGAAATATTTCTTGAAACTTTTTTTTAAATCGTGAAATGGCAAAATGTCGGACCCAATTAAAGGCAAAATATCACGCCAAAGGTATATGTAGCAATTTAATTTATTCCAAAAGCAAAGTAACTATGTTTTATTGTATTTATATTCTTTCCCAGTAATAAAGACTCTTATATATGTACATGTAAGGAAATGTACATTAATTAAGTAAAATAATTAATTTATATACAACATAGTAAAATGCTAATTGCGTTCAGTAAGTATTATATTTAATGCTTAAGTATGCAAATACAATGTACATTGCTCATGTCCTCAGAAAGTTTGTTAAGCTAAGTATTAGTTATAACAAAACAATAATACATTTTCATTTGGAGAAACTTTATAGCCGTTGTATATTTATTTGTAGTATAATTCATATGCATTTGTACACAAATGGTTACAAAGCTGATACGAGTTAGATCAAAGCACTGGCGTGCTAGAGTAACGATGTTCAGAACTTCAAAATCACTATTTAACTAAATACCATTATTATCATTTATTTATCAAATGAAGGTCGGTAAAAGCTGGGATCTGAACATTTTAAACCATTAAGTCTGAGATTTTTCTCGCAAAGAGGCAAAAACATAATGTATAGTACAAAAAAAAACAATTCAGACGTTGCCCGCAAATGTTACAATTTAATTCGAAAAAAACCGACTATGTAAGCTGACATAGGCTTGGCATTTTTAAAATTATTTACCTTATCGCCTATTCCAATTCCAATAATCTCAATCCCTTCTTCCTTGGCCAAACTAGCTTGTTCAAATGTTTGTTGCGGATATGTGGAAGCTCCATCAGTCAGTAGTATACATATCTTTGGTACACCTTGTCTGGCACCGTTACCAGGGGCAAATAACTCAGTACGCATTGATAGTAAGGCGTCGTGTGTTAGAGTGGAGGATCCAGATGCATGGGATATATTCTGAACCTGAATTGAAGAAAAATACGTGATAAAGAATTGGGTTGAAATCTGGTATGAATATTGAAGTTGAATAGGTATTTGTCCAGCCGGATCACCGGATTCATTCTTATGCACAATGCCGGCAATTGCAAATCAACAAGCCCATAAAACTGTTCTTAGATTTTTTTTGACAAAAAAATGAAAAAGAGTAGGTCGTAATAAAAACCAAGCGTAATACAATCAGAATTATTTTGTCATTTGGACACGCCTTCTTTGTGAAGTCTCTTTCCGCGACGGCTCTGAAGTTCGCCAAGCTAGTAGTCAGGTTATGCCTGAATATTGTATGCACAAAATGCATAATGGTTTTAGCAATAAATTATTAATATGTTTAAGCTAAATTAGACGCATGTAATAAAACTGAACTTGTTGATAATTGCATGAAGTCTATATAAGGATATAGGTTTGTTTGGACTTGAATACATCTTATTAGACAACAGATAACTAAACAACTGCAATATGCTTTCAAAGAAGTTATAATTAAAGAACACAAAGAAAGAAAATAAATACAATAAAGTTCCACTGTTAGGAAATTCAAAATCGTCTGTCTCAATAGAGCGGAATGGTTATACAGGAATTTGCCTTCTCAAATTTAGCATGAAGGACATAAATGTCATCAAAAGTCAAATGCTTAAGCAATTAACCAAATGAGGGCGATTTAAAAGTGGAACTCTATCGTAGCTATATTTGTACATGTACCTGTGCTATCAAATTCTCTTTTGTTTGTTCTTCTGTGAAGAAAAACTCATGTCCAATATTGTCAGAGAATGTAATGGCGGATACTTGGGTAGCTTCTCGGCCTATATCCATCATTGATATCAGTTTCTTTACGAAGTCTATTTGTTTAATGAAGTTGTAGATCCATATACTAGCAGAACTGTCCACAACAAATGCAATGTCGGCTGGCTTCCCACATTCTTCATCACCTGAAAAAATTATCGTCTGTTAGAATCAACAATATGGCGCGAAAAACATTACATGTATTTGAAGGTCGCTCTCGACACGACCAACGACTATTTTACATCGATTGTGAACCAATTTCTTTCAACTTAAATTCATCACTCTTAAGTTCATATCCTTGTACTCCCGAACTAAGCCTAAGGATGAAATTTCTTGCTCAAGCAAACAACGAGGTAGATTTTGAATAAATTTCAAACCAACGCAGAGCTGGGTATCCATTTATTACCCAGTTCACCACTTTGCCTCGCTTACTCCTGCAAGAGGAGGAATGTTCGGTTAATTTTGATTTTTTGTCGCGGTAAATCATGTATTTAAGTCCTCCTCCAAAAGTTATGAAAGTTTTTGAAAATAATTAAACACCATCAATATGTGTTTTTCGAATTCAAAAGTATTTTAATTAATGGATTAGTTCAGTTTCAAGTTTTGGCAAAATAAGTTTTAAAAATACTGACCTTTGGCCGATAGAGCCTGTAAAAAGAGAATACGAAAGAATATGTAATATCAATAAACAAAAAGCATAGTTCTTTTATTTTTGTTGTTGCATGCTTTTATTCTGTTCATTGATCTTCATTATCGGCACTTATGCAATTTTAAATTGTATACATTATAGTGTCCGAATTTCGATTAGGCCACAACAAGTTGATTATATGTTCTATGGATTTTTCTGGAAAAAAATGGGGCGAGCGAGCGAGCGAAGAAAAAAAATAAAAAAAAGCTTTATTCACTTGCTTTATATAGCCGTTTGACCAAATTTTTATGAGCGAGCGAGGAAATAGAAATATTTTTTGTAAAATCCGTCAAAATTAAGGTGCGAGCGAATCCATCTATAGAACATATGATCAATTTGTTGTGGCCTTATATGAAGGCAGTTGTTTTATTATAAATTATACACGCTCGATGCCACTTTCCACGACTGCTGAAGAAGTACCGATAAAGTTTCTGGCTTAATATGTACAGTTATTAAATTACATATCAACATTTTTAAACTCTCAAAATCGTATCGAACATTTTGTTCTAATAAGCTGAAAGATGGGGTTTGATGAGTTACGAACTTATTCCAAACGTGTGCGAAGAATGTAACTATGGGGCATGCGTTAAAACGTTTTCTGACAATAGAGATTTATACTATTCAAATTGTTTTACCAATTACCATTAAAATGTTTAGAAATAAATTAATATCTACAAAACTGACATACCAGCAAAAGGGAAAACAGTACAGCAACCAAAGGTCCCTTCATTTTGGAATAAATCTTTCACAAGTAACATCTACTTTAAAACTAACCCCGTCATCTAGCAGACCTGTGTTATATAAGGCGCCATATGTACATGCATGATTAGTTCTACCAGTGGAATAATTAAAGATAATTATTCATATATTATACTTTGTACATTCCATAAAACAGTTGCATGGAATTATGGGTAAACAATTCTACTGTGTCCTTTTAAAGTGTTTGGACAAAATCCTGTTTTTAGGAGAAGCCAATTCACATTTAAGCATGCAAACATGCGACAAAAATAAATCTGGGCATATTCCAACATCAACATTAGTTAGTTTATCAGTATATGACTTAAATCATGTTAAATGAATAATATTTGATAATGGTAAAATTATTAGTGGTATGTATGATAAATTTTGCTCAAAATTCCATTTGTCCAAGAACTTTTGGAGGGCACTGTAGTAAGTAATACATTTTGGCATGTACACCATAGTTGGTGGACGTGATGAATGGCTTGTCTCTATCACAATTCATGACCACACAATTAGCTAGGTCAGTAGTGTGTCAGACTAAGAGTTCTAGCTTTGTGGGTTCAAGCAGTACCAACATTCCTCCATGGAGTATGGTCATAAAATATTTTCTATGGCCATTCATCCCCTTACCTCTGTATCAGGTAGAGAAAGTGTTAGCCACAGTCTAAGGTATGTGCTTAGCCTAAATGACTAAGAGATACTGTACATCAAAGATGTATGGCCCAAGTTAGGCACATGACAAGGGTGAACTTATTGGCATTCTTTAAGGCAGGCTTAGGGAGCGAGAAGTGGTGTGTTCGATCCCCACTAGGGGCACTGCTAATTTCCTTGTGAAAGAAATCAACCTACAGCTGTTTCACTCTACCCAGATGTAAATGGGTACTGTGAGGAATCGCCTGCATGAAGGTGATTTCAATGATCTGGGGATATAAATCATACAAGATTGTTAGGTCGGCTGAACATGTACATGTATAAGAAAGCAGGCTTTAAACAGCACTTGAACTTTTTTTACTTTAATTTTTTAACAGGTTGTAGATTCCCTAAAATAATAACACAAGAAATTCACAGTTATAATATATATTTATTAATAATAAACTGTTGTTAAGATAGGACTAGCAATATTCACACATATGACACTTTATATTGCTAAATGTAAATACAATACATAATTTTTAATATATTAATAAGAAAATAATAACTACATGTACATATGAACAAAATAAAAATGCCGGCATTTGGTATGGATTCTAATAAGTTCTGAACTTTAAACTGATTATACTGAATATTTTGTTATATAATCCCCATACATAAATACAGAATCTATTTTTCTCAATTGCGAGTACAGAAGTACTGTAGTGAATATCTAAATCAGTGGGGTTAATGTATGTGCTGCTTACTGTAGAATACCATTTAATAATATCAATGCTTTCAGGTATTTTTTCTCCTGACTTCATAAAATTTACAATCACAAATATGTGAACAGCCTGCAAAGTAATCACTGTTCCAATTACAAAGGGTGTGTTGCTGACTTCGGCATTTTGTTTCAGTTTGCCCTTTTTGACATTGGGGCAGTGAGGACAATCATTCGCGTATGAGCCTCGATTATAAAAATAATCATGTCTTCAATTATTTATCAAAAATTTTTACGCCCAAATATTGTACAGAAATATTTACCAATTACCGAGGAAAATTGAGTGAGTAATGAAGTTATGCTTTAAAACTGTCATTACAAGTCATTGTTAGTAATTAATGGTCACTAATTGATAAGATAATTAAAAAGATTAAACCAAGTTGAGATAATCAAAAATAATGTAAAAATTACTCTAGGGTAACAATATAAAATTGTTCTTACTAATAAAGAATCAATTTACATTTCGTATAATCATTTATAAATCATACAGTGCCCTCCAAAAATTCTTGGACCAATGAAATTTTGAAAAAAAACCTGGTCAGGAATACTGCAAGAAATTTAACTATTATAAGGGACCTTAGTCTGTTGATTCCCCTATGTATTCTCTTCAAATAGGTAGGTCCAATTAGTTGGATTACTCGGATTTAACCCTTACTTTTCAATGTCAATTAGCCAAACTTAATCTTAAATAACTTTTTTGTTAATTATTTAATTTGTTTGAAAATCAAGTTAAGTATTTTAAGGGCAAAGAACTATCTAAATTCCATCGCTTTTGTTAATATCCCTATTAACAAGAAAGATATTCGATGAAACATTGTGTTATCCTTACATAGGACTTCAATGATAAAATCCGAGGGTTTCAACTGAAAGGACCTACTTACCAATTGGATTGCTTCAGATTTTATCAGGGAAAGATAACTGACTAAAGTCTCTAATTAAAACTTATTCATGTAGCATAGTTTAAAATGTATGAATATTTCAATTAAAGTTGATTTTGGGATTTGCTCCGACCACTCTTCATTTTGTTCTTAGATAAATGTCATAAACAGGATATTATCCTAGGACTTCTGGAGGGCACTGTATATCAGATATCACATAGAAAATTATGTCAGAGAAAAATGTCAAACATTTATTACATTTTTTAGACAAAAATCTCAAGAAGTCAGAGAGTACAACAAGCCAAAGAAAAAACACCTTGCTCCAAAACTTAAAATATTACAATACATTGGTTAATTGTTTCTGGTTTTTGTTGGGTTTTAATGCCATAACAACACATTGTACAGGTCATATTAAGGCAGTCAGTCAATCACAGATCCTGGAAAAGCTTAATCTCTGGATTTAGCTGTTAACCTACTACTAGGCCCATACTCTCATCAGTGATTGACAACTGCCCTACATGATTAAGAATCATTGGTGGGAGGGAGAAAGGCCGTAGAAATAATTTCATGACCAAGCTCCACGAAAGTATGCCCTGCCTGGGAATTGGACCCACAACCCCTTGATCAGTAGACTTGTGCAATACCGCCTGAGCTAGCCGGGCAGGTCACAATTTAGTATTTATGCTCCTTTCAACTTTGCACCTATACTAAATAACAATAAAAAGTTATGTCTTGAGCTCAAAAGCTAGATTCACAGGCAGCAGGTACTTTTTTTGTGCGATTCCTTCAAAATTTTCAACAAACCCTCAATGGGTATTTTATTTAGGACTTTTTTAATAATTTTTTCACAATAATGCTTGGAACATCAATATGATGCCAAATCTGCATTTATATCTTGTTATGTGTACTATAAAGTAAATCTACAAGATTTGAATTTGAAAACATATTCTGGAATGTGTTGTAGAGTTAGTGGTTGATTCTGTCCATGTCATCAGTATATGGCTAGACTTATAGACTCCATCACTAATTTTCATCATAATTACAAACAGACCAAAGCATATTACATTGGCTAGTGCAATATTAATAAAATAAATGACATTTCACGCTATAATGACAACATGTAATTCCAATTATCATGTTTAAGCTTAATTCCACAGACTAAAATAACCTACAATGCATGTATACTTGTAGACTAGAATACCATGACATTTCAAACCTTAATAAAACATGTCATACCAACCTTCCTTTTCTACTAGACCAGAAAATTATATATAAATGTATTTTAAAGCTACACACTCACAGAGTATGTTGTTTATTTTATTGTCATATGCAGCCTGACCAGGACTTCTAACCCAGGAACCTCGCTAACAAGGCAAGTGCTCTCCCAACTGAGCTATCGGACCGCTTACAAATCTTTCTTTCCATATTGTGAACAGGTAAGTATCGTAACATTATGAAATTACATGCAAGTATCCATAATTGGGTTAAGACAACTAAATTCTTAATGTTTAAAGGTAAACTGGCCAATTAAGTGAGAAATACAACAAGAACATTCCATGGACAGCGCACTTGACTATTCGGGGTATTCATCTAAACGACAGCAACAACCAATCAAAACTAATGCTGGAGTTATGCGACTTGGTATTGGACCTTCATTCCTAACCCAGTTGACATGTGTGAAGTTTCAAGTAAATCCCTTCAGTAGTTTCAAAAATAAAATTGCACCAAAAAACTTAACCAAAAAAAATCTAAATATTAGAGGGCCATAATCTAGTTTCAAGTGAATCCCTTTAGTAGTTGCAAAGAAAAAATGTTGCACCTAAAAACTTAACCAAGAAATTTCTAAGTATATAAGGGCCATAATTCAGTCCAAATTCATGGAAGAGTTATGTTACTTGGTATTTGAACTCCAATGGTAACCCCGTAGACATGTGTATGGTTTTAAGTGAATCCCTCCAGTACTTGCAAAGATATAAAAAATACAAAAATCTTGCACCTAAAAACTTAACCAAGAAGTGTTACACCAATGCCAACGCCGACGTCCAGCTGAGTAGGATGACCCCACTATTCTTCGAATAGTTGAGCTAAAAAAAGTCAATAAAATGCACTAAAATCATCTATACCATAACTTTCAGAGTATATTTTTATACACAAAGACATTGACTTTCACAGTTTGAGTTGAGTTGTAGGTCATTTGGCACTAAAAATTGTCAGAAAAAGAACTGTGCTTCACTGATTTCATATAATTTCTATAATACAACTTTGAGTTTTAAAAATGTTGAAATTTAAGTTAAAGTCTGTGAACACATAGCTTTAATTTAATAACATGAACATATCAAAAACATAGCTGAAATAGTCATACACTCATTCTTTGGCAAGGTGATTACATTCTAACTGATATACTCAAAAGTACACAAGTAATTATTGATAACCATAATTATCAAAATTTGCAATTGAGGCTCAGTACTCATAAAGAAAATTAATGATAATTAGTATATCAATAATTTCATAAATGATACATAACTATGAAATAATGGCTGACAGAAGCTGAATGACATCACTTTAAATGAATGGCAAAAATGTGACATTAATTAAATCAAGCAACATACCATGAAATAGATATTATGGTAAGGAATGTTTCAGTGACTATTAGCGTCATTCATTGAAACATTATCAGATGCATTATGGGATTATGGATAACAATAAATAATGGTAAAATGTACTTTTATTGTATAGCTCGAAAAACAAGTAAATCTGTGAGCTAATGCTCACTAGTGATACCCCCGCTGTGAGAAATATGACTATCATAATGTAACTTTCATTTAACAAAATCTAAAAATATGCGACAAACAGAAAGTAGATGAGCAAGGAGCATGAAATCGCTTTACACCACATGGGACTATGGGATGAAGCAATATGCAAAGTATTAGAGTGCTGCATGTTATAGTTGATGAGAAAACTGCGACGGAAATTTTGGAACGGACGGACGCACGGACAAGGGTTTTTAAAACAGTATACCCCCCTCTTCTTCGAAGCGGGGGTATAATTAAACAGTATACCCCCCTCTTCTTCGAAGCAGGGGTATAACAAGGTACAAATTGATTTAAAACAAGATAAAGAAAAAAAACTGGATAGTGTAAAAATTTACAATTAAAGGTAATTGTATGGCTTGAAAAACAAGGTACAAATTGCTATATAACATAATATAGAAAGAAAATCTGAAAACTACATAAAAATATACAATTAAAGGTAATTGTATGGCTTGAAAAACAAGGTACAAATTGCTATATAACATAATATAGAAAGAAAATCTGAAAACTACGTAAACATTTACACTAAAAGGTATTTGTATGGCTTGAAAAGATAGTACAAATTGCTGTACATGTATAACAAAATATAGAAGAATTTAAAAAAAGAAGTTTTACGCTATTAGGTAAGTAATGAAATAAAGTTCAAATGTACAAATATACATATATTTCACCAATACACTATTAAAGGTGATATAAACATACACTAGCACTACAATGTAACAGCAAAAATATACAATAACATGATTATAAATTTGTGATGTACTTTATGATCACTCAGACTGGCACATAATTGCCAAAACGTTTAATTCATTGGGATTTGGGGCAATTGCATCTTTTCATAATGGATTATGTAAAAGCTTTGATCAGTCCCTAAATAAGATTTCAAGCAAACCTGGCAATTCACCTGACACTAGCAATAATTAAATAAAGTCATATGAAAATGATTAATTGACATGAATAAAGTCCATTATCAACAAATAATGAGGTGATATCTTAACATATTATACAACATTATAAAAAAAAAAAAGAGAGCAGTACGATACTTATATACACATGGCAAATATTTACAAATATAACTAAACATAAATTAAATGCAATTGTATTTCTGTGTCAAAGAAAAATTGAGACATTCATTTAGCACTAAAAAACAGAAACAGAAAAAAATGTCATGTGTTTGAACATGATACCACTTGTCTCTGACAGATCACACAGAAATATATATGTATAACTAAACAACAACAATAGCACCATATCAATCTATGTATATAACAAACATAACAAGGAATGATAAATGTATATAAACAAAAAAACATTTAAATAATACTAATGATAATAATCATCACAATGTATTAATCTTTTAATAGTCAAGTAATTTGAGCTGCAAAGGGACTAAATGCATTTGAAAGTATTTGAACTTATTTGATGAATTACTTGACAAAAGTATTTGATAAAATACAGATACATAAAAAAACTTCAAATGATGATATAATACATTCAACACAAAGTAGTAGATTTTTAATAAAATCACTAAAGGGACTTTTCACTATTTTGTGAGTATGCAAATGAAGAACATAAATTTCATTTCTAAACTAAATGCAACCAACAACAAATGAAGAGTTATCTTGAATTCAAAATATTGAGATTTTCCACCCCCAACAAGCCAGTACAAATAATCAGGGAGTGCTTGATTCACGAGATCTGAGTAAAAGGAGTACTCCAATCACTGCAAAATAGAATCAAATGATTCAGATCACATGCTCTTGGAGTACTCCCAATACACCTACCTTTTAAAAGGTGCAAACAGAGTATGATGGATTTAAGATAGTAGAAAAGATAATCATGTTCGAAAGCGAGTATTGGAAATGTTGCTTTTGTCCATTGAAGTGTTAGTAAAACATTTTTTTGGGGTCAGATCATCATCAGACTCTCTTGATAAACTGCTTTCATCTAACAAAAACAATCCTATGACTTTTTCCCTATATTTTCTTGTTCTGCTAAAGAATTGGGACATTTGGTTCGTCAATGCTCTAAGAGTACACTGAAGTACTCCGAGTAGACTGAATCAAATACAAAAAATCATGATCTATCCTATTGTTCTCTGTACTAGTACAATTCATTATAATGGTACATGTGTGTTTGTTCCACAGGAAAAACCCATTATTTTGAATTCCATATGCAGTCTACTATATATTATCACAGCATAAATTATGGATAATCAAGAAATATATACAATTGATAGAATGGATTCATTCAATCATGAGATTCCAATTTCAATGGATGATTTTAGAGAAATAGTGTCATTACCCTAGTTTCTTTCACTCCTCTATACAAAACACATGCAATATTTTAGATGGTTAGGGTCTGTCCCCCATTTCCTATTAAACAAGTACAAATGTGCACACACACTTTCACATTTCTAAATGGTAAAAGGCTGCCCCTAAATTGCAAGTATATATCCACTATCACATGGTATAATATATAAATGGTTTGAGGCTGTCCCTGGCCCATATAATACAACTATACACACACTATCAGATGGTATCATTTACAAATGATTAGGGGCTGTCCCTGGCCCCTATAATACAACTATACACAAACTATCACATGTTCATCATCTTTGAATGATAAGAGGCTGATCCTGGCCTCTTTAAAACAAGCATACACACACTATCTGAATTCTGATGTTATCATATATAAATGATAAGGGGCTGTTCCTGGCCCCTTTTATACAAGTATACACTTTCACATTCCATCTTTTCTACTATATTGATGATTCACTTCAACGCCACCCCATGATAACAATTGTCTATCAGGATTCTCATCCCAATTTGTATCAAAATGTAACTAAAAAAAATATAAATATAAGTAAAAATAAATCAAAAATAGATCAAGAAACTTGCTTGAAAAAACAGGTGATTTTAAAGTGTCTGGTTTATTGAACTGTCCAGTAAATACATATGCCAGGAGTAAATTCATACTGGTATCAGTTTAGCAGAGTAGTTTAATGACAGTATGACAATGAAATTGTTTAAAGCAGTATTCCAATATTGTGTAGACCTTAGGTTTAACTGTTGGAAGCCTTAATATAGAACTGTGTTTACTTTTGGAAGCTTTGATTTAGAACTGAGTAGATTAAAGTGATGGTATGTATATAACAATATATACATGTATGTGAATGATTAGTTCATAAAGTTGTAGGAGTTATTTCCCTTTAATCATACAACAATCTGCATGATACAGTACCCACCAAAAATTTGGAGACATTTTCAGATTGTAGGCCTGTTCAGTGTTGAATAACATTTTTTAGCTAAAATTTGATAACTGTTTATTTTGAAATGCTTTGCAGTTTCGCATTATTTTTTGGTGATCATTATTATTAAACAGAGACAACAAAAATAGCATAAAAACTTTGTTCTGGAAAATTATTACAATAATCATGGTTTTGGAGGCTTTATCTGCTGAATCTTACGAAGTGTTGAATTCATGAAATTTGTTTTCATTTTATAACAAAACATACTTAAATATATTAAAAATACTGTTTCTACAAAAAGAATTGTCAAAATTCAAGATCTGTAGTGAATTTCTTTTGTCTCCAAACTTTTGGTGGGTACTGTATGTATCACTCTTAGAGAACTTAACTCTAATCATATATTTAAATCATATGTTGACTTACTTTTCTAGATTTATGTTTTTCAACTTCCTTTCTTTCCCAATGTTTTTGTTTTTGCTGAGCTTGATAAGCTTCTGACCCACCACAGCCCCACATCTAAAAATATCATAGTAAAATAGTTACAACAAAGTAATGCCGTATGATTGGTTAAAATTGATCACATGACTAAAAAATTGTACTTCCAGTTTCTGATGAAAGTAATAGACTATATCTGGATTTCAAATATTTGGGTTTTCCTCTGCACCACAAACAAACTTTCACAGTCACAATAAACTGTTTGAACAAAGAACAACAGGATTTTGTGCTTTTCAGCAATAATAAGTGACAAACTGTGTACCGTCTGCACACAGACAGAAAAACCCATAAATTTGAGTTCTGAATTAGGTCTATTGATTTAAATACCTAATAAATATTCATATTGAACTATTTATAGAGGCAATATGTAAAAGTTATAGAACAAGATTTTACAAAGTAATATACATATATTATGTATATTGATAATATTATACGGGAATATCAAAAGGCTTGGATAGGAACTCAAACTTGCATAATTCCTATAGTCAGAGTCTGGGAGACTATTTAAGTTTCTCATCTTTTTCTATGTGCTGGGCATTAATACAATAAATACAGTACAGTACTACAGTACCAAAGCTTTATTGTAACAAATTATTATAAACTGTCTATGCTACCTCAGTCAATAAGCTTCAAGGCAATGACATGGTAAGAATCCCAAGTTATAGTCCTATCTAGCTTCCCTTCAATGTTTTAACCAGTTAAAACTAAAACAGTTAAATTTGTAAATATAATTTCTGAAAATTGACCAGAGAAAAATTCAATAATTTCACAGTCTAAATTTGGCTATTAATTATGATTTGACTAAATCCAACAATTGTTATAAAAGTGTCATCATTACCACAAATAAATTCTCTATGGTACTAGGTTTATAATCTCTTTAAACACTTATCATACTGTTCAGATCAACAATTTGTACAAGTACTTGGCAACATCCTCCTCATAGGTGGAACAGCAGGGGGATCCTGACCCCACCCCTAGAATTTGGAAAATGTACCTGTCGATTAGCTATACTTAGACTGTTTTTTAACATTTTCTCAGGTCATTAAGCAAGTAATATTGGCTGATAGCTATATTTAAACTGTGAATTTTTAACATTTTCTCAGGTCATTAAGCACAAGTAATATTGGCTAATATCTATTTTTAGACTGTGAATTTTTTAACATTTTCTCAGGTCATTAAGCACAAGTAATATTGGCTGATAGCTATATTTAGACTGTGAATTTTTTAACATTTTCTCAGGTCATTAAGCACAAGTAATATTGGCTAATATCTATTTTTAGACTGTGAAATTTTTAACATTTTCTCAGGTCATTAAGCACAAGTAATATTTGCTGATAGCTATATTTAAACTTTGAATTTTAACATTTTCTCAGGTAAAAATGCACATGTTATACTTACTTCTACTTTATGTAATTCACAATCTACACCATAATGTTGTAATTTATCAAAATCTTGTGGTATACTTAGTACATTACCTTTTCCAGTACTACCTATAAATATACCTTTAGGTAAATTACGATCTGATGTATTCCATAGTACTAATGCTTCTTTACCTGAAATATTATATATACATTATGTATACATAAGTAACTATTCAATTACCATTCTGATTTACCTAAATCACTTCAATTACTATAAAGATTATAGTAAATTACATTCCATTATCTTTCACATTTTAGTCGCCAGTACCAGCATCCCATCCTCTGGAAAATGATGGACATCAAAGAAAGACATGGTCAGAGAGTGTAAATGCTGATTTAAAAGAATACATTCATGAGAACAATGATCCACTAAACAGGGTTTTATGGAGACCATATGTTAGACAATCTAGTGGCCTGCTGCCTACCTCAGCTCTTGGTATGCCAGCAGCAGATGAAAAATATCAACAGGATTTGATTGATTGAATGATGGAGGTAGTTTAATATAATGTATCATTAAAGAATTGCAGTAAATTACCATATATTACCATTAATATTAAATTTGTGGTGAATTACCACATTTTGCCATTAAAACTGTGGTAAATTACTACAATATATCTATATTACCAGTAAGATTTTGGCAAATTACCATCATATTACCATTAAGATGCAGCAAACTACTGGTACTATAAAAATCATAACCTATTGGTAATTTGATATGACATATTCAATAGCAATAGGTTTATAGACCATTCTTCATCAGACTGATCCATTCAAAAATGGACTGCCCCCTCCATAAACTTACATTTATGCCACATGGCTGTGTTTTACATGTTAAAACAGATATATTACCTTTTACAACTCTATATACAGGAGATATTTGAATTAACTGTGAATTTTCACCACCAAGTCTCCGAGATCCTTCCCTGTAAAAATATATACTTGAATTATAACAATTTGAATCTAACACAAAATATCTAACATGACCATTAAAGCCTGCTATGCTGTCCTGATGTAACTAACCTATACCACGAGTTGCAACAGCGTCAAACCCAACCAAAAATACGTACTAGAGAGCTTCATCTCAAAAGGATATCAATTTGATTTATATCTCTGTATAGTGCGTACATATTGACCCCGACCTGACCTTTATGCAAGAATATTCATTACATTAAATACGAATGTAGTATTAATGCTCGATTACACAGTGACCGTGGAGATTATGAGTTAAAACACACAAACACACTTGTATAATTTTACGATTGCTGCCGAAGTGCAGGATAGTCGTGGTACTGACTTTCGTCGGGATATGTGTAGATAATTATTAGATGTAAATGTGAAAGGTCAGGTCGGGGTCAATATGTACGCACTATACAGATTCTTTAGTTTTATATCCCATGTAAATTTTTATTCTAGTTAAACATCACATTTTTCTAATATCAGATTTAACCATACATAGATAAATTGTCCAAATTTAATTCACAATCAAAGACAAATATGTGTAACTTATAATGATCTACATTCTACATACGTTCAGGGATCAACATTGACATAAATTTTTACAGTAGGTTACCTTGTTGTACAATCAGCAATATGTTTTAATTGCCCGAACAAAATGTTTACTAGCAGTAACAATTTGATGGAACTCCTATATAGGTCATCAGGGACAATCCAACGACCTTTTATGTTGAGCATTGTATGTTCTACATTATAATAATAATAATAAAGACTTTGAGGCTACAAATTTGGATAAATCCAATCTTCCAAGTGGGTCTCTATTATGCATATTACAAAGTACATGTATATACAATATTTACATAATGATGAATGGATTTAAAAACATTTGAAAATTAAAAAAATGAAGTTTGTGCAGCAGACGTGAGAAAAACATTGAAATCTACATACCTCCAAGGTACATCTTGAGCAACACAATATATATTTCTACCTTCAAATGATAGTAGTGTAATTGTAGGTTCTAGATAAGATGATACATGATGGCTGAATCTGTATGGAGAAGACAGAGTATTACGGTAATAGAATAACCTGTTTTAACTAAACTTAACCCTTTCAATGCTGAATTTCCACAATGGACTAGTCTGTCTTCAATTTTTAAGCCCATACATTGTCATAATAGGGATTTCAGGATAAAAATTGGACCATGAGCAGCTAACAGCAAAGAGCGTGGTCACCCGGCACATGTTGTGTTGGCTGACCTGGCTCTTTGCTTGATAAGGCTTTTCATATTAGGCTCCGGCATTGTAAGGGTTAACATAAGGCGTAAGACACTAAGCTCACCAAATTTTTCTTGGATTATGATCATGAGAGTATTTCTTAAGTCTTGCCTGTATACCATGGTGGCTTTGGGTGAGCATTTAGTAATTTAATTTGCTCAGGTTTTAAAAATCAAACTAACTAATTGTTAAAACCAAAATTTAATTAAATACGAAGTTAAAAATATATCCATGTTAAAAGATAAACAATTTCCAAGTCTTGGACCAATATTACATCTTTGAACGGTGCAGCTAAGAAAATGTGTTTAACTGAATGAGATAAAAGTTTATAGACACAAAGAGAGGGAATTACAGACATGAACTATCTTGTCTTGACCAGTCTACGAAATTAATGGGTGTCCAGTTGCCCGTAACAATAAAAAAAATTTCATTTGGACTACCAACAATTTCTTTCAGGCAACCAAAATTCTGCAAAAGAGATATATGGTGCTTTCTCTTAAAATGACCTGTTAAGACAACCACTTTCATATCCTTATTGCGTAGACTGCTTGACTAATCTGAACTAAAGGTAATCAAGAATGTGACTACATTTATTTGGTTAATGCTTGTTAGACTTCAGATTTAGATACATTTACAGTCATCGCAAAACATGGTGGATTGACGACCAACTGACCAAGAAAAATTTGATCTCATCCACACAGTTTTCAATTCATCACAATATGTCTGCAGTCCTGTAAGACTTGGTTTGTCCTGTAAAATTTTGATCTTCACAGGACCAACTTACTATCCAGTAATAAACTGTTGAGTTTTGCAGCGACTGCATTTATGACATATTTGTTATTTGATGGACCATTAGAATAAAATGTTTGTAAATCAGATACAATCTTAAAATATCAAGTTACTGTGATCTTTTTCTAGTTGTAAGAGTGTTGGTTTCACTTCTGTTTTCTTTCTGCTACTAAAATTTGAACACCAGATGCCCAGGAGGCGACAGTGCATAAATAGTAAGTCTTAAGCCCTGATTTTAAAAGAACAAAGGGGTCATATACATACATGAATACAGTCAAACACTTACCTATTCATAGATAGACCATGATTGTCACTGTCATATAATGATGTCCAACTTTGACATTGATTTAACCTTGCCTGAAATAGGAGAGTTTCAAAAATGAAAATAATGAACTTGAGGTTATTTTACTAATGATTTTTTGAACATCATTCAGTTTTACTAATTGGGTATGTTACTGAGTGTCCATTGTTTAGGCTCTCAGTTTAATAAATAGAGGAGGAAGAGTAGCAGAGCTTTCTATATATCCAATTGATCACCACAAGACAATCAGGAACAAATTTTATAACATTCAATTGACCACTAAAAGTCAATATTTCAAACTAAGGACATAAATAATTCATATTCAAATACTTCTTGCCTTAATCATGTATACAACAGAGTGGAGTTAGTAGAATGGAATTTTAGTTTACCAGCCAGTGGTGCTTTTCACAAAAATTCTTACGAAAAAAATCTTCGTAAGTCAGTTTCTTATAGTTAGCACTTCAAAGTCAGACGGATAATATATATAACTATGATATGATATTCAAAAGGTATACACAATTTTACACAATTCTATAATATGTAAAAATTGATAAGTAAAAAAGTGACCGTATAATTAATGTTTCTTGCTTTTGACTTACAACGACTTTTTTCGTAAGATTTTTTGTGAAAAGCACCACAGACTGGCAAGTTGGTCAGATACACTCAAAAGTGCACAACACTGAGTGGAGAGAGAACTGGCCAAATGTTCAGCTTAATGTAGCATATTTATATTTTATCATATAAATGAATTAGGTTAAACCAAGTGGACTTTGATGGTAAAGTAACAAACATTTTTTGTATATCTTGAGTTTAGGGCAAAAACGGTTGTAACTCTCTCTTTTTTAACTTGAGTAACAACCATTTTGCACTAAGCTGGTAATATACAGCCTTTGCTATAGAGATACAACAGTAACAAAAGCTCACCAGTTTCATCAGTAAAATGTATGATGTAAGTAATGGATTTTTAGTTCCTGCATCCTTTGGTTGTTGTTCAGTAGAAGAGACCTCCCCTTCTTTTTCACTATGTGTATATATAGATGGTAAGGTTGCCGATAGCAACCATAACATTCCCATGGTCAAACAATGTGTACCTTCTGAAAATCTCTCTAATGAAGGTACAACTACTGTTTCCTATAACAAAGGTTAAACAAGTAAATCTGTGAGCTAATGCTCACTAGTGATACCCCTGCCAAAATCTAAAAATATGCGACTAACAGGAAGTAGATGAGCAAGGAGCATGAAATCGCTTTACACCACATGGGACTATGGGATGAAGCAATATGCAAAGTATTTGGCTGCTGCATGATATAGTTGCTGAGAAAACTGCAACGGAAATTTCGTAACGGACAGACGCACGCACGAACACACGCACGGACAAGGGTAAAACAGTATACCCCCTCTTCTTCGAAGCGGGGGTATAAAAAAGTACACTTTAATTGATACTGTTCACAAAGTGACTTCAAAGATTTGTTAGGATTGATGCCAAATGAATCAATATAAATTTTGCAATATACATTATGATTTTTATTTTTTCTATCTAAAAGTGATTGGCACAAAGGAATCACCATTTCATCTTTAATACAGCAAATGAATCATTCTTCAAGTTTTGAAAAAAATCCTTTTCTTCAAGAGAATCAGGGCCATTCCTTAAAAATTTGGCTAATCCTAGTGATTATTCTTGATCTCACAAATTGGGGAAGAATCAGAAAAAAGGAGCAAGGGCACATCAGATGGTTGATGTTTTAAAGTAATTATTTTTGTATAGAGAAGAGCAAAAATCATGAAGAGAGAATAGGTTAAGAGTGCTGCACCCTGCCATTCTGCTTTAGAATATTCACTACCCAAGTATTACCTGATACACAGAATACTTTAACAATCCATACTCTTTAACCTAAACTTCAGAAATATTCTTAAAACTTGAATCTATTTACATAAAAAAGTATAAGTATAATCAATTATGAAAAATACTCACTAATTCTGAAGGCATTTTTGAACCAGTTAATATTGTATACACCCAATTATGTACACCATTAAACATATGTGGACAATGTTGATCCATCCATTTCTGCATTTCTGTAAATTTGATTTCAGTATTCATACCATACTGTAATGAAATACATACTGTATAATAGTGGTGGGACATCGACTGAAAATCGTAATCGATCATCAGTTGGAATCAGTTTCTGTTGACATTGCGATTCTTCAGATTATAATCGGTTTCTGATAAGTTTGATTTTGCATGCATGTTTTACTGTGAATCCTTATAAAATTCAATACAAGGAAATATTTTTTCTTTAGTCAAATGTGTCAAAAACCTAATAAAAATTAAAAATCATAGAAACCAATAAAAATAAATGATCGATTACCTAGTTCCCTTGACTAGTATAGTAGCTGTATTTTTGGAACTTGAACTAGATATATCAGAGTCCAATACAAGTCGGACACAAATGACATGTATTTCAAACATTTTTAATAACAGTTTAGATACATGAAAATATGTTATTGTCCTTAAATAGCCTATCCTCCTTTCTAACCGATGATCGATTATGATAAAAGTTTAATCGATTATCAGAATTGGAAGCTTCCAACTAGTCGTTAATTGATTATTCCCGATCATCGGTACAACACTACTGTATAAGTAAAAGACATCAGTCTTGTAGTTTTTTGGTAACAGATTACTGTAGAGAATGTTTATATCAAAGGCTACATGTGTATAATTTATCTATTTAGGCCACAACAAATTGATCATATGTTCTATGGATTCGCTCGCACATTAACTTTGATGGTTTTTACAAAAAAATATTTTTATTTCCTCGCTCGCCCATAAAAATTTGGTCAAACCGCTATATAAAGTAAGTGAATACAGACTTTTTAAAAAATTTTTTCGCTCGCTCACCCCATTTTTTTTTCAGAAAAATCTGTAGAACATACGATTAACTTGTTGAGGCCTTAACTAGTATTCAGGGAGAAAGAGTTAAAAGATTTTAACATCAACAAATGAAGAAACTACTTTAAGAAAATTAATGTATTGTGTAAATTTATTTGTGAACATATTAGTTATTCTATATATTGTCTCATTTTATTACTAAAACTCTACAGAACCCCACAATTTCTGTATATTGTCTAGTTGAATTTGGGCTGTTGGCCTTGATTTTCTTAAATAAAATTTGTCTTGTCTCATCTTGATTTTCTTAAATAAAATTTGTCTTGTCTCATCTTGTATCATTTTAAATACTGTATATCAGTCATAGTATAAACCCACTAGCTAAGAAAGTTATTTTGGCTAGTTAAAGTTACTTATTTTAACATAGTTGAGCAGACACCTGAGCTGGCAAGGCCAAAACATGGAGGAATCTAATAGAATCCCTCCTTCAATATGAAAAGAATTTTGAATCAGTCCCTTGATGAAAACAACTCACCATACTTTGAACAACAGCATCAAATATTTTATCATCTTGAGCAATCTTACTATATGGTAACTGACATGATGATAATGTCAAGGCATATGCTATATGTACCATCTTTAATGCATCTGAAATAATACAATCTATCAGTGGCGCTTTTCACAAAAATCTTATGATAAAAATCATCATAAATCAAAAGTGAGAGACATTACTAATGTAGCAGATGTATAATACGACACTTGTACTACCTTGCCTTCAAGCTAGTTTTTATGGCGACGTGGTAGAGTGTCGGCTTACTACTTGAGAGGTTGTGGGTTCGAATCTCAGTTCGGACCATGGATTTTTAGTGGCTACATTTGGCGCCTAAGGTTAATAACCCACAAGGAACTGTATAGTTACATCCTTAGATTGTTCCACACTTATAAGCGGAGTAAAAAGACTCCCCAGGGAGATTGATAGATAGATACCAGTAGCCCAGTGACCAGGGATAATAGCTGTAAAGTCGGTGAACGTGCGTAAGCATGAAACTTAGACTATAAAATGCAATTATTTTATTTATTTTATAAAATTTCTTTGTAAAGATTAGCACTGTCAGTAATCGCATGATTTTGTTTTGATAGGAAGTACTACAAAATGGCGAACTATGTCACCATCTCAGGTGTTGTTGTTTTTTAAAACTTTACACAGAAAACTGTTTTACCTTGATAAATCATTAAGCCCAAAGTACTTCCTATCAAAACAAAACCATGTCGAGGGTTGTCCGCAAGACTGTAGCAACTCACTCTATAATGCAATGCACTCATTACAGTCTGGCCCAACCCTTGATGTGATAACCAACATTGGTTAGGGGTAATACAAATTCTAATCAAGAAATGCATGTATTTACCATCATAGCTAAGATGTTCCTGGCCTTGAGCAAACAATTTAAAGTAGTATTTATGTTGGTCTGCCTCAGAGAATAACTTGAGGACCTCTTTACCAGCCTTCACAAACTGTTCACAGCTGATTCTGTCTTTAACTTTCTCTGAACTATGATGTCCTACTGTAACCATTTGACGATACAGTAACTTTCCAAATACTTGTAAAGGTCCATGAAACACATTCTACAAAATAGGAAATATGGAAACTTTACACCAGTTCAAAAAATTTTAGTAAAAAAACAAAAAATGAAAAATAACTTCAATTTCAACTCATAAAAGATCAATATACAAACAAGTTTACTTCCAAAATTTAAAAAAATCATACTTTTTAAGGGACCTATAAAGTAATAATACAAAAATTGAGGCTTGTAGCGTTTATTTTCACTTTAAGGGGCAACTTGGCAGGGTTCCCTTTAAGTGGAAAATAGTGCCAACAATAAGATAGGGAGGGTGGATTCAACATATTTAAAATTTCCACTATGGAAGCAATAATTATTACATTTGAGATTTCCTCTGACTTAATAAATGGCAAAAATGAAATAATAGTACAAAACAAAGTACTTTGACTTTGACTAATGACTTTGTGGAGAGGGGAATGGGGTCTAATTCAACCCCAAAATTGTCTGAAACAAACGTTTTAAATTATTTAGCTCATAATAAGCCGTACAGTGGTTTTGTTAACATACAGAAAAGAAAATAATAATATTTCAGTTATAATAAGTTCCAAGTAAAACTTGAGTAAAGCTCATTTAAACCAATAACAAGATATGTAATGCGGAAACCACATCTAAGCCAGAATGCAAAATTACAAAGGAAAATAATCCATAATAAAGCCAGGTAGAGTTGTGGTTACTTTCTAATTCTGTTCATCAAATGGTATGTTATCATTGTATGAAATTTCATAAAGATCTGACAATAAATGGCAGAAATATATGGTAAAGAAAAACTTTAACGCAATAGTTAACCACACCGGATGCCCGACTGCCTGCCCGACCACCCAGGTTTTGCCAAACTATAAGCCAAATCTTTTCATTGAAAATCTAGTACAAAACAAAAACAGATGGAAAGTTGGATAGATGGAAATGCCATCAGAGTTAAAGCATAATGAAGATTATTAAATGTGCTTCAAATGTTATTTGGGATGGAAAGCACTAAGAAATAATTTACCTCAAATGTAGTTCTAGTAATTTCACCAGGATGTCCATTGTCTGATTCTGCAGTCAACTCAAGTTTCTACAAATAAAAATTACATAAAAATGTCACTAGCTATGAGGTTGGGGGTCAAACAACCAAATCATCCATATCAATTTATAGTACAACCATGAAGTATAACAAGTATCTGTCAGTTATTTCCCCTTGTATACTCTTCAAATAGGTAGGTCCTATTAGCTGGATTCCTCAGATTTTACCCTTACTTTTTAATGTCAATTTGCCAAAATTAATCTTAAATAACTTGTTGTCAATGATTTAATTTGTTTTAAATTCAATCCAAGTATTTTTAGGGTAAAGAACTTTCTAAATTTCACCACTTCTATTAATATCTTCATTAACAAGAAAGATACTAGATGAAATATTTTGTTATCCTTACATAGGACTTCAAAGATAAAATCCGAGAATTCCAACTGTAAGGACCTACTAACTGTAGTTACTGTACCAATTGGATTGCTTCAGATTTTATCAGGGAAAGATAACTGACAAAAGTCCCTAATTGAAATTATTGCTTTTATTATCACATTACCATCAGTGTAAATGATATATGCAACTCACTGATGGATCAACTGATGGGTATTTATTTAACAGCAGATTTGACTGCAAACATTATCTATGTAACAAATCTTAATAATTTTAATTGTATAATTCCAAAGTCATGTATTTAATTTCCTGTCTGTACATTAGATTCATGAAAACCAAAAGGGAGCACTTAAGAGCTATGAGTAATGACTGAAATTCATTTTCAATTTTTTTTTAAATATTGTTGTTAAAAATAAATTGAAAGGTCTTGTTGAGCGTAACACAGTAATGATATTGTTTTAATCTGTCCAAGGAAACAAAAGTAATGACCTTTTTACTTTTTTCTGCCAAAAATTGTCTGTCTGTCACCATGGCAACAGAGATTATTACTTCATGGAACATTAAGTTGTAGGTAATTGATCATTGGATATTGATGTCACAAGACTTAAACAAGATATGTATATAACGGCAAAGGGTACATAAATTTATTATTTTTAGTATATTGCAATAAAATGGTTTTACCGTCTAAAAATTTCAAGCCTAAATAACAAAGCAACACACATTTGTAAGTTCTGGATTGGGACCAGATTTAGATTTTAGCCATGAGTCACAGCTAAAATATATAGTATGACTGAGATTGAAAAAAGTGATCATCTCAAACACTTAAAGCAATGGACAGAGTCAATTGTCTATCTACTTTTTATTATGGCAAAGTTCTTAGGAAGCAAACACATTTTGGTTATTTAATGGCGTTCAGGACACCTAACCTAGCTTATTAAGTCTATAACCAGTTTTACCTACCCTTCCACAATGCTGGAAACTTTTCCTTATCCTTTTCCTTATCAATATATCTTGTTAATGGAGGAAAATTGACATAATTGTCAAATTTTCATATAAGGGTGTAACCTCCCTGGTATGGATTTAGTCATAAATTATTCTATATTGTTTTGTTGAATTATTCTGGGACCGGGACAACTCAACCCGAAGACAAATCAACCCGGGACAACTCAACCCGTAAGTAGGGACAACTCAACCCGTGGACAACTCAACCCATATGATATATAATTAGTTATTCATCGCAGATAATATGTTTTAACTGTTAAATTTGATATTGAGTTAAAATTTATCGCTAATGAAAGGTATTCAAGTATGAAAATAATGATGACAATTTTAACCTAATGTTTGCTAATTAAATTGGAAATACATGTATGTAATTAAATATATTGACAAACAAAATCCACAATATATATAAATAAATAAATAAATAAATAAACTGCCAGACAGTTATAGACTAACTTCATGTAACTTGAAGAGCTATTTTTACTGATTTTTACCTGAAATAGTTTCTCTAGTGCTGGAACATAAGCCGATGATGGAAGTTTTCCACTTGATCTTCGTCTATCATTTGAATATGGACCATTTTCTGGACTAGAATGATTACTTGAATGAGAATTCCCCATTGTTTTGATTTGTAAGTTTTAGTTTCCGGTTAATTTGTCATATTACCGGAAGTAGTGGTAATGGGCTTACGGTCATTTCTCCACTAAGTCATTTCTCCCCTGGTCATTTCTCCACATTTTAGTAGTCATTTCTCCACTTTTTAGTAGTCATTTCTCCACTTTTATATATAATAGGTTTATATAAGATATAGGTATGTTATTGAATTATGTTCATGTTAATTTTGTAAATAAAATTCATTTTTGAACTAAAAAAATATGATTTAGAATGTTTATTTAGTATATTATGATAAATCAATTGTATTATTATATTGAAGTGCAAATTAAAATTTAATTTTGCATGTTATTTAGTATATTACTTATGATGTATTTTAGTAACTGACTAAAAATGAAATATTTTGAATATAAAAAGGAATGATAATCTTGCTTGTAAATAAAATAAAATGAGTAAATCAATTTGTTCATTGTCTTTTTAACCACACAGTTTTGATAAAAGTTTATTGTATCAATGCGTGGAAATAATTGTATAAATCACTACATACAAATTGCCTGAGTTACTTCAAGGAAAATTATTATAAATATTAAGAAAATTGTATTAAATACAACTGTTTATTGAAAATAAATGATGAAAAAAATGTACTTAACAAGTGCAAATAAGAGCATGCAACCACTTTCACATAGAATTGATTTGATTAAACACATCACATACAATGACACTTCATCAACCAACAAAATATTTGTATAAAAACATGCTTAAATAATATCAGTTGGTACTTTTAATTGATATGTTTCAATATGACAATCCGTAATAAGGGTAATTATCACATTACACAATAAACCTATTATAATCCTATTATATATAAAGGTGGAGAAATGACTACTTAAAAGTGGAGAAATGACTACTAAAAAGTGGAGAAATGACCAGGGGAGAAATGACTTAGTGGAGAAACGACCTGCTCCCGTGGTAATGGGGTCTCCCTAATTACCGACAAGAAACGTCAAGAACCGTCAAGAACCGTCAAGAAGAGAAATTTATTAAAATAGCACAATAAAATCATCATAATGTTATTATTTTTATAATATTAGTAAAAAACAATGTAATATTAATGACTTAGATGTTATTTTCACGAGGAAAAATGAATTTATGACCACCGACAAGAAATTTATATCGACCGCCGAATACGCGAGAAAACCGTCAAGAGGATTTACATACTATACAGTACTGTATAGTACTAGAAGATAAGTCATTATTGCTTATAAGATAATTCTATGTAATTATTACTTTTTAATAGGTTAAGATACCGAAATTATACTTTATTTTTACTAAATATACTTTAATCATTGTAAATACTTAATGATAGAGGCTATAAAGCGTTGATTGCGATTTGCCGTCAAGAAATCATAGATTAGGAATTACCGACAAGAAACGATCGAGTGGTTAAAATGATATAATGTATACAGTGCGTCAAGATATCATGCTTTTAATTGCACTTAACACAAGAATCAGTCTATGGAGAATGTTTAGATAATTAATGATTTTAAGAAAATTAAACCTATTTCGACTCCTCATTGAGTCTCATCAGGTAGTGGCTCATAACTTTATACAAAGAATGAACAGATATCCCCACTATAAAAAATCATATTGATATTGATAATGATACATTTTTATACTTTTTATTGACCAGTATTTTTATTCATGACGTACTCTTTGGCAATGGTTCTTGTTACCAGTTTTAGGACTCAATCATAGCTTGCTAAAGCCGTTAGCGTGAAAACCTAGCTTTCACACATTTTAATGCTCAAAGCCTTCACAGATACCACGCGTAATTTTCACGGCTTTAATAATTGGTTAAGCTTATTAAATCATGGCTTTAAATGATTGAATTAATGAGATTAATTAACAATCACACTTTTGGAGTGCACAATTCAAACACGCGTTGTCTTCATATATTTTAATTATGTCAAAAATGTTTGAAATGTTACTGTGATTGTGGTAAGGCATTAGATTTTGCACAAATTCTGTGATGAACACTATTACGTGAAATCGTGAATGTAACATAAATTTTGTTTATAAATCTTTTTTTATGAATGTAACATTGGTCAGTAAATCTTACTCGGATTCAACAGGATTATATAATTAACGGACATACATCAAATATGATATAAAAGGTAAGTCATCTCTACTCGGTTTGAGGTGTAATTTTTGAAACATAATTGTCGGTAACGTGGCTTCAGATTTTCCTTGTCGGTATGAGTTTTACTACTTCAATTATGATTTAGAAGTTTGTATGAAGCATTTATAAATTATTCATATTGAATATACATTTTAAAATTCATTTAGTTGATTAAAATTGGTATTTTTCTTTCTTGACGGTACTACATGAATCTCTTGACGATTTTACACGAATCTCTTGTCGGTATAACTTTTTTAAGTCACAGACATAAAACAGTTCATAATTAAATACCTGTTAATATCAATTAAGGAAATGTATATAATGATTAAAATAAGGTTTTAAACTTAAATATAACAGTAAAATGCATTAACTGGACTAACATTGCTTATTACTCGGTCAACGTTTGGGTTACGATTTCTTGACGGTTTTTACGCGAATCTCTTGTCGGTAACGTGGTTTCAGATTTTCCTTGTCGGTATGAGTTTTTTTAATTTTAATTATGATTTAGAAGTATGTATGAAGCATTTATAACATGATTAAACTTAAATATATATTCAATTTTTTATTTATTTGATTAAAATTTACATTTTTCTTTCTTGACGGTTCTTGTCGTTTCTTGACGGTAAATAGGGAGACCGGTGGTAATGGGTAAAATTTAGTGTAAACGTTTTCGCACGAAACTCTCGCGCTCGTCCTCTTGAGCATTTTTTTTTAGTTTTTTTATCCAGAGAATTAATTATATGACTCTGGTTTCATCATTTGGTCATTTTTTCATCTTATTGAACATTTAAAGTCCACATAATAAGCTATTAACGCAATTATTTCACTAGCGTCAAGTATGTGACGACCACAACATCGTCAGCGCTTTAGACCATACCGCATTTTCTAGTGTCAAGAAGTAGGACGTATCTGTCAGAAACGTTCTGCTCTGTGACACGGACAGTGGTGAGACATAATCGAAATAAGACAATTTCTGAATGGTTGTCATTACGTTTAAGTCTTATATTCTTGTTCAACAAACTTATCTGGATAATTAATTAATGTGAGTAGAGCAATACCATTACTAAAACTTCTAAGTCTTCTTGATTTTTACATTTTTGTACCTTGTAGTGTACTGTACAGTGTATTTCGTATAATTAATCAAAAAACAACATTGACTCATTTATATAATTAATTATATTTTGATGTCATAGTTATAATGTAATGGCCTATTTAATGTTTCATTTTAACGGTTGATCCTTGTTTAGCCTATATTTACTGGTATATATAGATTATAGAATTGTATAAAAATATATGTGACTAAATATACATTATACATGTATATACTTACTCACTGTCTGTAGACCTCTAGAAGTAATTCTTTATTCAGTTCTAAGCACATACCATCACTGTTAGTTGACCATTACATGTGTTTGCTAATTGCTAATATAGGAGCAGTGGTCCAGTGGTTGGAGGTGCCCTTTTGGGATAAAGATGTCTCAGGTTCGAACCCACTGGGGGTAATGCTAAATTTCTTTAGCAAGAAGTTTATCTACAGTTGTTCCATTCCACCCAGGTGAAAATGGATACTGTTAAGAATCGTCTGTCTGTAGGTGATTCCAATGATCAGCAGTTATCGTACAAACTTGTAAAGTATAAAGTATCTCATAGCTTAAGCTCCACAAAGGTCTGTATGAAAGTATTGCACAGGAATTGAATGCAATACTTCTGTAATGAGAGTCAGATCTGACATCAAAGTACTGGTAATTTACAAGGCTTGCTAAAATAACTGGTGAAATCTTTAACCATTTAAGTATGTATATTCACAGAAATATATATCCATACATACATGTATCTTGTATATTGCAACAATCAAATGAATAGGACAACTAGATAAAATGCTTTTAGACGAACAGAACCTACGTCGATCTACGTTATATCACTGAGAGTCTTAATCATTTTCGTGGGGTCGCGAAAATACGTTACTATTGCATTTTCACTTGTAAATTTCTTTTTCATCATCAATAATGTACACTGCTTTATAAGAATACAAGTACATTAGTCAATTTTACCAGAAATTCATGTTATGTCTGAATTGTTAACAATATTAATGATAATGTCAGTTATGTTTATCTTAATCATAGGCATTGGTTCTATTTCTAAAACATCAGTTTTAACCATTCTTGTTTTAATGCTTATGTATAGTACAAATCAAAGAGCACAAAACATGCTGATAGTGGGTATCAAAAGGTGCTGTATAGTCTGATTATATGTATGACATTTTGGCTTTCAACAGACATGTGAAAGGTCTTCAGTGTACAAAATGCTATTAAAACATATAGAAATATGCTGTCATAAATAGACAAAAGCATAGAATTATTTATCAAATATTTAAGTAAACAACAAAGTCATTGTCATTGAACATGTGTTTTCATAGAGAACTAGGTATGTTCAGCTATTCATATCATCATCCAATGAGACAAGGAAAAGCTCCTATTCAAGTTCTTTGTTGCGACTATATTTTTTGTCCCGACTTAAATTTTGTCGCGAAAATTGGCTCAAAGAAAAAAAAAGCCAGAGCTAGCCCTGTATATATGTTATCTTTATCTCTGGTGTTCATTTTTTCTTCTTACATCTATATATCTAGACAGAGGGAGAAAAATGTGTTTACTATTTTTATATATCAACAATGATCCAGACGAGAATGGCTACAGATTAATTCTTGCTAACAATAGAGATGAATACTGGGATAGACCTACAAATACTGTAGACTATAGAGATCATAATCAATGGATTGGAGGTAATAATGATACTCATCTTTTATTAAGGAAATGATATTTGTTCTTGAGTGGTACCGTAAGGGGTCAGCATCTTATATTCAAAGTTTTTCTAGCTCGAGACAGTCGGGGTTCGACACTGACTGTTTTTACCAGGGATCCTTTATCAGTTGTTTAGAAATTCCTCCTTTATGTTAGGGATTCCTCAAAACAAAGACACTGGTTTGAATAAATTGGTATTGATTGTTATGAACTATTCATGAAAGCTCAATTTCTCATAAAACAGGGCAATTTTAAAGGGATCCTGACAGAATCCCTTGTTAAGAATCACTGGGATTCCTCCCAAGCTTTTGGGATCCTCGGAAACCCACAATATTCCTCAATATGAGTAATGAGTGATAATATGAACAGCATAAAGGATTAGAAATAACTATAAAATTTAATATTTGCTTAATTAAATCTCATTTCACCTTTAATCATGTTAGTGGTCATTTAATTATCAGGTGCCGATCTTGAGCCAGGTAGAGAAGGTGGAACTTGGCTAGGTATATCTACAAATGGTAAAGTGGCTGTTCTACTTAATATTCTAAGTAAACTTAGACAGGATGCTAAGGGTAGAGGTAATACTCAACTTTTTTACTCGTCCAGTTCACAGGCGACCGGCACGGCCGAAAAGCAAAAACACTATAAATACATATGTACCGGGTATATATAATGTTTTTGGTTTGGGACCGTGCCAGTCGCCTGTGGTCTAGTTTATGGTGGGTTGAAGAATTTCCCCAAGACAATTTTGACAGTTGCCTACAAGATTGTACTAACTCGCTCTTTATCGCAATATACTTACTACAGTGTTACTGGCAAGGCTCGAATTTTGTTGGTGTTTGTTCTTACTTGAAATTGTGAGATGCTCATAAGAACCTGGTTTAAAGACCCGGTGGCAATCAATTTTGTAAAATTGTTTGCCTCTTTCTGTTCCATCCTAAAATCCCCTTAAGTTTACGTTTTCATTGTTTGTAAGTGGCGT
Organism: Mactra quadrangularis; assembly: GCA_025267735.1. NCBI lineage: Eukaryota > Metazoa > Mollusca > Bivalvia > Venerida > Mactridae > Mactra > Mactra quadrangularis. Next base: position 36,397,855 of record CM046305.1, on the reverse strand, counting down.
TCTTTTTATATCAGAAGTGTAAAATTATGAAAACATTTGACTGTTGCTATTTATGATGTGTTTTTAAAACTCCCTTTCTGTATTTAAATTAATTTAAACTTTTTGGGGGGTGAGCAGCAAAAAAAACATTTTGTATTATAGTTTGTGCAAATTAACCTTAGATAGATAATTAATATATTACAATTGGTAACTACACTTTTGTTTATGGTTCAGTGTATCAATCTATGAAATTAGTGGGTGTCTAGTTGCCCCGGACAACCAATTTCTAGTTTGGTCAACCAAAAATTACTTTTTGGCCCACCAAGTTTCTACAAACAAGATATAGTGCTAACTTCTAAAATGCCCTGTTCGGGCAACCTCTGTCATACCCTTATTTCGTAGAACAGTGATGTATACAAATTATATTCAAGTTGTATTATTTTATCAAGCTATACTATTTCCTCATTCCTTGTATTGTCATAATTATATTGATGTGTCATTGGTAAACCTGTCTACATTCCTACACATGTACGTTCTTCTCTATTTACGTACAGTCAGGCTAGTTTTGAGACAACCTTTTGATTTATTAAATTGATTGTATTGCTATAAATGTTGGTTTTTTTTCATTTTATGCAATAAAGTTATGTTATGTTATGTTATTTGTTCCATGGTATGACCTGGGATGACCTGGTCAAGAGTAGTTGGCTAGAACTTCATATGGTTGACACCAACCCTCAGGATGCCAGATATGGAGAGAGAGACTCCAATCCAGACAAGCCTCACCCATGTCAAAGGGATTAATCAATAGCCTGTATAAACTAAAATGCATGATGATGATGATGATGATGTATGTGATAGTAAAAAAACCCTTTTTTAAACCAGTTCGTATGGTTGACTCCCAAAATCAAAAGACAAATGCCTCTTTCTAATGGCAAACCATTTTTCTAATACCTTGTATATACAGGTATTTACCGATTTTATTATTAAAGAACAATGTTTTTATTTTAATTCTAAACTTTTCTTTTCAGGGTCTTTAGTCAGAGATTTCCTAACACAAAACATAAGTCCAGAAGAATATACACACAAAGTTACAGAATCTGCTCATCAACATAACCCATTCCATTTACTTACATTCGATCTCAGGTAGTGTATTCTATGTATAACATTTACTTATATTTGATCTCATGTAATGTATTCTAAGAGATACATTCACTTATATTTGATCTCATGTAATGTATTCTAAGAGTAACATTTACTTATATTTGATCTCATGTAATGTATTCTAAGAGTAAAATTTACTTATATTTGATCTCATGTAATGTATTCTAAGAGTTACATTCACTTATATTTGATCTCATGTAATGTATTCTAAGAGTAACATTTACTTATATTTGATCTCAGGTAGTGTATTCTAAGAGTAACATTTACTTATATTTGATCTCAGGTAGTGTATTCTAAGAGTAACATTTACTTATATTTGATCTCGGGTAGTGTATTCTATGTATACCATTTACTTACTTTCAATCTCTGGTAGTGTATTCTATGTACATGTATAACATTTACTTATACTTGATCTCAGGTAGTGTATTCTATGTACATGTATAACATTTACTTATATTTGATCTCAGGTAGTGTATTCTATGTAAAACATTTACTTACTTTCAATCTCATGTAGTGTATTCTATGTACATGTATAACATTTACTTATATTTGATCTCAAGTAGTGTATTCTAAGAGTAACATTTACTTATATTTGATCTCAGGTAGTGTATTCTATGTACATGTATAACATTTACTTAAATTTGATCTTAGGTAGTGTATTCTAAAAGTAACATTTACTTATATTTGATCTCGGGTAATGTATTCTATGTATAACATTTACTTACATTCGATCTCAGGTAGTGTATTCTATGTACATGTATAACATTTACTTAAATTTGATCTTAGGTAGTGTATTCTAAAAGTAACATTTACTTATATTTGATCTCGGGTAATGTATTCTATTTATAACATTTACTTACATTCGATCTCAGGTAGTGTATTCTATGTACATGTATAACATTTACTTATATTTGATCTCAGGTAGTGTATTCTAAGAGTAACATTTACTTATATTTGATCACAGGTAGTGCATTCTAAGAGTTACATTTACTTATATTTGATCTCAGGTAGTGTATTCTAACAGTAACATTTACTTATATTTGATCTCGGGTAATGTATTCTAGGTGTAACATAGTAGTACTTACATTCAATCTCAAGTATTGTATTCTATGTATTAGATTTACTTACATTTGATCTCAAGTAGTGTATTCTTTGTTTAACTCTTACTTAAATTTGATCTCAGAGAGTGTGTATTCTATGTTTTGCATCAATTCATATTTGATCCCAGGTAGTGTATTCTATGTTTTATATTGATTTACATTCAATTTCATTTAGTGTATTATGTGTTGTACTTTTACATTGGTCCTACATTTCATTACATTGATTACAGGTAGTGTCTTGTATGGTTTGTATAATATTTACTTACTGGTGTATGTATTCGATCTCAGGTAGTGTATTTTATGTGTAAGAAATAAAACAATTTTGTATATACTTGTATATAGTTATGGAATATGATATAGACATAAACATTTAATGTGCCAAACTTAGATAACTAGTGATTTGGCATAGTAAATGCATCCAAACCACTGCATGTGTTTAATTCTATGACAACACTTGGAAAAACTGTATGTTAACGAAGTTTTAATTATAACTGTCATGTTTTTGTTTAATATAAAAATAATAGATGACGTCACATTAAATATAGTGATAACACATACATCTAAGGAAGAATTAAAGTTTGCTTATACCATACTTTCCAGTATGTAGTTATATAAAGATGTTTTCTATTTTACAGAGATGATTGTCATGTCCACAGTGTAACATTCAATGGTGAAACAAAGAAGAAAACTTCTCCACCAGGTAAACATCACTAGTGTCAATCTCGTACCCAGAGTCTAGTAGGATTCTTGATACTAGCCTCTGGCACCACACAGCTAATTTCAGGAATAAAACGTTATAATTTTGATATCGACCAATCAGAAAAGCGCCATCTGGTGATCAACCAATTCAATTGTCGCTTACAAAGCGCCTTTCTCTAAAGTTTAGGATAGTGATAGTTATTTCTGTAACCAAGGTAACACATAATCTAGGGTCTGTCTGCATAAACATTACAGCAGTCCTGCTGTTTTATGGCTTCAATCCTTTGAAGGTCCTATGAAGTCAGATCAAGAATCCTGATAACCTTGGGGTTCGAGAATGCACTAGTGTATAATTTTTATCATTTATCAAATGATCTTACAATTGTCCTATTTGTAAAAATATGATATACTCCTGTTTAGACTTCAATAGGTCTCTTTCACCTTAGTTTGGCATGGAAATAAATCTGTACTAAGTATTTAATTCTGTCAAAGGATGTTTATATAAAACAGGCTCCAAACTTGCTTAAGTCTTACATTTGATGTTGTCAATAAAGTTTTGTCTCCAATTTGCTTAGTGATTATTCCAGAACTCAGAAAAGGGCTTGGTGGCAGAAAAAATGGGCATGGCCTATATGAGGTTAAATGTCTCAAATAAACTATTACTGCATAGAAAAAGGCTAAAAAGGGCAGGGTGGAGAGAAAAAGGGCAGGGTGCAGCACCCTGCTATTCTGCTTTGGAATAATCACTAATGCTTTACATTGTATATCTAAACAAAACGTATAAACATGCATTTGTAATTACCAGGCCAGGCAAACTTTCGTGCAGGTAAGTCACGAAATGATTTTTTACAGCCATTATCCCTCTTACCACCAATTCTAAATCATGTTGGGCAGTTGTCATACACTGACGGAAGTTGCGCCTAGTAACTGGTTAACAGTTTAATCGAGAGATTTAGCCTTTCCAGGAACAATGAGTAGGTTGATACGCATGATATGACCTATGGAGTGTTTTGCTACAATGTTAAACCCAACAAAAAAGTTCATATAAAATACATGCTTATACCAATTGTTAGGTTGCCATGGTGCTGACAATGGGAAAGACATGGATAGACCATGGAAGAAACGAGAAGAAGGAGAGAAGAGGTTTTCAGATATTGTCAATAAATATGGAACCATGAACCAGAAAGATCAATTAGTGGAGAATATTTTAGATTTATTAAATCATACAACACAGTAAGTAAGGCCACAACAAGTTGATCATGTGTTCTACAGATTCGTCTGGAAAAAATGGGGCCAGCAAAGAAAACAAAATAAAAAAATCTTAATTTAGTTGCTTTATATTGCAGTTTGACCAAATTTTTATGAGTGAGCGAGGAAAGTTAATTTTGTTTTGTAAAAACTGTCAAAATTAAGGTGAGAGCGAATCCATAGAGCACATGATCAACTTGTTGTGGCCTAAGCATTTTTATTGTGTATCTTTAACCAAAACGGGTAACACTACATTTCATCGTAAAACATCAATTTAAAACATCAACAAAATAGAGGATATCCTTCAACTTTTGTGTTTAGTAGATCGATTTTAATTTAATATAGTGAGGTCAGCAAACATATTTTCTTATTAGGAATGATATTGCTATAAGCCACAATTTAAATTGTCAATTCCTGAGTTCACAATGTAAAAATAAATTATACCAAAATTGATGAATATTCTGTTTCTTAAATCATTTAAATGCTTTTTGTGTTCTGATAGAAATATTTTTACACAAATGTAGCACAAATCGTATCTCCAATAATTAAGATAACCCTATTCGTCTTTAAAGATGAATTCATTTTGTAATTTGACATTTTCACTTCAATAATGTATTACAGTTATTTACCTGATGAAAATTTAAAAGAGCAACTCATTGAAGCTGGTCACAATGTAGAATCTCAGCCTAGTAAAGCAAGAAGTTCAATATTTGTTTTCGCTCCTACAATTAGATATGGAACTAGGTAATTATTTGAGTTCTTTTTGTTGCACAGGCTACTGGCCTAAAACAGTCACCCCAAAAAATATATTGTATACACACATATGTATATACACATGTAGTATATAAATGTATACAATATTTATTTTTATGGGGAGGGGGGGGCTGTTTTATGTTTGAAGTCTGTATTTTGCTGTAATAGATATGATGGTGGAAATAAGATATGCAGGTTACTGAGGTTTACTCATCATATCTTAGAACAGTCTGATAAAAACCTGTTCTCACAATCACACTCTCATATTTTACAGCCAGCTTTAGGTTACCTGTTTATGGGGGTTGGTCTAATGTATATTCAATGTCTTAATCTACATGTATGTCTAAGGTCTTAACTCTTGCTAGTGGACTTTTGATTATCGTGCAGGTGTGGGGCATTATCCACGTCAGTGGGCCTCCTTCCAGGCTTGCTGCCCACATGGCATTTCTCACACCTGATCTTCAGGTGTCTACGATCCCTCTCTGTCAACTGTTTCCAAGTCATCTAGGGCCTACCAGGTCTGAGTGTCCCTGTAACCTGTATGGTAGTGGCTGCCTTGATTCCCCCCTTGGATCTCCCTACTTCGTTGTAGTAAGTAATATCTCTGTCCATATGCATTACCTTTCCTTATATGACATTATAATAATCAATTGGTAATAACTTTATTAGCAATAACATTAGCGAAAGTATTTTATACATTTCAGAACTAATACTGTGATACTAGTTGACAATGGAAATAACTGTGAATATGTAGAAAGAACTCTTCAAACTCCAGTTGATAGTGAGAATCTTCAATGGGAGACAAAAAAGTTACAATTCAAATTGACCGTTTAGTTTTAACACGAGAGTAAACATGTGCTCTTTTAACATATATACTGATGTAATTATCAGCCCAGTTTGTGCAGTTGGAAGAAAATATTGCTGGAAGGAAGCTACAAGTTTAAATCGTGCATCGCATTCATTCTTTCAATATATATAATGTGATACGTACCACATCTGAACCTCAAGAAAATGTTCTGAAAATTGTATTCACTTCCTCTTCAAGACTATTATTAATTTTGTATACGATAAATATATAATAATACATAAGAACTACATGTATGTACTAACTTGTATGGAATCACTAATGTCAATATTATAGTTTGATTGAATATGTTTTATTGCGTGTAATGTGTCAGAGGCTGGTGAGCTATATGCAATACACTTATTTGAATATTTGTATTATTGCAATGGTTTTCATTTTTCTGACTAAATATTTATGTATTCATAACGCACCTAAATTAGAATTGTTAAAATTGATAGAAAAAACTCATGTTTAAACATGGAATGTTACACTGTTGCCATGACTATCATCTCTTTAGAAATAAATACAAATCTGAAATATGGCTTGCACTTCAAAACATTTTAAAGTAAACTCACTTAAAGAACTTTTTGAATCTGTGCCATCATATGCTATACTTAACTTTTTGAAGGAAATAAATGTTTATAATAAGATATAGAGCTTTACATCATTAATATCGTTTGAATTAATAGTATCATTAATTGCTTTTGGCGCGATATGTCCTTTCTGTGTTGGTGCGCCGTAAAACCCAAACAAACACACAAACAAAACATCACTATACAAACATATGTGGTGAAATTTAATAAAGTCAATTTTGTCATGAATAAAAAAGAAAATTTGTTTCCTGAGAGAAAATGATAAATTGATGGAAGAATTCCAGTTACTTAGGCTCAAGTTGACATTTGAGGTCTTAAATTTAGTTTGAGACATATATATCATGTGTACAAGTATTTAAAAATACCTGGTAAGAAAAACATCATGAAATATTCAATAGAATACTATTTTGTAACATTTTTAAGTGATGAAACGTTTCAAGTTTGTTAATTTATTTCTACATTGAAACAGGCTAATGTACTCTAATGGTAAAACTCTTGATGATTCCAATAACATTCACAGTCTATTTAACAATGATGTCATAGATTATAACTACAAGTAGATAATCGGCTTGCTTTGAACTGGATTTTGTGTTAATGTATCTCAGATTTAATATAAAAATCTCGCTTACGTAACTTGTAAATTAAGTATGAGATGTCATTTAGAGTGTATAGATATATCGTGAGCGGTTCCAGGCTTAAGTAACTGGTAAATTAAGTATGAGGTGTCATTTAGAGTGTATAGATATATCAAGGGCTGTTCCAGGCTTAAGTAACTGGTAAATTAAGTATAAGTTGTCATTTTAGAGCGTATAGATATATCAGGGGCGATTCCAGGCTTAAGTAACTGGAAATTAAGTATGAGGTGTCATTTTCGAGTGTATAGATATATCATGGGCGGTTCCAGGCTCAAGCAACTGGTAAATTAAGTATAAGGTGTCATTTTAGAGCGTATAGATATATCAGGGGCGATTCCAGGCTTAAGTAACTGGTAAAGTAAGTTTGAGGTGTCATTTTAGAGTTTATAGATATATCGGGGCCTGTTTCAGGCTTAAGTAACTGATAAATTAAGTATGAGGTGTCATTTTAGAGTGCATAGATATATCAGGGGTGTTTCCAGGCTTTTTTTCTAGTGGGGGTCCAAACATTCAAACCACAACCACATAATACACTGTAATAAAAACTCAAAACTATTTGATATTAGTTAAACACAAGGGTGAGCAAAGTTAGCCCGTGCTACTTAAAATGGTTTAATGTTCAAAAATACACTTGTAGACAGGTATGTTTTTGAAAATTTCAGACGGGGTCCGGTCCCCCTGAAACCATCCCGCTAGATCCGCCTATAAGATAAATATTTGTATATTGACAGGATCATTTCAAATCATCAAAATAGAAACAAGCACAATTAAATACACACAATGTACCAGAGAAGAATTACAAACGATGATAACTATATATGTCTTTTTATAGTTATTTTTGTTGATTTATGTTTTATCATTTTTCCACAATCCTATTCATCAAGGAACCCTGGTCGGTAGCGCAGTTGGTAGCATGCCTTGATTTCGAATCAAGTATCCCGAAGGGGGTACGTAATCCAACCCAGGAAGTTTATATTAAGTTATACCCCTCCATGAAAATTTGACAATAATTTATAACCACCCGGGTGGGATTCGAACCCGTACCCCCTCGAGAGACTAATTTAATTCTACTGTATCCACTGCCCGATCTCTGGAATGTAGTGTGCCACAGGGCAGCTGCCTTGGTCCATGGCTTTACCTCACGTACGCTGGAACGCTGTTTGATGTGATTCCACCAACCATATCTGTCTATGGCTTCGCGGACGACCACATAGCTGGTAAACGATTTCAACCAACTTCTGTGACAAACGAACAAAGTGCAATTTCACAACTGGAGGAATGTGCCCTATCTATTAATGACTGGATGAACTCTAATAAACTCAAAATGAACACTACGAAGACAGAATTTATTATGTTTGGCAGTAAAACTCAACTTCGCAAATGCTCCACTAGAGAGATTGTCATTGCTGGTGATGTTATTCCAAGTGTCAATGTTATAAGATATTTAGGTGCATATTTAGATCAATACCTAAAATTAACAACACATGTTAAAAACAAATGTAGGAATGCTATGTTAAACTATTTAAGAATTAAAAATATTCGGAAATATCGTACCCAGGAAGCTACTAAAATTTTACTTCTATCATTAGTGATCTCACATTTAGACTATTGCAACGCCATTCTGTTTGGTATTTCAAAATGTGACATACAGAAAATGCAGCGTATCCAAAATATGTGCGATTAACTTGTTTTATTACGTGGAAAATATGACAGTTCCAAAGATTCGCTCTTTGAATTACATTGGTTGCCCATCAAAGCCAGAATTGATTTCAAAATACTGTGCACAATGTATAACTGTTTAGTTGGAAAAGTGCCTGATTATTTATTGGAACTTTTACACAAACCTGTACCAAAAAGAACAAATCTTAGATCTGTTAACAATATGGAATATTGCTTTGCTGTTCCTTTTAACAAACGGAAAACATTTAATGATAGGAGTTTTAGTACTGTGGGTCCAACTCTATGGAATAAATTACCACTGTATACGTCAGTCACCTTCCTTAGATGTATTTAAGAAAAATGTCAAAACTTATTATTTTAGTGACTTTTATTCACTGTTTTAAACAGAAAATTGATTGTTAAATTAAATACTGTGACGCAATAGGGTTCTTATCATATTAGTATTTGTTTTACCTAGATATATATGTATAAACTTGCAGAAATATTTTATTATATTTTTAACATCATTGATTATGTACTTGTAATTTTATTATGTTATCTAAGACATTCGTTTTACATATGCTTTATACTTGTACATATTATTTTACTGTTATTCATTTTTATGTCTATTTATTATTTTACTGTAAAACGCCATTGAATATTTTAATAGAAATAGGCGTTTCATTAAATAAAATAGTTTAGTTTTGTTTTTAGTTTAGTTTAGAGACTAGATACGAAATCCCGGCGCGCTTACAACTGCGCTACCGATCCGGGTTAAAAAGTGTCCATAAATGGCATAGAATTCAAATTACATGTATACCGTTTACAAATACACCGTTTAAAATTTGAGTCTGTTTTACATGTACAGTAATGATAATTAAGGAACTACAAGAGAAATACGATGAAGGGAATTATCTCGTAAAGTTAAGTGCCATCGCTTTAGCGATAGCGCCCAGGGTAAAATATATACAGTGTCCTCCAAATGCCCTCTGACAAAATCTTGATTCTTAGGTAAACCGATTTACATTTTCCTCATAAAAAAGGAACAAAAAGACATCTGAGAAAATTCTGTAATTAATAATAATAAGGTCCTTAAAACATTTTTTTGAAAATATGTTATACGAATAACTTCAATTATAATGAAACCCATTCGCCGATGGCATTATTCTTTTGATAGCGCAGTTGGTAGCGCGGGGATTTGGAATCTCGTGCTCCGAAGGGAGTATGAGTTCGAATCCCACCCGGGGAGGTTATACCCTTCCATGAAAATTTGACAATGATAATTTTCCTCCATTTATTAGATACATTTGTAATATGGCTCTTATATTTTCTGGAAATTCAAAATCGTGATTTGTGATGTAGGGACACTGTAACAAATTGGTTTCTGTTCCTGTACACATCACTTCGTCCATTAAAATATCGTTTGTGAGAGTGTTTGGTGCACCAAGGGGATAAACTACGGTACCATCGCTGGAAATAAAATACAACGCAAGTGAACACAAACAATATGGGAAGATCATTCGTACATTTCAAACAAATAGGTCAGCTGGGCTGTGTTTAAAATGCGCTTAAATGATACTGTACAATAAGTACCTTTTCGTATTCTATCGAGATTAAAATGCACTTGTAACCCGAACAACCACCCTTGTGCAGCGTTTGGGAAGTGGAGTTAAAGCCTTTTACCTTCCAGTTCTCTTCGCACTGTCGGTGACTGTACATAGATAATTTTGTCTTCGTGTCAAAAATAGCGGGCGCTATGCGATATATAAGGCATGTGAATGAAGCAGGGATGGTATCAGACAACGAAATTAGTGGGTGTCCGGTTGCCTAGGAGAACCAATTTCTAGTTTGGCCAAGATTTTCTTTAGAGCAACCAAACATCTTCTAACAAGATATAGTGCCAGCTGCTACAATGACAATTGGCTGTTCGGCCAACCACTTTCATATCCTAATTTTGTAGACAGGATGGTATCCTTCGAATTCTTTTACTGTATGGAGATTTCACAAGGGATTTCCTGGGCACAATGACAAATTCCAAAGCTATTCATAGAGCATGGTTGCAGGTTAAAAATGACCATTGTATTATTTTAAGAGACATAATTATTTGTTTTGCAACATCTTATTACGCCTACCTGTATCCTAATGATTTACACAGAACGTTAGCGTTGGCTTCTCGATTCCAATCTGTCTCCCAGCTATCGTCACAAATGGTACCCCATAAGCCACTCGTGTAAACAAAACCATATTCTGTTATTTCATTTGAACCAGTGTGAAGATTGTTATTACATAACTTGAAAGAACCTGTTTCATGGCACTGAAAGTAATACACAACATAAACTACAATGGGTTTTTTTGGGGGGGTGCTATTTTAGTGGGGTTTTTTCGTTGCATTCCTCAAATGTACGAACCTTAGTTTATATCGCGAAAACGTAATATAGACTTTTTTCTCATGTACATAGCGGGATAACCTGTTTAAAAGCCGTTTCACGCCGATAAGACTTTCCTTACACAAAGAAATAGTTCCATTATACAAACAACGATTTTTGTCATAAACTGTAAAGTTAAAATTCTGATAACGTGCGTACTTTCAAGACAATATTGTCTCTCTTGAAAGTTTGTATTATATTTACGTTGTATTTATTTTTCGGCGTAGCTGTCTAAACTGACATTCGGGATACCCATGTCTATTTATAAAATCTCATTCAATTGGACAAATGCCAAAATAACGTTAAGAAATGTAGAAGAAACCCCTATTTCTATGGGTTAAAAATAGAAAAATAGGCGTCAAGAACGGAAAAGAGTTTCTCCGTGTTTGAGTGCTTGTAAAAACTAATACAACATATCGTAGAAGAGAATACATTTTAATTAATATGCGTCCATTATGTGAAAACATGATAAAATACTAAAACTTACCTCAAAAGTCTGTGCATATTTCACATTGATGGCACATGTAGTGAGAGATGATACGATACCAGAATTCAAAGTACAGATTCCACTTTCTTCATTATACGTACAAGACTTACACTGTCCTTCAGTCATACAAACCATAAAACAATGAGAAATACCCGATGTTGCCAGGTAACGAAGTTCAGTTCCATATGCAAAGCTGTTGCACAATAAATTCACTTCAGAATTTTTTACGTTAGTTACAATTCCAAGTGTTAGGCGCATAACATGAGCCAGAAGAATTAACAGACAGTAGAAAGAAATTATGGCAGCCATATTTATGTCTAAATAGGTTATAATTTCTTCAAAATTATGAAAATATAAGCAGTACATCAAACACTTTCTCAGAAAAAAAAACAGTTGCTTTATGCCAATTCTCTATTTTTGTTCAGATTTTAGCTTTTCTATTGATGCATCCGATATTCTTTGCAAAAATGTCAATTCCAACCTCTTTAAAGAATTTTGACCGACTAAATACAATACACGTTTATTTGCCCTGCAAATCTGAAAATCTAGTCGACTGTAAACTGTTGTATAAAAACGGAAAATCTTGTATACGTAACCGACAGAATTGGCTTGTTTGAATTAATTATTCATAATTGTTAAGTGTAATTTTATATCTGATAATATTTTATCGTTTATCTCGCAATACTTTGATCGACTGATAAGTAATAAATCACGATACAGACAGTATCTCATTTTGTTAAAGGCCCATGTTCTATGTACATTGATTTTGCATTATTAATAGAACAGAACAGAACGGTTTATTTAGAAAAGCTTGCTAAAATGATTAGATAATAACAGTAAAAAATACAAATTTCATTTTCTGATTACATTTACAAATATCTATCTGATAAATGTCTAGAAAAATAAGTGAACAATTTCTATTGCTATCCAGGTTTGATATTAGTCTATGAATATGTATTCACTATGAAATAGTTCCTTGTTTCAAAGACTAGTCTGAGTAAGATGAAGAAGTCCCGATGATTTTATTAATGCAACGTATTTTTTTTAAGATTTCCATACTATACAATCCCACATATAACATAGTTTAACATATAAAATATACCAGACTATATTACTTGGAATGTGTACACTATGTTAAACAAAATAATTCAAAGATAGAAATGATAGGTAATTTGTAGGTTAGTACAACAGTTACAAAGATTATATAACTAAGACAATATATGAAGGGTTAAACAAAAAATATTCAAAGATGGAGATGAGAGTTAATAGGTATATCCGTTTAGGTGGACAAGTACTTTTTATTATAACAATAGTTATATTTTGTAAGTTTATAGATGTGACAGTGTAAATATAAAAAGCTCAACAAATAAAGCATATAGAAAGAAATGAAAACATTTATCCTAACCTTGATAGTCTGTTTCCAATGGTTAAAAAAATGGGTTCAAAAAAAAATTATACTATACTTTTTTATAATGGTTTTATTTTGAACTATGGACCTTGTAGTTAAAAAAAAGTATCATCCTCAATTTTTCATGTCATTATTTCGGCGGCCATCTTGGATTTCAAAATGGCCGCCATGAAAACAATAAGTATACAATATTATTGTAAAGATGCTCATAACTTTTTTATTAATGCTCAGATTTTGTTCATACTTGATCAAAATGACCACATGATTAAACCCTTAAATTTTAAATATCTAAAGATGACTTTGATCCTATATGACCTTGACCTTCAAGGTCACATGTAAAATTGTATCATTTTGATCGAATGTATTATGTATACATTCTTTTTTTTCTGAGTTTTATATTCTTTTGAACTAATGAATGGTTTATTTCATTGTTTAATCATTCTTAAACAGAAAAAGTATCCTTCTCAAACTTTCATGTTATTATTTTGGCGGCCATCTTGGATTTTAAAATGACCTCTATGAAAACAATGCATATACAATACATGTATTTATGTAATTTGTTCATTACTTTTTTATTTATGCTCATGCTGTATTCATACTTAGACACAAAACCTGCAATGATAAGCCCTTACTTTTGGAAGGTATATATGTGACTTGATCCTATGTGACCTTGACCTTTCCCAAGGTCAAAGGTCAAAATATTGCTAAATTTGATAAAATATGAGGTGTATACATGATATTTTTGTGTCACTAAGGTTCTATGGAACTTATAATTGGTTTATTTCAATGTTTGATCATTTTAAATCAGATAAAGTATTATCCTCAATTTTTCATGGTTTTATTTTTGGAGCTATTCTTGATTTCAAAATGGCCACTTAAAAAAACAAGACTACATGTGTAATCATTAATGTAAATAAAAATCCTTATTGTCTAATTTATTTTTAGATTGTATTGATACTTGGACACAATGACCACAATACTTAGCCCTCAAGTTTGGGAGATAAAATGTGACCTTGATCCTTTATTACCTTGACCTTCACCAAGGTCACAGGTAGAACTTTTGCTCAATTTGATCAGAGGAATCTTGTAAACATGATTATTTTACAGTGTCGAGCATTCTTTTGAACTTAATAATTGTTTTATTTCAATGTTTTATCATTTGGGAAGAGGAAATATAAAAATTTATCATACCCAATCACTCATTGTATTATTCTGGCAACCATTTTGGATTTAGATGCGGAAACCTTTGTAAGGCTTTAAAGCGTTAACATATATTTAAGGATTGAAATAATAGAAAATAATAGAAAACTGACTTTCATCGAAAAATAAATGTCATTTTGATGATATCTAATTTGCATAAGTGCTGAAGTGTAACTATTAAACATATTATTAAGTACATGTACATGAATAAAAACCTTAAATTTTTGTATAGACACATAACGTTGAGCCATTATGACTTTGTCGATGAAGGTCTTATGTAAAAAAATGTTGAGGGAATAGTTTGGTTGGTATAATCGGAATATCGCTTATTGGTTTTTTAATACAAAAGTTTATTCAGCCTTAAACATTTGAGTTTGCAACAGTGATGTGTGATTTGAACTGTCATGATCAGGAAAGGGATAAACTTATGTGGTAGTTTCAAAGATCTAGATGTTAAAGATCGTTTTCAATGTATTGGTTTTACTATAAACAGGCATTATCTTATTTACATTGGCTACCTGTAAAACAAAGAATTGAATTTAAAATATTGACATATATGTATAACTGCTCAGTTGGAAACGCTTCTGGGTATCTGATGGAACTCCTGTCCACTAAGACTTTCACACGAACACTAAGGAACTCAGCATCGTCAGCAGGGTGCTATAAGGTTCCTCATAACAGTAGAAAAACATTTAATGACAGTGGGTTTCAGATAGCAGGTCCACAGCTTTGGAACATATATCTCTTGGGTTGAGACAATGTAATTCTATTGATGTTTTCAAAAAAAAGACTAAAATCCCATTTAATTCAAAGATATTTTCAATAGTTTCTCATGTATACATTGTAACTATGTTTAAAATTAGTTGTAATTGTAAAACGCCATTGAATATGGCTTTTTTAATGTAGAAATAGGCGTTTAAGAAAATAAAACAAGTTTAAGTTTAAGTTTTTTTTAAGAAAAAATGAGTTATTATTCAATTGCACGTCCACAATTGACGAAATAAACATATGTTTGATTGTCTATAGTACTGCAAAACCCCGGTAAACAGATGGACCCCCAGTGTCATAAACAATTGTGTCTAGGTTTTTATCTTAATTATCTGTCATTTGTGTCCAGATCTTAAGGAAACTGTTTACAATGATAGCATACCATTTGACAAGCCGAATTATTAAATAACCCTAACCCCCACCTTGCTTCATTATAAGATTGTTGCCATTATATTTTTTGCTGTAAAGTATTATCAGTATATTTTAGTGCTAATTTTCGCCAGGCATTTATGAAGCTTTACACCACGAATGTTTATACTATGAAATGATAATAATTTGCAATAACTTTGTCTGCTTCTTGCTTAATGTTTGATTAATGCCATTTATCTATCTTTCAGTAAACAATTCATGTTATAATTTTTTCCTCTATGTTGCTTTAGTTGCTGTAAAAAACCAAAAAAAGAACATGCTGTATTCTTACATGAATGTTTTTCAATTTACCTTCACATGGTAAAACTGGCTTGAATGTGGTTTCCACTTTTAACCACTGTCTATACCATCAATCATATAATAGATTTTAGTAATGATAAATTTCACATGTGATTTCATATAACCAAATACACCATCAGTTTGGGGTAAAAAATGGAATATTTTTCTGACGTGGACCATATAAACGTTGCATCTAGAACAATTGCACTGTACAAAAATGTTTAAAAAACTACTCTGGAATACCAACAATTCCTTAGCTGTGACAATATGACAATGACATGGCCTGTGGTATACATTATATTTTTAATGCGCCTAATAACTTTATGCAGAATTTTAGTGGCAGATATTGAACCTTTAAATTCTGATAAAATGAAAGGACCTAGATACATGTAAGTCATGTCTCGTATACATACATATATAAATATTTTATAATATTTCCAGCTTGAACTTCGTGTCACAGTTTGAATAATTAAACCACAGTAAGATTATTTCAAGTACATGTTTTCAATACATTTTAACATTTGTATAAACGTGTAATTTTCAGATTGTTATAAAAACGAACATTATGACACATAACTACAAAACAGGTTCAAGTAAAAACGAACCGGTTACACACATAAAATTTGTAGTATTGCAATATAAACTTGTATAACCGGTAACCGTTACAGCCCTACAAAATACCATAACTAATTGGCATTCAATTTAAGTTAAAAATCTGCCAGTCCTATATTCCCTAAATAAGACAACATTAACAGCCGTCTGGCTGATAGTATCTTGTAAAACAGAACAGATACTTTGTTATAGGGCTTGAGCAATACTAATCATCCAAGTAAATACCACCTCTTTCACTTGAAAAAGATAAAACTAACAGAAATGGCACTGTGTACCAATCATAATTGTCCTTTACATGTAAATTAAGTATGATAACATGGCGCCCATGTTTTAGTCAGTGAATGTTTTAGTAGATCAATTGAAAGACATATGTTTATTTCATTTTTGTTTTGTTAGAAAACGTTTGGATAGCATGGTTTTCAACCATAACTGACTGACAATCTATTTTAGACGAGGAAGTTCTATTTAAACATGATGGGGACATGCTGTTCCAAATTGTAGGTATTAGTATCTAAGTAATTTATGTTATGTATACAGTTGTTAGTGGAGCAGAGATGTGGCCTTACTGTGTTTGTTTATTCATGACCTTGCATTCTAGTTTTGGCTTATGGTAAATCTGAATTGGTCGGACGCATTAGAGAATTTGTCTATTTATGACTGGAGACCTCTTGGCTCTTGCAGGAGATGAGATAGCCTTAAACCTGGGAAGAGAAGATCTCAGATTAACACATTTTAAGTTGTAGACAAAACCCTCGATTGCCACCACTCTTAACTCCAAGTTAACTTCCATCAAATTTAAAATAACTTTTTATAGGTTTAGGTGCACAGACAATTTTAGGCAACTTTTATACATATCTTCAGTGCAAAATACATGTATGTCAAGCATTTTTATACGCCCGAAGGGTCGTATTATGTTATGGCGCCGCTCGTCCGTCTGTCTGTCTGTCCGTCCGTCCGTCTTCCTTGTGTGGACAACTCCTCCCTCATTTCTTGGCCAATTTTCTTCAAACTCCCTCTGATGATAAACATTGATGCCTAGTTGTGCGTAAAGTGGAGATAATTCAATTTTTTTCATTCAACTTTGAATAACTTCCCCTTTCATATATCTCTATATATGCCATATGTTAATAAAGTCAAAACGGCAAGCAATGAAAAAATTGTCCGGACAATAACTGAACCACCAATGTACCTAGGTTCACCAAATTTTATGTGAGGGTAGCCCTTGTGTCAAGGATATGGCCTATTGGTTTTGGGGCTCCTGGGTCAAAGGTCAAGGTCACAGGGGCATTATATTGAAAAACCTTGTCCGGACAATAATGCATTTTTGCCCCTTATGCTCTACCTCAGTGTTGCCATGGTAAATAGAATAAGGGTCCAAAAGAAATTGTTTTTAAGTTCACACACCTATGGAATACCTTTGCCAAGTTGCATTCAAAAAGTAATGAAAAAGAGCATCTTGAAATAGCTTTATTGCATTACCTAAATTGTAAAAATATGGACAAGTTTCACCCATGCCCCAAGCAGAAAAGGGTTAAATGACTATAATTTATGAAGTAATTTGTCTTAATTTGTTTTATTTCTAACCTTTTGCTCTGAGAATACTTAAACTAGTGTGTATCACTCAAAATATTCAACAAGATGTAGGAAAAAAGGGAATTCACAAGATAAAATCAATGTTTTTTTAACTATGGCGGCCATTTTGAATAATAAAAAATGGTGTAATATACCCACAATAGGTATATTATCATTAAAAATGTTCTAAACATGATTTAACTTCTATAATAATTCATTTGCATTCAAAATCATTAATAAATGCAACCATTAAGTCGTCTTTTATGGATAAGTACAGTAAAAATTGGCGGCCATTTTGAAATTCAATATGGCTGCCAAACCGGAAGTGTAAAAATTTGAGGATGATACTTTTTTTACTCAGCACATTTCACTCTTTGAAAAAAACATACTTTATAAAAGTATAGTATGATTTTTTTTTAATTCACCATTCGCCATATACTATGAAATGGCCTTCCGAACGTCAGTCCAAACACAGATGCTCAGTATCTTCATGAGCTTGGTGAGAAAAATCACATAGTTAGATTGGGTCAATTTACATTTATATAGATATGTGTTAGTTGGTGTGAGGAACATTAGAAGATTATATAGGCATTTAAACATGAAGTCATGGTTAAGAGAGTCAAATGCTTTTTTTTCAAAATCAGAAAAGAATAGTAAACCAGGTTCGTTATTTTCATTTAAATATTCTAAAATTTCGAAGATCAATCTGACGTTTTCTCCTATCGCCCTTTAATAAAACCTGTTTGTGAAGGACCTATTATTGTTGTTATAACTTGTTTTATTCTATTAGCTATAGTTTTTGTAGCAATTTTATAATCTACGTTTAATAATGTGACGGGTCGCCAGTTTAATAAAATTGTAGAATCTGTATCCGACTTTGGGATGAGAGATATAATTCCTTGCTTTTGTAAGTCTGTGAGAGAACTATGATCATAAGAATAATTTAATGAATTAGTTAAGTTATATTTAATGTGTTCCCAAAAGGTTTTGTGAAATTCTACTGTGATGCCATCTGAGCCCGGACTCTTATCATTGTTCATTGATGTCAGCAAAGGTTAGACTAAAAAGCGTACCTACTTTATGTGGCAAGAAGGCTAGACGAGAAATTTTAATTTAATGAATTTATTTATCTGACGTGTTTTGTAAACATTTCATTTGTTTTGTATAGCATTAATAAATGATCTTTAATATGAATTTCTTCAAGAAATTAATAGTTTGTCTTCTAAACTGTGGTTTAAACTAACATATAAACTCGACTTTCACGGTCTTCGAAGTTCGAGGTCTATTTATAGAAAGCACGCTCGAGATCATGTTTGGGGACGGTCGAAACCGCTTGCGAAAACACAAACACCATAAACAAAGAAGGATTATTAGACCATCACTTATTATAGCTCTATTATATATTTTGTACATTTATATAAGTGTTTATGTTTTAGTTATCATACTTAATTGCTTTACTTATCGGTTAATAAGCAATATTTAAAAAAATGTCTCACTTATAAAGAATTACAAGTTTAAGCAGTACTTCCATGTTATTAATTTTTGCGCTCTTTGATGCTTTGCATCAATATTTTCTTGTAATACAATGTTTTTTATCTCCAATGATGCAGTGTCTATTTTCCGTCGATAGTACAATGCATTTTATCAAACCGAATTAATAATGTAAGGTATTTTATATGTTCTGAAACATAAAAAGTGTTTTATCGCTCAAACTGGTAATAAACATATCAAATTTTTTAAAATCATTTTTACTACAATGTATTTTATGGAACAAAACCAAAATAGTAACGTGTTTAATAGTTTCAACCACCAATATTTCAGAGAATAATTTTTATCAAAATTAATAATGTAACGTATTAAATATCTTCAAGCCATCAATTATACAATGTATTTTTCAAGCAAAAACATGATGTAACGTATAGATATTTTCATCAACAATAGTACAATAGTAAAATGTATTTTTATCAAATAAGACCAGCTATGTAACGAATTATCTAACCATCAATTAATACTATGTACTTTTTTCACAACAATCTCAAAATCGGCAAAGGTCTGAATTATGGAACAAATTAAAATCAGCTATAAACTACATTTTTTAAGACTGAGATAGATAGGCCGATATTCACTGGGACCTTAAGTTTCTTCACATATTTGATGTTTTCATATTTTCTTTGAAAACTTGACATTTTCAGAGAATTTAATAAGTATGCATCAAAAGTCATTTTTCATTAGAAACTGAATTTTGACAAAAAGGAGATACTATGAAAGATCATAATTGAAGATTCGTTTTGTAATGTATATTAGTTGTGAAACTAACAACATGTTAAGTATATCTAAGTATACTCGAAAAATAGGTTTTAACATGTGTAAATAACCTTTTGGACCCCAGTGAATGTATTAGTATTTGAAGTATAGGAAAAACATAATAAATAATTTAAACAATATTTCAAGCACTAATAATTTATCAATACATTTAAATAGATAAATGTACATAAATATTAATACTAATGATGATGCCTATGATGTTAACAGTCTATTAAAACATAAGTGACACAGATAAAAAATGATACATCGGCTTCCTTTGACCTGGACTCTGTACATACAAGCTCACAAGGCGTCCATCTGCCATAAGAATCAAATTGGATGTTACTCTTTAGAGTGTATCAATATAATACCTAATGATATATTACTTGACAAGCTTAATATTCAAAAATTGATGTCATAGGGTATGAAGAATTATCTTTATAGCCTCAATCAAAATATAAGCTTTGAAAAGGCAGTGGCAAAGATTACGGAAACTTAATCTTAGCCTCCGAATCTAGGATTACGAAGCTCCCAACCTCCGTAACAGATATCCTGTAGAGCGTTGTCGTACAGGATCTCTACCGTCTCCTTGGAAGGTCACGTCGAGATGAACTTTGTGTCGACCAATAAATGCGTAGCTTTCATCTAGACGAAAGCACTATTAATCACATTTTGATTTCGTAATTTCTATTTTAGACCAAGGTTTGCATGCTAATTTAACAGCGGTATTATTCACAGTCTGCGATTGGGCAGCTCATTTCAAATTGTGTGACGTAGACAATGTAAACAAGTTACGTATCATAACAATTTCGTCATGAATATTATGATGAGAAAAGGTCGCCTGAACGTGACCTTCGTTTGGAAAATGCCAGATCTAAATTAGCGAGTATGCGAGCGAAAAATTTAGATCGGATTTTAATCAGATTGCGAAGCTCCGTGATCCTAGTCAACTCTCCTTCCCATGGCTTCAGCTATGAAAGTTAAATAAGATGGATATTTTTTAAATTTTGAACATTCCTAGACAACGAGGCTACGATTACGTATCCCTTATCCAAGTCAAATGACTACAAAAAAGTAGTTCAATAAAGCTATCACCTTACGTAAATAGCTATCATTGAAGTTTTAGAGATTACACTCAATTCAATGATATACGGTGTTCTCCATCAATCCTTGGGCAAAATAGTGTTTATAGGATAAACCGATACACATTTACTCCATGGAAAAAAAACTAAGCGCTAAATGAGCAAATTCCATAACTAATCATAATTCATATTTAATAGTTTGTCAACGTATGGTTTTATCTGTGTTACATAAATACACTTCAATTATAGTGAAACCATTTGCGAATAACACGATATTTCTTCTTATTTTTGTCCAAGAAATTTGAAAGGGTACCGTATCGATATTTCAGTTACATATTACATATAACTTGAATACTTTCTTGCATCCCACAATTATGACTTGTGATGTAGGGACACTGTAACAAATTGGACTCTGTTCCGATACACTGCACATCGTCCATTAAAATACCGTTTGTGAGAGTAGTTGGTGCACCAAGGGGATAAACTACGGTACCATAGCTGAAAATAGAATATAACGCGAAATGTGAAAACAAACAAACTTGGAAGATCATTCGAACATTTCAAACAAATAGGTTTGGACTGCGTTTAAAAATCGCTGATACTATACAATACGTACCGGTTCTTATTGTATCGTTACTGAAACAATTGTCATTTTTTTAATCCGAACCCCTACCCAGGTGCAGCGTGGGAAAGCGACGTTATAGCCTTTTACCTTCCAGTTTCCTCCGCACTACCGGTGACAGTAGAATGCTTTCCCGCCAAAAAAAGTTGGCGCTATTATAAGGTACGTTAATATATATAACAAAGATGGTATCCTTCGAATTCCCTCAGTGAGTGGAGATTTTAGATGGATTTACTGGGCTCAGTTTCAAAGTTCAAGCTATTCACGGGACAAGATTGCCCTTTTGTACACAAACGGTCTTACTGGCCTTTGTGTGGAGACGCTAAGCATCAAGGGTAAAATGTTTATATACCTGAAACTTAACACATTGCAATGTTTACATTCTAATTATTTCTGCGATCAACTCTACTGAACAAATTGAGTATGTTTGTTGTGGCTACTCAATAAAATTTAACTATCCAATAAATTATGCACATTAATAAAACTTTTAAAGCGGTAGTTTTACCTCTATCCTAACGTGTTTACACCTGTCATTCTTTACGCAGATATTTGAAAATGAAAGTTGAATACAGTGTTGCTAAGCATCTATACCAATTGAGGTTTAAAAGTACTTAGTATCTATAGATAGATATTCCTTTTGTTATAGCCAATCATTTCCTATTTTATTGAATTTTGAGTATATTAAAACAGAAAAAATGAAACCATTTTGTCTTCTTACGCCGAACTATATTCTGTTGCGTATTAAATTGCCGAATGCTGCAATGAGTTGTACGTCTTAGTATAGAGGAGATATCTTCATCGTCTTTAACTGAATGTTTAGTTGCAGTTTACAAATGACCTTTGTATTTAGAGACATGATTATTTGTTTAGCAACATCTTGTTTTGCCTACCTGTATCCTAATGATTTACACAGAACATCACCGTTGGCTTCTCCATTCAAGTGTGTCTCCCAGAAATCGTCACAAATGGTACCCCATGAGCCACTTATGTAAACAAAGCCATATCCTGTTATTTCATTTGCACTAGTGTGAAGATTGTCACTACATAACTTGAAAAAACCTGTTTCATGGCACTGACAGTAGTAAAAAAAACATAAAATATAAATTGTACATGTATTTAATTTTTGCTAATTTAAGTGCATTTTTGTTGCATTTATCCAACATACAAACCTTATTTAATATCGCGAACATGTAATATAGACTCATTGTTTCAATCAAATGCAGATATTAAGTTTTAAAGCTGTTTCACGCCGATTTAATAATCTTAACATAAAGAAATAGCAATTACACAAACAATCATAATTGTATTATATATGTACTTGAAAGATAATTTTTTGATTACGTGTCTATTCTCCGGACAATATCGTCCCTCTTGAAAGTTTGTATTATACAATGTATTTACTTTGTATTTTATTTTTTTTACTTATAGCGAATAATTATCGAATTCTAAATCCAACAACTGCAGTTTTGTCTCAAACAATGACTCTGTTAACTGTACTTAAAAAATTACAACTTTCCCATGATCTTTTATAAATATATTATTTACAAAAGAAATTGTTCACAACACCCTTAAATTTTCTAGGACATGAAAGTTTAGTAAAATTCATTAAAGATTATGCACTGAATACATGTAGATGTATTTTTTTAAAACTAATATGCGTCCATTATGTGAAAACATGATAAAATGCTAAAACTTACCTCAAAAGTCTGTGCATATTTCACATTGATGGCACATGTATTGAGAGATGATACGATACCAGAATTCAAAGTACAGATTCCACTTTCTTCATTATACGTACAAGACTTACACTGTCCCTCTGTCATACAAACCATAAAACAGTGAGAAATACCCGATGTTGCCAGGTAACGAAGTTCAGTTCCATATACAACGCTGTTGCACAATAAATTCACTTCACATTTTTGTACTTTATTTATGTTTCCAAGTGCGAAATGCATCAGTATCAACAAACAGTAAAACGAATTTATCACAATCGAATTTATGACTGAATAGCGCATGCTTACTTTAGAATTATGAAAATATTTATATATTATGTGAAGTAAACACTTTCTGAAATATTTTTTCTAATATTAATGCTCTTTCCAGACAAGAGTTTAAGTTTTTCACCTAATGCACGCGATCTCCCTCGTAACAAATGACAAAGCCGATTAATCCGACTAAGAAAATATTATGTTCAATTGATGTGCAAAGTATGAAATCCCAATGAACTATAATATGAATTTAACCACGGAAAATCGAGACAATATAATTTGTAAGTGGAGGATCATATTGATGTTCGATTTAATTATTCATGAATTTTTGGATAAGATCAATGATATCGCTAATTAAGTTTAATTGTCATACAAACGCTGTATAATTGTATTAACCATGTACTCTATTCATTGGTTTTGCAAAATGTCATCCGAATTAACCAGTTTTTATAGAATTAATAGTTTATTTCAACAGCATATCAGTACATAGTACTTATGGCTATATAACATACATGCATATAATTTAAACATGAAAATATATAAACATAGTGATAAGCACACAGGTAAGGTATTTCAATAAACAATGCAATATACAAATATTTAAGCAGCACATTCAACAGTTTATGTTACAATAATTTAACCATGGAACTCTAGCTAATTTGTCTTTGTACGTTTTAATAAATTTGAATAGCAGAAAATAAACATATTTTTGCAACATGTTGTACGTATATAAGACTTAATTAAATAAAAATAAATAAATAAAAGATACAAAAAAATATTAGACATTAAGTATGGATGACAACTTATCTTTCCTTAATTTCATAGAAAAGTAAATAAATTTTGACAATTTGTCCATAACATGTTCATTTGTATTCGCCTTTAAACAGTAAAATTTATTTAGTGAAGGCCAAGATGTTTGTTTAAAATATTTAGTTCTGGCTTCTTTTAATGATTGGCAACACATTAGAAAATGGTATTCAGTTTCTATGGCATTATGTGAGCATAATTTACAAATTCTTTGTTGTCTAATAATTCCATTATGACGTCCTACTTCAATTTCTAAATTGTGAACCAAGTCTGAATCTAGTAAGTTCTTTTCTAAAACATTCATTTTTAATTAAGTCAATATATTTTTCGAAGGTATATTCTGTTTTATACATTTTGTAGTATGTCATGTTTGTTTGAGTGTTTATATCATTATGCCATGTTTGTATATATTGATCGCGAAGTCTAAGCTTCAATAACTTTTTATGATTGTTATTTAGAATACTACTGTGAAAAAGATACACAAGTCCTAAATTATTTAATGTATTTTGGAGACTGTTAACCCAAGTTTTATTATTATTTAATTCATTAATGTTACATTGTTCTCTGTAAATTTGATATGTTTATGAATTGTGGTTATTATTTATTTTTATCCAATAGTTTAGAGCTCTTTCTTTACAAACTATAGATAATGGAAAGCGCCCTAGCTCACCTAGTACGGCAGAATTTGAAGAACTGGTACGAACACCAAGAATCATTTTACAAAATTTTATATGTAATTTGTCTATTTCTTTGAAAGAATATATTCCCAATACTTCGCTACTGTATAGAAGAATCGGTGCTACCAAAGAATCGAAAAGAGAAAGTTTAGTTTTAACATCAAGCTGCACTCTACTAAAAACAAATAAAAGATTATTCTACGCTTTGAGTGCTTGTTTTTGTAATGCTTTAACAGCATATATCATATTACCAGTATAATAAAACTTTTGATAACATGTATATAGATAGTAGATTTATATCATCATCAGTGAGTAGTTCCCTATTAATAATAGTATGAATAACATTGATAAACATAATAAATAGTAATGGTGAGAGTGGTTCCCCTTGCTTTAAGCCAAGTGTGACATCAAAGAAATCTGAAAATGACAAATTTACCGCGTCCTTAACACATGCCTTAACTTTATGATATATTGACTTAATTATGTTGGTCATTTTACAACTGAGTCCCATATTTTATCCATAGTGCTTCATGTATAACTGTATCAAACGCTTTTTCGTATTAACCGAATTTACCTTTATTCCCTTTACACTTGTAATCAAAGTACTGAAAGTACTGTTTGATTTTTTTTAATAAAGCAGGGATTTTTTATAACAGGGATTTGTAACGACAAGTAAATGTAATAGATTTTCATCAAATTTCACTATCGTCGCTATTATTTCGGCCAATACGGAAAACAAGTATAACAAGTTTAAATAAAGACATTTACATGAAATTTTGTACCAGTACCATTCAAATTGACACAAATGCTAGGAAAAATGTGTTTCTATATGATTTTGAGGTACATTACGCTCACAAACTGTTTCACAAAATAATGCATTTTCCCGCCGATCTGCCATTTTTAGCCCCATTTTACATCACTTAAAATCATATTTTCGGTCATAATTGCAACACTTATAGTCAACAACTTCAGAAACATTCACAAGTTGCATGGAAGACATGTACAAAAACATAAATCAAGTTTTTAAACTCTGGAATAGTTTGTACAGCCTGATTCAGCCATTTATAGACAATGACGACTGAGAAAATTTAAAAAAAACTTCGTTACAAATCCCTGTTGTATAGAATTCCTGAATAAATGAATTCCAGTGTATTCATACATACCTTTAAGGAGCACAAATAATTATTTTAGAAAAAACTGGCCTTTGATATCTAAGGTACAAGTTCTAGCTAAATATCATTTGTTTGTGTATTTTAGTGATCATACTTATTTAAAGGTTTTTAAACACATAAACAATCGAAATAAGCACAATCTATGTTAAACAAAGTAGTGTGCGGCACTAGTGTTTGCGATAAATTGTGTCGCAGATTCAGTAAAGTTCCGCTCATCGGACCACCTGGTATTCTGACAGCAAGACAGTCTTAATAGCGAATCAGCCTATTTTGTTTATTGAGTATCAAATTATAAATGTTACCAGTGATTTTTCTAGTTTATGATTAAAAATAGTACATGTAATAGAAAGTAAGCATTTTGTTGCTTATATTTGCAAACTAATGAAGAACTAAGCAATCTTAGTCATTGTAAAAATACAAACGTTTTATCATTTTTTGAACTAGGAATCTAACCAGAAAACTAACTGACAATAGTTTGTCCTCGCAAAATCCGCATCGTGTACGAGATTTTAAACCAATCGTACCATTTGAATATACTGGAGTTTTTTGGTATTGTGTCTGTATGTCATGAGATCTATGTGAAGATTTGTACTATGTTGTATTCATTTGTTCTCATGCACCATGTACCTTGGTTTGAACAAATAAAGTGTAGGTTCTGATTTGTTCTGTTCTTTGAATAATTGATTAACAATTTTTTATACTTTTATGAACAAATCGCCGATTTCATTACATCAAACATTCAAAAAATTATGTAAGCAATTATGGAATTTACATGTTACATGTACAAACAATTTTTTGCTATTGATTCAAATTAACGAGTTTATTTTTCACTTCCTCTCCCGTTTCAAAATGTATCGTGTCATACATCAACGACGTAATTGCAGACATGCCATATATAAATAGTGACATGGTACATAAAACAGTACAACATTAATACACGAACAGAACAAACAAACATACATACCCAGCCAAACAAGGCTTATCTAGTCACTTATACTAGAACATAACGTTAATTTATAGAAATATTAATAAATACAAAAAGCACTCATGCACAAAAATGCAATAACAAAACATACGAGTAACAAACAAAATAGAAAATTTTACATGCATAATAGTACAAAAAAAATAAAGTTGAGGGCTTTAATTGAAAGGCTGAAGTATACGATCTATATATAATTTTGTATAGCCCCTTCACTTTAGACATTCTATGATATATGAACATAGGGCTTTAATGGCATGTTGATTTTGAAATATTTCATGTAATGTATAGTTCTATTATATTTACCTGTCACAACTTGAATAATTACACGGTCACTGAATGTGTTAGTATTTATCTTCTTTTAAACCATTGAGCCACCGATCCATATTAATTATTGATTATCTAACTATATGTGTAGCAATTTTGAATATCGTCGAAACAAACAGTTCAAAAGAACTTAAATAACAAATTCAGTGACCGTGTAATTATTCAAGTTGTGACAGGTTAATATAAAAGAACTATATTATAGAACAATTAAGTTGCATGTATCCGCTAATAAGTTGTCTCGCACATAGCGTCAATGACTGATGTAGACTGGTCGTAATATCGGAACAGAAATTAGAACATTTAGATTGGTTGGGATGGAATAGCGGGACGGTCGTATAATCGTACCTTTGTACGGAAACGCTGCGCATCATGGGTGAAACTGTTTATTCACCTGAAAACACGTGACAATGTTTACATTCTAATAATTTCCCCCTTCAAGTATACTGAAGTATGTAGAGTATGTATTTTGTGTCTACTCAATTAAATTTAACTATCCAACCAACTATCCTCATTAAATTAAACTTTTAACCGGTAGTTAAACCTTCATCATAACGTGTTTACAACTGTCATCTTTACACAGACGTTTGAAACCGAAACTAGGTAACACGATTTAACTATGCACCTATACCTATAGAGGTTTGAAAGTACTGTGTATCTATGGATTTATATTCCTGTAGCTATGAGTGATCATTTATTTTACATTTTAACAATGACTTTGTCAAAAAACGAAAAAATCCAACGATTTTGTCTTCATGCCCCGCACTATATTCTATTGCGTACCAAAAGCCGAATTTTGGGAGCGTTGTGCGTCTTAGTATAGAGGTGATATCTTCACCCTCTATTTATAGAATGCTCTATTCTTATATACTGAGGGACTACTTCTGGATTCGGTAAATTTCAAAATCGACAAAGGTCTGAATTATAGTACATATATTTTTTCAGGACTGAAGTCCGGAACAAACAAAAAACAGCAATAAGACTGCAATTTTTAAGATTGAGTAAGATAGGCCGATATATGTATTAGTATGTGAAGTATATACAAAAACATAATAAATAATTTAAACAATATTTTAAGCACTAATAATTTATCAATACATTCAAATTGATAAATAAAAAACTGCTTCATCGGCTTTCTTTGGCCTGGATTATGTACGTACAATCTCACAAGGTGTCCATCCGCTATAGGAATCAAATAGGTTGTTACAATTTAGAGTGTATCAAAATATATCTGATGATATATTATTTGACGAAATTAGGGACTTTAGTCAGTTATCTTTCCCTGATAAAATCTGAAGCAATCCAATTGGTAAGTAGGTCCTTACAGTTGGAATCCTCGGATTTTATCTTTGAATTCCTATGTAAGGATAACAAAATATTTCATCTAACATCTTTCTTGTTACTGAAGATATTAACAGAAGTGATGAAATTTAGATAGCTCTTTACCTTAAAAATACTTGAATTTCAAACAAAATAAATGATTTACAAAAAAAGTTATTGAATTTTTGCAAACTGACATTGAAAAGTAAGGGTTAAATCAGAGTAATCCAATTAATTGGACCTACCTATTTGAAGAGTATACACGGGGAAATAACTGACTAAAGTTCCTTATTAATATCTGTAAATTCACAAGAATTTTCTTTCATAGCCATAATAAAAATAACAATCCTACTCTGACTTAACTTCACAAACAATGTGCATATTTTATACTATTCTACATGTAGCTCTGACCAATGTTTTATTAGTTTGCCACAGTCAACACTGCCTATGAAATATTAAACTGTTTTACAAAGATTCTTCACGATATGCTCATTTGTCCCCCAACGATCCTTGGACAAAATTGTGTTTTAACATAAACATATACAAATTTACTCCATGAAAAAAACTAAGTGCTAAATGAGCAAATTCCATAACTAATCATAGTTCATATTAAGTAGTTCGTCAACGTATGATTTTATCTGTGTTACATAAATACACTTCAATTATAGTGAAACCATTTGCAAATAACACGATATTTCTTCTGTTTTTTGTCAAAGAAATTTGATAGGGTACTGTATCGATATTTCAGTTACATATTACATATAACCCGAATACTTTCTGACATCGCACAATTGTGGCTTGTGATGTAGGGACACTGTAACAAATTGGACTCTGTTCCGATACACTGCACATCGTCCATTAAAATACCGTTTGTGAGAGTAGTTGGTGCACCAAGGGGATAAACAACGGTACCATAGCTGGAAATAAAATACAACGCAAGTGAAAACAAACAAACTGGGAAGATCATTCGAACATTTCAAACAAATAGGTTTGGACTGCGTTTAAAAGTCGCTGATACTATACAATACGTACCGGTTCTTATTGTATCGTTACTGAAACAATTGTCATTTTTTAATCCGAACCCCTACCCAGGTGCAGCGTTGGAAAGCGGCGTTATAGCCTTTTACCTTCCAGTTTTCTCCGCACTGCCGGTGACAGTAGAATGCTTTCCCGACAAAAAAAGTTGGCGCTATTATAAGGTACGTTAATATATAGCAGAGATGATATCCTTCGAATTCCCTCAGTGAGTGGAGATTTTAGATGGATTTACTGGGCTCAGTTACAAAGTTCAAGCTATTCACGGGGCAAGATTGCCCTTTTGTACACAAACGGTCTTACTGGCCTTCGTGTGGAGACGCTAAGTATCAAGGGTAAAATGTTTATATACTTGATAATTAACACATTGCAATGTTTCCATTCTAATTATTTTTGCGATCAAGTCTACTGAACAAATTGAGTATGTTTGTTGTGGCTACTCAATCAAATTTAACAATCCAACAAATTAGCACATTAAATAAAACTTTTAAAGCGGTAGTTTACCTCTATCCTAACGTGTTTACACCTGTCATTCTTTACGCAGATATTTGAAAATGAAAGTTGAATACAGTGTTGTTAAGCATCTATACCAATTGAGGTTTCAAAGTACTTAGTATCTATAGATAGATATTCCTTTTGTTATAGCCAATCATTTCATATTTTATTGAATTTTGAGTATATTACAACAGAAAAAATAAAACCATTTTGTCTTCTTACGCCGAACTATATTCTGTTGCGTATTAAATTGCCGAATGCTGCAATGAGTTGTACGTCTTAGTATAGAGGAGATATCTTCATCGTCTTTAACTGAATGCTTGGTTGCAGTTTACAAATGACCTTTGTATTTAGAGACATGATTATTTGTTTAGCAACATCTTGTTTTGCCTACCTGTATCCTAATGATTTACACAGAACATTAGCGTTGGCTGCTCCATTCCAATTAGTATCCCAGTAATCGTCACAAATGGTACCCCATGAACCACTCATGTAAACAAAACCATATCCTGTTATTTCATTTGAACCAGTGTGAAGATTGTCATTACATAACTTGAAAGAACCTGTTTCATGGCACTGACAGTAGTAAAAAAACATAAAATATAAATTGTACATGTATTTAATTTTTGCTAATTTAAGTGCATTTTTGTTGCATTTATCCAACATACAAACCATATTTGATATCGCGAACATGTAATATAGACTCATTGTTTCAATCAAATGCAGATATTAAGTTTTAAAGCTGTTTCACGCCGATTTAATAATCTTAACATAAAGAAATAGCAATTACACAAACAATCATAATTGTATTATATATGTACTTGAAAGATAATATTTTGATTACGTGTCTATTCTCTGGACAATATCGTCCCTCTTGAAAGTTTGTATTATACAATGTATTTACTTTGTATTTTATTTTTTTTACTTATAGCGAATAATTATCGAATTCTAAATCCAACAACTGCAGTTTTGTCTCAAACAATGACTCTGTTAACTGTACTTAAAAAATTACAACTTTCCCATGATCTTTTATAAATATATTATTTACAAAAGAAATTGTTCACAACACCCTTAAATTTTCTAGGACATGAAAGTTTAGTAAAATTCATTAAAGATTAAGCACTGAATACATGTAGATGTATTTTTTTAAAACTAATATGCGTCCATTATGTGAAAACATGATAAAATGCTAAAACTTACCTCAAAAGTCTGTGCATATTTCACATTGATGGCACATGTATTGAGAGATGATACGATACCAGAATTCAAAGTACAGATTCCACTTTCTTCATTATACGTACAAGACTTACACTGTCCCTCTGTCGTACAAACCATAAAACAATGAGAAATACCCGATGTTGCCAGGTTACGAAGTTCAGTTCCATATACAACGCTGTTGCACAATAAATTCACTTCAGACTTTTTTACTTTATTTACGTTTCCAAGTGCGAAATGCATCAGCATCAACAAACAGTAAAAATAATTTATCATAGTCGAATTTTTGACTGAATAGCGCATGTTTACTTTAGAATTATGAAAATATTTATATATTATGTGAAACAAACATTTTCTGAAATGTTTTTTTCTAATCTTAATGCTCTTTCCAGACAAGAGTTTAAGTTTTTCACCTAATGCACGCGATCTCCCTCGTAACAAATGACAAAGCCAATTAATCCGACCAAGAAAAATATTATGTTGAATTGATGTGCAAAGTATGAAATCCCAATGAACTATAAAATGAATTTTAACCACGGAAAATCGCGACAATATAATTTATAAGTGAATGGTCATATTTATGTTTGATTTAATTATTCATGAATGTTTGGATAAGATCAATGATATCGCTAAGTTACATTGTCATACAAACGCTGTATGATTGTATCAACCATGTACTCTATTCATTGGTCTTGCAAACGCGCCATCCGAAATTACCTTTATTCCCTTGACGCTTATAATCAAAGTACTGAAAGTACTGTTTGATTTTTTTAAATAAAGGAACTCCAGTGTATTTATGTATCATACCTTTAAGGAGCAGAAATAATTCGTTAAAAAAAATATCTGATCTTTGATTTCTCAGGTACAAGTTCTAGCTAAATATCATTTGTTTGTGTATTTTAGTGATCATACTTATTTAAAGGTTTTTAAACACATAAACAATCGAAATAAGCACAATCTATGTTAAACAATGTAGTGTGCGGCACTAGTGTTTGCGATAAATTGTGTCGCAGATTCAGTAAAGTTCCGCTCATCGGACCACCTGGTATTCTGACAGCAAGACAGTCTTAATAGCGAATCAGCCTATTTTGTTTATTGAGTATCAAATTATTAATGTTACCAGTGATGTTTCTTGTTTATGATTAAAAATAGTACATGTAATAGAAAGTAAGCATTTTGTTGCTTACTAATGAAGAACTTAGCAATCTTAGTCACTGTAAAAAGCAAATGTTTTGTAATTTTTTGAACTAGGAATCTAACCAGAAAACTAACTGACAATAGTTCGTCCTCGCAAAATCCGCATCGGGTGCGAGATTTTAAACCAATCGTACCATTTGAATATACTGGAGGGTTTTTGTATTCATTGTGTTAACCATGAATACTCTGTTACCAATAGATTAATAGTGGTATTCCGATCGGAGTCCTGTATTTAATCAACGAGACCTTACAGCATCCATATCCGGATAATTCCGCTACAATAAAATAGTTCGCAAATAGTTCTTTTGTTTCATCGATCATCTGTGTATTCCTACGCGTCAATGACCAGACGCTCAATATGACGTCACTGAATATACTTGAAGCGATTAACTTGTAACAGAGATAATACTGCCCATAATACTCGTGAGAGGTGTATGGCAGTACTATGAGATAGATGTACACTCGACGGCCTTCGCGGTCTATTTATAGAAAGTCACAGTCTAAACCACTGACGAAGACACTGTGACTGACACCATAAACAAAGAAGGATTATCAGACCATCACTGATAATGATCCTTTTATATATTGTACATTTGTATATTAAATTATCAAACATGGTTGGTTTAATTAACGGTTAATAAACATTTTTTAAAGAATTTTAATGCCTCACTTATAGAGATCACAGGCGTAAGCAGTACTTTCGTGCTATTAATTGTTTGGGGACCTTTGATGCTTTGCGTCAATATTTTCTTGTAAAGAAATATAATCTTCGTTCGATTAGCCGTCGGAATATGGGACAGAACATGTTCTTGAATCGAATAATCTGGATTGGTTATCAATAAATATAATTTCTTGCCAAATGGACTGGTGAATTATAAAGTATACCATAAAAATGAGTTTGTATGTGCTCGGTCGGAACATGACGAAATTGTTAAACTCTGACACATATATTGCTTGAATGCTTTACTAAAGGAGATGTCATACATGGCTAATCGACGATTCAAGCATTTTTGGAAATGCTAATACTTGTACTGTATACATTATTATAAGTGCTGATTCCCGCGTATTGGGTTTGTTTTAAAGATAATTATTTCCGGACTGTAACTGTTCAGGTCGTGTGCAATTAAACCTGAATTTTACGGCGCATTGGATGCAAGTCCTTAGGTGAAATAAATTTAACAAGGATAAAATCATCAATATACATTTTGTCAATGAGTATCACAATGGATAAAATACTTGCAATAAAATCCATCCATGACTATATCGGGTCTAAATACTTACAAGTCAGTAAATTGGGAAAATCCTCTGTTTTGAAGTGGGGTTTTTTTGGGGGGGGGGGGGTCTTTTGAAAATTAATTCATATCTGTAAATTTTAACCTTCATCATTAAACACCATCAGTGCAGGTAAAATTATTTTCTACGACATTTATGATAAGCAGAAATGGGGTTTAAATACATTATTTTCTGTTCAGTTACTATATAAGTCATAAAATAGCAGCAGGGTGTTAGTCAAACTTTACTCAAAAATGTGTACTACGTAGCACACATAACAGATAACAATGACATAGTTTTAAATCTCTCCTATATTAGAGATTTTTTGACACACAGACTAATTAAACAATGTGATAGTCATATTGTAACAGTTAATAGCTTTGACTAATTACAACAGTAGTCATAGTAATACGTAAATTCAATCGTTTAATATTGTAAATGAATCAAGCAAATTTTTATTGTGAAAA
This sequence comes from Mactra quadrangularis, assembly GCA_025267735.1. NCBI lineage: Eukaryota > Metazoa > Mollusca > Bivalvia > Venerida > Mactridae > Mactra > Mactra quadrangularis. The sequence goes on along the minus strand of CM046305.1, from coordinate 36,363,047 downwards.
GAGTTTGAAAAAAAATGTAATCGACAGCATTAATAATTTCTACGGCCATTCTGTCTCCTTCCCCTGATTCTAAATCATGTAGGGCAGTCGTCAGTCACTGACGAAGTATGCACCTAGTAGTTTGTTAACAGCTAAATCCAGAGATAAAGCCTCTTCAGGAACAGTGAGTAGGTGGACTGACCGCTGTGATATAACCTTTATAAGGTGTTGCTACAGCCTAAAACTTAACAAAAATTGAATAAATCTAAACACAATGAATACCCCAGTACTTTCAGTGCTTTGATTTTGTATTGTGTCTGTATGTTCTGTGATCTATGTAAATATTTGTACTATGTTGTATTCATTTGTTCTCATGTACCATGTATCTTGTTGTGAGCAAATAAAGTGTAGGTTCTGATTTGTCTGTTCTTTGAATAATTGATTAATAATTGTTTATACTTTTATGAACAAATCGCCGATTTCATTACATCAAACATTCAAAAAATTATGTAAGCAATTATGGAAAATACATTGTTACATGTATAGACAAGTTTTTGCTATTGATTCAAATTAACGAGTTTATTTTTCACTTCCTCTCCCGTTTCAAATGGTATCCTGTCATACATTAACCAGGACATATAGAACAATTAAGTTGCATGTATCCGCTAATAAGTTGCCTTGCACATAGCGTCAGTGACTGGTGTAGACTGGTTGTAATATCGGACCTGAAATTAGAACATTTAGATTGGTTGGGACGGAATGGCGGGACGGTCGTATTATCGGACCTTACGACCATTGAAATAAATAGAAAATATTTCCGTTCTTTCAAAAACTGAGGTTGGTCGTGTTATCTGACCGGTGACTATTTACTATAGTCATGCGTAATAATGCAAAATAACTTACAATCTTCGTACACAGTTGAAATAATGTTTGATTGGTGTAAACTAACATTAAATATCATAATTTTGAGTATTTTTAAATAGGATTTAAATGTTTCAAATCATCTACGTTTCATAGTCGTTTGAAAGTATACATATTTTTACTGCCCTTTTGCCTGTGTCGCATAAACTGCTTGTTCTCTACTGATTAGTATCAGAATGCAACTATATGTTGTTCGTTCTTTTTTAAATTTGAGATACTGCTCCTAGAGAAAGCACCTTTTTAAATCTTTCCAAAAGCTGGTTTATAAAAACTTTTAAATTCTATTTTACATGTATTTACGCATTATGATATTGATATTCATTACAAATAGTAATATTTGATGGGAGAGTAATTAATACTTATACTTTAATTACTTAACATTTTTAGGCCAAATTGTTATACATTTACATGTATCTAAAGATATGTTTTAATTCCAAAAGTATTGGCAAATTATAAAAATATCACATATTTACTAAAGTGAGTAATAATGTAATGATTGGTGGCACTATTTCACACCCTATTTGCATAATGCTCCATATTATCGGTCCGCTTGAATGAATGATGCACAGAAAGTTTCAGTCTAAGTTGTCAAGACTTTAAACTTTTACTTTTATTCCTCCATATATGAAGAGTACAAAATACAAAATATTACAACATATCATTACAAAATGTATACATGCATGACCATATTACAGGGAACAATAAATACATAATAATACATTAAACAACTTACATATTGATTAATTACTGGTATTATAATGGCGCTTATCATAAAGAGCCATAAATTAACAATATACATGTATTAGTTTTCAATATAGTAAGTCAAACAGCTTACTCACAAGAATACCCATACATTGGTTATTACCATCCATCAATTGCATGACAGTGTGCTCTATTATCCATTTACATTGTTCAAAAACTGAATTATTGATAAGTACTTTATAAATGTCACTGCCATATGTACTCAAAATATAACACCATAGTTTTTGTCGTACTATATCTACTTCTAGACAGTGCATAACTCTATGAGTAAATATATCATTTGTCAATTTGTTACACTGGTTACATGTATTTTGAATCAACATTAACCAATTCGTATCTAAACTTGTATTTATAATGTTATTGTAATGAATAAAAAGCAAGTGAACTATTTCTATTGCTATCCGTGTACGCAATTATTTTATAAACAGGTCATCTTCATGAAAAGTATTATTTACTTAAAAAAAATTGAGTCAGAACATCCGATGGTCTTTGATCAATTCTAATTCCGCAATTCTCGAATTCGCTTTCCATTTGACAAAACCAAGAGAGTTCACTACAAATCAAAATTAAATTTGTTTCACAGCGCTCCCATTCTCGTACCCAGAGTCTAGTAGGATTCTCGATAGTTAGAACGAGAATCTTGATAACCTCGGGGTACGAGAATGCTGTGCTCCGAGATTGAGGGTTTCCAGTCGAGAACATAAGATCTAATGCATTGGGCACATACTGAAGTATAATGGGATCGCTTGAAAATTTTCTTAGCAACTATGCTTAGAACCTCATAAGGAGCAAAATGATTTCTGTAATGGTTTCAATAGTAAACATGAACTAGTGAATCCATAGTGGATAGTGATAGGCTTCATACTTAGTCTTGTGGGTGTAATTGTCTTTGTTTATACATCTCGCAAACTATTAGTACTTTAATTGATAAGCACAACACTACTCTACACTCTACAGCCTGCTTTGTAGAGTTACTCTTACCAATTACTATGTTCTGGAGTGTCAGGGATTAGAACCCACACTTGACTTGACACAACTTTCCTTATTCCTTCACACGCCATTATTTGTGAAAAAACTCCAGTTCTGACTATATCAAGGATAAGTGATTTCAATTTCCTATAAAACGGTTACTGATTTTTTTCAGCCTTTGAGCACTTGGATGTGACATGGTTACTATAACAAACATTCATCAATTATTACATGCTATATAAAAGGTGACACAAGTGAAATTGGTAAAACCACACGTGCGTAATTTACCGCTAAGCTAGACTCGAAGTTCTGGTGTTAATTATTTAATGAGTATTTGGTACATTCCCTTGAAGTATGACTGAAGTATGATACGTTCAACTGAGTGTGTCGTTTCTCATGGGGATTCATATTTTGAAATACGTGTATAAAGAATAAATACGATTTGATATTTAAAGTTGACATAAACTGTTACATACCTAGTTTTATGTTCCATAAAGGATATTATACAAATATAACCCACGACTTACCACTCATTTTTAATAAGCGGGTGCAAGTGGTGTCGCCGGTCTATTCTCTTTGTCCCTTACGATATAAATTTTGGTAAATCAACCTAAAATATGCTATAGCAGTAGACCTTCAACTGCATGGTTTATAAAAAGTATTATCTCATCAAATTTGCAAAAATTTCAATGAATAAAGTTGATTTTTGACATGTTCGTTACTGTCGCCGATCAATACGCTGTTTCTTTAAACAGGCGTAGAAATTAAACGAAGCAATTCAGTTCAATTTTTTTGATGTTGTTTTGTAACTGAAAGCTTATAGTCATAAGCCAAATGTATTTTCCAACAACTTTCGATTGTTAATTGACTTTCAACCTCATTAAAAGTCTGGTTTTTAGAAATCAAATTTTCAGTAAATGTTTGTTACTAAGTTTTTACATGGCAGCATTTCAAAGAATAACACATCAAATTGTATTGGTTTGGTTATTTTCATAGACGTTAGTTTTATAATATTACATAATGCTTCAATTTTTGTTAAGAATTTAAGTATTTTAGACAATATACAAATTTGAAGTTATTACTCACTCTAAATTGACTTTGAATTGACATGTTCGTTACCTTAAGTTTCTAAAATACCATACTATTAGAAAGACATTAACTTACCTTGAAATGAGTAATGCTGCATATTATCTCAAAAGAACATGTTAACTTTATATTCTTTTGAAATTACGGAAAGATAATCAAGTATAAGCTCCTAATTTGAAGTGTTCGTTACTGACATGTCCGTGACTGAAATTTACACACTGCGTGTTTTTGGCAGTTTACGTTCAGTTTTTAAATCCCTTTGTACATGAATTCATTTAACTTGACGATATTAATCCCGATAAAGCTTACAGAGAAGGTCAACTGCCGCTTTATAGAAATTAAAAGGAGATCTCGCAATACAGCAGTAAGGTTATTTTCTTTATGCCACAAATTTGCTTAAATTGTTTTTCTCATATTTTGTTTTGCTGAATCAATTGACATTGGAGTGAACTTTATATATATATAAATTTTTTATTGGATGCATAGTATAGGTTCAAAATATAAGCCATGACTAAAGTATGACATGTTCGTTACGACAATGTAACGAACATGTCAGCAGCATTAACGAGTCACTGTGCCAGTCTAACATAAAAATAAGTTGTTTCTTCAATTTAAGTACATGTATATAATTCGTTCCTTATTTTCACTTTTTACCAATATCTAAAGTTAGCTTAAGCATGGTTTCTTTTGAAATCGTATCTATTAAACGACACCTTCATTTCGTTTTATATTCTTGTAAGCCCAACCAATTAAATTGTCTCACCCTGTCTTTAGTCAGTCTCAGAAAAATGTATCGGAGTGTAAAACTAGAAGGGAAATAATTACATGTCTTAGCAGAGTACAAATCCTATTCATTGCAGTACTCTATTTGCAGTGATACACCAATGAATGATTAGTAACGAACATGTCAAGATTAGTAACGGACATTTCATATTGTTTTTTCTTTTCTTGTGAAATCAAGGGCATGAATTAAGAAATATAAATCGTCGATGGCTTAAACGGAACAAAAGCTATGCGAACGTATATATAGAAGGATTGAGAAAACAAATTACATACTTTTGGTAACGAACATTTCGTCGAAATTTTGGTAGCATTTTTGAAAAAAATCATGCGAAAAATCCCATATAAGAGTAATTCTTCAATTACACACTTTCCTTTTAAGGTTCCAGTGTAACATTTGAATGGAATTATGAACATGGAATATCCAGACATAAAATTATGATTTATTATACTCATACCGATTACAATTTTCTTTGAACCAGATTGTACTGAGTTTGATCTAGCATATGGCAATTGAATATTATTAGTCAGTACGAATATCTTTCTTAATTATCTGAAGATAGGCACTTTGTTTATATAAGGGAACATTCTTAAATGTGTAATATACCAACTATTTATGGTAAGCGACCATTGAAAGTTAGCATAACGAACATTTCATGGCAAAATTTGTACCCCTGACAGTCGTACTTCAAATAAGCATATGACAACAATTACTGATGTCATGATCAAAATATTTCAGAAAGTTGTAGTTTACATGTTATATTCTTCGATTAAAATGCTAAATAAAGAATTCTAGAACACTGATTTTCCTGTCTTTCATACCTCCAAAATGCACCCGCTTATTGAAAATGAATGTTACAATCCATGGACTGGAAAACTATATATTCAAAGGTAGTGCAGTTCGACCTCTTTCCGAGAATGTTCAAAGCATGCAAAGTAAACACATACCAAAGACTGATGTAATAAAAAACCAACTTCAAACTACATGTATATAGAGAGGCAACATCAACCCTTCAGAAAAAGGGGGACAGTCGAAATATACCAACTAACTATAAAAATCGCTTTGCAAAGAAGTGAAAAATCGAGCATCGTATGAACTCGGGAATCCAAATACTAACAAGAAGAAAAAGAAGTCATTAACTGTAATAATGATTCTTTAATATTCAGGTGCTCATTATTGGAATACTTTTTGTAAAAGAGTTTTGAAATTACTCTTTGCAACCGTTACGTAGCAACAAAATTTGGCGGTGAAAATTTTGGTATGTGAATGTTGAAAGGTATTGCTATAGAGGGCTTAGATTTATTTCCAAGTCTTTTTTGTAGAATAATTGATACAGTCGTTTACATAAGTTTATTCTCTATTCTCTGCATTTTCTGAAATGCCAATCATAGTATGGTTTAAACAAAAAATATAACATGCTAACCCAAAATCGCTCCTACTCTGTGCAAAGATCGGATAATACCACAACGTAGCTTTCAGAACTTTGATTAGATTTTGTCATAATAAGAAGAACAGATTTGAAACACATTTCGAATAAAGAACCGTCAATATTTAGTGTATATGTGAACTAGAGTGCCTCAATTTCATTTATAAACGCCACCGTGTATAATGGCATTTTTTTCTTTATGGAATGTCCAAAAAATTATACAATTGTGTAAGCGTAAAGCGAACGATTTCTCATGTTTTTCTCTTCGTGGAGTGTTGTCATTTGATATCTTCTAAGGTCACTTCACTGTATAAAGCAGCCATGGCACTCAGTGAGTAAGCCGCTGGCGATGGTCATTCGGAACACCTCAACCATTCATTATTCTTAGTGAATGACCGAGAAGTTCCGAATGTGGCGATGTTATGTGCTCAGTGCTAGGTTAAACACTTGATTCCAGAGATATAGGCCTGTCAAAGGACAATCTGACTGGTGACTGACCGCCGCAATATGACATGACCATTTGTTGAAATGTGGCGTAAAACATCAAACATTGCCTTTCATTCCATAAAACTACAGTACAGCCTCTCTTGAACAACACCCACTGGGAGGAACTAAAATGCGTTGCTGCTCAGAGGTTGAGATCGAGAGTGTTGCTTTACAGAGGTTAAATCCAATTAAAACTATGCCAAAGGGAAATATCAAATGTTGTTGTTGTTGTTGTTGTTGTTGTGCAGGGGATTTGTTTTGTAGAGGGTCGGTCTGCAGAGGTTATACTGTACTAACAATTTAAAATGGACCACATACGTTCATTATGTTAAACATTGCAACACACAGGTTTGATGGCATTCAGAAATTGCATATAAAATACGTCAATAATGCAAATACGCTACTACGCCACAAGTGAAAATATAATATCCTTCGCTCATGAGTGAAATAAATAGATCTTACACCAAAAATAACAATTGTTTTTATCTTTAATATTTGCTTCAAACTGGCTTTTTTAAAGTTAAAGTATGACATATCATCAGAACGGCGCATCCAAACAGTGAAAAATAACAAATTTATTTCATTGTTTCAAAACAGTGAAATATCGATTTTTTCACCGGTAAATCCCGGTATTCTACTGGAAAGCATATAATAAAAAAAGAGCTTCAGTACTTATGATCGATAAATTAGATTTCAATCAGCGGAGTTTATATACACGCTTCTGGCAGTTGAATAAAATTAGACAATATTACATACAAATGTAACGACCCATGATGATGATAATAATAAAAGTTATAACAATAATAATAATAATAATAATAATTAAAATAACTGTATCATCATAATTATAACCTTCCTATTATTATTTACATATTATGTACAGCAACCACAGTAAATATTTGGTAAAACATTTACATCGTACATGAATATTCAGTATTTTTACTTAACGATACATTATTAGACTTCCAATTCAGGGCTGATATGGCATTAATTATAGCATTGTAACCAATTATTCGGCCGTTATGGGGAAACATGGTCTTTGTGAAATACCTCGGTTATTATGAGATTCAGGCATTTTGATTGGTCCCGAATCTCATAATGGCCGAGTTTTCTAATAAAATGCCGCCTATTTGAATGTTGGAACAAGCTGATAAATAAATTGTTAGCACTTTAATAATACCCTTTATCTATTGTACTTTTTTACAAAGTGCATACTTAATTAATAAAAAAATCATAATGGCCTGGTTATAAGACTAATATGATTGTCTAAAGCCAAATAACAAGGTCATTATGAAAACACTTAATTATTAATATTTCATTTTAGTACTACCACGGTCCTATACACACATGTATAATGACACTATTCATACTGGATATTCATATAGGTCCCTTATGGTACATAATGCTCAAGTATGTGTGTCGAAGTTTTTACTGGTTTACTATTTTTTATATATTTTTTTTATTTATTTGAGTAGTCAGATGAAAGACAACTATTTCTGTTATGTCGGACCCTAATTTCGCCTCTATAAAATTTGCATATACATATACATTGTATTTTCGGACAGGTAAATAACGTGTATCAATTTGGCACAACTTAAAGTCTGCGTACCTTCAATCTCCGTAAACAGATATCCTGTAGACCGCTAAATTAGCTAGTAGGCGAGCGGAAAATTTTAGATCGGGTTTTAATCAGATTGGCGTACCTTGTGGGACCGTTTTTAATGTTATTATAAAGGGTTGTGCTATGTGCTTAGTCAATATATTGAATCCCATCTGTTAAAGGTTTTGGAATGAAATCATTCGCATTCATGACTGTTATCTGTAGAATCAGTAACTATATGAAATAAAGCATACCACTAATAATGTCACTTTTTTCAATCAATAAAAAACTCAACTCTGTGATAGTTTTAGTCATTTCTGTCTTTGATAATCTTTATTCTATCTCTTATAGCCTATTATTTAAATTTATTATTGTCATTTTAAATATCTTATATTTAAGGGAGTCAGGGGTTCTATATTACAATGTCAAATATAAAATTCCTGAGGGAGTAGACCTTTGGCCTAGCTAGGACATGTTTTCATTTGTTTAAGGACCATAATGGAAACAAGGTAATCCACTATTAACACTTTTTTGTGCTATCCTTAATAAATTTTGAAAATATGTCTGAGCACAAAGAATGTATTATACTTACAGTATTTGTTATTATTTTTATGGTTCTACTGAATTTTAATCATTGGTGTTCCTTAAATGGAATGGCCCCAAATGCCTCTAAAAGTAAAACAATGTTTATCACAGCCTCCAACCAGCATGAGAAGTTGGAAAACATTAACATCCAGCCACTTAAACTGAACGATGAACCTTTAGAAAAGGTACCAAACCATAAATTATTGGGGGTAGTCATTGACAAAAACTTAAGTTGGAAACTGCAAGTTGAGACAACTCTTAAGAAATGCAATTCTTTATTATATCTCCTCCTAAGAATAAAACAATTCCTAAATCTGCATACTAGAAAACTGTTTTTCAATGCATACATCCTTCCACATATTGACTACTGTTGCACTATCTGGGGGTCATGTAATGAGCAATTAACAAACACAATGGTAAAATTTCAAAAAGGGGCCGCCAGAATAATTCTAAACAAACCTTTTGATGCCCCGTCGGAGGAGTTATTCAAACAACTAAATTGGATGAAATTTCCAGACCGTGTTAACTATAAAAAGGCTATTATTGTCTACAAATCCCTTAATAACACAAGTCCTGAATATTTAAATAACAGGTTTGTCTTAAGTAATAATCACCAATTAAGATCAAGTTCTACACAAAAACTGAATGTCCCAAAACCTAGACTTGAATTCTTTAGAAAATCTATAACATCTACTCAGGACCAGTCATTTGGAATGAAATACCCCTAAACATCCGTCTTGCTAAGAGCCTTAGCTCATTCAAAAAGCAGTACATTAAATGGAAAATGCAAAAAGATTGAAATGTTCTTTGTCCACCTAAAACTCATCTCATGCCTATTGTTCCTTTCTTTTCAGCTTACTTTGCTCTTAATTTTGAATTTTTTTTATGTATATAACATGTTTTTCTCAAGTTTAATATGCATTCTTCTTTATGTAAATATTGTATATACTGTGTAATATGTTTGATAGAGGCCCACATGGAAGATTGGATTTATCCAAATGTGTAGCCTATTAAAATAAAGTCTTTATTATTATTATTATTATTATTATTATTATTATTATTATTATTTGTGTGTTATGTGTGAATTATTTTCATTTATTGGATAAACTCTATCAGTGTATGTTAATACCACAGTTATTTCCTTCTTATCTGGATTGTCAGACTCTATGTCAATATTTTAGACCAAGCCTAACACTTTGCGCTATTTAAATAACCGTTATGATAAATCTTTTCGCTAGATGTATATCCGTGATGGTGAATAGTGAACTTTGTTTTTTTATTGACGATATAAGCGATTCATTATAATTTCCTGGATTCTGTCACAGACTTTATTCCTTATTTTCTGCAATGTAAGTTAGTTTACTTTTATACTCAACGTTGCATTCGGATTGTTATTGTTGAATTGCTTTATCTTGTATGTACTGCAATCAATATGTGAATTCAGAATTGAGGTTACACTTTCTGTTTAACGCCTCAGCTGTTTCATTGAACTTCGAAGGCTGGTACAGTGGTACTTGTAGGCATTTGATATTTTCAATTTCAATTTTCGGACGATGTACTCATGATTATGAAGATGTCAGTTCGCCCTTTCCGGCCCTTGAACCCATACATGACTCTCTGTTTGTTTTTAAATTTAATGATATTTATTTGATTTCCATTTGACTTAGCCTACTTCAGCATGTGCCATTATCATGGATGAACTTAAATGATGTTGGTCTGCTCTTGACAGACAGAAATTTGGTTCTGTGCAAAATTAAGCGCTTAAAGTGTGGTTTTAATAAAAGTGTGACAGTGCTTATATATACAAACATACATGTTCAGCCCACTCTAAAATCTTGGACAATAACCCCTGATCATTGAAATTGGCAGGCGATCCTGCTCAGTATCTACCCATTTACATTTCTGTGGAGTGGAACAAGTTTATGTTATTTTCAGTGCCGCTAGCTGGGATCAACCTGGGACCTTCAATACCCAAATCCTACCATTTGACAAAGATATATGTAGGAGCAGTAGTCCAGTGGTAGGATGCGGGCTTAGGGATCGAGAGGTCCCAGGTTCAATCCCCGTAAGGGGCACTTCTAAATTTACCTGAGATTGCTTCACTTCACCAAGTGTAAATGGGTACTGTACCTGCAAGGGTGGTTTAATTCTGTTGCACCTAAGTGTTGGCTGCACTAAGCGGAGTAAATAGACTCCCCAGGGAGATTGCTTGATAGCTACCAGTAGCCCAAATGATCAGGGGTAATAACTGTAAAGTCTGTAAACATGCATTTAAGCATGAAACTTAGACAGGGACATAAGGACAACCTTAAAAGTTAAATGTGGAGCCTGTCATATTAATCAAAGAAATCTCTCTTAAGTTCAATAATTGGTCAAGTAAGACCTATTAAAGAGGTCACTAAGTCAAATGACTCAGAAGTAATTTTAAATTAGGGGTTTGGTTAGACAATGAGCTATATTTTTGCTTGCCCTAATCAAATGTTTACTAGCAGTAACAAGTCGCCAAACCCAAAATATAGGTCATCAGGTGCAAGTGGACAACTTTTAATCCCAGGGTCATAGAAACGAAATTCTTCTCAGCTTCAGTGGGTATCAATAAAAAAGGACAAAAATGTTTTTTAATGTTTTTTAAGTGTATTCATTTCAGTATGTTGCTCATTTTATGTGGCTTAGATACATTACATAATTATTTTTTTTCAAATATTATTTGATAATAACTGTCATCTCCCTTTCACTTGAAATAAAAGGAATTTTAGATTTCATATATCCATAAAAAGGCTCTGGTTGACTTAGTTATAGAATCTGACATTGTGAAAAACATAGAAGTACAAATAACAATATACATACAAGAACTACACAACAAGCATAACTATGCCTAGATATTTTAGCAGCCATTAAGCATTTGTAGGGGATTGGATGCCATTATTATTGCTATCAAATATCTGGATTAATCATGACCACATGTTCAGAGACATACTATTAGAATGCCACTTGTTCTTAATTCATTATGTATATCAATATTGACAGTTTGTGGTATGTATCTGTGGACTGTGGCATTATCTGTAAGAAAACAGGTGTAGATTATCTTACTTGGATGATTATATTACTTCACCATTCTCTGTAAACATATCTTATAGACCACTGTCATAAAGTGAGTGAGACCCTGAGCCTAGAGTTTTAGATCAGCGACCCTGAGCAGAAAATTTTAGATCAGCATTTTATTTAACCGGGGTCGGTAGCGCAGTTGGTACAGTAGCATGCCAGGATTTGGAATCTCATGTTCCGATGGGGGTACAGGTTCGAATCCCACCCAGGGAGGTTATACCCTTCTATAAAAATTTGACAATAATGTCAATTTTCCTCCATTAATAAGGTATATGGAGAAGTTTCCAGTCTTACTAAGGGGTAGGTGAGTACTGGTTATAGACAAGGGTCCTGGAAAGCTAGGTTAGGTGCATAGGACGCCGTGAAACGACCAAAATGTGTTGACACAGCATTGAAAATTTAAACCCAGTAAAATAAATACATAGCATTTTATTAGATAAATTACCACAGTGAGTAAGTGATAAGGCTGACATTGATAGAAAATTTTGTATTGATGAAGTATCACACCAGACAAGGAGTGTGAAAGAAGCCAGTATAAAACTCCCATATATACATACTTTGTAATGCCTTCATGATGTTATGCATGATGTTAAAAGTTGTTTCAGTCATTTAAAACTAACTGTATTTTTCTGGTTTAAATAGTTAACAGAATACATGAAAACTCAGAAATATAAAAAAGTCTTATAGTTTATATCTGTATAAAATGCTAGATTGTATCAATATTCCAAGTTGTAGATTGATATTGGATCTTCTTTTAAGAATAGGTGATACATTGTATGATTGATATGGCACTTGCCGATGACAGCCCTTATGTATGGTACAGTTAAAATCTATTTTCAAGTGCCTGAATAGTTGAAAAAAAAATTTCAGATGACCTTTTCTCATCATAATATTCATGACGAAATTGTTATGATACTTAACTTGTTTACATCGTCTCCATCACGCAATTTGAAATTAGCCGTCCAATCGCAGACTGTGAATAATACCGCTGATAATTAGCTTGCAAACCTTGGTCTAAAAGTAGAAATTACCAAATCAAAATGTTATTAATAGTGTTTCGTCTAGATGAAAGCTACGCATTGATTGGTCAACACAAAGTTCATCTCAATGTGACCTTCCACGGAGACAGTAGAGATCCTGTACGACAATGCTCTACAGAATATCTGTTTACGGAGATTGCATTAATGGTATGGAATTTACATACAGGGTCTTTTGATAAGAATAAGGAAAGAACATTACATATACTTTTATAGAGGGGAATGGGGTCAATTTGACCCCACAAATGGCCCAGGGCTTTTTTTCTATATTATAACGGGGGCCGTTTACACTTTACAGGCACCTTCCCCTTCTGAAATTTCTTTTTTCTTCTGAAATCATGCAGTTTTCCCCAAATTCAAAGGTTACCTTTGATTTGTCCTTCCCCTATCAATGAAATTGCGATAAAATTTCCCCATTTGCTCTGTATAAAGTAAGGCGTAAGGCCCAAGGCCCCTTCTCCCGCTGAAAAAATGCCCTGTGGCCTGATAAAGCACTGGTACAATAGTTTACTGAGACCACTCATCTATGATAATGTTCTGTTCGTTTAACAATATACTTATGATAGACATGTTATTTTACTCCTACTGATGTTTTATGTATTGTGAAGTATTTTATTCAAGTGATACATTGTTACAACTTATCTTAACATGCTTGTAAATGTAAGAATGTATATCCTGTTTACATACTTATACTGTGTCTTCATTGTTGTTTATTTACATTGCTGTCATGTTTCTGGGAGGTTTTATTGATGTTATGTATTGTTATTATACTGGCGCTATTGTTTCTTGTTTGTTTATCTGGTATTGTTTTCCTTTTACATTGTAGTGTTGTTTATTTTTCATGTTGGCACCATATTCAGTCTACAGACAATATTTTGAACGATGTTCAAATGAGTGCAACATTGAAGCAACTTGTTCAGATAAATATCCATTCTTATAATCAATAAAACTATCTTGTTTGGAGGAATATGCCTAGTTAATCAATGCATTTAATTCTCTATTAAATGCCCATCCCCTAAAAATTGCACCCTCTTAAAACAGGAATTTGAAACTTCATTATTTCATGTTGTAATGTTACTATTTTCTGATACTCCTAATAAGGTCCCCTTTTGGAAAACATTAAATGAACTCTGGGGTGTTTAATAGAGTAGATACAGTATTAACTTCTTGAAAATTTAGCTCAAATTTTTTCTTAGCTTTAATACTCTAAATTCCATGTTTGACATGGATTGTATAAGCAATTTAGGTCTTAGTAAGCGACATATTTTGAAACGCATCACAAAATGTTGCAAACATAGACATTCAACTGACATGTGCAGTCAGAATCAGTACAACGGTATGCAGTTAGGTTAACCCAAGGCATGATTAAATAGTCTCCTTGTTAACAATATATGACAGTATCAAGCGGTTTTGTTGTCAACACACAATACATGAAAATTCATTGTTAATTCTGTTTCAACATTTTCTATTAAGAACCGCCATTCATCTGCTAGAATATAGATAACAAGTTATGTAACCTCTGACCCGTTTCTGTTCTTCTCGTACATTCAACTGGATCCCCGATGTGCTAAAAATAGACACGCCTGCAATTTTCCACTGTCTAAAAATAGATCATATACCTGTGGTGTAGAAAATCATGTTCAGTTGATTCGCATTTTTCTGCGGGCGGTATAAGTGTCATGATCTTTCGTTATACAGTTTGTTTGTGAATTTTAGACCCCGCAAGTCCTCTTTCTAATGACACCACCAAATTTTGCCCTGTTAAATCCATGTCCATGTAAATTTGGCGCTTTGATTATAAAGGTAATTATGACTTCTTATTGCAGACTGTAAAGGCTCACTTAAGATTTTAAACTGTTTTGCTACAAATTTTCATGTTCCTTATATCATGTGATCACTTTCCTATGAACCATTTAAACAGGGTTTGTAGGTTATTCATTTACATGTAACTCAGTTCATTTTTACATCTATTTCATTTTGTACAGTATATTCCGACAATAAAACCAGATCAAATTTAAAAAGAGACTCAGTCATCATGTTGTTGTTATGCAAAAATGAATATACCTTGGATGATGGGAAAAAACTAATGAGCAAATACCAGCACTCACTAAGCATTAAGCTTCACTCAAGAAATCAAGTGTAAGATTTTGGAATTCTATGAAAAGCTGAAATATGGCTGACTGTTATAAAAAATTATTGCATTCAATTTTACTGACATTCTTATTGTAAAAGTATTTAAAGATTTCAACATTATTTTGACTGACAGCTCTGTTGAAGTTTTTATATGTACAGTGCCAACCGAAAGTTCGTGAACAAAATAATGAAGTTATGAGAAAAATTGATCCTGCCTACCACTAGTGATTTTACTACTATTAATTATTAAAGCCTAATCATGTAATTAAGTTTTTAAGCCGTTTTTCAGGTTACGCAAAGTCTTTTTTGAAAGAAGTTTCAATGTGCACAAGCAGACATAGAAATTCATCTATGTATTTTAATGAGTATTTTATAAGACATTTTCATGGAGAAAAATATGAAAAAACAAAGTTGATTCAAATAATCTGGTTAAGCATCCAATTTCTCTGTGTTTTTGGCACTTTTAGATTTTCGATTTCTTGAATCGAGGTTATGCACATGCGTAAAGTGAGTAATGGCAGATACGCGCCTGTTGATGTTGATATTGGAATTTGCCAATATAACTCTTGTTTTTTGGTTTTTATTGGTTAACATCGCACAGGGGGTTCACATTCTGATGACTTTTGTGTCAACCAGTCAGATTGCCTAAAAACAGGATTTTGTCCGAAAGACTTTGGGAGGGAACTATATATGATGAAAATTTGAATATTTGCATCTTGACATCTGTGTAATGTATTAGACTTGTGGATGAGATGAAAAATAAATCAAAAATATAGGTTATTTATTTATGTTACCTGGTTAGAAATGTATAGCCAGCATGGGATTCTGTGATACCCAGCCAAAATTTAAATTAATGAAATACAAAAACTACAAGACTTAGTAAAGTAGGTTTCAGAAAAAGTGAAACTGTGAAAACCTTCACATATGCTGAAGTATTAAATATGAAGAAAATACAGTCTACGAAATTAGTGGGTGTCTGGTTGCCTGGGACAACCAATTTCTAGTTCAGGCAACAAAATTTCTTTTGGGCAACCAAATTTCTACAAATAAGATAGTGTTAGCTGCTAAAATGACCTGAGTGGGCAACCACTTACATATATATCTTAATTTCGTAGACTGAAATATAATGCTCGCCTATACCTTTAAAAAAATCTCCCATCTTAAAATAACATATTTCTCTAAAATATATTATACCTAACATTGTATGACATTTAAGGCAGAATACCCATAATAGCTGCTGTCAAACTTCGGGCGATGTCGGGTCATGTCGACAAATTACGGAAGAGGTTTTCGTCGGTGTCGTTATCAATCGATAAAGATCGGATATACTTTTTTACTGTGCAAATGCCTCATTTTTCAAATATTATTAATACATTTCTTATATTACCTCATAAGATTATCAATTCTCCAAATTATTTGAGAAAATAGATAGAATTCGTGTAAAAAGTTTAAACCGGAAGTTTAAAAATCCAATTCAAACAATGGACGAAAAGATTCGTCCCCTAACTGATTCGTCCCCTAACAAATTCGTAATCAATAAGTTGTTGATGATTAAAGCAATTAGACCATAAAATACCATTATTTTATCATTAAATGGTCAATAATGGCGTTCAAAAATAAAATATATACTGTAAAGAAGTGTTTTCTTCATATTATAATGGTCACTAGAGTTTTGACATTTTTTCAAAAGGGGGGTCGATGTATTAAAATGGCTTTTTGTTAAGTTATCTGTGGTGAAAGTTGTTTTTCTTTGTTTTATTCATTGCCATACGGTATAAGGTAAATTATTAAATGTGTAATTTGGAGTGCAGAAACTGTTTTCATAGTCAAAAGCTAGGGATACAGACTTGTAGTTTTTAAAGCCGGTGAAAATCGTCACATTTTCTGTTGGGTCTCCCTATGATTAACTTGTTATATGTGTAAAAATACCAAGGTAAAGTTATTAAAGTTGATGTATTTGCATTCATTGAAGTATTGTGAATTTTATTAAACAACACTTATGAAAATTATTTGATTAAGTAATTCATTTCAACATTTTAAAGACATTCCCCTTCCAATTTATAGTGTGATTCTTACTCATAACTCAATTTTCAAAAAAATGTTATAAAAAATTTATTTGATGGTAAAAAGTTAAAAAAATTTGCTAGTGAATCTAGCTTGTGATGCTGATTATATAGAAAGCAGCAAAAAGTTTATTCCTTGATATGTGTATTATGGGTATTCTACCTTAAACATTTATATCTGACTTATTTTTCCACATAGAAAGTGTATCTCAATAGGGAATGTCTACACCTACCTAAGGCAGCTGCAAAATAATTCATAGATTTTCATCCCCACTCTTCCTGCAAAAGTTGTCTAGACTGAATTTTATTTAGGCTTAAAACAGTTTTAGTTTCTGGTTTCATGACCAGCCCTTTATTTTTTACTGTTGACCTTTATTTTTTATTCGGATTTTTCAACGAAAAATTCAGCTTATAGTTTGGCAAAACCAGGTTGGGCAAGCGAGCATCCGGTGTGGTTAACAGTTGTGTTAAAGTTTTTTATTTTCCATAATTATATTTCTGCCATTTATTGTCAGATATTTATGAAACTTCATACAATGATAACATACCATGTGATGAACAGAATTAGATGTAAACCACAACTCGACCTGGCTTTATTATGGATTATCTCCCTTTGTAGTTTTTGCAAAATTGAAATCTGGCTATAATTTGGTTTAACATTATATTTCTTTTTTTTTATCAAAATAATTTCTTCTTGAAACATTAAAAAATAACACAAAAAATCAACAAAAAATGTGACAGATTTACCAGTAATATTATTTTTTAATTGGCAAAGAATCGTATTCTGAAAAAAATGCCTACCTTCTGACCTTTCTTTTTTGGGGTGCATGAAACGAGAAAGCCGCGGCTGTGGCGTAGTGGTTAGCATGTCTGACTTCGAATCCGGAGATCGCGGGTTCGAAACCCAGTCGCCGCAGGTCATACCCTATACATGATTTGTCGGCCTCGTGGTAGCTAGGGTAAGTTTGTACTGGTGATAGAAAAAGTGTCCAAGAAACCTATAGTAGGAAGAGCTGGCCATCGGGTATATGACCTATATATGTGTTGAATGCGACATTAAAAAAAAAAAGCTAGAAATGTAACTCTTTTATTAGGTCTGATTTCAATGAGCATCTTATTATTTATTTGGTTTAGCCTAATCAAAGAGCACACTGTCTGAACTATTCCTGAGATGTTTGGCAACTTGTATTTTTATAAAATGTAGAATTTATTCAGTGCAGTATACATGTAATCTTATTTCCATCTTCTCTGTTACATCTTTCCAAAATTTTTTGTGAAGATTTTAATCATCTAAGAACATGATATTCAAATTCAAAAATAGAAAGCATGGAGGAAATACATGACTGAGTATGAAGCTTATATTCTTTCACTTAATATTTATAAAAAGATTATTTATAAATCCCTGAAAAAATAAAGAAGTTTTTATCTTTCAAAATAAACTGTGAAAAGTAATTGCATTTTTAAAGTTTGAAGGGATTGGCTGGCAAAATGTTCAGTTCTAATTTTTCATGATTTGTAATTTATTATTATAATTGTGGTTGCAACAGACACACTGATACATTGCATACATAAAATGACTTAAAGTTTATCCCGTGCATGAAAAAAAACATCTAACAAGTTGTAGTTTAGAGTTTAGTCTCTATTGCTCTACATTAAAAGCATGTTATCTCTTTACAAGCCATGTAGTTTGTTATGATCTCTGTTGAAAGTTGGTATTTATCCAAATTGACTGTTATATGAATTCCATCATAACGAGGAAGTAATTTATGAAATATTAATACATTTAGAACTTACTTATCTTAGATAGACTAAACCAACTGTTTGAATTAATAAGGCCATGCCATATTGGAATTTTGTTAAGCGTCTGCGTGCGCGTAGATTTTAGAGTCCTCAATCAAAACAAAAAACATAATGTAGGTAAAATTTTCTTAAATAATTCCGATGTTCCGGGATTCGATACGACAATTTAATTCAGGGAAAATTGTTTTTCGGCAACAACGTTATTCATCTCAAACAATTTATCCTAACCGCGACATTAATACAATATATATTTTACGTGAAAAAAAAACACTAGTCATTTTATATTAAATTCAGAGCATTGTTTTATATTATGAGGATGTTATTCCATTGAAAAAATATATATAATGCATTGTTTTTGCCGTAAAAATACATGTGTTTTCTTTTTCTGTTTGTGTGTTTTTGTGAATAGGTACCTAGGTTTGTCAAATTTGAGTTGACGCTTAACAGAATTCCAATTTGGCATGGCCTAATTCAGGCTTAACATTTTTATACGAAGGCAAATCTGACTCTAAGAGCTTTTTGGGGGATTTACTTGATAGATGTTTTCCCCCCGAAGCCAAATTAGGTGATCTAATTTACTAAAAATATGATATTATGCATTTTAGCTCAACACTGTATTTTGGACATTTTAGACGGGGCCGGGGGGGGGGGTAAAAGTCTTTTGTGACCCACTGACCCATGGTCTTTCTTGATAAGGTATCTGGCAGTATCTTTTGATTTAACTTCGGAAAATGTTGGAAATTCTTGTGCAGGTCCATTTGTACATCACATTCGAAGGATAATAAGAATAGTTGTGAAATATTTTGAATTGATAGGCCAAAGAAGCGATCGTATTATACATGTATGAACATTTCCTGCTTTTGACTTACAATGATTTTTATTATAACAATTTTGTGATTAGTGCCATTTGCACAGTACTGTTCTATGGAGTTCAACTCTGTTCTGTTTTGTTATAATACATGTTTAATTGTACAGACCAACAGTCTCTGTGATCTTAAAAAAAAATAATATTGGCTTTGATTTCTTGTAACAGTTTTCCATAAATGTTTCCTAGGATAATGAGACAAAGTCATTATATTGATATTTATGGTTAAATGAAGGCATTACTCTGTCTGTATGAGTTATTAACATTAGATTATTATTTGTCGATTAATTGACCTTCCTGATTAGACATCACTTGATTTTATAGACATAAAGTTACAATGTCGATGGGCGAGTTGCCTAAGCATATCGCTATGTATCGCTGTGTGCCCTGGTACCCTTCTTACAACAAAATGAATAAGTGTGTGATATCAAATTAAGGGTACCAGGGCACAAAGTGGTATGTAGTGATGTGTTTACCCAGTGGGCAACTGGCCCTATAATGTACTTGGTCTTATTCTTTTTGTGTTAAATTATTATTTATTAAGTAATTGTTTTAGAAGTGACCATTATCCGCTGTGTTAGTTTGGTAAAAATTAAACACTCTAGATTTATCTATACACTGTAAAGGGATTTACGCCTAAAATCGGTGGTAAGAAGCTTGATAATACGGGCCTCAGGCAAGCAATTCAGAGCCATCTTGGCCTTCTAGTAATTTCGTTTTCCTCTGTGTATTGATTAAAGAAATATAATGGTAGTAAAAAGTTGATTAATTAAGCTATAATTAGATATCTAATTACTATAATTGCAGTAGTAATAAAAGATTTAATGTATTTGGTAATTAGTGGGAAATTCTTCTATTACTTGGAAATGTTTATTATTATTATTTTATTATCCAGTGCTTTCATTTTTCCCCCTAATTACTACTTGGGAGTTTAAATGTATAAAATTGCCTCATTAAAATCATCTTAAATTTTCCTGCTACTAAACAGAACAGAACACAATAGGATTTGATAGCTTTGATAAAAGTTTGTGTCATGTTAAATTTTAGCTGTACCATCAGCTGTTGTCACATGACTTTTACACAAGTTTATGAAAAAAATAATTTTATTATACCCCGCTTCGAAGAAGAGGGGGTTATACTGTTTTACCTTTGTCCGTCCGTCCGTTACAAAATTTCCGTCGCAGTTTTCTCAGCAACTATAACATACAGCAGCCTAATACTTTGCATATTGCTTCATCCCATAGTCCCATGTTGTGTAAAGCGATTTCATGCTCCTTGCTCATCTACTTCCTGTTAGTCGCATATTTTTAGATTTTTGCGGGGGTATCACTAGTGAGCATTAGCTCACAGATTTACTTGTTTTATTTATTTTTTTGTTGGGTTTAATGTCGTAGCAACACATTGTACTATTTACACAATTTTATGAGAAATATGTTTATGGAATTCTATGTGAAACACATTTATATTCATGTGGCACATCACATTTATTATGAAGTCTTTGCCATAAATTTTCACACCCGCAAGCCCTATTTATCATTTTGTTTTGCAATTAGCCAACTATTAACTAGCTCCATTATATCATTAAACATACTTTTACTATCCTGAATCCTTTTTCACTCATCCCCAGCTTACATGTTATAGTTTATTTTTTCTCAACTGTCAAAACGTGAACAATTTCATAGTGAATTTGTATGGTATGTTAAAATTATTGTTGTGATACATTCATGATTTTTTCGGATATTTGTAATATTAAAGAGTAGAGCTGCTTATGTGGTACAAGCGCTTTTGAACATATTTTCAATATGAAGAGAGCGCTATACAAATGAGGCATATAATAATTATAATAATAATAATAATATTAATAATGATAGGTTTTAGTTAAGATATTTTAATAACAATAAGGTCGCCAGTAAAAGTGACTCATTCAGTCACCATGAATCTAGTGGTTTAAGACAAAGTGATTCATTCAGTCACCATGAATCTAGTGGTTTAAGACAAAGTAATTCATTCAGTCACTATGAATCTAGTGGTTTAAGACAAAGTAATTCATTCAGTCACTATGAATCTAGTGGTTTAAGACAAAGTAATTCATTCAGTCACTATGAATCTAGTGGTTTAAGACAAAGTAATTCATTCAGTCACTATGAATCTAGTGGTTTAAGACAAAGTAATTCATTCAGTCACTATGAATCTAGTGGTTTAAGACAAAGTAATTCATTCAGTCACTATGAATCTAGTGGTTTAAGACAAAGTAATTCATTCAGTCACTATGAATCTAGTGGTTTAAGACAAAGTAATTCATTCAGTCACTATGAATCTAGTGGTTTAAGACAACGTAATTCATTCAGTCACTATGAATCTAGTGGTTTAAGACAAAGTGATTCATTCAGTCACTATGAATCTAGTGGTTTAAGACAAAGTGATTCATTCAGTCACTATGAATCTAGTGGTTTAAGACAAAGTGATTCATTCAGTCACTATGAATCTAGTGGTTTAAGACAAAGTAATTCATTCAGTCACTATGAATCTAGTGGTTTAAGACAAAGTAATTCATTCAGTCACTATGAATCTAGTGGTTTAAGACAAAGTAATTCATTCAGTCACTATGAATCTAGTGGTTTAAGACAAAGTAATTCATTCAGTCACTATGAATCTAGTGGTTTAAGACAAAGTAATTCATTCAGTCACTATGAATCTAGTGGTTTAAGACAAAGTAATTCATTCAGTCACTATGAATCTAGTGGTTTAAGACAAAGTGATTCATTCAGTCACTATGAATCTAGTGGTTTAAGACAAAGACTGTTATAGTCTAGAAATATAAACACTAAATCCATGTTTATGTTTTATAACTGTTGATCAGGAAACAAGGTGTTAGAGAGAACAAATTTATTATTGCTTGGGGAATGGAATACTTGACTATGAAATCTCATGGGGGGACATTATATTGATAGATCAATGCGAAATTAGTCTAACTATGTATAAATAAAGAAGGACGTACACTAGTTTTGTTCTTACACATCAATATTGTTACCACTAAAAGAAATTATTGTTACTCTATGTTAGATTGTCAGGGTTCAGTCATGAAGCTTTTAACCGATTCACTGATTTACTATGAAAAAATAGAATATTTGTAAGATATTTGATTCAGAACTCCAGTTGATGGGTTTTTCTTGCTTGTAAACTTAATTGGTACCAGATAAACCTCTTCAAGTGAAAAATGTGTGTATGCAGAACAATAAGATTTAATCCATGTTGCATACTTTTCAGCAATAAAATGTAAAACATGTTCATACTGCAAGAAGTGCATCTGGTACAAACAAGCTTAATTCACCTGGAAAACCCCATTTGATTCAAATAAGGACCTTTTACTGTTCAGTAATTATTTACATATGCTCTGTAAGAGCTATCACTGGCATAGCTTGGTCTCAATCCAGGTCGATAGCGCAGTTGATAGCGCGCCAGGATTTGGATACTCGTGCCCGAGGGGGTGCAGGTTCGAATCCCACCTGGGGAGGTTATACCCTTCCATGAAAATTTGACAATAATGTCGATTTTCCTTCATTGATTAGATAATATGGAGAAGTTTCCGGCCTTGTGGAAGGGTAGGTGAGTACTGGTTATAGACAATGGTCCAGGAAAGCTAGGTTAGGTGCGCTGGACGCCGTGAAATGACCTAAATTGTGTTGATACGACGTTAACTCCAATAAATAAATAAATAGCTTGGTCTCAATAATAATGTGTGATAGGATTTATAAGACTATGTGAGATACAATTTTTGATTTGTATAGGGTGTTTTATTGTATGATGACCTTATTTGACCTTCAAGTCAATTTGTACCATAGATATAAGCATAAAAACTTTTATCTGATTCCTTAAGGCATTGAATTATTCCATAATAAACCAAGTATGTTAATGTATCACCTATAATCTATTGTATAGTAATATCAGAACTTCAGAAGATCTCTTAGGTCTAAAATCTTACTCGCAAATCATTGCAAAGCAAAGGTTGAAAATTTTTCATAAAAATTTCAATATTTTCTTGTATAGATTCCAATGAGATGTGATTATTAAGGGGCTGAATATTGCTTTGTACCAAATTAGCACTTGCACAATCACCTATGGCAACCAAAATTGTTATTGAGCTACCAGAGATTTTGATATGGTATCTGTAAGTCTTGTTGCAAATCCTTGCTGTCAGTTATACCCTTCCATTCTGTGGAAATTGGAATTTAAGCCTCCAAATGGTTTTAAAAGAAACAATATTAATAGGATATGAAAGTGGTTCACAGTCCAAACAGATCATTTAAAGTGAAAGCTCTTTTTTTCATATGCAGAATTTTTGGTGCCCAAATAAAATTGTTGGTTGCCAGGTGAACTAATAAGTGGTTGTCATGGGCAACCGGACACCCATTAATGTCATGGACTGCACTACATGAATAAATTCTTACTATTTTATGATAGAATTGCTTGTTTTTCTTCTCCAAGCTACAACCATATATTTATTCTAAAAGCATACTTAAACAAATAACTATATAGTATATCATTGTAATACTCATAATCAATCTGATTAAAACCTGATCTAAAATGTTTCGCTTGCCTTTACTCGCAAATTTAGATCTGGCCTTTTTGAAACGAAGGTCCCGTTCTCATCATAATATTCATGACGAAATTGTTATGATACTTAACTTGTTTACATCGTCTACATCACGCAATTTGAAATGAGCCGTTCAATCGCAATCTGTGAATAATATCGCTGTTAAATTAGCTTGCGAACCTTGGTCTAAAAATAGAAATTACGAAATCAAAATGTTATTAATAGTGTTTCATCTAGATGAAAGCTACGCATCTATTGGTCGACACAAAGTTCATCTCCACGTGACCTTCCATGCAGACAGTAGAGATCCTGTACGACAATGCTCTACAGGATATCTGTTTACGGAGATTGACTCGTAATACTCGCATATTTTATGATGTAAAATTTGATCAAATGGTAGCCATTTCTGTTTAGTGTAAAATTCCTGCACTCTTCATTAATTTGGTATGAATTTTCAGGTCAATTAAGGCTCTGATATGGTAGTCTCTACTCTTGATCAAAAAGCCATGATTGTAAATGATCTATTTTCTCCCAAAGTTTACTATAGAGTCTCGACTCTGATGTAGGGAATGTATTGATCGTTTTCGAAATGTCACAGTATGATAATACTCGGCAACTGTAGAGAGATGAAAACACTGCTAGTAGCTTGTAGCTTTACTCTCCACGCCTACTGACTGTCTTGTCTTGAATCACTGGAAGGAATCGTTTATTTTTGTAAGAAAATTATGTTATGATTGCGTATTGAGTATAGTTGATTTAGTAATATGTCTGCATGCTTATTGGTAGCTGAAGTAATTCTCAGGCTTCGTTAATTTACTTTGGAGCCTAAATTGATTGATTTACTGAATGGAATATTATATGTTTTATAAAGTGTGTTAACAGTTATGTTGAACGAACTTGATTAGAAGGGCTGCTTTCACTAAGCCTTGCTGGTTGCTAATTTTGATTTTGAAACCTTGAAATTGAAAGATTTTCTAAATGGAATATATTTTATAAATTACAGTGTCACCAGTTGTGTTAAACAAATCTGATTGAAAGAGCTGCTTGTACTTGCTTGTTAATTGTCTTGACTCGTCAACATTGGCATTTTGCAACTGTTTCATTGGTTTACTAAATGGAATATCATATATTTCTAAGGTTTGAAGCTGAATATGTTGATCTACATCATTGAGACAATAGTTTATATTCAGAACATGAATTTATGTTTTTTCTGCCGGAAAAGGTTTGTTTGCATCGGATGTGTTTTTGTGGTATAAATTTATTTTACTTATTATTGCTAACAGACATGCAGCACTGATTAAAATCCTGTTGCTCTGTGTGCCAGTTCAGCTCTAATTTCATTTCTATCATTGTGTCATTATGAGCAATTTTTGCATGTACGTATGTTGAGAATTTCAGAATTGAGAAGGACTAGTGTCCTGATCCACTCCCCTTACCCCACTCTAACCCCTTGCTGTTTGAATTTAGATCCAGGGGGGACTTAATTGTTTTGGTAGGCAGATTTGTGGGAAGGAAAACAATAAATTTCTAAATCTTAATTAGTTGGAATCAAATCACATTCAAATCATGGGGATGAAGTTACGCCCCCCCCCCCCCCCCCCCCCCCCCCGTGCCCCCCCTCCTTTTCCTGCAGGTCTTATATTTGCTTATGTTTTATATGTCGCAGTTGGATATTTGCTACCAAGTGTATATTGAGAAATGTTAGATTTAGATCTATCTATGTCAATATTGACATTGTTATCTGATAGGTTTCATGAGAATATTATTTCATATTCCACATACTATATTGAAATATTGTCAGTTTGATTTCTGTGAAGATTTTCATTTTAGATGACTTTTATTGTCTGAGGGCTGCCTTATCTTCCGGAGATCTGCTGATTTCAACAGATTTTAACCTCCAGTGATCGTTAGTAAATATTGTTTATTTCTGATGAGATATTATCAGAATTGCAATCATATTAGCAGAAGTTTTCAATATAAAATGGATATGGCAATTTGACAAAATATTTATTAATGTACATTATTGTGCTTTATCACAGGT
Organism: Mactra quadrangularis; assembly: GCA_025267735.1. NCBI lineage: Eukaryota > Metazoa > Mollusca > Bivalvia > Venerida > Mactridae > Mactra > Mactra quadrangularis. The sequence continues at coordinate 36,336,814 of CM046305.1, read as the reverse complement.
ATTTTAGTTATATTGTGGTGGTCAGTGCTCCTGCTCACATTTCCTGGTCAGGCCTAGATCCTTGGAACCCGTATTATCAAGCATCTTAGGACAGATTTTAGTCATAAATCCTTCTAAATTGTATTGTTAAATTATCATAAGATTTTTGATAATATGCTGTCCTGGACACAAAGTTTTTAACCTAGTACAAGCACATATTAATTGGTCACAAGATTTTGTTAACTGTCCGTAGTGCATACCCTGCTGATTTAAATACTCATGAAATAATCTACTTTCATATTGACTAATAACCATTTGTATGGTTTGTGTGTACTGAAGAACTGAATTAAGTATTATTTAAATCAGCAGCATTAATGTTACATATGCACCACTGATATTTGAACACCCAGTAAAAGATATACTGTTAATTACTGTTTGTAAAGTGAAGGTTCAAGATGATAGTATGGAATAAAGATATGTAATGATTTTGTTTATTGATCAAAGTAAAGTGTAGATTGATGATTTAATTAAACCATAAATACTGAGATTTTTCCAGGAAAGATTGCTTTTTTACCTGTATCAAAATTATTGTTACTATTTGATCTTATGGGTGACCTTTTTTTCAGTGGGGGAGAGAAGTTTTTTACTTTGCTTAATTTGCTTGAGAAAAAAATAGCATTTTTTGCCCTTTCTGATCTGCCCCAGCATTGCCATGGTAATGGGAGTTCTACTTCTAATGGTAATAGGATAAGGGGTTTAAGTTTTTTATCTACAAGACAATCACCCAGGGAGTAATAAGGACAACTTGCCTCACTGTCAGTTAATTAGTTATTAGTAAATAGTAATGAAGTTAGACCATTTGATAATTAAGCCTATCATATTAAGGTGAAAAATGGCCAATTTTCACCCATGTCCTGATCAGTAAAATCCATTCTGCTACAAAGCTTTGGTACTAAAGTATATACATGTCTACTAATAAGTGAGGAATGCGTTTTTTTAAGTTATCTGTTTATGACACAATGTGATGTTTTACTATTTATGTTGCCATGGTTTCATGTAAACTGTAAAAATATTTCATATTCTCAGTTTCTAAAATGTTGTTTGTTTTAATGTAAGTCTTGTTTTTACGTAAGTCTTGAAATCTAACTTAACAGATGTGTTGTTTGTTTATTTGACTTTTTTATCAGGGTGAGTTAATTATAGTGACTAGCACACTGTCATTGTCTTAAATTTTCATGACCACTCAGGCCTTTTTTTCCTTATGTAACAGGGGCCGTTAACAGGCGCCTTCCCCTCTTAAAATTTCTTTAAAAATCATGCAGTTTTCCCCAAATTTGGAGTTTACCTTGGATATTTTGTTCCCCTTTCTATGAAATTGCGATAAAATTTCCCCAAATGTTCTATATATAAAAAGGCCCCAGGCCCCTTCCCCAAGTACTGAAAAAAACCTCTGCCACTAGCCCCATTGGTTATGTTTTAATGGTAATTGGCAACATTATCAACAGTTATCTTGACAATATTAATTATTAAGTAAAAAATTTCCACTTAGTGGATCTTTACTGACACTAGTATCAGGCTTTGGGCTAGTGAATTAAGGGCAATGTCTGTTTAAACCTTACTTTAACAAATTTTCCTGGTCTCTTCTTTACTTGAGTTTGTAACTTGCTAACCTTTCCAATTAGTGCTGGCATATATTTTCTATCAGCATTATAATGCAGTCTTAATCTTCAATTTTCGTGAGCATTTTCGTGATTAATTTCATGCTGCAGTAATTTTCCAAATTTATCAACTTGGCTGATAATATGAATTCAGTAAATTTTTGCAAGTCCCAAGGCTTTTCTCAGTTGAGGACAAAGGCAAAGAATGTAACTGTTGAACTTTCATGAAAAGGGGATGATAATGCCTCAATTGTATAGAATTCTAGGTTCAATGTACAGCTCTCTTAAACCACTTGACAGTGGAAGGGGCTGTTGGCTGATAAACATGCACTGGATTGCAGCAACAGTCTCTAGTTCACAGCTAGGGTTATTGGACTGCAGCTTGGGTCGCTGATTCACAGCTGATGGCACTGGTTTACAGTTGGGGTCGCTGGACTACAGCTGGAGTCACTGATTCACAGCTAGTGTCATAATGGACCACAGCTTGGGTCTCTGGACTGCAGCTCAGGGTCATTGATAAACAGCCAATGTCACTGTTTTACAGTCATGACTACAGCCAGGTGACTCACAGTGGGTGTGACACCAGTTCACAGTCAGGGTCTCTCATTCACTACTCGTAGGTAACATACTGGCATGATTTTACAGTTATTAAAGTTAATATTGATGCTAAAATGATCCAAGATATCTTGTACACACTATACAAAGCTACAGAATTTTGTTTAGATAATTTGTCACTCAGAGAGAATGGCACCTAATTGACATAATGTCATCAATATTCTTGATGAAATGTTTGATTTTAGACATAATAATGATCATAATGAGAAGTGACTTTCGATTTCCTGAGTGAGAAACTTCAAGTGTCATTCTGTTAACTTTAGCTTCAAAACCTCTATGTCTGTCATTATTAGGGCTGTCACAATATACCCAATCTGATTAAAACCCGATCTAAAATTTTCCACTCCCCTACTCGCTAGTTTAGATCTGGCCTTTTTCAAACGAAGGTCACCAGTATACCAGTATATTGCAATACGCAGCTGCAGCAATACGTACCCCGGTACAATATTAACATACCGGTATTTGGCAATATTTTTTATTTCATTGAAAAATTCTTCTCTTCGTGAAAAATAAAAGTAGCGAAATGTCATTTTGTTCCATTGTTCATTACATCTGAGCTGAAGTTGCTAGAATTTAACCGATTGGGGCACGTCTCGGTCCTAAATGACCGTAAATACTTAAAGAGGCTAGATTCTATCAGTTTTCTATCAGTTATTTTCAATTTTTCTGTTAAATACAGCGGAGGAACAACGAATCTAAAAGCCCGCAATATATCGTGGCACGTATAGCGATACAATGACAGCATATTGCAATATATCAGGGTATGCTTAAGGCGTATCGTGACAGCCCTAGTCATTATAACCTTAAAGTTTATCCTGCACTAGCCTGTTTTAATAATTTGTTTGTTTGTTGGGTTTAATGCCGTAGCAACACATTGTATAGGTTAAATCCCAGCAGTCAGTCAACCTACACACTCTAAGCTTTCTGGAAGGCCAAATTTTTGGATTTAGCTGTTAATCAACTACTTGGCACATACTTCCATCAGTGTCTGACTTTCTGCCCCACATGATTTAGAATCAGTGGTAAGAGGGAGAATGACCATAGAAATTATTTCATGACCAAGCTCCATGAAAGTATGCCCCGACAGTCACATTTCATTCATCTAGTCAAGATTAATTCTATTATGTTACACGTTTTACATGTTTTATATAGAAAAGGGCAAAACCAATAGTTTAACCAATCTGTCTGACAATAGTTTTGAAATAAGTAATTTTCACTAGCCCTCAACAATTCTCTCTAGTTCTTGGTTTCAGACCAGTGGGTTTAAGGCATTGACTGTATTCAAAGATCTTTTATTGATATTGATTTCAACTCTTAGCCTTGGACTTATAATTTATTGCTTGAAATTGAATTGAGGCTTCAAATCTTTATATTAAAATACATGTATTACTCTGAAAATATGTAAGTCATTGTTAAAGAGAATTCGCCAAAAAATGGCAGGGATGCACCAAATCACAGGGATCAAAATTTCAATCTTTATAAATTTATATCAGAATTTTATAATAAGTGCAGATTGCAGGTTCCATATTGTTCCTCTTCAAAGCAATCACTGAACATGTACCAGTAATAATTTATTGCATGAATAATTGATAATGGTGTGAGGATTTACTATTATGATTTTCAATTATTATATTGTTTATGCAGTGAAACTCACGAACATTGGCTTTTATAGGAATTATATAAAATTTGTTGTTGTAAAAGGGTGGCTGTGGTCTAAGCTTGTTGGTGTTGTTTGGATGCTGTCGTTGTTGTGAGGTGGATGTTTTTAGGAGGGTAAATTTCATTTAGATATGAATAAGGTTGGACAATGTAATGGCTTAGATGTTGTAGTGACTGTAGTTAGAAAAATGTAGTTGAGATGTGGATGCTGTTGATAGGTGGCTGTAGGTGGCTGTTGGTGGCAGCTGTTGAGAGGTTATAGTTGTTGAGAAATAGATGTTGCTGAGATACTGTTGCTGTTGAGATGTATCTGTTGGTAGTGATTATAGCGTCTTTAAAGATGAAGTTGTTGTTTACAAGAGTGACTTGTCGAAAGGTGGCTGTTGATGAGGGCTTGCCATTGTTAAGAGGTAACTGTTGTTGATGGGTGGCTGTTGTTGAGAGGCTACTGTTGTTGAGAGGTTGCTGTTGTTGATGGGTGGCTGTTGTTAAGAGGCTACTGTTGTTGAGAGGTAACTGTTGTTGATGGGTGGCTGTTGTTTAGAGGCTACTGTTGTTGAGAGGTAACTGTTGTTGATGGGTGGCTGTTGTTAAGAGGTGGCTGTTTTCAGTGTATGGCTGTTGTTGGAGGACAGCTGTTGATAAGATGTTGTACTGTATTATCTATGTATTATCTATAACTCTAAATGATACAGGGGCAGATCCAGGAATTTTTTCCATGGGGGGGTCTGAACTTTTTCTAGGGGGGGGGTGTCCAGACTTTCTAGGGGGGGGGGGGTCCAAACTTACGCACCACAACCACATTATACACATTTTGCAGAATAATGTAACATATTAATAATAAAAACAACATTACCATTAAATCTTTTTTAAGCACCGAGAAAGATTGCTTCATGCTACTTAAAAATGACTTACAGTCAAGAAATACACTAATGGACTGGTACATATTGGAAATTCTAGGGAGGGTCCGGACCCCCCCTGACCCCCACTGGATCCGCCTATGGATATATATCATTGATTATCTTACATGTTGATCTATCTACAGATCTATAATATACTGTAAATATTATATTTATACTTGATACAATCATTGATTGGTTTACTGTATTTCATATGGATTTTATTAATAATATTTTTCTATCTACCATTGATTAGTACTGAGGGTATATTTGTATTACAATTGCTTACATGTTAACAGGTATCTTAATTAAGACTAATTGAATTCTGGTAGACTTGAGGCATTTTTTGCTTCTGTACAGTTCGCATTACAAGTTGTATATGTCACAAAGTATTTTGAAGTAAGGTCATCCCCTGCAGTAATGTACACCATGAACTCAGGGTTCAACTCTAAATGTGTCCTGGGATTCTCAGGATTCTAAAACTTGAGAGGAATCTTAGTAATTCTTAGCTGGGGTTAAACGACAATGCTTCAAGAACCTTGAAAAAAATGCCCAGTTCTTGTTTGAATTTGAGCTTTAATAAATTGTTTTCAAAATCGTAATCTTTTTGTTAAAGGAATCATTGAATAACTGACATGGGATTCCTTCAGGATAATTGGTAAATGCAGTAAGTGTTGAACCCTATATTGGTTGTCAGCCACCCGGCTAGCTCAGTTGGTAGCATGCAAGTCTACTGATTGAGGGATCGTGGGTTCGATTCCAGGGTGGGACATACTTTCGTGGAGCTTGGTCATGAAATTATTTCTGTAACGGCCATTCTTCTTCCTACCAATGATTTTTAATTATGTAGGGCAGTTGTTGGTCACTGACAAAAGTATGCGCTTAGTAGTTGGTTAACAGCTAAATCCAGAGATTTAGCCTTTCCAGGAGGAGTGAGTAGGTTGACTGACCACTGTTATATGACCTAAACAATGTGTTGCTATGGCGTTAAACCCAACAAACAAACTATATTGGTTGTCAGAGCTGTTACTAACTGAGCTATAAGCTAATCTTGGACCCTGAGGTCTTTCCTTGTTGGCTTAAGTCATAAATTAAAAGATAATACACTTTAAAATGGGCTTGAGCAATACTCATCACCAAAAGTGATAAAATATTACTTAAAATAAGTTAAAATACCTGTAAATGTCTAGTTTCAACTAAAGACTCTCTCAGATTCTATGGATTTATTGAACTTGTTACAAGTACGAGATGGTGAACTATTTGATCTTATAATACCGTCTGTATGTTACATCTTGAAATATCATTATAAAACATAATTATGATTGATGTACACAGGCAAGCCATCAGAATTATTGGTAATTTTCTATGTAATTTCAAATAATTACTTTGAGATCTCCTGTGATGCAGATAGATGTACCACTGTATGCCCTTACGCTTACAGTTTGATGTACAAAAAATTAAATGAAGTGCGCTTATACATATGGCTGGAATGTCGGGGATTGTTTTGTACACAAATGGTCTTACTCTTACTGACCTTTGTACAGAGATGCTAAGCATTATAGGCAAAAACGTTTATTTACATGAAAACATGTGGAAATGTTTACATTCTAATTATTTCCCTGTTCAACTGTACTGAACGAAATGAGTATCATTTGTGGCTACTCAATAAAATTTAACTATCCAACAACTTATAAAGCGGTAGTTTAACCTCCATACTAAAGGTCCACAAAAGTTTATATTCTTGCATTCTTGGCTGAAAAAAATATTGGGAATTATAATTAACTGAAATACTAAGAGTTAAAGAAAAGAGAATAAGCTACAAGCGTGAGACTCAATGGGAGAAAATACATTTTGAAAGTATGGTGGTGTCCCACTAAATGCCATAGTTTGAAAACACCATAAAAATGAAATTAGACAATTTATATGCTATCATTTGTTGTTTTTAATCTGATTAAAAGGTGACTATACTTGAGCTGAAATCTAATTATTTTTGTTTCCTTTCCCACAGATATTGAAGAATTTGTTGGAACTTTATTTTTTGCTGTCCTTTGTATAAAATATCTTCCAGGACATAATTTAGCCACTAACTCCAACATAAGATTGCAAAGGAGAAGCCACTTCTCTTTCAGCTCATAATATTATTAGAATATTGTTTGACATTATTAAATATATAACTATAGTATAACATTAATGGCCACCCATTGTATTCAAAATATTAAGTTTGCAAATATTTTCCTGTAAAAATAAAAGCATGCCTTATAAATGAAAAAAAAATGCAGAATTTAGACCCTGCAGAATTTTCATTTTATATGGTATGTTATTATTATAAAAAAAACTCTGTAATGTAATCCCACATAACAATATAAATGTGGGTGTTTCTAAGAAAGGCAAACTATAATTATAGTTGTAATACAATATTACACTTTGTAAAATATTGAATTATTTTTTGGTTATATAAGTATGGAAGTTTTAGGTCATAGAAAATTAATTGTTACATTCTCATCCTGATTTCAAAAAAAGTCCATGGGCAGTATTTTTTTTTTTCCATTGGCCATAAAGACTTGTAAACTTAACTAAATTTATGCATTTTTTTTAGGCTGGGTTAAATGCTGTAGCAACACATTGTATAGGTCATATCTCAGCTGCCAGTAAACCTTCTCAATGTTCCTGGAAAAGCTGTATCTCTGGATTAAGCTCATAACCAATTACTAGGTGCAAACATCTGTCAATGTCACTGACAAATGTCCTACATTATTTAGAATCAGTGGTAAGCAGGGGAATGGTCACAGAATTGCATAACCAAGCTCCTGAAAAGTCTGCCCTGTCTGGGAATCAAACCTACGACCCCCCAATCTGTGGACTTGTGCACTAATGACTGAGCTAGATAGGTGTTTAGGTGTATACATGTTCTAGTTCCGGTGATTTTTGTATTTCTGCCAATTTTATGTCATCTAAATGTTTAATTAATTAATTTGATTGTCTAAAACTTTTTTGCAAAAGCATTTTTTCTGGGATGGTAACAAAAAATAATGAGGGAGGTGGGATGGGAATCCATGAATTTACTTTCTATGGTTGTATGAACATGATTTTATCTACTCATGTATAGAATAATCATATTAAAAAAAACTTTGTGCATACAGCGTATGTAAATTTCAGAGAATTCAATTTCTAAAAGTCTATTGTATTGTTAACAAATCAATGTTCCACGACTCAATATTAAATGCATCAATCTACCGGGTAATTGTATTTCATGTATGTTGTTAAATTTAGTTTCAATTTTTGATAGGAAAAAACAGGATAGGATGAGAATTTGTTATTTACATGTAATATGATCTGATGGAGTATTCCATGTTTTTTTCTTTCTTTTTATTTCTCATATGTTTTTTCATCTACATGTCGATATTTCTCGATAAACTGAAACTGAATCTTTGGGTGTTAATAGGATGTAACAAGCTGTGTTAAAACTTGTTATCTGAAATATTGAAAAATTCTTGGAAAATTTTATTTTTGATATGTGTATTTGTTAACATAAAAAAATATTGCAGGCTTAGCGCAAAACGGTCGTAACTCACTCTTTTTTAAATTGAGTTACAACCATTTTGTACTAATCCTGTGATACATGTGTTTTCCAATTTTAATTTAACCAGTAAGAATTTTTTATTTTAACTACCAGGTATTTACCTTACTTCTGTTGACCAGATTTTTGTATATTTTATTTCGACCCCCCCCCCCCCAAGCTTCTTATTAAGAAACCAGGGATCCTGGTTCAATCCTTGGAGGACTGACAATGTAGAAAAAATAGCCTAAATCAATAGTTTTTTTCCACTGTATATATTTATACAATATAAATACAAATAGACTGGTTCACCTATGGGCGATAATAAATTATTATAGCAGAATTATTTGAACAGTTATTATTTCTATTTTCAGAATGAATGAACAATGATCAAACATAGAGAATTGATAATTTGTAATGAAGACTGCATATCAAAGACTTGAGGATGGACTACTTGGAGTTTAAAGATGGACTGGTCACCATTTTGGTTCAATGTACTTGATTAAACTTGGAGTTTAAAGACAGACTGGTTGCCTGTTTGGATCTATGTATTTTATTGAACTTGGAGTTTAAAGATAGTTAGATCACCTTCAGGGTTAAATGTATTTGAACAAACATGTATCCACAAATAAGCAGTGATAATAGGTGAAGTGGCTAGCTGTAAATCAGTACAATCTGTATTCATCTATCAGTATATATCAGTTTATTCAGGGTATGGTCCTTACTAAAGGAGCACAGATTGTATATATCAGTGTGTATCGGAGATGTTAATTAATTTCAGCCATATTTTTGCTGCTTCCTGCATGTGTAGCTTATTTGTTACTTGATGGTACCAAGTTAAAATGAAATGAATGAAAAATGGAATAAATACAAGAACTAATTAGAAAGTGAATTTTGGATTGAATGCAATTATTGCTTACCCAGTGAAGTTTTCATACATTAACTGATTATGGATTTATTCATCATGGTCTAGATCATGATTATTGGCTTTGACTTTAGTGTGTTCATGAGTTAATTTGACAAGTGATAGTTGACATGTTCTTGGATTCTTAAGTCTGAGTGTTCAAAGTGACTGTTATATTTGTGTGAGGTACAGGGAACTGGTAGCTGGATTTTAAGGTAGCAACAAGTCTGAAGTTAAAAGGAGTTTGGAATAACAAAACATCGGTGGGTACTTGTAACAGGGAGATCAGAGTAACAAAGATCTGGGGTAAAAGGGAGTTCAGAGTAATTGGAAATCTGAGGCAACAGGGAGCTTAGAAAAACAAAAAAGTTAGGGGGTAAAAAAGAGCTCAGAGTAACAAATATCAAGGGTAATAGGGAGCTCTAAGTTTGGAATTACAAAAGCATAGAGTTAAAAGAATTAAGTACCTATTAGAAAATATTGGGAGTCGTGGAAAGGTAGCAGTGCAAAGAGTTACAAAAGATCAAGAAGTCTAGTCCATGTAGATCTACTTTGTATAAATGTTATTGATACAAAATAGAGTAACAAGGACATAAAATATAACAGGGAGCACTGTGTGTGAATATCTAAGTGTGTATAAATGTTATATTTGATATAAAAAGTAGTAACAAGGACCAGCTTGAAGCAAGATGTTGATCAAAGAATATAGGATATCTTTACCTATGAGTGTGGAAGAGTATAGGATAGCACAGTTATATATGATACAGGTAAACACTTTGTTATTTGTCATTAACTTTCCATCGGCTCCATCCTCAGTAACCCATAGTATTATTTAAAAAAATTGTCAATGATAACGTATACCGGTAGGTACCATGGGTTACCGATGATGCATCATCTCATGAACTACCATTCATTCAAGTCATTTATTAACCCTTTGCTGGCTTGGACATGGGCAAAAATGGCCAGTTTTTATCTTACCATCATAATTGGGCTATTTCAAGAAGATCTCATTGTATTACTAATTGACTGACAGATATGCCAACTTGGCCAAAGTATTCCATGGATGACTCTCTTATGGAAAAATACATTCAAGCCTAAATCACATTTACCTTGGCAATGCTGGGACAGAGCAAAGGGGGAGGGGAACAACTTTGTTCTTGCTCAACCCAAAATTTGCAAAATTTATCCAGTTATTTTTCCCAAAATGAGGTCTTAAGTGCAAGTACTTTTCAGAGACTGAAAACATGTTATCTTGTCACCATTTTTGCACCATTTTTCATGCATTAAATGACCCTGATTTTTTCTGGCAATAAGATTTCAAGTCCTGTAGGGGACATTTTGATGGGATTGTTCGAATAACTAACACAAAATACAAGGTGTTGTGTTTAATTACTTATAAATGTAACTGGTTGTGTGAGATAATTGGTGACCAATTAATTATTTTCCCTTTTTATTTCCTTTACTTTGTTCAATGTCTTTATATAGAATATGTACTTAAAGTTAATAGGTTTGAACTTTGTGAGCTATTAGAATCTAACTAATAGCCTAAATAGACTTAAACTATTGTTCTCTGATGACCATTGAGGCTGACCCTAATCATTTATTTTAACTCTTGATAAAGAGTGTAATGTTTATGCATTTATAAGTTTATGGTTCATTTTTTGTGTGAAAACCTGATAGTTAACTGTTAATAAAACTAAATCTTAGTTGCAGTTAGTAAGATGGCAAAGTTGAATTTCAACATTCAATGTATGTACATTTGTTTGATTTATTTTATTCACAGTTCATGATACGAACAGACAAATTGCAAATCATTTAATCTATTTATAAATTAACATTAAAAGTAGTTTTTGTCTCCCCCCCCCCCCTACCCTCGCTGGTTACTGTACAAACGGTATTTAAACAGATGTTTTGTTTCCCTGATGGTCACTAGTCAGTAATTGTTGATTACCTACTATGTACATAATTATGCTACTATTCATTTATTTATAATATAAGTTCTGACAATAATTTACCATCTGTGCTTGTTTACTGAGGTCACAGCTTAAAAAAATGTTTGGTAAACAGTTAAAAAACCATATTGAGGGGTCAGCCCAAAAACTTATCTACATTCTTTGTCAATAACATGTAGTTAGACTAGTATTGCAATTACCTATTGAAATGCTTTGTTAACTTACATTTCAAAACTTTTTAGGTTCTAGTATGCAAATTATTAGCAATAATAATAAATGATTCTGGGGCTATTCCTAACTAGGGCTAATCAAGCTCAATTCAAGAATATTTTCAGAAAGGGCGAGTGAAAGCCAAAATACTCCTGACAGCATGAGATCCATGTCAGTGTTTTTTATAAACATGCAGCATGATGCAGGGATACAAATCACACTCACCCAGTTGCCCAATACAAGTGGATTTCCATCTGGGTGAGTGAAAAAAACATTTGACTGGACCAGTAGCATTCAGAATACTTAACTGTCCTGAACCCAGCATGATGCAGGGATACAAATCACACTCACCCAGTTGCCCAATACAAGTGGATTTCCATCTGGGTGAGTGAAAAAAACATTTGACTGGACCAGTAGCATTCAGAATACTTAACTGTCCTGAACCCAAGACACTCCATCTGTCAAGGTTGTAACTATTTGATATCAGCTACCTTAGACTTAATTGAAATTCGATGATGGGTTGTGTTGTATTTTTGTAGCTAAAGGTGGGTTCCTAATTTCAAAGCTTGGGCCCTTAAATATACCTGTTAGGGGTCCAAGTTGCCCTTGGCTGAGAATTGGGAGTCTGTATCCTGTTCCTCATCATCATCCAAATCCGCTATAGTTTGGTACAGGCTGTTGATTATTCCTTTGGCAAGGGTGAGGTGATGCCTGTCTGTCTCGTCTAAATCAGAGTCTTCCTCTCCATGTCTGGTGGTCCTGAGAGTTGGTGTCATCCATTTTAAATTCCAGCCAATTACGCTTGACCAGGTCATCCCAGGTTAACTAACTTAACTTCAGTCTGCCTTGGCCATACATGTACTTGTATTTGACTGCCTGAAATGAAACTTTCCATATTTTCTTGTTCTTACCTACTTGACTGTAAAGCACTGATTACTTGATTACATAAATACATACTAAGATTTAATATCTAATTTATTCTGACAGCAGCCTTGCATGCTGTTCAAACCTTTGTGGAGCAGAAAATGTTATTAAGAAAGCTGAAAGAGGATATAATTACTGCTCAGCAATTTGTCTTAGCCAGTTGATTCAATTACTTTCATTGATATAATGTGCGTGTCTTCCTGTGGCAAGAATCTCTCTATGTCTGGACTAATGGTATAAGAACGGTCTTTTTATTGATTTATAATGAGGGTTGCCTGCAAGACTGTAGTAACTCCCTCTTTAACACAATGCACTTACTACAGTCTGGCTGGCAACTGTAGGACCATCTTAATGTGTTAAATTTTATAATTTAGTAATGGTAATGTCTCTTGATGTTAAGCAATAATGTTCCTGAAAATCCCTCTGTTGTTCCTTCTGAATGTGTTTGTCTGTCCTGTTTTCTAGTTTGGTCACAAAGCTGTCTTATATTAAAGTATTGCAAAATATTTAACTAAAATATTCACCCTTTAGACCTACATGTATACAATTGGTAATGTGCAGATGCTCATCCTTTTTCTAAGGTCATGGTCATGAAGTCAGATTTTGAGTTTAAAAAGGTTCTTTTACAAGATGTTCATAATGATCATTGTCTTGTCATTTTCCTAGTCGAGTACATGTATATATTGTATGTAAATTGTAATGCATTTATCCAGTTGGTATCTCTATTATTTTCGATGGAAATTCTTCAACTTTTGTTAGAAATGATGGTTTTTTCATACTAAGAATACTCTTAGTCTTTTACTGTTGATTCACAAAGTACTTCTTGTAATTGGCTGGATATAATTATTTTATCAAGGTGTTTTATATATAAGCCTAGAGATATATTCCTCATTTTTTTCACAAATTCATCAGTTTGGATCATTATTAGCAATAATGTTGTAGACCTACACTGACTATTTTTTATGGCAGTCTTTAATCACTCAGCCAATCTGACCCCTAGAAATCTCTCAGCTAATCTGACCCATGGAAATCACTCAGCCAATCTGACCCCTGGAAATCCCTCAGACAATCTGACCCCTGGAAATCCCTCTGCCAATCTGACCCCTGGAAATCCCTCTGCCAATCTGACCTCTGGAAATCCCTCGGACAATCTGACCCCTGGAAATCCCTCAGCCAATCTGACCACTAGAAATCCCTTGGCAAATATGACTCATGGTAATCCCTCAGTCAATCTGACCACTAGAAATCCCTTGGCAAATATGACTCATGGTAATCCCTCAGTCAATCTGACCACTAGAAATCCCTTGGCAAATATGACTCCTGGTAATCCCTCAGTCAATCTGACCACTAGAAAACCCTTGGCAAATATGACTCCTGGTAATCCCTCAGTCAATCTGACCACTAGAAAACCCTTGGCAAATATGACCCCTGGTAATCCCTCAGTCAATCTGACCACTAGAAAACCCTTGGCAAATATGACTCATGGTAATCCCTCAGTCAATCTGACCACTAGAAATCCCTTGGCAAATATGACTCCTGGTAATCCCTCAGTCAATCTGACCACTAGAAAACCCTTGGCAAATATGACTCATGGTAATCCCTCAGTCAATCTGACCACTAGAAATCCCTTGGCAAATATGACTCCTGGTAATCCCTCAGTCAATCTGACCACTAGAAAACCCTTGGCAAATATGACTCCTGGTAATCCCTCAGTCAATCTGACCACTAGAAATCCCTTGGCAAATATGACTCATGGTAATCCCTCAGTCAATCTGACCACTAGAAATCCCTTGGCAAATATGACTCATGGTAATCCCTCAGTCAATCTGACCACTAGAAATCCCTTGGCCGATCTGTCCACTGGGTCATTACCTTGGTAAAGATTGGAAAGGGAGCAAGAAATTGGCCTGGTACACTGTAAATGGCATTATTGAAGTCAACCCACTTTTTTAAGCAATGTAGATTGACTGACTTAAAAAGTTCACAGTTTATGTCTTTTGATTTCCTATATGTCTGTTGTGCTTGTCAAGTTAAGATTGTAACTTATTACTTTAATATATTTGCAATAAACTTGCTTAACCTATTTCAGTAATAAATATAGACTGACCCTGGAATTCACAGTTTATTTATTGCATTATTTCCTTTGTGTCTTTTATGATTGTCTGGCAATAACTTACTTCTCATATGTTTGGAATAAACTGTTTTTTCCTGCTTTAGCAATGTATATAGACTAACACTAGTGTTCACAGTCTTGTGTGTTAACTAATCAAGTGATGTATTTATATTTGTAGAAAAAAAGTCGTGAAGAAAGTCATGGTGCAGGAAGTGGTGTGGAGATTATAACAAATCAACCATATACTGATGGTCCTGGTGGTAGTGGTCAATATACATACAAAATATATCATATTGGTAGCCATTTACCTGGTAAGTTTTAGACTTCAGACCTTTTTTCCTTAACAGGGGCCGTTTACAGGCACCTTCCCCTCTTGAAATTTCTTTAAAATTATGCAGTTTTCACCAAATTTGGAGTTTACTTTGGATTTTTTGTTCCCCTAGCTATAGAATTCCAATAAAATTTGCCCAAACGTTTTATATAAAAGGCCCAAGGTCCCATCCCCAAATACTGAAGAAAGCCCTGGACTTATATTACACCAGTTGTTGTGATTCAGTACTTTCAGTGCTTTGATTCTGTGCATTGTTACATACCAACTATGTGCTGTGAATAGGTTTGAAGTAAACTTCAAGACTATAAAACATCAGTTTATACAGTCTGACATTCTTTATTCTAGATAAATAGATAAAGAATTTTGCGGGCTTAGTGCAAAATGGTCATAACTCGCTCTTTTTTAAATTGAGGTACGGCCATTTTGTGCTAAGACCACGATTTGTCTTTGTATATATTAACTTATATCAGATGGATTGCAAACTTTTTTTGCAACTTCGTAATGACTTTTGGTGGTTCCCCAGTACTGGGCTAGTAGGAGCTCAAGGAAACAACAAAGTTGGTTTTGGATGTGAGTTGAACCAATGCAGAGCTAGAATGTTTGCTAGTTCAATTTTGTAACCTCTTAGCCACACTCTCCTTTAAATTTTTGAGTTTGTCTTCCTTTTTCTAGAAAAAATTATTTAAGTACCCATGCATTTTAGGTGTTTTATGTCCTATGATTTGGTTTTAGGGCAAGACTTCATCAGAACAAACGTTATTGAATCTTATGCTAATTTCATGATAATGATGGGTAAAAGATTTCAATATTTATACTGATTTCAGTATTTTGAGAATAAATAACTCTGTACTTGATATGAAAACCTTTCTATTTCAGTATTTGAAAGTAGGTTTTCAGTATTTTCAAATGGTTCAACTTAAACCCATGTAATTTATATATTTCTTTCTAGGTTGGTTTCGTGCCATATTGCCTAAGTCAGCTCTAAGAGTTGAGGAAGAAGCATGGAATGCGTATCCCTACACAAAGACACGATATCGTTGTCCATTTGTAGAGAAATTTGTACTAGAAGTTGAAACTAAATATTTAAATGATGGTGGAGACAAAGATAATATTTTTGATCTCACAAAAAGTGAAAAGAAAGATGTAACACTAGGTAAATATTTTTAGTTGAAATTGATGTAATAGTTATGAGGCATGATTATATAAGATATATATGATATATAAGATATATATAATATATAAGATAAGATATATGATTTTAAACCACAAGGTTTAAGTTGAAGGAGCAGTGGTCCAGTGGCAGAATGCCCACTTAGGGATCTAGTCAAATATGGTCTTCTGCATCAATTTTTTTATGCCCGTTTAAAAAACTGTCATACTATGTTATGGTGCTGGTTGTCTGTTCATTTGTTCGTCTGTCCGTCTGTCCATCTGTAATATCTTGTGCACACAACTCCTATTTTACTATTTGACCTATTTTCTTTAAACTGTCACTGATGATAGATATTGATGTCTAGTATTATTATAGAAGTGTAAGGTTTAAGATGGTGTATAACCCGGGTTGATAGCGCAGTTGGTAGTGTGCCAGGATTTGGAATCTCGTGCCTGAGGGGGTGCGGGTTCGAATCCCACCCGGGGAGGTCATACCCTTCCTTGAAAATTTGACAATAATGTCCCTCCATTGATTAGATAATATGGAGAAGTTTCCGGCCTTGTGGAAGGGTAGGTGAGTACTGGTTATAGACAATGGTCCAGGAAAGCTAGGTTAGGGGCGCTGGATGCCGTGATGATGACCTAAAATTGTGTTGATACAACGTTAACTCCAATAAATAAAATAAATAAATAAGATTGTGTATAACACTTTATCTGTGTTAATGTTACATAATGGATGTTAGAGTTTTAACCATTAAAAGAGGTGTAAGAACACTATATGCATTGTGTATCAAGTCAGAATGTAGGTCAAGAAGTTATGAAATTACATGTTATATGAGGAAAATCATGAAAAAAGTATAATAAGAGCTATTTTTTTCTGGATATCATTTTTTTTCCTTTTGAAACATACAGGTTAGATAAAAAAAACCAGAAATATGTAGATTTATTGAGAATGTTTAAAACTTAATGCAAACTTTGTTAATTTAGTTTAGTTAAACTACATCCTTGAGACTCACCACATAAGAAAACAAGCCAAGTTAAATCAGATGGTAGCATGTCTGACTCTAAATACAGGGGTTGTTGGTTTGAATCATTAGCAACACCTACATGATGTAGTGGAGTTTAGCCCTTTGATGAAAAATGTTGTCCGCTCATTTTCTCAGCACCCAAATTTCTTCACACCCTTTAGAGGGTATTTTATCACATTCAGTGATAGATCTAGTTTTCCCTCATGCTGCATGATATATTTTTCTCTCTTTCAGATTTTATCGACATAGTAAAAGACAATATCTCTAGTAGTGACTACAATAGGGATGAGGACCCTAAAATATATATATCCAAGAAAACAAAAAGGGGCCCATTGACAGACAATTGGCGTGAAGAATACAGTAGGGCCAGTAAGACTGACCCTAATGTTAAAATAATGACAGCATATAAACTATGTCGTGTAGAATTTAAATATTGGGGTATGCAGAACAAGATTGAGAGATTTATACATGATATAGGTAGGTTCATGTGCTTACTAGCAGTGTCTAGGGATTCAGAGGACCTCCAAAACTTTGGATTAATCCCAGTGATGCTTAGCTAGGGATTCCTTCTGGATCCCTAAAAAATGCCCTGCTCTTACATGAATATGGAGTTCCTATGAATTGTATACCAAAATTTGTGACTTAAATCGGTATCTTATTTTTTTGTCTATTATTTGAGGAATCCCAAACATTAAGGAGGAATAACTGTATGACTGACTATGGATTCCTCATGGATTCCTGGTAGAACAGTAAGTGTTGAACCTTAGTGCTTACATGCTTCTGTTTGTTACATGTTTAAAATGTTGTTGTTTTGAAGTCTTATTAAACACTGTTGATAAATAAGTTATGTATTATATATCATTAGGTATATCATTTTGTACCCAGGTCTGTAACACAGTTGGTAGCTCAATGGAATTTGAATTATGTTTCCCGAAGAGGGATTTAGGTTTGAATCCCACCCTGGGCAGTTACACCCTGTAATGTTATTTCCATGTAAATTTGAAAATTATGTCAATTTCCATCCATTAATAAGGTGTATGGAGAAGTTGCTGGCCTTGTGGAAGAGTAGGTGAGAGTCCAGTAAAGCTAGGTCAGGTGCACTGGTCTCCATTCATAACCTAAATTGTGTTGAACCCAGTATTTATTTAGAGCTGTTTGCCTTTATAGATTATCATCAGAGACACTTAAAATTTCCTTGAGCATGATATCTGAGTAAGTTCAGCAATAAGTTCAGTTTCATTCAGGGCAGCATATTATCAAAAATCTTATGATAATTTATCCATTTAATATGGAAGGATTTACGACTAAAATCAGTCATACAACGCTTGATAATACCGGCCTCTTGCTGTATATTGACACCTCCTTGTACACTGATAAAACACAAGAGTCAAACTAAGCTCAATGAGGACTTCTGTTCATATCATTTTGTGCATTGGCTTTTTGTTAACACTTTAATTACAAAAATTAAGTGTAGATAAACTCATTTCAGGTTTAAGGAAGACTATGTTACGAGCACACAGACAAGCCTGGGCGTGGCAAGATGAATATTATGGCTTACAGTTATCAGACATTCGTAAACTAGAGTACGAGACACAGCTTGCGTTACAAGAAAAAATGGCTGGTGTAAATGACAATGAAGATGGTGAAAATATCAATGAAACGGTGAAATCATCTAATTTAAACAATGACTCTATAACACAAACCCAGTCTGCGGAAGTAGATCGTAGTCCAAGTAGTCCGAAAATACCTGTGTCAAAATCTATAGATCAAGCATTACAGAATGCACGGACTGGAAGAGGAAGTCCTTCACCTTCTGTCTCGTCAAAACTTTCCTCAAAGTCAAGGTCAATACAACCTTCAAGGTCAAAGTCTTCATTAGGTTAGTATGTGACCTTCACCTTGCTAGTCATTTTTAAATTATTTAAGAAGCTTTTTGTCAAGGAATTGCTTTCTAGTGTAAATTGTCAATTTTTTATGCAAAGGTTTTCTACAATATAGTCAAATGTTTGGCTAGGTAGTGCCGAGTACATTCAGAACACATGGTCATTTGTAGAGGCCAAAACTTAAATGTAAATTATATAAGGATTAAAATTGATGGTCTTTTTAGCAGAATGAATTTTATATAGGATTCTTTTTTCTTCTTAAATTAAGCATTTGGGATTTGAAAATCATTGAAATTCACATGGTTTGGCAACAACCTTGGTGGTCTTTAAACTCTTCATAGCCAATCTCCGTAAAGAGATATTCTGTTGAGTGTTGTCGTACAAGAATATAATGATGAGAAAATGTCACCTGAACATGACCCTGGTTTGAAAACGGCCAGATCTAAATTAGCTAGTAGGCGAGCGGAAAATTTTAGATCGGGTTTTAATCAGATTACTTCATAGCAGAACAGTAGTAAGGTGCCTGAAACATTGCAACAATTTCTTTGATTAATGCAAAACAAACATAAAAACCAATTTTCAATAATGATTATATTGTCTGGTATCTACAAACAATTGATATGTTTTGTTGCCATGGTAACATATCTATATAGAGTATTTTGACACACCATTGTAATCTTATAAGACAATTTTGACATGATGGTATATCAAATTGATGATTATGCTGTCATAATGTTACAACTATGGTTTGATCAATGTTTACATTTCCTATTAATAATGACTACCATGGACAGTTTATATATATCTTATAGCATTTATTGTCTGTAGTCGTCTGTAATGTTAATATGTTTTTGGTTGTGTGATTGGTCTGTTAATGGTAACACTGTGTGGATTTTAGAGATTTTGACCTTGTATAGAACACATGCATTCTTCATCTATCACTCTTACACGTTTATGTGAAAGTAAAAGTTGTTGATTACTTGTGGTACAGACCAGATGCTGTATAATGTCACTAGGTCAGACATTCACTGGCTTCTAGAAAAATATCTAGTTGGCAGAAACAACCAATTGTAATATAGAACAGTCTAGGAAATTGGGATATTGACGTGGTTGCTTGAACATGTTGATTTAGCATCAAGCACTATCTCTTGTTAGTAGAATTTTAGTTGCCCAATAGAAAGTTTGGGTTGCTCGAACTAAAAAGTGGTTGTCCTGGGCAACAAGACACCCTTTAATTTTGTAGACTGGATTATAGTAAAGTTCCACTTGAAAGTCCATTTTGGTTATTGTTAAATAATATGATTTTTATGTGAACTTGAAAACTTAGAATGAATATGAGCAGAAAAATATGCCTCTATTTAGCCTTTTACATTATTGAGAACACTAATTAGCTAGATTTTTCAATGAAAAATTTGGCTAATAGTTTGGTGAAAAATGGGCAGGCGTATGGGTGGGCAGTTGGTGGGCTGGCGGTCATGTGCCCATCCAGTGTCGTTAACAATTGCATTAAAGTTTTCAATTTAGCATATATCTCTGCCATTTATTGTCAGATCTTTATGAAACTTCATACAATGATAACATACCATGTGATGGACAGAATTAGAAAGTAACCACAACTCTACCTGGCTTTATTATGGATTATTTCCCTTTGTAATTTTTGTGTTAATGTTTTTAAATCCGGCTTTACTGTGGTTTCCACATTACATTTCTTGTTTTAATGATATTATAGTGAAACTTTACTGTATATTATAGTACATAGACAGAATTTTTATATTTTTATTAATGGGATGATTTTTGATGAGATGATTATTCAGACAGATGGAATTCTAAAAATAAGTTTTTAAGTCTCTCTTTTGAAATTTTGAATCCTCAAAAGAGTTTATTAATACCATCCCATAGAATTTTGTCCCTCCTACACGATTCCAAAGAGATTTTGTCTCTCATACACGATTCCAAAGAGATTTTGTCTCTCATACACGATTCCAAGGAGATTTTGTCTCACCTATTTTATTATATTGTTATATTCTATTTCTATGACAGATTCTAGTCAAGTATCAGATTGGAGATTTCAAAGTTTAGAACAATTACAAGAATCAAGTTCAGATGAAGATGAGTTCTTTGATGCCCAAGGTATAACCATTAGTAATATACTTAATTATTTTACTACTGTATAGTCTTTGTCCTAATCCACTAGCCATAAACCTACTGAAAAAATTAATCAGGCTAGTGAAAAAAGTCTGAATAGGGAGTCTAGTGATTTGGGCTGGTGAAAAAAAATCACTTGTCAATATAGACTTAATTGTGAAAATTAAATTGGACCTGTGAGAATATCTGAATTATTTTAATAGGGCGTGTTAATAATTTGGCCGAAGGCTTTACTTTTTATTATATAACATATCAGTGTAGTGCCTGTAAAGTTTTAAGGCAAAGAGTGGTTTATATTTTACAGTCAAGAAAATTAAACATGTATTTTCAAGTTCTTTTTATATTTTGTTAATTAGATTATTGTTGTTAATTAAGACGAAAAATATTGCAAACTTAAGCGTATATATTTTTAGGTTGTTTTTTTTAATTGATTTTGCTATTGTAGTAATATTTGTTTCATTCCGTTAGTTAAATTTTATGTGCATGTACATTTAATTTATATTTTTCCAAGACATGTTTTTAAATTTGAATTTAGTTGAAAAAAATTTCAGGAGCACAGATAAAGTATTTCTGATGTTATATTTTAAGTCTTATCTTTATTCTAATTTTCAAGATACTGTATTACATGTATTTTACTTAGTTCTGTTATTGTATTTTCAGCAAGTTATTATTTTTTCTAATATTTCGTACAATAGTGGACCATTTCTTAAGTTTATATTAACAATGTGAGAACAATTATTACAACATAAACAAAATAATACAATCTGATTGGTCAAAAGGATTTAAGTTTTGAAATCATAGAAACTGACTTTCATCGAAAAATAAATGTCATTTTTCTGATATGTGATTTGCATAAGCGCCGAAGGCATTTATGCAAATTAGTTATCAGCAAAATGATATCATTTTTCGATGAAAGTCAGTTTCTATGATTTCAATACTTAAATAAATTAATTAAAATAGTATAGGAAAAATAAGTTGCTTAAAGTTAAAGGTTCTGTATTATCTGAAATGTCTTTTGGCCAAAATCCATATAATAGTACCATAGGTATATTATGTTATTATATTATTGTAAGATTTGTGATAATATGCTTGTCTGGTGCATAGGCTTCCAGGATGAATGAGGTCCCTTCAAAATAAATTACTATGATCACAAATATAGTAAAAGATATTTTTGGTGGGGGACTTGCCAGCAGCTTTCTTTTTGTGCAGAATTTTGTATTTTTTATTCTGACTTAACAAGTACATGTAAGATCACATTAGGAGAAGATTTTTTTCTGAGTTAAGTTTTTCTGGTTGAATGATGTTTTATTTCTGTGTTGTTAAACAATATTTTTAGAATCAATTGTTTGTAATTCAGATAAAGGTATGTATAATACGCGAGGGTCTGGTTGAAATAAGCAAGACATTGGAGTCGGCCATCTTGGGGACACGGGGTCCGGAAATATTTCTTTGATCATCCATTTCATAAGTTAATATGCTAGTGTTTTCATCAGTGTTTTTGTCTGTGCACTTTCTATGTATTAGTATTATAATATAATAAGAAATGTGGGTTTATAGAAAAAATTAAATATTTTTTAATAACACTTTTTTTATTTTGAGCTAAGGGGGTCATTAGTCATTTATTTCCATTTGCATTCTATTCAAATTGGTCGGTCTAATTAGTTGCAATACTCAGATTTTACCCTTACATTTTTATGCCAATTGGTCAAATGTCATCTTTATGGTTAAGTCTTCAATATTACTGAAAATCAATCAAGGTATTGTTTGGGTAAAGAACAATCTATATTTCATAACACTCAGGTTTATGTCTTTATTAAAGAAGGTTTTTGATGAAATATTATCCTTTACATATAAGGACTTTATTTAATGTTGATAACATATTTGGCTAAAACCAAAGTCAATGATAAAATCCAAGGATTTCAAAGATTATAGGAACTTCATTCCAAATGGATCCCTTCAAACCCCATCAGGGCTAGATCAATCAAAATCATCCCCATTAACTTACCATTAGAAAGTGCACAGACAAAGTATGGTGAAAATCAGGATTAAAGTTCTGTTGATACAAAGAGACTACATGTTTATACCTGGAACTAGAGTTAGAATAAAATAGAAATCATTCATTACTATATTGATCCTTTAGTCTGTTAGTCCATTTCAATGTGTGAGTGCAAAACTAGTCTAATCATTTGTAAATAATCAAAGCACTGGAGTGCTTGAGGAACAATCACCTGAACCAGAGCTCGAATTTAACAAAAAAATGGACTTGCTAATTTTTGCGAGTTCATTTTATTTCAACTCACAAAATGAAAAAAAATCACTTCCATTTTTCTCTCAAAATTTTAGGAGCATACCTTATTTATATTCTTATATGCTGTATAAAAAACAACATGGTACTATATTTAACAATTGATAGAACAAGCATGTTGTTTTGGGATGCACCAAGAATATCAAACATTTTTATGGCAAATCTTTAATAAAAAAGATCAATAATACCGATCTATCTGGCCGTTTTAATGCTAATTTGAGCCTCATTAGTTTAGACAGTAATATTTTGTGTTGATTTCAACTCGCGAAAATTTGGGTGTTGAAATAAAAGTTACTCACAATTTTCAAAAACCACTAGCATTTTGCGAGTATGCGAGCTTAATTTCGAGCCCTGACCTGAACATATGTATCATATATTGTAAAAGATAGATATGGGGCTTCACTTTCTTATTCATAAGGTACAGATGAAAGATCCATTGGTCCAAAAAAGGATGTAGACTAGTTTCGGGCTGACTCATTGATTTGTTATTTTCAATAATATCCAAGACTTTAGTATTGCGTTTTTTTACTTGGCTAAGAAAGTTTCATGTTTCAATTTAATGTGCTACAAAAAAAATATTGTAATGCACCGCAAACATTCTTTAATTTAATCAACATGGCAAAAAATCCTAAGATTTCAATACATTACAAAAAAATGTAACTGATTCATTAAAAAAAACTTGCAAAATGCAGGAATGACAAGATAATGAAGTCCAATGTTTAAAAATTACTCTAATGTCTTCATCATGGAAATGATGATGGATTCGATTGAATGCTGAATGGTGAATGTTTTAAAATGGCATTGAAAGATGATAACATGGGCCCGGTTTCACGAAAGCTCTCATAACTTAAATAAATTTAAGATTGTCTTAAATATTTTGGCCGTAACTATGAGTATCTTATTAATTATTTTAAGTGGATTTCACGAAGCCTTTCTTACATAAGTATAAATTTAGGGTTGATATAAGCGACCCAAACTTAAACCAACAAAATTACCTTAGAGTACTAAATGTCATATGTGTTTCATTGATCGACTCTATAGCGTAAACGGTTAGACTGTTGAGCGTGAAACATTGTTTTTGTCTGGCATAGGTTCGAACCGTGAATGTTGATTTTTTTCACTTTTGGTCCATTTTTAGCTCGACTTTACGAAGTAATGTAGAGCTCTCCTACTCGCCCCGGCGTCGGCGTCCGCGTCCGCGTCCGCGTCCACACTTCTGATTAAAGTTTTTGTGCAGTAAAATACTTTCTTCTATATCTTTGTTATTTCTTAAGATATTAACTTCAAACTTTAAATATATGTTCCTTACTATCAACCACATCTCATGTGACAAGGTCCATAACTCCAAACACATTTTTTCAAGAATTATCTCCCCTTGAACTGATTGAAGTTTTTGTGCACAGATTAAAGTTTTTGTGCAGTAAAATACTTTCTTCTGTATCTTTGTTATTTCTTAAGATATTAACTTCAAACTTTAAATATATGTTCCTTTCTATCAACCACATCTCATGTGACATGGTCCATAACTCCGAATGCATTTTTTTCAGAATTATCTCCCCTTGAACTTAGAGTTTTCTTTAAAAATGTTTGTTTTTACTGCAACTGTTTTATTTCTTTAGGTATTGATTTCAAACTTTAAATATATGTTCCTTATTATCAACCACATCTCATGTGACAAGGTTCATAACTCCGTATACATTATTTTCAAAGTTATCCCCCTTGAACTTATAGTTTTCTTTAATAAATATTTGTTTTTACTGCAACTGTTTTATTTCTTTAGGTATTGACTTTAAATATATGTTCCTTATTATCAACCACATCTCATGTGAAAAGGTTCATAACTCCAAATATATTTTTTTCAGAATTATCTCCCCTTGAAATTAGAGTTTTCGTTAAAAAATGTTTGTTTTTACTGCAACTGTTTTATTTCTTCAGGTATTGACTTCAAACTTTAGATATATGTTCCTTATTATCAACCACATCTCATGTGACAAGATTCATAACTCCTTATACATTTTTTCAGAGTTATCCCCCTTGAACTTATAGTTTTCTATTTATTTCTTTTTTTTTTTCTTTGAATTTGTTAAGTTTATATTTTCAAATTTTAAAATATGTATGTTCCTTATCATCAACCACATCTCCTGTGACAAACACTTACTAAGTCGAGCATGCTGTCTCCTCTGACAGCTCTTGTTTATATTTTTGTCAATCATTTGTGTTTTCCTATTATGCACAATTATCTTACCTTTACTTCATTGCTGTACTTGTAGAGTTTAGTATTTTTCGAATTACAATATTGTGCATCAGTAAAGATTAAATAATAAGTGATAAGTAGGTTATTAACTGTGGAGAATATCAGGGTATAGTTATAAGATTCACACGAAATCTCATATCTTTCGGGCCATTATCTAAGTTTCGAGACGAGCTAATTTGGATAACAAAAACTGCAAAATGCATCGCATACTATGATGCCCGTCTTGGCTAACTTAAAAATAAGGTGGTATGTCAAGTTTATTACTAGTAGGTGATAAAAGAACCCTTTGTTAAATATTTTGTTAACAATTGTTTGAATGTGTGTAAATGTTCCAGACAGTTACACAAAAGCATTACTTGAATTGTAGTGCTCGGACAAGTCAGTTATTGTCCGTTTGGTCGAGTGACAACAATTCCTACATTAAACAGATCGAAAATTGCTTAAAATGGCTTTTGACGACTGATGTCCGCCTTACAATATGCTTGACATTTTATTACTGTCTAACAATGGGTTTTGCATTCAATGCTTGCCTGGGCAGTGTGTTTAAAATGTATAGCATGTCTTGCACGAATATGATGGTTAGAAACGTTTACATTATCTGTGTTTAAAGTGGTTCGACTTTCATTACTTGCATCTGAAAATATTAAACAGTTTATAATACAATTTTTTTTACAAGCTATGAATCTTAAATAAAGACACAACGAATTAATTTAGCATACTTAATAGGTCATGCCTCGTAAGGAAAAATGCTGAATAAATGTGTAAATATTTACGCGAAAAAGGCAACGAAGTCCCATTTATTGTTTTGTTCATGTATTAAGATTTAGGAGATAATGGAGGAATTGAATAAAGGTATGATTGCAATGTATTATAATACAATAATAATAATAATGATAAAATACCTTCGAATTACGATGCGATTTGGTGACGAATGTGTATTAAAATTAGAATTAATGAAATTGATAAAACTAATTAATCAATTTTCTGTTGGAATGATTGTCATCAATAAAATCTTAGCAGAATGACGATCGATCTAGATATTAAAGAATTTATTCGTTTTAATCTGCTAGTAATACTCAACTCCGCCAACACTTGAGTCTTGAAGTAGTGCAGAAACTGTCATACTCCGTCTTATATGTAAGGAGACGAATAAGTTCAACGACGAAATAAATCGTAGCAGATGAAAATCTGTAACTCTGATATATTTTATCTTCCGACATACTTCCTAAACCACACTAAGTGTCCCTTCGTCGGAATTCATGTCGTTTAGGGACTCTAGAGCCAGTCCAACATAAATTTAGACGCACGTTAACCATTTGTTTATATTTAAGTAATGTTTACATTCGATTTAATCTACCCATTCACTCGATTAAATTTTTACTCATAACTTAGCCTATTTAAGAACAGATTAAATTGGAAAGTGTTTGTGAAACGCACTTAAACTTAAAAATGCTAAAAATAGCAAATTTAAGGTTAATCTAGAAATTTAAGATAGGATTGCGTTCGTGAAACCGGACCATGGTCTAGAAGTGGGACAATTATCTGTTAAAGGTTGAAAAATACCTGATGTCATTCTTGTGACGTCATTGAAAGTTTTCTGATGTCATTAAAATTTAATTTCAAAGTTGGCAATTTTGTGGTATTAGTCATGTATTCTAGATTAACTTTAACAGACATGTTGACCAATGAGCTTGACTTGTCTTAAATTGAAATGACATTGTATAACAGAGTACTGTGATGTTATACAATGATGTTTGAGGGATGTTAGGTCACCTTTTAGATTTTTTGTTCTGATAACTGTCCCACTACATTTATGTGAGTTTGAAATGCAGTGACAGTAGCAGATATTTTGAAATGATCACTAACAGAGAGGTGTGCACTGTGCTAGGGATTTGGTGTCAATATGTTAAGTTGCTTTTTAACTCATAAGCCATAAATGTTAGCAAATATTTTCATTCATTGCAAAAATCACCTAAATGTTCATAAGAAATTATAGCTTTATGCTATTTAAAATATAACATGAATGTGTTGAAAATATGTTAAATTTTTATATCTTCCTAAGTTTTTCACTTTTTTTTCAAAATAAGAGTGTTCATGTATTTTTTAATTTGTGGAACTTACAATGTAATTATGTGGGATACGCAATTCGTAAATTGTTTGTGCCTTGCAATTTATACTAATTGTATTGCAGTATTGTATTTGCCAGTTTGAAGTTTGATTAGAATGTACTGTAACATAGTCATGTATGTTTACAATATGCAGAAACTAAGTTTAACTTGTACTTTATTTCTCTCCAAAAAAAATGGCTATTCCTGTTTACACCCCTAATATATTTTTGTTTGCAATAAAACATGGCTATTCCGGTTTACACCCAATATAATTTTTTCCAATAAAACATGGCTATTCCTGTTTACACCCTAATTCATTTTTACAATAAATATTGCTATTCCTGTTTACACCCCAATAAAAAATTTTCTAATAAAACATGGCTATTCCTGTTTACACCCTAATTCATTTTTACAATAAATATTGCTATTCCTGTTTACACCCCAATAAAAAATTTTCTAATAAAACATGGCTATTCCTGTTTACACCCTAATTCATTTTTACAATTATCATGGCTATTCCCATTTACACCCCAATAAATAAAACATGCTGAAATTATACATTTTTTGCAAGAGATGGGGAGTTGGAAAAGTCTGATTTTACTTTGGGTGTAAAATGGTCAAACATCAGTTTAGCACTGTGATTATTTTCTTATGCATCAAAATTTGTGCCTATATTTTATTTCATGTCAGATTAAGCATTGGCAAAATTTGTTAATTCCTTGAATAATATCAAATGTAAAATAAATCCAGCATGTTGTGTAATATTAGAAATTGCTATTTATACATTTCCAAAACTTTGAAAATGTATTTGTTTTCCAAAAGAAATCCTTTGTGTATATGTTGCGTTGTAAATAACTCATGATATTTAAACATTGTATTTGTATTTTAATTACAGACTATTTTTTCTAATGGAAATTATCATTTTATATGTACACATCTTTTTTACTCCACTCGCTGAAGAATATCAGTCTTTAAAAAAATTTACTAAATTTTGTAGTTTAGTAATTATTTTGAATCTATTTTTAAAAGATTTTGCATGATGAATTTGATAGATGTACTTGTACTATGTTGAATGCAATTTTATAATTTTGTTGTTGTTATTTCTACGCAGTCATGTCTTGGCCATTTTTTATGCATTTCATGAATGTTATGTGTTGCATTTATTTTGTATAGGCATTATGAACTATTCTGCTTTTGTTCTTTTGATATTTACTTTTAAAGGTTATATGGAGAAATTAAATTTACTAAGGCTTGATCAATTTTAATGTTCACTTTGCTATGTACATGTAGTATGGTTATAGTCTAAGAATTCTATCAGAATACATGTAGGCTAAAGAATTCTGATTTGTTCTTTATGTTGGTTCGATATTTACTTTTTTTAAATTATGGAAAAATTTTTATCTTGCTAGGCTTGATTAATTGCAAGAATCCATGCTAACCATCTCAAATGTTATTGAACTAAGAACTAGGCTAAAAATGCTTACTCTTATACTTAACAGGTAACAACCTACTTGGCTACCAGTTGTAGATTTATTGGGGGAGTTCGTCAAGCTCTCATTGAGAAAAATCTCATATTAATTATGTTAAAGACTGGTCCTTACAGTGTATGAATTAGTTGGACTGATTGATTAATTGTCACATAAATTTGACTGATTCATTTTATCACATAAATCAAAAAATGTATTATCTTTGACCACTGCTTGAAGAAATTTTGTAAAAGTAAGTCTATGTGATTTAATAGACACTGTTGGTCGTGACAATGTTTACCACAAAATATGAAGCGGCTATAATGACAATTGTGCAATGTCTATTTTGTGAACCAGTATGTTACCGGCAATTTGTAAAATTTGGCTAAATTGTAAAATGTCTTACTATTCTGGGATTTAGTTACATGCCTAAAATGTCTTGGCATCTTACATATTGCCAGTTATTTTGAGAGCTGTCTTACAATTTGCTTGATTGTGTCAATGAAAATACCGTAATAATCAACTTTAATAAATATAAATCTTTATACAGTGCCCTCCAAAAGTTCTAAGACAAATGAAGTTTTGAGAATAATTGATCATGCATACTGCAGCAAGTAATTTTACTATAATTGAAAGTTTATTCATGTAATGCTACAGTCCTATAAACATAAAAATAGCCATGAGGGCACCGTACGGGCGTCGTGCGATCAAGCTCTGCAAGGACCCGTACAAACTCTTGTGTACCCGAACGGACTGTTACGTTTTAACCAGGATCCATGAGAAGAGCCCAGGATACACGTATCAGTTTCAAAGTCAAATAATGAACAAAATCGTGGCCGAGTATGGATTAGACTTGCATATCTTCCAGCTACAGCTCCGTACCGGTGTGTTGTTTTGTGCCATGTGTGTACCGTCACCTTAATACGCAAGGCTTCCCACGACTTAAGGCTGTCTGCACGTACGGGTCTGCAACAAGCCATGATTTTATGGGACTGAGGCATTACATAGTTGAATCATATGTTGAAGAACTAATTAAAGCTGATTTTGGAATTGGCTTCTTTAATCATCTTACACCGTAATTCTAGTTACACCAATGAAATGCTTTGTTGGTTGCAGTTCCTCAACATTCATGCAGTCTCAAAATAAGTGGGTGTCCCTTTGCCTGGGACAACCCCTTTTTAGTTTGGGCGACCAAAACTTTCTTTTGGGGAACTAAAATTCTACAAATGAGATATAGTGCTTGCTCTTAAAATGACAAGTTTGGAGAACCACTTTCATATCCTAATTTCGTAGACTGTTTATTTATAGTTTATAGTCTAGTGGACTTTTTTTACTCAGTTGATTTCATTTTTCTTTTTTTTTACCAGAGTTAATATAAATCTTTTTATTTTGAATACAGGACTTGTTCTTGAACTTTAAGAGAGCACTGTGAATTATAATTATTAGTTTTAATAATGCCTATTTTTTTACAAAATTGCTTGTAACATATAGATATTGTGTGTGTTTTTGTTTGTGTTATGTATTTATAATTTATTTATAATTTTTCCTACTACATTATTTCTCTAGGTCTATCTGATGATGTGTTTAATTCTGATTTAGAATTATCTGATGATGAATCATACACATTATCTGCATGTAAGTACCCCACCCACTTGATGTGTGATGGCTGAATGCATTATATAGGTAGTATGGCTCATTATGTAACCTCTTAGTATTAATGTCACTGGGGGTGAAGGTTTGTCAGGGGCTGGTCTTGACGTTCAGGAATTATTGAACATGAGAAAGGGTTTCATTTCCTGTGTAAAATCTGCTGAAATGCTGAAATTTTCAGAATTTTGCAAAGTTTGAACTTTTCACTTTTGATGTTATGTTGAACTTGCTTGCTTTTACTTTAGTCTTTAGTATTGATATAGCTAAAATCTGTGGTATAAAAAGACTTTCAAAACTTTGGCTTGCGTGTTGATTTTTCCTGAACTATCACTGGTAGAGTGACCATTCTTATGATCTGTTAGTTGGAATTATGATTGATAAATCTTTATGGGGATTTTTTTGTTATTTTTGAATATGGATACTTAATGGTTCATTAGGTTGAGATAAGACTGGCAGAATAAAGGGATCATGGTTCAAATACCATGTCATTATATGCAGCATATTAGTACCATTTACCCAGCCTTGTATGACTTTTGGAACCTTTGATTTCAAGCTTTCCAACTTTTACCATATTTACCAGCCTGTGGTGCTTTTCACAAAAATTCTTACGAAAAAAAATCTTCGTAAGTCAGAAGCAAGAAACTTTAATGATACGCTCATTTTTTGGCTTATCACTTCCAAATAATATAGAATGGTGTAGAATATTGTATACCTTTTGAATATCATATCATAGTTATGCGTATTATCCATCTGACTTTGAGCTGCTAATTATATGAAATTGACTTACAATAACTTTTGTCGTAAGAATGTTTGTGAAAAGGAGCACTTGGTATTCTTTTCAAAATGTGATATGTGACATTATAATATACTAAGAGGTTATATTGTGACTGTTTGAAGTGCATGATGATATTATGATTTAGTTTGTAGTGAGTTTCCTAAAATATAATCTAATTATAAATACCCTCTAATATGTTATAAAATATGTTTAGTTTTAGAAATTAATTGGTGAATATCAATGGTTTTCTGTTCTGTCAAAATTAATATTACAATAGCCTAGGTTGTGGTGCTGTGGTCATATGCTACACCTTGAATCTGACAGTCAGGGTTTGATTCCCAGCTGCAGCAGGTCATACTCGATGAGAATATAACTATAGTATCAATTTTTCTCCATTTAGGGAGAAGTAAAAAAAAACAATGTCAGGTCCTTGGGGAAGGGTGAGGGAATCTTGGTGAAAGAACAAATATCCAACAAAGCTGGTTAGATGAGTCGACCACTGACTATAAGCTAATGAAAAAACGTTGATTAACAGAGTAAAATCTTAGAACAGGCAATGTAAGCTCTGTGTATTATGTATTTTAATGTTGTTGGGTTTTTTGGTGATAGTACTGTTAATATTAACTAATTCCGTGACTTTAACTTTACAGTGTATCTTTATGATTTAAATGTGTGAAATAATTCCATTTTCCCCTAATATTGGTGATATGTTAAACGACCTACCAATCTGTATTGATTGATTTTTTTGAACTATAAATGGAGCATAAATTACCCACTGATTTAAATACTTTTTACAGTTTTTGTGTACTCTATAGATAATTGAGTATTTAAATCAGCAGGGTTAATGTATGCACCACTGACAGTTGAAATATATTTACAGATAAACCTACTATTCAAATATATGAACCATAGACTGTAGAACTTCATTTATTTTTATTACTTTTTTCCAACTCTAAACCTTTCTAGTTTTATAAAGTATTAGTGTCACTCAGATGGTCTCTATCTTTCTATCAACTTTCCTGTAACCCATTTTTATTTTGCTTCCTCTTTTTCATCTACATTTTATTTGTTGACAAATTAGTTGAATAGCTTTGAAATTTCATGTATTACAACAGATATCATCTGAGAACTCTAAATTTTGGGGTTTTCCAGCCACACCAACATGGTACCAACATTTTACATATTTAATTAAGTGCTGGAAATCTGGAGACACAAAATTAACTCTATTGTTCTCTGTATTAAACAAAACAGAACATATTCTTAATTTGCTCTGACTCATAATGAAATACAGATCAATACATACTTTTACTTTGCATAGATCAAAATGATGAATGGGGTACTTAGTATAGAATGCATACAGAGTTTCAGGCAAAAATACAAGAGGATATTCATCATCTTTGGTGTACAATCTTTTTTTCCACTGAGTGAGCTCAGAAAACATATTTTCATGAGTGGCCTAGCTGTGAGTAAAATTGTCATTTTCTGAGTTCATGAGTTGAAATAACGAAGAATTCTTACACCAAAGTTGACGAATATTCAGTTTCTTTCATGCTTAGTTCTGTGTTTTATTTAAGAATTTTTACACAAATTATAATGTAACATCATTTCTTCTAAAAAATGACGTCATTTATCTTCTAATATGACATCATTGACAATGAAATTATAAGATCGTATTTTCACTACAATGAAAATACAAAAATTATATATTCATCATATATTTTCATCGAATAACGCGGCATTTTTACTGTAAAGCATGAAAGAAATAACATTTACTCATTCACATATGTCTGTGCTGCAGGGAAAACCCATGAATTTGACCTTAGAATGAATAATTCTTGACCTTAGTTTAGTTCTTCTGTTTATTTAAAGATATATTTGTATGGTTTACTTGCTTTGCTTATTTTAACTTTTCTTGCTTCGCTTCACTGCATGAATTCTATTGTTTTAGTTTATTATTCACAGAAATTAATAGAATTGATTGCTATATGAGATCATAATTTCTATGTTTATAAGGTGTGTTTCCTTCTCATAGCTGAAATCTAAACTTAATTATAGAAAATTAGAGAATTGAGCACTCCTGTATTCATTTAGTTAAAAACTACTGGAACAGTTGTTTTTTATTTTTCATGAAGATTCTTTTTACTCGGAAAAAATGTATGGAGCAATTTTTCCTTTAAAAGTACCGTTTAATACTCTGGGTTAATTCTGTTTGTAGAAAAGAAAAATCAGATTGGGAGAAGAGATTGGTCTGTTGCACTAAGTCATAGAAGTGCCCTCCAAACATTCAAAATATCTTTGGTTTTTTTTTTGATAAACTGATTCATACAAGCTATGTAATAAAGAAACAAAGAGTCACTAAAGCATTTCCAAAGTCAACAATTATAAGTTTTCAACATTTGATTACAAGCTTTAAGTATAGTAAAATTACATTTTACTTGCATTTTTGTATAATTTTATTCTGTGTACTTGTTTATATATTGATAAATTTTATTCAACTGTCAGCGACACATACATTATCCCTGCTGATTTTAATATTCACTGCAGCACTTTTGTTTTACACACATTTGATAAAATTAGATTTAACTCAGTGGAGTTAATGTATGTGCCACAGACTGTTGAATAAAGTTTTTAACGTTATACATTATCAGTTTGTTTCAAAATTTCATTTGTCCAGTAACTTTTGCAGGGCACTGCACAATGCAAATGAAGACTTTCTGGAACAAAATACAGTTTTCATCCGACATTTAATCTTGATTTCATCTGAGCCTATATTGTACTGTGTTTACTTACAGTTCTTGCGCGATAATAATCTTTCTGTGTTGATGCGCTGTAAAACCCAAGCAAACCCTTACAATTCTCAGAATGTATTCATTTAATCTTCAACAATCCCTGAACTCTACTCACGTTTTCATTTCAAACATTTTGTTACTGTATATTATACTCATAAAAGAACCTTTGTTTCTGTATGAAATATTTGAGAACTTTGATGAGTTGTACAGTGCCTTCCAAAAATTCTTGGACAAAAAGCTGTTTATAGAATAGACCAACAAACATTTGCACATGAAAAAAAGAAACAAAAAGTTTTTAAGCAAATTCCAAAATCATCATTGATTTAACATAATCAACCTATGATTCTAACTATTGCTGTGAGTACTGGTTATAGACAGGGGTCCAGGAAAGCTAGGTTAGGTGAGCTGGACCCCGTAGAATGACCTAAATTGTGTTGACACGGCTTTAAACCCAGTAAAAAAAGAGAAACAAACTATTGCATGAATAGGGTTTATTTATAGAAAAATTACTAACCCAGGTTGGTCGTGCAGTTGGTAGCACACCTGAATTTCGAATCTAGTGTCCCAAAGGGGTGCAGGTTTGAATCCCCCCTAAGGCAGTTTATAATACCCTTCATATAATAATGTCAATTTTCCTCCATTATTGAGGTATATGGAGAAGTTTCCTGCCTTGTGGAAAGGTAGGTGAGTACTAAGTTATAGACAAGGCTTTAGAAAAACTAGTTGCGCTGGACACTGTATAATAACCTAAAAAATTGTGTTGACATGGCATTACACCCAGTTTAAATAAAAGTGAAATTATTAGTTATTTGCATGATAATTTTACTCAAAATTTATTTTTTTCTAGAACTTTTGTTAAGCACTGTATGATAATTGCGTAGAATTAGAGTTTAGTTGTTTAATTATAGCAGGGATTTTTGCTATCATTATTTCAATGATTTAATAAGAGGAAACAATAATTTGAAAGAGAAATAATACATAATTTAGGAATGTTATTACATTGTTTTGTATCATATGCGCTTGTTACATTGTACTGTGGTTGAATATTTAATGATAAATGGACCTCCAATTTATAGTGTTCAAATAGTGATTTATGAAAATTGATTGAATAAAATGATTTATAATTTTTACCTGTAATTTTAAACAAATTCTCAAGTTTTGTGTATTCAGGATTTTATTTTGTTTCATCATTGTTTATGATGTTGTGTTTAAGTTGGAATGATATTGTGTTTATTATGACTTATTTTGTGTCAACAACATTAACTTGTCACCTCTGTATCCATGGAAACTAACAACAAATATACAAGACTATATAAGTGACTAATCATTGTTTATTTTAGTCTGTTATGACTATAATGGAGAGACTAACTAGGAGGAACCTTTGTGAGAAACTATTTCAATCTATACCATGTATTTCAGGGGAAGGTCTTGCTATAAGGTCAAGCTCCATGGAAACCATATCTGTGTCAAATGATGAATTCGCTGACGCTAGATCACAACTATCTTTTGATCACGGTAAATATCTTGATTTTTCTTACCTCATTTTCTAGACTTACTGGCCAATGGAGCCTGAAACATCTTTAGTTAATAACAACAAAGCAGAAACTATTAACAGTATAGCCTCACTAGTTTGTTGTTGCTTGACTAGGTGTCATGTAGGTTTTTATGTTTTAGTGGCATCTCAGTGTGTGGTGTCACCTTTTTTGTCTGTGGCATTACTTTGTCGTCTTTACTTTAAATGACTTAAAACTTGGTATGCATGTTCCTTGTTGTCAATCACTGGTGCCATGCACAGAGTTTCCTTATTATATTCTGCAATGCACTATAATAAGGAAAATTTGTCTGTGGCACATTTGGTTGTCTGTGGGAAGCACTGAAGGGGAATTCCATTGCTTCCTGAAAGGGAAGTATCCACTACTGTGTGTCACTTGCATACATGATATCAGACTAAAGTAGTGTAGTACCATATTTCAAGTATGAAATGTATTAATCATTCTTGGGTTAATTTGCACCATTTATACAAGAAGATTATGTATGTAAAAACAAATAAATCCTTTGTTTTATTGTAAAGTTTTTTTATCATATCCAAGGAAAATGACATGATCCTGAACACATCTGTGCAGTAATACATTATTTTAGACCACTTTAATTTATCTCTTTTATAAATACATTTGTATATATCTCTCATCACTTTTCCAGTGTTTGATGCTACAAAACTTATTAATAAGCTCCATTGTAAAAACTCAGTTTTCATTTTCAGGAGATTTTTATAATTGATAAATCCACTTCCAGTATGTTTAAATGCATTGTTCAATAATCCTGTACATACAGTGCCCACCAAAAGTATTAGGACTAAATCCTGTTATTAGTTTTAATGCGTATGAATTTACCTTTTAAAAAGAAAACAGTCATCTGAGCAAATTCCAAAACGGAAGGTAATTAAAGTTTATGAAATAAGTTTGTGTCCGGTTGCTTAGAACAACCAATTTTTACGTCCAAAGAGGTTTCTCTGCTCTGGATCATGGAGTTTATTTTCTTCAACTCAGAGCAAATATTTATTCACATGACCCTTCATCGGTCATGTGATAAAAAATCAGTCAGCTGAAGAAGGTGATGTGATGTCAATGAAAATTTCAAGGTAAATAAATATTTGCTCTGAGTTGAAGAAAATTAACTCCAAAAACCAATTTCTACTTCAAGCAACCAACAATTTTTTATGGGCAACCCAATTTCTACAAACAAGATATATTGCTAGCTGCTAAAATGACCTGTTTTGGCAACAACTTTCATATCCCAATTTTGTAGACTGTAATTAGTTTACCAATACATGCATATTAATAAATTTTAATTACAGTAAAACTACTCACAGTATGCATTTTTGCTGAAGATTTTATTTGTCCAAGAACTTTTGGAGGGCACTGTTTATTATGTTTAATGTATATATTTATTCTATATTTCCAGAAACTGGTGGTAGAAGATTTGAGAAGTTATGTCAGAAATATAGTTTAGAAGCTGGAAATTATGAGAATAGACCAAGTGTACCTCCATTATGTAAAACTAATATATTATTCCTGGTTATACATGGAGGTAAGTCTAATGTTTGTTGTGTATAGTACTTCACACCAGATTTTACATATGTCCAGTCACATTATTATTATTATTATTATTATTATTATTATTATATACTGCATTTGTATAGCGCTCTTTTCATATTTAATGTTAAGTTCAAAAGCGCTTCACAATCATATGCATAATTAGGAAAACGAGTTTAAATGAAAATGAAAATGATGTCAGTTGTTCTATTCAGGGTTGCTGAATAGGCTTAGATCTATGGATGTAAGCTTTCAGGGCTTTTTCAGTATTTGGGGAAGGAGCCTGGGGCCTTACATTATATAGAATATTAGGGGTAACTTTATCGCAATTTCATAGATAGGGGAACCAAAAATCCAAGGTGAACTCCAAAGAGGAACAAAAAATCCAAGGTAAACTTCAAATTTTGGACAAACTGGTGATTTCAAAGAAATTTCTTGAGGGGAAAGTGCCTGTAAAAGGCCGCTGTTGTAAGAGGTAAAAAAAGGTCTGACTTTATGCCTAGTACTTAAGCACATATAATTCTCACCAGTGGCTGTTTTTTGTCCTACTTAGTTCAGATATAAGTGGGAGAAGGCTGTAGAGAAGGCTGTAAAAAGGTATGACCAAACTCTACAAATATAAGTAGGTCTTGTCTAGGTTACATCTAGGAATTGAACCCAGCACCTAGGAAACCTATATCAGTAAAATCTCATGACCTAGACATGAAGTCAAGTCAGACTAAAACATGTTTTATTTCTATTGCAGGTAGTCTGTTAGACACATCATATGATCATTTTAACACATCAAAACGTAGTGATTATAATACATTAAAAGCAACATTTGATAGCGTGATTAAAGTGATTAGTCCGGGAGCTAAAAATCATATAGCATTTAGATTGGTACCATGTCCACAGATCTGTTCAGAGGCTTTAAATGTTCTATCAAGGTATATACAATATTTTTAACATTTTTTATACAGTAAAGTTCCGCTATTTAGACCACTTTGTTATTTCAAAATCATGCAATTTTTGACAATTATGAAGTCCCAAATGTTTGTGAACAAAAGGGTCTCTATAATAAGACCATTTCACTATTAAGACCATCTATTTTGCTGGTCTTAATAGCGGTCTTTACTGTACTAGGGCTCCCTAGTAGGTCTACCCATATTAAGACTCAATACTGGTCTTTGCATTTACTTTTCTTGAGGAGTAGCTGAATCTATTATGTTGTATAGAAAATGGTATATCATCAACTAGCCTGATTAAATGAAATAAGCAATTTTCACTGTCCCGAATCTATTTTCCCTGGGTTCAGTTGTTAGGCTAGTGGGTCAAGGAGATTACTGCGACGCCATCTTTGTACTGTGGCTCTCCAGTGCTTTTATTGACAAAGTCTTATATAGCTATGTCTTAGGTTCAGTGGTATAAATAGAATTTTTAAACAACACATTCCTGTCTGAATAATGAGACACACTGGTTCTCCTGTTAGAATTCCGTTTCAATGATTTGGTATATGGTTCTCCATACCTTCTTGCTTAACAAGCAATTGCCTGACTTGTAAATTTAACTATCATAATTTTTGGTAGTCTGGATTACCTGCCCCTTACTACTATAGTTATCGGGTCAGGCAAACCGTGATCATGGCAGCCTCCTCAGTTATTATTCAGGTATTACGTTGTATTACGTTTTCTTAATCTTGCATGATCATTTACTGACGATAGTGACTTAAGTAGGAGTTCGGTACTATATAGGTCATTTGATTTCAATTTTTCTGATTACACATATATTTAGCGAAGGACTAATAAAAACATGTTTCAAGTGAACACTATTCGGACGTGGATTAGTTAGAATTTCGGATACTTTAATTAGCTAAATGTAACCAAACAACTAAACAAAGGTATCCACTGTAATTCTTGTACAATGATCATTTGATTTAAGCCTGTTTAGTGAGAAATGATCATTTGAAAACATTACTATCCAATACCTAAATTATTACATCGGGCACGACCATCATCATGCTTTGCCTGACATACTTTTACCTGTCATAGTAC
Organism: Mactra quadrangularis; assembly: GCA_025267735.1. Lineage (NCBI taxonomy): Eukaryota > Metazoa > Mollusca > Bivalvia > Venerida > Mactridae > Mactra > Mactra quadrangularis. The sequence continues at coordinate 36,297,337 of CM046305.1, read as the reverse complement.
GACTGGGAACCAGACAAAATTTTTGGTTAATGTTATTAAAGATAACAGTTTCCATTATCATGATTGTGCATCTTAAGTAAATGTTCGTGTAAAAACATTTCTTCAAATAGTATTATGGTCAATATGCAGTGCCTTCCATTAGGTCTTGGACAAAGGAATTTTGAGAAAACCTGATGCTAGTAATTTACTATCAGTAAAGTTTATTCACGCAACATAAAATCATTCATTGATAATGTAATTGTAAGTTGACTTAGTTAGTTTATCCTAATTATAAGATTTTGTCCAAGTCCTTTCAGATAGCACTATATTTTAGTTTTATGTTTGTACCAGATCTTATGTTTATGTCAGATCATGAAAGTAGAAATTATTTTATTTTATTTAGCATTTTTCCTAAATGGTATGATTTTTGGTTTGTAACAGCATTATATGCACATTATTTCAGTCATTGCCTTAAATTTTGAAAGCATCAACCTAATTCATTATGTTTTATAGAAATGGGCAAAACTATCAACTAACCTGACTATATGAAATAAGTAATTTAACCATCCAGAATCTGTTTGTGCTTGTTCTTGGGTTAAGGCGATGACTGCTATTTACTCCTATATTGTAGTTTTAGTATTAAAATGTCATAATTTATTCTCATATATATTAGCCTAGGTTTAAGAGATAGAATCCATTTAAGTTTAGTTTAGTTTATACTAATTCATTTTAGCTTGTTTGTGAAACAAGTTCTTACATCTTAGATTAATTACATTTAAGTCTGCTTCCTGGTTCTACAGTTCAGTCCTTGCTCAAGTAAACAACATAATATGTTTTGGATGGGATTTGAACCAACATAGAGCTAGCTATCCAATGATTACTAGTCCAACCTGGTAACCACTCCACCATGTCAGCTTCCTAGCCTGACAAAATGTTAACAGCTGTTTTAGACTTCTGGTCTTGGCCCAATAAGATAATTTAGTTACAGTAAATAATGAATATGATATTTAGATAGTCAAATTATTACTAAAACACCAACTTGATGGTACAGTGCAAAACTAGTGTATCTAAATGTAGATAAAATGTATTTAGATAAGTTTGCACAGACCAATGTATTTGCTCTTGCATTTTATAATACTATTGCCTGCTGTCAGACTTTAAAGCTATTACTCTTGGTCATTTGGCTATTGCTTTCAGTCTGCCTATCAATCTATCTCTGGTTTCTAAGTTACACCATTTATTGTACAGCTGAGCTGAGAAATTAAAAAACACAAAATTATTGGTGAAAATATATAGATGAGCATCAGAACCTTGTTGTACCTCACTACAAATGTTGAGGGGCTATGCTGATATTACTTATTTCTGGCTCTGGGTGTCTGTATTGTTTTTTCAAGCTGGTATCCCATTTAAGAATCATTTTATCATCACCAACATGTGTGTACGCATCTTTTCAAATTATAAACTGAAAAATGGAACTTTTTTATAAACAGAGCTAAATATTTGTGCTCTAGTTTTTAAAAATATAATAACAATAATAATTACAATTATAATGGTGGTTTTGTTTAAAGAGGCAAAATATTTTAGCAAGGCTCAATCTACCCTGTTAGCCTCTTAACAACAGTATTTATTTAGTTCTGTGAGGTTGTGCTACTGACAGCATAATGCTGTTCAACTCGGCGTATAGGTTATGCTCACACACCCTTGTAGAATTCGAGCTGCAAAGTCTGATATTTGAATCACTATGTAAGTATTTTGACTTCATAAGTCAATGGTGTATTTATGTTTTGTTTTCAGTTTGAGTCCATTTGGTTTTGATGCTATGACTCCTAATACTACAGAAGGAGCGTTACCATGGAGTCAAGAGTTTGTTCCCCTTGGTGCTGTAAGTTTGTTCTCAGCATGTAGTCCTGACTACCAGGATCATGTGAACTCTGTTATTGCTAAAGCTAATCTAGTCTATATGGATTTCCTGCAGTCAGAGGAAGGCAAAGGTTTTAATGGCCAGGTATTTGTTTTATATTTTATCAATCTATACTGGTTAACACAAGGCCAAAGACTTACTCTCTATGCATTGATGCCACCTTGGCTTTAAAGTTCAAATTTTTGTTGTCCAGGAAAATATCACTGAACCAACACTTAAGAATAAGTTATTTTCATGTTCATATGCTAATGTTTCATGCTAAATTGAGTAACAGACCTTTGGTCAATATGTTGACTGCATAATTACAAACAACAAATTCCTAATAAAGGTATCTGAACCGGCTTATGAGCATCCAAATGGCTTGTTCTGGAAAATTTTGTATGTTATTGCTCAGTTTTGGTTGATTCTGGAGTCAAAATATTAACTTAAAAATGTACTGTCCATAAAAGAAAGCAATTAAAAGATTTAGAATTGTGAATGTATTATATGAAGTTTCATTGATGGGATATTTTATATACAAATGCTCTTGAACAGCAACTATTCCATCAGTTTTATTTAACAAGTAATTCTCCTTTTTTCAAGAACAACAACTCTTCTTTTCACATTATCAAGTTACTTCCCCTTATATTTTCTAGGTTTCTATCCTGGCTGATGCCACAGGTTCTGTACTAACATATGATGCCTTAACACGTCACCGACCATTTCTAAGTCGAAGTGGAAGTCATCGTGACAGCCGATCTAGCGATCTCAATGAAGATTACACCATCACAGGAAGTACCCATACTTTATGTGAGGCCGAGGTACCATGTAATGACTGTCCAGTATTTGACCAACCTTCAGATAAAACTAAGCCAGAGTTGAAATTAAATGTAAATTTAACTGAAGCTAGTGTTAGTAAAAGTGCCGAAGAATCTGAAAAGGACAATTCTAGTGAGCCAGTTGAAATGAGAGAAAAGACACATGATGCAGAACAAGTGAAAAGTAAATCGGAGACTGGTTCCCACACTACAAAAGTCAAGCTACGTGTGACTAGTACTACAGATACACCTAGTTTTGACCCGGCTCGTAGGACGAGTGGTGGTAGTCAGTATGAATCATTGAAGTTTGAGTTTGAAGTTGGTGATTTCTTCATGCTAGGGTCACCACTTGGACTTGTGCTTGCTTACAGGAAAATGTTCTCTGGAGAAAATAAAGCAGGTATTTGAAACTTTTTTTACACATATGTTATCAAGGAGACTTACAAGTTCTGTAAAAAGATAAGATATTCTATAGACCACAGTCATTGGCTCTCCTGACATTCCTTAAAGGCCGGGCTTCAACTATAAAAGAGAGAGAATCTTGAAAATGGCCACTTCTTTCTGACTCTCTGACCAGTGAACATGTTAAACCAGAGAGAGAAAATCTGGAAGTGTTACAAATTTATTGATCAGATTTTAATTAATTTTGACATACTGTTTCTTTGACTCATTTTCAATAATAATTAAAATTTTCAGTTTTCTAAGTTTCCTAGAAATGGTACTTTCAAAGAAAAATGTTGAAAACAATTTAAAAAATTCAAATTTGACTGACATATGCTAAAGGATTCATGACCTTCATCGAGCCAATCAAAAGAGAGTTCATGAACTTCACAGAGCCAGTAATATTATCATCTGGCTGCCCCTCATAGAAAGTTCCCATGACTGTTGATTCATGGATTAAGTACCTGCAGTATTTTTACTGTCTGTAAGTGTCTAAACCTTGTCTCAGAGCATGCATTGGAATTTACAATGTAAACACTGTAGTAAATTTAGTGAGAATTTGTTTACAATCATTGAGGATTTAGCCGTTGGTAACCTCTGATAACGTAGGTCAAACCCTCCCCCTTTCTCCTTATCGGCTTAATTGCTAACCACCCGCTTTTTTCAAGAAATGAAGTCCGGCCTTTAAGGATCATGTGCAGAAGACCTTTGCTTGACCAATTAAAGTTCAAATTTTTTGGTTGTAATTCTTTAATTTTCCAAAAATATAGATAATAATAAAATATAATCCCAACTTTCGCGAAATTTGGTCATCAAATAACGGCACAATACGAATTTTGATACTTGGGCGTAACACATCTGCATAAAGATATGCATGAGTTATCGTTCGTGACCGGAATCGGTATGACATCATCGTAGTCCTACATCCCGATAGCGGCTATTAGAAACACAGGTGAAAGATACAAAGTTTCCTTGTTATAGCATATATAGAGAAGATATAGATCGATTTTTTTTCAAATAAAAAGTATTTTATGTAGAATCATCCTTTCTAGATCGAATAGCGAAAGAATTTTGACGATCGCGCATTATTTGTGAATGATGTGGTGATGATTAAAAAATGTGACCGTTAAACAGGTGTTTGAGACCTTTTTTCTATATAGTATGGAAAATTTGTGTCTTGCGCTTGTAATTAGAAATAAATGCTAATTAAAGAATTGCTATTTACAACTTAGTTTGTATTTACTGTTTATTAATGACTGTTTTTTTCTGACGGCTCTTCTATAATACTTTCATGATATCAATTTAAGTAAATATGAAGTATTAGTTCGGAGCCCATATTCCTATGAAAATGAGAATTTATTACTTACAGTTGATCAAGTGGATTCAGATTTCTTCAGTACCAGTTCTGATTATCACAGAATGTTTAAGCATCAGTTCCGATGCAACCTATGTTTTAAAAAACTTTATTATAATGGTTCATAAGAATTTCATCTTCGTTCGAGGGACTGCACTCACTTTGGTTTCAAATAGATTAAGATAACTTGTTCCAAATGACTACAACTCGGCGACGAAGTAAATAATTTCATATCGTACGTTTTGTATAGTTCGTAATAACTCCCTTTGTTATATGCTTTTTCGTATTTCCCTTTGAGAATTTAAGTTTCAATAAAATCACATAATATATTATTTATCTTCGGTAAATTCAACTGGTTATATATTTGTCTTACAAACTAGTAAAACATACAGATATTAGCGTCGCCAAATGAATTCCATGAAAAACAATATCAACTTCGATTCAATTGATTATTTTCTTACATCATTATTCAGACCAATATTAACTATAATTAACAAGTATATAATTGGCGATAAGCTATTGACAGGTCATGCCTAACTAATGCAATTTGCTGGCGGTGCGATCTTAGTCTATATTAAGGCTCACTTTCTTAATCCAATAAATAGAGGTTCAACGCGGGATTTTTTGTCATCTTGTCCGAATTTATCGTTCCCCGTGGGGAACCTCACAAACTAAATCAACATATTTAAAGTTAGGGGTACATAAAAATATCTTATCAATTACTCTTGTGTGACACCAAATCATTGATATTATTGCGTATGTTTCCATGGACACAGACTCTCACATCCTAACACGTGTTGGCTGTCACTCTTGCGTTGACATTAATATACAAAGTACGTACCGCACCCTCAATCAATTTCAACATTGTCTCACAGCCGTCATGCTGTGAATTCGAAATAATTTTTTAATCTGCCGACATCTGTTAGGCGATATATTGGAGATAAGGTAAATATTTTGCAGATGACCATTCAGGCGAACAAGGTCAAATTATGCATTAAATATTTTTGTGTGCTAATAGCGAGGTTTAGAATCCCGGTCTCATTATTTAATATAATCGCACAACCAGCGTTATACAGACATTCGATCAATTTATATTTCCATGATTCATACTTATTTTCTATTTATTGCACACAACTTTGTACTTAATATCTTGGATTTGTGCGATGAATGCAATCAGATATAAAAAGCGCTTTATATTAATATATCCGAGTTATTTTATACTATTTTATATAAAATTAAAAAGTTATGTGGAAAATGTAATAATAAATAAAAAAAAATGCATATTTAATTTCAAAATGTTTTTGCGACTGATTAATTGACAGACGTGTATATATTACAATCCATTGACTGTTATAACACAATTTAATCAATAGGACTACGATGACGTCACACGCGGTAGATAAGCGATGCTGTACTATCGGCAAAATTGATACAGGTTTAAATCAGAGTTAAATATCTCGATATATACATTCTTTACATGCGTTAAACGTGGTGTATGCTTAGATACAATAGAAATACGTAATATTTCGATGTTTAATCGTTTTTTGTGTCCTTCGATGAATTTGACCTTTAATGTGTAGCTTTCATCTAGATGAAGTACTTATAAAATTATGTAATTTCCGTTTATGGATCTAATTTTGCAAACTTACTTGACAGTGCTTGTTATTCACGGGCTGTGATTGAACAATTGTTTGCATCACTTTCTATTTATAGGCAATGTCTATGCACACAATGATTGGTCATGAATATTATGATAGCAAAGATCAGCTAAATCTGACCTGTACTCCTAGCTTGTCAGACATAAAAAATAAGCAAAGATCTTAAGTGGAGAAGTTTGGATTTGGTTTTAATCAGATTGCTTGTTAGATTTAGTTAATTTAGATTGTGTAAGTAAATGGGGTGAAATCAAAACAAGGAAAGACTATGGTTACTGATCTGATAAAGTATAAAATGAAAGTGCCTAGATCTCATAGAACTGGAGTGCAGTGCACAAGAAGCATAACTTAAGTCAGGCTATGCATCCATTTCACTGAGATCTAGTTTCAGAAATGGGCACTTTTTCAAACTTAACTTAGAAAGCAAAATGGTTTGATATGTCTTGTCTCTCTAATGCATTTTATATTTTAATGACTAAAAGGTTTTAAAACCTAGGGTTTGATTGTTGTAAATAATAATTTATTCTATAGTGGCTTTAAATAATTCAATGTATCGTTGTACTTGCAGGTTCTCCACCACGTCCAGATTGTCAACAGATTTATAATTTATTCCATGCCAGTGATCCTTCAGCATTCCGATTAGAACCATTATTAAACTTTGTATTTAGACAAATACAACCTATCAAAATAGCTAGATATAATAAGTTTCCAATGGGAGATGGTGAATCCATACAAATAGGTAAGAATGTTTTATTGTTTAGTAATATATGGAGGGTTGCCGGCAAGACTGCAGTAAGTGTATTGTGTTAAAGAGCAAGTTACTACAATCTTGCGAGCCACCCTCGATATATAAAATCCGTCTTCGCAATTAAGGATATGAAAGTGGTTGTTTGAACAGATCATTTAAAGAGCATGCACTATATCCCATATGCAGATTTATGTTTCCTCAAAAAAAATAGTTAGTTGCTCGAACTAAAATGTTGTTGTCCCGGGCAATCAGACACCCACAAATTTTTATAGACCGTAAGTTTTCTAAGCTTTGCCTATCAAGCAGTGTACCAAATGAGGATATGAAAGTGGTTGTCCAAACAGGTCATGCAGCAATCACTATGTCTTGTTTGTAGATTTTTGGTTGCCTGAAAGAAAATTTTGATTGTCTGAACTAAAAAGTGGTTGTCCTTGACAACTGGACACCAACTTATTTCTTAGACTGCTTTGAAGTGATATCAAAATGGTACAGAATATACATGTATATATTTTTCAAAGGCAGTCAGCATGGTCCCAAATCACCTTTATATGCAATGTTTGTTCCAGAGACTTTTGTAGATTGGGAGCCTGACCACCATCTTTGGTTTTAATATACATGTTGTCAAAGTTATGATTGGAATGTCCTTAACCTTGCATTTATGGATTACAATTCACCCATGTATCATTAACATTGTAAACTTGTGTTATTTTTAACTGTACATACGTAATTATAGTTCTGGAAGTATTGTTGCATAACTTTTTAAACTGTATCATAAATGATGATGTATGCTTCACACCATTAACATTTGAAGTACATTATTTATGTATCAAATAATATATTCCCAGTATATCTACATGGGTAAAAGCTTTCAGTATTAATACTGATTTCAGTATTTTGTGAAAAAAAATCTGTAAAATTTATATGAAAACTGCCTATTTTAGTGTTTTTAGAGTTGGTTTTTAGTATTTTTAAAACTTGAAACTTTCACCCATGTATTTAGTCTAGTCATTACTTGTTCTAAACTATGATGTGATGTCATCTGGTTCATATACTTAACTACGAGCTGGATGCTTCTTGAACTTGGATTTTTATACTGATTTATGGACTGGATGATCTCACCATTTGGAACTCCTTGGCCATTCACTATGAATAATCTCAAACGTTTAAGGTGCCATGTTGCAACTACAATTTTGAGTGTCATATGACCAAACAAAATACTTTATCTAGCATTGTACTTTGGTAGTAAACAAATCCATGATCATTTAGGTATTGATAAATGTCTCTTTTCTTATCTTTAAATTTGAATACATGATTCAGTGACATTGCTGAACAATATTTAGTCAGATATATATCATGGAAAAAATTTTTTACAAATGTGTTTTCAACAGGAAGTTTTTGCATAAACTGCATGCTTCAGCCATGCTTTGATTTGCGTATGTAGCAAATACCTAAAATTATTGGTGAACACTTCACATATTTATTTGAGATTATTAATTTAATGAATGGTCGAGGTGTTCTGAATGTGACCTCATTTTAAACATAGAGGTTATTATGCAAATGAGATATAATATATTTTAATTGTTCCATTATTTTATAGTGGAAACAGTGTGTCATTACATACATATGTTTCTGGATCAGTTAGGGGACCAAACTGGCGGTGGTTCTCAATTACTAGTATCCCTTCAACGACAGGCCAGTGTAACAAGCACCTGTAGTCAATTAGCTGCAATGTCAAGTCATGGAAACACATTTTCAAACATTGCCAATGGTATAAAAGCTTTCATACAGAGCATGGTCCAAGTTTTGTGAGCATTTTGTTTATGTGTCTTGTCATTTATTATTTTATAACTTGCTTTATTGTTGTTATTGTAATTGCTGTTGTTTTTGTTTTTGATTATATTGGTGTTTATATTCTTGTACTAACAGTATGTTTCTTGTAGCATCCAGTATTCTCTATGTTATGCCCCTCCCCTAATAAACGCCCCCCATGTTTTGAAAATGGAACCACCTACCTAAAGATTTTGTGGTACTTTTATTAACTCATCTTTGAAAAATGAAATGCTCCAAGTGGCATTAGATAGAGAATACATGTATATTGTTAAGTCCATTTTTTCTCAACTGTCAAAGTTTGAATAATTTCATGGGAGATTAAATACACACTATCTCGATATCACAAGTATTAAGCAAAGAACACGAAGTCTCCGCAAAATTAATAAATTATTCATGTTTTGATAGTTGAGGAAATTTGATCTATACACAAGAAGGCATAATTACTGGATTCTGTTAGACATACATTTACTGTATAATATTGTGGTCTTATGTTATTTTAGTTTTAAGGTTTTTTTTTCTTTTCAGCTAGGTAATTTATAGCTGAAGAGCTATGCATGTTATTTAGAATTGTTTAAAGAATGGAACATATTATATAAACATTAATTATTGTGTATAGTGGGTAAATATTGACCCCCGACCTGACATTTCACATTTGCATCTACCGGTAATAATTATCTACACATAATTATCCTGACGAAAGTCAGTACTGCGCCTATTCTACACTTCGGCAGGAATCATAAAATTATAGAAGTATGTTTGTGTGTTAAGTTTTTACTCATAATCCTCACGGTCACAGTGTATCAAGCATTAATACTACATTCGTATTCTCAATTTAATGAATATTCTTGCATAAAGGTCAGGTCGGGGTCACACTTTACACACAATAACTCTCATTTCTATTCAGTATTTCATTGTTAATTTATTTGTATTATAAATGTACAATGTAGTTCTTGGCTGTTACATTTGCTTTGTCATGAATTTTTAGTTGTAAGCAAGAATGATATAGTATATCTACCAGCATTCACAGGCAAGAAAGTCCTTTAACTCAAAAATGATCACAACTTTCATGCTTAGGCAATCCATAGATGAAAAAGACAACATAACATAGATATATACATTTCTTATATAACATGATTATACAACCAAGACATTAGGGGTGTAACGGTTAACCGATATACCGGTTAATATTGCAATACAATTTCTAACGGTTTTTAACCGGTTCGTTTTTCCTTGAACCGGTTTTTGTAGTTAAGTGGCATACTGCTTGTTTTTATCAGAATCTGATAGTTAAATGTTTAAACAAATGTTAAAATGAATTGAATACTTGAAATACTCTTACAATGCTTTTAAAGGTTAAACATTTAGTCAATTATAAGAAAAATTTCTTCAAGAGTCTGTTTCAAAACATGCATTTTTTTAACATATAGACCATTTTACATTTGTGATTCAGACATTTGGATAAGAGATTATTTGAAAATACTTATATGCGTGCTATGCTGATCCAATTAGGACGAGGTACATGCATTAATTAATGCTTTGCATGTCTAAGCAAAAAACCGGTACATATTGCAATATATTGCAATATGGGTTCTGCATATTGCAATAAATTGCAATACGGTTTTTACCGTATTGTTACACCCCTACAAGACATTGTACCCAACATTCAACTTCTACAATAAGCCTCTCAGTATTATAAAAGGATTGTGTTCTGGGTGAACTTCTATTGCTTGATGACAAAACATTTATTAACCAGCATTTCTAAGAAATTGTCATTAAATTTTGTCCAGAAAATGTTTTTAATGAAATTAATTTTAATTGATTTTAGTCTGTTACATCTCAAATTACATAATTTCATATTAAAAAATTGCATGCAACCCCAGAAAAAAAACGATTTGTCAAATTGAATTTGCATTCTCTGCAGATTAAATAATTCTCTGTATTCTGTTGCCATGGTTACCATTTTAATACTAATATTTAATTTTTTTATGAGAAATTTCGCAATGACTCTGCATTAGTTGACTGCGGGTAATTTAAGGTCTGGATTTTATATTACTGTTAAAAATTGAGTGAATTTTTTTTCTGGTTATAATTTTTATAAAGAAAGAATTTGATTTTCAAGGAAGTATTTACTTTAAACTTGTGCTGCATTTTGAAGTATAATGTATATTGTATTATATTAGTATGAAGGTTTCGTTTTAAGGATCTAACTCCCTAAACTTGTGCTGCATTTTGTATTGTATCAAATGTATGGTTTATCTTAGCATGTTTGATAATTTAAGTTTATTAATTTGTATTATTTACAAATATATAAAACATTTATTGATTTATTAGATTTATGAACCAGCCTTGTGTGCTCAGTTGGTAGCATTTCTACCAAGGAATTGTGTGTTCAATTCTGGGACAGATCCGTTATATGTATTCACAGAGTTTGTTTGTGAAATATATTATACAACCCTTTTCAGACCTACCTCTGTTTCGAGTTAAGAATTTGTTAGCCACTCGCAATACTAGTAGTGCCTAGTGCATCATGTATGTATTAGGTTAAAAGCTTGGCTCCTGTGATCTTAAAGCCTGTCCAGGGACAAAGAGTATATCAACTGACTGCTGCAATATTAATCCTGATTCCCACCCCTTCAACTTTCAAAATGCTTTCAAAACATTGAAAGAAGAATTCAACATGATATTTGCATTTTTTGGACTTAACCTTCTTGAAATAGTCAAAATTTGAATCCCTTCTCCTATGCTCTGCCACATTCGCTTTGAACAGTGGCCGACTTTAGTGAAATGTAATGAATGTGTCATTATTTGACTGTTGTACTAAGAGAAAAAATTTTAAGTATCATTTTAATACAGGATTTACAGATGAACTTAGAAATGATATAAGAACTTCATTAGATGGTAATAATAAGCCTGATACGTTCTCTGTTATAATTACTGAGGCTCTATTCCATACATTATATACTTGACTTGGGTGATGATGTTTGAATGATACTATTAAATCTTAAACTCTCGTATGAAGTCTAAACTCAATGTGTATAATTCTAAATTCTATTTTATACTATATATGTTTGACTTGGGTCATGATGCTTGAATGATACTATCTCTTTGTATGATACCAAATTCTATTTCATACTACATTTGTATATAAATAATGGCTTCAGGGGTTTACTGTATGGTATTTATTTATTTATTGGAGTTAACGCCGTTTCAACACAATTTTAGGTCATTTTACGGCGTCCAGTGCACCTAACGTAGCTTTCCTTGACCATTGTCTATAACCAGTACTCACCTACCCTTCCACAAGGCCGGAAACTTCTCCATATTATCTAATCAATGGAGGAAAATCGACATTATTGTCAAATTTTCATGGAAGGGTATAACCTCCCCAAGCGGGATTCGAACCCGCACCCCCTCGGGCAAGAGTATCCAAATCCCGGCGCGCTACCAACTGCGTTATGGACCCTGGTTTTGACTGTATGGTATTGCTCTAAGACACTTACTTCTTTTATCTCTGCTCTATTAAAGTGCTTTTTGTATTTAGGAGATCCATTTTGTTATTTGTGGATCCTTTTTTCTTTAGTGGATCCATTTTGTCTTTTCTAATTCTGTTTACCTCTTATGCTTCTATTTTGTCTTTTGTGGATCTATTTTGACTTGAGTTGATCCATTTTGTCTTTTGTATTCATTTTTCCATTTTGGATCCATTCTGTTTTTAAGATCCATTTTGTCTTTTTAGGATCCATTTGGTTCTAAGTGGATCACTTTCATCTTTTTTTGTTTTGGTTTCTATTACTGTAAAATCATTCTTTTTAGCCAGCCTTTATTCTGTCTTTATTGTTTAGCATGTGTCCCTACCGTAAGTACACAAAGTACTTGCAGGAACTTTTAAATGATTTGTAGAATACTTATCTAGAAAGACAACTCTTTTTTTCTGTCTTTTGACTGTCTTTATTGTTATGCATTTTATGCTTTACTTATCATTTTCTGTTTTGAAGAGCTTGATAGATTGTTTGGTGTTGAAATTAGTTTGTATAATTATTTGTTATTACTCTTTCATTACTCTGTTTGAATATTTGGAGCCAAAATGATGATATTAAATTAATTTTTATTTTTTTGCAGAACATAATTTATGGTGTTATTTTATATTTTAAGATAATAATTATTTTGATAAAATTATCTTATTTAATGCATATTTCAGTTTTAAAAGCTAATTTATTGGCAAAACTTTTTCATAGAAAAATTTTGATTAATACATGTATATTGAATATAATTTTATATGGGACCCATTTTGTTTGGTAATGACAGTGGCACAGTCTTTGCCTTAGAATTACCGACTAGCCTAAACCCCAATACTTGAATTAGTGGAAATCACTTATAAACTATAATCAGGCTAGTTGATAATATTGACCATTACTATGATAAAACAAAAGATTGCCTATAAAAAGTAAGGCTTAGACTGTAAAAATAGTACATGAAGGTATTTAGTAAGAATTTTTTAGTTATGTGTGAAATGACTAAGCTCCATTTTTCACAATTTGGGAACAATTATTTATCAAAATGTTGTTTATATATTTTCAGTAAGCAGTCAGTGGTGGGGTAACAAAAGATTAGATTTTATGTTATATTGTCCTGAAGTATTACATTCATTCCCTGTTAGATCATTACCTCCATTGTTTCATGCTAGTTTCTGGGAGTCTACAGATGTCGTAGCTTTTGTTCTTAGACAGGTAAATATGTCATTTATCTTTACTTGTTGGTAAAACTAAATTACTTATTAAAAATGTTCCTTCATGGTTTACTTAGAAAACAGCATATCTGATTGTCTAGTCAAGGGTTGTGGCTTATGACTTACATACTGAGGGTTGCCTGCAAGACTGTAGTAAGTGCATTGTGTTAAAGAGCAAGTTACTACAGTCTTGTGGTCAACCCTCGATACATGAATAACATCATTGCCAAGTCAAAACCTTGTAACTTCATTTTCAAAAAGTAAAGTTATGAGGATTTGACTCGACCGTAATGAAATATAAACATGGAAAAATAGATACGAGTATAAATATTACTAAACACATTAACTCCTCCATTTTTAATGGCCACACAAGGACTTAATAGGACTGTTATAGCTAGACATGCTTGATTTGCCGGGAAAAAATGGAACAATGGTTGCAGCCATAAGGCACAATATGGGAAAGATTACTACCCAGATATAGACTACTATGAAAAGTTGGAGTACATTTGGCGGCATTTTAAGGAAATGCTTCAATCTAAAGGGCAAATTGGATGCTAAAAGAGAGTAATAATTGCATTACCCCATTCTTATTTTGCAAAAGCCAATACTAGTAAAGCGCTTATTAAAGTTGTAGTTGTTAAGTGTAGATATTTCTACACAATGACTTTTCATGAATAAAATTTGATGAAAAGTCAAACTTGATTCATATTTATGTTCATGGATCAGCACAATACTAGTCTAGATGTCTTTCTGTATATTTATGTAGTTAGGCTAGTTTTGCTTTTATCTTCTATTTCTATGATCCTTCAGGTATTACAACAAGATACAGGTCTATCATATCATGAGGATATTACATCACAAACGTTAACACAATCATCCAATGAAGGAAATGTTCCGAAAGAAAAATGGCAGAAAAAAAGAACTATGTATAAAGTTAGGGTAAGTTAATTCATAACCTTTTCTCATCTTTGCAAATTTTTCCTTTTGGTGTTTCATTTGCTGGTTTGGATTCATCCTCTCCTGATATTTAAACAGTTAATTCCATTATACTGAAATGTGTAAGCAATCATATCAGTAACAACAACAGTAAAAAATGACAGACCTATTACTCAACCAAAAGGCAAAGAGGGGGATTTTTTTATTTTTTGTCACTAAAGGGAAGCCACAAGAACTTATATATTTAAATGAATACAGTCCAACTTGTGCTAACGGCCACCTCCGAATAGCGGGCACCTGCTGACAGCGGCCATTTTGATTCCCCCCGACCGAAAACGCTCTTAAAAAGGCCGTGAATAACGGCCACCTGTCGACTGCGACCAGCGGCCAGTCAAAACCATCCCCGCGGCCAGTTTAGAACTGTGAACAACGGCCAGACGATTGTTTGAAGACAGTATTTCGTATAAAGGCGATTTCGAAAGCAGGCCGCCATTTTTGTTAAAGTTAAGCTAAAAACCCATAATCCGATTTTTTTCGGGTTTTTTAGAAACAAACCATCTCGAGTACGATTTTATTAGTTATTATCACGCTGTAGACAATTTTCTCGTCACCTTATTATAAAAATATGTTAATGTATCCTTTTATTGTTAAATTTATTTGTAAATCGGGAGTAAATTACGTCATGTGATGACACTTTGTTAATTAGTTTTGAATGTTTGGAGACTCCACTAGGTTTGTTTTTCACACGTCCGGCAGTTAGATAAATGTTTGTGACACGCTATTAATTCCTAAATTCGTTCAACTGTGACCGCTGTATACAGGTAATTTGACAACTGGGATAAGATAAAAATACTATACAAAAGGTCAGAGTAATGAGAAGAGTGCATTTGTTAATGTTGAGGGCATAGCATGAAATGTAGCTGCAAACAAAAAATCACTGATATCTTTGTTTTAGTCATTCTGTTTTGTTCAAAGTTTTGTTTTATTCATTTATAGTCACAACTTCAATGATGATAATGTGAATAATGAATTAAGGTTGAAAATAAAAACAATTTTAATTATTAATTCATGTTAATTATGAACTCTGTCTCTCAAGTCTGACGAAACATGGCCCGTTTGTTCCTCCCTCCGAACAAAGGCCACCTGTGAACAAAGGCCACTTTTCTCTTTTCCCTTGGCTGGCCGTTGTTCACAGGTTGGACTGTATTTCCATTATATCATAGCCGATGTTTAATATGGCACTTGCACTCCCTTGCCTTAAAAGCTAGTTTTATTTCAAATTAGTATTTTGTCTTATGACTGTATAGTCTCTTTGGTTTCAGATGGTGCCAGCCATCTTTGCTTGTATCTATACATGTTATTTTGTCATTGCCAATGGAGGTTTATCTCCTAATTGCTTATTCAGCATTATAGAGTTGGAAACTCCCCAATGTTTTACTCCATGCTTCTTAATTGGTAAATTGATGGATAAAAACATGTGTCAGAGTATGGTGTATTATTATTGAGTTTGCTTATTCTTTTTTGTATGATAAATATATATTTTATTTATATTATAGAATTTACAACCTAATCACCGTGGTAACGATATAATGATACTAGAAGATAAACCCCAAGTATTATCTGCTAAATTTATGTATGGACCATTAGATATGACTTCATTATCTGGAGAAAGGGTAGGTTACTTTAATACTTACAGTTCAAAGGTCAAAGTTGTAGAAGTTAATGTAAAGTTTAAAGTCTGCTTTTACATTGTACTTGTTCAACTTTACAATGTTGTACTATAAACCTTATCTGTGAAATTGCCTTTATGCAAGTGATTCTTTCTGCGCCCATTTACACCTATGCGAAATGAACTAATCACAAGTAAATTTTGCTCACGAAAGTTTACAGTTTTAACTAGACCAAGCAGTTTTAAACTGATGCTATTTATGGCCAAACTCCATAAGGCCACAACAAATTGATCATATGTTCTATGGATTCGCTCGCACCTTAATTTTGACGGTTTTTACAAAAAAAAAAATTTTTTTTCCTCGCTCGCTCATAAAAAATTTGGTCAAACCGCTGTATAAAGCAACTGAATTAAGATTTTTTTTTTTCTTCGCTCGCTTGCCCCATTTTTTCTAGAAAAATCCATAGAACATATCACCAACTTGTTGTGGCCTAAAGGGATGTAAGACTGATTGGGAATCAAAATGTCAACTACTAGATTTGTATGAAATTTGGTGAAAGTATAAAATCAGTATGATGTCACAAGAAAAGAACAATTATGTCATTTGAACAGAAAAAGTGACATCATCTAAGTTGAGAAAATACTTTGCGATATATTTGTTTATATTTGTTTATAAATATTTTTAACAGAATACAGAAAAATCATGAAAGAAACAATATCGTCAATATTGGAATGAGATTTATTTTTTTCAACTCATTTCTTCAGAAAATAGCTCAACTTTTGTGGCTGTGCTACTCCTAAAAATGTTTTCTTAGCTCTTATTGGTGAAATATTACTCTTACACCAAAGTTTACAAATATCCTCTATATATTTACAGACTGATATACATGTGATGTCATCATCAGGTGAATGGACATTTATGGGAACAGGTGTAACAGATGGTCATGGACGTCTTAATTTTACTATACCCAAAGAGAAACAATTAAGTCATGGAATATATCCTGTAAAAATGGTTGTTAGGTTTGTAGGAATTTACTTTATTCAGATTATTTAAGTGCACTGCTCTGCCTTACAGCATGCTTTTCTTTACCTTTATTGCACCTTTTGCCTGCAGAGACCCTTTATCCTGGTGATGAGGTTTGGTACTCCCGTGCAAACCACAGCAACAGAAGGTGGCACATCTCTTTATGGGATCATTTGTAATATCTTTTGATGGGGGTCCATGTGAAAAAAATGTCATTTTGGGGGCAACTATACCAAATCTAGCCTTAAACAGGCCGTTGAAGTATACGAGGTGATTATTTTGAGGGTAGTGTGGATAAATGTGTTGTTGTCTATTATTATGGCTAATGGACTCTAAAGTTTAATTGCCTCATTTGAATATATTTATTTACAAATAAATCTTCTATTAATTGGCTAGTGTTTTTAAAATTCCATGTACAATAATAGCCTTTTATATAAAATCTAACTACATTTATGTAATTGCATATTATGTATTTCAGAGTTGATCATACTACTGCTGATCTATTTTTATCTGTCCTACCACCTAAAACAGAGACTGTTATGTTTAGTATAGATGGTTCATTTACTGCTAGTGTTTCTATCATGGGTAAAGATCCTAAAGTTAAACCAGGTGCTGTTGATGTTGTCAGGTAAGTTGTTGTGGTGTTACAAGGGGTGTGGCATAATGGTTATTCAGTGGGACAAGGGTGCATGGAAGAGTCCCAGAGAAGATCAAGCCCAGGGCCAGATACCATAAGCTTTGTTTCCTTCATTGACTCTCAACCCTTTCTTTTCCATACCATCATTTCTCCAATGAGGCATTTGATACATAATGATAAGAGTTAATTTTGTTTGCTGATATTTGGAGCTTACAAAAATTTTATTAAAGGATGGCTACTGTCTATATGTTGTAACTTTTTATTAGTTTGCACCCAGTGAACTTTTTCTGACAAGCAAAGACAGGTTATTTTTATGGAAAATTTTCTTATGTGAAATCCTCCAAGTCAAGCTATAAAAGGTCATGTCCTTAGGCAGCCATTTTAAAAGGTTAGGGATACCAATATAATAAAACATAAAATTGTTGGTTAATGGGACAAAGAACTATTTTCTGTTCTTATTTCCTAATTATGTACAGTATTCCACTTTAAAGACCCTATTGGGTATCGCAAAATTATGCGAATGTTGATGATTTAAAAGTTCCAAATGCTTTATTTGAGAAGCCAAAGGTCTTTATAATTATGACTGTTTTGCTATTATGTCTATTGGTTTTAATGGTCCTAATATTGAAACTTTACTATGTTACTTATAATTTCAGACATTGGCAAGAGTTAGGTTATCTTATATTATATGTAACAGCACGTCCAGATATGCAACATACTAAAGTTGTAACATGGTTAGCACAACATAACTTTCCTCATGGTATGGTTGCCTTCATGGACGGTTTCTCTAAAGATCCTCTCAAACAGAAGTTTAATTATCTTAAGACTTTACAGTCAGAGGTGAGCAATTATCTATGTTTTTTTGCAATATTCAGTTTTATATGAGATGGACTGTTTACCTAATCAGCATCTCTTGATTGTTCCAGTCAGTGAGCCTTTTCATATATAATCTCTTCAGATGAAAACCGTTGTTAGTCATTTGTATAAATATTTAGTGGGGAAGTTCTGAAGATTTATAAAAATAGTTACAATAAGGTGTTCAGAAAATAGGTTGCTTGCATGGTTCCAAGACAAAACACAAAACGTCCCTGTAAGGTAAATTAAAAAAAAAATTGGTAGATTTTTACTTATGCTCCATCATTGGCTGGTTTGTCCATTATGAATTATTCTATATTTTACATATTTTTACTTGCACCATGACGCCAACATGCCTTATATATACATGTAGTGTTTTGTCTCGGAATCATCAGCTGCCTATGGCTCAGAATGTATACAATCTTCTTTATTTTAGGCATTGAATACATTGTATGTCATTATAAATAGATATATCATGGCAAAGCTACTTATCCAATTAACTCATCCAAATTAACTGTTTCTATTCTGTTTTATTTTCAGGCCGATTTAAAGTTCCGTGCTGGCTATGGTTCCAGTAAAGATATAAATGGTTATAGAGACTTAGGTTTAACTAGAGATCAAATATTTATTGTTGGTAAATCAACAAAGAAACAACAAAATTTAGCTACAGTAAGGTTTCTTATACAGTTATAGTCCAACAATATTAACCTGAGCTTGAACTACCTCATTATAATAATTACATGCTTCACTTACATTAAATTGTGAGTTTTCGTGTATGTGTATATACGATTATACACATGTTTATAACAATCTAGATTAATATAAATCAAATTTACTAACATGGAATGTTACTGTACTTGATATTTTGGACTCATTCCTTTATGGGGAACACATAAGTTCACAATGTTGTGACACTGTTTTAAAGTATTTATTCACCTGAAAACAAAAATTAGTTGTTCAGATATGTTTTTTCCCGAAAGCTTCTGATAAAGCGCGATTTACATAAGATGACTGAAATAGACTATAAATACTGAGTTTAATATATTCTTGCGTAAAGGTCAAGCTCAGGTTAATTCTGTCGGACTATATATTATCTGAGCTAAATGTATTCTGAGATTCTTGTCTTGCCACAAGAATGGTATATTGTCATGATTTCAGAAATTTTATTTTTGAAATTTTACCCATGCAAATAACTTTTATATTATAATGCTATAATATAGATCTGTTTTGATTATTATATTTCATTGTTTGCAAAATTTAGGTATAACATCGTAATGCTATAATTTCCTACCAATTTTTTTAAGTGCAGTGTATAAACACTAAGAATTATAGACTTGTGGTTGAAACACTCAAATTTTATATGTTAACTGCTCTCCAAAAGTCCTTGGGCAAAATCCATGTTTTAGATCAACCAGTTCATGTTTACCCATGAAAACAGCTATATAGAGGTAACTAAGCAAATTCCAAATCAGTATTTACAGTTAAACTCGGATATAACATACTCGCTTGGCCATAGAAATAAGGTATGTTATAACCAAGGTATGTTATATCCATATAGAATACTAAGTATGTTATAAATGAGGATGAAAAACGGGCCAGAAAAATTAGTATGTTGTAACCGAGTGTATGTTATAACCGAGTATGTTATATCCGAGTTTTACTGTATTAGTCTATCAACATATTATACAAACTGTTGTACACAAATAAGCTTTAATGATAGTACATTTACTTGAAGTATGCATGGTCAGTTTGTCTCAAATTTCATAGTCAAAAATGTTTTGGAGATCTATGTATATAGCATGTCAATAATATTGTCACTTTTATTTTCTTCCAGTTTATAACCAGTGGATATGCTGCACATTTAGAATATTTAAATTCCAACATAAACCCTGGTGGTTCTCGTCCAGCTAGTGGGAATGCTGTGTTTTTATTGAGAAAGACATGTTTCAGTCTACCTTCCAACGAGAAACGTAGCTCTAAACATAGATCTTCATCATTTGTACCGCAAGTTGGTGGACAAAATGAACTTGGAATTAGTCGTCCAGAAAGTGGGGCTGGTCCCCAAGTTTCTATAACTGTCAGTGATCAGGGCAACACTTTATTACAGCCAGTACTACCAAGTTTTGGATCAGCAGCAAGAGCCCGAGGAACGTCCCCCAGACCAAAAATGTCTTTAGACCCACCTAGATAATGTTAATAATTATAATGTTATATGATTGTTTATTCATCATTCAGTTCACTGGAAGCCAGATAAGACAATAGCAAATAAATTCCGAAATTCTCATCCCTGCCTGCTTGGCTAGAATTACTCCTCTCAAACGTTTTTTATTTTGAAAAGAATTCTATTAATTTGATACTAGTGTTAATGAATGCCCAGTGCAAAAATTCATGGTACAAAAATATGATATTAATTCTGTATAATTTTACATTTATATGATCTTGGTACATGGTAATTGCTTATTAAATGACACATTCTAATATATTTGCTTTCTCCAGACCAATCTTAAAGACTAAAAAATATGCCCACTTTTTCCTGCAAACTGGAATGAGAGTATGGTTATTTATTTACTATTGTCTTAAAGAACAAACTTTGTATAATATTAGAATTCTAGGGCAATAAAAATGCACAGTCAAGATATTATTCTGTAAATGGAATATAAATGGTGGATCAGTACAAAACTAGCTAATAACCTTGTTTATTAACATTTAGTTGGACTAGTTTTGTACTGTCCAATTGATTGAAGTATTTATTGATGTCATTTTTAAAATGAAAAATAAATGCTAAAAGCAGGTGCTGACAAGTTTTAATTTTTAAACATAGGATTTTAAACATTTCATTTTTTTGATACTTGAATTTTGGAATTCAGAAAGTATATAACAGGGCACAAGTAAAGTGGTGATTAGAATTAGGATTATAGTTTTATGAATGTTCACTTGACCATGTAGTAGAATTTCTCTCTTTATTCGTTTATTAGTTTTGTAATTTTTTTTCCATCTGACAAAATATTTAAATGTTTTTGTTCCCCTGTTTATATACATGTTCAGGTGTGTCTTATATGTTGTTCACTGCCATATTTTGTTTTATATTACTGAATTAAACGTGTTTGATTTACATCAACCATTTGTATTGAAAAAATGTACTCTAAGAGCTAAGTTAACCCTGCTGATTTAAATACTCGATTTTTGTTTGATAATCTCCATACATTTATATGGACATCTACTATTATGGATTGTGAATACAGATTTACTCTGATGAGTATTTGAATCAGCAGGGTAATGTATGTGTCACTGACAGTTGAATGAAAATCACCAAATACAATCAGGGTTCAATATTAATGGACCATTCCAAGTGCGACCTTTTTATTTGAATAGCAATACATTTACCCACAAATGTAAGCATGTGCTCTTTTGTTAACACCTTGTTTGTGGGACAAAAAGTAACTGTAAACCTTTGTTAAATATGCTAATAGGTAAGGTCATGGAAAGGTCCATATGAAAGTAGATTGCCAAGTTGGACAACCAGCTATATATTTTAATTGTCCGAACTAAATGTTCTGTAGCAGTACTAAGTTGCCCAAACCCAAATTCAGGTTGTCAGGGGCAATCGGAGGACCTTCAAATGTCAAGCCCTGACAAGCATGATGTGTGTTTATCTATATAAATGTTTAATTCAGTAATATTGATCAATAAGAAATCATTGTTATGTTAATATAAATAATAATTTTAATTCTAAATGTTTGTTATTGTTATTTACTTGTTTTAAGGGTATATTATCCTTTTATTTTTATAGTAAATTTTGTGAACTTAGTACAAAAACAGTCATTGCTAAACGTGGTGGACTGACGGACAAACCCTGTAAAAAAATTAGAAGGACCATTTAGATATGCAGGTTTACAGGACCTACTGTCAGGCAATTTGAACTCATCCGCACAGTTTTCAATTAATTAAAGTATGTAAAATTTGAACTCAATTAATTAAAATATGTAGAATTTGAACTCATCCGCACAGTTTTCAATTAATTAAAATATGTAAAGTTTCTCCAGACTTGGTAAGGCCTTGTAAATTTTTTATCTTCACAGGACCTACTGTCAGGTAATTAACTACTGAGTTTTGCAATGTCTGGTACAAAATTAATATTCTTTAATACAAGGTAATCCAATGATTTTAATTGAATATAGTAATGATCCCAGGTTTTATCCCTTGCCAAGGCAGGTTATACCTCTCCATGAAAATGAACATTTGATATTCAATGAACTTTTGATATGTAATATTCTTCCCTTGGAGGAGAAATAGTCCTATTAGTCAGTCCTTTCAGGGTAAACTAGTTCTGGTAAAAAAATTCCAGGAAAGTAAGTTAGGCAAGTGGATGCTCTGTCTAACCTTGATAGAGAGTTGATAAATCACCTAAACCCAATTTAGAAGAAAAACTTGTCTATCCAGACCTATCAAATCAATTAATGAATGAATAATGCATTTATATAGCACAAAAATTATGTAGACATATTCTATTGCGCTTTACAAAAGTCCTTCCAATGTCAAATAGTATTAAAAACACAGCACTTTGTAAAAAGTGAAAATATACAGTTTCGAAACACGGTGAGACTGGGAATGTCACAATTAACAGATCAATTATGAAACTGGCAGAACAGGTGTGTTTTGAGTTGAACTCTAAATAAGGCTTCACATTGAATGGTTTTGAGAGAACTTGGAAGATCATTCCACAATTTAGCACCAACTACAGCCAATGACCGGTCTGCAAGTTTTGTTTGTCGTCTGGGAATAGAGAAGTTGATATCCAAATATTTTACTCGTAATCATTTGATAACTGTGTATACAAGATATACAAAAGTTTACATATGAGCTACATTGTATTTGTTTAGTTTTTTAATTATTATATTTATTGTTTTTTATAATGTTATTAATTATTGTTTTCCTGTCGGCCAAAGATTTTTTGATTTTTCATTCGTCAATTCTCACCCTGTATTGTAATTTGTAAGTGCTAAATGTAATTGTCTTCTTCTCTTCATGTCTTTACACACGCTGCTACAGCTCAGTGATGACATAAGATGTTTTTTCTGAAGCTCCTTCTAATTGCCATATAATTTTTGTTAATAATAATAATAATATGTATTCCCCATAGTGTACACATAGTAAAATACATAGAAACACAAATATCACAGATATCATGTTGTAATTACTATGTATAGCACACCAACACCAGGGATAACACAAAAAAGGGCAAGCCCTTATTTCCATTGTGGTCCCTGTTGAAGTGTAATAGTCTTTGACCATACATCCTTTCTAATCTGGCCTAAGAGTGGGTACAATTGTAGAATGTGATCGGTTGTTTGTACATGTATGTCTGTGGCACTGGACTATAGTAATGATTTTAATGTTTTTTATTATTTGAATTGAAATAATGGTAACTCCTTTAATGTAAGCTGGGGGTTTCTAAAGCCTTTTTCTAATGTTGTTCCCTTTCATGGCTTTAACCCACTAGCTCAAAGTCTGTGATTATTACTTATTGAATTGGCTTGAAAAAAACTATTTATTTCATGTATTTGGGCTTGTTGATAATTTGGCAATTTACTTTACACTGAATCTATTAGGCTAGTGATAGGGAAAATTTAAAGCAAATACTACATTCTGTAAACCTATTACTTCTTTACCATTATATTCATGATTATTTAAATATTGTATGTCCCCTTTCCAGTATTACTTTGTTATAACAAATCAAAAATATTGAAAAAAAATATCACACAAAAACATGGGTTGTCAAGATTTGGGTTAAAGTCTCAGTCTTAAACTCAGTGTTAACTTCTTTCATTAAATCATTCACTTGCTGGTTTTATTTTCCTGCAGCTATTATTCAATGTCAAATATTTTTCCAAGACACTAATGTCTCATCATTTCATTGCATGACATTGCTATGTCAGAGTTAGTCAGAGTTTGATCATAACTTACTTTCTATGGTCATTCTCCCCACTCACCTGTGTGTCAAGTAGGGCAAGTTGTCACTCACTGGCAAGGATGTGTGCTATGTACTAGCTTAAAAGCTTGGGTCCAGAGATATAGACCTCTCCATGGACTTTGAGTACACAGTAGATCAGCTAACGGTGCAATGACTGAAAAATGTTGAAATGTAGCCCATGGCACCATAGGCTTACTTTTAATTGTATTTTACTTCTAATTTATCATCTAGATTTTTGTATATGAAAGATTGTCATGCAAAATTGTCATTTCAATAATGTTGATGTACTGTTAACTCTTTGGGGCCATTAATAATCAAACATTGTGCAATCTGTTCTCATAGGTTTTGTTTGTGATATATTTTTGTTCAAATTTATTTTGATCTTATTTTTATTGGTGTATTTGTTTTTCAATTTTATCTCAATATTTTGGTGATAAGTTGTCGATGTTTATTATTTCAAGTTTTTGTTTTATTTTGTTATAAGTATTACGTGCATAATGTATCATTTGTATTCATATTTGGTATTAATCTTTACGCATTATTTTTTGTTTCATATTTTTCATTTCGTGTTGGTGAAAATTGTTTAAGTTGTTATCAACAGTTAACATGTTTCACTGTTAGTTATCATTCTGTTATTGAAAACAAAGTAGAAATGATTATTCTAATGCAGAATGGCATGTTTCTGCCATTTTCCTCTACTCCCCTACTCTTTTGTGCTCCTCCCTAAGCATAATAATAATAATAATAATAATAATAAATACTTTATTTAAAAGGCTACACATTTGGATAAATCCAATCTTCCATGTGGGCCTCTATCAAACGTATTACATAGTATATACAATATTTACATAATGATGAATGCATTTAATAACATTTGAGAATAACAAATGAAGAGTTTGTGCAGTAGACTTGAGAAAAACTTGTTATATACATAAGAGAATCAAAATTAAGAGCAAAGTAACCTGAAAAGAATAGAACATTAACAGGAGCAATATGCATGAGATGAGTTTTAGGTGGACAAAGAACATTTTAATCTTATTGAATTTTCCATTTAATGTACTGCTTTTTGAATGAGCTAAGGCTGTTAGCAAGACGAATGTTTAGGGGTATTTCATTCCAAATGACAGGTCTTGAGTATGTTAAAGATTTTCTAAAGAATTCAAGTCTAGGTTTTGGATCATTCTGTTTTTGTGTAGAACTTGATCTTAATGGTGATTATTACTTAAGACAAATCTGTTATTTAGATGCATTAATCGTTACTTAAAACATCACCCCTCTGATGTGGCCTGTCCCTTTTTTGTCTCCCTGCTTTTTTTTAGTTCTAGAATAATCACTAAAGTAGTTAAAATTCAGTTAAGAAGTAGTCAAGAATTTAGCATTTTGTTATCCCGCCTCGGCTTGCACACCGGGAACTTAGTCTCACGTACAATCAAATAGTAATGTGTTCAATTTCCAGGTCATGTATATGTACCTTCATGATGTCAGATTATGGCATAATTTTTCACCATACCACTGCATCAAGCTGACTAGTTTTCATGTTGACAACTGGCTAGAAGCTTTGGTCTAGAAATCTAAAACTCTCAAGGGTCAATAAATAGGTCAAATTACGTTTTACTTGATTTCAATTTCTTTTACAGCCAAAATATTTTCAATTGCATCAACATTTAAAGAATTGCCAAAAATATTTGATTGAAACTTAATGATGTGTCCATATTCTAGGTAACCAATTTGTCAGACAGATTCCCTTGAAATTATTATTTGTATACTTTTGTATATATTATTACTTGTTTCTACTACCACAGTTAGTCCTCCTTATGATAAGGTATTTTTACTGTTGCTGCCCTTATTTCAACTTTAGTCACTTAGTCTTGCCATCAATAAGGGACTTTAGTCAGTTATCTCCTTGTATACTCTTCAAAATAGGTTGGTCTAATTAGTTGGATTACTCGGATTTTACCCTTACTTTTCAATGTTAATTTGCCAAAATTAATCTTATATAACTTTTTTGTAAACCATTTAATTTGTAAGAAATTCAAGCTAAGTATTTTTAGGGTAAAGAACTATCTAAATTTCATCACTTCTGTTAATATCTTAATTAACAAGAAAGGTATTAGAGGAAATATTTTGTTATTCTTACATAGAAATTCAATGACAAAATCCAAGGATTCCAACTGATAGGACCTACTTACCAATTGGATTGCTTCATATTTTATCAGGGAAAGATAACTGACTAAAGTCCCTAATTACTAAGTAATAATGAGATAAATCAAGTGCTCTATGAATGTCTGTTGTTTTTGTTAGACAACCCTGTTGTTACATTTTATTATTTTACAATCTAAATCAAAGTGAACTTGCAAGCTACCTACCTGAGACTTTGAATATAGTATTAAAGTTTCAAGATGTTTTGGAAGCATGCAAGTTCACACAACTCTCAATGCATGGGTGAAAAGTTTCAATATTGGTCCTGAATTTCTAGAAATGTATGCCCAGACAAAGTGAAGGGGTTACATTTGCAAATCCCTTATGTCCGGAAACTCAAGCTTTGGACATGGGGATTGCAAGTGATTCTGATGGATCCAGGGCAACACCTTGACCATAGGTCCAGGGGGGCAGACGACCCCTTTTAGCTCCTGGATTTTTGCAATTTGTGAAGGTTTTTGATGCACTCCAATGTTGTTGTGACTTGTCTATGTGAGCATTCGTCACCATGGATTGCACATACTTGCCAACTGCTAGGTCTTTTGAAGATGTTCTTTTTAAATGAAAAAATTGATGAAGTCATGAAATTCAGACATTTGAAAATGCTGGAACTTTTACCCATGCTAATGTTAACATGATGTTGTTATGTATGAATATTGGTATTTTACCTATGTTTTTATTGTTTTTAGATATTAACCTTGAAATAAATAAAGAAAAAATTATTCTATTCTTATGTTATTTCTATTATATACATTGTATATTTTCTTCATTTGCTGGCTATGGGATAGCTTCCCACTAGCAAACAACACCATTCTCAACCATCAAAGACACTTTGTGTGCATGTTAATCCAGAAGTAATGAGACAAACGCCATAAATCTGATCTTGGAAATAACTGGAAAATTATAACAGTTGTGTGTAATTAGTTTCCTATTTGCGTGAAAAAATCATGTGACTCATAATGATAATTTTATAACTTTATGACATCTACTTTAAACGATATAGCCATTGTCTCATTACTTCTGGATCAACCCTCATACTAGGGGTGTTCAAACATCATAATTTATTAATTTCTCCACATTTTTTACATGATTTTACATGCAAAGACAATGATAGTAAAGGCAGAAATTTAAAAATACTTGTAACCATGGTAATTTAGCAAAAGGTAGGAATGCATATAGCGTCCTTACTTAGTAAGATCCATGTTAGGGCCAACTTATTTCTTGTAAGTCTTGATTGCTTCCATAAGTTATCTGACCTTTTGTTAGTACCTGATGCCGAACTCCTTTCAAGAACTAAAACTTTCATCTTAATTTGTAGTTGACAAATCAAAGGCAGTTTTTAAAAAGCTTTTTGTTTATATTCATTGACTTGGTTTGGAATGCTATTATTGTTCACCAGTCCAATTTGAGATTGATGGATTTATACCTTGCATCATCTGGACGTTTGTTGCCATGTTTGCTCCATATAATCACTTTCACTATGCTTGTTAGGGTTACAACCCGGGTCGATAGCGCAGCTGGTAGCGCCCCTGGATTTGGAATCTCGTACCCGAGGGGGTGCGGGTTCGAATCCAACCCGGGGAGGTTATACCCTTCCATGAAAATTTGACAATAATGTCGATTTTCCTCCATTGATTATATAATATTGAGAAGTTTCCGGCCTTGTAGAAGTGTAGGTGAGTACTGGTTATAGACAATGGTCCAGGATAGCTAGGTTATGTGCGCTGGACCCCGTAAAATGACCTCAAATTGTGCTGACACGGCGTTAACTCTCAAAGTTAAGTTCTCAAACCAGGCCATGTTGTACACCATTTATCAGATCTTCCTGGCCTGACAATGTTTGTCTAAGAGCAACTTGAAGCCTACTTGAGACAAATTTTGATATCTCTTGATCCTATCCCAGATTCATGTGTCCAAATGGTGGACTGCTTATACTAGAAATGATGTAGATACATGAGCTTTAAATGCAAATAAGCCAAGATAAATTGAGCAAGAATGCGTGCATGCAAACAAGTTGGCAGTTGTTTAAATTCAGTATGGGATGCTAGCAAACATCTATTAGTTACAAAAACAATCAGTTCATGAATACCTAATCAATTTGCCACACAAGGTGCCATCATGTTTCACAAAAAAACTTACAATAGAAACCATCGTAAGTTAAAAGCAGGAAACATTTATAATACCACCATTCTTCGTTCAATCATTTTATAATTTTCTTTAATTAAGTAGAATAATGAATACTTGCTGAAATATATATGATTATGTGGTATCATATCTTTTAGGCTTTGAACTTTAAATTTTCAGAATTGACATACGATAAAAATTTTCGTAAGATTTTTTGTGAAAATCACCTAAGGTTCGTAGTGCAATTGGTAGTGTGTAGGTTTTCAAATCTTTGCCGCTAAGGTAATACCCTTCATGAAATTTTCAGGATAATGTTAATTATTCTCACTTAGTAAGATTCATAGAGAAGTTGCTGGAAGTGCAATAGACTATTGGTTAAACACATGTATTATTATTATTGTTCGTTTTTTCTCAACTGTCAAAACATGAATAATTTCACGTTGAATGCGTTTGTTAAAATTATTGTCGTAATACATCCATGAGTTTCCAAAAGTGTGTATTATGATTGAGTAAAGCTTCTTATGCCGTATGATATGTTTCGGCCAAGATATTTTTAATAACAATTAGGCCGCCAGTACAAAAACAATGCATTCAGTCACCATGAAATTTTTCAAGCTTTGACAGTTGAGAAAAAACGGACAATACCAAGGAGATCTAAGTTGGGTGTGCTGGTCACCGTAATGTCCGCTTAGTTTGAGTTGACAATAAAATTGTCAGATCACAACAAGTTTTTGTGACTTTAATATAATACAATGCACGATTTTATATAAATATTATGATTTAGCATTTCGAAACTTCTTTAAATTCGATGCTGCCGTCATTTAGTGGTTGCGAGCAACTAATTCGATCAGTTCAGTGCCTGATGCACATAGACTGACAATGCAGCGAAAATTTGACTAAAAAGTAATTTTGTTGGTTCGCTGTCTGATAATTAAATATTTTGATCCTTATAAAACTCTGTAACTGAAGTAGTGAGATGCCTGTTGGAAACAATTCTGGCACAAGGGATATAATTTGAACAAACCTTGTACATGTGTACAGGCATTCCGGAGATGCTATATTTTATATAATGATGATGTAATACACTGAACTAAAGTTCTAACCGATCACTTTTCAAATTTTGACTATTTCATAACGGGCCAATGGATCCTTATTAAATTTTGCAGAGGAGATTTTTGTGTCATTTTCTACCGATATGGGGGGGGGAAATAATTTGATACGGTCCGATGCACTCAATCGGCACACAGGGCACATTCGTGCAATGTTTTATTTATTTTTTCACTTATAAAGTTAATAAGGATTCATGCAAAGTGGAATTTAATACTCACCACTCTCTGCACGAACATTTCGTGTCAAAATGTGTAAACCACACTCTGTGTACCGATTGAGTGCAACGGACCGTATCAAATTATTTTTTCCCACATATCGGTAGAAAATGACACAAAAATCACCTCTGCAAAATTTAATAAGGATCCATCGTCCCGTTATAAAATAATCAAAATTTGAAAAGTGATCGGTTAGAACTTTTGTTCAGTGTATGTTTATCAGTTATTAAGATTTATACATTTTTACCTTCCAGTTACCATGGTAACAAGAGTTTTGCATGAAATTACATGAATAACTTGAAAAGATCTTTACATCCGAAATGTTTCTGTAAACTGTAGCAATATTGGTCTGGTAGTTGTAAATGACTTTTGAAGGAAATTGCTTCGACATTGAATGAAATATGGCAGCCATTTTTAATTCATTAATTTCCATAGCTCATTTTTAGATTGATAGATAGATTGATTTATTTTTCTATAAAATGTGATAATAAACATGGCAATTACATTAACACATACATAATATTATACAAGTAAAAAAATGCTGCGAAATGCAGCAAAGTGATTGTCACGGCAAACAAAAAAAAATATTAACTATAATCAAAAGGTAACTCAAAAAAGCATTATATTGAAAAGTCATGTTAAGGGTTTTCAGTAATAAAAAGGTAACTTGTTATAAACCGTTTTCCTGTTCAAATGTACTCGTTCCGAGAGCCTAGTAAGACACCTAGTTAGTTTGAGAATATTGATAACCTTGGAGTACGAGAATAGTCTGAATCTAGACACCATCTTTATGCCGACAGGACGTTTGGTTTTAGTTGGATTTATTTCCAGTAATTCATATTTGCATGGCGCTTAAAAAATGATCGGCAAAAGGGAAAACATAGTCTTTCAGAACAGAAGCTATTTACATGATTTATCGCTTCTGTTCAGTCAAGCGCTCCTTACATTGCGGATCTGTTCTTACCAATCCGTGTGACTATTGGTTCCCAAAAGCAATCTGTATAATAAGGGGCGATCATTGGTCTCCGGGCAAAATGAAATACAAAGTACATAAAAAGAGGCATTTAACCGCAAGAGATACTCCCTAAGAACAAAACATGACATAACCGGTTTAAGACGTAAAGATGTGTCATAATAATCATTAGAAAGTTCGTCCACAGATAAGCCCATACCGAACTGTCCAGAAGCAGTAGGATGTTGATTTGCTATACAACATATTTTATCTCTTTGTACTGCCAACCCCTCTCTCGAGTGTTACAGCCAGGATTAAGTGCACGTCGGAAAGTGATAAATAAAGTAAAAGTTAAAAGATCCTGACAACTAATTTTTGCAGGAACAGTGAGTAACTGACATCAACCGATTTGCAGGCCAGGATTTTGAATTATACAAAAGCATAACTGTCATTGATCGATATTTTAATCAATACAGAAACGATCAATCCGATATATCTATAGAACCTACAATACCAGTATTCGATGTATATCGTATACTTGGGTAAAGCACTTGTTCTAGGTAATTCCTTACGCTCCTCTCGCAGCTCAGTGAACACATTACATTCATTCGCTGCTTTAAAACGTGTTGAATTACAAGTATAAGCATTTCCGTGTATACTCCATAGATTAAAAACATTCAACCAATGTGGGCTAGCGTCTTATACCGTCTCAAGTATATTTATTTTAGAATACAATGATTAGAGTGCCCAGCAGCGTCTTCATTATCTTGAAAATTCCGTAACGGTAGAATCGGAACAACTTAACATATTGACAGCTCAACCCGAGTCAAATCAATATCATACTAACGGATTGAGTAGTCCCAACTAAGTGTTGAGTATTGCACAGGTTGAGTTGGCTTCGGGTTGAGTTCTCCCGTATCCTTAACGTTAGCTAACAGTAGTTACCGATCATGGGACTGGTAAAGATATGTAAAACCAGTGAGTCTATTCATAGAATACCAGGAATTAGCGCACCCTATGTAAAACCATTGATTTAGATTCGCCCCGAAGTAGGGAAGTTAAGTTTGCAATTTTTAAACAAATGCGAGGTTTAGAAAGAAAAAAACTTGTTACACATAGTTAAGCATTTTTTCTTGGTCTTATATTGCAACTGTCAATTAATTTGCACACGTTTATTTATTGATATAGGTATTTTCGGTAATTAACTCAAGCAAGTAACCCAGCAAAACATGGCTTCGACGAGCCCATTCTAGCACCCCTAATTTGACTTTTCGACGTCCATTTTTTCATTATGTGACCTAAAATGCATCGTTTTGATTGGCTTTAGACAACCGGAGTTGACTACAAATTGCTCAAATCTTGACAATTGTCTATATCGCCGACCCAATGACCGGCGACAATGATATTGACCTTTTCTATGAACCTTTAAACAGCCAATGAACGTTTACCAAATTCCAATATAGCTGCAAAACTTTTTACGCATTTGTTGAGCGTGTAAACAACGCCTTATATAGTATTATCATAGAAGTGACGTTTGCAAACTCGTATTACGTCATATATCGTGGCTACACTTTGTTTTCAAGTTCAATAAGTTGCTCTATGTTTATTGGTGAAAGATCAGAGATGCACGTTCTAAAAATCAATGGTTTCTTTATTTTTCGTTAATTTTCCGTTATCTAACTAATGCTAATCTGTCCAACATCTTTGAATTTGACATTTTGATATTACAGGCGTGAACATTTGTTGCATTTTACTTGTTACGGAAGAACTTTGTTGCCGAATACACAAAAGGATTTCACAGGTTTTTCAATTCCGAAAAGATGGCCTAAATACAAAAGGCAAGCTATTTTGAATAGAAAACATATTTTTTTTAAAAATAACATGCCAGCAAATATAGAAAGTTAGAAATGTATGGTTCAAAGGACATTTTCACTCGTGAAAAAATTTACTCAGACACGAGAAAACATAATCCATTCGAACAAATAAATACTGGCAAGCTTTTCACCTAGGTGTAAATGTCCGTCATTTTAAATCTCTTAATTGAAATATGTAATATTTACAACAATATGTAATGAAGCAATCGACGATTCTTTTTATAGTAAAAATCTGCAAACCTATTTCATAAAAATAATTTCGATATTGGTATTTATATATTTACATTTGAGAAATTTCCGAAAACTCTATCAATCTTTCTTTAAAATAAAAATATTAGCAAATCTCAATTATATTTCCACTGTACACACATTATGATACGCATATTTGTTACACTGTATCCGTATACTTAACTGGTCCGCTGGTCTGGTTGGTCCGCAAATTATACCTACCCCTTTTCTTGTTAGTCGAAAGGATTTGCGGAAATGTGTTGATGTAAAACGCTGATTTTTCGTGTGTTGCATTGTTGATAGTAATATTGTTAATATGGTTTCCCCAAAAAATGCTTTGTCTATGTATTTTTAAACGGAAATGGGCTGTACTATGACTGCATTAAAAACAATAAATTTGTCGGCAGTGGAAAACGAAAGGATTTATGTCACGTGACTTTTTCCCATTGGAATCAAAATCTACCCACCACAATATCACGGCGTTGAGACGCCGTGAAATAAAGAAACACCATTGATAAAAATATATTCAGGTATATTGTAATTCATAGTAAAATCACCACTGTATTTCAAGAGTTCATCTTACGGTCATTGATCTTACTGATAATAGCACACTCAAATCAACAATAATCTTGTTTGACCTTGATTCACTTGTATTGAAAAAGTGCCGATTCTTATGATTAAACAATATACTATATACAATATTCATATTCTATTTATATACATATCTGACAAGGGAGATAACAATGGCTTGACTACCTGAGAGTTTGAAAGCCTGTTGATCTTAAAATAGATTGTATGACTCATTAGCTTCTAGACGTTAGAATTTATTTTCACAAGACTTACAAAGTCATTAATTTGGACCGTAACTTTGGAATAGTCATCCTTAATTGATACCTAAGTCACAAAACCTAGCAGAGATAATAATATAATAAGCATGAATAAACAATAAGCCAGGAATTCAATTTCAAATATATGACGGTTGACCAACTGGCAATTGACAATCTTATCAAAAGTGCACCATAACAATGAATGTATAATTGTGATTTTCACAGTAAGCATATTTTTAGACTCAAAATATTTACTATAATTACATATTTAGTTGATATTTTTGAAAAATAAATGTAAAAAACAACTCACCAGTACTTGTGTTTCTTCTTTCTCAAATTGAAAATGGCGGGACTAGTCCGCAGAGAATGAAGTGAATAATGTTAATTTAGAATTAATTAAAAATGAATATCATATTTTATTAGTCAGATTTGGAATGGAATATTTTTAAATAAGAACAATGTTTTATATCTGAATTATACACCAAACCTTTTCACCTTTTAGAAGTTTTCGATTCATTCAGAAATAACATCGGCCGTAAATCGGCTCAATATCTGCAATTTAGTGGAAATTCCGCTATTACACCGCGCTCGAGCCGACGTCGGCTAAAGATCGGCAAACGCTGCGACGAAAAGTTGAACGTGTCGATCAAAATACAATTACAAACCTTCTCTGACCTATATTATGATGATTGCACTTTCCATAACAAAAAATTGTTGTTTACTTTGGATAATAATTGAGTCGGCTTGATGTCGGCTTAAAGTCGAAATTGTTATAACCATTTCCATCATTTGACCGCCTCTTCGCCTACAGAGGGCCTACATCGGCTGAAGATCGACAGATTTTCCGATATTCCGCCTTTTAGCCTATGTAGGCCCGATGTTAGCTTGCTGGCTTGGTAGACAGTAACTACAACTCTACCTGGCCTATTAATGGATTATTTCATTTTGTTATTTTGTGTTAAAGTTTTCAAAGTGTTGGATATCTCTGCCATTTATGGTTAGATGTTTATGAAATTTCATACAATGATTACAAACCATTTGTTGAAAGAATCAGACAGTTATGATTACTCTACCTGGCTTAAATATGGATTATTTCCCTTTGTATTTTTATGGCAAATATCTTACATATCTTTACCAGCCCCGTGTTCAGTATCTACTGTTAGCCAACGTTACGGATACGGGAGAACTCAATCCGCAGCCAACTCAACCTGTGCAATACAAAACACAAAGTTGGGACAACTCAATCCGTTAGTATGATATTGAGTTGTCTCGGGTTAAGCTGTCAATAGGTTCAGTTGTTCCGATTCTACCGTTACAGAATGTTCAAGGTAACTGAACACGCTGCTGGGCACGTTAATTATTGTATTCTAAAATAAATATACTTGAGACGGTTAAGACGCTAGCGCATATTGCTTGAATGTTTTTACTCTAAGGAGTATACACGGCTAAACTGTGGTTGAAGCATTTTTTGAAATGCTTATACTTGTAATTCAACAAGTTTTAAAGCAGCGAATGAATGTAATGTGTTCACTGAGCTGCAAGGGGAGCGTAAGGTATCACCTAGTACAAGGGCTTTACACTAGTATACGATATATATCGAATACTGGTATTGCAGGTTCTATAGATATATCGGATCGATCATTTCCGTATCTAACAAAATATCGATCAATGACAGTTATGTTTTTGTACAATTCAAAATCCTGGTATGCAAATCGGTTGATATCTGTTAATTACTGTTCCTGCCAAAACTATATGTCAGGATCTTATAACTTTTTTCTTTATTAATCATTTTCCGACATGTATGTGAAGACAGCAGTAACAGCAGTACAGCAGTACAGCCCTACTGCCAGAATTTTCGGCAGTACAGCAGTACAGCCCTACTGCCAGCAGTACAGCCCTACTGCCAGACTTTTCGGCAGTACAGCAGTACAGCCTTACTGCTAGAATTTTTCGGCAGTACAGCAGTAAAGCCTTACTGCTTGAGTTTTCGGCAGTACAGCATTACTGTTAGAATTTTCGGCAGTAAAACCTTACTGTTAGAATTTTCGGCAGTAGGGCAGTACTGTTGCAGACTGCTGTATCATTCTAGCAAATTATTCTTTATTTTGCCTCTCAGAATTCTCAGATCATAAAAGTTATATGTTTGAATTCTCTGTAAGGTCCAAAATTAAAAAAAGAACATATAGAGCCAATCTAGGATGTGGGATATGTTAAAATCAATACTATGAAATATGAAAATAAAAAAAGTTTGTTTGTTTTAATTGGGTTTAACGTCGCATTCAACACACATTTAGGTTATACAATATATATACGACATCCAGCTCTTCCTACTATAATACCCTACCACGAGACTGACAACTCATGTATAGGGTATGACATCGTACCGCGACCGGACTCGAACCCGTGATCTCCGGATTCGAAGTCAGACATGCTAACCAATACGCCACTGCTGCAGCTAAATAAAGAAGTAGAATGAAGGAACACATTAAGACACTATGACCATGAAATATGCCATTTACTTCCCGTTTTCGGAAAGCTGAATGAACAAGTTTTCTTTTGGTATATAATACTGCTACAAGTTTGTGTAAGTATTTACTTCTGGATGAGTTATATAACGAACAGTTTTTCATTTTTTTAATTCTCTACACAAAGAACTGATTTAAACGTACTGAACGACCTATCTCTGATGTCAATATTTGCAACGTATTTGTAATAATATCAACGGCATAACATGGATATGCAATGCATAAAAAAACCATGAAGAATGAAAACATACGGCTACATTGAGTGATCGAAGTGCTTCAAGAAATATATTCAATATTCTTGTTTGGTATGTACATTTTTGACAAAAAAATGTTTTACGCTACCGCAAGTTACTGCTGGTTCTTGCGACAATATGACCAAAACATATGCCATAAAATACCCATTTTCTGAAAGCTTAATGAACAAGCTTTCATTTGGTATAAAATACTGCTACAAGTTCGTGTTAGTAATTTTCTCTGGATGAGTTATATAACGAACAGTTTTTCAATCTTTATTTGATTTCTCTACACAGAGAACTGTTTCAAATGTACAGAAAGACTTATCTCCGATGGTAATATTTGCAAAGTATTTGTAACAATATCAACGGCATAAAGAGTATATGCAGTGTATGAAAATAACCAAAAAAAGATGAAAAATACGGCTACATTAAGTGTTCGAAGTGCTTCAAGAAATATATTCAATATTCTTGTTTGGTAGGTACTTTTTTACAAAAAATGTCCTACGCTACCGCAAGTTACTGCTGGTTCTTGCGACAATATGACCGAAACATATGCCATAAATTACACATATTCGTAAAGTAAAATTAACATGCTTTCATTTGGTATATAACACTGCTACAAGTTCGTGTTAGTATTTAACTATGGATGAGTTATATAACGAACAGTTTTTCAATTTTTATTTGAATTCTCTACACAGAGAACTGATTTATACGTTCAGAAGAACCTATCTCTGATGGCAATATTTGCAACGTAGTTGTAACAATATCAACGGCAATAACATGTTTATGCAATGTATAAAAATTACCATGAAGTATGAAAATACGGCTTCATTAAGTGATTGAAGAACTTCAAGAAATATATTCAATATTCTTGTTTGGTAGATACCTTTTAACAAAAAAAAATGTCCTACGCTACCTCTTGTTACTGCTGGTTCTTGCGACAATATGACCAAAACATTGGCCATAAATTACATATTTTCTGAAAGCTGCATTAACAAGCTTTCATTTGGTATATAATACTGCTACAAGTTCGTGTAAGTTATTTACACTGGATGAGTTCTATTGGGTTAGTAAAATAAACATATTTTTACAAAAAATAACCCTCGTAATCAGAAGTTACTGCTGGTTCTTGTGTCGCTATGATCGAAAACTGTGTCATTTGCTACTCATTTTCGTAAGGCTAAGTGAACAAGCTTTCATTTGGTATATAATACTGCTACAAGTTTGTGTAAGTAGATTACACTGGATGAGTTATATTACAAGTAGTTTTTCATTTTTTATTTGAATTCTCTGCACAGGGAACTGATACAAACGTACAGAAGAACCTACTTTTGATGACAATATTTGCAACGTATTTGTAATAATATCAACGGTATTACATGTATATGCAATGTATAAAAATAACCATAAAGAATGAAAAATGTGGCTACATTGAGTGATCGAAGTGCCGTAAGAAATATATTCAATATTCTTGTTTGGTATGTACTTTTTTACAAAAAATGCCCTACGCTACCGCAAGTTACTGCTGATTCTTGCGACAATATGATCAAAACATACGCCATAAAATACTCATTTTCTGAAAGCTGAATGATCAAGCTTTCATTTGGTATATAATACTGCTACTAGTTCTTCTTGTTTTTTCTGACACTATATTAGTTTTATAAACAACATTTTTTTTTCATTTGAATTTCTACGCGAAGGTCCATATTGTACATACATATAGGGCCTATTTTTGATGCCAATGTTTTCCAACAGTGTTTAAAAAAGCTATGACGTAACATTTATCTAAATAAGAATGAAGAATGAAAGAACTCGGCTACAAACAACATTGTAAGTACTTGACTGTTTAAAAATATATATACATATTATACATTCGTTTTGGGATGCTAAAATTTAAGTGATTTTTTAAAAAACGTCCCTTGCAATCAGAGGTTACTGCTGATACTTGTGACGTTATGAATGAAAAGTATGCTTTGTAGTGCCCATTTTTGTAAAGATGAATAAACAAGCTTTCATTAGGTATATAATTCTGCTACAGGCTCATTTAAGTATTTTACGCTGGATGAGTTTTATTACGAACAGTTTTTCAATTTTCGTTTGAACTCTCAACACAGAGTACTTAGTTAAACGTACAGATAGCGCCTGTTTATGATGTCAATATTTGCATCGAATATGTTTAAAAAATCTAGGGTTTTACATGTATGTATTAAATAGGCGTAAAAGACTACGGCTAAAGATAATAATCTATAATAAAACTTTTAAAAAATCTTGTAGATTTAGTATCCCTGTGTTTTTCCAAAAAGTTTTACAAGTTACTGCTAGTTCTTGTGACGCTAAAACTATGCTTTTTATCACCCGTTTTCGTGAAGCTGAATGAGCAAGTTTTCATTTGGTATATAATACTTCTACCAGATCGTGGCAAAATTTCACACTGAACGAGTTTAATTAGGAATATGCTCTTCAATTTTTATCCGAAACCTACTCGGCGTTGGATTAAATGTACAGATAGGACTTATCTTAAATTTCAAATTTGCTGCAAATATGGATATAAAACAATGGGAATTCATATTAAACATTGACAATTACATTAACATTCATTGCTTTAATACTGGCAGAAATAAGAGCTCTGAGGGTTGGTTATGTTCACGTACTTCGTTCAAACTTTAACTTCGCTATTGTAAGTTACTGCTGTTTTTTGTGATCCAATGACTGGGTAAACATACTATTCAATACACATATTCACAAAGCTAAAGGATCAAGCTTTAATTTGGTATATAGTACTGCTTTATTTTGTCGATAGTTTTCAACATCGGATATATTTAATTTAATACATATCTTTCAAGTTTAGAATGTTTACTCGGGATTCAAATTAAATGTGCAGATTTAAAGACTTCTCTCAATATTTGTTACAGATCTGCATAAAATCAATGATAATTTATATCAAAATAAAGAGAAAACATGGACGATTACATCAGCACGAATTGTTTTATTAGTGGTTGAAAAAAAGAGCGTAAGCGTTGGTAAAGTTTACGTACTTTGTGCAAATTTTAATACCATTTTACATGTATATTGTAAGTTACTGCTGTTTTTGGTGTTGTTGTGACTGGTAAATATACCATTTAATATACATTTTCAAAAAGTCGAATGGACAAGCTTTAATTTTATACATGATACATTGTTATGTTGGTTTTTATTAACTGTATAAGTTTATCTTATGACATTTCTTTCAGCGTGGTATAGGTCGTTTGCGGTAAAGCTGGACCCCTAAAATCATAATATATCTCAGTAACTATCGGACGGAATTAACTCAAATTTTGTATGTGATCATAATTAGCATTTTCCTTTTCAAATCCAAAATTTCAGAATTTTTCTTTAATTACATAACATACTTCCCATAGACATGCAATGCAAATTTTGAAGCCAAAAATCAACTTTTGTTAAATGGGTATGTGCCATAATCAGAACAGCCACATAACAGTAGATACAAAATAATAGCTAAATATGAGGCCCGGTTAGAAATTTTATTTGATAACAAAGTGTAACAGTAAATACAAACTCAAATATCATCATTACTGTCGTCTGCATCGTCAAAATCTATACAAATTCTACACGTACGATTTTAAAGACGGGCCTCTGCTTTACGATTCAGTAGACCGTCGAGTGTTTATTTAAGCGACAAATTTACAGTGAACGCACGGGACTTTGTATAAATACACTGGAAGTATGACAATGTTATAATCAGAACAGCTTATTTACCTCCCGCCGGATTTTTGATAAAAAAATCCAAATATTTTGCATTGTACCTTATGGAAAACTTTTTTATTTATCTATTAAAAATTCTGAAAATTTTGATCCTAGAAGGAAAAATTGAAATAAGATTGTATTAAATTTTTTAGCAAAATCGCTGTTATAGTTTAAAAGATATTTACGACAAATAGGGGTCCAGCAATAACGCAAACGACCTATAATTAATCTTGATATTTTCTCCGCATTTAAGACCAACTTCCGGGTAAAGATAGATAGCGGAAACAACTTGATTTTTCATTTTTACATATTCGTTACCACCTGTTACATAAATACGATATGGTTTTTATTCAAACAAACTTGATATTTATGAAAGCATATTATAAAACACGTTAAATGAGCTAGTTTTGTTACAAAAGTCCTTCACATAATAATTTGTTGTTTGCATAAAAAAAATGTTTTCGCGAAAACAATTTGGTTCCGCTGTCTTTCTATACCCGGAAGTTGATTTAAAATACAAGTTAATTTTATAACATGAACCATGATTATTCTGTTTTTATTTGCATTATTTTCTTACACTTTACTTATCAAATATAACATGACTTATCATACGTGCAAGATAAGATTTACGAAAGGGAATGATTTTGTTCAAAATCAAACGTTTAACATCTAACAGATATTCGGTACGCAAGTTTAATCTGCGGCTAAATATTTCATTCGGCGGAGAAAATATCAAGAATGATAACCACGATGAAATTATTGAAAAAATTGTCATAAGAAAAACTTATTCAGTGTATAAAATCTAACATGACAGTTGAGATGAATAATATACCATACTAAAGCTTGTTCATTCGGCTTTTTGAAAATGTATGTTAAATAGTATATTTATTG
The DNA here is from genome assembly GCA_025267735.1 of Mactra quadrangularis. Lineage (NCBI taxonomy): Eukaryota > Metazoa > Mollusca > Bivalvia > Venerida > Mactridae > Mactra > Mactra quadrangularis. Next base: position 36,255,869 of record CM046305.1, on the reverse strand, counting down.
ACCATAATAACACTAAAACAGCAGTAACTCGCAATATAAAGCGATGTTAAATTTTGTACGAAATACGTGAACATAATCAACGCTTAAGCTCTTACTTCTACCAGTATTATGTAATTCATGTTGATATAATCGTGCATGTTTTATCTTTAGTTCGATATAAATAATTCTTGTCTTTTGATGCAGATCTGTAGCAAATGTTGACATTGAAGATGGGCCTTATATACGCACATTTATTTCCAACTCCAGATGAATAATTCGAATGGAAATCGAAAAATGTCATTGATAAAACATATCCGAAGTGGAAAACTATCTTGAACATAAAGCAGTATTATATACCAAATGAAAGCTTGTTCATTCAGCTTTGTGAATATGTATATTAAATGGAACACAGACCCGGTCTTCGGATAAAAAATAACAGCAGTAACTTACTATAGCAAAGTAAAATTTTGAGCGAAGTGAAATTTTTAGCGAAGTATCTGAACATAACCAACCCATTAGAGCACTTATTTCAACCATTATAGAAAAAAACTTTCTTATGATTATGAAATCGTATTTTTTTCCCGTTATTTTGATATAAATTTTCATTGGTTTTTATTCATATTTGCAACAAATATTGACATAGAAAAAAAAGTCCTACCTACACATTAATCCAAACCAAAGTAGAGAATTCTAATGAAAATTGAACAAATGTTCGCAATAAAACTAGTTCAGTGTGCAATACTCACTCGAACTGGTTGTAGTATTATATACCAATTGAAAGCTTGTTCATTCAGCTTTACGACAATAGGTATTAAATGGCATAGTTTTCGTTTTTAGCGTCACAAGAACCAGCAGTAACTTGTAATCACGTTGAATAATTTTCTGAAAAAAAAACCTTGGATTCGCGTAAAAATTCAAATGAACAAAAATGTTGTTTATAAAACTAATATAGTGTAAAAAACAAACGAGAAGTAGTAGTAGTGTTTTATACCAAATGAAAGCTTGTTCATTTAGCTTTTAAAATAGGGGGAATTTTATGGCATATGTATTGGTCATATTGTCGAAAGAGCCAGCAGTAACTTGCGGTATCGTAGGACATTGTTTTGGTAAAAAGTACAAACCAAACAAGAATATTGAATATATTTCTTGAAGCACTTCGATCAATAAATGTAGCCGTATTTTTCATTCTTTATGGTCATTTTCATAAATTGCATATGCATGTTATGCCGTTGATATTGTTACAAATACGTTACAAATATTGCCATCAGAGATAGGTCGTTCTGTACGTTTGAATCAGTTCTCTGTGTAGAGAATTCAAATAAAAATTGAAAATTGTTCGTTATATAACTCGTCCAGAGTTAAATACTTACACGAACTTGTTGCAGAATTATATACCAAATGAAAGCTTGTTCATTCAGCTTTCAGAAAATGTGTATTTTATGACATATGTTTTGGTCATAATGTCGCAAGAACCAGCAGTAACTTGCGGTAGCGCAGGACATTTTTTTGTAAAAAAGATACCTACCAAACAAGAATATTTAGTATATTTCTTGAAGCACTTCGATCACTTAATGTAGCCGTATTTTTCATTATTTATGGTTATTTTATACACTGCATATGCATGTAATGCCGTTGATATTGTTACAAATACGTTACAAATATTGCCATCAGAGATAGGTCCTTCTGTACGTTTAAATCAGTTCTCTGTGTAGAGAAATGAAATAAAAATTGAAAATTGTTCGTTATATAACTCGTCCAGAGTTAAATACTTACACGAACTTGTAGCAGTATTTTATACCAAATGAAAGCTTGTTCATTCAGCTTTCAGAAAACGTGTATTTTATGGCATATGTTGTGGTCATAATGTCGCAAGAACCAGCAGTAACTTGCGGTAGTGCAGGACATTTTTTTTTTGTAAAAAAGGTACCTACCAAACAAAAAACATTTAGTATATTTCTTGAAGCACTTCCATCACTTAATAAAGCCGTATTTTTTTATTCTTTATGGTTATTTGTAAACATTGCATAAACATGCTTTTGCCGTTGATATTATTACAAATACGTTGCAAATATTGACATCAGAGATAGGTCCTTCTGTACGTTTGAAGCAGTTCTCTGTGTAGAGAATTAAAAAAAAATTGAAAAACTGTTCTTTATATAACTCATCCAGAGTTAAATACTTACTCGAACTTGTAGCAGTATTGTATACCAAAAGAAAGCTTGTTTATTCAGCTTTCCGAAAATGGGAAGTACATGGAATATTTCATGGTCATAGTGTCACAAGAACCAGCAGTAACTTGTGGTCGTGTAGAACATTTTTTTTGTAAAGAAAACATAGATATAAACCTAACAAGAAAAAAACATGTATATAATTATCCAAGTCCTCGGATCACTAAATGTGTTCCTTCATTCTACTTCTTTATTTAGCTGCAGCAGTGGCGTAGCATGTCTGACTTCGAATCCGGAGATCACGGGTTCGAGTCCGGTCGCGGTACGATGTCATACCCTATACATGAGTTGTCAGTCTCGTGGTAGGGTATTATAGTAGGAAGAGCTGGATGTCGTATATACATTGTATAACCTAAATGTGAGTTGAATGCGACGTTTAACCCAATTAAAACAAACAAACTTTTTTTTATTTTCATATTTCATAGTATTGATTTTAACATATCCCACATCCTAGATTGGCTCTATATGTTCTTTTTTTTAATTTTGGACCTTATAGAGAATTCAAACATATAACTTTTATGATCTGAGAATTCTGAGAGGCAAAATAAAGAATGATTTGCTAGAATGATACAGCAGTCTGCAACAGTACTGCCCTACTGCCGAAAATTCTAACAGTAAGGTTTTACTGCCGAAAATTCTAACAGTAATGCTGTACTGCCGAAAATTCTAACAGTAAGGCTTTACTGCTGTACTGTCGAAAACTCAAGCAGTAAGGCTTTACTGCTGTACTGCCGAAAAATTCTAGCAGTAAGGCTGTACTGCCGAAAATTCTGGCAGTATGGCTGTACTGCTGTACTGCCTAAAATTCTGGCAATAAGGCTCTACTGCTGTACTGCCAAAAATTCTGGCAGTAGGGCTGTACTGCTGTACTGCCGAAAATTCTGGCAGTAGGGCTGTACTGCTGTACTGCCGAAAATTCTGGCAGTATGGCTGTACTGCTGTACTGCCTAAAATTCTGGCAATAAGGCTCTACTGCTGTACTGCCAAAAATTCTGGCAGTAGGGCTGTACTGCTGTACTGCCGAAAATTCTGGCAGTAGGGCTGTACTGCTGTACTGCCGAAAATTCTGGCAGTAGGGCTGTACTGCTGGCAGTAGGGCTGTACTGCTGTACTGCCGAAAATTCTGGCAGTAGGGCTGTACTGCTGTACTGCTGTACTGCTGTTACTGCTGTCTTCACATACATTTTTCCGACGTGCCCTTAATCCTGCATGTAACACTCAAGAGAGGGGCTGGCAGTATAAAGAGATAAAATATTTCGTACAGCAAATCAACATCCTACTGCTTCTGGACAGTTCGGTATGGGCTTATCTGTGGACGAACTATCTAATATTATGACACACCTTTACGCAAACGTCTTAAACCGGTTACGTCATGTTTTGTTCTTGGGAAGTAGCTGTTGTGGTTAAAAGGCCTCTTTTTATGTACTTTGATTTTCAATTTTCCCGGAGACCAACGATCGCCCCTTATTATACAGATTACTTTTGGGAACCAATAGTCACACGGTTTTGGTAAGGACGGATCCGCAATGTAAGGAGCACTTGACTGAACAGAAGCGATAAGTCATGTAAATAGCTTCAGTTCTGAAAGACTATGTTTTCCCTTTTGTCGATCTTTTTAAGCGTCATGAAAATATGAATTACTGGAAATAAATCCAACTGAAACCAAAATCCTGTCGGCATAAAGATGGTGTCTAGATCCAGACCATTCTCGTACCCCAAGGTTATCAAGATTCTCGATCTAACTAGTAACGAAAATCTTACTAGGCTCTGGGAACGAGAATGTTACATATGAACAGGAAAACATTTTATAACATAATTACTCTTTTATTTCTGAAAAACCTTAACATGACATTCAATATAATGCTTTTTGAGTTACCTTTAGATTATACTTAATAATTCTTTTTTGTTTGCCGTGACAATCAATTTGCTGCATTTCGCAGCAATTTTTTACTTGTATGGCATGTTATTTAGTGTGAATCTCTCATATTATAGTGCAGTATAAAATGATCATGTATGTTGATGGCCTGATATGTGACCTTGATTATGGATACTGTATCAAATTAATTCTATTGAAAGTGGGTGTAAAGTCTATGGAATGCAACCATGCTAGCCTTTACACTACCGACGCTTGTAATGATGCAAACAATTACATAAACGATATGAAAACGGTGCAAATTTTCCTTAAACGAATCAGTTACAAGTAAGTGTGGTCAATTCGATACTCGCAGACCTCTCCCATTCGGAACGCCTCGGAGAGATTCGACGCAAATATATATATATTTAATACATGTATATTTGCGTAGATAATCGAAGAGGTGCCCATCTCCGATATTGCATCCGTCAGATTTTAGTTACTCACTAGGTTTTTCTCTCTTCATGACCAAATTTGAACATTGAAATAAGGGCACCCGTAGAGAGGAAAAGGCACAAAATAGTTACTACTTGGCTATAAAAATCGGCCATCTGTTCAATTCGAGAAAAATAACCGTTGGTCCGTAAAAGCAGGGAGGATGGTAGACTTAGACCCCATGATGTCCATATCGTGATGTGTCTTTTAACAAAAACATTCAGGCTGGGCTATCACTCATAAATTTTATGTTTCCCACCGGATAAAAGACTGCCTCCCTCTGAAAATCGTCGGAACTATTCGCAAACCGCGTAAAAAGGATACCTAGTTTTCAGGACAAGGAAAAAATATGTATAAACTTATTACTTTATCTGTATCTGTATATATACGACTTAGTGACCACTGCTGGCGTGATGCGTCGGGGAGAGCGATGTGGTCAGTTGCGACCCTGGAGAGCTGTCCTAAAGCCCTCGATTGTCCTTGCTCACGCGATTTCCTCTTCAAGAGCGTTCCAGTCGTGAATAGTTTTTACGAAAAATAAATTTTTGTATTGCTGGGTTTTTGAAGTTTTTGTTTTGAAACAGTAAGAATGGTTTATGCAAAATTTAGACTTATTACATGTACCTTAAATTGTGTATGATACTTAAAGCATTGTTTCAGTTTCATGTATTCAGTTTAAATTAATTTTGCATTCGTTCAAATGGAGGGAAGGTTTACGTACGGTACATTATGTATTTCACATTTTGCAGTTTTATAACTGTACAAACAGTCATACATGTACATATTTTCCGCCTGAACGTTAAAGTCAGTTTTAGACATAGGCCTACGCTGCTACATATTGAGTAATGGGCTGCGAGATTAATGGTTGGATGGATGACCACAGAGATTGTCGTTGGCTCGGTGCACGTTTCTCATACCTTAGACTGACAATATATTCGGTACGCCTCGGTTATTCCCGTGCTAACACTGATCGTCAAATTACGGAATCATCCGAGAGGTAGCCACGAATAATTTTCTAATCTTTTAAGTCCATGCGTTTTTGTCCCGCAGTCAAATTTATGAAACCTCAAGATCGCTAGCGGTAAGCGTTTTGATTGGTTGAGAACCGTGAACGAAACTTATTTCACGTGCTATTGATACCTAATACAATGGTGTAGACAATAGGTTGAATGTGTGAAATGTTTGTGTTGAAATTTCAAATCTCGCACCTGTCAAATCAGTTGTTTGGATACTTTTATGTAGGTAAGACATTTTGAATTTTCTAAATTAATTTTGTTATTTGGAATTTATTTTGTTTAAAAATGATTACATGTATTTTTTAAATCTGTGTCGGTATGTTATGATATGTCTTTATGGGTGTGTCTCTGATACCAAATCTTTTATTTTTGAAATGAATCTTGAATCGTGGTTTAAAAGTTGAAATGAGTGAATGGAAAATGTTTAGAAAGTCAACTGATCACATTCTCGTACCCAGAGGTTATCAAGATTCTCGATATAACTGGTATTGAGAATCATTCTAGACTCTGGGTACGAGAATGACTGCTTAATGATAATCAACTTTCTGCTATTGAGAAGAATCAGGTTTCCAATTATGAGTCTGCCAATTAGCATAACATGTCGTTAAGATATAATACTGACATTTATGTATTTTATGATGATTATGCATTTGTTCAGTAAAGTTGCTCGTCTGACTTGACTTGGTCTGCAGAAGACACTGTTTTCTAGTGATCATCTTCTCATTTTTAGATTTTATCAACGGCATTTCCAATTTATGTTTTTTCTATCTGTGCGCATGCTATACATAAGCAGATTTTACACTTTATTGCTGGAAAGTATGAAACATAGATTATATCCTGTTGTTTTTTGTACACACATTTTCAATTTACCATGGTAGTTAGTTCTGGCTTTTAAGATTTTATTAGTCAAGTAAATTTTATTTATAAATATATAAGATATAATTGGATACATATAATCATTAAATAAGCCAACTTTTTAACATTTTGATTTTCATCAAATGCAGCAGTACCCAATTATTAACAATATATGCACATGGTCACTGACCTTGAGCTACATTGTGTTTTGTTTGATGACTGCTGGGAAAACCCAAATATTTTAAATCTAATATAGTCTATTATATGTTTGTTATTGTACCCACAGGTGCCTTGTATGTACTTACATATATTCTAACTCTATGTTTTGTCAATTTCATATATCACAGACTTCATTGTTCATCACCATATCATCTGATGTCTTGCCAAACAACATAGAACAGATGGCTTTGTTATTGATACATACATGTACATGGTCTTATCAAACATAAAATTTACACCTGTGACACTGTGTCTATCCTGCATTCTTTGGTAAGTAGAACAGTTTTCAGTTTTTATTGTATAGTTCATACAAGGGCAGTCATTCAACCTACTCACTGTTCCTGGAAAGGCTAAATATCTGAATGTACAAGTTAACCAACATACTTTTGTCAGTGACTGACAACTGCCCTACGTAATTAAGAATCATTGGTAGGAGGGAGAATGGCTGTAGAAATAATTTCATGACTGAGTTCCAGGAAAGTATGCCCTGCCCAGGAATTGAACCCACGACTCCTTGATCAGAAGACTTGCGAGCTACCAACTTAGCTAGCTGGGCGGATGCATAATAAAAACAATACTAAAGCTAGACAATATTATCCTGAGCTTGACCCTTTTGCAAGAACTTATTTGACTCAGTATTTACTGTCTAATTTTGTCTTTTTATATAAATTTCGGGGGAAATACATGTATAAATCAATTATCGAAACATGGCATGTATTTGTACTTAAAATTTTGGATTCATCCATTTATATGGTAAACACATGGGTCCATGCTATTTCGAATAGATTCAAAGTATTTAAATTCTTGTGAAAACAAAATTATTCATTCAGTTTGTGTGGCTGATTGAATAAGAGTGTAAATATTACTCACTTGTTTTATGTAAATGATAAAACAATATTTTTGAATGTTCTCATCCATCCTTATTTTTGACTGGTAGACAATTCTTTTGGTAAATCGATGCACCTTGTTAAAAAATTTACTTATACACTGCCCTCCAAAAGTTCCTTCATTCATTCACAATTTATATTGTAAGGCCACACCAAATTGATTACTTGTTCTACGGATTTTTTTTGAAAAAAATGGGGCTAGCGAGCAAAAAAAAATATTTTTTAGCAAATGAAAAAAATTGAAAATCAATGAGATGCTTAATAAAATGTGTGTACATATGTGTCTGAATTTAGACAACATCTTTAACTTTGAACTTAGATTTTCATTTTGAAGCATAAACATGGAAGTTATTTATTGTTTTTAGCGCGACTTTTCGAAGAAAATGAGAGCTATTGCTATCACTTTGGCGTTGGCGTTGGCGTTGGCGTTGGTTTTCAGGTTAAAGTTTTTTGAAACACTTATAACTTCAACACTATCCAAGTTATTTTATTGAAAGTTGGTATACTTATTAAGTGGGACTATATTAACCATTCTGTGAAAGGGGATAACTCTGGATGAATTATTTTATGAGTTATTGCCCTTTTATAATTAAATAATTGCAAAATATGAGGTTAAAGTTTTTCCTATGTAGAATATCTTCAATACTGATCAATTCATTTGACTTAAAGTTTGTATACTTATTTGTCAGTACAATATCTACACGACTGTGAAGGCACGTAACTGTGGATGAATTATTTTTAGAGTAATTGCCCTTTTATACTTAAGAAATTGCAAAATATGAGGTTAAAGTTTTTCCTATGTAGAATATATTCAATTTTGATCAAGGTATTTGACTTAAAGTTTGTATACTTATTTGTTGGTACTATATCTACCCGACTATGAAGGGATGTAACTGTGGATGAATTATTTTTGGAGTAATTGCCCTTTTATACTTAAGAAAAATGCAAAATATAATGTTAAAATCATTTCTATATGTAATATCTTTAATACTAATCAAGATATTTGACTTTTAAGTTTGTATACTTAGTTATGGGTACTATATCTACACAACTATAAAGGGACGTTACTTTGGATGAATTATTGTTGGAGTTATGCCCCTTTATACTTAAACATTTAAGATTAAAATTTGTTCTCATGGGATATATTTAGAACTTATAAATATATTTGAATGAAAGTTGGAATGCTTGTTCATCAGTTCTTCATCTATCGGACTATAAAGGGACATAACTCTAGATGAATTACTTCAGAGTTATTCCCCTTTATACTTTGATATTTAAGGGTTATGTTTGCTCAAATTTAATATATTTTGTTTGATAGAAAGTTAGTATACTTTTTCATCAGTACTACATCTAGTTGAATACAATGGGACGTAATAATTGATGAATTATTGTTGGAGTTGTGACCCTTTTCAACTTTTTAATTCGGGAGAAAGTATTATGAAGTGAAATATTTTCAATACTTAAGAAGATATTTAAATGACAATTAGTATGCTTATTCATCAGTACTACATCTACGTGACTACAAAGGGACATAACTCATGATGTTATTTTTTGAAGTTTTGCCCCTTACTTTAATTTTGAATTTTGTTCAAATTGAAATACAATGTATTTATAGTTCTTCATATAGATATTTAAATGAAAGTAGGTATGCTTATTCGTTGATACTATGTCTACTTTATTCTGAACGGGCGTTACTATGGATGAATGTTCTAGGAGTAATGCCCCTTTTATATTTTACAAATATGAATTGGTAATTATTGTTTGACTGAATTATATACTTTCAAAAATTATGTCCTGTCTTGAAATTACTTTTGTTTAAAGATAAGCCTTGCCATGAACAAAACACCCGAAAAGTCGAGCGCGCTGTCCTTGGACTGCTCTTGTTTTGTTTTATTACAAACAATTGCATGATCATGTGATTTTTTTCAGTCAAAAAAGCCGCTTAAAATATATCAGATCACAATAGCCATGCAATATTAGCTGAGGCAAGCCAAATTTAAATTGGGTCGACTCGCATCATTTGTATGAATTGATTTTGAACAAGTACTACTACGACTACTCTGGATATAAAAATTTTCCTATAAGTAAAACAAAACTTTATTTACTGGCACGAATTCAGTTCAAAATGAATGGTAGCGGCAACAACCCTGGGTAGCAGGAACAGGAAAAGTAATAAGTGTTTTTGTAAGCTGAAAAACTAATTATTTTCTTCTGCTTTTGGGAAAGAATAAAAGTTAACTTTTACTTATCGATTGATGCTAATTTGACTTATATTCATTCACTTTTTGAAAAAAAATTTTGCTATGCATTTTTTGAAGCAATCTGTTAAACCCTACGTAACAGAAGAACATCCGTATGATAAATAAGTTATGTAGGGTCTTATATTTAGGACTAAGTCTAACCGATCTACTATTTAAAGAATCAATTTATTCCCCGGTGAAATGAAATTCGTGAAATCATGTATTTTTCATCACCATTATGAATTATTCATGAACTGTTCTTCATTACTTCTTAATCTGACTTCATGAAGTTTTATGCATGAAGTGTCATTTGGTCCACTTCATGAAGATATCAAGCATTAAATGACAATTTAAAAAAATTCTTGAAATATTCATGAAGTAGTAGACGAATTAATCATGATTTTTTCATGAATGAAAATTTACTGACATAATTCAAGAAAAATTCTTGAAAAAAGAAGATGAACATTTTCTGTACAGTTTTATAATATTTAATTCTGAAAACATTCATAACTCACAGTTCCTGACAAAAAGTCATGAATATTTTATAATGTTTCTACAACTACAATTCTTGAAATCTTCTTAAGAAAATTGACCTTAAAATACACCTGTTGATGAATAGTGCATCAAAAATGATTGATATACATTGTAAAATAGCTTGGCATTTATCAATGGGTCATAAAATGTGTATGGTGATCCTTAAAAATGTAACTAACAGTAACAGGCCCAGTACTTAAATGCTTTCAGGGGAAACTACTGTGTATTTAATAAATACAATGTAAACACATTTGGACATGTTTTGTTTTTATCGTTCCCATGAATAACTTGAACAAGCATGGTTGCCTTGTTTCCCGCTCAACATTTTAAAAAGGAAAATTTTACCAAGAGTGGAAATAAATTAAGAGATCTGTTGTCATCATCAGCTACTATAAGATGCAAAGATTATATAGACATCTATATACTTTAAAAATCTGCTACATTAGCTAAGGCAAGTAAGGTTTTAACTTTAGTGTACATATTTTCGGATAGCAAATTTTCGGATAATCTTTTTTTTTAAATTCGTTATAATGATACATTGTTCTAATAAAAAGGTGCATGCTATTATGACCTAGTTGGTCTATTTTAATTTCCTATGAAAATTATTAATTTTGTGGCACTCTGGTAATGAACTGTGAGCTAGATTAATAAACTGCAATTCATGAGTTGTTGTTGTTGTTGTTGTAATTCTAATACGCTATCGAAGTAGCTGATAGTCTCTATGTGCATCGTTGTCGTCACAATTTGTACTTAATCACTATGTACTTTAAAACACTTGCTGCTACGGGATTAACGACATTAACAAAAATCTTGCTTACAAAATGTAGAAAAAAAAACAAAAAGAGTTTGATCATGAGCTTTTAGAAAAATACAAAAATAACTTATACATAAATAATCATTATAATTATACACATACAAAATCAAAGCGCTGTAAGCATACTAAAATCTGTTGGTTTGTTTTATGTATGACTGCAGGGCTAGAATAAAGCTTTGCTTTGCTTCATCACAGTTATTCATGAATTAAAGAACTACCTGCTGGGGTGACGTCAATAAGAGTTTTTCACTAAAGATCTTATCATGTTTATGCAGAGCTAATTGATCAAACTTTTTAGATTAACTTGATTGGTTATGTTTTTCCTTTTTTCTTAGACCTACCAACTTTCATTCAACACTTCATTATTGTTGTTCACCTCATAAGTTTTGATCATCAAATAATCTCATCATAAACACTTCTTGTTTTAAGAATGTTTCACATAATGTTCTATAATAAAGATCAAACTTTATTTTTGATATAAACAAATAAATACTACATGATTATTTCAGGAAATAGTGTGAAGTGAATTTTAATAATGTACTAAGATAATGTTTTGTATTATTCATGAAATATTCAGGAAAAGCACAAATATGATCATGATTTGTTAAGAATATTTATTCTTGAAGTGTTCATGAAAAAAAACATGAAGTGCAAATGAGACATTAAAATAAAGAACAAAATAATGCATGAATTTTTCCTGAAGTACTTTTCCAGAATTTTTTCTTGCATTCTTCATGAAGATCAATAAATAAATACTTCATGAATTCTTGATGAACACAGGCAATGCTTAATTTCATGCATTTGTAATGCATTAACAACTTCATGAATAATTCATGAATCTGTTATCATGAGTGAATGATGCATTTGTCTCATTTGCAGTTCATGTTTTTTCCATGAAGACTTCATGAAGTTGCCCCTTGAATTTTGGCTGCAACTCAAAAAATAAAAATGTACCAATTGAAATTCCATTTCCATTGCATGAATAATAATTGAAATAAACAAAAAATGATAATTCTTCAAATGAACATAGAAATTGTAGCAATTTAGTTAAATTTATTGTTAAGAAACTTTTGGAGGGCAGTGTACTGAACAATGACTTTCACTGTGCCACAATATTGAGGACTTACACCTTTCCCCACGAACAAATAAGTCCAAAATTCAAAGTACAAAAAAATGCCATGTTTACAAAATTGATTCATAATTGTATTATTTGTATACACGCATATGGAAACTGACAAAATAATACATTTTTTATGAGGTAGTTCAAGCTCATGCTAAGGGCCCCGTTACACCAAACTAGTTCGCAGAACGTTTGACCCCGTCCTAAAAATATCGCGAAACTGGTTGTGAACGAGCTAGGACGTGCCGTTTCAGTCGGAAAATGTCAGCTTTACGATCATAAATCGTTCAGAACCAGTTCCCAATAAGTGCATTTTGTTTTTATCCTGTCTGTAGTCAGTTTGTATCGGGATCAGATCGGGTAAAATTGCTCGTTCTCGTCACGAGACACCGTCTCCAACTAGTCCGAACCGTTCGTAGTCTGTTTTAACTTGTTCATAACTAGTTCTTCTAAGCTCTTTTACTATTGACTATCCCGTTTAAGACAGAACTACTTGTTCTAAGATGTTCCCATCTCCTTCTAAGAGCGTACTGAACGTAATAACATCACGTTCTGATCCGATTGCTATGAATATCCAGGACGTTTCTACCAGTTGGCATTCTCATTCCACGGTATAAGCTGTGAAAACACAATTTGTCAAGCATCACTGTGACCACCATGCTTCCAAATAAGAGCAGAGCCTGACAGGCGGCACATGTTAAGACAATCGCTTCCAAAAATCACCTGCTTAGATGAAGCTTTTGAAGACCAGCCTCTAGTTAAGCCTAAGAATTCTTAGCCTCCTGAGCCAGTCAATGAAAATAAGGGTGTTGTATCTCCTGCTCCTTCTAATGACTCAGACAGCCAGGTTTCGGGAGAAGATTTTTGGCAAAAAAGAAAAAAGAAGAAAACTAAGACATACTCCCATCTCTTGGTGAGAAATGGTCTGTATTTATACCAAACCTTGCCAGATCGTACTGTAGACGTTATTGTGTTGTACGAACTGCATACGAACGCTATAAACGTATTAAAAACGTGTAGAACATACCAAAAACCTACTGCGAACTTTAAGAACTGTGTGTAAACGTGTTGCAAACTGGTTCAGAACTTAATAATTTGTTTTCATACATTTAGACGGGATAACAACGCATTATGGACGTAATCAAGGCGAATTAAGTCTTTGTGCAAACAGAATCAACCAAGTTACAAACGGAACAGGTCGGTGTGTAAACGTACTGCAAATTGATGCCCGATCGAACTACGACAAGTCGCGTGTCGAGTACGATGCTAGTACGGCAATTTCGTTCACAGTACATCCATTCCGTTGCCAGTACGTTGTTACTCAGTCTAGTTGCAGAACGGTGTGGCTGCAGAAAATTTTTGAGTTGACTCAAAGTTCTAAAACCCCATTCTTGTTCAACCCCGTCCGAGCTCATTCATCACGTTCGTACAAAGACTGTAGCAAGTTGCTACTACGTCTATTCCGTTTTGACACAGTTGGAACTCGTTCGGTCCAATTTTTCCAGAATATAGTGAGAACGAGTTTGGTGTAACGGGGGTAAAATATTGTCTGACTATAGGCCTATTTGTAAATAAATGTAGCTATTTAACAAGTTATTTCATGTGGTATTCTAGGTCATGCGTGTTTTTGTTCTTTAAACATTGGACTTTTCCACTCAATAGGTGAATAAGCTGATCCATAAATAGCATTTTACGGATTAAAACATACAATTTTGACATTCAACATTTATTCTAAATACTGTATATGCACATTTTAAATTTATATACAGTAAAACTTGGATATAACATACTCGCTGGGCCAAAGAAAAAAGCTATGTTATAACCAAGGCATGTTAAATCCATACAGCATACTGAGTATGTTATATACAAAATTAGAAAATTGGGCCAGGAAAAATGAGTATGTTATAACCAAGTTCTACTGCATGGTATGTTTATAAAATAAGTGCCAAATAACTAAACTATAAAACTGAAAAAAGAATACACCCCTATATATTGATGTGTAATCAAACTGGCTATTATATGCAGTGTATTCGTGAACGACCTGTAGGTACATACTTCCATCAGTGATTGACAACTGCTCTACATAGTATAGAATAAGTAGTAAGAGGGAGATCATCCATTATTATTTCATTATTTCATGACCAAGCTCTGAGAAAGAATGCCCTGCTGGGTGTTTGAACCTATGACCCTTTGATCAGTAGACTTGTGTGCTACCAATTTATCTAGCCAGACGACTATCCAACAACTTTCAACAGTGTTGATAAAACATGTACATTGTTATTATATTATTGAAAATGTAATATTTTTATGTTTTCAGGATGTTTACCATAAAATGTGGATGGATGTAGTTGTTGTTTACTGTGTTGTTATATACACATATGTATGAGCTCAACATATTGAATAACAAGACACGGTGAAACACTTGAATCAAGGAACATGGAAAAGTTGAAAGAATGAAGAGAAGACAAAAGCTAAGTTTTTATATTTTATTTTATGTATTTCATACCATTATGTGTTGGTAGTATTGTCCATTTTTCCACCAACTCACGGTTCCATATTCCTGTTTTGTAATGATATTGTCCTGGAAGTCTTTATGTTTTGTTCATTATTATTAATTTGTTAAATACAAAGTTGATCTTCATGATCCCGAACCATCGAAGATCCTATATATACATTGTGTCGTGTATGGTTTTGGACCATGCTGGTCACCTTTGATTCTGTCTTATTGTTGTGTCAATGATACCTTACATGATAATACAGTGTACTAACTCAAATTCATCTCTGGGGATTTCAATTTATTTATTGTATATTTCTCTAAAGGGTAGATTAGATATTAAAATTGATCATTTTTTCATTGGAATTTAGCTTACAAAGCCTATCTGCTTTTGTTCTACTTCTGTAAGGGCTAACTTTTATTCAGATGGTACACTTTCTTATATTGTATGGATATCATTGACTTTGTTTATAGTATACTGTAATGATCTTAGGATGTGTTTGATTTTTCTCAACTGTCAAAATTTGAATAATTTCACTGTGACTTCTTGCATTTAATGTTTGTTGCCTTGAATTGTGGGATTCATATTTGGTGTTTTCTGATGGGGTAGAATATACTTAAAAGCTTTTATAATTTAATGCCTGCTTGCTGTGCCAATGTTTGCCTTCATATTTATATAAGAGAACCTATTCAGTCATGAAATTATTCAAATTTTACAGTTTAGAAAAACAAACTATACATGTAAATATAAGTATCCCCTGGTATTATTTTTGGAAATATAATTTCCATCATTCATTTGAGGCTACATTAGTTTTAGTAGGTTTTGTATGTTTGTTGCATCACAACAGGAACATTATTCTAGAATATACTGAAACACAGGCTGTCGGCACGGTTCTTAATAAAAAACACTTTGTATATATAGTGGTTTTGATTCAGGACCATGCAGGTTGTCTTTGTTATGAAATATTTCTGATGTTATTGTTATCCATGTTTATTGATGTTCATGAAAGGGAGATAATTCAATATTGATTTTTCTGAATAGAAAAGATTCATACTGTATTAGCTCCCTTTGATCTATATCAATAAACTTTGTAAGTAATGTTTATTTGTTTTCAAATGTACATAAAAGATACAAATTAATAGCATCCAGATTGAATTACATGTGCAGGTTATTAATATGAAAAGATTATTATTTTCTGAAGCTACTGTATTAATGATTATTTACTTGAATTTTTATTTGGATTTTCTTTTTTTTTTGTTAAGCTTTGATTTTTATTGAATTTAAATTGACATGTTTATTTTATTTTGTTTGTTTTCATCGTATGCATCCTAGTTAACAATTTCAGTAAGCAACTTGACTTTTTTAAACTTTTTTTACTTTTATTTTTATTCAGATTATGGTCAATATTTATTTTTGTTAGCATTCTTTATTCTACAGTTTGATAATGAATCATCACTTTTTTTTGTCGTGTGAATTAATTTTTATTGTTTCTTGAAGTGTTCAACACATTCTTAGAAAAAATAATATACATTTGTAAATGTTTTGTTTTTTGAATTTTTAATTATATTTATCAATTAAAAATACTTTCTTATATAGCTTCGTATAAGTAAGTATTTTTTTTCAATTCAAGAAATTGTTCATTTTATTTATAAGAAGTGCAATATTTTTTTACTATTTGTATTCTAATTGTGAGTCTAAGGATATCTTAATTTATCTAATGAATTATTTATGTGTCAGTGCAAAACTACTCTAACTTCATGTAAATAAACAAGAAAGTAGACTTGTTTTTGCACTGATCCAGCAATATTTCTTGCATTTTATGCTGTTATCATTTACTATTCATTACTTTCTCCAGGTCTCAGGTGCTGTGTTTTTCCATGTTATTTTAAAAAACATTTTTTTGTTACACACTTTTACTATGGAATTTTGTTAACAGAATTTTTTTTTTGTACTTTTGGCAAAAAACTGTGAATGGTCTTTTATAATAATACTTACATGGGAAAACCCGGACATTTGAGTTCTGAATATTGTCTATTGAAAATTCGTTCTAGAATAATGTTCATGTTGAGTTGTTCAAGCATCAATCTTAAGTCTTGGATTTTGGGATTGATTATGAGACTGCAAGGTTTGTGGAACCTGGATATACTGGAAGTTGGTTGTGAGCCCAAGCCCCGGACGTACCGTTGATGTCACTAAGCAAGGTTGGGTGGAGTGTCGTCTGATTAGAGGGGTCATACGTAATGTTCCTGTTATCTTGTATTGGCTGGCAAATTTTAATACCTTAGACCTGAACAGTGTTGGTGGGGTTTGTAGGGATGGTAGGGAGTTGTGTGTATGGGGGGATGGAAGGGTAGGTGTGTATGGGATGGTCGGGCTGATTCATGTTGTGGGTGGGGTGAGAAATGGTGTTATCTGAAAGTATCTGAGAAAGGCTGGTGGGTATTCCATGATTTTGTGCTATCAGAAGTTTGTAATGTTGTACAGTGAGTTGTATACAAAGAGTGACTGTACAAGGGATGATCCAAAATTAGTTAGAAGGTTCATAGTCAATGTGTTTATTTGAATGTACAACTCAGTTCAGTACTTAGTTTTTACAGAAACAAAATACTTAATTGAAAATAAATTCAATAATTTCATAGGTTGGTACTATGGTACTGTAATGAATCAGTAACTACCAGGTATCCTTATCTAATAAACAAATATAGGATTGTTAAGGCGATGAATGATGTTTCAAAATTTATGGACTAAAAAGAAACATCACTCTTTGCCTAAACGATCGTATATTTGTTTATTTCAACACCGGTAGTTTTAAAATAGCGTCTAAATTTGTCCGAGATTATTTCGCAGCGAATGGCTGAGGAGTTCCGAATGTATCAATACGGACCGTTTTGGAATGTTTAGGGTAACTAAACTGGCTACAGGGATGTGTATCTCCTGTAAAGATGTGATGTGATTTAGATCATGATATCGTAGTTGTGATACAATATGTTTCATGATATAAGTAAACAATATTGAACTTGCCCTCAATAAACTTTCGTACTGGTTATGGGATAAACTGCCTAACCAATGAATCTTAAAATACGTCTTTCTGGTTTAAAGAGTAATCTCAGTACATGGTTCACAAAGTTGGCTGAGCATGACATCCAATTGTAAACAAATATGCATCAAGCGCAAGTTCAACCTTGTTTATTAATACATGTAAAATTCCAATGAAAATTTTATTATAAGAGAAGTGATAGGTTATTTAGGCCTAAAAAAAAATACGTTTGTTTCTGCTTACCCGACCGACCGTTACTTTTTACCGCCGGCCGAAACTTTTTTACGGCCTTTGAAAAAAAAATCATTAATTTAAGCCGACTGGGACGAATCTGGATGGGTACGAACGCACTACTAAAAAAAAAAATAAAAATAAAAAAAATTCCCTACCTACCGACCCATCTTTTTTTTCAGCATGTAAGCAGAAACAAACATATTTTTTTTTTAGGCCTATAATATCAGAGTTCATAATGTAGATGTTCATGAGACAGTCTGTATTTATTAAGCTGCTCCTATGTAATTATTACCCTTACAGTAAGAATAACTTTCCTATTATCAAATATTTAATCAATTTGTTTGTCTTTACATTGAGGTATTATGGTGTTTTTATTGAAATTCTACAAATTATTTTTGTTTCCAAACAGAAAGTTTATTTCATTTCACTAATTGGTCATTTGAATTGCGATTTAATTGTCGTTATTGTTCCATTATACGGTTTGGCAATACATCAGTTTGACAATGCAGCCCTAGTATTGATAGCGTACTATTTGTTTGTTACCGAATTCAACTTGTGAGTTTGATGAATTCATTGTACATGTATATTTATATATTTTTTGTGTGACTTTACATTCGGTCTGTAGGCATAATTTGAGCATTTATTTAGTATAGATATTGGTATGAATATTTGTTAGCATGCAGCATGCTACAATTACTTCAATAACTGGCTCACAATTGAATTGGCTTTTAAGCGACTTAATGCTCTTAAAGCTTAGAAATTGAACATCTCGTGAAGAAAATGCATAATTGTTAGAGTTGCTTTGGTTGACTAGCCTCACTGTTGGATTCGTTAAGGATGAGCCATACAGTTTGTGTCTACGAGTAGTCTGTTGCTTCGAATATTTGAAGAGAAAACTCTTTGAACACTTCTTACCAAATCATTTCAGTCTAACATGACAGTTATTCTGATATGAATGTGTTCATGTTAAACTTGTATGATATTGGTGTACATGCGGTCACCACTGCGTGATAAGATCATACTCATGTATTATCTTTAATACATTCTCTTCTTAGTGTCACATAGTTCTGATAATTTTGGATCATCTCTTGTACAGTAAATCTATGAGGAGTGTTATGGTTTCATGACAAGTGTTTTTTGTCATTTATTGACAATTTTCAGACCTCTTGGTCAGTTACAGTTGTTACTGTGTACTGACTTGTATACTAGTATCTAAGTATATAAAGCTTTAGGTGAATGCTGTGTATGTATGTATGTAAAAACACATAGCCATTTTTTACATTCTGGTATACCAGCATTTTCCGCAATACATACCTTTGTATGAATTTAACATATTGGTATTTAGCGATATATTTTTTTTATTTCATTGAGAAATTCTTCCCTTTGCGAAATGAAAGTAGTGATAAGTCAGTTTTCCATGGCTCATTTGATTAAAACTTATGCTCCAAGAATTTAACCGATCAGGGTGCGTTCAATTGGTTGTATGGAATTTGTGTTAACATGCTCTTGAATCAAATACTTTGGGATAAGTAGTTGTAAAACAAGCATGGTCATATAGACCAAATGAGGCTAGATTCTATCTGTAGCTGCATGTAAGATTAGCAATGTTTCTGATTATTCAGCGGTGGCTGAAAAAAATGTTGTCAACTTCTATGCATGATAATTACAGTCTTGCTTCTAAAGGTTTTTGTCTTGAACATTAGGAAATTGTACAGCAATTCGCAATGTTGTAAGATCTTTAAAACCATAGATAGCAATGCTTGTCTGCACCGATCAATTCTCAACCACAGGTACCTGGAACAATTTTAACCCTATTTATGCATTATATAGAATGTAATGAATAAGTTGGGTAAACATTATACCTGACACCTGTGATACTCTGAAGTTTTCTTTTGAAATGCAGAATCAGACTTTTGTATTGATGTGAAATGTAGATTATTATATGTCTCATCATTCTAGATATACGACATCTTAGATCAGTCTAAGAATTTAAAAAAAGAAAGCGGTTGTCCTACATGTAACAGGTTGATTTAGCATCAAGCACTATCTCTTGTTTGTAAATTAAATCAAATTTAATTAAATTGAAATGAACTGAATTAAATTGAATTAAATCGAATTGATTTGAATTGATTTGTATTTTATTCAATTTGATTTAAGTTTGAGTTTAAGGTTGAATTAAATTTAAATTTAACTCAGTTTCTTAATTTAAAGATTTCATTGGTCAAGTGGTCTAAGCTGCTGGATCATGATCTTAAGATCCTTCTCTGCTGTGTGTTTAATTTTGACTGATAGGATTGTTTGCTTAGGTTACAGTTTGATTTTTTTCCAAAATATATTTAATCAGCCACCTTTTTTTGCATACTTAACAAGGTAATTTTACCTCATTTGATATGTTGGAGTGGTAATGTGGGCATTGATTGTCCATAGACATTGGATTGTCTATGGTTTTGCCTCTTACTTTCTGATAGCTACCAGCATATCTTTTGAGAAGTGCAAAGTTTTTTTTGCCAAGTAGCAGCATTAAGTTAGGATATTTCATTTTGTATAATTAGGTAGAAGTCAAACTTTTAGATTCCACATATTTTTCCTATATAATTTTTTCCTGATATCATTTAGTTTTATGTTTCATGGCTGGTATGTTAGGCGCATTAAACTCACAGCAGAAAAGGACCAAAAAATAAAGATCCAATAGTTTCTACCACTTGTTAATAATGGAGTGTATTTACTATACTAAAGAAATTCAAATTATTATTCATTCTGTAGGAATTTCAAATAAACGATCATTATAAAACTAATTAATATATGAATTTTAATGGATAAAGCATAATAAAATTTACATGACTTGCTGGATTTTTTTATTCATAAAATGTTACAAAATTTAGGAACCTGAGCCTAAGGTGTTGGCATGGAATGTGCTAATTTTTACTGCTGACAGTTTTTTTTTAATTCATCACATGTGATGTTAAGAATAGTTTATGTATTGAGTTTGGAAGAAGAAAGTTAGATTGGGATCTAGGTATCTAAGTAACTCTTTGATTGGGTTCGGATGACATGAGGTTGGTGGGGTGCTATGTATGTAAGAAACTCTTCAATTGGGTTTGATCGAGGATAGTTGGGTGGGGTGCTAGGTATCTAAGAAACTCTTCAATTGGGTTCGGTAGAGGAGAAGTGCGTGGGGTACTTGGTATCTAAGAAACTCTTTAATTGGATTCAAAAGAGGAGAGATTAGTGGGGTGCTAGGTTCCTAAGGAACTCTTCAATTGGGTTTAGAAGAGGAGAGATGGGAGGGGTGCTAGGTATCTAAGAAACTCTTCATTTGGATTCGGTAGAGAAGAGGTTGGTGGGGTGCTAGGTTTCTAAGAAACTCTTCAATTGAGTTCGGTCAAGGAGAGGTGGTTGGGGTGATTGGTGCCCAAGTAACTCTTTGATTGGATTTGAACCAGGAGCGATGGGTTGGGTGCTGGGAATCTAACAAACCCTTCAATTGGGTTGGGTGTTAGGTTTCTTAGAAACTTTTCCATAAGGTTTGGAGGAGGAAAGATGGATGGGGTGTTTTGATATCTACGAAACAGTTTAAAAGTG
Source organism: Mactra quadrangularis (assembly GCA_025267735.1). Lineage (NCBI taxonomy): Eukaryota > Metazoa > Mollusca > Bivalvia > Venerida > Mactridae > Mactra > Mactra quadrangularis. Next base: position 36,234,282 of record CM046305.1, on the reverse strand, counting down.
CATCTTAACACAACTGTCTATTTTGCTTGTGTGTATAAGTTTAGTTCATATTATACATGTATGTTGAAGTCTCAATTAATGATCTTGACATAATTTACAGAATTTAATTCGTTTGATAAAAAAGCCCATTACATTTATCAAAATCAATTAACAACTTATATGACTAGCTGTAAACATTTTGGATGCATAGATTTCTAACCGTATAAAAAATTTCAGTTGCTTCTTACGGAAATACTCAAAATAATGAACTTAATCTATGTTTACTTGTGTGGTAGTACTGAATGCTTGTAGTTGGTTAAATGGTCTGACTTGACCAGGTCTCATACTTTGTGCAGAGTTTGAGTATTTTCAGTACACTCAGTTACTTTCAAGATTTCATTGGTCAAGTGGTCTAAGATGCTGGATCATGATCTTTTGATTCTTTTCTGCTGTGAGTTTGATATAGACAGAATCATTAAGTTTTTATTTGATAGGATTGTTTGCTTAGGTTTCAGTTTAAGTTCTTACCAAAATATATTTTATCAGCCTCCTTTTTTTGCATACTAAACAAGGTCAGTTTACCTCATTTGATATGTTCGAGTGGTAATGTTGGCATTGATTGTCCATAGACATTGGATTGTCTATGGTTTTGCCTCTTACTTTCTGATAGCTACCAGCATATCTTTTGAGAGGTGCACAGTTTTTTATGTGTAGTTATATAAATAGCATTTACTTTAGATTTTTTGCATTGTATTTTCGTATTATGTGGAATCAAATTTAAGGTCAAAATACCCCATTGGATATGTTGGAGTGGTAATGTGGGCATTGATGTCCATAGACATTGGATTGTCTATGGTTTTGCCTCTTACTTTCTGATAGCTACCTGCATATCTTTTGGGAAATGCAGAGTTTTTTTTGCCAAGTTGCTGCATTTAGTTAGGATATTTCATTTTGTGTTATTAGGTAGAAGTCAAACTTTTAGATTCCACATATTTTTCCTTGATATTTTTTCTTGATATCATTTAGTTTTATGTTTCTTGGCTGGTATGTTAGATGCATTAAACTCACAGCTGAGAAGGACCAAAAGATCATTATTTAACATCTTAGACCACTTGATCAATGAAATCTTGTTAGTTGTTGAGTATATTAAAAATACTCAAACTTGGCACAGAGTTTGAGACCTAGTCAAGAGTTCGTGTGATAGTTTATACTTGTCATTTTTATGCATCAGACAACTTGGTCAGATTTCATGTTTGTTAAAGTTCATATTGCATATTGAATTTCTTATATTCTTTCTTAACAATACCATATTTAACTAAATTGATCTGGAACCTTTAAAAAGTAAAAAGTCTCAAAGAGACAATCATTCTTCCACATGTGGGGAAGCATTGTGATGGAAGATTCTAGCTTGTATTGGAATAGGTTGATGTAGATAACTAAGTAAAATATCGTATCTATGGTCAAATATATGTATATTATATATTTATATATCTTTTTACAAACATCCAATAGGAAGAGATTGTCCAGAAAAATATAGTAACAGGACCTGTTTCTCCCCTCAGTTTTATGTCTACTTTTAATCTTGAATGTGTTCCCTCTGTTAGATTTCAAAATCAAAGCACTTGTTAAATATTGATAAAATTTAGTAAGAATGATTTTGTTCAATTATTTAATACCTTACAGTTTATGCTGTTGATTGTTAAAATCATGCATCAGGATTTGATATACATTTTATTGAAATATTGCCTTAGATTTATAAATTTACTCCTGTTTCTATATTTTTTTTCAAATTAGGCTATTCATTGACTAAATTATGGAGAATAGTGTTGTAATAGATAAATGTAGCTTATTTTTATAGTTTTTATAACATTTACAAGGTATAAAGGCCCAAATCTACAATATTGACCCATTATATATAGTATTCTATAGTCTTGATATACTGTTAGGTTTTAATTATCATTATCTGCATCCATAGTATGCATGGTTAATTGAATTCAGGTTATCTCCCTTGTATCAGGTAAAAAGAATATTTTATTTTCTGTTGATAATACTCCCGGTAAGAAACTACAGTTTTGTTGTGTGGAAACCTCGGTCAGAAATTATTTTAAGTGAGTTATTCTGAACTATTCTGTAATAGTTGAGGTTCATTTACTATGGTGATTACTATGATAATGTTTGTTATTGACATCTTCCATTGTTCTGTACACTTGGAAATTGTTGATGTTGGTGCTGTAGGTCGGCCCAGGTCTCTTGCTCCATGAAACTCTAATTCATATATAATGTATGAATTAGAGTATCATCTAGCTAGTGACCTGTCCGTGTAAGTACAAGCACTGGTATAGGGTGCAAATTATATAACTTACGACAACACCTCATGGATTTCAAATAGTGTACAGTAGGTCTTATGCTTCCCAAGGAGGTATATTTCTGGTCAACAATGGCTTGGAGTTCACAAATTACTGTGCAGCATATTGTTGTATGGAAGAGTGGGATTCTGTTTTGTCGTTTACTTACAAAGTCATGGTATGATACTGTATTTATTCTAGTAACATATAAACCTGATACATTGTAGCCTTATCCATATAATACTCATTTTGCCATAATTGACTGAATGGCAATAGTGCCTCTTTTGTCAAATATATATGGTTTAGGAAAGCATAGTTGTAGAAAATGTCATGACCCATGTTTTTATGCCTACACTTGATCTTAAATGTGTTCCTTTTTTGTAAATTTTAAAAATCAAAGCACTGGCTAAATTATTATTAAAACTGTTAAAGTAGGAAAGCTTTTGTATCAAACTTTTAACTTATTTTCTTTTTGTCTTTACAATTTACTTGATTTTTGATAAATTGAATACTCTGTATAAAATGAAGAAAATAGAGAATAGATTTATGTACTGACTGACCAGTATTGTAAAGAAAACATTGAATAACTTGTTAGTAAAAACAAAGTGTGCCTCTATGACTAAACCCATGAAAATCATGATTTACTGTAAAAACAGATTAATAAATTACTACTGATCCAATGTTTTTATAAAAGAGTAAAGCCATATTCTTTAAATACAGTAAGCACTCTATAGTATGACCCATACTTTTGTTGTAATTTTTGTGAGTAATTTATTAATTAATATGTAATTAAGAAGTCATGCAATCAATGCCATCACTCCAGTTCCAATATTGTTTAACCTGTATTTACAATACAAAATGAGTTGACTGTGTGTAAATAAATGGCGAAGGTTTCTATAATTTCTTTTGGTCACTTCACTGAGTACACTCGTAGGTGGTATAGTGTACTAAATTTGTCATATTCCTTACTCTGATTGCACTAAATGTGCACTCCCCCCTCAATACTTTGATGGCACTTTGATGCCACTTAACCCAGATGATTATGCCTTCTTTGACTGATTGAAGATTTATACTTCAAGATTTATACCGAAACAAAATTAATGATAGTCATATACATACATTTGAATGTATCAAACAACATAATTTTCGTATTATTGTCAGCTTAGTTTTTCCATCTTTTGGTTTATGATATTTGGGAAATTAGAAACTAAATAGTTTTTAAAATATATTTATACATTATACATGTGAAAAACACTAATCATGCTTAATAATAATGCTCCAAAATAGATCATATAAAATAGAAAAAAAATGTATAGATAAATAAAAAAAAAAAAATAAAAATACAAATGATCCAAGCAAGTATAAGAAGAAAAAAAAGATTGATCATTGATAATATTATACAATTGAAACTATATTTACAGAATAATATACCAGATAACCTGGTAAAAGATCTATAATCCGAGCAATCTAGTGAAGGACCCAGGTAACTCTGGGGGGATAGCTAGATCGGAAGATTCCGAGCAATCTAGTGAAGGACCCAGGTAACTCTGGGGGGATAGCTAGATCGGAAGATGTCATTGTATTGTTAAGATGTTATAATGTTAATTTATAAATTCAAATGAAAGATGAATCATTGATAATATACAATTGAAACTATAGAATAATATACCAGATAACCTGGTGAAAGATCTACATTCCGAGCAATCTAGTGAAGGACCCGGGTAACTCTGGGGGGATAGCTAGATCGGAAGACGTCATTGTATCAAGTATTGTTATCCGAGTAATCTAGTGAAGGACCCGGGTAACTCTGGGGGGATAGCTAGATCGGAAGATGTCATTGTATTGAGTATTGTTTAGATGTTAATTACATTTATAATGTTCATTGTTAAATTCAAATGAAATCCTATTCATTATTTATGTAAATTTGCTAGAAATATGTACTTTTGTACATTATATTTGTATATCAGAGTTGACTGAAATGTTAACAATGTATTATCATTGTAACAAATACTTAATTATGTTGTTTTATACTTTTAAGTGTATGTATTGATAGATATATCATTTAAAAAGTTTCTTAGTAATTGTAAGCTTTCATGTGTCACTGCAGGTCATACCCTTCTATGAAATTTGTATAAGATTATTATTAGGTGAAGCTGTTGGTCTCTTGTTGAAGGTTAATCTATGTGAGTCAGTTAGGTGAACCACACCCCATGGTCATATCTATGATTACAAGTATTCCCATGTAACTAAGCTTAACCATAGTCACATGTATGATCTGGTTTTAAGGGTTATTCTTAGAGAGCTGGTTAGGTGAACCACCTCCCATGGTCAAGTATATGATAACAAGCATTTCCATGTGGCTAAACTTTACCATAAGCACAATGTTTACTAAGTTTTGTATTGTAGATAGAGGTTTATATAAAATGAACAGTCATGTGTATGGCTTTGATAATGATGACTTTGATGTATCTACTGTTTATTGTTTTGATTAAATGATGATACTATACTATCGACAATTTATTTATTTGAATAGATTTGAATTAGGATTTTTGTTGTTTTTATTTTTTGTACATTTGAACATGGGTTTGATAATGGTGATTTTTACATACCCTTAATTGCATCCATACTGTAATATAGTAATAATAATATGAAGAATTTTAAAAGAAATTTTTGGTTTTTGTCCATTTTATTATGACACATTAAATATTGTAATGCTATGTTGTGCGATAGATTTACTTAAATATGTTCAATGTTTTCTATACAGTTTTGGTCAGCTGTACATAGAATATCTCATTTCTTCGTCGTTAAGTCAGTGTTTTTTCACGACTATGAAATGTGAGTTACTCTATTTTCTAAGTTATATTTGTTGCGAAATCAGTACAAAATTATCTTGTGCCATCTATGAATGACTCTTGTAATTTAGATTTTATATGGTTGCGTTATAGATGTTATATATACCTCATCGTAGCTTTGTTTATACTTAGAACATTTAATAAATCCACAGGAGCTTGACATTTATAGTTTCCCTCCTTCTTATAATACAAACTAGTTTAAATTATAAGAAGGAGAGAGTCTTTCAAACTATGATACAGAATGCCTAGCTTTTGTGATAAATCTAAGTTGATTATGTAGTATTTTTCCTGATTGCACTGGTTTTGAAATGATCGACAGTAACATAAACTGAGGCTTTATATTTATTATTTTGGTTGATACAAGTTTGTAGCAACTAGCCTAACTTCTATAACATGGTAACTTTATATTGATATGATTATTATTCTAATATGAGGTAATTAGTTTAATGTCTCAATAAACTTTTCGGAGATCTAGAAAATATTCAGCTATTCCAAAGAACATAATTTTTTGAACCTGGTTACTTTACTTCGGAGCTTTTTTTCAGTACTTGGGGAAGGGGCATTGGGCCTTTTTATATATAGAACATTTGGGGAAATTTTATCGCTATTTCATAGAAAGGGGAACAAAATATCCAAGGTAAACTCCAAATTTGGGGAAAACTGCATGATTTCAAAGAAATTTCAAGAGGGGAAGGCAACTGTTAACGGCCCCTGTTATATAAGGAAAAAAAGGCCTGTACTTTGTTTTTTTACATCAGCATTTTTTGTTACAGGCTAAAACAACAGCTACTTCCCAAATTGTGTCGTTTCCATCTCTGAACTGATTCTATTAAATAAAACTTAATTGACTTTATGAGATTTGACCAGATTGTTTTTGCTGAGAACTATTGAGTAATAAGTGCTTTCAAGTACATGATAGTGAATAACTTTACAGCCAGATACTCGAATACTGCTATGAATTAATTAACATATTCAATTCATTTCCATCTCTCAGCTGATCTTTGTTGATCTATAAATTACAGCATAATTATAATGTAATATTTGGCCTGATTATTTTGCTGAAACTTATAGAATTCATTAAGTATATATATTATGATTTTACAGCTAGAAATTATATTCAAACAATTGCTTTAAATCAGTATTCTTTGGTTTCATACTTACATTTGGAATTTGTCAGGATCATTTCTTGAGACTTCGGTATATAGAATAATTTGATCGCTAGATTTTTACATTTCTATATAAGTAAGCAGCCTATTTTATCAAGATATGGGTTTGAAAAGGGTTTCAAATGAATGCTATGTCTGACTGCCTAGAGTTTAAATGTCTATATTAGTTCAACACAACTTCCATGATTGTTTCATGAGCAATGGGGTTTATTAGCTCGTATGTTTATTCAGCAGTAAAATAATTGAAACTTAAAATTTGCTTTCTGCCTATCATAGAAATTTAATTGATAGTTTAGATGACTTCGGCTAAGTTAATACATGTACGCTTGCATGATTTTTATTTAATAGGTTAATATTTTATAATATTGATATATTCATAGTTCTCGCATTAAAACTTTAAACTTTGAGTGTTGATAAAATTACATTAAAGAGGTTTAGACGGCTGTAACATGCAAATTTAACGATTAAGGTTATAAAATTGTATACTAGGTCTTAAAATATAATCTTTGTTCTGTAAGTGTTTCTTTTAGGGATTTAGAGTAAAAAAAACCAAGTTTAATGAGATAAATCTCGGGAACATTTGATAATAATAATTATGACCTTGAAAAGTTTGTCAAGGTGAACTTTTGGACTATACATGTAGTATATACCTTAGAAAACTAATTGACTAGTTGGTTTCAAGATGTACTAAAAATATAAAAATGTTTTAAATAAGTTTTTTATGCATTTTATGGCTTTTTTCATATAAAAAAATGAGAGTAAGATTGCGATGAACAGTTAGTTATTACAGACTTACTTCAGAAAAAGCTAAATATTTATAGAAAAATGTAGAATCAGCTGGTTTCCATAAAACTTTAGGCAGATGTAATTAACACAATAAAATGGTGAAATGTGATGTTGAAATAATCTTATTCAGGACAGTATACAAAATAGATATGGGCCCGGTTTCACGAACGCATTCCTATCTTAAATTTCTAGATTAACTTTAAATTTTCTATTTTTAGCATTTTTAAGTTAAAGTGAGTTTCACAAACATTTTACAGTTTAATCCGTTCTTAAATAGTCTAAGTTATGAGTGAAAATTTAATCGAGTGAACCGGTAGATTAAACCAAATGTAAACATTACTTAAATATAAACAAATGATTATACGGTTGTCTAAAGTTTATGTTTGACTGGCTATAGAGTCCCTAAACGACGGGAATTCCGACGAAGGAACACTTAGTGTGGTTTAGGAAGTATGTTAGAAGATAGAATGTAATTTACATAAGAGTTACAGATTTTCAACTGCTACGATTCATTTCATCGTTGAATGTATTCGTCCACTCTCCTATGAGACGGAGTATGACTGTTCCTGCACTACTTCAAGACTTAGTGTTGGCAGGGTTGAGTTTCTGTATTATCATATAAATAATTATAAAACTAGCAGATTTAAACGAATAAATACTTTAATATCAAAATCGATCATCATTCTGTTAAGATTTTAGAGATGACAATCATTTTAACAGAAAATTGATTAATTAATTTATTCAATTCCATTAATTTTAAATTTATTATTACTATCGTATTATAACCCATTGCAATCATACCTTTATTCAATACCTTCACTATCCCCTAAATATATATACAAGTTAACAACAATAAATGGGACTTCTATGCCTTTTTCGCTTAAATATTTACACCTATACTTTTTGTTTACGACGCATGACATACCAAGTATGCTAAATTCATTCGTTATGTCTTTATTTAAGATTCATAGCTTGTAAATCTTAACAATAATTTGTAATATAAACAGTTCTTTTTTTCGATGCAAGTAATGACCATTTTAAAAATAGGTAATGTAAACGTTTTTAACCACCATACTCTTTCAAGCCATGCAATGCATGTTAAACACACTGTCCAGCCAATCCGCGAATGTCAAACCTATTGTAAGACAGTAAGAGAATGTCAAGCATATTGTAAGGCGGACGTCATTCGCCAAAAGCCGTTATATAAGCGATTTTCGAACTGTTTAATGAAGGAATAGTTGTCACTCAACCTAACGAGCAATAACTGACTGATCCGTGCACTACAATTCAAGTAATGCTTTTGTGTGCCTGCCTGGAACATTGTTACATATTCAAAAAGTGTTAAACCAACTATGTAGCAAAGGGTACTTTTATCACATACTAGTAATACATTTGACATACCACCTTGTTTTTAAGTTAGCTAAAAAGGGTCATCATAATTTGCATTGCAATTTAGCAGATTTTATTATTCAAATTAAATTACGTTCGTTTCCAAACTTAGATAATGACCCAAAATATATGAGATTTCGTATGACTATACCCTGAAATCCTCCACTAATTACCTACTTGTCACTTATTATTCAGTCTTCGCTGATGCACAATATTGTAATTTCGAAAAAAATACTTAACTCTACAAGTATAACAATGAAGTGAAGGTAAGATAATTGTGCATAATAAAATAACACAAATGATTGACAAAAATAAAAAAGAAAAGATCAAAAGTGAAAAGTCAACATTCACGGTTCGAACCTATGCCAGACAAAAACAATGTTTCAAGCACAACAGTCTAACTGTTTACGCTATAGAGTCCATCAATAAAACACGTTGGACATTTAGTCCTCTAAGGTAATTTTGTTGGTTTAAGTTTGGGTCGCTTATATCAACCCTAAATTTATACTTATGTAAGAAAGGCTTCGTGAAATCCACTTAAAATATTTTATAAGTTACTCATAGTTACGGCCAAAATATTTAAGACAATCTTAAATTTATTTTAGTTATGAGAGCGTTCGTGAAACCGGGCCATGATCTTTACTTATCAAGGAAAATTAGCTTAACTTAATTACGTACTTAAATATTTAATACGGTATATTTTCCCATATTTTACTTTAAAATCTAACTTAATTTTTTCTGGGTGTTTTTTTTTTAGAAACAACAGCATGGGAATCAAAATTGATTATGTCATTTTTGATCTGGTAGATTTTTTCAACATTTGACTAATGTAATTGGTCTCATTTTGTGACACTTTGAATTATGACTCAAAAGTGCTTGGTCTAAGGAATGCTCTTATAGAGCATGATATTAGTGTATAATCTACATTTCACATCAATACATTCTGATTTAACTCTGTGTTTCAACACTAAGTATGTTTCAACACTGAGTATGTTTCAACACTGAGTAGGTACACTTTGTCTAGGCAATCTCAGTTCATGGGCCTAGTACATTAAACAACAAATTCTGTTGTTTTATGTACTGAGATTCAGGGACTGAAACCCTTGACTACCCCCACCCTGTCTATTGATGGTTGGTTTGGATTTAACTCTTTGTTACAACACACTGTACAACATTACCAATTTCTGGTAGTATGAAATCATGGAAATGCCACCACCTTTCTCAGAGAACTCAGAGAAGCATCATTTTAAACCCATCCCCCTCATGAACACCCACCTCTCATGCATGCTCCCTTCTGCCTCTCGGACCACCCTCTCCTTATCAACCCCCTATGAATTTCGCTGGCACTGTTTGGGTCACCCAGTCTGCAAGGTACTTGAACATTATGTATGCCAAAAACCCTCCAGGATTTTTCCAGTCAGGCTTTGGCACGTTCTCAGCCCATGTGATATCAGCACCACTGGAAGGGCCTAGCACGCGGGTTCATGTATCTCAACCTAAGGTATTGAAGGGGGAAGCAAACTTTGTTGGTATCATGGTCTCTCTCGAGGTCCATGGCTAAGGAGTTAAGGGTTTTCTCTCAGGGTACATGGCTAAGGGGTTAAGGGTTTTCTTTTATCATTTTTTCCTTTTTTTATTATTTTTGTGTATGAGTTTTGTAATATATTGTATTCAAATGTTTTGTATTTAATTATTTTACATGTGATCATTACCAAGTACTCTTTTTTTGTTCTTTTTTCTTTTTACAGGAAAGCATCATTTGGTATCAACACAAGAACAGCACATGGAATGATGGCAGAGTATGGTATGAAGAAAGAAGACATGGACTCTATATTGATGTGAGTTTTTTTAATTTTGTTTATGTTTTCATATTGAGTTTTATTATGCTTCTTATAACTTTGACATTATTTATGACTCTTTATTTATTTCATTTATTTGTTCATTCGTTCGTTCCTTCCTTTGTTCGTTCATGTGTTCATTCGTTCATTCATTCATTTATTCATTCATTCATTTATTTATTTATTTATTTATATTTATATTTTCATACTGTGTTTTATACTGTACTTCTTATTTAACTTTGACATTATTTATGACTATTTATTTCATTAATTCGTTCATTCGTTGGTTCATGCGTTCATGCGTTTATGCGTTAATGCGTTCATGCATTCATTCGTTCATTCATTCATTCATTTATTTATTTATTTATTTTTATTTATATTTTCATACTGTGTTTTATATTGTGCTTCTTATTTAACTTTGACATTATTTATGACTATTTATTTCATTTATTTGTTCGTTCGTTCGTTCATGCGTTCATGCGTTTTTGCATTCATGCGTTTATGTGTTCATGCGTTCATGTGTTTTTGCGTTCATGCGTTCATTCGTTCATTCATTCATTCATTTTTTTATTTATTTATTTTTATTTATATTTTCATACTGTGTTTTATATTGTGCTTCTTATTTAACTTTGACATTAATTATGAATATTTATTTCATTTATTTGTTCGTTCGTTCGTTTATTCGTTCATGCGTTTTTGCGTTCATGCGTTCATGTGTTTTTGCATTCATGTGTTCATGCGTTCAGAGTTCATGCGTTCATTCGTTCATTCGTCCATTCGTCTATTCGTTCAATCATTCATTCATTTATTTATTTATTTATTTATTTATTTTTTATTTTATGTTTTTCTTTTCTGTAAATAACATGTTTTTTTATTTGTTATTTAAGCGTTAGATTTTTTTTCTATTTTCGACTTTTACATTTATTTATTCTTATGTATTCTAATTGTAATGTAAACAAAATACACTTCTCTTCACAATTTTATTGGGTTTTTTGTCATTTATTAACAACATGCACTTTTGTTATGATTTCAAGTTTTTTTTATTAACAACTTAATATGCCTTTGTTTTGTGTTTTGTGTTTTCTTATATATGCAATGAGTGCTTTTATTTAAGGTTAAAGGGTTTTTCTAATTTTAGTGATGTGTACTTCTTTTTAATGTTTGAGGGGTTTTCTAATATTAGCAACATGTACTTCTATCTAAGGTCATGTACTTCTATCTAAGGTTTTAGGGTATTTTCTTATATTAGCAACATGTACTTCTATCTAAGGTTTTAAGATATTTTCTTATATTAGAAACATGTACGTCTATTTAAGGTTTTATGGTATTTTCTTATATTAGCAACATGTACTTTTATCCAAGGTTTTAGGTTATTTTCTTATATTAGCAACATGTACTTCTATTTAAGGTTTTAGGGTATTTTCTTTTATTAGCAACATGTACTTCTATTTAAGCTTTTAGGGTATTTTCTTATATTAGCAACATGTACTTCTATTTAAGATTTTCGGGTATTTCTTATATTAGCAACATGTACTTCTATTTAAGATTTTAGGGTATTTTCTTATATAAGCAACATGTACTTTTATGTAAGGTTTTAGGGTATTTTCTTATATTAGCAACATGTACTTCTATTTAAGATTTTAGGGTATTTTCTTATATTAGCAACATGCACTTCTATTCCAGGTTTTAGGGTATTTTCTTATATTAGCAACATGTACTTCTATTTAAGGTTTTAGGATATTTTCTTATATTAGCAACATGTACTTCTATTTAAGATTTTAGGGTATTTTCTTATATTAGCAACATGTACTTATAGTTAGGATTTTAGGGTATTTTCTTATATTAGCAACATGCACTTCTATTCCAGGTTTTAGGGTATTTTCTTATATTAGCAACATGTACTTCTATTTAAGGTTTTAGGGTATTTTCTTATATTAGCAACATGTACTTTTATCAAAGGTTTTCGGTTATTTTCTTATATAAGCAACATGTACTTTTATGTAAGGTTTTAGGGTATTTTCTTATATTAGCAACATGTACTTCTATTTAAGGTCTTAAGGTATTTTCTTATATTAGCAACATGTACTTCTATTCCAGGTTTTAGGGTATTTTCTTATATTAGCAACATGTACTTCTATTTAAGATTTTAGGGTATTTTTTTATATAAACAACATGTACTTCTATTTAAGGTTTTAGGGTATATTCTTATATTAGCAACATGTACTTAAATCAAAGGTTTTAGGGTATTTTCTTATATTCGCAGCATGTACTTCTATCTAAGGTTTTAGGGTATTTTCTTATATTAGCAACATGTACTTCTATTTAAGATTTTAGGGTATTTTCTTATATTAGCAACATGTACTTCTATTTAACATTTTAGGGTATTTTCTTATATTAGCAACATGTACTTCTATTTAAGGTTTTAGGGTATTTTCTTATATCAGCAACATGTACTTCTATTTAAGGTTTTATGGTATATTCTTATATTAGCAACATGTACTTAAATCAAAGGTTTTAGGGTATTTTCTTATATTAGCAACATGTACTTCTATCTAAGGTTTTAGGGTATATTCTTATATTAGCAACATGTACTTAAATCAAAGGTTTTAGGGTATTTTCTTATATAAGCAACATGTACTTCTATCTAAGGTTTTAGGGTATTTTCTAATATTAGCAACATGTACTTCTATTTAAGGTTTTAAGGCATTTTCTTATATTAGCAACATGTACTTCTATCTAAGGTTTTAGGGTATTTACTTATATTAGCAACATGTACTGTACTTCTAAGGTTTTAGGGTATTTTCTTATATTAGCAACATGTACTTCTATCTAAGGTTTTAGGGTATTTTCTTATATAAGCTACATGTACTGTACTTCTTATTAAGGTTTTAGGGTATTTTCTTATATTAGCAACATGTACTTCTATCTAAGGTTTTAGGGTATTTTCTTATATTAGCAACATGTACTTCTATTTAAGATTTTAGGGTATTTTCTAATATTAGCAACATGTACTTCTAGTTAAGATTTTAGGGTATTTTCTTATATTAGCAACATGCACTTCTATTCCAGGTTTTAGGGTATTTTCTTATATTAGCAACATGTATTTCTATTTAAGGTTTTAGGGTATTTTCTTATATTAGCAACATGTACTTCTATTTAAGATTTTAGGGTATTTTCTTATATTAGCAACATGTACTTGTAGTTAAGATTTAGGGTATTTTCTTATGTTAGCAACATGTACTTCTATTTAAGATTTTAGGGTATTTTCTTATATTAGCAACATGTACTTCTATTTAAGGTTTTAGGGTATTTTCTTATATTAGCAACATGCACTTCTATTCCAGGTTTTAGGGTATTTTCTTATATTAGCAACATGTACTTCTATTTAAGATTTTAGGGTATTTTCTTATGTTAGCAACATGTACTTCTATTTTAAGGTTTTAGGGTATTTTCTTTTATTAGCAACATGTACTTCTTTTTAAGGTTTTAAGGTAGTTTCTTATATTAGCAACATGTACTTCTATCAAAGGTTTTAGGGTATTTTCTTTTATTAGCAACATGTACTTCTATCTAAGGTTTTAGGGTATTTTCTTATATTAGCAACATGTACTTCTATCTAAGGTTTTAGGGTATTTTCTTATATAAGCAACATGTACTGTACTTCTTATTAAGGTTTTAGGGTATTTTCTTATATTAGCAACATGTACTTCTATCTAAGGTTTTAGGGTATTTTCTTATATTAGCAACATGTACTTCTATTTAAGATTTTAGGGTATTTTCTAATATTAGCAACATGTACTTCTAGTTAAGATTTTAGGGTATTTTCTTATATTAGCAACATGCACTTCTATTCCAGGTTTTAGGGTATTTTCTTATATTAGCAACATGTATTTCTATTTAAGGTTTTAGGGTATTTTCTTATATTAGCAAAATGTACTTCTATTTAAGATTTTAGGGTATTTTCTTATATTAGCAACATGTACTTGTAGTTAAGATTTTAGGGTATTTTCTTATGTTAGCAACATGTACTTCTATTTAAGATTTTAGGGTATTTTCTTATATTAGCAACATGTACTTCTATTTAAGGTTTTAGGGTATTTTCTTATATTAGCAACATGCACTTCTATTCCAGGTTTTAGGGTATTTTCTTATATTAGCAACATGTACTTCTATTTAAGATTTTAGGGTATTTTCTTATGTTAGCAACATGTACTTCTATTTTAAGGTTTTAGGGTATTTTCTTATATTAGCAACATGTACTTCTTTTTAAGGTTTTAAGGTAGTTTCTTATATTAGCAACATGTACTTCTATCAAAGGTTTTAGGGTATTTTCTTTTATTAGCAACATGTACTTCTATCTAAGGTTTTAGGGTATTTTCTTATATTATCAACATAAACTTCTATTCCAGGTTTTAGGGTATTATCTTATATTAACAACGTGTACTTTTATATAAGGTTTTAGGTTTTTTATATTAGTAACACATACTTTATATTTTACAATTTAAATAAACACTTGGTCACTGAATGCTTTATTTTTTTACATATTGGGAATCACTGACCCACCTGTTCTATATCGGTTATTTATGAACTTACTACATTGGAGGAGATATCAAGTATCAGGAAAATACCAAGTTGTAAGATGTAAAAAGATAAAAGATTCCGTGAATAGATTATGAAAATCTTTGGGTCCAGGGTATGACAGAAAACTGCTTCCAGCTGTGGCATCCCAGTTATGGATGTGGGAACGTGAGGCTGCCCTTTACCACAGTTGCCTCTAGGTACATGTTGTTTATATATGAAAAAGCTGCTTTAACCAGCTTTAAGTCAGGAATAGAATGCATGTTATAAATAATGACTGAATTTTTATTGTTTTTTATGTATATTATAATTATAATGTATTACAAGTTTATGAATCAACTGAACCTTATCCTTGTGTAATAATAAGTTACTGCCCTTTATACCTCAGGTTTAGGTTTTTTCTTGTCTTAAGCCTTATTATCAAATAAGTCATCTTTTTTAATAAAACCTTCTATGATATGATACTATAGTTTAAGAGAATAATAGGATAAATAACTGTAATATCTAGCTAAATGTTGAATTACTGTCTTGTATTTACCATTCAATGAAAAATTATATAATAAAACAAATAGAATACATGCTTTAATTTACATAAATACTGAACATAGTTTTTAGAGACTGATAGTTGCATTTAATAAGGTTTATGAATATGACTTGTTATGACTTTGATTAATTAGTTTAACTTCATTGATTAAAATAATGAATACTTTAGGTAATATATTTATACTAGACATTTGACAGGTTAAACAGGATACAGATATAGCGTAAAATGTAATTTCTTTTATTCGACGTGACATCAGAAAGAAGAAAATAATTGAAAACTACCATTTTGATTAACAGATTTTATACATTGAACATAGTTTGGAAGATATATGGTTGTGTTGGGTATGGCTGTTCTGGAAGCCATACTTACTAACAATTCTTTAGTTTGTTTTTACTTTATCTTAAGGAAGCATAATTTATAGTTCTTAGTGTTAAGGCGGTAAGGGTATGGCTGTAAGGGGAGGTTTTTAAGGCCATACTTTCTAATAACATTAACATTAGTTTATTAGTTTTTGAGTTTTTGTTTATTTACAACCCTTTAGTATGTTTTTACTATATCTTGAGGAAACATATGTTTATTGTTCTTTGTGTTTTAGGGTATTTTCTTATATAAGCAACACATACTTCTTTTCCAGGTTTTAAGGTATTTTCTTATATTAGCAACATGTACTTTTATTTAAGGTTTTAAGGTATTTTCTTATATTAGCAACATGTTCTTCTATTTAAGGTTTTAGGGTATTATCTTATATTAGCAACATTTAGTTCTATTCCAGGTTTTAGGGCATTTTCTTATATTAGCAATGTGTACTTTTATATAAGGTTTTAGGTTTTTTATATTGGTAACACATATTTTATATTTTACAAATTTAAATAAACACTTGGTCACTGAATGCTTTATTTTTTTACATATTCGGAATCACTGACCCACCTGTTCTACATCAGTTATTTATGAACTTACTACATTGGAGGAGATATCAAGTATCAGGAAAATACCAAGTTGTAAGATGTAAAAAGATAAAAGATTCCGTGAATAGATTATGAAAATCTTTGGGTCCAGGGTATGACAGAAAACTGCTTCCAGCTGTGGCATCCCAGTTATGGATGTGGGAACGTGAGGCTGCCCTTTACCACAGTTGCCTCTAGGTACATGTTGTTTATATATGAAAAAGCTGCTTTAACCAGCTTTAAGTCAGGAATAGAATGCATGTTATAAATAATGACTGAATTTTTATTGTTTTTTATATATATTATAATTATAATGTATAACAAGTTTATGTATCAACTGAACCTTATCCTTGCGTAATATTAAGTTACTGCCCTTTATACCTCAGGTTTAGGTTTTTTCTTGTCTTAAGCCTTATTATTAAATAAGTCATCTTTTTTAATAAAACCTTCTATGATATGATACTATAGTTTAAGAGAAAAATAGGATAAATAACTGTAATATCTAGCTAAATGTTGAATTACTGTCTTGTATTTACCATTCAATGAAAAATTATATAAATAAAACAAATAGAATACATGCTTTAATTTACATAAAATTGAAATTTGATTTTGTATGAGAATGTAATTTTTTACTCTTTACACCACCAGGGTTAAAAATGTGGCTTAAACAAAGTTTCTAAATAATTTTCATGTCTTGGACTTTAACCATAATACATGTAGTTCATTTATAGTTGTCAGGAATATTTTAAGTATTTAAAATTATTAGACATTAAATGCATAAGTTGATCAATGATAATGAAAGTAGGCCTATGGTACATTATAATTAAATTCTGAACATACATTTTGTAGTTTTAACAGACTAATAGTTGCATTTAATAAGGTTTATGAATATGAATTGTTAGGACTTAGATTAATTAGTTTAACTTCATTGATTAAAATAATGAATACTTTAGGTAATACATTTATACTAGACATTTGACAGGTTAAACAGGATACAGATATAGGGTACAATGTAATATCTTTAATTCAACGTGACATCAGAAAGAAGAAAATAATTGAAAACTACCATCTTAACTAACAGATTTTATACATTGAACATAGTTTGGAAGATAGCTACAAATGGCCTCTCCTTCTAAGTGGAACAGTCCGCGGGCCTCAGAGCTGGATGAACGCCGAGCTGAAGGGGTTGTAAGAGTTGCCTGGTATTACAAAAATGGGTTCAATAGCATGTCAACTAAACTCAGATTATGAGCTCTATGACTCATAGTACAGTGTGTGGGATTTGTGAACATAGTGGTTGTTAAAATTATATCATCATTTTGTTGTTACAAGCATTTAGAAAACATAGTTTTACCGTAATTGAACAATGTTTAACTTTTCTTCTTGCTATATAGGTTAATAAAAAAGTGAGATGGATATAGGAACACTTTCATCCTTTGGTGAATGATAAATGTTTTGAATACTTCTGATAAAACTATTAGAAGATAAATACTTGATGGAATATTATTAACTACATTTTTGAACTACAATGTTGAACTATATTTTTGAACTACATTTTTGAACTGCAATGTTGAACTGCATTTTTGTACCTCATTCTTGAAGCTACATGTATATTCAAATTTTAACATTTTATGTAGTAAGACTTTGTATGTAACATCTTTGATATCAATTAATGATTTAAGTTTAAATTTTAACTACTTGAAAAGTATTTCTCTATGTTTTTAGGGTTTCATATTATTAAGGATTTAAGCATTTATTTCTAATCAACATTGATATGTAATTATAATGTTAAGGTTATAAATATCTACAGCTTGAGCATATGTCTATGAATTTAAGTGTACTATAATAATAAGTAGTTTTAATATGAATTGATAAAAATGGACGTTCAGCACTTTGATTAATATTAGTTAGAGTTTATAGATAGAATTTATTAAAGTACATAGATCTATTTGGGCTATATAACAATACATAAAATTTTACAGATTAAGCAGGAAAAAGATAATCTCTTAAATGTAATTTCTTTATTTTGAATTTACTGCAGATGGAAGAAAATAATTGAAAACTACCATTTTAATTAACAGTTTTTATACATTGAACATAGTTTGGAAAATAGCTACAAATGGCCTCTCCTTCTAAGTGGAACAGTCCGCGGGCCTCAGAGCTGGATGAACGCCGAGCTGAGGGGGTTGTAAGAGTTGCCTGGTATTACAAAAATGGGTTCAATAGCATGTCAACTAAACTCAGATTGTGAGCTCTATGACTCATAGAACAGTGTGTGGGATTTGTAAACACAGTGGTTGTTAAAATTATATCATCAATCTGTCATTGTTCAGAACTTGGAAATTCAGGTTTAACTTTTCTTAATAATTCTTTTGGAATAATGAACTCAGTCGTAGATTTAAAAATATTTTCCTTAGTAAATAGATAGTTAATATACTTCCATTTCTTCTTGTTAAGCACATTAAACTCAGTAAACAGATGAATACTTGAAGTTATTAACATTACTTTTACAAGTACTTAATTTTTTATCTGTCTGTTTCATATTTCAACATCTTTTTTGTAAAGATTTAAGTGTCTCTTATATCAAACTTATCTTCAAGCTGTAAATTTATAGTGCTCAGTGTTCAATAAAAGGTGGTTTCGGGTATAGCTGTTTTGAAGTTTTGGAGGCCATACTTACTAACAATTCTTTAATTAGATATTTTACTATATCTAAAGTAAGCATGATTTATAGTTCTTAGTGTTAAGGCGGTAAGGATATGGCTGTAAGGGGAGGGGAGTTGAGGCCATATTTACTAATTATATTAACATTAGTTTCTTGATTTTTGAGTTTTGTTGTATTAACAATACTTTAGTTTGTTTTTTACTATATCTTAAGGAAGCATAATGAACCTCAGTGTTAAGGTGGTAAGGGTATGGCTGTAAGGGGAGGTTTTGGAGGCCATACTTACTAATAACATTAACATTAGTTTCTTGACTTTTGAGTTTTGTTTTATTGACAATTCTTTAGTTTGTTTTGTTACTATATCTTAAGGAACCATAATTTATAGTTCTTAGTGTTAAGGTGGTAAGGGTATGGCTATAAGGGGAGGTTTTGGAGGCCATACTTACTAACAACACTAATGTTAATTTACTTAATTTAAAGTTTTTTTGTATTTTTTCATCATTCACTTACATGTATAAATTTTATTAATTAAGTAATAAATAAAGTACATGTTGCTATCATAAGATCTCAATTATCTTTTACACGTAGCTTAATTGTTCTGTTCTGTTCTACTAACATTAACATTTATGTATTATTTTGATGTTGCCCCAAATATATGTTATTGAAATCTTCATATTTTATGTCAATGAAGTAAAAATGAAGTACAATGTTGCTAATATAAAACATTTTTTTATAATGCATGTAGCTATATTTGTTCTGTTCTTCTCTTCTTTCATTAATATTGATGTAATAATTTTATGGTCAATATTGTTTGTTATGTTTTAAGGTCAATTAAGAAAAAAAGTACATCTTGCTAATATTAAAGACCTATTTTTTTTACACATGTAGCTATAATTGTTCTGTTCTGTTCTGCTCTGTTCTATTCTACTAACATTAACATTAATGTATCATTTTGTCAATGTCCCAAATATATGTTATGAAGATCTTTATATTAAAAAAAGTACATGTTGCTAATATCAGAGACCAAATTATCTTTTATATATGTAGCTATAATTGTTCTGTTCTGCTCTGCTCTGTTCTGTTTTTCTAACATTAGCATTAATGTATCATTTTGTCAGTGTCCAAAATATATGTTATGAAGATCATTTTTTCCAAAAAGTACATGTTGCTAATTTTAGAGACCTAATTATTTTTTAAACATGTAGCTAATATTGTTTTGTTCTGTTCTACTAACATTAACATAAATGTATCATTTTGTAGGTGTCCCAAATATATGTTATGAAGATCTTTATATATTAAAAAAAGTACATGTTGCTAATATAAGTGACCTTATAATTTTTTATTCATGTAGCTATAATTGTTCTGTTCTGCTCTGTTCTGTTCTACTAACATGAACATTAATGTATCACTTTGATGGTGTCCCAAATACATGTTATAAAGATTTTTTATATTCCAAAAAGTACATGTTGCTAATATAAAAGACCTTATTTATAACTTTTTATACATGTAGCTATAATTGTTCTGTTCTGTTCTGCTCTCTTCCGTTCTATTAACATAAACATTAATGTATCATTTTGTCGGTGTCCCAAATATATGTTATGAAGATCTTTATATTCCAAAAAGAACATGTTGCTAATATAAGAGACCTAATTTTTTTTGCACATGTAGCTATAATTGTTCTGTTCTGCTCTGCTCTGTTCAGTTATATTAACATTAACATTAATGTATCATTTTGTCAGTGTCCCAAATATATGTTTTGAAGATCTTTATATTCCAAAAAGTACATGTTGCTAATATAAGAGACCTAATTATTTTTTATACATGTAGCTATAATTGTTCTGTTCTGTTCTGTTCTGCTCTCTTCCGTTCTATTAACATAAACATTAATGTATCATTTTGTCGGTGTCCCAAATATATGTTATGGAGATCTTTATATTCCAAAAAGAACATGTTGCTAATATAAGATACCTATTTTTTTTACACATGTAGCTATAATTGTTCTGTTCTGCTCTGCTCTGTTCAGCTATATTAACATTAACATTAACATTAATGTATCATTTTGTCAGTGTCCCAAATATATGTTTTGAAGATCTTTATATTCCAAAAAGTACATGTTGCTAATATAAGAGACCTAATTATTTTTTATACATGTAGCTATAATTGTTCTGTTCTGTTCTGTTCTGCTCTCTTCCGTTCTATTAACATAAACATTAATGTATCATTTTGTCGGTGTCCCAAATATATGTTATGAAGATCTTTATATTCCAAAAAGAACATGTTGCTAATATAAGATACCTATTTTTTTTACACATGTAGCTATAATTGTTCTGTTCTGCTCTGCTCTGTTCAGCTATATTAACATTAACATTAATGTATCATTTTGTCAGTGTCCCAAATATATGTTTTGAAGATCTTTATATTCCAAAAAGTACATGTTGCTAATATAAGAGACTTAATTATTTTTTATACATGTAGCTATAATTGTTCTGTTCTGTTCTGTTCTGCTCTATTATATTCTATTAACATTAATGTATCATTTTGTCGGTGTCCCAAATATATGTTTTGAAGATCTTTATATTCAAAAAAGTACATGTTGCTAATATAAGAGACCTAATTATTTTTTATACATGTAGCTATAATTGTTCTGTTCTGATAAGAAACTAATATACTAACATTAACATTTATGTATAATTTTGTTGGTTATGTGTTAAGGTTAATTAAGTAAAAAACAAAGTTCTCGTTGTTATCATAAGAAACCCATTTTTTTACACATGTAGCTATAATTGTTCTGTTCTGTTATGTTATACTAATATTAGATTTAATGTATCAATTGTTTGGTCAATATTGTGTGTTATATTTTATGGTCAATTAAGTAAAAAATTAAAGTATATGTTTATATGAGAAACCCAATTATTGTTTATACATGAAGTCAGAAGTGTTCTGTTCTACTTATATTTACATAAGTGAATCATTTTGTTGGTGCCCCAAATTATGTTATGAAAATCTTTTAGTATGAATGTGAATTACGTAGAAAATAAAGTTGCTCATTAAATCATTAAAAAATATCAAATGCCCATGAATTTTATTCATAAATACAAAACCCACATAAAATTATGAAAATTATTAAAGGTACATGAAATTATCTTTCAATACTTAATGCTTATGACATTATCCTTTAATTAACACACATGCAGTTACCCATCAATTTAATAGGCACATGCAATTATTCATAAATACAAAATTCACTTGAAATTATACAAAAATACAAAACCCTTATGAAATTATTCATAAGTGTCATATCCTCATGGCATTAATCATAAATGCCAATCTCATATGAAATTATACATGAATACCTAACCCACATGAAATTATCCATAAGTACCATACACTTATGTCTTTAATCATAAATGCCAAACTCATATGAAATTATACATGAATACCAAACCCACATGAAATTATTGATAAATACTAAAGGCACATGAAATTATCCATCAATACCTAATGCCTATGAAAATATCCATTAATACAGAACACACATGAACTGATCAAAAAATTCCAAATGCCCATGAATTTATCATTAAATACCAACAACACATGAATTTATCCATGTATACCAGACTAGCTGATGTGCATCAAACCCAGATAAGATAATCCATGAACATCAAACCCAGATTAAATTATCCATACATATCCAACCAAGATGAGATGATCCATATATAATTACATCTAAATACCAAACGCATTTGAAATTATCAATAAATTCAAAAAGCTCACGCAATTATTCAAAAATACAAAATGCCAATGAAATTATCAATAAATAATAAACTAACTTGAAAATAACAATAAATACCTATCAAACATGAAATTATCCATGAATACCAAACACACTTGAACGTACATCCATATTAAAATAACGCATATGAAATTATCAATAAATTCAAACAAGCACATGCAATTATCCAAAAAATACCAAATGCCCATGAATAATTATCCCACATAAAATTATCAACAAATACCAAACATACATGCATATCCATAAATACCAACCCAGACTATCTGATCCATATACATCCAACCCAGATTAGATTATCTATATACATCCAACCCAGATGGGAATATATATATATATAAAATTATCCATAAAAACCAGGCACACATGAAAATATCCATAAATACAAACCCAAATGAGATCATCCATATACATCCAATGCAGATGATATTGTCCATATATACCCAACCCAGATGAGATGATCCTTATAAAATAACCCATAAATACCAAACACATGTGAAATTATCAATAAATTCAAACAAGCACATGCAATTATTCAAAAACACCAAATGCCCATGAATACTTATCCTGCATAAAATTATCCACAAATACAAAACACACATAAACACATATTCATAAGTACCAACCCAGACTATCTGATCCATATACATCCAACCAAGATTAGATTATCCATATACATCCAACCCAGATGGGAATATATATATAAAATTATCCATAAATACCAGGCACACATGAAAATATCCATAAATACCAACCCAAATGAGATCTTCCCTACACATCCAAACCAGATAAGATCATCCATATACATCCAACATAGATGAGATCATCCATATACATCCAAACCAGATAAGATCATCCATATACGTCCAAACCAGATAAGATCATCCATATACATCCAAACCAGATAAGATCATCCATATACATCCAAACTAGATAAGATCATCCTTATACATGAAACACTGATGAGATCATCCATATACATCCTAATCAGATAAGATCATCCATATACATCAAACATAGATGAGATCATCCATATACATCCAGACATATTCATCCATATACAACCAATACAGATGAGATCATCCTGATACATCCAACACAGATGAGATCATCCATATACATCAAAACCTGAAAAGATCATCCATATACATCCAACTGAGATGAGATCATCCATATACATCCAAACCAGATAAAATCATCCATATTCATTCAACCCAGATGAGATTATCCATATGCATCCAACCTAGATGAGATCATCCTTATACATCCAACACAGATAAGATCATCCATATAGATCCAAACCAGATAAGACCATCCATATGCATACAAACCAGATAAAATCATCCATATTCATTCAACCCAGATGAGATTATCCATATGCATCCAACCTAGATAAGATCATCCATGTACATCCAAACCAGATAAGATCATCCATATACAGCCAAACCTGATAAGATCATCCATGTTCATCCAAACCAGATAAGACTATCTATATACACCCAACACAGATGAGATTACCGTATTCATATACATCCAACCCAGATGAGATTATTCACATACATCCATCCCAGATGAGATTTTCCATATACATCCAACCCAAATGAGATTACCCTGATACATCCCACTCTGATTAGATGATCCATATATACCCAACCAAGATGAGACGATCCATACATACCAAAACCAGATGAGATGAGATGAGATGAGATGATCCATAATATTCCATGTCTCTTAGTTTTAGTTTGCATATGAAAAATGCATACCACTCCGGCTTGAGATAAGACCACAGGTTACGGCAATGGTCGCAGCGCTCTTGCTGGAGGTCCTATCCCTAACGGGGTCCGTACCCAATGCATCCGTCGGGGTCAGTTGTGATTTGCCTTGGTTGCAAAGGATATGTATGCACACATATACATTATCCATAGTGTTTCGTCACTATGTTTCATGTATATGTCGTATGTCAAAACGGTGCGACTTAAGAGTTAGAGTTAAGACAAGCCCCACCTCTACTCACCCACCCTGAGTTGCACTGACTATTGCTTTATGTGGGTAACTTGACCTTATATTGATGCATTAGTTCTTAAATGATCTCACTGTATCATGTAAGCCAGTCACAAGTCTGGGTAAACAAGGAGTGACCACGATAGTAATTAAGAATAATAATCCATGAATATAATAAATTCTCTGATAATTATTGTACAAATCATACACACCACCCATCAATGTGTTGCATGCTGCTGCATATCACTTGGGACTAGCGACATGACACTCTTTTAGTTTAATGCAAAACACCTTGTGCTAGTGATCAGTCTCTATGTCATGAGGAGTTCTGAGTTCAAGTCTCAGAGGGAGTTAATTGGCTGGCTCTCAGGTGATTTGTTGAAGTTTTGAAAACTTTATAGTGAAGAATGTTTAAGCATATAAGACAGTAAACATCAAGATCATGTATGCTCTTCATGCTAGGAAAGTAAACAAAATATGTTAATACAGTACCCTCCAAATGTATTAGTCAAAAACTTGGTAATTTCTTCTTACAGTATATCTAAGGGAGATAATCCAATTTAAAATTTCCTTACATTTGTATTATTGAATTCCAAAATATTGACATTTAAAGAAAATAAGCAATTAGAATGATGGACAAAATATAGTATGAATATAGAATGATGAACAAAATGTAGCATGAAGATAGAAATAATGAATATAAAATACTGTATGAATATAGAAATATAGGAAAGATGAACAAAATATTGTACGAATATAAAAATGATTAACAAAATATGGCATGAATATAGAAATAAAGGTAAGATGAACAAAATATAGTATGAAAATAATTATGATGAACAAAATATAGCATGAATATAGAAATGATGCACATCATATAGCATGAATATAGAAATGATGCACATCATATAGCATGAATAAAGAAATGATGCACACATATAGCATGAATAAAGAAATGATGCACACATATAGCATGAATATAGAAATGATGCACATCATATAGCATGAATATAGAAATGATGCACATCATATAGCATGAATAAAGAAATGATGCACACATATAGCATGAATATAGAAATGATGCACATCATATAGCATGAATAAAGAAATGATGCACACATATAGCATGAATATAGAAATGATGAACCAAATAAAGCATGAATATAGAAAAAAAGGAATGATGAACAAAATAAACCATGTATTTGGAAATAATGAATAAAACATATAGCGTGACTAAAGAAATGATGAACAAAATATAGCATGAATATAGAAATGATGCACAAAATATAGCATGAATATAGAAATATAGGAATGATGAACAAAATATAGCATGCATATAGGAATGACGATCAAAATATAGCATGAATATAGTAATGATAAACAAAATATAGCATGAATATAGAAATAATGAACAAAATACATGTATACAGTATGAATACAGAAATATAGGATAGATGATCAAAATATAGTATGAATATAGAAATAATAAACAAAATAAAGCATGAAGATTGAAATAAAGGAAAGATGAACAAAATATAGTATGAAAATAATAATGATGAACAATATATAAATCAGGAATAAAGAATTAATGAACAAAATAAAGCATGAATATAGAAATAAATAACAAACTATATCATGAATATAGAAATAAAGGAAAAATGAACAAAATATAGTTTGAAAATAATTATGATTAACAAAATATAGCATGAATATAGAAATGATGCACATCATATTGCATGAATATAGAAATGATGCACATCATAAAGCATGAATATAGAAATGATGAACAAAATATAGCATGAATATAGAAATAAAGGAATGATGAACAAAATAAGCCATGTATTTGGAAATAATGAATAAAACATATAGTATGAATAAAGAAATGATGACCAAAATATAGTATGAATATAGGAATGATGAACAAAACATAGCATGAATATAGAAATGATGACAAAATGTAGCATGAATATAGAAATATAGTAATGTTGAACTAAATATGGCATGCATATAGGAATGATAAACGAAATATAGCATGAATATAGGAATGATCAACATAATACAAGTATACAGTATGAACATAGAAATATAGGATAGATGAACAAAATATAGTATGAATATAGAAATAATGAACAAAATAAAGCATGAATATAGAAATAAAGGAACGATGAACAAAATATAATATGAATATAGAAATGAATAACAATATAAAGCATGAATATAAAAATTATGAACATCATACATGCATAGCATATAAATATAAATGATGAACGAAATATGGCATGAATATTAAAATAAAGAAATGATAAACAAAATAAACCATGAATATAGAAATAATGAATATAATATACAGTATCAATATAGAAATAGTTAAATGATGAACAAAATGTAGTATGAATATAGTAAGAATGAACATTATATAGTATGAATATAGATATATAGGAAAGATGAACAAAAAAAGTATGAATATAGAAATGATGAATGCAATATAGTATGAAAATAGGAATGATGAACATAATAGAGCATGAATATAGAAATGAATAACAAAATATATCATAAATATAGAAATAAAGTTGAGATGAATAAAATATAGAATGAAAATAATTATGATGAACAAAATATAGCATTTATGTAGAAATGATGCACATCATATAGCATGAATATAGAAATGATGCACATCATATTGCATGAATATAGAAATGATGCACATCATATAGCATGAATATAGAAATGATGCACATCATATTGCATGAATATAGAAATGATGCACATCATATTGCATGAATATAGAAATGATGCACATCATATTGCATGAATATAGAAATGATGCACATCATATTGCATGAATATAGAAATGATGCACATCATATTGCATGAATATAGAAATGATGCACATCATATTGCATGTATATAGAAATGATGCACATCATATAGCATGAATATAGAAATGATGAACAAATTTTAGCATGGATAAAGAAATAAAGGAATGATGAACTAAATAAAACATGTATTTGAAAATAATGAATAAAACATATAGTATGAATAAAGAAATGATGATCAAAATATAGTATGAATATGGGAATGATGAACAAAATATAGCATGAATATAGAAATATAGGAATGATGAACAAAATATAGCATGAATATAGTAATGATAAACAAAATATAGCATAAATATAGAAATATAGGAGTGATGAACAAAATATAGTATGAATATAGAAATGATGAACAAAATATAGCATGAATATAGAAAGGATGAACAAAATATAGCATGAATATAGAAATATAGGAATGATGAGCTAAATATAGCATGAATATAGAAATGATGAACAAAATATAGCATAAATATAGAAATATATGAATGATGAACAAACTATAGTATGAATATAGAAAACAGAAAGATAAATGAAATACATAGCATGAATTAAAAAAAATACAGAAATATAGGAATGATGAATAAAAATGAAGCATGAATATAGAAATAATGAACATAAAATACTGTATGATTATAGAAATGTAGGAAGATGAACAAAATATAGTATGAATATATAAATGATAAATAAGAGCAATAAAGCATGAGAATGGTAATAATGAACAAAATGTAGCTTGAATAAAGAGATAAAAGAAAGATGAACAAAATTGAGAATGAATATAGAAATGATGAACAAAATATAGCATGAATATAGAAATGATGAACAAAAATATAGCATGAATAAAAAAATATAGGAATGATGAACAAAATATAGCATGAATATAGAAATGATAACGAAAAATAGCATGAATATAGAAATAATGAACATAATATACAGTATGAAAATAGAAATATAGGAAAGTTGAACCAAATAAAGTTTGAATATGTAGTAATAATGAACATATTTTAGTATGAATATAGAAATATAGGAATGATGAACAAAATTTAGTGTGAATATACAAATGATAAACAAAATATAGCATGAATATATGAATGATGAACAAAATATAGCATGAATCTAGAAATGATGGACAATATATAGTATATATGTAGAAATATAGGAATGATGAACAAACTATAGGAATATGTAGAAATATAGGAATGATGGCCAAAATATAGCATGAATATAGAATTAACTGAAATATGGGAAAGATGAACAAAATAAAGCATGTATGTAGAAATAATGGAAATAATATGCAGTATGAATATGGAAATATAGGAAAGATGAACAAAATTGTGTATGAATATGTAAATGGTGAACAGTAGGGCTCTATACCGGTATACGATATATATCGAATACCGGTATTGTAGGTTCGATAAATATACCGGATCGAACGTTTCCGTATCGAACAAAATATCGATCAATGACGAACATACAAATAAAATTAATGGCTTGCAAATCAGTTGATATTTTTTATCACCAAATCAACATTCTACTGATTCTAACTCGGTATGTAATAATATATGATCGAATAATATCATAAAATGACATTCCTTTAAACAAACATCGCACACCGGATACGTTATGTCTGTCAATTTTCAATTACTAGTAAAGGGAAGTAACTGTTGTGGTTAGACTGTCCATTATATGTACTTTCGCTTTCAATTAGTCCGGGAACCAACGATCAGTACTTAAAATACAGATCAATTATGGGAGCCAGAAATCTCTTGGATTTGTTCAGGTAGATCCGCAGTGTAAAGTGAACTTGATTGGTCATATTAATAGCTGAAGTATGCCACCATCGAAAAATAAAGTTTGGGGTTATTAAATTGCAAAAAGAATGAACGGACCAGAATGTCCAATATGCTGCAAAAATGTTGTAAGCAAAGGAGGCAATACAACAAACTTGGCCGTGCATGTCACCCTGTCAGCAGAAAGATCATGTCTAGACACAGACTCATTCATTTTCATACCCAAAGGCTATCAAGATTCTCGAGTTAGATCGTGATGATAACCTTTGGGTACGAGAATGAGACTCACTGAGTACAATGATATTTCTTTAAAAATGCAAACATCAAAGACTTGAACATTTAAAATATCAATAAGACAGTGCATTTAGTGGTGTGGTGTTACAATAATCAAAATAAATGAATAAAACATCACTGTTCTTCAGTTTTATAGAAATTCTATTTATCATTAAAATATCATATGATATATAGAATACCGATCATTTTGTATCGATACGAATATCGTATCGATCATTCTGACCGATATAGAGCCCTAGTGAACAGGGTAAAGCATGAATAAAGAAATAATGAACACAATATAGCATGAATATAGAATTAAGAAGGTATGATGAACAAAATATAGTATAAATATAGAAATGATGAACAAATATATCATAAATGTAGAAATTATGAACATCATATCGCATGAATATAGAAATGATAAACAAAATGTAGCATGAATATAGAAATAAAGGAATTATGAACAAAATAAAGCATGAATATATAGAAATAAGGAACATAATATTCAGAATGAATATAGAAATATAGGAATTAAAGTTGAATGAAATAAAGTATGAATATGTAGTAATAATGAACATAAGTTAGTATGAATGTAGAAATATAGGAAAGATAAACAAATTATAGTATGAATATAAAAATGATGAACAAAATGTATAATGAATATAGAAATAATGAACATCTTATGGCATGAATATAGAAATAATGAACGAAATATGGCATGAATATATAAATATAGGAAAGATGAACAAAATACAGTATGAATATAGAAAAAAGAAAGATAAATGAAATATATATCATGGATATTAAAAATATACAAAAATATAGGAATGATGAACACAATGAAGCATGAATATAGAAATAATGAACATAAAATACTGTATGAATATAGAAATGTAGGAAGATAAACAAAATATAGTATGAATGTTTAAATGATAAATAAGATAAAGCACAAGTATAGAAATCATGAAGAAAATATAGCTTGAATATAGAGATAAAAAAGGAACAAAATTTAGTACATGTATGAATAAAGAAATAATGAACAAAATATAGCATGAATATAGAAATGATAAAAGAAAAATAGCATGAATAATGAAATTAAGGAATGATGAACAAAATAAGGCATGAATATAAATATAATGAACATAATATACAGTATGAATAAAGCATGAATATGGAAATAATGAACATAATACTTGTATGCAGTATGAATATAGAAAAATAGGAAAGATGAACAAAATATACTATGAATATAGAAATAATGCAAAAAATATAGTATGAATATAGAAAAATAGGAAAGATGAACATATAATAGTATGAATATAAAAGTGATGAACAAAATATAGCATGAATTTAGCATGAACAAAATATAGAATGAATATAGAAATATAGGAATGATGAACAAAATATAGCATAATTATAGAAATATAGGAATGATGAACAAAATATAGCTTGAATATAGGAATGATGAACAAAATATAGCATGAATATAGAAATATAGGAAAAATGAACAAAATATAGCATGAATATTGAAATATTAAAATGATAATTAAAATATAGTATGAAGAAAGACATGATGAACAAAATATGGCATGAATTTAGAAGTGATGAACAAAATATAGCATGAATACAGGTACAATGAACAAAAATTAAGTACGAACATAGAAATATAGGAATAATGAAAATTTAAAGTATGAACATAGGAAGAGCAAAAATAGTATGAATATTGGCATAATGTACAAAATTGAGTATAAATATAGAAATATAGGAATGATGAACAAAATATAACATGTATAAAGGTACAATGAACTAAATATTGTATGAATATAGGACTGTATATAAGAAAGATAAAAAATAAAGTATGAATATAGAAATGAATAGCAAAAATAGTATGAATATAGGCATGATGTACATAATAAAGTATAAATATAAGATATAGAAATGAAAATAGAAATGATGAACAAAACATAGCATGAATATGGACATGATGAACAAATTAACATGAATATATAGAAATATATTGAAATAATGAACTAAATATAGCAGGAATATAGAAATATAGGAATGATGAACAAAATATAGCATGAATCGAGAAATGATAATCAAAATATAGCATGAATATAGGTACAATGAATGAAATATAGTATGAATATAGAAATGTAGGAAAGATAAAAAAATAAAGTATGAATATAGGAATGAAGAGCAAAAATTTTATGAATACACATGTATAGGCATGATGTACAAACTATAGTATTAATATAGAAATTTATGACGTCACACTTACGAAATATTTCTTTGTTTTCGATGTGTTTTGTATGACATGTAGTATGTAAGTATATTGTTTGCGAGTATTTTTTGTATGTGGAATTACAGATAGTTAATATAGCATTTGTTATACTTATTGTTTTAAATAAACATTGTACATATTAGATCTATGTTGCTGATGTCATTGTGACGTATATTTAAGAAAATACTCGTTTGAAAATACACATGTGATACAGTTAATTCATAATCGCTGATGTGTTCCTCATGTCGTTTATTCCAGGGTGCTTGTTTATTAATACCACTGAGTACTTCAATTGGTGAAGTCAGTACTTTGATTATATTAAGTCAGAGTAACTCCCCTTTATTACTCGCTGAATGAAATGCTTCATTTATTTATTTATTTATTGACATTTAAGATCATTAGCACATTATAACACAGTATCACAGAAATATTCAATAAAATCACAGATAAAAGTTAAACATCAGTATAATTATATGATGATAAGACATGATGAACAAAAAACTATTGACTAGCATATTATGACTTAAAACAGTGTACAACCATAGCTCGACGTACTTTTAATAATATATTTGAATAGACATGTGTTGTAATCAAGTACTAAGAACCTGAGGATAACCCATTAAGCTGAAAACTTATTTCCAATGGGGTCCATTTAAGGGAATAACAAATTGTTTTTCAAAAAAATAGAAAAAATAACAATTATTAAGGAAAAGACTTTGTTCAAAAACAGGATTATTAAAAGTATGATACAAGCACATATTATCACAGACGAATGTGTCTAATAAAACAGATCAATAACATATATCTAACAAGTAAAAAATTGCTGCGAAATGCAGCAAAGTGATTGTCTCGGCAAACAGAAATTATTATGTATAATCTAATAGTAACTCAAAAGCATTATATTGAATTGTCATGTTAATGTTTTTCAGTAATAAAAAGGTAACTTGTTATAAAACGTTTTCCTGTTCAAATGTAACATTCTCGTTCCAAGAGCCTAGTAAGATTCTCGATACTAGTTAGATCGAGAATCTTGACATTCTTGGAGTACGCGAATAGTCTGGATCTAGACACCATCTTTATGCCGACAGGATGTTTGGTTCTAGTTGGATTTATTTCCAGTAATTCATATTTGCATGACGCTTAAAAAGATCGGCAAAAGGGAAAACATAGTCTTCAGAACAGAAGCTATTTACACGACTTATCGCTTCTGTTTAGTCAAGTGCTCCTTACTTTGCGGATCTGTTCTTACCAATCCGTGTAACCAATCATCTAACTAATGCATAACTGTCCAACATCTTTGAATTTCGACATTTTGATATTACAGGCGTGAACATTTGTTGCATTTATTTTTTAATCATGAGACAGTCATGCAATCTAAACGTATGCGTCTCTGCCTTAAAATAGAAATATCAGTTTGCGCATAGTATTTAAGCAGAGGTAGAAAGTCAACGAGTGAATCTTTCGAACCGGTGTATTGGAGAGAAGTCATTACTTTACTTGTTACGGAAGAATTTTGTTGCCGGATACACGAAAGGATTTAACATGTATTTTAATTCCGAAAAGATGCACTTAAATACAAAAGGCAAACTATTTCGAATAGAAATCATTTTTCTTAATAATGAATTTACTCGGACTCGAGAAATCATAATCCATTCGACAAATTAAAAACTGGCGAGCTTTTCACCTAGGTGTAAATGTCCGTCATTTTAACTCTCTTAAAATTACTTGGTCCGCTGCAGTGATACGTCTGGTCAATAGTTCGTCAATATAGTACCAAACTCTTCATAATTGAAAAAAATAATCTTACATTTGCTCGATCTATAACCAGAAGCAAGTTCAATTACACAAAACGTTACAGTACGTTACATAACGATGCATTCGGAACTCCTCGGCCGTACCTTTGTTTACTTTTACACCGGACTTTTCAAAATAGCGCCCAAATATGTCCGAGATTATTCGCAGCAAATGGACGAGGAGTTCCGAATGTATCGTTACAGATCGAACGTTCTATAACGTTCGCAGTTACTGAACTCAACCCTGGTCCGTAACTCTTACGCTCTTAAAATTAACTGGTCCGCTGCCCTTAATCATTGTTAGAAAAGATCGCTTATAGAACTCAGTAAAAGTAAGAATTAAAAGTCAATGTTACGCGATAACGCTTCTTTATTTATACAGTCGGCTAAAAAGAAAAAAAGTATATAATTAAAATATTATATTTGAATCATATCAAATTAGTTTTCAAATGATAAAGGCTCTAACAGTTGAAATATGTAATATTTACAACAATATGTGATAAAGCATTCGACGATTCTTTTAATAGTTAAAGTCTGCAAACTAATTTCTTAGAATATAATTTCGATAATGGTATCTTATCTTTTCAAATTAAATTTTGGCAAATATCATTTATATACATGCATGTACTATACACACATTATGATACGCATATTTGTTAAACTGTATCCGTACACTAAACGGGTCTGCTGGTTCGGTTGGTCTGCGATTTATACCTACCCTTTTTCGTGTGATTCGAAAGGATTTGCGGAAATGTGTTGATATAAAACGCTGATTTTTCGCGTGTTGCATTGTTGCAAGAAAAATTGTTTATATGGTTTCCCCCAAAAATGCTTTTTCTATTTACCTTTAACGGAAATGGGCTGTACTATGACTGCATTAAAAACAATAAATTTGTCGGCAGTGGAAATCGAAAGGATTTATATCACGTGACTTTTGCCCATTGCTATCAAAATCTACCCACCACAATATCACGGCGTTGAGACGCCGTGAAATGACAACGCTTTTACCTATATAGCATTTCTTCGTTAAACAATTGAATGAGATGATTGTAACATAATATAACATAGTCCATATAGTTTCTACCAAGTTTATTTGTTCTACTAAACATATATGTTACAGCACCCAACACCCAGCCAGGTATTCCCACTCAGTGTTACTCACAGCTGAGTGTCTAGGAACAACCTTCCTCTCTGGCTGGTAAGCTTAAACTCCCCAACTATCCAATTTGATAGTTGTAATACTGACCCGTCTCAACTTGACCATTGATAACGGATAAGGATGGACTGCGTTGTTTGGTTAGTGATATAGTATTATCACACCACTCATTTTCTTCAACATTTTTTTTGAATTTCCTGGCTAAGTGTTGTGGCACTTAAAACATTACAAAACCAATACATGATATCAGATACATAATTATAAAGCATGTTATATCTAAAACATTCATCTTTTGAACTTTGGACAATAAATACTTCAAATTGCAAATTAGATAGTTAATTTGGTTATGTACAGCATTAAAGTGTCAGTGATTCTTTGAATGAAACAATCATTAAACTATATTATACTACATATATGTACGGTAAATGTCTGTACACATGATATATAAAGTCCAATTACTAATTTTTGCTATGTTTGAACTCCTATATACATGTAATGTCTCAAAATTACACATTGTGGTTTGAAACAAAATAATCGTTAAAACTTCCAATCCTAATGTTAAACTAAAATGTCTATAACTTATTTGAATGTAAACAGTTAAAATTTTGATGTAACACACAATTTTTTTAAAACTTGTTTAAAAAGTAATAAAGATGTATTCTTTAACTTGGCTCACGCCGAATTTCGGTGACTGACAGCGTTCGGAAACCCTTTTTTGTGATAATCTGCAGGTGAAGTCCATCTGACATTTCATCATTGAAAACTGTTTTCTGTGACATATGTACATTGTTCACCATAACTCATATGTGCGGTTAGTTCCATTTTACTTAAATTCAATTATTGTTCAGTTGTTCATTTGTGAGGTATGGATGTATTCTAATTTGTAAATGTTCAATCTATATTTGAAACAATCACTTGGCAATAAAAGCAGTTCAGCTCAACATAATAGCGACATTTCTTTGTGATTATTCATCAGTTCATCTGTCATCATTTAGGCTTTGTTGATTCCTTATTAGGGGTGTAACAATACGGTAAAAAACGTATTGCAATATATTGCAATACACGAAACACGTATTGCAATATATTGCAATATATTGCAATACATAATGTTCTTTGCTCATACATGCATATCATACATTAATGCATGTGTATCGTCTCTATTTTATCAACATTGCACATAGATATTTGTATTTTCAAATGATCTACACGTATTACGCACATGTTTGAATAAGTTAGAAAAAAAATTGTTTTGATTGGACTTTCAAAGATAATGATTCTCTCACTTTACGAAAAATATTTCATGTTTCCGAACACATTTATCATTAATACAGACATTTAAATTTCAGACTCTGATAAAACAATCAGTATGGTACATAGAAACTAGAAAAACCGGTTCAGAGAAAAACGAACCGGTTAAAAACCGCCAGAAGTCGTATTGCAATATTAACCGGTATATCGGTTAACCGTTACACCCCTATTCCTTATGTCATGCCTCATCTGGACCACTAGAGTATAAACTGTCATTTTCATGGAAAGGGCAGTGGAGTTTGTTAACACTGTTCATCAAACCCATACATACATTGCATAATCGACTGGCAATCAATTAATTTAAATTATACTTCAACAATGCGCTACATTCTAACATTTTACTGAACAAAGTAAATATTTACAACAATATAAAATCATTAAACCCAAGTATTCAATAATAATAACAATGCAATAGATAAAAGTAAATAAAATGTGATAAGACTATCTAAGTATGTTTGCACTTGCACGACTGCACTAACAAGATCAATTAAATTACTAATAATTCTTATCTATGACCAATGGTCAACAATGAAAACTTTACTAAAACTGATCGCTAAACGCGCATCAACTTGTTCTCAACAATTGACAAATAAATGTCACAAGACTTAAGGACTATGTAAAAGTTGAAATTACAGAAAGGTACCTTTAAGTACCGACCCCCAAAAAGTTGGTTAGGGTAAATGCAGCGCTAAAAATATAATAATGTTTAATTATCCTGAAATCTTTTGGGCCAGGCAATATTATCGTAGGTACTTCACATCACCTGTGAATACAGAAATAAATACGTTATTTTCTGTGCAAGTTTCCATTTATTCTAGCGAACAATTTCAGAATACATATGCAGATATTGAATGCACTAATATTACTCTAGATGCACTGAGGCTTACATTTTCTATATCTGTGACTGAATTTACATATATGAACAAACAAACAAGTGGGCTCTGTAATCAAAATTTGGGCGTCCATTTTGTGTGTATTAAAAACTTATTCATTACACATCTTTGCGGAAGTCAGGGGCTAATCACAAAAACGTGTGTACATACGCGAACTGAGCTTTTATCTAAAGATTGCCAGATTTCGATGAAATGTCTTAAGAATGGTTTATTTTTTATGAAGTTATAACTATATATGTCTGTAGATTTGATTATTTATTGTTTTAAGGTATTTATTTGACGCCACGTGGGAACTTTTTTGTGCCTAATTACTTTATTTTGACATCCGTCTTATATTGGTCGATGTTTTGTTAGCAGATGACCATTTATTGTGTCATACCACCTTTGTTTAAATTGGCTGTGTTTTGAAAAATCAAGAGTATGATGGCTCGGTATAGCCCTCGTGCATTTTCTTCGAGAGCTTCTAATCTCCGTTTGTGAAATTGTTCGTTGAAGTGTGTGGAACATATTGTATTCTTTAAATGTTTTGTGGCTTATAATGTATTGTTGACAACAAATCATGTGACCAAAATTTTAGGGCTCCACAACTTGTCGTTGACTTAAGTCAGATCGTATTGTACGTAGCAAAGATTTTAAGTTTCGAGTGCGTCTTTGAAATTCTCTCATCGTAAAACGTAAGTTCAACGTAAGTAAGTAATTTCGGAAATATCGCTATCTTACGTAAGATTCTTATGAAATAGTCCCAGTTCTTTGTCAGCCCTGCGTTCAGTTAGCATTTAACGTTAGTCAATCACCGTTTCTGTTATGAACGGTTAATTGAACGATCCGTTGAAAAGCGAACGTTTAAAGATAGCGGACAAGAGAATCTTTACTTCAATTTATTAGAAGAATTCGGAGAGGAGAAATTGTTTTCTTGTTTACTTGTTTTTTGTAAATTTATTGATCTAAATCAACGAGAGTAACACTGCCGACTTCGTTGTAATGGCAGTTACTAATTTGCACAATATACTGGAACTATTTTGTTTCAGGTTGTTTCATACTCGCGTACTATATACTTAAACCGTTAGCTGTTTGCCTGAAACGTTTTCCGCTAACAGTCCGTTCAATAATGACATTGGTGAATTATACCTATTTTAAGTGTGTACCTTTCATTACCTGTGTCCATTATTGGACACCGTACCTTTTGTTTGTACTACTTCTTTTGTGTAAAGTTGTATTTTGGACATGTTGAAACTTATTAATTTTAGTATATAGAGATATTTTATTATACTGATTTCAGACAATGTATAAATTAATTTGTATTTTTAACTCTTAGTGCATCTGTACGGGAATGTACACAATCTGATTGGAAGATTTTATTTTAACTGTTTTCACTGTACTTCATGCAAACTTGCACAAAAGTTTACATGTTTAAACTCACTTTTTTCATAAAAAATAAATATTACTAAACCTCTTTTTTGATATTTTTCTATTAAACTTACTTATTTATTTCATTAGGATTAAAATGAAAACTGAAATTTATTTGTAAATTTCAATTATTGCAACCACACCTATTTTAAAGTCATGAAGGTCATTCGTAAATAACATAGTCCTTAATTGAGAAATGACAGTGGTCCAGATGAGGCATGACATAAGGAATCAACAAAGCCTAAATGATGACAGATGAACTGATGAATAATCACAAAGAAATGTCGCTATTATGACTTATGTAGATCTACCAACTTATGATTGGTGTAGATCTACCAACTTATGATTGATGTAGATCTAGACCAACTTATGATTGATGTAGATCTACCAACTTATGATTGATGTAGATCTAGACCAACTTATGATTGATGTAGATCTACCAACTTATGATTGATGTAGATCTACCAACTTATGATTGATGTAGATCTACCAACTTATGATTGGTGTAGATCTACCAACTTATGATTGATGTAGATCTAACAACTTATGATTGATGTAGATCTACCAACTTATGATTGATGTAGATCTAGACCAACTTATGATTGATGTAGATCTAGACCAACTTATGATTGATGTAGATCTAGACCAGCTTATGATTGATGTAGATCTACCAACTTATGATTGATGTAGATCTACCAACTTATGATTGATGTAGATCTACCAACTTATGATTGATGTAGATCTACCAACTTATGATTGATGTAGATCTAGACCAGCTTATGATTGATGTAGATCTACCAACTTATGATTGATGTAGATCTACCAACTTATGATTGATGTAGATCTACCAACTTATGATTGATGTAGATCTACCAACTTATTATTGATGTAGATCTACCAGCTTTTGATTGTTGTAGATCTACCAGCTTATGATTGATGTAGATCTAGACCAACTTATGATTGATGTAGATCTACCAACTTATGATTGATGTAGATCTACCAACTTATGATTGATGTAGATCTACCAACTTATGATTGATGTAGATCTACCAGCTTATGATTGGTGTAGATCTACCAACTTATGATTGATATAGATCTACCAACTTATGATTGATGTAGATCTACCAACTTATGATTGATGTAGATCTACCAGCTTATGAATGTTGTAGATCTACCAGCTTATGATTGGTGTAGATCTACCAACTTGTGGTATAAAGCCAAACACAAGGTAGCCAGCACAGTCCTGACTCACCAAGGACATATTATATGATGTGTTATGAAAAAGTTACAGGGAGAGAATTATATATTTTTTTATTTTTCAATATTTCTGATGATTTCTTCACAAGGATACAGTGAAAAATGGGAATATTAAAATCTACATAAATGTGTTGTGATATAGGAGAAAAAGTGCCTAATGCAGGGATTGAACCCAAAATGTCCTGATTTCAAGTCAAACACACTCTCAACTGTCTAATTAATTGGTCAGATGAATGAAACATATGCAAAATTCGAACATATATATACAGCCCTTCTACATACCCCCTTCTTTTTACATGATTTTAAGTGCCGCCCGGCTAGCTCATTTGATAGCACGCAAGTCTACTGATCGAGAGGCCGTTGGTTCGATTCCAGGGCGGGGCATACTTTCGTGGAACTTGGTCATGAAATTACCTGCTCACTCCTACCAATGATTTTTAATTATGTAAGGCAGTTGTCAGTCACTGACGAAATCATGCACTTAGTAGTTGGTTAACAGCTAAATCCAGAGATTTAGCCTTTCCAGGAGGAGTGAGTAGGTTGACTGACCGCCGTTATATGACCTATACAATGTGTTGCTACGGCGTTACCAACTTATGATTGATGTAGATCTACCAACTTATGATTGATGTAGATCTACCAGCTTATGATCGGTGTAGATCTAGACCAACTTATGATCGGTGTAGATCTAGACCAACTTATGATTGATGTAGATCTACCAACTTATGATTGATGTAGATCTAGACCAGCTTATGATTGATGTAGATCTACCAACTTATGATTGATGTAGATCTACCAACTTATGATTGATGTAGATCTACCAACTTATGATTGATGTAGATCTACCAACTTATTATTGATGTAGATCTACCAGCTTTTGATTGTTGTAGATCTACCAGCTTATGATTGATGTAGATCTAGACCAACTTATGATTGATGTAGATCTACCAACTTATGATTGATGTAGATCTACCAACTTATGATTGATGTAGATCTACCAACTTATGATTGATGTAGATCTACCAGCTTATGATTGGTGTAGATCTACCAACTTATGATTGATATAGATCTACCAACTTATGATTGATGTAGATCTACCAACTTATGATTGATGTAGATCTACCAGCTTATGAATGTTGTAGATCTACCAGCTTATGATTGGTGTAGATCTACCAACTTGTGGTATAAAGCCAAACACAAGGTAGCCAGCACAGTCCTGACTCACCAAGGACATATTATATGATGTGTTATGAAAAAGTTACAGGGAGAGAATTATATATTTTTTTATTTTTCAATATTTCTGATGATTTCTTCACAAGGATACAGTGAAAAATGGGAATATTAAAATCTACATAAATGTGTTGTGATATAGGAGAAAAAGTGCCTAATGCAGGGATTGAACCCAAAATGTCCTGATTTCAAGTCAAACACACTCTCAACTGTCTAATTAATTGGTCAGATGAATGAAACATATGCAAAATTCGAACATATATATACAGCCCTTCTACATACCCCCTTCTTTTTACATGATTTTAAGTGCCGCCCGGCTAGCTCATTTGATAGCACGCAAGTCTACTGATCGAGAGGCCGTTGGTTCGATTCCAGGGCGGGGCATACTTTCGTGGAACTTGGTCATGAAATTACCTGCTCACTCCTACCAATGATTTTTAATTATGTAAGGCAGTTGTCAGTCACTGACGAAATCATGCACTTAGTAGTTGGTTAACAGCTAAATCCAGAGATTTAGCCTTTCCAGGAGGAGTGAGTAGGTTGTCTGACCGCCGTTATATGACCTATACAATGTGTTGCTACGGCGTTACCAACTTATGATTGATGTAGATCTACCAACTTATGATTGATGTAGATCTACCAACTTATGATTGATGTAGATCTACCAACTTATGATTGATGTAGATCTAGATCAACTTATGATTGATGTAGATCTAGACCAACTTATGATTGATGTAGATCTACCAACTTATGATTGATGTAGATCTAGATCAACTTATGATTGATGTAGATCTAGTCCAACTTATGATTGATGTAGATCTACCAACTTATGATTGATGTAGATCTAGACCAACTTATGATTGATGTAGATCTAGTTCAACTTATGATTGATGTAGATCTAGACCAACTTATGGTTGAAGTAGATCTAGATCAACTTATGATTAATGTAGATCTAGACCAACTTATGATTGATGTAGATCTAGACCAGCTTATGATTGATGTAGATCTAGATCAACTTATGATTGATGTAGATCTAGACCAACTTATGATTGATGTAGATCTACCAACTTATGATTGATGTAGATCTAGACCAACTTATGATTGATGTAGATCTAGTCCAACTTATGATTGATGTAGATCTAGACCAACTTATGGTTGAAGTAGAACTAGATCAACTTATGATTGATGTAGATCTAGATCAACTTATGATTGATGTAGATCTACCAACTTATGATTGATGTAGATCTACCAACTTATGATTAATGTAGATCTAGACCAACTTATGATTGATGTAGATCTACCAACTTATGATTGATGTAGATCTAGACCAACTTATGGTTTAAGTAGATCTACCAACTTATGATTGATGTAGATCTAGACCAACTTATGATTGATGTAGATCTAGTCCAACTTATGATTGATGTAGATCTAGACCAACTTATGGTTGAAGTAGAACTAGATCAACTTATGATTGATGTAGATCTAGATCAACTTATGATTGATGTAGATCTACCAACTTATGATTGATGTAGATCTACCAACTTATGATTAATGTAGATCTAGACCAACTTATGATTGGTGTAGATCTACCAACTTATGATTGATGTAGATCTAGACCAACTTATGGTTTAAGTAGATCTACCAACTTATGATTGATGTAGATCTACCAACTTATGATTGATGTAGATCTACCAACTTATGATTAATGTAGATCTAGACCAACTTATGATTGATGTAGATCTTCCAACTTATGATTGATGTAGATCTAGATCAACTTATGATTGATGTAGATCTAGACCAACTTATGGTTGAAGTAGATCTACCAACTTATGATTGATGTAGATCTAGATCAACTTATGATTGATGTAGATCTAGACCAACTTATG
Organism: Mactra quadrangularis; assembly: GCA_025267735.1. Taxonomy (NCBI): domain Eukaryota; kingdom Metazoa; phylum Mollusca; class Bivalvia; order Venerida; family Mactridae; genus Mactra; species Mactra quadrangularis. The sequence goes on along the minus strand of CM046305.1, from coordinate 36,191,255 downwards.
GTTGAAGTAGATCTACCAACTTATGATTGATGTAGATCTACCAACTTATGATTGATGTAGATCTACCAACTTATGATCGGTGTAGATCTATACCAACTTATGGTTGATGTAGATCTACCAACTTATGATTGATGTAGATCTACCAACTTATGATTGATGTAGATCTACCAGCTTTTGATTGTTGTAGATCTACCAACTTATGATTGATGTAGATCTACCAACTTATGATTGATGTAGATCTACCAACTTATGATTGATGTAGATCTACCAGCTTTTGATTGTTGTAGATCTACCAGCTTATGATTGATGTAGATCTACACCAACCAAGCATTTCTCACCACAATATTGTCAATGTCCATTACTTCAATATATATACTATTTTTTAGCTTTTTAGTGAAGCCAACTCTTACAACTTAGATTAATCACTTTCCTGTCCTCTTCCTGGTCCACAAGTCTTGAGTTAGTAGGATTAAGTATCTTGCTCATGGAAACTACAGGGTAGGTTTTGGATAGGATTCCAACCAACTAAGAGCTGGCTATCCAATTTAATTACCCATTTAACATAGTAAATATGTAGCCACCCCTGTTTCTATCTCAACTTTTATTCGTGGACCCTATATACATTTATGTTTACATAGGGTCCTTGTTAAATTGTACCCAAATATGTGCTTATGAAATGGATACATCATGTATCAGAGCTGTACACAACAATCATGTTTATTGTCCATTTCTTTGTATTGTTTTATTCTATTCAACTGTTAGTGGTGCATACATTAACTAGACAGACTTAAATACACCATATTTGTCTGATAATTCAAAAATTAAGAACATCTGTTTTTTTAACAATTGTGAGTACAGAAATACTGTAGTGGTATTTTAATCAGCTGGGTTAATGCCTGAGCTACTGACAGTTGAATGAAATTATACAATACTGCAAGTTTACCCCATAAATTTCAATTCTCAAAAAAATATTCCTTCTTCTGTTCTACTGAAGGGAAATGTAGTTTGAGTGTCAACTAGTCTGATTTTCATGAGACAGAAGACTTGGATTGGAACCAAAACAAAGCATAATTAAGAAATGAATAATTTATTACACAGTTTTCATATAAACATAACATAAACACAATCTATGTACAATATACAAAAAGAATCTGTTCATATTCTCATAACATGGTCACTTATACAATGGAAGTATCAAATCTCAAGTCCACAGGATTCGGAACAAGCTACATGTACACAAAATAAATCAATCTCTTTCTTTTAATTTGACTTTCCATTTATTTTTGTCTATACAGGGGTGTGGAATTCCAACTTTGTAAAACTTGTCCACGGGCAAGTGATGTTATATAAAAGCATCAATTTGTCCAGAATAAAAAAAACACTTGCCCAGAAATTCAATACTTAAAAAGAAATAATGAAAACTATGATATAAAATGCATACTATAAGTATACAGTTATTCCATATGTGATTTGGAAACAGTCAAACTGTTGGCCTGAAGTTGAGGAGCTAGTGTTTTTAACTGTTTCTTGAGGCCATAGGCCAACAGCAACAGTTAAAACACTATCCGCAATACCGGGGGAAAATTGTTTGAATGTTCCAGTCACATATGAAATACCTGATTTATTACCTGATCAATTACTGTTTAAACAGTACATTGTACTAGTGGAAGAAAAAACACCAAGAAAATAGTTTTGCAAATATACTCGTAAGTATTAATTATTTAACTTTTTCAATATGAACTACATTTAGTTGTTGACATGTTTAAGTCTGGCTTATAATCAAGATCGATTGACGATTGATGCTTTCGAAAGCAGCTACCTCTCTTATGTCAGTACAGTAACAGTTAAAGTATTACAGCGTGACATCAGAGCATGTGCAGGAAAAAGTCATAACTATTGCCCAGAAACAGCTCGCAAACGTGGAAAACAGTCAATAATATCAAATTATATTTATATAAGGAATCAGGTAATAATAAATAAATTATTGACAAGAAATTGTTTACGGTTGAACATGAATGAAGCATTGAAACATCTACATAACAGAGTACCGCTTTTTATTTTATTTACAGTAAAAAACTATTTCTTGTCCACAGACAAATGGGATAGATATATTGACTTGTCTGTAGATGTAAATGTATTCATGAGTCAGACAAGTCCAGTATAGTAATTCTCCACCCCTGAAATTAACAAAGCTTTTCTCTCACATTTACTTTTCATTATTTATTATAAATAAAACATGCTACACATAAATCTGATTATAAAAAACTTTGAAACATTCTGTCTTTAATATATAGCTTACAGGCTTGATGTCAAAACACAAATGCACAATCTAAGGTCTTACTAAATCAATTTTATGTTTAGCCTTCATATAATCAGTTTTTTCCAAAATGTCATTTATCCACAAACTTTATGAGGGTGATGTATGTAAGATGTAATGTGTCCTGGAGATCAAAGGTTAACTGAAATCAGTATCTGACCATGTACTCTCCACATCACTGCCACCAAAATCAGGCTGAAACAAAACATCACAGAATATTGAAAAAAATGTTTATCATAATTGCAAACTTTATGACTATAACAAGGCTAAGGGTAAAATTTCCTGCTTTAGATGCTGATGAGACGTAAGTGAAATTTAAAACAACATGGAGCTGTTTATCCACAGATTAAGTTTTAACATCACAACTATGTCCATCTTAATTCATAATAACACATTTAAAAAAAAATCAATTTAGGATCTTTGAAAACTTGACTTCTTACAATTTATATTAATCACTGTTGAGTTCCATTTCTAACACTACAGCAAGTAGCAGCAATTTTCTAGTTCATGAAGACTTAGGAATACATCTTTGAATAACCATTGCCATGGCAACACTTAAGCATCTTTACCCAAAACAAGTCTATTTGAATGTGTGAAATTTTTTTATTACATAATTTAGTATATGTTTGATGTCAGATCTATTTAAAAATTGAAAATAATCAAGGAATTGCAATACTCTGAGCCCTCCAAGTCTTTGGACAATATCTTGCTTTAGGATGAACAGATTCACATTAAATCATGAATGAACAAACAAAGATTCATCTAAAGGAATTACAACATCTGCAGTTATTAACAACATATGATTTACACTATGTTACATGAATGAACTTTAATAATAGTAGAATTATTATGTAAAAGGTTCTTTTTCACTACCAGCAATAATATATACTTACATGACTTTTTATGACGTTTTGAAGCAATGTCAGATATAAGTTAATATTATTTCCTAGTATAGTAAAAGAACCTTTCCCTTATTGCATCACAAGTAATTTTATTAGCATATCAAACTTGGGTAAATTATAACTTCTATATATTTCATAGTATATAATGTATAACACACATTCCTAAGCCTATATAGAGAAAATCCAAATGACTGTTAGAATTTGAAGTACAATGTAAAAGTACTAGCAGTATGCATCTTGTATCAACATTTTTTAAGTTCAAGAACTTTTAGAAAGCACTCTAAATTGAGTATACCTATGTAGTAGAGACATGAAAAGTCCAAGAACTCCTGGAGGTCACTGTTTATAGAATAAACCCACATAGTAGAGACGTAAAAAGTCCAAGAACTTTTAGAGGGCACTGTATACAGAATATACCCAAGTATTATATAGATAGAAAACTTACCCCATTACCACTGGTATCTATATCATCAACTTCTACATCATAATTTGAATCTATAGAATCTATACCAGTGTTACCTTGTTTCTCTATTCTTTCTAAACCTTGTCTAGCTTGAATATTAGTTCTATCAAGTCTGTAGATAATATACACAAAATATGTAAATATATCATGTCAATATTAAGTGTAGGAGCAGTGCATGCATTAAATAATGTATATAACATACGTGATGTCAATATTAAGAGCATTCTTTTTATGTACATACTAATCTATTTTAGCTTTATTGTGAAACAAGTTCTTACAACTTAGATTAATCACTTATGAGTCTGCTTCCTGGTCCATCCAGTATTCAGCAAGTAGGATAAAGTTTCTAGGTCAAGGAGACAACAGTGTAGGTTTTGAGTAGGATTTGAACCAATACGGACCTGGCTATTCGGCCACGCCCATTCCTATATTAGGTGCAGGAGCAGTAATTCAGTGGTAAGAGATGATCGAGAGGTCCATGTTCAAACCCCATTAAGAGAACTGCTAATTTCCTTGAGCAAGAAATTTACCCACAGTTGTTTCACTCCACCCAGATGTAAGTGGGTACAGTGAAAGATCATCAGCATGCTGGATATCAATAATCAGCAGTTATCATACAAAATTGTAAAGGCCAGAGTGAAGTTTTGTTCAGTGTACACGTATTTGTATTTCAGTTCATTTCTGCATAGGTACATCTGGTACAAATCAAGTTTTTATGCTGGAAAATCCCATTAACTTGAGTTCAAAATCAAATCTATTACAAACTTACCCTAAACCTTTATGAAAATGTTCTAAAGCCTCAGCCTCATCACCAATTTGATTTAAGAAATCTGCCAGTAATGTATGTAGTCTACATGTACTTTGATTTTGTAAATATGTTCTCAACCTGAATAGAAATATATACAATTTAAGTATATAAATCTTTTATTGCATACGATAATAGTTCTTTTAAAATATATGAACTGCACTAATACACACTTTTTGGACACAAGAATTTGAATGTCACACAAAGTACATGTATAGTAGAATTTGTAACATGCTTCCAATTATGATAGCTCTTTCTTTGAATGCTTTTTATTCATATGAATTTTAGGCCATTTAAAATACTTTTAATCAGAAAGCATACATAAACCCACTGATTATAAACCCATAGCACAAAAGTATACAGTCTATATATTTGATTGCATTTCACATTGAATCACATAAAAATAGCATAAAATCACAATTAAAACAAGAAATGTAATGTGGAAACCACATTAAAGTCGGAATTTAAAAACTTTAACGCAAAAATTACAAAGGCAAATAATCCATAATAAAGGCAGGTGGAGGTGTGGTTACTGTCTAATTCTTTTCAACAGATGGGTATGTAATCATTGTATGAAGTTTCATAAAGATCTGACAATAAATGGCAGAAATATATGGTAAAGAAAAACTTTCAGGCAACTGTTAATGAAACCAGACACCCAATACATTTTTTCGTTGAAAAATCCTGCTAAAAATTCAGTGTTTTTTATTCATGAACTTTTAAAAATAGATTTTAAATGTTAAGTCCATAGGGAGAGGCTACTTACAGTTCAATACCCTTATCATACATTTTTTCTTCCATTAATACATCCGCCATTACATACACAGGATCTAAGTTTGTAGGATCTAGTTTCATTGCTTTTTCTAAATATGGCTTGGCCTGTAGAAACAAAGTAAAATGTCATCTTCTTGTACAGCAATTGCAGATAAAATCCCAAAGGATAAGTATTTTCAAATTGGAATTTTACTTTTAACTTAAGATTAAACAAACTTCTTTTAAGGTTTTCTGAATAAAAATTTACTGGTATTATGCCTATAATTAGATCTACATTGATTAAAAACTTACAAGTATTCAATGAAAAATAAAATAAAGTAAGTTTGCAATATTTCCAGATTCACAAATGAAAGCTGGACTGTGTTTTATACAATAAGAAAGTAATTAATTAGGTTAGTTCCAGTCAGTTAATGAACTCATAATTTCACATATAAAATAAATTGCTATAATGTACATACCTTTATCATTGATGTAGGACTTTTAGCAATTATGGAGCCATATAACTGGAATGATATAAACATATAATTTTTTTATCATGAATTTTTATCATACATAAAGAACTGATTTATGAATATTTTATTCTGCTGTTCAATATGTGTCTTGCATAATTCCAAATTGCTTTAAAGTTTTTGAACCTAAATCAACTAAAAACTAACAAGCATCGAAATAAATACATGTTGTTTCAATTCTAAAATCTTTGGATGCCCATTAGGAATTTTTGTTGCCATGGGCAAGTGTTATCAAACAAATACCAAATATTTTAATCAGCTGGATTAATATATGCCTCACTGACAGTTGAATAAGATTCAACAATATCAGAACATATAACCATCAAACTTTACTCAAGTACTTAAACTTCCTATGTAAACTTGAAGCACAGACAAATATTTGACAACACCTAATCAACAAAAACCATATTGAATATACATGCATAATATTACAGTTTATAGTGTAACAATTCAAGTATTTACCGTTAAAGTTCTAACATTTCCACCTATTGTTTTAATGGCACGTCCACCAAGACCAAGAGCTTCTCTTAATCTGTTGGTTGATAAGTAACAGTCTGTTAAACCTTTAAATACAAATATAATAATGAACAAAGTTTCATATAGGCATCAATGTTATAGCTTATGCAAATTGACCTGGGACAACCAGTACAGTTTAATACCATTTGCATATACCTAAGCCGAAAAAATACAATACCGGGTATACAGTGCCATTCAAAATTACCTTTACACATGTAAAAAGCTGGTTTTTATAAATACAGTACAACCCCTCTTGAACAACACCCACAGGGAGGAACTAAATTGTGTTGCTGTTTAGAGGTTGTTGCTCCGTAGAGGTTAATTTCTATTAAAAAACTTTGACTATAGGAAATATCTAAAGCTGTTGTTGTGCAGAGGATTTGTTCTGTAGAGGACCGCACTAAAGAGGTTATACAGTGCAATTAAATTTCGTTTCAAATATATTTACACATTAAGATAATTATAACAGATTGTAACCATACAAAGGAGTGTAATGGTACTTTGTACAATTATTATTGTTAAGGATAGTAATGGTAATAATGGATGACACTGTAGTTATTTGCAGAACACATGGAAACTGTCCTACATTGTTAATGATTTACATACAACATGCAATAGCGACACATTGAACTTGTCAAACTATTTTGCTTTTCAAAAATTTTTAAAGACTAAAATAATCCTCAGAATATAACTCTTAGTGAAGCCAGACATTGCCTTAAATTTTATCAAGCACTAGCCTGATTTATCATGCTATATAGAAAACGGCAATCTTATCAACTAGCCTGACTACTGTATATATAAAATAAGCAATTTTTACTAGCCCAAATCAGCTTTAACTCATCCTGAGTTTTGGCCTAGTGGGTTAAGGCAAAGACTTGAAGGTAATCTAAAGTATTGAAAATTACCAAAAAAACCAGGTGTTTCCCATTAATTTCATCATTTGGCAGTTTGTCGCCATTTTTCCATTTTAAAAGGTCCCATCACAATTCCCAAAGTAAGAAAATAACATTGTTAGACATACCTTTATATGCTTCAAATCTATGGGGAGCTAATCTCATTGCTTCTTGGAAATGCATTATAGATTCATTCTTTTTATTCATTTCATACAATCCAGTAGCTTTTAATAATAAAGCTTCAACATTGGTAGAGTCTATATTGTTTGCCTGAAAAACAACAATGGATACTGTATACTGACATACACAACAAGAGCTTTCCATGGACAACACCATCAACTACTCTGGGAGCTCATGTTTTATCATTATCAAGTTGTTTTAAGGTGTGTCAACAGCTAAGGTCAAGCGAGCATGTAGTACTTAGAATGGGAAGCTCATGGAACCTAAATCCGTATTTCCAAAGAATTAAAAGACAATTATCGCGTTTAAATTCATGATATTCATGATTGAGTTCTGCATCCTCATAAAATTGACAAAATTTAAAAAAAATGCTGTATATATGTGTGAAACTTCAAGTGAAGGGGCATAACTCTGCAAAAAACACAAACCAAAGTTACTGAACCTGTGCCCATCATGATATACATAGAAATGTATAAAATAAGTAATTTTTACAAGGCAGAATCAACCTTCACTAGTCCGGTCTTTAAACTAGTGGGATAAGGCTATGACTGCTGTAAGTAATCACAACTTTGTTAATACCTTTTGTGCAAAGTAAATAGCTCTACAGTATTTTTTGTTGAGTAAAGCATAATATCCATTAGCTACCCAGGGTTCAGCTGCTTCTTCTGTAGCCGACATCAGTTGTTGACATAAACTTGAAATAATTATATTATATTTAAGTTCAATATATAAAATAAATACAAAATATTGTCAAGTTTTTGATATAAGACCAAATTTTCATTTCACCAAGAGTGTTCAGAAATCATATTTTTAAAAGCAGCATGTTTAATGTAGTTACATTACAGATGAAATGAGAAAAGTACTCACAACCATCTGTTTAAAACACAGTATAACCTTTGCAGAGGGACCCTTGACAGAACAAATCCTCTGCACAACAACAGCTTTGATACTTCCCTTAGCTGTAATTTTAATTAAATTTTAACTCTGTAAAGCAACAACCTCAAAACAGCAACATAATTCAATTTCTTCCAGCAGGTGTTGTTTAGAGAGATTGTACTGTAATAATATATATTATAAGAGACATGACATGTAGAGGTGAAAGGTCATTGACCGAATTGTAATATACTTGTACACAAATGTACAGTAAATAAATAAGAATAAAACTTACCTATGTAATTCTGTTGTTTTCTTTTCTTTAAATAACAGGTAAGCAAAAACATCTAAATGTTTGATATGAAATGGATCAACTGCATGTGCCTGAAAAGTTGATTAAATACATTAATTATTATTAAAAAATTACATTTAGGCCACAACAAATTGATCAAATGTTCTATGGATTCGCTCGCACCTTAATTTTGACGGTTTTTTACAAAAAAAATATTTTTATTTCCTCGCTCGCTCATAAAAATTTAGTCAAACCGCTATATAAAGCAAGTGAATAAAGACTTTTTAAAAAAATTTTCCTTCGCTCGCTCGCCCCATTTTTTTTCCAAAAAAATCCGTAGAACATAATTTTTTTATGATCAACTTGTTGTGGCCTTATTTATAACTTGGTAAAGTACAGTAGTGCTGCATCTCTTCAACACTTGTAAATATTTTAACTGTGTGGCATAGTTTAAGCAATTATACACTTAACTAAATTTCTGTGAACCATTTTTTTTTATTTAGCCACAATTAACTGTGTCAATTAAATCACAGAAACATACTTGTAACAACAGTTCTTCAAGATGGAAGCAGTAAAGCAGTGTTTTGATAATCGCCTCAGCCAAGATCAGATGCAAATTTGTGTAACATTTTACTCAAAATTTCAAAGTCTGTTTTGGACTTTTTTTCTTGTTTTGTCTAATCTGGTATGGTTCAAGGTTTCAAAATGTGCATACTTTATAAATAGAACATGACTTGCTAATAAATTATTTCCACAATTAGTATCAAAATCAAAGTAAAAACTAAACTAAACATATGCTTTTTAAAACTTTATTTTCAAAGTTTTTTCCTTCAGAAACATTAATTTTTTAACTTTTAACTGAAGGAACTGGTATTTAACTACAAAATTTTACTAAAGGCAAACAAAGAACATCATTTTTAACTATTTTTTTATCCTATTTTAAACTTTTTTTCACATGAAAATTTGTATCTTACTACATATTGTTTGCAGTATCTAAAACATATAAAATCTAGTAGAAAATGATTAACCTTATGATAAACTACAAACAATTACAAATCCAATGATATACAGTTTGCCAGTATTAACTACATGATAACGAACTTGTGGTTTAACTTAAAACCATATAGAAATGAAACCAAATTTTCTACGGACAGGACATTTTGATATTAAATATAATTATCAAATATATTTCTTTACATTCTTTTGTCTTGTGTTTTCAAGTTGGGATGAAAATCAACAAATTTTAATAGTATGAACAATAAAACATCTGGTAAACACCAATAATGTGAAAAAACACAATTTCCAGGAAAAACCAATATGAACATATATGGACAGCATATACATCATAACAAAGTACCCCAAAACTGTACTGGTTGTTAAGCTTTATGTTATCTGCTATTTGAAGTGTCTGAATAATACATTTTAATATGTAACTTCCAATTATTTATCAATTTATGAAGTAAAATAGTCAAGCTGATGTAAATCTACGGACAGGACAAATTTCAAATATTGTGTTATTGAATGAAAAATATTTCCATATTTGTTACTGAATTAGTTTCCTAATCTTGCCAAACATAGGCACCATTTTAAACATCAAACTGCTGTATGAGCTCTTGTCACTGCAGAGTACTGGCCCTGGCACAAGTTTTACAAGACAAGACCTATCTTCCCAAGACATGTCCTCCTCCTGAGGCCAGTAGTAATATGTTTGTCATTTCAATGTTTTCTGTGACATGTATGCCATTTTGTACTCGTCACCATCAATCTCCAGGATTCTTGCAATGAAATCTTGCTGGACCTTCTGTCCTTTACTCTGTTTTCTGAATGTAAGCCTAGCCAAAACATAGCATCCAACTTCAATCTCCATCTCATGGATGAAAAAAATATTGAGTAGTGGTTGAATACTAGTGACTTTAATCAATTACTTGGCCGAGCAATGGTCAGGAAGATTTGCAACAGAAAATTGCCACCATCAGATCGCACAACCTCCTCAAATAGCTCGGCCTAGAAGACCTGGACCTCATCTTGAGGGAAGGGAGACTTCAATGGTATGGCCACATAGAAAGATCTAGTGTCGCAATCAAGGCAACCAGTACCATGCAGGTCACAGGGACACGCAGACCTGGAAGGCCTAAGTTGACACGGAAGCAGTTAACAGAGAGGGATCACAGAGAATAGAACCTCTCTGCGATCGACCCTCGAGAGAGAGACACCTGGAGATCAGGTATGAGAAATGCCAGGCATGCAGCAAGCCAATCTTCGTAAACAGATATCCTGTAGAGCGTTGTGGTACAGGATCTCTACTTTCTCCGTGGAAGGTCACGTCGAGATGAACTTTGTTTCGACCAATCAGTGCGTAGCTTTCATCTAGACGAAAACACTATTAATCACATTTTGATTTCATAATTTCTATTTTTAGACCAAGTTTTGCATGCTAATTATTATTATTCACAGTCTGCAATTGGTAGGCTCATTTCAAATTGCGTGACGTAGACTATGTAAACAAGTTACGTATCATAACAATTTCTTGATGAGAAAAGGTCGCCTGAACATGACCTTCGTTTGAAAAAGGCCAGATCTAAATTAGCGAGTATGCGAGAGAAAATTTTAGATCAGGTTTTAATCAGATTGGCAGCTAGCCAGCTACCTGAAAGGGGGCCCACTGACGTGGATAATGCCCCCACACCTGCTTGTTAATCAAAAGTTTGATGATGATGATTATTTATTTGAATAGATACTTAACTACTTACTTGTTGAATGAAAGGGAAACTATTTGATCAGAAATGATTTTACCTTTGCCTGCTTTCGCAGTTTATCCTTTTCATTCATTTCCTCATACTGATGCTTACGTTCTGTGAAAAACTTAAGTGAAAGTAGGAACAGGGTCGTGAAAACCTATTACACTTTTATCTGTCAAAATGTTTTTCGTTTGCCTTAGTTTTGTTTTAACATTTATTTAGGTTAAACATATAAGAGTACCTTCATTGGAATATGAACTACAATGTTATGTAAATGATTTAATATTAAATAAGTTCGCAAAATGTTCTTGATGTCTTTTAGTATTTCCATTTTTACAGCATGAATTTTGCAAATGCATCTTTCGGTAAACATTTTCATCTGAATTAATTACCAGCATCACATTGTATGTTTCTTAAGGAACATTTTGATGTATAAAACATTGCTCTTGGTGGATTTTAGTATGAAAGAGTTAGAGCATTTTTATTTTACAATTTTTAATGCAAAGGAAGACTTTACTTGAACCTTAACTACTGTCTTTTTACTGACATGTTCACTTTTCTCAGCCTTTTGAGGCTGTTTAATTTTTCTTCTGAGGTAAGGCATGACTATTTAATCATGTTCTATCTGCAGATATACAGAAAAACATTTTATATGAATGTTTGTTATTTTTTGTCCAGTCCGTAGATCATTTTTTTTAGAAATTAAAGTATTGATTAATTAAAAAAGCCGAAGTTTTATACTCTTATGAAAATGTTTTTTGTTTTTACTGAACAGTAATGAAAACAGAAATGTCCAAAAACTGTCCATTTTATTTGGTTATATGGAAAAAAAAACCCATTATATTTCAAAATCTATGATTTTTCAATGCATGAACTACTTTTGATTCAAATTATCAATTGGAATACAATCAGAACAAAGTTTTTATGGTACATTAGTATTAAAACAAATAAATGAAAGTCAGAGTTATGTTATAATATCAAATATTGAGTATATTTAGTTATTTATTACAAAAAGGGGTGATCTACGGACAAGACATCTTTCTACGGACAGGACATTTTGGTATTTTTTGGGCTATAATGTTTTTTATATCAATGTAAATTAAAAACTCCTTATATCATACTTTCAATCAGTAGATGAAGGTCTCTTCAGGGTAAAATGATTTTATTGGTACTATATCTCTATCTAAGAAAATAGGGTTATCTACGGACAGGACAGATTTTTTGGGACATTTTCCATTATTGATTTTAATCGCTGGTATGGAAATTTTATAGAATTTGTTGGTTTCATGTGTTTTTAAATTGATCAAACTGGTGTTCCACTAATTATTAGTGCAGAAACCAACAAGATTTGGGTAAAACAAAAAAATGTAGTGGCATTTGTAAATCTTTCATTACAAATAATGCAAATCGCATAATGACTGTGTGGTTTCAGTATTTATTTGATTTCTCAGGTTGTCGTGGACTGATTTTGTTCAAACAACCCGCAAAATAAAGGGTACAAAATTATGCATCCATATAGAAAATCACATTACATGTAGACACTGTCTGAAAAAAGAAATTTCTTTTTACCAAAACCCCTATTTTGAAATGTTACAGCATAACGCTAATTTTTGGTCATTTTTTTACTACTTATCAAGCTCATGCAAAATATTGATGAAAGATATCAATGTTTGGTTTTCTGGAACATGTAACCATGACATAAAGCTACCTCCTGCAAAAAGATTTAGTACAATATAATACAAAATACATCAGATACAGGTATATAACATAAGGCAATGATAAAATTTGCATCTGATCTTGGCTGAGGCGAAAGATTAGTGCAAATTGGCATACCATTAAAAAAAGGAAATTGCATGCACAGAAACCTGCAGCGCGTTCAATTACCTCGAATGTTCCGAAACGTTCTGTTACGTTAGGGTTGGACAACTCAACCCAAAGACAACTCAACCCGAGAAAACTCAATACCTCACTCTAACAGTTTGAGTTTTCCCAACTTTGAGTTGATTTATCCTTTGGTAGAGTTGTCTACGGTTTGAGTTGTCCTGTAACCGAAAGGTTTGCTAACAGTCGTTCCTGAACATGCGGCTGCCCTGCTAAAGATGATTTTATTGCAATTTTTAATTATCTTGAATTATAATTCTCATAATCTGCAGGACATTTTGTCTGATACTATTGAGAATTCATCTTCGTAACATAATTACAGACACTGAAAAATAAATTAAAATACAAAAAAAGCTAAATCTGAGAGTAAGTAGCTAAAACCAAAATTTCAACTTACCCTCTTAAAAGTCAGCAATGCCTGTGAGTAGTGACCATAGAGAAATAAAGCTCTAGCAATATTAGTAATCATATAGACATTATCTTTTAAACATAACTGATTCTCATAATGAAATGATACAACTGCATTAACAAACTCTTGTGATGTATTATGAGATTGCCCACGCATCCATTGTGTTAACCTGTAAAAGAAACAAGAGTACCATAATCAATAGACTATATCTGGAATTCAAATATTTGGGTTTTTCCCTGCTGTACAAATGAATTTTCACTGTTACAATGAAAACATGTGAACTAAGAACAAAAATATTTAATCTCTGTAATAATAATCCCTATCTTGTGCTTTTTAGCAATAATGTGTAAGTAACTTTGTTTGTACAGCCTGTGCATGGATGGAAAAACCCATAATTTGGAGTTCCAGATAAAGACAATCAAACCATCTGTTTTTAAATCAGGATTTTCAGATCCAGACATATTTCATCCTAAAGAAAAGTTCCATTATTAGGATCATCAAAATTAATGGTTTTTGTAGCGTAATGATCTTAATATAGGGACTATTCACTTTATAGTGGATTATTACTTTAGTAATTACACATGGTTGTAAAGTTGTTTACAATATATATAGTTGATAAAAAGTATAAGTAATTGAATTTACAGTCTAAGTTTCTTGCTAATGGATATTCACAGCGACGGCAAAACATCTATTACCCCTGGGCCCATATTCACAAAAAAAAATCTCAAGCTCAGACTCAAACTACTCAGTTTTAGACTCAAAAAGCGATAGTGAATATGGGCCCTGGTCATCGGGCACCGAGTATCTAACTATCAATCTCTAAAGGGAGTCAATTACTCCACATAGTGCAGCCTACATATTGGTTCAATAGAAATATACCACCCATATGATACAAGTACCCTTTTCCACTAGAGAGTAGTGAAGCAATCACATGTAAATTTCTTGTTCAAGGAAATTAGCAGTGACCTTTGTGGGTTTCAAATCTTAGACCTCTCAAAATCTAAGCTGCGCTTCTTCCCCACTATTAGCTCCCACAAATGATCCATTATAACTTACCATTCACATGATATATCACTAGGTAAACCATTCAATACTAAACTATGTACATCTATAGCTTTCAAACCAAGGGATATCAAACCATTTATAGATTCTAAAGCTAATGGACATTCTCTGAAATATATAAATAACAGGGCAATAATATAAGAAGGTAAAATCAAGATTCAAGGGGAGATAACACATGTCTGTCTAGTTGTAATAAAATAAGATGTAATGCTTGAACTATGTCATTTTGTATTACTTGAAAATTATTAGAGTAGATATGAAAGAATTTAAGGCAAAGGACCCCATTGGAATTAAGTCCTAGGACTTTATGGGCTTTACTAATATCTTCATTCATTACTGTGATATCTTAGGTCATATTCTTGTTATTATGTTATTGTTAAATATTTGTATGATTTGTAAAATTTGTAAACAGCATCACAAATAAATCTATCTATAAATCTATCTAATGGTTTTGAATCCTGTTGTAAAAGTTGGAACTCTTCCCTCCTTTCAAAAGCTAGAAAACTAGTCTACATCCTTCTTTATTACATGAAGTTAGACTAGTTTTGCACAGAGCAATGAGATGATGTGATTAAGCTGTCTATGGTAGATACTAGAGAGTGATTTATTACTCTGTGACCTACAGCTTTGTTTTGACAATTTCCAGCTAGCATGCTGAACACGGCAAAAGTACTCAACTTTTTTAGACACAGGTAAGGTTTCACACTTTTCAGAACAGGAAAACTGTTTTTAAGAGAACCAGCTGTCATAGAATGTTGATAGAAAAAATTCAAAACAAGTAAATCTGTGAGCTAATGCTCACTAGTGATACTCCCGCAAAAATCTAAATATATGCGACAAACAGGAAGTAGATGAGCAAGGAGCATGAAATCGCTTTACACCACATGGGACTATGGGACGAAGCAATATGCAAAGTATTAGGCTGCTGCATGTTATAGTTGCAGAGAAAACTGCGATGGAAATTTTGTAACGGACGGACGCACAGACAAGGGTAAAACAGTATACCCCCCTCTTCTTCGAAGCGGGGGTATAATAATGTAAAGCACCAAACAATACAATGTAAAGGTATAAATTATAATACCTTAAAACTTCTCTATAACTTGTGATAGCAGATCTATCCATACCAGCTCTTGTATACATTTTAGCTAAGGCAAGATTTACTTTAGCTGTTCTTTGTTTCGTACTTATACCTTCCAACTGTAAATAACAATGATAATAATGATATTGATATTAATAAAGCAAATAAATTTACTTATTTACTTATCAGTAGTTTATCATTGTAACTAAAAGTCTAAAAATGAAAGACTTGTTGAAAGAGACTAAAACATCATTTAAAATTATAATATGAACTTTAAAGAAACGTAACAAAGTCAAACACTGACTGCCAATGTGCATTGCCTACTAGGAGCACTTCCGCTTCTATCCATATAATGTTTGGTTTCTATCTATATAATGTAATAAGACATGATAAAAGGCCTGCATTGAATCAGAAATCATGGGTCTTTAATTATAATAGAACCAGAGCCATTCACAATCAACTTCTGATGAATCAATAGTTGCAGTCCTAGACAATACTCACCACGGACATAGCTTCCTTGTATTGTTTGGTTTGTAACAAACATTGATACATTTTATACTTCACTTCAACATCTGATGTTATATCCTATTAATATAAAAAATATAAATTAATACCATGATTAATTCTAATTTGAAAATTAAACTACAGTGTTAATAAATATGTTACTACAACAATTTATAAGACAGTTGTATGACTAGCTTAGTTACATACATGGTCAAAGGCTAGCTATTTTCACATGGTCCTCACTTGGGCCTCTAAAATTCAAATATTGGTCATCCTAAAAAAATACTAGTAACCCAACACTAGTACAGTTACAGTATAATCATTTTCTTTTACCTAAGATTAAAATGGTAAACAATTTTGGACAAGGAAATTTCTCTAAAGAAAAATGGGGGAAAAGTAAGTTTTCATGAAGGAAAAAGGTCAAATTTCAGTCCTGAAAAAACATCTTTTACATAGGTATTATAAAACTAGTGACATGAAACTTGTATTTAAAATAGTTGATATCACCAGATGTACAGGCATGGTTTCACTAAACTTCTCGAAGTGAACTTGATCTCCTGTGAAAATTTAAATGCAATAATTTTACTGTACACTATTTACCAATCTTATTGAGGGCATTTGACGCATCTTTTTAAATGTGTTTTATTTCTTTCACATGTCTAAGAAGACCTTATTTCCTATCAAAAATTAAGAAAATCTAAAGTTCATCATACAGTGTATTAGGAGCTGTCTAAAACCAAGTGGAGGTTGACAACAAAAAACTGTAAGATGCTTAAATACTTACATTGGTGATTGCAGCTGATTGACTAGACTTTCCTTTTGTCTTATTTATAGCTTTTAACAACAATAGAGCCTTCTTGTATAAATCCTGAAATTGAAATTAATAATTTAAATAAAAAACAAATAAATGATAATAATGACTTTTAATGAGATCACATATTTGGATAAATCTTATCTTCTATGTGACACTAAATAATAAATATAAAACTATGGAGTCATATTTTAAACATTTAAAATGCATAAAAGTTAGTGATCAAAATATCTTCCACATTTAGTTATTAGAGGTAAAATACAGCTAACCATCTTGGCCCCCTTCACAAGTTACAATTCTAAACTTTTGTTTGTGGAAGTCACCATTTTGGATTTGCTAGCTTGAAGCAAACAGTTCTGTAGAACTCTTAATAAGAGTTTCTTATGCTATATAAGAATAGCTTTCAAAAATCACTTGCTAGGGATTGCCTTTAGGAAGAGGTCTCTTGCATTAAATTTTCATGTTAAAGGTAACAAAAGCTATGCTGCCAGTGGTTATTTACCAAAAGACAGAGGCTGGAATTTTATTTTTTAAAAAGTATGAATAAAAAAATGAACTAACCTCAGCCTTAGTATACTCTCTGAGATGATAGAGAGCATTCCCATAAAATACATAACATTGATACTTCTGTGTAGCAGATAATAACTCTGTGTATGTGTTATTGTCATACAATGTTAACACAATACTTGCCTGAAATAATTTGTAAATGGTACATGATTTACTTTTATGTCTTTTTTTTAATAATGATGAATAATAGCATGTTTTAATGTTTAATAGTAGAAAAATATCTGAGAATTAAAACTTCTAGCATTCTCTCGAACAGTCAAAAGGTTGTCTAGGATTATCATTTGGTCTATGCCTCTAGATTACGAAGTTAATAAGCTATGTTACCATAACTTTAGACAGAGCATAATTAAAATGTTTTGCATGTTACAGAAAAGAATGATCAATCATTGCAATGATACATTAAACAAAACGTAATCATGCCATTGCAAAACCAATATAAGCGTAAAAAATTATCCTTATTTAAGTTATTATAAATATTAATATTATTTACATATAACCCACGTAAATTTTCAAGAACTGTTTACAGACCAAATTTGGTTTAGGCCAGGATAAGTATGAATTGGGATCATCAAAGATAGAATGATCTAGACACAGATATTCCTCTGATAGTGTTTTATTAAAGGGAAACTAAAAATCATACACAATTGAAAGAAAATTATGCCTGGCACCCACAGGTGACAGACTCAATTTTTCCTTATTATAGTATATATAGAGAATCTTTATATATACTATAATAGGGGAAAATTGAGTCTGTCACCTGTGCTGGCACCTAGGGATACTCTGACATTAATATGTATGGGTCGCGAAAACATATAACAATTAACAAAAAGTTAATTTTTATGAAATACAATTAGTTAAAAAGGCTATGCTTACCATTTGTTTGACATCTTCATAAAGTTCTGAATCATGCAACAACTTAAGCTGCTCAAAATACATCTTGTGGGAAGTTTGAAACAATGTTTTGAAAATTAAATATTCTGACTTAACGGGGTATCACTAAAACGCGAAAATGATATTTCAGGGCGAAATGAATAAAAACGACGGACATTGGCGGAAAGCAGATTTATTGTTTAACTATTTTATAGTAATTATAGCACAAAATTAGTTTACTGATAATAAAAAAATAATATGATAGACATCACAAGTAGCAGTGTTATGCGGCAGTGTTTTGGGATTCATCAAATTGATCAATCTTTTCGTTATTTATCATCTCTTTGTGGTAAATTTTATTCGGCGGAAGTAAAAATTGTAAATACAACATTGGTCTGCAAGTCCACGTATGTTGCCTTCAGGATGGAATATTTTGCGTTAATTTGTGTTCTTATTGGAACTGTGGTAGCTGTCCCACATACAATTTATGAAAGGAGTATTGACACATCACATTATCATAGTTATGAGCAACTGACGTCCCTCCTACAAAATTTGACAGCCACTTACCCTAACATTTGTAAACTTCATTCAATAGGGGAAAGTGTGAAAGGTAGACACTTGTGGGCATTAGAAATAAGTGACAATGTGGACACCGATGAAGTTGGTGAACCAAAGTTTAAATATGTCGGGAACATGCATGGTAACGAAGCTATCGGACGACAAATCTTAATTTATTTAATACAATATTTATTGGAGAATTATAAAAAAGATGAACGAGTTACCAAGCTGGTTGATGGCGTAGATATATTTATTATGCCTTCCATGAATCCTGACGGATTTGAACAAGCTAATGAGGGTGAATGTGATGGGATTCATGGACGAGAAAATGCCAACAATGTTGATCTGAATAGGAATTTCCCTGATCAGTTTGATCCAAATACCGGGCAGAATAGACAACCGGAAACTGATGCATTGATTAAATGGATTGAAGGAACAAATTTTATACTGTCAGCCAACCTACATGGTGGTAGTGTGGTTGCTTCATATCCGTTTGATGATTCTCCGTCACACAAGGACCACGGTAAATATTTTCATGATATAAATGTCCACTGATTTAGTCTGTTATTTCAGTCCATAGATTCATAGCATTAATATTTAACCCCAGAATCATGGAGAGATTTTAATGCATAAAAATCAGGAAGAACTCTTGCGTACCCGTACGGATTGTTTTGTTTTAACCAAGGTCCATGAGATGAGCCCAGTTTCAAATCAGTTTCAAATTCAAATCGTGAACAAAATCATGACCGAGTATGGATTAAACATGCATATCTTCCAGCTACGGCTCTGTACGGGTGTGTTGTTTTTTACTATGTGCATACCTTCACAAGGCTTCCCACGGCCTACAATTGTCTGCACGTGCGCGTCCGCAAGAAGCCACGATTTTATGGGACTGAGGCATTACTTAATCTTATAACGTGAATATGTTTCAACTTTAAAACTTTAAGAATTAAACACATCTTAATTTATAGTATTTGTTGTTATTGAAAATAAAGTCATATTTACCATCTTGACTTAATCAACTCTCATGTCATCATTACACATGGTATTTTAAAAACTACAAATATGTTTTGTGTTACATGTATATGAAAGACTTCTTGTTCCTCTTCAGGTGTGTACAGTGCCTCCCCAGATGATGCAATTTTCAAGAAATTAGCTACTACATATTCTACCAATCATTTAACCATGCATAAAAGTGGGCAGAGGTGTGGTGATTTCTTTGTTAATGGTGTTACTAATGGAGCTCATTGGTATGATGTACCTGGTGAGTAGTCTTTGTAATTAACCAGGGCTTTTTCAGACTATCTCACAGGTCTGAATATGGTCCTCATTTCCAATGCCAAAAAAATGACCATTTTTCCCAATTTCAAGAAAAAAATCCCAATCTTGTTAAATAATTCCCTTTATACATGATTTCAATAAAAACATGAGAATTTGCTGTGAAAGCCCCTCTGAACTGTCAGAACAAACTCTTTAAGAGCACTGCAACACCAAAGCAAGGCATATAAAGCTTTAATGCCAAAACATTAATGATGAAATTTCCAAACTGGGTTGATTTGTCAATATTTTTTTCCTAAATCAGACTATTTAGCGTGTTAAAAATTCCCAATTTGGGCCGGGGCCTTTTTCCCAAACCACCCTATAAAAGCCCTGTTAACAGACAGTTTCATTCATCGCCTTAATCCACTAGTCAAAGCCTGTGACAAGTAAAATGTATTCTGCCTTTACTATGTAGCATTATAGATTGGGCCAGTGCTTAAGGAAATTTAAGACAAGGAATTTACTTTTATCTTAAATGTCATTCATAAATAATTAAAAGACTGGATAAGATGAACATGTATGACAGTAACATGTCATCTAAGTCACCTAATTTATAAGATTAATGCATTGTGGTTGAAAATGTCATTTTGGGGGGGGTTATTATTTAAGTCTATTTAAATTCTGAAAATTATTTCCCTTTGCTCATATGATAAATAGCACTATGCTTTACTTTTCATTACAGGTGGAATGCAGGATTATAATTATTTACATAGTAATTGTTTTGAAATCACAGTTGAATTGTCATGTTGTAAATATCCTAGAAGGACTGAACTGCTCACTGAATGGAATAATAATAAGGAAGCTTTGCTAGCTTTTATGGAACAGGTAAGCATTTAGTGTTAAGATTTTTCCATTTGAATCTTGAAATTTAATAAATGTTAGTCCTTAAAATTTGATTATACCCCTGATTGTTTGATTTGGACCTTCAGAAATTTGGCTTAATGCTTGGTAACTATATTAAGTCAGAAAAGTAGGAGCAGTGTGGTCAAGTGGTAGGACATGGGCTAAGGGATCATAGGCGGATCCAGCGGGGAGGTCAGGGGGGTTCCGGACCCCCCTTAGAATTTGCCTAGAATTTGGAAAGTGTACCTGTCCATTGGTGTATTTCTTGTCTGTAAGTCATTTTTAAGTAGCATGAAGCAATTTTTCTCGGTGCTTAACATATATTTAATGGTAATGTAGTTTTTATTATCAATAATTATATGTTGCATTTTTTCTGCAAAATGTGTATAATGTGGTCGTGGTTCGAGGTTCGGACCCCCCTAGAAAAGTGTGGATCCCTCTAGAAAAGTTCGGACCCCCCCCCCCCCCCTAGAAAAAAATCCTGGATCTGCCCCAGGGGATAGAGAGGTTGAAGGTTCAAACCTTTCTTGGGGCACTGCTATATAACTTAAGCAAGAAATTTTCCTACATTTGTTCCACTCCACCCAGTTGTAAATAGGTATGTGAGGAATCTCCTATCTGAAGATGATTTCAATGATCAGGGGTTATCAAACAACATTGTTAAGTCGGCTGAACATGTTTATATTATAGAAGTAGACTTTAAACCACACTTTTACTTTGAAATATTTGAATACATTGTTTATATAGATTTGTAACTCGAAAATTGCTTGCAAGACTGTAGTAACTCACTCTTTAACTAATGCACTTACTACAGTCTTGCAGAAAACCCTCAAATTGATATAAAATGTAAAATTTTCAGATAAATAATGGTGTATATGGTCAGATAGTAGATAAAGAGACACAAGAAGGTATTGAGGGAGCTATTGTAGCAGTGAATGGTATTGCTCATAATGTAACCACTGATAAACATGGATATTTCTGGAGATTGTTAGTTGGTGACACATATAAATTCACAGTGTATGCCGATGGGTAAGTTTTATTATATTTATCATCTACTGATTGGGACATTGGAGAAAATTGGCCATGATTTACCTTAACATGATCGGGACTATTTCCTCTTATTTCATTGCTGATTGGCTGATAGAGTTTCAACTTGGCCAAATTATTCCTTGGGTTATTGTCTTTTAGGAACACGCCATTCAAAACCTTATCTCAGTTACCATGGCAAAGCTTTTGGGTAGCACAAGTGGCAAACAATGCTCTTTTTAACGCTAAATTTTCATTCATTTGTTTATATCTAATATTGAATGCCTATGTCAGGGCTCGAATTTAAGCTCGCATACTCGCAAAATGCAAGTGGATTTTGAAAATTGCGAGTAACTTTAATTCTAACTCGCTGATTTCGGCAAGTTGAAATCGATGCAATAATATTACTGTCATAACTAACGAGGCTCAACTCAGTGTTAAAACAGACAGATAGATTGATAGTATCAATTAAAGATTCACCGTAATAACTGGTTTGATATTCTTTGTCTATCCCACAATAACCCTCTTGTTCTATCTATGGTGCTATTGTGTTTATTGCATATATACATAGTAAATACGTTTGCTAGTAAAAATTTGAGAAAAATACGAGTGATTTTCTCATTTTGCGAGTTGAAGTAAAATCAACTCGCAAAAATTTGCGTGTCCAATTTTTGGTTTAATTCGAGCCTTACCTATGTATATTTCTATAACAGACAGAAACTGAGAATGCCACTTAATTTCAATATTGCTAAAACTGGATTGGTCTCACTTTCTGATTCACACTCTGTGCTTATTGCCATACAAATCTATTTCTGCCTATATTTTGTGGGTTTAGCGCAAAACTATCGTAACTCAATATAAGAAAAGAGTGAGTTAAAACTGTTTGCACTAAACCTGCAATTTGTGTAGTTAAGTTTGTATAAATATTATGTTAATATAAATTTTGTCATTTAATACTTGATATGTTTTATTTCTTACAGGTACAGTCCATATTACAGTGGTAGTATAATGGTTATAGACTCTGTAGATATGGTTAAAGTCAAGTTTGAAATGACTAAAGTCAAGAAACAAGATACTAGGTTAGTTATTGTATTCCATACTGGAAATAATGGAAATAACATAATATTTACATAAAGGTCGTTCAGGATAACTTGAGACAAATCTTAGCGATATTCTCTGTGAACAATGTCTCATGTTAGCCTAAAAGAGCTATATAGTTAACATTGAAACAAAATTTTCTTAACAACATTACATTAGAAATTGCATTATGATTTGAAAAATAAATAAATATATGATTTAATTCTTCAAAGAATCATGAAAAAGTTAACCTTTTGGACCCATGAAGATCATTCTTTAAAAACATTTAGTGAATAGACCTAATCCGAATTCAAATTTATGGGTTTTTTCCGTCCGTGCAAGGCGGTACAAACAAAGTTTTCTACACATTTTTGCTAAATAGCACGAGCTATGGATTAAATCCCATTGAGTATTGTTCTTTGTACATGTGTTTTCTTTGTAACGGTGAAAGTTTGTTTGTACCGGAGGGGAAAACCCAAATATTTGAATTCCGGATATAGTCTATTAAGTATAGATATGCAAATAATTTAAACAAAAAAATTAAAAAGGTAAAAAACATATTTCATGAAATGAAACTTAGTTTTAATATTGTTAAACTTCATTCTAATGTCAATAGGGCGCATACATTAACCCCACTGTTTAAAATACTCATGGCAGTAACTCTGTGTTCACAAGCAATAATAATAGATTCATGTATATGTGTTTATGTAGATGATGGAACAAATGGCACGTAATAATATAAGCAGGCTTAACGTATAGGCCACTGACGGTTGAATAGAATTTAACTATGCAAGGTGTTGAAAAACAGTAACTATACAGTCACCATGAAACTACTGGACAGTAGGTCTTGTGAGGATAAAATTTTAATATTGATTAAACTTGAAAAATTTTCACAGGACCCAACCTAGTCTTACAGAAAAAACAATGTGGATGAGATTAAATTGTTTGCTTGACAGTTAGTGCTGTATACCTGCATATCTTGACTGACCTTCTAATTTTTTACAGGAATTGTCTGTTGGTCCGCTATGTTTCACAGTGACTTACTTAAAATATTCATACATTTTCAGTTCATCACAGACATCTACTGTAGAATACACACTAGACATGTTAGTTAGCCAAGTCAACAAGTATCGTGACTCTGGTCATCGTGAGGCAGCATCTTTTATAGAACCTACAGAGTTTCATCACCATAGCAATGAAGAGTTAACTTCATTCTTACATCGTTACGCTGATCAATATCCACATATTACAAGGTTGTATGATATCGGAGAATCTGTTCAAGGGAGAACACTCTGGGTGATGGAGATTACTGATAACCCGGGAGTTCATGAACCTGGTAAGATGTTTTGTTAACGCATTCACAGACAACAGTAGACTGAGTAGGGTTTTCACAAATTTTTACCCACTGTTTCCTTTCAAAACAGTTCTGCTAGGACTTCAATGACCTTTTTTTAGCTTTTTTGGTGATTTTCGCTTTAAGAAAGTTACTCCTTCGAATTGACTTTTCTGGTGCTGTCTTCAAAAATATCTCGGAGTGTCATAAAAATGGGGTTACTGTTTTATCAAACAATCAGAGCGCAGAAAGTTGTTATTGGACTGGAGCCAGTAAGTGTTATTGGCCCTGCAACAGATTTCAGCCCTGTTTTCAGTTTTATTGAACAGGTTTTGCGTTATTGATGCAATGAATTTGCCACTTTACTGAGCAAATTACTCATAGTTATTTAATAATACTGGGCAGCATATTATCAAAAATCTTGCTTTAATGTTTTAACATTAAAATATAGTAGGATTTACTACTAAAATCTGTCGTAAGATGCTTGATAATATGAGCCCCTGATTATTGTATACATGTATTTTACAGGTGAGCCAGAGTTTAAGTATATAGGTAACATCCATGGTAACGAGGTAGTTGGTAGAGAAATGTTACTGTATCTTATACAACTACTATGTGAGAACTATGGCCATAATGATTTTATAACTGGTATGGTCAATTTAACACGTATACATATCATGCCTACCATGAACCCTGATGGATATAATGCTAGCACACTAGGTAAGTAACTAAGTAGTGACACATTATTTGAATTTTTATAACCTATCCAGTTCTCTGAAGTCAGTTGTGCAATCTGATTAAAACCTGATGTAAAATTCTCTGCATGTATACATTGTATAGTGTGTTAAGTTTGACCCCCACCTGACCTTTATGCTAGAATATTCATTACATTGAATACGAATGTAGTATTAATGCTCGATTACACCATAGCCGAGAGGATTATGAGTTAAAATTTAACACACAAACATGCCTCTATAATTTTACTATGGCTGATTTTCCTCGGGATATGTGTAGATGATTATTAGATGCAAATGTGAAAGGTCAGATTGGGGTCAATTTTTATGCACCATCCTCACTTCATGAGTCTTGCAGTATGGGTCAAGTTCAGCTGCTAGTATATTCAGGACACATTTTCAACAAATTGTCCAATCACAAGCTATGAATAAAATGCAAGGAAAATGGAGCAGCAATGTCATGAAATATTTCTACAGCTATTCTCTTGCCTATCTCTGTATCATCAAAAGAGCAGTAGATTAATAGTCCCTTGTAATCTTTTAATTTTGCTGATTGAATTTGGTTACTTGAAGTTGTTGGACTTTAGGGTTTCTCCGGGGATGGGAGGGGGCTTTTGATGCTTAAAGTTAAAGAATATTAGTGATCTTTTTTAACAATTTTTTTTTACCATGATTAGTTGGTAGATTTTTTAATGGCACATAAAAACTAGGAAATATTCCATATTTTTGTTTAACTATTTCTTAGGTAGCTTTTATATAAATACATGTATAATCAAACTGAATGAAAACATACTTTACCCCTTACTCTTTTTAACTTTTTGCAGGAGACAGACAGGGCACAAGGGGCCGTGAAAATGCCAACAGAATTGACTTAAATCGTAACTTTCCTGATTTATTTGAGCAAACAAAAATAAATGCCCATCAAGAGAAGGAGACTTTGGAAGTAATGCAATGGTTAAAAGATTATCCATTTGTACTATCTGCAAACCTACACGGTGGTTCCCTCGTTGCTAATTACCCATATGACGATGGTTTGAAAGGGACGACATCATTTAGTAAATGTCCAGACGATAAAACTTTTATACAACTATCAGAATCTTACTCATTGGTATGTATGTAATAAGTTTGGTATATGTCCAGTGATATTGTATCAAGACTGTTCCATTGCACTTTTCTTTTGTTTACTTATGTCTATGTTGCAAATAAGTAAGGTCAGATCTACTAGGTTCAGTTAAGTTTCGCTGTCATTGGAGACTATACTGTCATCATCGATTTTTGAAGATTAATAAGCCCTACATGCTTAGTTCGAGCAGAAAATGATCTCTATTTAAAGACCATTTTGTAATCAGGGTCATCAATTGTGAGTTGTGACCGTTCTAATAGAACTTGTATTTTTACTTCTGTATTTTTATTTAGTGAGATACAATAGAGTAAAATAAGTAATTGTTGTTTTTATGATGTAATTTTGATCAGATTTTTCAAGAAAGGGATTTACACTTCATGTTAGCTCAGTTGGTAGATTATATACATGTAACTACAAATTTAGGAATCATGGGTTTGATTCCATATACCCTCATGAATTAGGTCACAAAAAGTTCTTGAATGTTTAATCATTTGCATGAAATTTGTGATCAAAACACCAGACTGCGTAACCAGAAAATTGCATGCTTGTTTGTGATTCAATGTTTTCTGTTAAAAAATATTTCCTTTCCCTCTTGTTATCTCTCATTATGCGTGTTCACTTTAAATCCACATTCATATACTGACGTTTTTAGGATTTTCTGTTGGTGATTCTCACAAATGAACTATTGTATTATCAGCTTGTCTGGTGATAAAAAATATATACCAGTATCTACATGTGGTTGTCATACATTTATTGACTGGTTAGATGTTGTTTTTAAAGTTTAAAAAAAAAGTTAAGTGCGGTTTAAAGTCCCCTTCCATATGCATTTTGTACCACAACCCCATATCTTTAAGATTACCTTCATGCAGGTAATCCTTCACAGTACCCATTTATACCTGGGTAGAGTGGAGAAAGTGTAGGTAAATTTCTTGCTCAAGGAAATTAGCATTTCCATAGTGGGGTTTAACTCTGGGACTTCTTGATCCCTAAATGCATGTCATACCACTGGACTACTGCTCCAACTTGTTATTCACACAGAATGATAATATTTTGAGGGTTGCCTGCAAGACTGTAGTAAGTGCATTGCCTTGAAAACTGAGTTACTACAGTCTTGTGGGCCTCCTTTGAGATGTATCAAAGACATTAATTCACTGTTGAGATGGAAGATGTTGTTTGACCTTCCTCTGCTGTATGTAATAACCTCTTGACTATAACATTAAGTCTCAAAGAATTATATAGATAGGAATACATGGAAAATCTAACCAATAAATTCTGGTCATGTTTGTTAGGGCTGTCATTGATAAAAAAAAATTGTATCAATATATCGAAAGGCAAGTATCGGTGATATATCGAGTCAGACAAAAGTGTAAACTAAAAGAAGCTGCTACCATATAATGGACTCATGATGATAAAAGTTGCTCCAGACATAAAACAAACTGTATTTTCTTTTTTTAATACTTAATACAGAAAAGATGAACCCAACACAGCAGGAATGTTAAATTAAACGTCGTCTTCATTAAGTTTAAAACTTATAAAATGCTA
The DNA here is from genome assembly GCA_025267735.1 of Mactra quadrangularis. Classification (NCBI taxonomy): domain Eukaryota; kingdom Metazoa; phylum Mollusca; class Bivalvia; order Venerida; family Mactridae; genus Mactra; species Mactra quadrangularis. The sequence goes on along the minus strand of CM046305.1, from coordinate 36,163,255 downwards.
GATTGTATCGATATTCCAAATTATGAATCGATAGGGGATCTGTCATGGATCAGGGATACATCAATATCGCGATTTCAAATGACGGTCCTATGTTTGTCCTGTGTGTCAACCACTACCTCTATTGACCCCTTCCTACACATCTATACTTGATTTATTTAGTTTCTGTTTATACACTAGACCTTGTTTCTATTTAACCTGCACTTTACAGGCTCATTCTACCATGCATCAAGGTCATCCATGTGTGAATAGTGGCGAGTATTTCCAAGATGGCATTGTAAACGGGGCACATTGGTATAGCATCGCTGGTAGGATTTCAATTTTTGTTTTTTTATGTAACCCTCCCTTAGTTTGCTTTACATGTTATTTTAACAACATTTGCATGGGATTTCAGGCACATTCTACAATGCATGCTGGTTATTCTTGTCCTAATGCTAGTAATGACTACTTTACAGACGGGATTACAAATGGGGCTGCATGGTACCGTTCCTCTGGTAGGGACATTTCTATTTGTTTTTGTTTTTTTATTAACTATTGCATGAAGTTTTTTTTGTTTATTGAATTATTATACAAAATGTAAATACATTCATGAATATTTCATTACTATTTTATTCTTTTCACTGGTTTCACATGTTTTGTCAAAACTCTTCTCTGCGGATGTAGTAGAATCATGAATGTGTTGTAGCCAATTTTATCAGGCCAGATTTATCTTAAGAAAAACCAAACACTTGAGATCTTTTCATTATACATTGTTGCATTGATATAATAAACTATATATGGAAATCAAATATTTGGGTTTTCCCCTGTGGTACAAACTAATTTCCACTGTCACAACGAAAAATATATGTTCAGAGAACTATAGGATTTAATCCGTATTTGTGCTTTTCAGCAATAATGTGTAACAAACGTTTGTTTGTACCGCCTGCACACGGACAGAAAAACCTATTAATTTGAGTTCTGAATCAGGTCTATTTTGGTATTTGCCTTCAAGATTACTTTTATGTCAAAGTAAAAGTGCCTATCCTTAATGCAAGAGGTCAGCATTGAATGTTTCCTTGGTTACAAAACAGTGCCATGATGCAAGCATGCTTATGAACAATCTAATTAAAACCCGATCTAAAATTTTCCGCTCGCCTACTTGCTAATTTAAATCTGACAATTTTCAAACAAGGGTCACGTTCAGGTGACCTTTTCTCATCATAATATTAATGAGGAAATTGTTATGATACGTAAATTGTTTACATCGTCTATGTCACCCAATTTGAAATGGGCCGTCCAATGGCAGACTGTGAATATTACCGCTGTTAAATTAGCTTGCTAACCTTGGTCTAAAAATAGAAATTACGAAATCAAAATGTTATTAATAGTGTTTCGTCTAGATGAAAGCTACGTATTGATAAGTCGACATAAAGGTCATATCGACGTGATCCTGCATTGAGAAAGTAGAGATCATGTACGACAATGCTCTACAGTATATTCGTTTACATAGATTGGCATATGAATAATTTTCAATGATGTAAATCTTCCGCATTATTAATTCATCATAAATTGTATACACAAAATGTATACTCATATTTCAATGTAACTTTTTACCCTGTAACCTCTTTGTTTCATGCACTCCTATACATGTATTTGTTGTACGCTTAGTTACGTAGACAAAAACCTCTTTGCACCATTTGTATTGGCATCATGTTGTCAAATTAGTCAGTATATAGAAGTGGGCGTGGCCCAGAAGTTAAAATGTTGGCTGGTACCTAGGGGATACTATCTTCCCATTGGTTGGAATCTTATGCAAAGCAAACGTTGTTGCTTCCTTGAGCAAAAACAGTTTAAGCTTGTAAGAACTGTCATTATGTAGAGTATGATAGACAAGAACAGTAACATTGTGTCTGTCACCTGTGACCATGGACCAATGATACCTAACTCGTGGGATTTCTAACCTTGACTATCTGAGTTAAACTCCTGGCTGCCACAGATTATATGCATTCGGAACTCCAAGGCCATTTGCTATGAATAAGCTTGAACATATTTAGGTGCCATTTTGAAACTACTGGTGTTGAAGTAAACATATACACGATCGTTTAGGCGATGAATGATGTTTTGTATTTAGTCTGTACATTTGAAAAAAAACACATTTCAATGATATTGCTGAACAATATTCAATATCTAACATAGAAATATGTTTTGACAAAGATCTGTGTGTATACAACAAGAACTATTTTGCATAATCATTACATACTTCGCCTCCCTTAGGTAGTAAAAACCCAAGCCGCCAGGGTAGACCCCCCCCCCCACAAATCCTTCTGAGATTATTCATTCATGAAAGGTTGCGGTGTTCTGAATGATGTTATATGCTGTCTTGAAAAACTAATGTAAAGTTTTATCCTCCAACCACTGGACAAGGTATAGTCCTTTTTGAAAGCATTTTATTGGTATTTGTTTACAGCCCAGTAAAGTTTAACTAGGTTTAGTAACTGTTGTTTAATAACATAACTGTGTTTGTGTATGTCAGCTAGTAAACCTCCAATCCTTGCTTCATTTACAGAAGTAGTAGTCACTGGCATAATCTACTTAATTCCTACCAAATTTTTATACTATAGCAATATTTTATTATCATGAATTAATGGAACATTTCCTTCCAAAATGGCTGCCAGAAGTGGGTGATATTGTATGTGTAAGCCAAAAACAGTATCATATTTTCTAAGTAACAGTTGAGGTCTTGTTTTGAGGCCAGTGAAATACCCCCAAAAAATTCCAAAAAAGTAAATGTTTGACTTTTTATTGAAAAGAGATATATGCTTTAAAATACATTATTTCTAAATAGTAATGTTCAACTTATTTATGAATATACTCATATGCTATAAAGTATGGTACCAGTGTATGTAAATGTTCAACTTATTTATGAATAGACACATTTGGTATAAAGTATGGTACCAGTCTATGTAAATGTTCAACTTATTTATGAATAGACACATATGCTATAAAGTATGGTACCAGTCTATGTAAATGTTCAACTTATTTATGAATATACTCATATGCTATAAAGTATGGTACCAGTGTATGTAAATGTTCAACTTATTTATGAATAGACACATATGCTATAAAGTATGGTACCAGTCTATGTAAATGTTCAACTTATTTATGAATAGACACATATGCTATAAAGTATGGTACCAGTCTATGTAAATGTTCAACTTATTTATGAATAGACTCATATGCTATAAAGTATGGTACCAGTCTATGTAAATGTTCAACTTATTTATGAATAGACACATATGCTATAAAGTATGGTACCAGTCTATGTAAATGTTCAACTTATTTATGAATAGACACATTTGGTATAAAGTATGGTACCAGTCTATGTAAATGTTCAACTTATTTATGAATAGACTCATATGCTATAAAGTATGGTACCAGTCTATGTAAATGTTCAACTTATTTATGAATAGACTCATATACTATAAAGTATGGTACCAGTCTATGTAAATGTTCAACTTATTTATGAATAGACTCATATACTATAAAGTATGGTACCAGTCTATGTAAATGTTCAACTTATTTATGAATAGACACATTTGGTATAAAGTATGGTACCAGTCTATGTAAATGTTCAACTTATTTATGAATAGACACATATGCTATAAAGTATGGTACCAGTCTATGTAAATGTTCAACTTATTTATGAATAGACTCATATGCTATAAAGTATGGTACCAGTCTATGTAAATGTTCAACTTATTTATGAATAGACTCATATGCTATAAAGTATGGTACCAGTCTATGTAAATGTTCAACTTATTTATGAATAGACTCATATGCTATAAAGTATGGTACCAGTCTATGTAAATGTTCAACTTATTTATGAATAGACTCATATGCTATAAAGTATGGTACCAGTCTATGTAAATGTTCAACTTATTTATGAATAGACACATATGCTATAAAGTATGGTACCAGTCTATGTAAATGTTCAACTTATTTATGAATAGACTCATATGCTATAAAGTATGGTACCAGTCTATGTAAATGTTCAACTTATTTATGAATAGACTCATATGCTATAAAGTATGGTACCAGTCTATGTAAATGTTCAACTTATTTATGAATAGACTCATATGCTATAAAGTATGGTACCAGTCTATGTAAATGTTCAACTTATTTATGAATAGACTCATATGCTATAAAGTATGGTACCAGTCTATGTAAATGTTCAACTTATTTATGAATAGACACATATGCTATAAAGTATGGTACCAGTCTATGTAAATGTTCAACTTATTTATGAATAGACACATATGCTATAAAGTATGTTACCAGTCTATGTAAATGTGTATTTCAGGTGGTATGCAAGATTACAATTATGTGAATACCAATTGTTTTGAGATCACTATAGAACTTGGATGTTATAAGTTTCCTTTAGCTAAAGATTTACCAAGTTATTGGGATGCTAATAAATATTCATTGTTAGTATATATGGGACAGGTAAGTGAATGAATGTAAATTTCTTGTTTTTGGTCAATCTGATTAAAACCCGATCTAAAATTTTCTGCTCACCTACTCGCTTATTTAGGTCTGGCAATTTTCAAACGATGGTCAGGTTCAGGTGACCTTTATTCATCATAATATTCATGACGAAATTGTTATGAATAGTAACTTGTTTACATCGTCTACGTCACACAATTTGAATTGAGCTGTCCAATCACAGACTGTGAATAATACCACTGTTAAATTAGCTTGCAAACCTTAGTCTAAAAACAGAAATTACGAAATCAAAATGTTATTAATAGTGTTTCGTCTAGATGAAAGCTATGCATTGATTGGTTGACACGCAGATCTCGACGTGACCCTTCATTGAGATCTTAGAGGTCGTGTAAGACAACGCTCTACAGGATATCTGTTTACAGAGATTGGTTTTGGGTGGTCTAGATTTACAATGTAGAGTCGGCCTGTTTTAAAACCTGTGACCAGCAAACTTGCTTTATTACATCGGTCAGTGTAAAAAGCTCATCAGAGCTTATGTTAAATTGTTATATGTATCCGACTTACTAATAAAATTTACTTCACTTGACTTGATCTAAACCAATACTATTGAGTTTAGAACAAGCTGAATTTCTTGATTTGTACATTTGTTGGTGTACACCCATCACATGGATGGCTCAAAATGGCTGGCCCAAAATTTTCAATTTTGGGATAAGATAGTTTTTTCAAATTTTACTGCCTGAGCTCAGAAAACATACTGAATAGGGTTAAAAGATAATTTTATGAACTCAAGAGCTGAATTCAAATATTAAAATATTGACTAATACTCTGTTTCTGCCATGTTTTTATCAATTATGTTTTGGTGGGGTGAAAAATATTAAATTTTATATTTTAACTGTATAATGTCAGCAAATAACAATGTTATGAACTAAGGACATGAAAGTGGTTGCAGAAAGCTTTTTATCTTGTTTGTAGAATTTTGCTTGCTCGAAAGAGCATGTTGGTTGCTCAAACTAAACAGTGATTTTCCTTGCCCCTTTATCTTGTAGACTTGTAAAAAAATGAGTATATTACATGGGTGAATGTTTTCAGTATTAATACTGATTTCAGTATTTAGATAATAAACTACTTTATGTAATTTAGATTAAATCTGCCTTTTTCAGTATTTTGAAAGTAGGTTTTCTGTATTTTCATAACTTTCAACTTTCCCCCTTGAAATGATAAATATTATTACTATTTTCTGCAGGTACATAAAGGTGTGAAAGGTTTTGTATTAGATAAAGATACACATGCACCAATATCTAATGCTAGTATAAATGTAGCAAGTATAGATCATACTATATATACAGCTAATGATGGTGATTATTGGAGATTACTTGCTACTGGTACATATACTATACAAGCTTCAGCACCTGGGTATGTGTTTTAGTTGGGTTTAATGTCATAGCAACACATTGTATAGGTCATATAAGTGGCTCACAGGGAAGATTGGGCTTTGCCTAACTTTGGTGCCTCTATAAATAAAGTCTTTATTATTATCAATTTTATTATTATTATTGTTATATCATGGCAGTCAGTCAACCTACTCACCATTCCTAGTATGGCTTAACCACTGGATTCAGCTGTTATAGTTTATCTAGGCACTTACTTCTGTCTGTAACTGACAACTGCAATACATGATTTAGAATCAGTGATACAAGGGAAAGTTACAGTACAAATTATGACCAAGCTCCAAAAAAGGAAACTATGTCCCACATAGGAATCTGACCTTTGGCCCCTCAATCAGTAGACTTGTGCACTACCAGCTGAGCTTGCTGGACAACTGCTTTAACATTGTACAATATTACATGAGAAACCTTTATCTTGGGAAATCCTAAATCCTTTGAATACTGGAAGGGTTTAATAGATCTTAATTTTGACTTGCAGATGCTGAAAAACCGTATTTAAACTCGGAAAACTCAATTTGGTCTTGGATTTCTCAGTTTACTATGTTAGTTTTTTTTTCACAAAGACTTGTAATATTCTTATTATAGTGTATCATTTACTTTCAGGTATGAACCAAAGTCAGTTGATGTACATGTTGGTTTTGATGCTGCCATTGAGTTAAACTTTACACTAACGAAATCTCCAATACTTTCATGGTCCAAAGATACAGATTTTAATATTAACGAAAATGTCCGTAAAACATATATGAATAACTCCGCCTTACAAGAGGAACTACGTCAGCTGGCCCTCGTAAACAAGGAGATAATGGAATATTCTATAATATATAAAACTAAAGAAGGCTGGGCTGTACCGATGGTCCATTTATCTAAAGATCTTAAAAGTCATGAAGAAAAAGAACCACATGTACTGTTGATAGGTGGTCTCCATGGTGATGACCCAGTTACCATAGAGATGGTGATGAGATTGATTAGACATATATTACAAGGTATAGTGAAGTGATTTTATTGTTTATATGTTTTTGTATGTTGATAAGTTGTGAGATATCTTTGGTTAATTTCTTGGAATTTACAGAACTTGAGGAAACTCACAATTTTTTATCATACCTCCCCCCCCCAGCTATGTTTGGGGATATGTTGGAGTCAACTTGTCAGTCGGTCAATTGATTTAAGCTTTTACTTGCCGTTCAATTTCTCAGCACCTATTGTACAGATTTGATTCAAACTTCATACATAGACCATGTGTAAAGCAGATATGTGCATATTTTATTTTGGCAATGTATGAGATAAAAAGGGTAGAAGTTCCTTTAAAAAGAAATTTAACTTAACAAATTGGTGCAGTAGTGCATTGATTTTTTAACTCATCAAGAAGGAAAATGTTGCTATACTAAGACCATTCCACTAACACCTTGATTTTGATTGTCCTATTAGTAGAACTTTAGTATGAATTGTTTACTAGTATAACTTTATTGTTTTTTACAGGTGGGTTCGATTGCCGGGTGGGGCATACTTTTGTGGAGCTTGGTCATGAAATTATTTCTACGGCCATTCTCCCTCCTAGCAATGATTTTTAATTATGTAGGGCAGTTGTCAGTCACTGACGAAGGTATGTGCTTAGTAGTTGGTTTACAGCTAAATCCAGAGATTTAGCCATTCCAGGAGGAGTGAGTAGGTTGACTGACCGCCATTATATGACCTATAGAATGTGTTGCATACGGCGTTAAACCCAACAAAAAAACAAATACAAGATGACAGTGATATAAAAGATATATTAACTAGAGCACATATACATATAATACCATACTATAATGTTTTTACAGGTTATTTACAAGATGACGGTGATATAAAAGATATATTAACTAGAGCACATATACATATAATACCATACTATAATGTTTTACAGGTTATTTACAAGATGACCGTGATATAAAAGATATATTAACTAGAGCACATATACATATAATACCTGTATTAGATCCTGATGGCATATATCATTCTGTTGTTGAAGATTGTTCTGGTGCTAGAAATACTGGTACATCAGATTTCCATAGTTTATCATTAGAGGTAAGTTATTATATACAGAGTTCTGTTGATGTCAATATGTGGTTTTACTGATCTAAGAAAAAATGAAAATAAATACCTATTGAATGTTTTGATCAGACTTAAGAAAGCTAAAACATATTCAGATGTCATTGACATATAATGTCATGTCTGTACAATTAAGAAAATAATGTCAATGATTATATCTCTTGCCAGTCAAAAGTCAAGACCAGCGCATGACTAACTCTTTATCAATCAACTTTTTAATGAAGTCTACGGTATATGACCTGCAACCAATCACTCTATATACTTAGACACACTGGGATCCAAAAGTTTCTTTACACATGCATTTTTTTCATATTTTCATTCTATTTTTTATTGCAAAAATATTGCTGCCACATTTTGTTTTATATCTTTTTTTGTATATTTCAATAATTTTGATACATTAGAAAACAGAATTGACAATTCATGGTAAACTGCACATTAGTTGTGAAACTATTAGCAACATTTTAAGTATATCAAAGTATTTCCCAATAACATAAAAGTTAAAAATGTGTAAAGAAACTTTTTGACCCCAGTATATTTGATTATCTCTCTCAGTTTATCTGGTGATAGACCTCTTGTAAGCACACCCAAGTAGACTTATCTTGCATGCACTTTCCTAGTTTTGTGTTGTAGTAAAAGAAGTCTGAAAACATAGCTGGAACAGCAACAGTCAAATACACAGTCCTTGCACACAGACAAAAAAACAAAGAGGGAGATGGTTTTAGATTTTCAAATAATAAAGGTGTAGGGTACGTTCCGCAAGGCGATCGCTAGCTAGCGCCTTTTGAAAGTGATTTTTTGTAGCATAAGAGGTCTACGGAATAATTTGCTTCAAGCTAGCAAAAGCAAAATGGTGACTCTCAAACAAAAAATAAGAATTGTAACAAATGAAAAATATTCAAATCAATTATCCCCATAAATATTCTATTTTACCACTTTGATGAAATATATGCATTAAATGAAATATATATCAGTATTTTTGAAAAGGAAACACGTTTCTACAGGGGGCAGCCATTTTGAAATATTCAGAAGTGTTCCGAATGATACGGCTAGCAAGAAAAAAACTTGCTACGTTTCGCTAGCTAGCAATTCAATTTGCTCGATTGTAGCAAACCGTTCCGTAGGAAATCGCTACAAAGCGCTATCTAGCGATCGCCTTGCCGAACGTGCCCGTAGTCTATTGTCGAATTACTCTATTCTGCTTTATTAATGTACAGTTAATTAAGTATATTGATGTGAAAAGACTCTTGAACTTTAATTATTTTTTATAGGATCCAAAGTTATTTTTCTTGAAGAAAGCATTTGAAGATCATAGATTCAACCTGGCTGTAAGTCTGGCTGCTGGTGGACAATATGTTGTGTAAGTAATATTTCTGTTTATTTCGTTAATTATGCTCAATTACTCTTAGTCTTTGAATGTTTTAAAAACTAACTTTAGCATTTTATCTGATCCACCATTGTTAGCCAATTTTTAGAATTAGTTGAAGAGCTATGTACAGACCAAATTGTGACAATTAAAACTGAAAAGTTACAAAAATACATGTAGTTGCTTACTATTGTATTGTAAAATCACTTTTCTAGAGAACTCTATTATCAAGAGCTTGTGGACTACGCATGTTTTACTTGCTGAAAATATTCGCAACAAGCTGTTATTTCATGAGGACAAAAACTTGGTTATTCCACCTTGGAACGAAACAGTTGCTTAGGACCAGGTTTATACTAAAGTGCTTTTTGAAAACACTTGTTTGCAACTTCCTTCTGCTACTGGTACCAAGAACACCCTGAATGTGTTTAGTGTCAGGATAAGGACTATAAAAAATAAGATGTCATTATTTTAATGCCAGAGCAAAATGCCTGTGTAAACACGAAATAGGACGATTATGAACTACATTTATATCAGCAACAGTGTATGTCCTTACAAGGAAAATACATGTACATGTATGTTATAAATGATACTTTATTTAAGTTTTGTTGCTCATTTCAGTATACCATGGGAGAATCCAATGGATGGTTTAATACAGACAGATGATGATGATGTTTTCTTGTATTTAGCCCGTGCCTTTGCTGATTCCCTGCCTTCTATATATAAAAAGGATACATGTATGAAGGATTTACCTCATGGTATCAATCATGGTTCCCAGCTTAAAGGAGATAGTAATGCTGTGATGATTGATGAAGTCTATGGGAAATATCATACTTTAATGGTAAGAAAAGTTTTGAATTATTCCAAGTAATTGACTAGAATTGTGAGTTCAGCCATTTTCTTAAGACTGCCTCATTTATTATAAGATTCCACAAATGAATTGATTTACAACATGCAATTAATGGAGATGTAAGTTTGAGAATGGACATAAAAATATGTTTCATGACCTATTTAGGAAAATTTCATATAATTCTAGTTTTGTCTTGTTTTAGTCGCCAGAGTAGGAGGAAGTTGATATTTATAGTCCAACAGAATTAACCTAAGCTTGACCTTTAAGCAAGAATATATTAAACTCGGTATTTATAGCCTATTTTAGTCTTCATATGTAAATCCCACTTTATCGGAAGCTTTTAACAAAATACACATAATCTGAACAACTAATATTGTTTTCATATGAATAAATATTTTAAAACAATGCCACAACATTACGAACATACGTGTTCCTCATAATGAAATGAGTACAAAACTTAAAACATGCCATGTTTGCAAAATTGATTTATATTCATCTAGGTTGTTATTAACATGTGTACAATCATATACATGCATATAGAACTCACGATTTAATGTAAGTGAAGCGTGTAATTATTTTAATCAGGTAGTTCAAGCTGAGGTTAATATTGTTGGACTATACATGTATGACATAATATTACATGTGCTGCTGATATGCATGACTTTGGTTGATCAAGTGCCTATCATGTGGAGGTCTATTTAACATAATATTGATTGGAAAAAGTGATACTGTTTGGCATTCTTTAGTTTTTACATGGGGTTTCCCCATGTTTAGTAGTGGACTGTGGCTAATCCACATCAAAATTTGTCGCGGACGATTACATTTGGTTGTGCACGTGCAAATAAAGGGATAATTATCACTGATATTAATATAGTCCGCATTACGCGTTAACTAGCAGACGATAAGAAGCACATGTACATCTTATCTAGTTTATGTAAGGTAAAGGTCCCTTGTATCGCTTCCATGAGTTGTATACAGCCATATACTCTACCAAAACCCCATGTCTGACAGCGCTATTGGCGCTTTGATTGAAAAACTGTTCAGATGGGACATAATATATCAATGACTTGGTCCTCTGTCAACATCATTGAACAAGCTTGTAAAAACATGTATTGACATCAATGTAAATCAATAACTGTATGGTATATGTCTATATTTGTAGTTATCTGTACATATGTCATGTTGTAAATATCCTAACCCTGAAGATTTACCTGTAATCTGGATGGAAACAATGCAACCAATGATGAATTTATTAAAGAAATCACTACAAGGTAAACTTCATGAAACTACTTATCCCTCCTACCAATGATTCTTAATAAATTCTGAATGTTTCCTGCAAGACTGTAGTAAGTGCATTGCGTTAAAGAGCGAGTTACTACAGTATTGTGGGCAACCCTCCAATTATGTAGGGTAGTCGTCAATCACTGACAAAAGTATGCACTTAGTAGTTGGTTAACAGCTAAATCCAGAGATTTAGCCTTTCCAGGAACAGGAAGTAGGCTGACTGACTGCCGTTATTTGATCTATATAATGTGTTGCTACAGTGGTAAATCAACACAAACAAGGTGGAAATTGTCATAAATATGATCTTGAAGATTGACTGATTAAGTTATTAGTGAACACCCCATTTGCTTCAACATGTGCAAAAAAATGTTTTATTGTGTAAAAAATCAATTTATTTTTCAGTTGGCCAACTATTTATAAAGAATACGATGTTCAATTGTTTGTAGTAATTCACAAACAATTTTTTTTAAATTTTGTTTGTGCTTGATTGTTTTGGATGCATGACTATTACATAATTATACTTTTTGAAAATTATGTGACCTGTGATTTATAGAGACAAATCATTTTATGAGTCTACAAAATTAGCAGGTGTCTGGTTGCCAGGGACTACCACTATTTAGTTTGGACAACCAAAAATTTCTTTTGGACAACCAAAAAACTACAAATAAGATACAATGCATTCTACTACAATGACCTGTTGGACAACCACTTTAATATCCTAATTTCATATACCATCATGTATATTTTAGGTACCATTTTATCCTGTATATTTTTAGGTACCATTTTATCCTGTATATTTTTAGGTACCATTTTATCCTGTATATTTTAGGTACCATTTTATCATGTACAGTATAACCTCTGCTAACGGCACCTCTAACGAGCGGCAACCTCCGACGAGCGGCATATTAGAATTCCCCCCGTTGATTTTACTCTATGAATTACCTCTAATGAACGACACCTCTGCAGAGCGGTAAACGGCCGTTCAAATAAATTCCCAAAGTTAATCTTTACCTCTATACAGCGACACTAAGTCTAGCAATGTTTACATCAATAATCGATAATTATCTATAACCGGATGATTTAAACAATAAGCGAAACCCCTAATAGTATAACACTACCCTCAAGTGTCATGTTGCTAAATCATTTGTCTAACAGGGGTTAATATACAAGTGACATATGGTTTCCATGACACCAACGAACGGACCTTAGATGAGGAGGGCTTTGTTTGGTAGGCTGACGTCATCAAGTATCAGATGCACATACGTCTAGCTAGTTGACGATAATAAATGAAACTTATTTGTTATTGTTCTTTTTATTAAAAGCTTCGATGAAATGAATTCTGTTTTAAGATTATTTGAGGTTTAAGATAATATCAGATATTTACTCCCGAAAAGACGACGATAATTCCTGCTAAATAGTATTCGCCATTAGACAAGTATAAAAACATTTGACAGTAACAGAATCGATTTCTCTTGTGTATTGCTTTTTTTAGCATAAAACTAACCTTCATGCTAGGAATTGTCAACCGTTATTTATTTAAAAAACTTCGTAATCTTATAAAAACTTTTTTTACTTTTGTCGATCAGCGCTCGCTAAAAACTGTATTTACATTACGGAACGGATAAAGGCCAGTTTTCCGGACCGAAAACGGCCGTTTTCGTGATCGGTAGAAAAAGTCTACCTCTGCAGAGCGACACCTCTGCAGAGCGGCAATTTTTTCAAACTCCGCCGAAAGTCGCTCTGCAGAGGTTACACTGTATATTTTAGGTACCATTTAATCATGTATATTTTAGGTACCATTTTATCATGTATATTTTTAGGTACCTATGGTAAAATCACCAACAATCAAGGGGCTGTTATACCAGGAACACAGATCAAGATAGATCACCATGTACAAACACACCCTACCACTGATACTGGGGAGTTCTATTTCTTAATGACAGAAGGAACACATATGATAGAAATATCTGCACCAGGTTAGATCTAGGTCTCTTTAAGTTATAACTACATGTATTGTTAGCTACCATTATGTAGTTTAGAAAAGGTTTTGTGTATAGCCATGGCCATGGCACAGTGTTATTGCCCAGGATTTCAAATATCGAGGTCTGGGTTTATAACAAGGGTGTAGCAGGCTATGCCTGTCTATTAAATTCAATATTTAGTTATGATTTTTCCTCAGTAGAATGAGTAGTTGTTAGCTCCTTGTGGAAAGGTAAGTCATTACTGGTTAAGAAAAGGTGGAACCCGGGTCGATAGCGCAGTTGGTAGTGCGCCGGGATTTGGATACTCGTGCCCGAGGGGGTGCAGGTTCGAATCCCACCCAGGGAGGTTATACCCTTCCGTGAAAATTTGACAATAATGTTGATTTTCCTCCATTTGTTAGATAATATGGAGAAGTTTCCGGCCTTGTGGAAGGGTAGGTGAGTACTGGTTATAGACAATGGTCCAGGAAAGCTAGGTTAGGTGCGCTGGACGCCGTGAAATGACCTAAATTGTGTTGATACGGCGTTAACTCCAATAAATAAATAAATAAAATAAATAAGAAAAGGTGAACCAAACAATGTACATCATGAAATAAAGGGTTGATAAATGATATAAAATCCTAACATAAAACTGACTGTATGTCTCTACCAGGGCCTCATTCAGCTATGATCTAGATGCTGGAATACAGAAAACATTTACATTTTTTTCCATGTTATGACAGAATGCCTTGATATTTAGTAATAGTATACATAGGTATTGCATGAAGGTGATGTGGGGTGCACAAAATGTTTCACTCAAGCATGATCAATTTTTTAGTAATTCCCCTTTTCTAATTTTCTATCATTGTCCGCTTAATAAATGAGTGGCTTTGCCTAGCTGTACTCCAGTTTGAAGATGTTTTTTACAGGAAACGCACTGTTATTGAAGGTTTCAATGTACAGAACAGTTAAACTACTTGGAGCATCAAAATAGTTCGTTGTAATAGTAATATGATCTTAATTTAGGCAGTATATTATTTTTAACTTAAGCATTTGGGACTTTTTATTTTCAAAAATCCCATGCTTTTGCTATAACCAAGATGGTCTTTGTAACAGAACTTAACTGTAAATCAAGGGTTGCCCGCAAGACTGTAGTAAGTGCATTGCATTCAAGAGCAAGTTACTACAGTCTTGCAGGCAACCCATGATATCGTTTATATCAAGTAACATGTGCTCTGATGGTATACTTTGTTGCTTTGTACTTAGTTAACTTTATTGTTTATCTAATATTACAGGTTATGAGACTCTTACACAGAGAGTATTGATAGATAGTGAGAAATTGACATCATTGGATGCTCAACTTACATCAGAAGTTGATAGTATAAAATATCATAAATATGAGAATCTACAAAACATTGTAAATAATTTAACTAAATCTTGTGGTCAAATGGCTAACTTGAAAAGGTAAGATTTATAGATGCTTTAGATTTACTGTATAGTGCGTAAAAATTGACCCCGACCTGACCTTTATGCAAGAATATTCATTACATTGAATACGAATGTAGTATTAAAGCTCGATTACACCGTGGCCGTGAGGATTATGTGTATAAACATACTTCTATAATTTTACAATCGCCACGGAAGTGTAGAATTGGCGTGGTTCTGATTTTCGTCGGGATATGTGTAGATAATTATTAGATGCAAATATGATAGGTCAGGTCGGGGTCAATATTTACGCACTATACAAGGTTTCATAGTATGGTTGGTTATTGAATGAATTGTTTGGTATTTGTATGATTGAAAACAGTTTTATTTCTCTTGAAATTTGAAAATAAAATTTGTTCTATTTCAAATAAATCCAGTACATGAATACAATTTAGAAGCAGTACAACAGCGTCTGATAATGACACTTTTAGCACAAATTAACATACAATTGTAATGGATAGTGTTTTTATGTATAAATTTTATGTGTAAAAACCTACCCCGTTAGAGATGGCGATTTTAGTACATTTTTGTGATTTTTTATTAACTGGATTTTTCTATAGTTTGGTAAAACACCAGTGGGCGGGCGGTTGGGCAGTCTGGCAGGAGGCTGGGGCATCCGGTGTTGTTAACAATTGCATTAAAATTTTCAATTGAGCATAAATCTCTGCCATTTATTGTCAGATCTTTATAAAACTTCATACAACGATAACATACCATGTGATGAACAGAATTAGACAGTAACCACAACTCTACCTGGCTTTATTATGGATTATTTCCCTTTGTAATATTTGTGTTTAAGATTTTAAATCTGGCTTTCCACATTACATTTCTTGTATAACTCATAATTTATAGGCCAGTCTGAATTAAAATTTTGATAATTCATTTTCTTAACTCAGTTACTAACAATGAATACAGACACAGGTTATTTTAAAATATAAAAATAACCAAATCTGTAAACAAGTGGCTTATATATTACCATATTTTACCATTTTGTATTCCAGTTTTGGTAAATCAAGTTCAGGTAATGATTTATGGATGATAAATATAGGACCAGATTCTAGTGATGCTAGATATGTACCTGAGATGTTAATGGTTGGTAGTCTCCATGGTGATGAAAGAGTCGGTTATGAGTTAATACTACAACTTGTTGAACATTTATGTACTAATTATAAAAAAGACTTTGTTGTATCAGATGTAAGTTTGGTTTTTATTATCTTTTTATACCCCCGCTTCGAAGAAGAGGGGGGTATACTGTTTTACCCTTGTCCGTGCGTGCGTGTGTCTGTCCGTTACAAAATTTCCGTCGCAGTTTTCTCAGCAACTATAACATGCAGCAGCCTAATACTTTGCATATTGCTTCATCCCATAGTCCCATGTGGTGTAAAGCAATTTCATGCTCCTTGCTCATCTACTTCCTGTTTGTCGCATATTTTTAGATTTTGTTAAATGAAAGTTACATTATGATAGTCATATTTCTCACTGCGGGGGTATCACTAGTGAGCATTAGCTCACAGATTTACTTGTTTTATTTGCTTATCATGTGAGCATCCATGCTGAGCTGCTAGATGATTCGTCATGGAGCATCTAGAAATAACATGAATGAACAATTTTCAGCACTGGTCCTGAATTTTCAGAATTCATAGAAATTGAGAATGATCTCTTTTTCTTTGTTAACAGTGTTGAGATGATGAAATTAAGAAATTCAGGTTTTTGAAATTTTTTAACACCCATCCATGAAAACATGTGCAATCTCTTGGTCATACTGTTTTCATTTGATTTTCATCAGAAATGGTTAGAATGTATCATTGCAAAGATAAACTAAGATAAATTTGACAATCAGAACAGTCTACCACTGATTCCTTATCATGTAGGGCAGTTGTCAGTCACTTACAGAAGTATGTGCCTAGTAACTGATCAACAGCTAAATCCAGAGATTCAGCCTTTCTAGGAAGGGTAAGTAGGTTGACTGACTGTCGTGATATGACCTATGCAATGTGTTGCTACAGCGTTAAACCCAACAAACAAAATCTAGCTGTCTCTTAAATTTACATGTATGATATTTTTACATGTTAATTGTGTATGTGTTATATGTGAATGTCTGTGTACTTATAGATCATAGAAACAACGAGGCTACATTTTATACCAACATTAAATCCTGATGGTTTAAAACAAGCTAAACCTGGTAATTGTGATGGTGGGGATGGACGTACAACTGTACATAATACTGATCTAGATCAAACATTTACTTGTAAGTTTATCGTTTATTATACTTGATTACATACTTGAATTTTTTATGTCTTATAACTTTTGGGCTGATACGTGTGTTGGTTAATGAATATATTTCGGGAATGTAATGTATGAGGCTTTACACCACATTAAAAGTAAAAAAAAAGTAATTGCATTTTATAGTCTAAGTTTCATGCTTACGCACGTTTACCGACTTACCAGCTATACCCCTGGTCATTGGGCTACTGGTATCTATCTATCAATCTCCCTTGGGAGTCTTTTTATTCTGCTTATTAGTGCAGACGACAAATTGGCGCAACAGAGTTATACCACCCTTGCAGGTACCCATTTACACTTGGGTGGAGTGAACCAATAGCAGGTAAATTTCTTGCTCAAGGAAATTAGCAGTGCCCCTGGTGGGATTTGAACCCAGGACTTCTCGATCCCACATTAAACAACATAGTTTCAGTAATAATAATAATAATAATAAGACTTTATTTTAAGAGGCTACACATTTGGATAAATCCAATCTTCCATGTGGGCCTCTATCAAACATATTACACAGTATATACAATATTTACATAATGATGAATGCATATTAGACTTGAGAAAAACATGTTATATACATAAGAAAATCAAAATTAAGAGCAAAGTAACCTGAAAAAAAGGAACAATAGGCATGAGATGAGTATAAGGTGGACAAAGAACATTTCAATCTTTTTGCATTTTCCATTTAATGTACTGCTTTTTGAATGAGCTAAGGCTGTTAGCAAGACGGATGTTTAGGGGTATTTCATTCCAAATGACTGGTCCTGAGTATGTTATAGATTTTCTAAAGAATTCAAGTCTAAGTTTTGGGACATTCAGTTTTTGTGTAGAACTTGATCTTAATTGGTGATTATTACTTAAGACAAATCTGTTATTTAAATATTCAGGACTTGTGTTATTAAGAGATTTGTAGACAATAATAGCCTTTTTATAGTTAACACGGTCTGGAAATTTCATCCAATTTAGTTGTTTGAATAACTCCTCCGACGGGGCATCAGTCATATTGCAATGGTCGTCATCCTATTTATTGTATTAAGAACGGCATAGATATTTGAGCTGACTTTAACCTAGTACATTCACTCCCCAATGACTGCCCACTACCCTTCTAGATACAGAATCGGTAGGGAAAATTTGCTGAAAAAGCAATAATAATAATGATAATATTTTTTTTGCATAGTGTACACATAGTAAAAACATACAAACACAAATATCACATACATCATGATGTAGTAATTATGTCTTGCACACCAACACCAGGGATAATACAAAAAAGGGCAAGCCCTTATTTCCATCGTGGTCCCAAACAACATTATCAAACTTCACAAATGTCAATCGGTCTTTTTTAGGAATGAAACGCACAACCTCTTGATTTGTAGTCAGACATGCTATCAACTAAGCTTACTAGGCATGTTTTTCTAACACTATTTATTCAAATGACAGATTTACTGTACTAACTATGTCTGCAGTAAGCTATGACATTTTTGATAATCTTGTTGGTCAGAATAAAAGTTCCAACAATATTTGAATAAACTTATGTTAGCAGTCTACAAAATTAAGATATGAAAGTGGTTGCTTAAACAGAATTTTTTCAGTAGCTAGCACTAATATCTTGTTTGTAGAAATTTGGTTGCGCTAAGGAAATTTTTGGTTGCCCAAACTAGAAATTGGTTGTCCCGGGCAACTAGACACCCACTACTTTCGTTGACTGTGTTAATGATGATTTTACTTTATGTTTTCTCGTTTTCTCTTTTACAGTGCCACAAACTAATTCAACAAAATCACATGAAAGGGAGACAACTTCTATGTTAGAATGGTTGAAACAAACATTTAGTCCCTCTGTATCAGTTGTATTAAGAAGTGGAGATTTAATGGTGTTATACCCTCGCCATTCTGATAAAAGTATGTAGATTTATAGGTGTCATGCTTTGTTAAATCATTTTTTATGCAAAGCTTTGTTTGTTATATTTTATTTAGTATTTTGTATATTTATAGAACAACTCTTTATTTGATTTTTGGTCTCTTAACTTGAATTATGCTCTGATTAACTTGTATAGTATCGAGAACGATAATTTTATGTAAGCAAAGAATTGCGAACTTTGAGACCTTTAATATTACACTTCATTCTGTGTTCTAAGCCCAGTCTGTAGTGTATATAGTTTTGATTCATTATTATTTTGTACTTTGTTTTTTTTACATCAGAGCAATTAATTGTCTCATCAATTGAACAAACAACCATCCAGTCTTAGAGATCTGTCTACCTATTGGGAAAGTCGAAAATTTTATCTCTAAATATAAAGATCTTACTACATTTCAGATCCATTAAGTGATGTTGATCAGAAAAGTTTAGTTAATCTAGCACTTGTTTACGCTGATAATCATGAAATAATGAGTCAGAAAAAGTTTAGATGTGATACAAATAAAGGTAGGTTTATATACTGATCTCTGGAATATGGCTTTGTAATTATATATAGTCCGTCAGAATTAACCTAAGCTTGACCTTTATGCAAGAATAAATTAAAAATCAGTATAAATAGTCTATTTTAGTCTTTGTATGTAAATCACGCTTTATCAGAAGCTTTCGGTAAATTAACATATCTGAACAACTAATCATGTTTTCATATGAATAAATACTTTATAACTGTGTAACAACATCACGAACTTGCGTATTCCCCATAAACAAATGAGTCCAAAATATAAAGAACAATAACATTCCATGTTTTCAAAATTGATTTATATTAATCTAGGTTGTTAAAAACAAGTGTATAATCATATATACACACACGGAAACTCACGATTTAATGTCAGTGAATTGTGTAATTATTATGATAAGGTAGTTCAAGTTCAGGTTAATATTGTTGGACCATACCATATTCTTTTGTTAAATGACTACAGTTTACTTACATTATGAATGTGAAGCGTACTTTATGTCATTCTATACATAGCAAAATTACTATGTTCGTAGGAATGTTATACAAAGAAAGATATACACATTCTGAACATTATGTGACATAATCCATTAGAAATCATGGGTATGGGATATTTCAATTATATTACATTACGTATATCAATCAAGGTTACAGAGATTCTTGATTGACCACAAATACTGTATTATTGCATTGTTTGTGTATGTATTCTAAAGTTATATAATAGATGTATGTTGTATTTTAAGGTGAACATAGTACAGAGATGGGTATAATGAAAGCTTCAGATTATCATGTACATACTGGTAGTTTAATGGTAAGTAGAAATTTGTTGTAAACTTGATTTCATTTTCACCATTTCTGTCGACTCTTCTGTAAATCCAGTGTTGTATTTTGCTACCAAATGGAACCAAATTTCTATCTTGTCACAGTGAAAAAATGAAATTGACAAAATATTCTCTGCTAGATTTTTAGGCACAAAGTGTAATCACTGTCTGTTTTTATGTTTGTAGAAAGATTAGAAGGTGTCTTGAAGTACTTATCATGATAGACAAATCTTTCAATGAGATTTTTCAAAATTTTGAATTGCTGCATCACAATTTTATTTTAATTTTGACAGATTATCATGCTAAAGCTCACTATTTGAAAAACAGTGAGCTGTTGTTAAAATCTAAAATATTGATGAAAAGTTTAGGATAAAGTTAAGAAAATAATGAATGGTCAGGCTGTATAAAGTTGATTCTGAACACTCAAAACTATATTATAGGAAAACTGTTGCCTGGTACTTGGCATTTTTATAAGTTCTAGGTTCTAATGCAACTGGCTTTGTACTGTATATGAAAATGATTAACATACGTATATGGGACAGCCAATATTGTGATATAGATGGGTAAGTGCAAAACTAGTCTACTTTCATCTTTAATTACATGTAGTTAGACTGGTTTTGTGTTGACCCATGTATAGTTTTGTTTATTTTTTTATCTCATAGAGTTTTTGTTTACATTATTACAGGATTATATGTATGATATGTTACATAGTGCTACAGTTTCTGTATATATAAGTTGTTGTAAATATCCTGTAGAGTCTGATCTATTAGATCTATGGAAGATGAATAGAAGATCTTTGGTTGCCATGTTACAACAGGTATGTATGGGGTGTCTAACTACTGTTTATAGTTTCTCAAAGAATTTAAATGAAGTAATGTTTAAGTGTAGTTTATAGTCTGCTTCCACACACATGTACATGTTCTGCTGACTTTGCAATTTGGGATGATAACCTCTGATCATTGAAATCACCTTCTAGCAGGTGATCTTCTTAGTACCCATTTACAGCTGGGTGAAGTGAAACAACTGTAAGTACATTTCTTGCTCAAGGGAATCATCAGTGCCCCAAGAGGGATTCGAATCCAGGACCTCCCTAAGCGCGCGTCAAACCGCTGCACTACTGTTTTCTTATAAATACATGTAACCATCATGATTAGCGTTCGATGACTTACTTTTTGTATTTTACTATGATGCCATTGGTCAAGTTTCCAACTACGGAATTGAGAATCATCTTTATCACCATGACGAGCAGATTTTTCTTTACTTAAATAATCATCATGAGAATTCCATTCATCACCTTCATATATACGGTATACTGGTTCCCAGTCATCTTCATTATATACTGTAAATATAACATAACGCTTATAGGACCGGGTACAAATGTATACACTAATTTATACATATATCGATTCCTAATTATATTTTTAATAAAAAATACATATTAAAACATCACGATCAGGACCGATGACAATATGTATATGAATAAATGTTTTTGTAAAAAGTATTGGTTCTAGATCACTTTCATTTAAATCTGATTCGGAATCCACCGTGCTATGAATCAAGTATGGAATACAACAGATCGTGAAATGATGTTATAAGGTTAAGCCACACTATTATTTCGTTATTCTTTCAAAAATTCTGTTTTAAGATCATGTATTGATTCATTGCATTCATTACAATGCCCTTCAAAAATCCTTGGACAAAATAACCAAATTCACGCATTGAAAAAAAAGGATACAAAAAGTATTCTCGACAAACGACAAATTTATATCCAGCATTGATTAGTTTCATCAGCATATGATCAAACTACATAGTACATGTTAGGGGTGTAACGGTTAACCGATGTACCGGTTAATATTGCAATACGAATTCTTATGTTTTTAACCGGTTCATTTTTCCTTGAACCGGTTTTGTGACATATGTCACACTGTTTATTTTGAACAAAATCTTACAAGTTCAATGTTTAAATAAATTTTAAAGTGTGTTGAATAATTGAAATAATCTCACTTTGCATAAAAGGTTAAACATTTAGTCAAATGAGAGAGAAAACCATCTTAAAAAGTCCGTTTCAAAATACGCATTTTTCTCACATATAGACAATTTTACACTAGTAATTCAAACATTTGAATAAAGATCATTTGAAAATACACCTATGAATGTTATCCTGATCTAATTAGGACGGTGCACTTGCATAATTCGTGCTTTGAATGTCTATACCCAAAAAGACGGTACGTATTGAATTTGCATATTATGCAATACATTGCAATATATTACTATATGTTTTTTTACCGTATTGTTACACCCCTATGATATGTATTCTACATCAATAAGGTTTAATTATAGGTTTAATTATGGTAAAAGTTTTTGTGATAAGCACGATAAGTTTTTTTTCTAATTTTCATTTGACCAAGAACTTTAAAAGGACACTGTTTTGTCATGTAAATCAACGATAAAATTTACTTACATTCTCCTGATTGTTGCATGCCCGCCGGTCCTCCAAGTATTATTCCTGCTATACATAGTTCTACAATACAAAATATTGAGAACAGTTTGAAGAATGCCTTAGACATGATTACAGTTCTACAAACTAAATAAAACTGTAAGATTTAAACAATTTTCTAAGTAAACCAATTCCAGAAAAGTTGGTTAAGACAATGGGTTTTAAACCATGGACTTCTCAATCCCTGTAAAATATAATAATTTATAAGTAAATTAAATTTAATTTATAAATAATTTATAATTTATAAGAATATGCTTATTCATTAGAGTGTTAAATTTGTACCTGTGTCATCATTAATAGTGATTGATTAGAACATTCAAAAAAGACTGGAAGGCAGAAAATAGGGCTTGGTGTGTAAGTGGGAAACAAGTTTCAAAGTTACTATTTATGGCGGGGGATTATAAAAGTTGACTGACAAGGTGTAGCCCTCTTCTATACAGCTATAGACACAGTCACTATTATTTCCCTGCATTACTCTATGGTATAGATATTCAGTATAACCTGAATTAAGGACCACCTGCTGTCAGGGGTCTCCTGCTGTAAATGATCAGTATGACTTCCTCCCAATGAAAAATATTTTATTTTGGACCTGTAATAAGCAACCAACTGCTTTTAATTTTATTTTATTCATTTCTATTATTTTTTTATATAACTTTTCAGGCTAGACGTGGTATAAAAGGTGTAATATTAAATACACAAAGAGAATTTATGAAGAATGCTACAATATCTATAGATGGTTCCCAGCATTTATATCCTGCTGATAATGGTGGTAGATTCTGGATATATCTGGCTCCCGGCACCTATAAAGTAAACATAGATTGTCATGGTTACAATAGTCAACAAATGGTAGGTATCATACTTTTTTTGTAACCTTAAGAATAATGTGGGCATGGAAGCTTGTTTGCACAATAGTGGGTTGAGTTTTAGATACTAGATTTCCAACAGGATAAAATGGTTTAGTTATGTATTCTTGAAAAGATGTATCATTAAACTCATATGTTGGGGGCTTCATTATCAGCAGCTCTTAATTTTGAAGAAAATTTTAAAAGCGGTAAAATAAAGGCTTTTTAGACATTACTGATGTGTCCACTTTCAAGTAGGTAGTAAAAGAGATTTTGAAAGTTTCATACCGAATTGTTTTGTATAATGAAACAATATGGACATGAAGTCTTTGTCATCATAGTGGATCAAGGTGACACTCCAAAATTGAAGAGTTGACTAGTTTTTTTAAGTTAACCAGGTAAATGGCTGTATGGGTTTCAGAAAATGCATTACAAAATTATTAAACAATTATCAGATTTTGTCCTGTACATTGTGACTATTGTCTATTATTATATAAATGATCTTTCTGTTTACAGAGTGTATCAGTAGAGAAGGATGCTAAAGATAGTACAGAATTAATTGTTACATTAGAAAAACAAGATTTAATACGAGGATATTCTCATACATTCTTAGTTGTTGGAATAGGTATGTATAAATATATCATCATCATTATCTTCACCGTTATCATCACCATCATTATGGTTCATTTTTTCTCAACTGTCAATCATCATCATCATCATCATCATCATCATCATCATCTGGATGATGTTTAAACAGGCTGAACAGGCTGTTGATTATTCCTTGGCAAGGTTGAGGCCTGTCTGTCTTGTCTGGAGTGAAGTCTTCCTCTCCATGATTGGCGGTCTTGAGGGTTGATTTCAAAGTTTGAATAATTTCTTGGTGATTGAATACACACGGTATCACGAGTGTTTGACAAAGAACATGAAGTCACCGTGAAATTATTCATATTTTGAAAGTTGAGAAAAAACGAACAATACCATTATTCATCATCCTTTTTCTGCCAGAGTTAAAGAATATCCAGCAACTTGAGTCTGTCTTCCAGGTTGTGTAATAAACCATGATACTGCTGCTCTAACATATAGTGTGTAGAGTCTGGCAATATGTGATTACTTTGTTAGTATGAGTGACTTTAAATTTGGAAGTAAAATGTTATTAGCTAGTCTTAACCCAAGCTTTTGATTGATAATTCATAGTCTGAATGTTGTGCAATATTATTCTGATAGACTTGACTTGATAACTTGTATCTATATAGTTATATCATGCCTTCAAAAAGATCTTGGACAAATAAAAATTTGGGCAAAAGTTGTAAGTGCATACTGCTTACTAGTAATTTTACTGTAATTGAAGTTTATTATTATACCCCCGCTTCGAAGAAGAGGGGGGTATACTGTTTTACCCTTGTCCGTGCGTCCGTCCATCCTTCCGTCCGTCCGTTACAAAATTTCCGTCGCAGTTTTCTCAGCAACTATACCATGTAGCAGCCTAATACTTTGCATATTGCTTCATCCCATAGTCCCATATGGTGTAAAGCGATTTCATGCTCCTTGCTCATCTACTTCCTGTTTGTCGCATATTTTTAGATTTTGGCAGGGGTATCACTAGTGAGCATTAGCTCACAGATTTACTTGTTTATGTTACATACAGTTTGAATCATATGTTGATAAACTAATTAATATAGAGTTTGGAATTAGTTCAGGTGACTCTATGTTACTTTTTATGAGTAAATATGATCCCCCCCCTAGAAACAGGATTGTATCCAAAGACTTTTAGAGAGAACTGTTAATCTCTTCATAATATTACTTCAATAAAATGTTTTTATTTTTTGTTTCAGCTATTGTTATATTAGTATTTGTGTTTGTGATCACCACTATCATGTGCCTAAGAAATAAAAGAACTGTACCATATTCTCAAGTGGGTTTTCAAAGACTGAACACTGACGATGGTAATGACTCAGACGACGAAGTGTTTGGTGATATAGGAAAGCCAAAACCTACTAATAAAAAAATAAAGAATGGAATACAAGAATATCATGACGTCACGGACTCCGAGGACGATAATGAGGAAAATAAACTATTTGACTCAAGAATAGCAAGAACGTAGTATTGATTAGATTGGTCTTTGTTGTAATTTTATCATTTATAATGAATTTAGGAGGTTTTAAAAATAAAGCCATTTGATTGGTTAATTTCAAAAATGCTTTTTGAAAATTGACCAATCAGAATCTTGGCTTTATTTCTATTGTACTTTGAATTCTAACATAAAGCTCAAAATCATGAAATCATAACAGCGGCTATTTTTGTACATTCCATTTTCATACCAGTGTTTAAGAGATGTTTTTGTGTAAAAAAGTGACCAATTATTTTGATAGATTTTATACAATGTTACCATTATTTGTTATTTGGTTGGAGTAGGTTTGTTTATGCTTGTGTTTGTTGATTTTCCAATCCAATGAGGAATTTAATGGAAAGGGGTCCAAACCTTCCCTCTCTGATTGTTTTAGGGATTCCCATTTGTTAGATTTCAATTACAGTAATTGTGGTGAACTGACTTTTGTCATTAAAATTTTTTGATCTGATGTTTTGATTAAGGTAGATGGTGTTGTATTGATCATTATTGTTTTTAATTAAATATTTAAATTTTCATACCAAGTATGATACCAGGAGTCAGTTATTTAAGGATATTGCTACCAATCCCTCCATAGCAATTTCTGATGGAACGGTTCGCTACATTGAAACAATATTTTTTGCTAGCTGAAACAGTGCATTGGTTCATTTGTAGAGGCCTCAATTTTGCTTGCTACTTTGCAACAAAAGGTTTTGCAAAGTACTTATTAACTTGAAAGCGTTAGGTAGTGACTTCCTTACACAGTTGACTCCTATTGTTATAATATACAGATTTTATCTGAAATGCATTTATAGATATTGAAGGCTTAACACAAAACGGTTGTAACACATTTGAATAAGTAATTATGAATCAAGTTGAATATAAAATCAAATAGACTCCCATGTTAAGGTACGCATTAGCAAAAATGCTAAGAATTTGATAGGGTTAAATTAAAGACTGGGTTAAATAAACTACTTGGTTTTATTATCAACTTGATCCATAATTCTTATAAATGTCCCGGGTCATCATATTTGATAAACACCTTATGATATATAACCATACAACATAGAAGAATTTACTATGAAAATTTGTTGTAAGACAGTTGATGACATATTAATTAATGCTATTTTTTTAGATTTGTGATAAAAAAAAACCCTAGAGTCATATATGTTTGTTCGTCAATATTTTGATATAATTATGTGTTAGTATATTGATATCATTTTGACATATTTTCTGTGATAATGTTTGTAAGATATTGTTCTATGTAGATATAATATGTATATATAAGATGTGTACTAGTAATCTCCTAAAATTTGTCCTGGTTCCCATTCATCATTTATAATATTTAATAGCAAATGAAACAGCCTATGTGTACAGTTATAATCTTCTATTTTCTCTGAAACAAGCCCTATCTATCATGTTCATACTATTTTGATTTTTAATAATAAAAATAATCTATTATGTGCGTGAATTTTGGTGTTAGTTGACATCATTTTCTTATTTTTTGCACTAGCCTTATGTATTATGTTATATAGTAAGGCCACAACAATTGATCATATGTTCTATGGATTCACTCGCTCCTTAATTTTGACGGTTTATACAAAAAACATATTTTTATTTCCTTGCTCGCTCATAAAAATTTGGTCAAACCACTATGTAAAGCAATTGAATAAAGACTTTTTTAATTTTTTTTCTTCGCTCGCTCGCCCCATTTTTTTTCCAGAAAAATCCGTAGAACATATGATCAACTAAATGAAAAAAAACAGACAATTTTACCATTGCAGTCACAGCCTTTACCCATTAGTCTGAAGCCCAAGATTAGGTAAATTTTGATAGACTTTAAGCTAAGCTTATTTTTATTGTCTTTTATATGTATAATAGATAAGTCTTGATATATCTTAGAGTGATATAAACGTTTTCATTTATGAACCAATAGTATAACTTGCCAGTAGTCTAAATATAGACTGCTTGTTACATTTGGACCATTTCATTAGTCTTCCTTAAATGTATACACCATGCATATATGTTTGTACATGTATTTTTTTTCCTGAAAAATGTTGCCATTGTTTGTATAATAAACTGTTTAAAACAGATTTTATATCTTGTGAAACCATATCATGTTTAACTGATTAGTACTTTATAATTAAGTATAAACCTAAGTAGATTTCTCTCCTAATCTCCCTGATTCATTTTCACCAAATTTACAAGTTTTATCCCTGGTTATCTGGCTACTTGTATCAACCTACCAAGGGAGCCTTTTACTCCAATTACCGAAAAGTGATGTTGTCAATGTTGTTTTATGTCGAAAGAAACCCACTTCTGTAATGTCACCTTGATATTAGAACTAAGATTTTATGCATGGGTGAATGTTTGTCAGGACTGGTATTGAAGTTTAGGGTTGTTTTGACCTATGGAAAAGTCTATTTTCATGTAAAAGCTTCTAGAATCTAGAAATTTAGGATTTTGACAATTTTAAACTTAATCTATACTTATCATTATATTCAATGCTAAGTGTGACAAAGTCACAAGGCATAATAGGATATTACACAAAATACATTTTGGGAATTCTAAGTTAAAGTAGGGTAGATTTTTTATTAAAGCTTAATTTTTTTTGTTTAATTGTTCTTGCCCTCTTATTCATGATATTAATTCCAAATATGTGTGGGTTTTTTATTTTGAAATCATTTTATTCATATCAATTCATTACACAAGTATATGAGGTGAGGTTGTTTATCTGTTGAATTTTATTGGTCAATGCTTTAATTTAAAACAAAGGTACCTTATTATCTTTTTTTTAAATTGCATGTTGTCAAAGTGTTTAAATTTTTTTATACAAATGTATACATATATGTTGTTCTTATACAAACAGAAAAAACTTTATTTAGCAAATTTCCATATGTCAATTTTTGTTTGTATGTGTAAATTTTGGGTCCAATTAGACAGTTATAAGGAAAGTCTTATTTGTGATAATTTTAAAGCAGAATGGAAAGGTTCTGTTCCCAGTCCCATTTCTCTCCTCCCTGTCCCTTTTTGTTTTTTCATATGCCGAAACAGCTACTTAAAAACACAACCCCTTCGATGTGCCCTTTTTCTGTCTTCCTGTCCCTTTCTGAGGATTACAATAATCACTTCCTTATAAAACAATATTGTGACCAATGTTATACTGTACAATTTATTGGTAGACTTCTACATTAGTTTTACTCTGTTTTGAAATCCATTCTCATCTGTTGATCTTAACAGTTATTTTCAGTATTAATTTACATATTTAAAACTTCTAGTGTAAAACAGCTGCAGCCATGACTCATTTGTAGAGCTCAGAATTTCCATATGAGGTCAATTTGAGGTAATGGGTTTAATACCTTGTCATGGCAGTTTATACTTATACATGGAAATGCAATACTTGATATGGAGCTTACATTGTAGAAACAATACAAAATAAAAAAATGTTTACAAAAAAGGCCTCATTATATTAAAATTTAAAACTAGATTTTTTATTATTTTTCAGTTTTATAAGTTCTTTTTGTTGTCATTTTTTTTTTATTTAGAAAATGTGCCAATGATAAAAGACTTCTGGGTAATAATGATAAAAAGTGCTTTAAGTCTTTGTGTTTCTTATTTTTCTACCAAACTGTCCTAATGGTTTCCAGACTATTGATATGTACTAGGATGTTTGTGTTTTCATTTTGTACATTCATGTTTTCATATCAACATTTATGATTTTTTTTTTCACTTTTTAGATGTTCTGGTTTGAATCAAGGTTAATTAATTATTAATAACCTGTATTTTCGTTTCCTAGTTTAACTCTTAAGCCTTATCTGGTTAGATTTACCTTAACAAATATTAGGTTAAAATCTACATGTGGGCCCTACATCGTAAATGTTGCCCCTAAGTTATGAATTTGACTCCTACCTTATACTGTTGTCCCTATTTTATTAATGTTGTCCCATGTAATAAAATTTTAATGTGGCCCGAAGGTATTAATGTGGCCCCTAAATTATAATTGAGGTCCCCAATACACATATGTGGTACATATATGATCTATGTATTTCCTAACTTTGAAATTGAGTCCTGAAGAATGAAACTAAGAATTGAGTACAGCAACATTTGTTTTCACTGTATAATAATCTTTAAACTCAGTGTTTGTATTTTTTGTTCCCTGCTATGTTTTGTTTTCTAAGTAGTAATTTTACATAAAATTGTTTATATTTTTATAAAGATTGCATTTTTATATATCTAGTGCAAATTATTTTTTCAGATATGCTTAAATTATTTTTCTAGCATGTATATAACATATAGCATTTTTTGCAATTATTTCAGTCATTCAATATGCTTAGTTATTTATTGTATAGCTTGTCCAGATTGTCAGATTTAGACAATTTAATACATTATAGACATTCAGAATGTTCAAACTCACAAAAATAATATATTTTATTGGCACAGCTGTCCAAGCCAACTTTTGACATATATTTAACCATTACAATTTGCTCTTCCGTTCCTGTTGGTTCCTTGAAACTCTCTTCCCATATTGAGAAATGGATAAAATATACATGTATGAATAATAAAAAATAAAGTTAAGTATACGGTCCCATATTTTCAATAGCAAGTCCTGAAAAAAAGTTTAAGTATGCAGTCTGAAAATTTTCAATATGCTGGTCTCAATAAAGGTCCTGAGCAATATACATTTGTAGATCCATTCTAACCCTCTTGTATAGATTTTTAACCATATAGATACATACATGTTCTAAGAGACTGTTTAAATGGTTTACTGTTTTCATCAAACTTAAATTAAGTTTAAAATGGTGCTGGGTGACTGATTGTAGATATAATTGTTTGTTTGTTGCTTTGTATTTAATGTTTAATGGCACTTTAGGGTTGGTCATATAGTGCCAAATTTGGTATTTAGTTAGTATTTTTTTAGTTTTAACTCTACCAGAAAATTTACCCCAAAATCCAACCAATGCATTATTTTTCTCACTTGTTTAATGAAGTTTTGTTATAAATGTACTATATTTGTTGTATGGTGAAGGTTTGATATGACACTGTAATGTTATTTATTGTGAAATCTCTCATTAACAACCTGTGATGGGTCTACTGTTTAACTGACTCTTGTATGGAGTTGAGTCTTGTAACTGTTGTTTGGAGGGTAATTTCTATAAAATAAATGAATAGGATTACTTTGTTAAAAGTTGACTGTTGTCAAACAATGGTTGTCATTGTCGAACTGCATTAACCAGGGGTGCATATTATCAAGTGTCTTACAATCTATTTTAGTCGTAAATCCTTCTATAATGTATTGTTAAATTATCGTAAGATTTTTGATAATATGCTGCCCATGGCATTCAATTAATTTTTGTTTGAAATGGTAACAAGTATGTTTACACTCGTCACTTCTATGAAAGGATCTAGTTATTGCTTTTAAACATTTAAATGATTTACACAGTGAGTGCTGTTTTTTTGTTATAAATTTAGATCGATGTAAACTTCCGAACATGTATTGTTGCCAGTTCAGTACTTTTTGACTATTATACATTCTTGTACCCAGAGGTAATTCAGATAGATTTACTTCCTTTACAATTCTTTCAAATTTGCTCTTGAGTTAACTGATATGAATGATAGTGTTTTGCACTCATAAAAGCCAGGGTATATTTCTTTTAAACCTGCTGTTTCTTCAAAACACAAGTAAGCTACACTGGTTAAAGTGAAGTTTTTATTGCAATGTAAAACTTTTTTCTTAAAAAAATATAATAGTTGCTTGGAAAAATATTTTGTTTTTGAATGGCGTTTTTTCCCTATATTAAAAATTTAAACCTGGGCACCATTTCACAAAAAATGTTTTCATAAGTGAATGACATAAACTTTTCAGTTCAAAGTCAGAAGGATAATAAACATAAGTATGATATGATATTCAAATGGTAAAAAATATTCTACATAGTTCAATAAAACTTGGAATTAATTGGCCAAAAAATGTCCATATTATGAATGTTTCTTGCTTTTGACTTAGGATTTTTTTATTGTAAGATTTTTTTGTGAAAAGCATCAAATGCCTAAAGTTCTTGTAGTAGACAAGGAGTCATTGTAACTTGGTATTATTTATGAGACTGGTACATCTGAGTGTTTGTTCATTTATTTAATTATGTTTAAGATTGTGCTGTTCTATCTTCAAAATTATTTGTATGTTTTGTTGTTGCCAAATTTTATTTATTATACCCCCGCTTCGAAGAAGAGGGGGGTATACTGTTTTACCCTTGTCCGTGTGTGCGTGCGTCCGTCCGTCCGTCCATTACAAAATTTCCGTCGCAGTTTTCTCAGCAACTATAACATGCAGCAGCCTAATACTTTGCATATTGCTTCATCCCATAGTCCCATGTGGTGTAAAGGGATTTCATGCTCCTTGCTCATCTACTTCCTGTTTGTTGCATATTTTTAGATTTTTGCAGGGGTATCACTAGTGAGCATTAGCTCACAGATTTACTTGTTTGATTTTTGTTTTGTTTGTCCCCAGTCTCATTAAAATTTACAATACCTAATTTGGAAAAAAATGCTGGTTAACATTTAAACTACAAACAACTGAACCTTGCACATTGCCGAATATCTTTTCTTAAAGGTATTTCTTGTTTACAACTATAAGGGAGTGTTAACATATTGAGGAGTGTTTAGTACAAAATATAAGGGGCATGTTATACTAGGGGATTGCTAGCAAGAGTATTTTCAAAGCGTTTTTTGTAGCATAAGTGGTCTATTTAACAGTTTACTTCAAGCTAGCAAATTCAAGATGGTGTCTCAAATAAAAAGTTCAGAATTGTAACAAATGAAAAATATTTAAAACGATTGTCACTATTATTTTTTAAGAAATGTATGCATTAAATAAAGAATATATCAGTTTTCTTGAAAAAGAAACAAGTTCCCACAGGGGCAGCCATTTTGAAATAAGCGACAGTAATCTGAATGATACGGCTAGCAAGACAAAACTTGCTACATATCGCTTGCTAGCGATTCAATTTGCTTAATTGTAGCAGACCGTTCTATAGGAAATACCTACATAGCGCTAGCTAGCGATCACCTTGTAGAACGTGCCCATGGTATTCATTTATTTAAGGTACTGTTCATTGTATACTTCTTAATATTGATGCTTATTTTATTTTGGCAGTTTTGGCAGTCGTCGGAACTGCCAAATAATGATCCAGCAAATAAAAAAAATCTAATACACGCTAATATTGGCAACAGCGAATAGAAAGACATATACGATACATTACCTTGCTACCATGATCTGTACATGTATTGTACATGTATTGTAACTATTATTTTGGTGAATTTGATTTGTTATTTTATTCATTTTCATTTATATTTACATGCAAATATTTATGTTGATTTTTTACACACTATTATATAAACATTGATTATTATAATTTATTCATATATGGATATGAAGTCATTAAAAATGAATTTATCTGAAACTACTATGTCTTGTTTTTTAACTTCTTTTTTTATTTAAACGGTGATTAGGTATATATATGTGCAACTTCTGCAGTGTGACTGTGGAAGCTGGCTTTTTACTGTCAGAATATAGAACGTTGGATATGTATCATAGTTAAGTTATAGTCTGCAGGATTAGTGGTTGAATTGGTGGCCATATAAATTACATGTACCATTGGCTCAGTTGGTTACAACATCTTCAGCTCATTGCCTTATGATTGTGTTTTATAGTACTACCTACATTGTATTGGCAAAAGTTTGAGTCATGACATCAACTTGAGTTCAGGAGCATAGATGGTCTAACTGATACAATTTGATACCAAATAACCTTGCATATATATATCTTGCACAGGTTGACTTGAGCTATGTTAAGAGCTGTAAAAGTTATGTTTCATTAGCATAAATGAATCCTATGCATAACGTTAGTACTTTGAACCTATGGGTTCAGTCCCACAATGACAGCTATTTTTTATTATATTTCCCCTGTATCTAAATCAGCATGAATAACAGAATACTATGTACATGCATACATTGTGGGATGAATTAAGCAATTTTTAGGCCAAAGTCATAACAAAAAACTGTCTGGATATATTATTTAGCACTGAAGTTTATACAGAAAACCTTAGTGAAGACCTACAAAGGAGACCTACAGCAGCATATGAAGACCTGCACATGTGCAGGTCATGCAGTGTTAATCTGACATTGCTCATTTTTTCGCAACTGTCAAAACAGGAATAATTTCACTGCAACTTTGTGGGTTAAGATGTTCAACCTAACAATCCTGATATTTCAATGGCATGTTTTAAGAATGAGTGGAACAGACAAATAGCTTAGTGGTTTAAAAGAGGGAATAATCATGATCGGTGTTTTCATTATTTCAATACCATCTTCCCATCAGTACTTAGATTTTCATAAGACTTTCATCCTCCTTTCAAACTCAACTTGATTATTGTATCAGAAGCAGTTAATTATTTCCTGTGAGGACAAATTTCCAACGTTGACCAATTCTGTACTTCAAGGTCCGGTCAAGGACCCTATGTTTATATAGGGCCCTTGGCCTGAAACACGTACAGAACAAAATAGAATCAGAGGAGCTTTGAAGTACAATAAACAATGTCAAGGCTAAAAGATAGAATAATATGTATTTCCACTCCACTTAATTATAGCGGTAAATAGGACACTTCATTTTATCAAATTGCCAATTTTTTTATGCAAAGGGAAGTAATTCAGTCAATCGTCATTCTCTGCTAATATCAGTTACCTCCCTTTTTTGTTGCTGCATCAAAACAGGAAGTGGACAGACGCCAAGCTGCCAAATACATCTGTGATGTACAGCAACATATTTCATCGTTAAATGAGGTAATGTATGATGTATTAGTAAATTCACAGTTTAACAACGCGAAATTTAGTGCAATATTGCTGATTGCGTGAGAGTCCCACGTTCGTGTAAAAAACTTGCTAATTGGATCAAGTGATATAGTAATCGGATATACGAAAATCTGGATACATTTGTAGTATTTTAATATATGTCATTGGTGTTGTAATTATCTTTTGATTTTTACTTACTGGTCGGAGATGCTACTATTAGCAAACTGCTGAATTGGGTCAGTCAATGTTCACACTTTTCAAAGGGTTCAAATTTTATGATTTTTGCTGATGAGAAATGTCATTTTATATAGTTATAGAGAAAAAACTATTAAATGTTTCCTATATTCGGGTTCTTTCCTGTCGTATTCTATAACCTGCCTCCATGTCTAGGGTATGAGGGAACTTTGACTTTGAGCCTGGCTAACCTATGGTATAATTCTCACCCTGCAGGAAATTTCAGATGGAATCCCTGGCACAAAACCAATTTCCCTGCTGCTGCCCTGAAATGCAAGTGAAGGTAGAAGTTAAAATACAGTTTCTTTTACCCAATATATCCTATGCATTGACCCAGGGTAGGGGTTGCGCAATTGAATTTCTAAATATGAAAACTTGATACCTTCTATAAATTGATCCTCAAACTACAATTTCTCAGATTTCAAGGGAAATATTTAAAAGTTTTAAATATTTCCCTTGAAATCTGAGAAATTTAGTTTTTGCCAGTTTTTTTCACCCTGTTTTTTCCAACAATAAGAACTGTAAAACCCTGGGCAAAAATATAATTCTTATGTTTTTGTAATTACTGTATCAGTCAATGGTTCTTTCAATATTAATGTAATTAGCATTTCAATCAGTTTTAAAAACAAATTTATGAATATTTCCTTTGAAATTTGAGAAATTTAGTTTTTGCCACCCTATTTT
Organism: Mactra quadrangularis; assembly: GCA_025267735.1. Lineage (NCBI taxonomy): Eukaryota > Metazoa > Mollusca > Bivalvia > Venerida > Mactridae > Mactra > Mactra quadrangularis. Next base: position 36,127,586 of record CM046305.1, on the reverse strand, counting down.
TCCTCGCCGTTTTTCCGTTTTTATTACCATGGTTTTTTCTGCCAGGGGCAAAAACTGTCCAACCCTGAATTGAGGTATTTTTGCTACCTTGACAAGTACATTTGTACTCCAAAAATCAATACCTTAAATTTCACTAAATGCAAAATGATCTTTGTTCACTGAAAATATTCACTCTTTTTATTTCAGGCTTGTGCTACTTTACTTATCTTTCAATTTGTTAATTTTTAATATATGTTTTCACTATGTAAATATTGTAAATTATTTGTAAATGTTTTATCAGAGGTCCCCATGGAAGATTGGATTCATCTAAATGTTTAGCCTCGTTAAATAAAGCCTTTATTATTATTATTATTATTACTCTTCATTTCTTTCATGGAGTTATGCCCCTTTTGTGGTTTAGATTTTTGTTCTCAGTATTTCAAATAAAAAAAGGTGGCACTTGTTTTCTGCTTGACCCTGTCAACAACTTGCATCATAAAAAGTTAAGTATGTCACTCCACAATCTTATTAAAACCCGATCTAAAATTTTCTGCTCGCATACTCGCTAATTTAGATCTGGCCTTTTTCTAATGAAGGTCATGTTTAGGTGACCTTTTTTCATCATAATATTCATGACCAAATTGTTATGATACGTAACTTGTTTACATCGTCTACGTCAGGCAATTTGAAATGAGCCGCTTAATCGCAGACTGAATAATACCGCTGTTAAATTAGCATACAAAACTTGGTCTAAAAATAGAAATTACGAAATCAAAATGTGATTAATTGTGTTTTCGTCTAGATGAAAGCTACGCATTGATTGGTCGACACAAAGTTCATCTCGACGTGACCTTCCACGGAGAAAGTAGAGATCCTGTACGACAAAGCTCTACAGGATATCTGTTTACGGAGATTGGTCACTCCATGGACTTATCTTGTTTATGATTCTTTGAACAGAATCTCTTATTTTCATTTAAATAAAAATTAATTTGAACGTATGTTCAGCTGAGAATAAACTCTTGTTTCTTGACCAATGTTCACTGTATGGTAATGTTATTGGAATCTAAACAGTCTGTTAGCCAGTCCTTAAAAAAACTATTTTTATTGCTAAAATCCATTAAAACCTTGTCTTTATTTAGAAAGTCTTTTGAATTGCAGAAAAAAACAACAGAATTTTATACATGAATCTTTTTTCTTCATTAGTGGATGGCCATCCAAGATTGAACTTTTTTGTATCATATTTCTTGGTATCATTATTGTTTTGTTGTGAAAGTGCTCAGAAACAGTATCTTTGGTATCAGTCTTGAGTGTTTTTAAGTTGTTTGTTTGTTGGGTTTAATGCCATAGCAACACATTGTATAGGTCATATAACAGCCATCAGTCAACCTACTCACTTTTCCTGAAAAGGCTAAATTACTGGATTTAGCTGTTAACCAACTACTAAGCGCATGCTTTCGTCAATAACTGACAACTGCCCTACATAATTTAAAATCATTGGTTGGAGGGAGAATGGCCATAGAAATAATTTCATGACCAAGCTCCACAAAAGTATGCCCGCCCTGGGAATCGAACCCTTGACCCCTCGATCAGTAGACTTGCATGCTACCAACTGAGCTAGCCAGGTGGCTATAATTATGTTTTTTAAGTACTGCTTGATTCACCATTCTTAAATTATTGACCATAAAGGTTTAGCATCAACCTCAGCCCTTCACAAAACTGTAAAATAAAATTTTAGACGAAAAAGTGACGATAAAACTACACGTTACATCCATCATTTGCTCTCTGTGTTTGGAAAAAATCATACTCAAGTACTTTTATTCTGAAAAAAGAAAAATTACAAAAAGACATGTCTTTTCATGACAACTTGCAAGGACTGAAGAAGGCCTGTGAAAAGCTCCTGCTTGAAAGTACTTGATTTAACTAGTTCATGATATCTTTATTGCTTCTAAGATAATCTTTATTTAGGGATTGAGTCATTGACCTGATTTCTCACAATAATTATCATTATTTAAATTAAACATTTACTTTTTTTTAAATTTTGATTATAAAAACATGAAATTGCAGACATTAAAATAACAGAAATTAATAATGAACCAAGCAAAGAGGCATTGGTAACTAAATGAAACTGGTAAATTGGTACAAATAGTCTTCCAAAATCAAATTCTAGACAATTGTTTAACAAAACAGTATATTTCTACATTTAAATAAAGATAATTTATAATATGTACATTATTCAAAACTATAATGCAATTTTTCTACATGAATGTATCATGAATTTTATTGATTTTGTCATTGTTGTAATTAATTTCCCTTCAGGCAAACTGATTACTACAGTTAATATAATTCTAGATGTGATCTGACAGAGCACGGAAGCTACACTACCTCTACTTGTCTCTCTCTCTCTCTCTGTCTGTCCCCCTCATTCTGTCATGTTTTCTCTTTATCTCCCTCCCATTTCTCTTACTCTCACTGCCCTTATTCCCCCTATTTAACGCACCCCCTTATATCTTCCTTGTAATCTACCTTCCTACCTCCGTCCCTCAATTTTTTTTATTCATCTACCTCCTCCCTCCCCTCTCTCCCCCTCCCTGTCCTTATTCCCCTTCCCCTATCAATCTCCTCCCTCCCAGCCTCATTCCCCATCCACCTATCTCCACATCCCCTATCCACCTTCCCCTCCCACCCAGCATCACTCCCCCACTCCTTACCTCCCCCTCCCCTATTTACCCCCCTCCCTGCCTTTTTTCTCTTCCATCATCCCTCCCATCACTATCTCCCAGTCCCTAACTCACTCTCAGTATCACAGTGTATCTCTATGATAGTGTGCTATAATATTGAGAGACTGAAACAAGCATTATTGATCATTTTATTTTCTGATGAGGTTTATTGGAATAAATTGTGGTGCATTTATTTTGTTTCCTGATTCCTAATGGCTACACTAATCCTGGGTGTTTAGTTCATGTAAACATTTCATTGTGATTAAGTTTAAACTTGTAAATGACTCTTGGTGATGTTTTAAATTAGTTAGGTGTACTTTCAGTTTAAGTATTTATCGTTGGTAATTGAGACACATTGATGGTAAGTGATATTATTTTTTGTATGTTTAATGTAGTATAAAAATGATATTCATGTTATATTGTGTTTCTTTATTAATGGTTACAAGCCAGTGAAGCCACTGCATTTTAGTATATTATGTAGTAATTATTCTAAATCAAAATAGCGAGGCACTGCATCCTGCCCTTTTTCTCTCCTCCATGCCCTATTTGGCTCTTCCCCATTCAGCAATTGTTACTTTGGAACATCCACACTCTGATGTTCCCTGCTCCTTTTTTCTGCATCTGTGCCCCTTTCTGGGCTCTAGAATAATAATTATTATGCACCACTTGTTAAGTTCATAGAGCTTAAGGTCTTTTCCTTAACCCACTATCTCAAAGCCTAAAAACATTTATGCTAGTCCTGGGCTTCAAGCTAGAGGTTTAAGGCATAGACATACCTTGCTTTCATCAGTTCATTTAATGTAGCCCTAGTCCCATAAATACGACGATGCATGTTTTTTTATAATTTTGACATTTCTCATTATGCATCTTCGGCCCGTCAAAAAATATCTCGAAGTTGGGTTCATGATTTGAACTAATGTAGGCGCTCTGTAACTTTTAAGCACCCAATGTGAGACCAGTGATCATTGTTAATAGAGCTGACAATCAATGCCTTAACCCACTAGCTTGTAGTGCTACAATTATCATCACTATAAATATGCTACTCTTATTAAAGCTTGACTTGTGATATTTTGTCAAGCGATATTATATTGACTATAATAGTGTCTGTAAAATCTCTGGTAATCTCTCCAAGCTATGTCTCTCAGCACTCTGACTAATCATCCCTAGATTTAATGGATATCATAGTATTATATCTAACATAATGACTTTCTCTATCTGTCTCTTTCTGTCTCTGTGTGTGTCTCTCTCTCCCGCTTTCCTCCCCTCTCTCTCTCTCTCTCTGTCTCTCTCTCTGTCTCTCTCTAACTCTCTCTACACCCCTCTCTCTCCCCCCTCTCTGTCTCTCTCTCACTCTTTCTCTCTCTCCCCCCTCTCTCCCCTCTCTGTCTCTCTCTCCCCCTCTCTGTCTCCCTTCCTCTCTCTCACACACACTCTCTTTCCATCTCTCTTGTCTTGCACACTGTATTTGTTTATTTCACAGTGTATCAGGGGAAATGTTGCGCTCCATGAGTTTTAAAGGCATGTTTATTGAAATCAAAATTGTCTGTAATTACAAACTGTGACTGACGTTATGTCTGTTTAAATCGACTGTAATTGATTTTTTAGAAGAATGTTAGTGACATGGTTGGTTGTCACCTTGATTACAACAAAAATTCTGTGGTATCTTAGTTTTCTTGGAATTTATATTTTAGGTAAATTTCTCTTATTTGTAATGTTATAATGATCAAAAGTCAAGTATCCTGTTTGTACTATACATAGAACTGATGATTTAAATACTCACTACAGTATACTTCTGTACTCACAATCATTAAAGTTAGATATCTGCTTAATTTATGTGTAAAAATAATCAAGGAAATGGAGAGTATTTAAATCAGCAGGGATACATCAGTTTTAACATCATTTTACACAGATGTCAATGAGTTTCTGATACAGTGTTATATGGTATTATCCCAATCTGATTTAAACCTGATCTAAAATCTTCCGCTCGCCTACTCCCTTATTTAGATCTGGCCTTTTTCAAACGAGGGTCACGTTCTGGTGACCTTTTCTCATCAGAATTTTAATGACGAAATTGTTATGATACGTAACTTGTTTAAATCGTCTACGTCATGCAATTTGAAATGAGCCGTCCAGTCCCAGAAGGTAAATAATACGGCTGTTTAATTAGCTTGCAAACCTTGGTCTAAAAATAGAAACCAGAAACCAAAATGTTATTAATAGTGTTTTGTCTAGATGAAAGCTACGCTTTGATTAGTTGACAGAAAGGTCATCTCGACGTAACCCTCCATTGAGAAAGTAGAGATCCTGTACGGAGATTGGTACTATCCTGATGTATCATTTGTAAAGAACATAACCAGGGTCAGTAGCACTGTTGGTAGCACACCTGTTAAATCTAGTGTCACCAAGGGGACATGGGTTCAAGTCCACATCGAGGGTTATACCCTTCCATGAAATTTTGACAGTTATGTCAATTTTCCTCCATTAATAATTAAAGTATATGGGGAAGTTTCTGGCCTTGTTGAAGGGTAGATGAGTACTTGTTATAGACAAGGGTTCAGGGAAGCTAGGTTTGGTGCCCTGGACACTGTAAAATATCTAATCTAATATATCTAAAACAACTATGTTGAAACAGACTTAAACCCAGTATAAATAAATAAATGTAAAATACTTCTCGAGGGAGATTGATTTATAGATGTCACTAGCCCAAATCAATGGTTTTAGGCTAGTGGGTTATGGCGATGACTAGATAATAGACTAGACTTTTAATATTGTGTGTAAATATTGACCCCGACTTGACCATTATGCAAGAATATTCATTACATTGAATACGAATGTAGTATTAATGATCGATTACAACATGACTGTCAGGATTTTGAGTTAAAACTTAACACACAAATATACTTCTATAATTTTACGATCTGACTTTTGTCGGGATATGTGTAGATAATTATTAGATGCAAATATGAAAGGTCAGGTTGGGGTCAATATTTATGCACTTTACTTATTGATTTTATTGTATTAACTACATTTATTATGCTCAATATATATGACATTGATCTGAAAGTAGATATTTTAAACTATGGCATATTTTTATAAGTGGTCATTTATTGATTCAGTTTTGTTATTTTTATTTAAATAAACTATTATTGATATTGTGATGAATCAATAATTTTGTCTATGATTTTTGTTTATCTAAAAATACTAATTATTGGTATTGGAGTCAGTCAGGATTATTGATTTATATTTCAGAATGGGGTAATTAATATTATTGTCATTTGAATTTCACGCTGTGCAATCAGAAGTTGTCTGCCCTTTATTGAAGAGTAAGCAAATACTGTCATAGAAAAGTTTAGGAAAGCTAGTTAGATGTCAGTCAGCCTCTGTACATATTGGTAAATTTAATGAAATTGTCATTGGTGCATATTTTAACCCTGCTGATTTAAATACTTGACTATTTATAGTTAGAGGAGAATGAAAGGGGCAAAAATGTAATTATCTGTCAACCCATATTTTTGCATATATTGTTATATTTTTCCAAAATGAGGCTTAAAGTTCTAGTACTTTTTCGATTATGAAAACATGGCATCTAAAGGACCATTTTTTGCCATTCTTTTGTTTGCACACAATTATTCCGATTTTAAATTAGGTAAAAGGCCCTTTTCAAACCCCAGCAGCAGAAGGGAGCAAATCCCCTTTTGGATCTTTTTGATAAAAAAATCAATGGTAATTTTTAATGCAAGTTTTCCTCAGTGAAATTCTAAATCCAATTAAAAACACCAGTTTTAAGTCCTGTGGTGGCCATTTATCAAGGGAGGGCTCGTAAAAACCCAGGAGTGACCAGTAAATTGATAAACAACATCAATGGGTTCAATGCAAAACTAGTCTAACTACATATAAAATAAAAAAGTATGTAGTCTAGCTTTGCTCTGACCCATCAACATAACACTGGTTTAGCTCGAAATGGTTGTAACTCAATTTAAGAAAAGAGTGAGTTACGACCATTTTGCGCTAAACAGTGATAAATGAACAAATGAACACCACCTACCCAATATTTGTTGTTTATTTGTATAAATGTACCATATTGTATGATCACAACAGATGTCTCTGTATGGTGTGACTGACTGAGACTGGTAAAAACAATCTGTCACTTATTGTATAAAATATGGATCAATAATTGCTGTTATATATAATGTTGTATGATGACTGATAGGAAATGTATGGTGTGTATTAATTGGTTCTATAAATATGATATGTAGGGATATATTCAGTATATGTGATGAGGAATTTGGTTTCTCTATATTCAACATTGAATGCATCAGTTGCTGGAATATACTTGTTGTTTAGTTGTGTGATGGGAAGTTAGGTTTCTTGATATACAGCATTGAATGCATCAGTTGCATCAATATATTGTCTGTTTTTTCTCAACTGTCAAGGCTTGAATAATTACATGGTGACTGAATGCATTGTTTTTTGTACTGGCGGCCTAATTGTTATTAAATATATCTTGACTAAAACATATCATACTGCATAAGCAGCTTTACTCGATCATAATACACCCTTTTCGAAACTCATAGTTCATATAGTTAATGGCTACATACTCATTGAGTTAAGCATTTTAATGCGTCTTGCCATTTTTGGATTTGTTTTCCCTAAAAAAAAATGGATGTATTACGACGATAATTTTAACAAACGCATTCACCGTGAAATTATTCATGTTTTGACAGTTGAGAAAAAACGAACAATACTTGTTGTTTAGTGATGTTTTATACATGGTAAAGAACATGTTTTGATATTTGAAGGATTGGCTTCAATATGGATTAACATGGAATTTCTTTAACTTGTATTAATTTTGTTCTGTTGTTGGGAAGGTTTGAACTTCTGTCACTTACATGTCGATGGTTGCACACTAGACTGTTGTAAGTGCATTGCAGTAAAGAGCAAGTTACTACAGTCTTGTGGGCAACCCTTGATGTATTTTGGTATAAAGTTTAACCACAATATTTAAATGTTGTTTATGGGGTTTTTTTTGAAATTTTAAAACCTAATCTAATGTTCATTTCAGCTTCATATCAAGGATCCATAATATCATGCTTTGTGCACACTAATTTAATTTTCTAATTTTTGGTATGAATGTTGATTTCAAATGGTGTATTGCATGTTATTACAGTGTAACCTCTGCAGAGCGACTTTCGGCGGAGTTTGAAAAAACTGCCGATCATGAAAACGGGCGTTTTCGGTCCGGAAAACTGGCCTTTATCTGTTCCGAAATGTAAATACAGCGCTTATCGACAAAAGTAAAAAAAAGTTTTAATAAGTTTTTTAAATAAATAATTACAACGGTTGACAATTCCTAGCATGAAGGTTAGTTTTATGATAAAGAAAGCAATACACTAGAAAAATCGATTCTGTTACTGTCAAATGTTTTTATACTTGTCTTATGGCGAATACTATTTAGCATGAATTATCGTCGTCTTTTCGGGAGTAAATATCTGATATTGTCTTATACATCAAAAAATCTTAAAACAGAATTCATTTCATCGAAGCTTTTAATAAAAAGAACAATAACAAATCAGTTACATTTATTATCGTCAACTAGCTAGACGTATGTGCATCTGATACTTGATGACGTCAGCCTACCAAACAAAGCGCTCCTCATCTAAGGTCCGTTCGTTGGTGTCATGGAAACCATATGTCACTTGTTTATTAACCCCTGTTAGTCAAATGATTTAGCAACATGACACTTGAGGGTAGTGTTAAACGATTAGGGGTTTCGCTTATTGTTTAAATCATCCGGTTATAGATAATTATCGATTTTTGATGTAAACCTTGCTAGACTTAGTGTCGCTGTATAGAGGTAAAGATTAACTTTGGGAATTTATTTGAACGGCCGTTTACCGCTCTGCAGAGGTGTCGTTCATTAGAGGTAAATTATAGAGTAAAATCGACGGGGGGAATTCTAATTACCGCTCGTCGGAGGTTGCCGCTCGTCGGAGATGCCGTTAGCAGAGGTTATACTGTATCACTGAATGCCTGATAAAAATCTTGGATCATTAAGCTGGTTCACATTGACTTGAGATTTTGACAGTGAAGCTTGGTCACATTAATTTGAAACTTGGAATGTATAGTTTATTCCCATTGACCTGAGAATGTATAGTTAGTTCTTTTTAACCTGAAACTTGAACAGTATAGCTGGCTCATATTGACCTGAAACTTGGACAGTGAAGCTGGTTCACATTGACTTGAAACTTGGAATGTATTGTTTGTCACCATTGACCTGACAAAAGGAATACTATATGATAACCATTTTCAACATTTTTGTTCAAATATTTAAGGGCTATGAAAGAATCTACCTTACTTCCATACTTCCTTGCCTTTGTAATTTACAAGTTCTGAAAGTTTTAAATGAATCAATGTTAAGGGAACCTGAGTTGCACAGTGGTAATTTGAGTGTTTACCAGGTTTGCTAGTTTTGATGAATTAATGTGTTAGAAACCTAAGCTAGCTACAGCAAGGTTACTTGAGCTTTGTTTGTGATATTATCATGTGTCATTATTGGTTGTTAAAGATAACTTGAGACAAATTAAAACGATATTCTGTGATAACAATGTTTTATGGTAACCTAAGGAGCTCTACTGTATTTCATGTTTGCAATAAACTAAGGACATAATATTACAAGGTACCTATGCTATATGGTATTATTATCAATATTTACTGAATGTCTGTTCTAATTGATCGTTTATAAGTCTCAAATTGAGTCTGTAATGTTGTTAGATCAATAAATATTGCCATCTATAAAGTAGGAGTTGAGGCCCTTCCTTTACAATTTTAGCTTTAGTACTGATAAAGTGAAAGGAATGTATGCGGAGAACATTCAGTGCTGGTAGAGAACCCTTATATTTTGAGATCTGAGTTGTAAGAATTGTGGCCCTTCTGGGATGTATTTATTGTTGATTGTGACCCTTCTTAAAGGGTATGCCATTATGTATATTACTAATGGTGATATATGTATATTACTAATGGTGACCCAGGCAGGGCATACTTTCATGGAGCTTGGTCATGAAATTACTTCTACGGCCATTCTCCCTCCTACCAATGATTTTTAATTATGTAGGACAGTTGTCAGTCACTGATGAAAGTATGCGCTTAGTAGTTGGTCAACAGCTTAACCCTGAGATTTAGCCTTTCCAGGAGGAGTGAGTAGGTTGACTGACCGCCGTAATATGACCTATCCTGGTGTGGCCATATTTCGTCACCCTAAGGAAATGAATGCATACTTTGTTAAATTTGTGATTTTGAGCTGCCTTTTAATTTTTAAAATATGTAAATGAATCATAAAGCTTTTATTCCATCAACTTTTCTAGGGTTTATTCTGTCAAATAACGTTAGTAAACACAATGTTTTAAGGCTGGGTATAAATGCAGACGACTTTTTAAGCAGGACCAAAAATCAACACTGCAAAATAAAAATTTTTTTTTTCTTCATATTTGTGAAGCAAATCTCCGTTTATTTATTTATATACAATATTTAGATCTTTTACCTCCAATCTGTGTTGTTTCTTCAACAATTTTATGAAAAAAAAATCGAAATTCCACCATTTTAAATATTGACATTTTTACCGGTAGTGTAAAATCACAATCAGTGCAGGTTTGGCTCCGCCTACAACGTCGCTCCGCCCTACGTTAAGATTTCGAGCTAAAAACGGGAATATAAGCTTAATTTAATGAGTTTATAAAAAAGATTACTTAAATTTTAGTATTGCTCAATGCTTTTAGTATTTAAGGTGGGGTGACGAAATTAGGTCAGTGACGAAATTAGGACCTCCTACGATATAAAATGTGTTGCTACAGCGTTAACCCCCCCAAAAAAAAACACAAAAAAAACTAATGATGACCTTTTATGATCTTTTTATTATGTACTTTATTTATATAAATGTATATTTATATGTACTTTGCTCTGAGTCTCTTTTCATTAGATTCAGTCTTCATGTTCATTTATTGAAAAATGAATAATGAAGAAAATATCTATTTTATTCATTTTACGTTAAAAATTCTAGCTAGACCATGTAATATATGTCGAGGGCTTGACGGAAAATTGTCTTGACTCATATTTTCAAAAATTTTCTGGAGAAGCAAAAAACATTTTTCTCTTATGTTATTCTGTAACTATTTTTGATATATGGGTAAGAAATAACATGTCTTATGTAATTACACTGAGCTAAAAACATAATTATTGTGAATTTACAAGCTTTTTTGACTTACAATAGTTTTCCCCTGAAATTTCAATTATTTGGAGTTATTCTGAACATGGAACTAAGTAAATTTTGTGTACTTTATAAATGGAATATTTTAATGAAATTTGGTAGGCCCTTTGGTAGGAACATGTATTTGGCATTTCTTAAGCCAAATTTATCAAAAAGTCATTTTTGAAAAAAAATGATAGTTACGACAGTTTTCCTTCAAGTCCTCGATGTAGTTTACATTCACGGATGCAGAACTTTAACAATATCTGTCTTAAAGATTCTGATATAATTCTCTACAGAATTAAACTAAAAGAAGTCTAGACTATTTCTTGGGTTTTATATCAACATTGTACTTACTTAGAAGCTTTGACTTTATATCCATTGTCTTAATGTTGTACATTTCCTTCAATATAGACAAAAATAATAACAACTTTTAATTTTCTTACTGTCTATAAGTGAGGACTAATGTGACAAAATTAACAAATAAAAAGCAATGTGACATTTACCAGTTAAATAGATACATTATAGGAGAGGCTAGACTGATGAAAATAAATTCAGATTATTTTCACAATGCAAGACAGACTAAACAAAAGATGTCCAATTTGTTTTACTTGTACTGCAGGCATGTGTAGATGCATTACAATATAGGGCAGTGTATTTTAGGATATGAAAGTGGTTGCCCAAACAGGTCATTTTAGCAGCTAGCACTATATCTTGTTTGTAGAAATTAATTTTTGGTTGCCGAAACTAAAACAATGGTTGTCCCTGGCAACCTGACACCCACTTATTTTGTAGACTGTAGGGAATCAGTCATTGTCCTGTCCATACATGCTATCTTTGACCACAAACAGAATAAGTTTGAACCTTTTCATATGCATTGTTAAAATTATGTTAAAATTGTTGTGGATGACTGAGCCCAAGTTTCTAAAAGTTAACGCTTGCTAGGGTTTGCCCCCTAGTACCCTCGATTTCATATCGCATACTTATTATGTTTGGTATCAGAAGAGTACTAGAGGACAAAGCACTAGCTAGCGCTATTCTTAGTAAACTGGCCTTTAGTCGTACAAATCTTGAACTGATAAACTCTTAAGATCAAGTTTTTGTCGTACGAATCAAATTCTTACATCATTCCTGTTTTCTTTGACTTAAAATCAGTTTTAAAAATCACTGAAATACATTTTATTGAAATTTATTTACAATACAAGCAATAATTTCAGTTGGAGAAATTTCTCACATTTTAACATGTGTACAGTTGTCATGGTGATCACAAATTACCCATGAGTCATCAGTGGAAGCCATGTAGATAACTTCCTGTTTGAAAAATCTATAAAAATCCATTTAGGATGAAGATTATAGAACTGTCTCTCCAAATCTCTGTAATAGAATGTTGATAAAACAAATAACTGATAAATAATTTGATTTGTGATCATACTTCCTGATTTGAATTTTCTCATTGGTTGAACCTGTCTAGTTAGCTCAGTTGGTAGAGAGTCTGACTACAAATCCAGGAATTGTGGCTTCAATTCTTGAATGGGACCAAACATACACTGCCCTCCAAAAGTTCTTTCAAACATTTACAATTTATATTGTACTTAATAGAATTCCAAAAAGTTGTTAAAGCAGTTTCTCGTTAAATGATTTTCAATTGTGCTTTTTCTGATCAGTACATTTTTCTTATGGATATGAAATAACCAAAAAATCTTGAACTTGATGTTGGTTCATTGAGATACATTGACCTTAGTTTTGGAGGCTGATAGATAACTTAAGCTGCAACTCAAAAAAAAGAACCAGTTTCCATTGCATAAATAATGAATTAAATAAATAATAACATAATAATTCTTCAAATTAGTACTTAGAAATGTAGGGAACAACAAACAAACAATTTATTTATGCTATTTGGCCACCAGCCCTTGTACATATATACAAATACAATGTAATACAAATAGCAATTTAATGTGAGAAAGACTGACCATTGCGATATGACTGAAAAATGTTGAAATGGGAAGTAAATTACCATTCATTACTTTTCTTAGTTTCTTCTAATTGGTAGACTCAAACAAGAGTATAGTGCTCTTGAAACTGTTGCAACCATTTGAAGTTATTTATACATTTTGTATATATTATTATTATATTAGTTAGTAATTTGTTTAGAGATATTTCAAAGGTGAAAATTTAGACAAAAATAGATAATGTACAGAACTTTTTGAACACCCCCTTCCCATTTGTTTTAACTTAAAACTTTGTGAACGACCCTTGTACATCAATGAGATAAAATGGAACAATATGAAAACAGCATGTTCGTTCAAATATAATGGGTGTTGTTTTTTTCTATATTTTCAATTTCTTGCAATAACTAGCGTCACAATACAAGTCAATATGTTTTAAAGGACGCAGTTATTGCACATCAATTATTTTCTCCGTACAAACAGAGATTCTGATAACAGCTCGTTCCTGGTCAATTTTTTGTTTGTATTGAGGAACAGTAGGCTTTGGGAGGTTGATATTTCTAATAATGGATGTATACATTTTATAGATTATGTTGATAAATAGAAATGCTAGGGTTTCCATTAAGGCAGATCAATAGAAACAAAAATGTTGTTTATTGGTTGACTGTGTTCTTTTCATACAGTGAAAGTGGTACAAATAGTGCATCATTACACTGTTAACTATGCGGAAGAATAGACAGGTATTGTGAGAGAATGTCTGGTGTAAACTACATGGGTGTTAAAAGTCTAAGTCTGGTGATGACTGGAAATCTGAAATTCACTTATTTTGCAGTGAAAATGAAAACTTTAAAATAAATTTGGTTCACAGTGAAAATAAAAAATCTGAAATTCACTTATTTTGCAGAAAAAATAGATAATATGAAATTAATTTGCTTTGCAGTGAAAATAAAGAAATCTGAAATTCACTTATTTCGAAGTGAAAATATTTTATCTGAAATTAAATTGGGTTTTAATACAGTGAAAATAAAAAAATCTGAAATTCACTTATTTCGCAGCAAAAATATATGTATTATCTGAAATTAATTTGCTTTGCAGTGAAAATGAAAAAATCTTAAATTCACTTATTTTGCAGTGAAAAAATATAATCTGAAATTAATTTGCTTTGCAGTGAAAATCTTAATATTAAATCCACTTGCTTTGCAGTGAAAATCTGAAATCTGAAATTAACTTGTTCTGCAATGAAAATCTAAAATATGAAATTCACTTGTTTTTCATATCAATAAAAGAACAATGAAGTTCATGCAGAATTGGTTAAGCTAGATTGATGGGTAGTTTTGGATCCATCTTGGCAAGCCAAGATTTTTGTGCAGAAATGCCTGAGTTTGAATATGTTGGCAAAATGCCTGCTTTAGATATGTAAGATAAGTTGTACAAGTGGGGCAAAGATGATCTGCATTTTGTCTTAATATAATTAGATCTGAAGACCTATTTAATTATTATAATCTATTTTATTTTCAGATTTCAACAAAACATAAATGGTGGCAATGTCTTAGTGCTATAGTGAAGAAGAAACTACTAACCTGTGCTTACTAGAACTATTGTTTACATCTCTGCATAATCTCTAAGATATAACTGGATGAAATTAGTGCTATCTTTGGTCAATATTTTATGCTGAACAATTCTATATAAACAGCTTAACTAGATTAAAAGAATATCTTTACATAACAGCTTTGGTTAAGCTATTCTGACATCATTTCATTAAACTATATTACGCTTAAATAGTCTGGAAAAACTTTGGAAACTAAATGTGGAGAATAAATATTAAGACTTAAGACTCAATATTTAAATTCTAGAGAGTTTGCAATACATTAAATATGGATTAAATGTAGATTGTACAAAACATTAAAATTTTTAGTGCTGAAATTACAGAAATTTATTGACGTCTGCTATTATTTTGGCTTAGAGATTATTTTTTTAAATTTTACAAATTTAGAGATTATTTCCTAGAATCAATGTGTGGATGTCATCTGCTTGTTTTCCCATCATTATTTTCTCTCATATTTTCTGGGATACACGACAAGCAAACGTGAGTATAATTTTTTTTTATATTTTAAAATGTTTTATATTTAACGTGAGGTCATACGAGACAAACACACTGGAAGTTATAATACTGTTCAATCAATATTGTATTTGTGATGCTTGTAAAAAAACATTTTATATAACTTTTTATATGCCCCTTAGAGAATGGTCATGTTTTGCTATGCCAATTGGTGGACAGTTATATAATTGTTTGGACACCTTGCTGGGTGTTAGACGTCTTTGGCATTTGATGTTTTAAGTCAAATGGTTTCCTTCTTACTATAAAGGACAGAAATTATAGTTACAAATTTGACAATCAAGTGAACATATACCAAATGGAGAGTTATGGCCCTTGGATAGGACAGAAGGCATGTTTTATGACATTTTGAGACCATTTAAAAAGTATATGCATATTTATAGTAATTAATGAAAAAAATAAGATTTTAGATCTACCACAACACTGTGGCAGCATATTATAAAAATCTTAGGATAATTTAACAATGTAATATGGAAGGTTTTACGACTAAAATTGGTCCTAAGACATTTGTCTTGTTTCTCTCATCATCTGCTATTTTGTTCCTTGCTGACAAGATAAAGTTACATGGATATCTGCATTCTTGCTCTTTGTTCTGTCTTCACAATACAAATCTGTTTATAAAATATATAGCTTGTGATTTCATTATATTTTCAGTACAGTAAAGAATTGATCGTAGATATTTGGAGAAGTCTGAGTACATGAGAAACAATTTAATTGATGACATTTTTTGCTAGAAGACTTTACATCTTGCTACAGTTGTAGTATATCTGTTCTTTTTGGTAGTCGACTCATATGGGGGAAATATCTGCAGAGAACGGTATGGATGGATGGGTGTGTCCCAACGATAGACAACTAGCTCTTAGAGCTAAGTAAGTAATATGTTCTACATTTCTATAGCTTTTATGAAGATTGCAGCCTTCTCTTAATTTTTTTGATTATTTTTTTTCATTCAGTTCAGTGCTAAATTATCAAATAGCCTGAATATATAACTTTTCTCTAGCTCAAATCAATTATTACTAGCTCTTGGCTTTGGGCTAGTAAGTTAAGGTGATGATTGAAATTGGTGTTTGAATTCCTCTTGTATTAATTTTAGAAGCCTATTACTTTGCATTTAATACCTTGGAACAACTTTTATGGTATTTTGTAACCTAATTATTACCTATGCATCCAGGAATAAAAACCTGAATCACAGTGAGTCAAGCGTCTTGACCTTGACTTAGTTTGTCTGGAATGAAGTAAAGTAAAATTCACTGGAAAGTCTTTGAAAAATCATCAGCATGGCTGTCTTTATCATCAGTATTTCTGTAATAACCATCACATTTTATAACTAATTCTTATCATCATTGTTGTAGTTATCATCAGTATTGCTGTTATTATCATCATTATTGATATCACTATCATCAGCACTATCATCAGCATTGCTGTCATAATCACCAGCATTGCTGCCATAATCATCATTGTCATCATCATCATCATAATCAATGTCATCTTAATCATCAGTATTGTTATCATTATCATCACAATTTACTGTCATTATCATCAGCGTTGTCACCATTATCATGATAATTGCTGTCATCATCAGCATTGTCACCCCTATCATGATAATTGCTGTCATCATCAGCATTGTCACCCCTATCATGATAATTGCTGTCATCATCAGCATTGTCACCATTATCATGATAATTGCTGTTGTTATCAGCATTGTCACCATTCTCATGATAATTGCTGTCGTTATCAGCATTGTCACCATTGTCTTGATAATTGCTGTCATCATCAGCATTGTCACCATTATCAAGATAATTGCTGTCGTTATCAGCATTGTCACCATTATCATGATAATTGCTGTCGTTATCAGCATTGTCACCATTATCATGATAATTGCTGTCATCAGCATTGTTACCCCTATCATGATAATTGCTGTCATCATCAGCATTGTTACCCCTATCATGATAATTGCTGTTGTTATCAGCATTGTCACCATTGTCATGATAATTGCTGTCATCATCAGCATTGTCACCATTATCATGATAATTGCCGTCGTCATCAGCATGGTCACCATTGTCATGATAATTGCTGTCGTCATCAGCATCGTCACCATTATCATGATAATTGCTGTCGTCATCAACATTGTCACCATTGTCATGATAATTGCTGTCATCATCAGCATTGTCACCATTATCATGATAATTGCTGTCGTCATCAGCATCGTCACCATTATCATGATAATTGTTGTCATCATCAGCATTTCTCTCAACATCATCAGCATTGTTAGAATTTTCACCGCTGTTTTTTTATTTTCTATAAATTCCTTTTTCATCATTATCAGTTCTGCTGTAATTATCATCAGTATAATGATTAGAGACAAAATGACAGTTTCCTTGTATATAATGTAATTATTTTGTCTTGTTTTTTACATTACCTAATTAAGATATGAGATGGTTGAATAATTAATGAATGCCATATTATTGTTAGGAGAACGTGATTTGCAGGAAAACAAATCTAATTTAATTGCTGGTTTAGTATTCTGTGAGTGAAATTAATATCCTGATATTTCAACTTGAACTGTACGCTAGCTGTGTTTTTTTTTCTTATTTGAAGTTTCCTTGTTATAGGGTCTTTATCCTTGATAATGTAAAATATGATGTAACTATGGTATTTTGTACACAATTTTTGGATTCTAAAACTGAAAACTTAGGTTCGATTATTGGCTGGACTTTCTGACTGTACAAAGCATTTTCAGATGACAGGGCTTTTTTCAGTATTTGGGGAAGGGGCCTTTCTTTATGTAGAACATTTGGGGAAATTTTATCGGGATTTCATAGATAAGGGTACAAAAAATCCAATGTAAACTCCAAATTTTGGGAAAACTGCATGATTTTAAAGAAATTTCAGGAGGGGAAGGCATCTGTAAATGTCCCCTGGGTGAGAAAGTAAAATGTTTTAGAGAGCATTTTTGTCTCATGGGAATAAAACCATTGGTAAGAAAGTTCCAAAATGAACAATTATTGTAGTTTTATTGTCAAAGTATATTTGCTTGAAGATAAATAAGTAAAAATGACTTCCACACCTTAAAAATAGACATAGGGCCCTCTCCTCTTCTCAAACGAAGTACTTGATTCTTGTTTAATACTTTCCCTGAATTTTGCTCGGAACATAAAGTGTACTTCTGTGAAATCTTTAACTTCTTATGGAAAATCACTTTACAATTTATTGAGATTACTTTAAAGACAGTATATGGTGTAATTGCATGTTTTGTATTAAGTTGTGTGCGTGCTGCAGCGAATTTAGAAAATTGAAATTGAAACCCAATCTTGTTGTGTGGATAAAAATTAGTTACAAATCGTCAACTAGGGAAATACCTTTCAGCCTAGGAAAATTTATAGTGGCAGACTGGTTTAAAAAGTTGAAATTTGAGAATAATGATGTTGGTTTTCATTACAAATTTATCTTGACTTCTAGCAGACTGTAGTAACTGTATATAATATAATGATGATGACCATGAGATCAATTAACTTTGCTTCAGACAATGATGCGAATCGAATCGCTTGTACACGACTTAGCCATTTCGTCTGTTTGTGTTGGTGTGAAATAAGCACATCAGGAAAGTTGCTTTAAATAGGACTAAATGACGTCATAAACAGTCAATATAAGAATTATGGACTGGGTAGCCGGTCAATATGCCATTTATGGACTGGATGACGTCATATTATATATAAAAGGGCGTATGCTAATGAGGTATAATATTAGGTAGTACTGTATTGTAAAAGTCTGAAAGCATGAAATTGAGCTTTGGAATGGTGACATTATCTGGATGTTGCAGACATCTTTGGCACGAGTCTGTATTTCCTTCAACATTATTTGCATTTCTTTGAATTCTCAAGTACTTATGTGCATACTTAAGATAGAAAAATGAAAATCCCCCCCCAAAAAAAAAAATATTTAACTTCAAAATGGAAACCATAAAAAGGGTATTGGTTAAGGGTGGTAAAATTTCTTGTTGGTTGTTTATGTTTATTTGAGTGTTTGGTCGTTGTTGTTTTTTGTGTGTGTAAGAAATTGGTATCAAAATAGCCTGGAAATGCTCTTTATTGACTGAGGTATTTAAAATTGTCAAGGGGAGGACCACGCTCCTACTTCTATAAAAGTAATACATGTAGATGTAAATATCTTTGAAGCAGCTCAAGCTATGCCACTGATATTTAAGCCACAAATAAATAAATAATAAAAATATGATTATTTACAAAACCTTGGTACAAGAGGCACAACCGATGCTGAAGTGTTAAAGTCATTTTTAGTACCTTGTTCTTGATGTATCAAGATTATAACAAAGTAAAAATCAAACTGAATGAACAAAGAGTAGAA
This sequence comes from Mactra quadrangularis, assembly GCA_025267735.1. NCBI lineage: Eukaryota > Metazoa > Mollusca > Bivalvia > Venerida > Mactridae > Mactra > Mactra quadrangularis. The sequence goes on along the minus strand of CM046305.1, from coordinate 36,108,227 downwards.
TGATTGAATATGTCATTAATAAACATGTAAATGACAATTAGGAATTACAAGAACATAAATATGTGAAACAGTCTATGAAATTAGGATATGAAAGTGGTTGTTTGAACAAATCATTTAAGAGCAAGCACTATTATCTCATTTGCAGAATTTTGGTTGCCCAGAAGTAATTGTTGCTTCCTGAACTTAAAGGTGGTTGTCCTAGGCAACCAGACACCCACTAATTTTGTAGACTGTATGGAATATACATTTAAACAAATTATGAATTAAAACACGAAAAACCAATAAAAACATGTATACAACATTAAGAAGTTAGCACATGAAAGGCTTTAAGGCATAGTTTGCTTTGAAGTATTAAAAGGCAAAGCATGCTGCACAAAACAAATAAATGAATAAATAATGAAAATATGTAAACTACCTATGGTAATAATGGAAACTTATTGTAAAGTTATGATGTATAATACACAGGAATAGTTGAGGTGATCATTATTTATTTATTAATGGTTCCAGGGGTTTTCAAAATATTTGCAAAAAAGTGGTATTTGATAATTGTTCAGCATCGATTATTACTGAATATATCCTTGTAGGAGTCCTCCAAAGGGAAGTAAGATCATACTAATGTTTTGTGATTCCCTCAGTATCCTTTCGTTTCCAACAATGTGAATGCCACATGTTTTAATTGGTTCAGTTGAATGTTATAAGTGACAAATGTTATTAGTAAGTGATTTCTTGCCTACTTAATACTGTTTTAAAGACTAAACTTGGTTCTATTCTTTTGGCAGTCATTTGCTTGCATATCCCTTTAAGAGTTAAAATGCTATAACATTTCTATTTATAGACCAAAATAAACCCTAATATATATTTACAGCTATTTTAATTCAAAGTTTCAGCTAAAATGACTTCATCGAGGAACATTAATATTATTTGTTTTTGCGTCTGGTATAAAACCCTCTAACCATAAATACATCACCACAATTGCAGAAATTATATTTAGTACAAACCTGCTTAATTAACTTGCCTTATAGCGTCTTGGTTAACTTGATTTATTTCTAGATATTTTCAGATTGACTTTTCTGTCTCACTTTAGAATCCTCCCACATAATTTACAACCTGTTTTGTTGATCAAATTTTATATTCATATAGTCTGACTTCTCAAGTCTGACTTAAAACCTTAGCTATTTTAATATACCAGTAAATATTTTAGTATTGTGACTCAGGGTGGGGTATCCAGATTAATTCCTAGTTGCCGAGGATTCATAACCTTCTATATTTGTCATTAATTTGCATTTAATATAAGAGGGTTGTTCAAAAAGTTTTTAAAGCACCATTAACACCATTGTTGAATTAGGTATTTTTATTTTTGACTTATTTTTCATGCCCTCCTTAGATTGTATCATGGCATGCCTGGCTAAGTGGTTAGAATCTAGGACTTGTAGTCACCTGATAGTCAGTTCTGCCTTGTTCAAATCATTATCCAAAACCTACTTTGATATTTCCTTTAGCAAGAAACTTTATCATACTAGATTTGTATCAGAGAACCTGGAAGTGGGCTCATTGATTAATCTAAGTTGTTAGAACTTGCTTTGCAATTTAAACTAACATTAATGAAATTTAACTATTGTTTTCAGTTTGTCTTTCACTGAAAAATGCACCTTGTATTGTAAAGATAGTTCGATAATTAAAAATAAGCTAAAACATACAAAAAAATGGTGGTAGCAGTGGTCCAGTGGTAGGACGCCTGCTTAAGGATCAAGAGGTCCTAGGTTCAAACACCACTAGGGGGAACTGTTAATTTCCTTTTACAGAAATTTATTTACAATTGTTCCTCTCCATTCAGGTATAAGGAGTGCGGGATCACCTGCCTGAAGGAGATAGAATGCCAAAATTGTAAAGTCAGCTGTATATGTATATAGAAGCAGACTTTAAACTGCGCTATAGTTAAAAAAACTAATTCTGAGGTAAAATATTAAGGTTCATGTATCACATGGACTGCATCTCATGTCAGATTTTTTAACTTGGAAAAACTGAGTATTGAATGAAATTATTGATGGGACAGTGCAAAACTAATCTAACTACATGTAAATAAATAAAGGTGTAAACTAGTTTTGCACTAACCTATTGATGTATTTCTCATAGTTGCCGTGAATCTCTATAAACCTCTGTATGTTATGTAACCTCATGAATTTCTGATTAGTTAATTTATTTTTAAAGAGGATTTTCTCAGTTTTTATGAAACTTTTCAGGACATTTATTGTTTTATTATGAGAAAGTTGTAATGTAGAATATTTTATACATTGTCATATGGAAAGTTATTATACCTTCTTGACTAAACAAAAAAAATGATATTTTCTGGTCTCCAGATTTTCTGATTTTTTTTGGACATACAGATTTTTCAAAATTAACTTGAGAAAAATTATTCTGAAGGTTCATTACTTTTTAGGTAACTTTGCACTACGTTTTAGCTATGAACCAGTTTGGGTTACTTAAGTTATGGATATTTAAAAACAATGTATTGAAAAATCTTCCTGGCAAAAACCATAAGGCCTTCAGAAAAATACCAAATTAGGCATGTGACATTGCCAGTCATAAAGCTCATCTACGTCAAATATGACCCTGTCTTAGGATTACACTGAGTTTTACATAGAGTAAAACCTTGTAAATCATATAATCAGCTTTTCTGAATTTTTAGGCCTAAAGCCTTCATATTGTATGTTTTATATTTGGCATCAACTTCAATTTCAAATTATTATTATTATTATTGTTATTATTATTATTATTATATACCGCATTTGTATAGAGCTCTTTTCATATTGAATATATGTTCAATTATTGCCTGAAGATTTTCAGTTGAACCTGAAGTGGTCAACTTTATTGTAGAAAATGTGTGGACATAAAAAAATGTTCAGTGTTTGAGGTGAATGACCAATACCTATCTATGATCTTGTTGTTAATTGTCATCATTCTGGTTTCAGCAGTGTATTCAGCACTTTGATTTATCATTATCTAATCATGTATTTTACAGGTTGGGTACCGGCTGGTCAGTACATACAAACAAGTTTAGTTCATTTCAAAGATCACAACATCTAAGTGCCGAGGAACAAGAACAAATTATGAATGTAATACAGAAGGCAGACTATTTAGAAATGGTTGAACAAGAACGAATTGGGTAGGTTACATTATAAGTCAAGGGTTGCCTGCAAGACTGTAGTAAGATCATTGAGTAAAAGATCCAGTTACTACAGTCTTGCAGGCAACCCTCCAAGTGCAGTCTACGAAATTAGGATATGATATTGGCTGTCCTAACAGACCATTTTAAGAGCAAGCACTATTATCTCATTTGCTCATTTGCAGGATTTTGGTTGCCCAAAAGTAATTGGTGGTTGCCTTTACTAAAATGTGGTTGTCTCTGGCAACCAGGCACCCACTAGTTTTAGAGACTGTAAGTAGTTAAATGTGGTTCCTTTCTCAAATGTTTTACATGTGTTAAGCTTATTCTTAATATTTTTAAACTTGAATGATTTCTGATTTTTTATCAATTAATGAGTTATCATCTGGCTTCCTTATTTAGCTTAACTGTTCAGGATAAGTATTATAGCATCCATGTGCTATAAATCCGTTTAACCTTTGTTTGCATCTCATTTAGCTAAGTAAAAGACTCCTCTGGGGTAATAGCTGTAAAATTAGTGAGAGTGCTTCAGCTTGAAACATAGGCTATAAAATTCAATTTTTCAATTACTTTTGCTTTTTCACTTTACTCAAGGTAACAATATAATTGCAGACTTAGCCCAAAACGGTCGTAACTCCTCCTTTTTTAACTTGAGTTATGACCATTTTACGCTAAGCCTGCAATATGTTTTCTTTCATCTAAGTTAGACAATATTATATTCAGTATAATCAATATGTGACAATAGAGAACAGGAAATACTAAACTTTGTTTGTTTTATATTTTACATTCTGCAAACAGCAAAAACTAATCATAATTATTGTCTATAGGATAAAATCTGGGAAAGGTTGCTAATGACTTAATTGTTTCAATGAATAGAAATAGTTCAAGTAGAATGCAATTAGTGATTAATTGACTTACAAACGTTTATTTATCATTCATCTGAAAATAATGTGATAATAATGTGAACTGTGAAGTCAATTGATGTAAATGTATGACGCTATTTGCTGCATTTTAACATTCTAACTGGACTGATTTCAGAATAGTGGGGCTATCCTATTCAGTTGTGCCTTGGCGTCCGCTACGGCTTCAGCATAACACTGATAGGTTAAGTTTTTAGTGCAACATTTTTATATCTTCAAAACTACTGAAGAGATTCACTTGAAACTTCACTCATGTCTATGAGGTTGCTTAACATATCCAAGTTGCATAACACTAGCATGACTTTTGACAAGATTATGGCCCTTTTATACTTAGAATTTTTTTTGGTTAAGTTTTTAGGTGCAACCTTTTTGATATCTTTGAAACTACTGAAGGGATTTATTTGAAACTTCACACATGTCTACAGGTAACCATAGAAGGCCAAATACCAAGTTGCATAACTATGGCATAAATTTTGACTGGTTGCTGTTGTTAACATGAATACCCCCATATAGTAGAGTGTGCTGACTGTGGACTGATCTTGTTCAGTTATTTGGTGATCAGTTAACTGTAGTACTCATCATCCCTGAGAGCTGCCCAGCTAGCTCAGTTGGTAGCACGCAAGTCTACTGATTGAGGGGTCCTGGGTTTGATTCCGGGGCGGGGCATAATTTTGTGGAATTTAGTCATGAAATTATTTCTACGGCCATTCTCTCTCCTACCAATGATTTTAAATTATGTAGGGCAGTTGACAGTCACTGACTAAAGTATGCGCTTAGTAGTTGGTTACCAGCTAAATCCAGAGATTTAGCTTTTCCAGGAGGAGTGAGTAGGTTGACTGACCGCTGTTATATGACCTATAAAATGTGTTGCTTAGGTGTTAAACCCAACAAAACAAACAAACAATCATCTTCCCTGAATTCAGGGCTCAACATGAAAGGTTGTTCTATTGCCTCTGACAACTTTAATTTAGTTAGGGCAACTTGTTACTGCTAGTAATCATTTGGTTTGGACATTTTCAGTAAAACATAAAGCTGGTTGTCTAACTAGGCAACCTAGTTCAAAAATGAATATCAAGCCATGGTATAGGCTTAATTCTCTGGGACAAATCATTTAACCTAGTACTGATCACATACCATGTCAGTGACTGTCAACTACTCTACTTGATACAAAGTTAGGGGGCAAATTACCGTAGAAAACATTGCATAACTAAACTTTACCAAGGTATGTAGATTGCATTCAGTAAACGAACCCACAACCCTTGGATTCATAGTCAGGCATGCTACCATTTGAGCTAAAGGTAACTGAAAAAGATTTCATTGTTGTACTATAGTAGAAATGTTTTCAATTGGTGACAAATTGACTTACAAGCATTTCATTAATCATTTATGTGAAATGAAGTAAATTGTGAAGTCAACAGTAAAAAATCTTAAATAATAGATATATTAATATCCCAGGGTGCCCCAGGGACACTGATAGATTGATACCAGGTCAGCAAATCATAAAAAAGCAATAATTTAACTTTACAATATAGGGGGATTTTTTACTAAAATCTGTTGTAATACCCTTGACAATACAGGCCATTAGATAGCACAATGACATTGAACTTTTAATGTCAAGTTTGTTTGCATTCAATACCATGAAACCTGAGATTACTGTACATGTTTATGTGTTTATATTGGTGGGTGCAGATTTTGGCATTTTTTAGATGTTTTTATTTTGGCAAGAACTGCCAGAACTGCCAAAATAAAACGGGCACCAATATAAAGACATAGTGCATGGGTGTAAGTTTTCAGGCATATGCCTGAAGTTCAGGTTTTTCACAACAAATTAGACAATGTTTTGCTATTAAATTATGAAGAAAAATGGTTTCAAATTACAGTTTTCAGGTTTTTCAAAATTTTCATCTTGCACCCATGATAATGGTATACTTACAGTATGAAATACAATTGCTATCAGGATTTTGTTTCAAGTCTGACACATCATCTAATTTAGCTTGCTCAGAAATTTCTTTGCACTAATTAATTATTATCCTAACAAAAGCTGTAAAAAATCTTAACCTTTTCTTTTGTCCATCCTAAGCATAAAATTATCTAATTTATTTCATTTATCTAATTTAAATTACAATAAATTTACATTCAAAATAATTATAAGGAACATTCAGGGATCATCTACACACATAACACAATAAGACAGATAAGTTTGTAATGTCAATTAGCAATTCTAATCCTTTCTTAGTTTACTTGCTTTTTTTACCAGATAGATTTACTGAGTTTAGTTCAAACATATGCTTAGCTATCAAGTATCTTATGGCTCCATATTTGAGATTTTTAAGCTGGGGCGGGGATGCACTAGGACCCCCTGTGAATCCAGGGCAATGCTTTGGCTAGCAACTATAGGCCAACTGATGCTCCTGCACTATAGCTATTCTATTTGAAACCCCTCTGAACCTCTTCAAACATGTCAATATATTGCAATGCTTCAGGTTAACATTTAATTGAAAATATAGAATTGATGTCTCTTAACCCTGCAAAAATATTCAAATTTTTTTGCCGAGCCGAAGTGCTGATACATGTAGCCTATGTAGTGTTAAAATACATCTGCAATAAGGGACTTTAGTCATTTATTTCCCCTATGTATACTCTTCAAATAGGTAGGTCCTATTAGTTGGATTACTCGGATTTTACCCTTACTTTTTAATGTCAATTTGCGAAAATTAATCTAGAAGAACTTTTTTGTAAATCATTTATTTTGTTTGAAATTCAAGCTAAGTATTTTTAGGGTAAAGAACTATCTTAATTTCATCACTTCTGTTAAAATCTTAATTAACAAGAAAGATATTACATGAAATATTTTGTTATCCTTACAAAGGATTTCAATGATAAAATCCAAGGATTCCAACTGCAAGGACCTACTTACCAATTGGATTGCTTCAGATTTTATCTGGGAAAGATAACTGACTGAAGTCCCTAATTTGCATTTTGTTCGGAGAACATATGAGAACATGTTTTGACAATGTATTTGATCTTGACAACTAAGTTTGTAAGGGCAATTTAAGACTCAAATTGATAGGGCTTGACAGATGATATGTATTTTTTCAGACGTCTTGTAGAAAAGTTAGATAATATGAAGAAGAATGCAATGGGTAATGGTACAACACAATGTGTACTATGTGGTGATGAATTTGGTTTGTTAGGGGCTTCACCTACATACTGTGATGATTGTCATAAGGTAATCCCTTTATATTACTTTGTCGTCTAAAAATCTTTTTGCCCCTTTAACTTTTTCCTTGACTTACCTTTGTCCGTTATTACCCCTTTGCCCCTAATATTCCTGTGATCCTTGATTTACCTTTGTTCTTTTCTCTCAGTCCCATAACATTCCTCTGTCCGTAAAAATGTTTTTCCCTTTATATACTATATATTACATCACTTTGTCCCTTAATATCCCTTTTCCCGTAATATCCCTTTGTCCCTTGATATCCCATTGTTCCTTATTATACCTCTGTCCCTTAATTCTTGACATATTTTTCATTTCTAATCGTCTTGACATTTTTCAAATTTTCTATTAGTTCACTTTTTTCAAAGTCCTTTTAACCTTTTTCCCTTTGTCCCATCCTCATTTCACCATTGTTTGTTTAGCTCTCTAACTTGTGCTTGCAAGTGTGTAAGAATATGTAAATTGGGTTGTTGAATTTCCAATGTTCTACTTTTGTCAAATTTATGTTTTGTTTGTGGGCCAGTTAACTTCACACCAACCGGGGTTGATAGTGCAGTTGGTTTGGAATCTCATGCCCTTCCATGAAAATTTGACAATAATGTCGATTTTCCTCCATTGATTAGATAATATGGAGAAGTTTCCAGCCTTGTGGAAGGGTAGGTGAGTACTGGTTATAGACAAAGGTCCAGGAAAGCTAGGTTAGGTGCGCTGGACACGGTACAATGACCTAAATTGTGTTGACACGGCGTTAACTCCAATAAATAAATAAAAATAACTTCACCGTAAGTTGTCTACAGACAAGCTATAGTTTTAAGATGTTAGTGTTGGTTAATGATCATAAAATCTTATATCAGCTACCATTAGTGTCTCTAAGACAAACAGTATATTTTCTGTGTATATTTTTCAGGCTGTTTGTACTAAATGTGGTGTTGATACGCAGAATTGTCATAGACAACCATTATGGTTATGTAAAATATGTAGCGAGAACAGAGAAGTGAGTACATATATCATGATCATTATCTTGATTTGTTCTCTTGATTTGTTCAAAAAAACTTTAGATGTCATAGTAGGGTTTAAGGTCTGCTTCCATAGGGTTGCCTGCAAGAATGTAGTAAGTGCATTGCTTTCAAGAGAAAGTTACTACAGTCTTGCAGGCAACCCTTGATATACATGTTCAGCAGACTTAACAGTGTTGTACCATTACCTCTAAAAAATGAAATTGGCTTCCGGCAGGAGATCCCTCACATTACCCATTTACAACTTAGTGGAATGGAACAACTGTAGGTAAAATTCTTGCTCAAGAAATTAAGAACAGAACAGAACAGATGTTTTTATTGAAATTTGTACAACAAAGGCAATGATCTTACAAAACATTTAAGTACAAATGTAATACAGATCAATGATTAGACACATATACAAAGGAAAAACAATGCATACACAAGCATAAATATTTGACTTAACATACAGAATTTTGTTGTAATATATACCACTATGTTTATGAGAGTGGCATGTAATTTATAAGACAATGTTATTTTAAACATGCAAGGCAGATTTAATAAATTTTGATAAATTAACCAAAATTGTTTTACCTGAAGAAGACAATAGTGTGTTATATTTAAATACAGAAGGTCTAGTATAGTAGCAGTGGCCCTGTTGGGTTCAAAAGTGCGACCTTTTGATCCTTAAGTGTTTTTTCTAACACTGGACCACTGCTACCGCTGTGATCTACTAATAGTTGTGTGAAAACTATCTAAAGTGGTGGACAATAGTTTGTAACCATTGTCTATCATGTTTCAGCTCATTTTGCTTTGCCCCTTTTATAAAATATAGCTTAGAATTTTTTGTCCAGTAAACTTCTATTCAGTCCATTAAAAATCCATTTTGCTAGATGGAATGTCTGGTGCTAATGAAAGTTTGTTGTGAAAACTGCTGTACAAAATGAAACATTTTGTAACTAAACTTGGTCATAAGGTCATAGATAAAACAAATCCCTGCTTTGTAATTGGTTAGAATAATTATTAAGGAAAGTATTTATAAAGACCAATATTTAAAGAGACATCTCTATAAGGCAAAGTCCAATATTCTCTGTAAGCCTCTAAAATAGTACAGCAACATTATTCATTATATATATGGAAAGCATTGATAACATATTATGAATAAAACATTCATATATGATGCATTATATATACATCACAGAGAAAATTGGCTATATTTGAAATGCAATTACCCCAAAGGAAACACTTTATGCCAAATTGCATTTCTGGCACACTTATAGTGATGAAATTAGACAACTCTAAGTTTTCCCTACTGTTTAAGTTTGGAAAAGTCAACTTTTTGTCAAGTCTAATCCAGGAAAGGTTTCAGTTGTTAAATGGACATTCTTTATCATACCCTCCAAACCTATGCTTGGTGGTTTATAGAGAGTCAGCTTGTTGGTTGGTCGGTTGGTCTGTAGCTTTTACTTGTTTGCTCAGTTTCTCAGAACCTATTGTATGGATTTGATTCAAACTTCATACATACACCGGATATCATGCAGACATGTGCATATTCCAATTTGCTATGGTCCATTGATTTTTAAAGAGTTATGGCCCTTTGATGAAGAATCTTGTCAGCTCATTTCTAAGCACCTATTGCACAGATTTGATTCAAACTTCTAGACAAAAATTGGTGGGTGAATATTATCACATTCAGTGATAGGTCTAGTTCAAGTTTGCTTGTATTGGGATACTGTTGTAGTCACAATCATTGTGCAGTATTTAAATCCCTAGACTTTATGTCCAGCATTTTATTCCCGGCCCTAGTGGGACAAAATTTTCTATGAACGTTCATCAATAATGCTGATTTTCTTTGATATTGTCCATGAATGTTTTCTTCAATATTTCCAAGAATGCTAGCTAGGTGAGTCTGCTTCCATAAATAACAAATGTATAAATGATGTGAATTCCAATTACATGTAATAAACAGACACAGTATCTTGGCACATCAAACTTACTTAAAGCAACTAGCTCAAAGGCGTGGTTATTTTTATAGTTTAAACCCAGGTCAATAGCCCAGTTGGTAGCACTTGGATTTCAATTATAGTGTCCCGAATGGGTTCAAGCCCACTCATGGAGGTTATACCCTTCTATGAGATAGAAATGTAAATTTTCCTTCATTAATAAGGTATATGGAGAAGTTTCCCGGCTTGTGGAAGGGTAGGTGAGCACTGGTTATAGACAAGGGTCCAGGAAAGCTTCATAATTTAATATAACTTGCCAATGTCTGTAGATATGTGTAGAAAATAAATTTTTAAATAGTTGAAGGCAAGTTGACCTGTAGACTGTGAGAAATGTACAATAGAAGGAAAAAACTGTTACATGTGTACATAACAGGATACGTTTTATGCATAAAATCATAATCTTTTACAGTTGTATGTAAATTTGCACTAAAATTGTTATCATCAGAACATGGCTTTACTGCTTCCAGAATGTTTCTATACAATTTTTAGTGGTTAGAAAAGGTGATACTTAAGTCTGGAGCTTAGTCATGAAATAAATTGTATGGCCATTATCCCACCTACTACTGATTCTAAATCATGTAGGGATGTTGTCAGTGTTTGACTGAAGTTAGTACCTAGTACATTTAACTGGTTAACTGCTTAATTCAGAGATTTAGCTTTTCTTGGAAAGCCCCCCAAAAAATAGAAAAATACTTAAAGTTAAAATATATGAACGTTTAGCTTTAAGTGCAAATATAAACACTATATTAGTGCTTTAATGAACATTATATCTATCAGATGAGAGACCTGTCTGGCTGTTTATTATGTTTATAGTGATAAATCAATAGCTAAACCATTAACAATGCTCCGTCTTTATTCCTGTGTCAAAAACATACATAGTTCCTATTATAACAAGTCTAATATACTGCCTAGGGAGTTTATCTCCGCCAACCTATCAAGACCAGACAATTTTCATTAAGGTTTTGATTTATTGTCGGGTTGCCTATGTTCTGGCCATATCTAGAAAATTAGTCTTATCTTAGCAAATTATTCTATATATGATCCTATGCATTAATACTGAGTCATAAGATGACTATGCTTGTGAATTTTTTAAAGGATCTGTCTAACTTTGTTGAAAAGAATCAAAGTGCCAATAGCGCTGTCAGACATAGGGTTTTGAGTGAATATATGGCTTATACAACAAACAGAAGCGATACCATGGACCTTTTCTTTACACAAGCCAGATAAGATATACATTTACAGTAATTGCACAAACAGCATATTATCTGTTTTTGAACCCCTTTTTGCGGACAATATTAATTGATGTTGTAAAAACCCCTTTAATTGCCCACATGCAGCCTAATGTAATTGTCCACAACAAGTTACCGGTATATTGAGGTTTTGGTACATTCTGCTACTAAATGAAGGAAAGCCCATGTTATGCATTGTTACAAATGTTAATATTTTGAAAGTACTGTCTTGACTTGAGGACAAAAAATAAAGATATTGTCTTGACTTGAGAATGAAATATTTAAATGGCCATCTATGGTAATACTCCAGAGATGTTATTAACAACTTTTCTAGAGACTTCTTACAGTGCTCTTTGAAAGTTCTTGGAATAATGGATTTTTTTCTTCACATGTATATTTTACTATAATTTAAGTTTATTCATGTAGCATAGTTTGTATCATATGTTGATAAACTAATTAACACAGATTTTAATTGCTCAGATGACTCTTTGTTAAAAAGTGCTGTTTGAAAGTCTGCTTCCATATACATTATATATATATATATACAGTGAACTCGACAGTTCCGGGTCAGTAACGAAACAAACAATGCGTGTCTCTTCAAAACGAAAGTTGTGGGAATCAAACCTGCATAAATTGATAAACAAATTCTTCCACATTACCATGCTATAATAAATTGATAGTGTTTATTTGCTTGTAATTTCTTACAAGTTTCGAAATTGCATGTTGCAAACTCGATAGTTACGGGTCACACTGGCCAATTCCGGGTCACGTGACAGATGCTTGTCTCTTTAGTCCGGAGTGGTCTCAACAGGGTTAAAATATAAAAAAACAGCCGACTTTTTGTCAATAAAGACTTTATCTCATATTTTCTTCCAATTTAAACAAAAATAAAGCTCGTAAATTAAAGATCTAATCATGTCTCTTGCAATTACCTATTGCATATAAAAACAAGTACCATAAATACAATTAGTTGCATGTAAAAAGTAAAACTCAAAATATCAAACAAAAATTGTATTTAATTGACAAATATCTTACATATGGGATAAAATTATGTATAAAATCAATTTTAAATGTTAGAAAAATACTTTTTAATTAAAATAATTGATTGTATATAATACGGGTTAAGTTTTGACCCGAAATTGTCACGTTCTTACCAGGTCAAATTGTCTGCATTATTGTCAAACAGTAATTAGATGAAATAAATCTATGAGTTAAATCCTGTTCACCGATAAATTTCCAGCAAAATGATGTTCAATGAGGACTTATTTTATCTAAATTGTGGATATAAATCGCTGTTTTTTCGAACGCATGGTCGAAACATTCACGTACTTTCGCATTGGTTGGAAAAGACGCTGTTTAGTGTTTCATGACTATGACTTCCGGTAGAGAAATGTTAACATGGAAAGTTTGTGTAACGGTAGCTAAGTGGTTAATGTACATGACTTAACTATCATATAATTAAAATATTGCATTATTAAGGAATCATCTGTACTATTTTAAAAAAGTGACCCGGAATTGTCGATGACCCGGAACTGTCGAGTTCACTGTATACAACTTTACAATCTTGTACATATGATAACTCGATCCTGATCATTGAAATCACCTTCAGGCAGACAATCCCTTACAGTAACCATTTACACCTGAGTAGAGTGGAACAAGTAAAGGTAAATTACTTGTATAAGGAAATTAGCAGTACCCCTAGTAGGGATCAAACCTTGAACCTCTTGATCCCTAAGCATGCGTCCTACCACTGGACCACTGCTCATACATAAGTTATGTTTTTGTTCATAGGTAAATGTGAATTGGTCTACATCTTAAAAACATGATTTTGTCCAAAGATTTTGGAGGGCACTGTATTTAGATAATTCCAATCTTTCATAGATACTCAAGAGTTGTTGTTGATGGACTAAGATTTGTTCGTCTTAAAATAGAAAATTAATTAGTCACCTCTAATGTGTTACCATTTAATGGAAGTATAACACATGTTGTGTTAGATTTATGAATAATAATCAAGTCTTCATATGAATATATTATATTTTGAATAATGGGAATTTTCTGTGAATCTTCGTTATTGTCCACAAATACATGTTTTAGTTAAGAATTATCATAACCTTTGTAAAGTAAAAGTAATTGAATTTTATAGTCTTAAGTTTCATGCTTATGCACGTTCACCGACTTTACAGCTTTTAGTACTGCCCCTGGTCATCAGGCTACTGTTATCTATCTATCAATCTCCCTGGGGAGTCTTTTAACTTGCAAATACCCATTTACACCTGGGTAAAGTGAAGCAATCGCAGGTAAATTTCTTGCTCAAGGAAATTAGCAGTGCCCCTGGTGGGGTTCGAACCTGAGACTTCTTGATCCCAAAGCGTGCGTCCTACCACTGGACTACTGCTTCTACTGCTGTTGGTTTCAACATACTTACTACAGTAAAAACATTGCAACATGGAGTCTAACCGAACCCCCATGTCCCTCGACTATATAGACCCAGCAATTATGTGGTTCCATCAGCTAGCCTGGCTGCTACAACTAAAGATGTAGAGAGGATGTAAATAAGTTGATATAATGTAATAATGATACTGTTTCAGATATCTCTTTATACTAGATGTAAATGAATACAATATAGAAATGTATGAATATATTGATCTACTTTCTAGCATGGATCATGGAAGGGGATTGGTCAGGGCTAAAATTTGTACCCTTATTTTCTTATTTTAGATAAAAAAAATTGTGGCTTTTTATAGTTTTCAACTTTTCTTCCAATAGACCAGCAACAGATTGGGGTAAATCCCGTCTACAACCCGTGGGATATATTTTGATTGGGGCCACAAAAAGTAAAATTAGCAGCAACTTTCTTTAAATGAAATCTACAAAATTAATCTTAACAGCTGATTTAGGTCTATAAAGGGGTAGAAATGCATGAAAACGATTTGTTTTCTTGTAATAGGTCAATCTGACCCCCTAGCATTCATTTCTGGTTCCACCTATGTTTTCCTTTATCTTCACAAAATATTTACAAAAACAATTTTTCAACTATAACTGTATAACAAATAATGATGTGTTCCTGATGTTTACAAAGAAAGTATAAACTAATTCTACTACGTGATTCTATGGAGAAAATTCAAAATTTACATAATTTACATAATTGTATTTTCACTAAGTTAATATTCAGTATGAATGTCTATTAGAATACATTCCTGTTTCTCTACTTACTCAGATTACTGGCACTGAATTACTGAGTAGATATTTAGAGGAAACATTTTAAGTCCTGTATAAATATGGGGGAAATATACAGCACCCTCCAAAAGGTCTTGTACAAAATCCTGTTTTTGTGTCATCTGAGGAGGCTAAATATAGGGGACACATTTAGAGGTAGTGATATCTTCCACTGTTAGGTTGTCAAGATCATAAGTCCAGTACTATTCAAGCTACTGACTTGAAATACCACAGGTGGATAGTTATCATAGAAGAGAAGCGTAGTGCACAAGAAGTATAACTTTTGTCAGATGACACATCAGACTTGCAAAGTTATACTTGGGATTCACTATATTTTGCTATCACTTCTTTATTTTCAAGGTTTCTACTTTAAACTTTAAATGTTTGTTACTTATTATATTATTGTTTACAAGAGCACCCAGTATAGTCGAGTGCACTGTCTGTGGACAGCTCTTGTTATAAATGTTGCCAAGTTCTTAGCGCCATTATTATTTATTAGTTTGGGGTGATACGGTTGCTTATTTTTTGTCTGGTTTGAATTTTAAATTGTAAGAGAAAATGGCTGACTTTTATGGAAGGGTCTAAACTACTTCCCACTACTTGTTTACGTCACAATTTATGAAAATTGTCCAGACAGAAAGGCTGTCATGATATGACTGTAATTTACCTTAGAAGTGACATTAAAGAAAGCCAGAGTACAAACAAATCAAGATGTAATAATCTCTCTACAGTCTAGACATGACATATTACAATATACTTTATATTCTCTAGAAAAAGACCTGCCCCTAATAAATGCCCCAGTCATAACATACTTAAATAATTATATTGCATATATCAAACACCTCTCCCCTATTAAATAACCATCCGTCTTCTATCGTTTGGGAAAAGGAGTGAATCACAACTTACATAAATACACGTAACTATGTTGTAACTGTTAGTGTCACACTTCTGTCCACTCATTGGATGCATAGAAAGTAACCTAGTATTCTAATGGATAAAATTATTAATTAGTATTAAACATACATGTATTAAACTAAGTAACTTGACTGGTAACATGTGTCAAGCTAGAGTAATACTCTCTCTTATCTCACCCCCCTGCAGATTACCAGACTGTAACAAGATCATCTGTTGATCAGGTATGCCATCATTGGTCCATACTGTAACCAGGTTAACAGACTGTTACATGATCATGTTTTGATAAAAAATGCCATCATTGGTCCATACTGTAACCAGATTAACAGACTGTAACAAAGTCATCTGTTGATCAGGCATGCCATCATTGGTCCATACTGTAACCAGGTTAACAGACTGTAACAAAGTCATCTGTTGATCAGGCATGCCATCATTGGTCCATACTGTAACCAGGTTAACAGACTGTTACATGATCATGTTTTGATAAAAAAAATGCCATCATTGGTCCATACTGTAACCAGATTAACAGACTGTAACAAAGTCATCTGTTGATCAGGCATGCCATCATTGGTCCATACTGTAACCAGGTTAAGAGACTGTAACAAAGTCATCTGTTGATCAGGCATGCCATCATTGGTCCATACTGTAACCAGGTTAACAGACTGTAACAAAGTTATCTGTTGATCAGGCATGCCATCATTGGTCCATACTGTAACCAGGTTAACAGACTGTTACATGATCATGTTTTGATAAAAAATTCCATCATTGGTCCATACTGTAACCAGATTAACAGACTGTAACAAAGTCATCTGTTGATCAGGCATGCCATCATTGGTCCATACTGTAACCAGGTTAACAGACTGTTACATGATCATGTTTTGATAAAAAATGCCATCATTGGTCCATACTGTAACCAGATTAACAGACTGTAACAAAGTCATCTGTTGATCAGGCATGCCATCATTGGTCCATACTGTAACCAGGTAAAACACACTGTTACAAGATCATGTTTTGATCAGGCATGCCATCAATGGTCCATACTGTAACCAGGTTAACAGACTGTTACATGATCATGTTTTGATAAAAAATGCCATCATTGGTCCATACTGTAACCAGATTAACAGACTGTAACAAAGTCATCTGTTGATCAGGCATGCCATCATTGGTCCATACTGTAACCAGGTAAAACACACTGTTACAAGATCATGTTTTGATCAGGCATGCCATCATTGGTCCATACTGTAACCAGATTAACAGACTGTAACAAAGTCATCTGTTGATCAGGCATGTCATCATTGGTCCATACTGTAACCAGGTAAAACACACTGTTACAAGATCATGTTTTGATCAGGCATGCCATCATTGGTCCATACTGTAACCAGATTAACAGACTGTAACAAAGTCTTCTGTTGATCAGGCATGCCATCATTGGTCCATACTGTAACCAGGTAAAACACACTGTTACAAGATCATGTTTTGATCAGGCATGCCATCAATGGTCCATACTGTAACCAGATTAACAGACTGTAACAAAGTCATCTGTTGATCAGGCATGCCATCATTGGTCCATACTGTAACCAGGTTAACAGACTGTTACATGATCATGTTTTGATCAGGCATGCCATCATTGGTCCATACTGTAACCAGATTAACAGACTGTTACATGATCATGTTTTGATCAGACATGCCATCATTGGTCCATACTGTAACCAGATTAACAGACTGTAACAAAGTCATCTGTTGATCAGGCATGCCATCATTGGTCCATACTGTAACCAGGTTAAGAGACTGTAACAAAGTCATCTGTTGATCAGGCATGCCATCATTGGTCCATACTGTAACCAGGTTAACAGACTGTAACAAAGTCATCTGTTGATCAGACATGCCATCATTGGTCCATACTGTAACCAGGTTAACAGACTGTAACAAAGTCATCTGTTGATCAGGCATGCCATCATTGGTTCATACTGTAACCAGGTTAACAGACTGTTACATGATCATGTTTTGATCAGACATGCCATCATTGGTCCATACTGTAACCAGCTATAAATAATATTGTCATAAACTTGATATAGGAGTTAGTATTGTTACAAGCGTAAACCCTATCCTGGGATGTTTATTAGAGAATGTATGGTAATAATTTGGTATAAAGTATCCCAGACTATCATACCTAATATAGAGAGATCATGATCTAGTAGTTTTGGTATTAAATCTGACTTCTTATGTCATCTATCGGTGATATGTCAATAGATTAGTCTAACAAATCTGCTGTTGGTCCAAAACACTTAAGAAGTGTAGTAAGCACCATGGGATTTAGGTCTACACATTGTCAAGAGTGATTTGGGATCCATTACTCTCAATTTGAATTCTTGGAATATCATTTTGAACTTCGTTATGATAAACCCTTCCCATATCTTAGGTAGAAATATTTAAATGTATGCTGCTTTATGTATCATTGCAACATTTTTCTATGATATTGTGGTCATACTTATTGTTTGCTGACAGGCATAGATCTCTGGACCCAAGCTTTTAACCTAGTTCTTTGCTGCAAGCTCCTATCCTATTCTAGAAACAAGTTTGCTAGCTAGAGCTTGTAACAATACAGAATCTTGTATCAGTGATGTGACGATATCACTGATAGTTGGTTACAGGATGGGCCAATGGGGGCGTGTCTGATAACACATAATCATGTTACGGTAACCCGCAGGAGAGTGGAATTCAGAAGAGAGTTCTATTCTAGCTCCTGTATTTTACCTTCTATGTTATTTAGTTGGTGCGTTCAGAGTTATACCATTGGTAACTGATGGTAGCATTGGTAACCATCGGTAAAAGTTGGTAACAATTGGTATACCGAAGGCAAGGTAATTGGTAACCAATTCTCCCGCGACCCTATAAGTGAGGTAGCTTTGGTAGCCTCGTTTTGATTCAAGTCATGACGGCGGCAACACTAAGAATTTCATTTATTTATATACCAAGGTACCGTTGGTTACCATTGGCAGCAATATGCTACCATATACTACTATTATTACCAATATTACCTAAGTTCGTTCAGAATTAATTGGCAACCAATGGTATATTTGGTAACATTCAGTAACTTATGGTAACCCTTGGTAATTCTACTTGATACCAGCTGGGGGAACCAATTATATATACAAATAGGTAGGTAGGGATATCCTCACGCAACTTGCTCCCAGTCTAATGTCACAACTGTTAAGCTGTACTTGATAGCAGTTTATTGTCAATGTTTATCAGTACAGAAAACATAAAGTCATGATATATTGTACTTTAGTGGATATTTATGTTTGGAAAGCATAAAACATAAAATGTTGATAATTATTTTTTCCTTTTATAGTGAGCTCAGGTGTGCTATAATTTACTGTTCTATGAAGAAGTTTCTTATTGTGAACATTATTCTTGTTACAATTGTTTTGTTCAATGTAACCATGGAAACAAACACGATAAAAGTAGAGAAGTTCACACAGTGTTGTTATAAAATATTTCAATATTTCTATAGAGAACTCACATTGTCACATCAATAATAACACTTAATGTTATAATAAAAACTGATAGTAGGCCTTTTGAAGGGTGGGTGTACTAAAACTGTAAAAAGCTGACTATGGTGCTTCTTTCTTGTAAAAACCTAAAAAATATACAACTTTTATAGGAGTGTATGTATTTCTTGTAGTTTGGTAAATTGTTTGACCCTTATTGCCAACCTCTGACAATATAGATCTATAGTCTGTTGGGGTCTATTTTTTATTTGTTTTGGGGTATCAGACATGTTACCGTGGAAATACTTGGGTGGGGCTAAATGGTCGTAAAATGTATTTTTGCTCCTCTTTAGTCTCCCATTTACATTTCAGACAGTTTTATTTTCCGCTGGATGTGCTCCAAAAACAAAGTAAAGGTGCAGAATGAATGAGCTCAAACTTAAGTCTCCATCCTTCTTTATTTACATGTAGAGACAAGTTATATTGTATTATGTCTGTAACTACTAATACTTGGGTCAAATAATCTAAGTCTTTCAAGTTAATATAGGGCCTGTTCCATAAGCTAGCTAGCGCTTTTTGACAGGGATTCTTTGCAGCATAAGAGTTCTAAGGAACAGTACTTCAAGCTAGGGAATCCAAGATGGCGACCTTGACAAACAAAAGTTCAGAATTGTCTCAGATGAAAAACTTCAAATCAAATATCACCATGATTTTTTTATTTAACCATTTTGACAAAGTGTTGAATAGCAATCTTGAAAAGGAAACACGTTCCCACAGGGGGCAGCCATTTTGAAAAAGCAGAAGAGTTCCAAAATTAATAATACGGCTAGCAAGAAAAAAACTTGCTACATATTCCTAGCTAGCGATTTAACTTGCTAGTTCATAGCAGACCTTTCCAAAGGAAATAGCTTGGTAGCGATACAAATGGCTCCCCTTGCGGAACGGGTCCATAGTACAGTCATTATAAGACCTAATTATCTGAATTAAATGCTATTGTCAGCAGACCTAGAAGTATTAACTTTTAGTTTGTGATTTTCACTCAATAAGATTGACTCTCTTGAGACAAAAGCACTCAGCTTCATAACTTGGTTAGGAAAAATCACTACATAGTTAGTAACAAAATGTGGACCTAATTACCCTCATGACAAAAATAATCCCTAGTTTGAGTAGTAATACATCTCTCTTTAAACTTAGTAATTGTTGTGTACTGTCTCCCTATCCATAAAATCTCTCTCTCTCTCTGGTTTTTTAAGGAAGATTTATGATGTGTTTGTTATCTCAGTTTTTTGTCTTGAATATTTCAGTGACAGTGGAAACATTATCATTAACTATTGATGTTCTAAATTACTTCTCGTCTTTTAAATAAAAATAAATTATTTTTTTTGCATAGTGAACAAATAGAAAAATTACAAACAATACATAAATCACTAACAGCATGTGGTAATTTACTATGACAAGCACACCAACACTAGAGATATCACAAAAATTCAGTTGAACTTTGGTAACCAGCTGAAAATATATTTAAAACATAATGTAGTGTTATTTTATATAAGATGCTTTTATGCTGTATTTCAGCTTGATTTTAGTCCTATTGCGGCAGTCTAAGACATAAGAAATAGGACCTTTGGTAGTTGTTGTTGCCCTTAACTTTCTCAATTACTTGCCTTATTTATTATGTCTTATGTCTTAAAAGCCAACATAATCAACTAGCCCAACTATAATTTTCATTAGCTTAAATAATTTATTTTTCTAGTCCCAGGGATGTCTGATGATTGACCAGTTTATAATGAATATATATATAACTTTATTTCCTCCAATATTGGAGAGCTACCCAACAAAATCAAAATATTACAAGCATTATGTACATAGTATGAGACAAAATCATTATGATATGTACAAGTTCAAAGAACTGAAATGAGCATGTACTGGTTGAACACACAATTTGTAACAATTGCTCACATTGCTCATTGGGTGGATTTTTTATTAGCTCAACATATTTAATGGACCCAAATGTATTGATGAGCAAATGCCACAATCGTTCCCTATGTTCATGGTTTGCTTGGCAAAATAGAATTTTATAAAATGAATAACCATCAATATTATAGTATTTTTTTTTTTTATCAGGCTTGTTTGTTTACTTGCAGGTATGGAAAAGATCTGGAGCCTGGTTTTTCAAGGGTCTACCCAAATATGTGATCCCAGAAAAAAAGCTGGAGGGACATAAACATGGAGCTAGTAATCATAAGAGTAAAGCCGAGTATCGTGGGTCACAGAAAGGTCATACTGGTGGTGGAAGGTCATACAGTAATTGGAGTAGAGGTACTGGAAGCCAAGGTTAGATTTTTTGATGCATTTTATTGTGATTTAATGTTTATTTGTCTTTATATTGGCAGGTACAAATATTGCTTTTTTCGTGTTTTATATTTGCTGGGTTAAAATTTGTGATGAAAAAGTAACCCCCATTATTAACCATGCTTATTTTCAAAACTGCCCAAATTGAGGCATGAAAATTAGAATAGCTTTACTTTGATAAATTTTTTGGAGGTATTTTATAATGGAGGTGGTATATATTGGTGGGGTCAATATTTGACAGTTCTGACATTGACTTCCAAAAATAAAACTATGAAACAAGCTTCAATATTAAGACATATCAGGGATTTTATATAACAGGGATTTGCAACTAAGTGCTTTTTTGAATATTCACAGTTGTCACTGTCTATAACTGGCTGAAGAGGCTATACTAACTATCCAAGAGTTTAAAAACTTGATTTATCTTTTTGTATATGTCTTCCATGCAACTTGTAAATGTTTCTGAAGTTATTGACAAAAATTTGTTGCAATTATGACTGAAAATATGACTCTAGGAGATGTAAATTAGGGCTGAAAATGGCAGATCGGCAGAAAAATGCACAGTTTTATGAAACATACTGTGAGCGTAATTTACCTCAAAATCATCTAAATCTAGAAACACATTTTCCCTACCATTTATGTTTATTTTAAGGGTACCGGTACAAAATTTCATGTGAATATCTTTTTATTAACTTGTAATATTGATATCCGTATGAGTCAAAATAATAGCCACAACAGTGAAATTTGATGTTAATCTTTGTGGTTACCTATCACTGTTATATAAAATCCCTGGACATGTACAGTAATCCATTACTAGTTTACCTTTCTGTCATGTAATGAAATGGGGCACTTTTAGATTGCTTACATTCATCGTTATTGTGTCATGGAGGTACTAGTTAGACAAGACTGTTTCCTAGGTTATTGGCTGCTTGAAATCCTTGTTATGTTCATTCAATGCAGAAACATATCAATCTGATCTAATCCAAGATACAATAAATCATTTGCAAATCAATTTTCACAATGGAAAATAAAAACTGTCTTTTCTGGCTACTCTCAATCTCTTTGTGGAATCTTGTTCTCCTGTTACATGCACCAAACAAAATGGGGCCATGGAAGTAAGGTACCTTTGTAGGTAGCCATTTTCATTCTAGGGGAATTGAATGGCAGTTTTTGCTGAAGCAAATTAGCTGTGACTTTGATTGAGTTTGAACCTGAAAGTTCTTGATCCTAAATTGTTTGTGCTCCCACTGGACTCCAGCTCCTATAATTTGTTTTTTCAGTACAGCTGTCTAAGCCAACTTTGACCTATATATTAACCAATACAATTTCACTCTACTATTCCTGTTTGTCCAATGAAATTCTCTGAAGGGAAATGGGTAAATGATATTGTACCATTGTTTGGTTATGATAAAGAGGTACATAGTGCATACAGTACCTCTCAGTAGTTTCTGACGGTTTACTCTGTGTATCATGGATGACTCACTATGCTAATTGATTATTATACATTTGTTATGGTACGCTCCTTGTGATATAACTAAATGAAGGTAATCATGTGTCCTATTTGTAATGAAATCAAAGCGTTTATCAGAAAAAAAAGATGGTTCTATTTCTGTCTGCTGAAATTAGACTGTTTATAGCATGGTATTTTTAGTTGTTATTGTCTTGCAGTAATTGGCTTGCAATTATCCTGGTGTGTCAAGGTGATCTAAAACAGTGTAGTGATACATTATCTTGTTATCATTTCCTGTGACAGTCTGGTTCCACATCAAGCTGATTGGTTCCCTGTCTTCCAGACGGGTCCATTGTTTGACATATTAGACTGGTACCAGATAATTATCAGTGTATCATTACATAGTTGTCTCAACAAATTTTTTATTTGACATTTTTTGTCTGGTTAATTTGTTAGAAAGATGGATGAGGCTGTAATCGTAATTTATATTTTGTCAATTGATTTTTACATAACTGGATTGGACATTTCCATTTGCTGGTAATAATAAGATTGTGGACTTCAGGGATTTTTTTTTAGGATTTTTTGTACTGAATTTGGGTTGGATATAATTATTTCGACACTGATCTACAAAAAAGTATGATTATATGTGGCATCAATAATATCGTATGGTATGATTGAATCCTATGATAATATTTATAGGTCAGTAAATGGTGCAGGTAGTGATACAAAAAGTAGTTCTGATGATAATGTTTACTTGAAGAACAGTGCCAAAGGAACTGCCTGAAAAGTAAAACTACTCCAGAAAGCTGAACTTGACCTGAAACAATTTTATGTTGTTAGTCTAATTTTGAATGCAATCACTTTTGCTGTGATACCCCCTTTTATTTGAGCTGGTCTATGTATCATTGATATCAAATATGCATATGTTTTGAGCAGCAGTTCAAATACAGTGACAGTATTTCCACAGTAGTTCCTATTATATTGTTAGTATTGCAGGTACAAGTAATGGAGAGAGTAATTATACATAAAGTAGTTCTAGTTACATTGTAGTGATACAGAAATTAGCTCCTAATAGTTGTTTATATTACAGGTACAAGTTATGGAGAGAGCAGTGATCATGATTCAGAAGAAAGTTCAGATGATGATGTTAGTATCGGTAAAAGAAAGGGAAGACAAGGTTCAGGTTAGTTTTTCAGACATCATTTATTATAGACTGTCAAGATTGGTGGGTTATTGGTTCAGTATGCTGCTGTTTAGACAATGTGTCAGTTATATTGTAGCAATCTGTTGACATACCCAGTCACTCTAAAGTGGCTGAAATATGCAGTACTTAGCCTTCTTTAGTTAGTGGCAACGGCTTTGCTTGTATTGGTTGTAAAGTGAGAATAGATGCAGAAAGTATATAATGAACAAATTTCATGATGGTATGTAAGTCCTTCTCAGGGATGGAACCCAAAACCACTTGATTGACATACTGGTAAATGGTTATAGGATCAAACCATCAACTAATTATAGGTCTTTTTTGTTAGAAAATAACCAGTGGTGCTTTTCACAAAAATTTTACGGAAAAAATCTTAGTAAGTCAAAAGCAAGAAATGTTAATAATACACTCATTTTTTGGCTTTTCAATTCCAAATATTATAGAATTGTGTAGAATACTGTATACTTTTTGAATATCATATCATAATTAGCTTATAATCCATCAGACTTTGAACTGCTAATTATATGAAATTTACTTACGATAACTTTTTTCGTAAGAATTTTTGTGAAAAGGAGCACAGTTTGTTATGGAGAATTGAAGTGTAGAACTTGTTTTTAAGGAATCATGTTTGAGTGAACTGTCTGCCTTGCTTCATATAACTATTATTGTTAAAATGGGCAATTTGAAAAAGCAAAAACAATCAAATAAATATTCATGTAAAATCACCTTCAGGCAGATGAACCTTACAGTATCCATTTACACCTGGGTGAAATGGAACAATCATATGCAAATGTTTTGCTCAAGGAAATGAGCAATGCCTCTAGAGAAGCTTGAACTTGGGACTTCTCATTCCTAAAGAGAACTTCCTACCCCTGGACCACTGCCACTACAGTAAAACAATGTTCTCTAATTGTTAAAAAAGTGCATAAAACAAAAACAAACTGAATAATTTAAAGTTTTATTTACATGTTATAGCTGAGAGTGATGCCATTAGTATGACGAGCAGTCAGAGTGGACATCTATATAGTGGTCAAGCTAGAGATAGTAAAACTAGTATAAGTAGTGATAGATATGGTGGACATGGTCATATAAGTGCTACAGAAAGTCTGAGAGATGAATATCATGAAGAAACTGACAATGACAGCATAGGAGGTAGGTCTGAATACATGATTAATATAATTATTCTATCCCATGTTATTTAAAATTGTCCTGTTATTGGGTTATGTTCCCCTTATATGGAGAGTGTGTCTATTTATCGACAATGTCAAGTTATGATTATCTTCTGATAAAACTGACCTGACAATACTGAGTTAAAATCATGTTTTATAGAACTTGTTTAAGTCAATTTGTAAGACATAACAAAACTATGCATAGGAGTTGTTGACTATACAAACATCAGATTTTCTCTGCTGAAAAAAATTAGCTGTGCTGTAAAATTAATAACAACATAAGTATTGCTAAATTGTTATTTTTTATGAAACTTGATAATCTTAGAAGGTAAGAAGTAATTTGTAACTTAAATTCTGGTCAAAAAGTATGATTTTGAACCTCTCAAAAAAATTGCTTCCTTGCAAAAAATTGTTGTTCCTAAAAATGCATTGTTGATATTTAGACTCACTCATTACTGATGGCCAAGTTGTTCAACATTTTAATAGTAAAACAAAGTTATGAAGAAGCATACAATTGTATATTGTTTGATGTAATTTTCAAGTTTCTTGTAGGTGAAATGATTACTGTAGATAAACTGGGCTTGTTGATTCACTAATGACGTAATGTTTTTTTATTTAAATTTTGTTGTCTATTTTAATTTGATACAGTCATTGACAACACAACCAGGTCAAATTTTCATATTTTAATTAAAATTTACACTGCTAGTCTCTCTTGTCTGAGTTTCTGTGAAAGTAAAATTTGCACGATAAATATTAGTGCTTTTGTTGTATCTCATTTAATTACTGAGCAGGTCATACTTTTCCTTGAAAATTTCAACATTAAGTTGATTTTCATCTTTATCATGCTGCGTTTAATATGCTGAAAGCTTTATAAGTCTGTTAAAACTGTTAAAATGTTGAACAACTGATAATAATTATATGCTTGCATGGTGATGGGACATATAGCTATTGCATTTGTTGATTGAACTAATGGTTTTTACGTATTGGGATTGTTTTGATTTTCTAGATGCTAGAGGCAGGGGAATCATTTATAATAACATGCCAGTTTGCTTTTACCTTTAAAAGACGAAATGAATACCATGTGGTCATGATTTGCGCAACTTGGTAGAAGGCACTGGGCCTCTTATTATGTGCATTGCCTTATGTATTGCATTGTACTTTGCAATATAATTAGGATTTCAATAGGCATGCTTCATATATTTTACTATTTCAAGGGAAGCCTGAGCTTTGTTTCATATTTTGTATCGGGACTAGGTATAATAGTATATAGCATATTGAAAATCCGCCATTATTGGTATTTGAGATACATTGCATTATTCTGATTGCAAACAGAGTAAAATATGTAATGGGTCATTATGTTTTTTCTACTGAAATGAAATATTTTAACAGTTTTATTTACATGATAATGAATGAAATAATCACATCTGCTGCAATCGATCAAGAATACTGCATACGGTGCCCTCCAAAAGTTTTTGGACGAATGAAATTTTTGGGAAAAAACTGATTATGTGTACTGCAAGTAATTTTACTTTAACTGATGCTGTATAGTTTGAATCATATATTTATGAACTAAAAAATACAGATTTTAAGCCCCCTAGCTAGCTCAGTTGGTAGCACCCTAGTCTACTGATCGAGGGATCGTGAGTTCGATTCCTGGCGGGGCATACTTTTGTGGAGCTTGGTCATGAAATTATTTCTACGGCCATTCTCCCTTCTACCAATGATTTTTAATTATGTAGGGCAGTTGTCAATCGCGGACAAAAGTATGCGCTTAGTAGTTGGTTAACAGCTA
This sequence comes from Mactra quadrangularis, assembly GCA_025267735.1. Classification (NCBI taxonomy): domain Eukaryota; kingdom Metazoa; phylum Mollusca; class Bivalvia; order Venerida; family Mactridae; genus Mactra; species Mactra quadrangularis. Next base: position 36,081,120 of record CM046305.1, on the reverse strand, counting down.
AATCCAGAGCTATAGCATTTTCCTGGAAGAGTGAGTAGGTTGACTGACGGCCATTATATGACCTATACAATGTGTTGCTATAGCGTTAAACCCAACAACAAACAAACAAACAAACAGATTTTGGAAGTTGGTCAGATGACTCTTTGTTTCTTTTTTCATGGTTAAGTAAATCAGTTTATCCTATAAGCTGAATTTATCCAAGGGCTTTTGGAGGGCACTGTTAATATCAAAACTTTTGTCATTATTATGATGAAAGTAAGGATTTCATTATTTGACTGAACCCATTATAAACCCTTTAGTCCTCTGTCCTATAGCCAGGAGGCAGCATTTAGTCCTCCGTTCCATAGCCAAGCCAAGAGGTAACCAGAGAAGTTCAGATAATGTTTTGATCAGACTGGAAGCAGTCTGAATTATTTGACAATGATTTTGGTTAGGAATGTTTTATAAAATGTTAACTGTATATGTTAGCTAGATAAAGATATATTCCTACCAGCTTATGGTACTCTAACCTTATTGCTTTATGTATAACTTGCCTTAATTAATCTATCCAACAATGGAGAGATAGAGAATGTCTTGTTTGTAAGGTATCATTTTAAATATGGGTTTTATTTATGAGAAAATTTTATTATAAATAGTTTGTTTTCCTTTCCGATCTTGTTTTTTCGTTTAATTCTTGCAGCAGTCAAAACATAAAAAAATAAAATTGTGCATAAAACACTATTGCATTTTTTGTCCAAAAATGACCGTATAAACATGCGAGTAAAATTTTTTTCTTACAATCTTCTGCACAAATTCTTTTTGCACATGACCTAGTTTACCCCTAGATACAATTTTTGTCGAATTATTTGATGCTAATGAACAAAACTCACAGGAATAAATTGGATTTTTTGGAAAAAACATGATAATAGTTATTTTATTTGTATTTTATGTCATTCAAATATTTGTCTGGAATGAGAAATCAGTGGAAAACAAATTTTTTGTTTACTTCATTAGTTGTAATCGTAGGTTGTGTGACTATAGACCCTGTTATTATCTTAGTTGTTAAAGTCTAAATTTCTGTTAAAGAATTCACAAAAATAATTGGGATTGAAAAATTCACAAAAATAATTTGGGTTACAGAATTCACAAAAATAATTGGGTTGAAAGAATTCAAAAAAGAATTTTGGTTAGTTGTTAAGATAGATCAACCTCTTTTAACGAGACAAAACTTTCAAGCAAATCTTTCATTTAAACAGACTCTGTGGCATGTCACCATGACTTATACCCTTCTTTGACAATTTGATTAATGTTCAAGTTTTCCTCTGTGTTAGCATTGAGAATATCCTGTCTCATTTGAAAGTAAAAAAATCACAATTTAGCCATGACTTTAATATTGCTAAAATTTGTGTGAATCCCAAAACAACAAAATAAAGTAACTCACTATAATTGAACCTCTTTACAAGGCATTCTTTGATCTCTATTGTTCATATTAGATCTGAAAACTATATTAGAATTTTTAACCTTTGTCTAACTATGTCTTTTTCTAACCATTATATCTTTACCCTTGTTCTACCATGTGTTTTCTTATTCTGTTTTTTTTTTTTGTATTTAACTTTATTAATCACCTGTTAGCTCAGTCGGTAGGACACAACTCTACTGATCTAGGGGGTCATAGGTTTGATTCCCAGGCACATGCTTTTGTGGAGCCAAGTTATAAAATAATTTCTAAGGCCATTCTCCCTCGTACGACTGATTCTAAATCATGTAGGAAAGTTGTCAGTGACTGAAGTATGCACCTAGTAACTGGTTAAAGGCTAAATCCTGAGATTTAGCCTTTCCAGGATTCTTATGTATGTTGACTGACCTATACAATGTGATGTTATGGCGTTAAACCCAACCAAAACATAAATAATAATAATAACCTGTGGGTACATGACAGAAGTGGATTAGGTACATATGTCCCTTAAATCTCTAAGTTTTAGTAAATACAGTCCATTCGCGTATGCTCAAAACGCGTTCGCTCATAATTACGGTTTCGCTCGAGATCATATCTCGGTCCTGATCGAATTTACTCTGAAGTTCATTTAAAAAAGATGCGATAACTCAAAATGCGTTGACTCGTATTTTACGTTAACTCGAGTTGGATTTTGAGTCCCGTCAATGATAAAATCACCTGAAAATTACGCGCTGGCTCAAAGTATTGATTTTTGAAAATTTTCGCACCTTTTGGGTTCAGGTATTATTATCCGATGAATAGCCTTTTGTTTGACGTGTCACTCGCCATTGAAAACTTATCAAATTAAATCAAACTGTGATAATGATAGAAGCCAAGATCAGTTAACAAATCTTGTTTAATTTAAACATGTCATTACGTTTAAAAAACTGATTTTTACATCTTACATCTTACCTACCTGTACTGGTACAGCATATTAAATCGAACCTTATGACAGTACAATGGCGTACGTCGAGAAATGTTTGTTAGATAAAAGCAAGATTAAACAAAAATGTTATTTTTCATATTTTAATTCCAAATAAAATACCACATTCTACACAAAAAATCACAAACATATAAGTATTATTCACAACAAGGACAATAGCAGAAACAAAATGAGTTTCAAATGGAGATCGTGTTCGCTCGAGCATTTTTTGAAGTCCCATCCGATTTCGAGCGAACGCGAATGGACTGTATGTTATAATTTTTCTCCTTAAATTGTTGTAGTCCATTAGTTGGGGTAGAACAATTCTTGTCTAAATCTCTCTCTCTCTCTTTATTAATAGCAAGATTTATGAGTTAAAACATGGGCACCAGTTTTCACTTTAAGAAATTAAAAGTGAGGCCATACTGACACAAACATAGAATACAGTTTTTTAAATATTTGTCCAAGAATAAAACAGAGACAGTCATTTTGATGTGCATATTTAATAATTGGTGCTAAAGCATTTGTTTTATAATTTCTCCACATCAAAGCTTATGCTATGTTTAATCTACTTCAAAATTTTACTACTAATAAAAAGAAATTAGAAATGACAAAATCTAAACACATGGTAGAACAAATGTGATGATGTATAAATGCTAATGAATGCTAGTCAATCATTTACCCTAGCTGTTTTGTTTTGTTTGTTTCCCAGGTTACGGTTCTGTATCCCACCCTCGTCGGCATTCCTCCGGTCATTCTAGTGACCATCACTACCAACACAGCCCCTCCTCTGGTCATCAACACCACCACCATCATCATAGCAGAGATTCTAACTCACGTAGCAGACATTACTAACATTGGTATCCATAGTGATTAGACTTTACTAACTTTAGTGACTAGTGATCTTTAATTTATGACAATAGATTCTATTTCATGTGACTAGTAATTAAAAGTAAACTGACAATTCTGTGTGTTGAGTATTCTAAACTAAAAAGCTTTGTTTGTCTTAGTTTGTTATTCAGGTGGACGCACACTATTAAATATTCTGTTGCACTTTCTCATTTTATTAATGTTCCTTCTAAAATGACCGTATTTTTCATGTTTACTTAAGAGTACCAAGAAGTAATAGTAAATCCATTGTTTTATAATGGCTTTTTAGTTGCAATGCTAATAAAAGGAGAAAATACAGTGTGTCAAAAAGCTTTGGGGTTTTTAGCATTTTTTTTTTGTTGACCTGAGGTTGCTCATTGGTTAGGCTTACAAAACCTAAGTCTACAAAACTTGCTAAATTAGTCCCTACTTTATTTTATTTACATGTAATAAGACTAGTTTTGTGATAAACCTTTGTCAATATATGTTACATTAACAAAACCAAAGGAATACGTTACGATCACTTGTAGACGAACTTATTTAACCAAGTTATAAAAGATAGATTTTACAAGTGTTTTTTTGCTTGTGATGTTTAACTTCGTTAAGACCTCTGATTTGGGCACTGCCTGAAATATGCTATGTTTATAACTTTCTGGAGGGACAATGTATATTTTTTGTTCATTTTATTACTTGTAGATCTATATTAGTGTTAAGTATTTGCTCACAATGTTGTTGGCCTATTAGTTTAGATTATAGAACAAAACAGATATTTATTAATTTGATAAAGATGACTCGATGATAGGCTTCATCTGGAATTCAAATTCATGGTGTTTTCCCTGTGGTACAAAGTATGATTTGCTGTTAGTGTATGAAGAAATATTGGATCAGTTTTTGGAACACATCTAGTTTAGCGGACCCCGGAAGTAACTATAAATATGAGTGCGCGGCATGCTTTTTCTATGAGCAGACGCGCGAAGGTAAATGCGGATAATTTTCTGTTTTTATGGGAGCTGCCGCCCCCTCACCCCTGCTAATATTAAAAATGGATAACAAAAAAAGCATTTTAAAATAGTTATTAAAAATAATTCATTTAAATAATGAATAAAAAACTACATTGTTAAAAACAAAATGACATCCAAAATTTGTAAACAATGCAACATCCAAGTATGCACAATAGCGGGGTCCACTAAACTAGATTCTATCCCAGTTTTGCGTTTTGTGATTAAATTTAGTAATTATGGGTGAAACATCAAAATCTGATTGTGTAGACTACAGAATCTTCTGGTATGTACGCAGTGGGAAAAAAGAGAGTTAGTAGCACTGTTATAGAGCTGTTTTAAAGCTCTGTAGTGTCTCTGCACCCACAACGGCACTGTCTAAGTTTCTTTGTATCTTGCCAGTATGATTGGGATTACCCAATGTTTTGAGTTCCTGATGAAATCTATTAATCGGCCATTGATATGTTATTTTAAAATGTTTCTGTTATAATTGTATGTTGTGTTGATATATTTTGTGTAAGGATATATTATTAGGGTACATGTATGAAAGTTAAAATGTGACCATTAGATATTATAACATTTTTTGGTGAAATTCTAACAGTTGATAGTGTTACTGTTAGCTTGACATTTCTAAGTACAGTTGATTTACGATTTTTCGACACGCAATTTTTTGAAATTCGCGGTAACTCAACATAGATCTACGGTCCTGACATTTTCTCCTATATGTTTAATGTTAAAATTTCCCAATAATTCAACACACGATTTTTCGAAATTTGCGCTAATTCAACAACTTTTTATAAACCGCTGAACAAAGAATCAGCTAAAAATTTATGCGATAGTTCGACAAGGATCTTTGGTCGCGAGTTTTGCACACCTCTGACCAGTTGAATTTTTATCACAGAATGTTTAAATATGAACAGGCTTCAGTCTTTTGTCTGATGTATTGGCTATTATCACAGATATGCTTCTCAACAAATGATTTTAATATGAATAAAAACTAAATTAACGAAATCACAAAATCAAGATGCAATCACGACTATCAATTATTACTCCGACTCCATCTTCACCTCTGTCTCCCCCTCCTCTGACACTTCCTTCAACGACTTACTGAGGTACTCTGTAATGTTCATCTCTTGTAATTCTAATATTTGACTTTGCTTTATGTTCTTTCGTTCATCCTTTAATCTCTGTGTGAGATACTTGTCAAATTCCTCCCCTTCATCGGGCTGGAACGTGGCAAGCCAAAGGTTCTCTGCGACACCTTCCTGAATGACTTGCTGTACTAGGGCACCAGTGATACTGTCCCTAGCTCTCACTGCTCTGTTAGTGGCGTATTTGACAAAAGCTCTTTGGATATTGTTAAGCTTGTCACACGTGGCTCTTGGGTCACACTTGTAAAAGGGCTGTAAGGCTGCCTTGAAATCTGGACGGAGTTCATCCATGTCTGTGGTGATTGTGTCAGGTTAGATATTGTGGCAGTTGCTCTTCTTCTAGACAGTAGAGGTGTTGACTTAGATTTAACTGGTCTTGCAAGCAACAAGTCTGTTTCATCGTCTAATTGAATGATTGTGATTGCTGCCGAAAAGGCCTTAGTTAGCTTGTCGGTGACATTACAAGGTTGTTGTTGATTGATCTTATGTTCAAGAGTGTTTATGTGGTCCTTTAGCTGTTCATGTTCTCTTTTTACTAGAGCCATTTCAACTTTTACACTTTTGATAGCAAATTTTAGGGATGATACTTCACCTTGGAAACTACCAATGGCCTCATTGACCATCTTGGTGGTTTGCTTTACCAGTGCCACCCCAAGTTCTTCTCTATACAGACTCATGACTCAATGCTACGTAGATCTTCACTCTTCTAGGGTGGAAATGACTTCAAAACAATAGCAAATGCTACGTAGATCTTCACTCTTTTAGCGTGGAAATGATTTTAGATCTTCACTCTTCTAGCGTGGAAATTATTTCAAAACAATACAGTACTACTAGCGGCGTGGTGAAGTTTAACCTTAATGCGACATAGATCTTGACTCCTCACTGTTCTAGCGTGGAATGTGACAAAAATGTATAACCCTTCGTCCTTATATACTAGAGCCAGTGTTCTATTCGTCAAACTTGCTTTATGCATATCTTATGTATACAGCGTTATACAAATTTATAAATTCTAATAAAAGCTCTTTGCTAAGATTTATTTACTATTTACTATTTTATCGTAAACTGTCATTCAAATTACCCTCAGTAATTCCGTGAAGGGTTCAGGTCATCTGACAGGATACAGCATGCTGCGCACACATATGTATATTTACTTTCGGGGTCTGCTAAACTAGATGTGTTCCGAGATAAAAAAACAAACACAAAACTAAAATTTATTTTTAAACATATTTTAAACAATACATACGCGTACATCAACAAAAAATAATCGTCGTATGATGAGCGTCAATTCTTGAAAGACAACTCTGGAGCATAAGTAATTATCACGATGCAATTATATTACTGACAAGACCGAAAATCACTGTTTTATGATAGTTCGAAATCATGAAAACTTGACATTTTTGCTGTTCCGAAGGTATTTCGAATTATCGTAATTCGACTGTAATGGAAATATTAGCATTGCATCAAAACCTAGCCATGTTCATCAAAACCTTAAATAGTCAAAACTATATTTGAAGTTTTGGAAAATGTGGGAGGCAGTAATGTCAAGCACAAATCTTTACTGCTTCACACTTCTCTCTCTATAATAATAACTTTTGTGTATATACTGGCTGAGGTTGCCCCTAGGGGCTGAGGTTGCCTCTAGGGGCTGAGGTTGCCTCTAGGGGCTGAGGCTAGCTAGCTTAATGGACATGGACCAACAAAACCCTCTCCAATATCAAAATATTACGACTTAAAAATATTGAAATGCAGTACTTGTCACATTACTACATGTATTACAAATATATTCATAAAAACATCACACTATTACAGTTTATGATAATAGGATATGAAAGTGGTTGCCCGAACAGGTCATTTTAGTAGCAAGCACTATATCTTGTTGTAGATTTTTGGTCTTCCAAAAGAAATATTTGGTTGCCGGAACTAGAAATTGGTTGTCCCGGGCAACCAGACACCCACTAATTTCGTAGACTGCTATTACAATTATGAATTCTTTCCCATATATGAAGGTGCTTACAGTGCTTAATGTATTTATATACAAATGTATTCACAGCAGCATTTCTGATTATAAAATTTACATACTCAGTTTTTATCTCATCATAATCTCATATTGTCTTCATACACTGCTGTATTGTAAGATTTTACTCGACTGTCAGTAGCCAATGCATTAACCCACCCACCCCTCCCATTTAAATACTCAATCTTTGTTCAAGGATCCCATTAGGTTGATACATATGACAATTTTTATGGATAGTGATTACAGAATTACTGTAGTGAGTATTTAAATCAGAGAGGTTGACAAATGTGCCACTGACAGTTGAATTTAATTGAACTATAATGTTCAATTTTAGTGATGTACTTTAAGCATTCTTTACAAGCATTTTATTTTCTTATCTAACTTTAGGTGCTGAAATAATAATCTCTCCGGCCTCTTCCATATTAGGTGCTGAATTAATCTCTCCAGCCACTTCCATATATTTTTTTGATTTTGATGATAAAATTAGTTATACACTACAAAACATTTATGTATGTTTGCTTAATAGCATGATTATAATTGTGAACATCACATAAAGTAAACACTTTGTAATCACAGCACATAATCAATATTAAATCACATATTAAAAATCTCAGAAATATCACTTTGTGCAAAAATTCATCTAATGAATATAAAACTTATGATAACCATTCCTCTTGATAGGTGTCTTTTAGTAAACAAGTAACATGATAAATATATTATGGTTAACCAATCACATAATCAACAAATCATGTGAACCAGTCACATGATAAAAAAATCTGTTAAACGAGTCACATGATCAATAAATTCTGGTGAACAAGTCACATGTTCAATAATTTCTTGTTACGGAGTCACATGATCAATAAATTCTGGTGAACAAGTAATTTTGGCGAACAAGTCCCATGTTCAATAAATTCAGGTAAACCAGTCACATGATCAATAAATTCTGGTGAACAAGTAATTTTGGAGAACAAGTCACATGATCAATAAATTCAGGTAAACCAGTCACATGATCAATAAATTCTGGTAAATGAGTCACATGATCAATAAATTCTGGTAAATGAGTCACATGATTAATAAATGCTGGTAAATGAGTCACATGATTAATAAATGCTGGTAAATGAGTCACATGATCAATAAATTATGGTAAATGAGTCACGTGATCAATAAATTATGGTAAACGAGTCACATGATCAATAAATTCTGGTAAATGAGTCACATGATTAATAAATTCTGGTAAATGAGTCACATGATCAATAAATTCTGGTAAACAAGTCACATGATCAGTAAATTCTGAAAAATAAGTCACATGATCAATAAATGCTGGTGAACAAGTCACTTAATCAACAAATTATGATTTATTAGATTTCATAATAAATATTTTGGGGTAAACTAGTTACATGATAATTACCGGTATATTGAGGTAAATAAATCACATTATAAATACATTGTTATTGTGGTAAACAGAATTTTGACAAATATTTTTTCCAAAAACTATCACATAGTAAAACTATTTTTATGTACAAAAGATTTGTAAAATGGAATGGTAGTGAGTTGTCAATGATCAGCCCTGCGTTCAGTTACCGTGAACATTACAAAACGTTCGGTAACGATACATTCGGAACTCCTCGTCCATTTGCTGCCAATAATCTCGGACATATTTAGATGCTATTTTGAAACTACCGGTGTTAAAGTAAACAACTATATGATCGTTTAGGCATTGAGTGATGTTTCGTTTTTAGTCCGTTAATTTTGAAACATCACTCATTGCCTTAACGATCTCATATTTGTGTATTAGATTAGGTTATTCGCAGCGAATGGCCGAGGAGTTCTGAATGTATCGTTATGTAACGTTTTGTGTAATTGAACACGCTAATGCTGTCACATATACTCTTTTTTATCGTTACTGAATTGTTGATTATTTAAATGATTTTTTTCTATTTTTAGAAACAGACTATGTGTTTAAGCGTGTTACTAATTTTTAACATTGTTGAATGTGGTCACAGTATGTACTCTGTTGTTATTGTATTGTTTATTGTAATTTTCTTATTAGAGAATTGTATTTTATTTAACGATATTTCAACAGTTATGATTTGTCACTTGTATTTTCAAAAAAACAATCACTATAAGAAATGGTTCCTTAATTACATGTACAACTACCGTATTACCATTGTAAAACAAAGGTTAAAAGTAACACTTTTTGAAAACCATGTTGCCATGGTAGCACAAACTTTACATCAAAACACAGTTTCAGGTGCCTGACTGCAGCAGGTCATACCCTTCCATGAAATTTTCGACAGTAGTTTTGCTATTTCTTCATGTGGAGAACAGGTGTTGGTTCCTCATGGAAGGGTAAGCAAGTGTCCAGGAAAGCTAGTGTAAATTACAAATAAACAATGAGTATTTGATATTTTGCTTCACAAAGAAACTGTTAACTACAGAGCAGATTATGTATGTAATGATCATTCTAGAACTCAGAAAGGGGCAGGGAATGATAAAAAGGGGACAGGACTCTTCAGATAGGGGAAGTGTTTCTAAGTATCTATTTCTAAATAGGGAGAAGTAAAAGAAGAACAAAAAGAACAGAAAAAGGACAGGGTTCTGCACCTTGCTATTCTAATTTAGAATAATTACTATATATGTACCAAAGTGCATTGCCATTTAAATAATAAGTCAGATTAAGGAATTGTCAACTCTGAATATAAGTGACCCATTATTATTGTTGATATACAAAATATTCTGTTGTAAATGTACTAGTAGTTTATATGATATAGTTATAGATAGAAGATATAGATGGTGGAAAACCTTGTTATCTTCTTAGCTTGGTTTTACCAAGTTTTTGAGAGACCAACATAATAATCATAATAATTGAGTAGTGACTCAAAATATATTCATACATTATGGGTGGTTAGAAACTTTAAAGTTAAAGAAAATGAACATAATGTAATGTTTGCATATCCTGCCACATATTAAAATAGTTCCTATCTAAATTATAAGTATAAACACTTCTTATATTTTATTGTTGGTTTATACAGCTTGCTATGTTTACCCATAATGTGCAGTGTTGTCAAGGAAACATAGTAAACTATTGTTAATCAAATATTTTATTTTTTCGCATAAATTACGATCACTTTTAATGTTAATTGTCTCACTGATATATTGTTTTAATTATGTTTCATGTAGTCAAAATTCTTTATCAGATTTAAAAAGATTTTTTTTTTCATTTTTGAAATCATGGATACATACAGTTTGTAAGGCAAAATTAAAAGAAAATGTTTGGTTGCTGTACCCCACCGACCCCAAGAACACTTGTCAACTGAGATATTTTACTAGTATCCTAGTCATAACTTTTTTCAAAACTACACACTCATGCATGAGCACTAACATTGGTCTGGTTTATCATGAACATGTTTTTTATAGATGGAATGATAACAAGATTAGATGACCAGTAAAATGCCATGGAAAATGGTTTTAACTTATGCAAGAAACTATTTTTACAGCTGTTTCCATTAAATGCAAAAAAAAGAGATCAGAAAACAGTAACCAAAGATTTGTATACGCCCGTTTTGAAAAAACGGTCGTATTATGTTATGCTGTTGTCCGTCTGTCCGTCTGTCCGTCCGTGGACAATTGCTTGTCCGAATGATAACTCAAGAAAGGATATACCTAGGTTCCTAAAATTTTATGTGTGGATAGCCCTTGGGTAAAGGAGGTTCCCTATTGATTTTGAGACCCCAGGGTTAAAGGTCAAGGTCACTGGGACTTAAAATAGGTAAAACTTGTCCGGACAATAACTGAACCACCAATGTACCTAAGTTCACCAAATTTAATGTAAGAGTAGCCCATGTGTCAAAGATGTTCCCTATTGGTTTTGGGGCCCCTGCATGAAAGGTCAAGGTCACAGTGGCATCATATGGGGAAAAAACTTGTCCTGACAATAACTTAACAACCAATCTACCCAGGTTCACCAAATTTTATGTGAGAAAAGCCCATGTGTCAAGGATGTTCCCAATCGGTTTTGGGGTCCCTGGGTCAAAGGTCAAGGTCACTGGGACATCAAATTGAAAAACCTTGTCCAGACCATAACTCAACAACGCCTGTACCTAGGTTCACCAAATTTTATGTAAGAGTAGCCCATGTGTCAAAGATGTGCCCTATAGGTTTATGGGGCCCAAGGTTCAAAGGTCAAGGTCACAGGGGCATTATATGGAAAAACTTTGTCCAGACAATAACTGAAAGACCAATGTACCTAAGTTCACTAAATTTTATGTAAGAGTACCCCATGTGTCAAGAATATGCCCTATTGATTTTGATGCCCCTGGGTCAAAGTTCAAGGTCACAGTGGCATCATATTGAAAAACATTGTCCGGGTAATAACTCAACAATGACTGTACCTAGGTTCACCAAATTTCATGTGAGAGTAGCCCATGCGTCAAGGATGTACCTTATCAGTTTTGGGAAAACAGGGTTAAGTTTAAATCTTAAACCAGAAGATATTAAATTACCAAGCTGTGACTTCAAATGTTCTATCAATATGTTTATAAAGTCAAAACGGCAAACAATGAAACACTTGTCCAGACAATAACTGAACCACCAATGTACCTAGGTTCTCCAAATTTTATGTGAGGGTAGCCCTTGGGTAAAGGTTATGCCCTATTGGTTTTGGGGCTCCTGGGTCAAAGGTCAAGGTCACAGGGGCATCATATTGAAAATCCTTGTTTGGACAATAACTCATCAACTACTGTACCTAGGTTCACAAAATTTTATGTGAAGGTAGCCCTTGTGTCAAGGATGTTCCCAATAGGTTTTGGGGCCCCAGACCCAAAGGTCAAGGTCAAAGAGGCATCATATGGAAAAACCTTGTCCAGACAATAACTGAACAACCAATGTACCTAGGTTCACTAAATTTGGCGTGAAAGTAGCCCATGTGTCAAGGTTATGCCCTATTGGTTTTGGGGCACCTTGGTCAAAGGTCAAGGTCACAGGGGCATCATATTGAAAAACATTGTCCGGATAATTACTCAACAATAATTGTACCAAAGTTCACCAAATTTCATGTTACAGTAGCCCATGTGTCAAGGATGTACCTTATCAGTTTTGGGAAAACAGGGTTAAGTTTAAATCTTAAACCAGAAGATATCAAATTACCAAGCTGTGACTTCAAATGTTCTATCAATATATTTATAAAGTCAAAACGGCAAACAATGAAACACTTGTCCAGACAATAACTGAACCACCAATGTACCTAGGTTCTCCAAATTTTATGTGAGGGTAGCCCTTGGGTAAAGGTTATGCCCTATTGGTTTTGGGGCTCCTGGGTCAAAGGTCAAGGTCACAGGGGCATCATATTGAAAATCCTTGTTTGGACAATAACTCATCAACTACTGTACCTAGGTTCACAAAATTTTATATGAATGTAGCCCTTGTGTCAAGGATGTTCCCAATAGGTTTTGGGGCCCCAGACCCAAAGGTCAAGGTCACAGAGGCATCATATGGAAAAACCTTGTCCAGACAATAACTGAACAACCAATGTACCTAGGTTCACTAAAATTTTTGTGAGAGTAGCCCATGTGTCATGGTTATGTCCTATTGGTTTTAGGGCCCCTGGGTCAAAGGTCAAGGTCACAGGGGCATCATATTGAAAAACATTGTCCGTGTAGTAAATCAACAATGACTGCACTTAAGTTCACCAAATTTCATGTGAGAGTAGCCCATGTGTCAAGGATGTTCCCTATTGATTTTGGGGTCCTTGGGTCAAGTTTAAACCATCATCCAGAAGATATCAAATTACCAAGCAGAGACTTCAAATGTTCAATCAATATGTTAACAAAGTCAAAATGGCAAACCATGGAAATAATGCTATATTTAATAAGTAAAATGAATTTAGTTCACCAAATTTTATGTGAGGGTAGCCCATGTGTTAAGGATGTTCCCAATTGGTTTTGGGTCAAAACTGGGTCAAAGATCTAGGTCACAGGGGCATCATATGGACAATCCTTGTCCGGACAATAACTTAACAAGGATTGTACCTAGGTTAACCAAATTTTATGTGGATCAGCCCATTTGTCAAGATGTAATGTGTTGATAGCTCTTTGGTATTTGATGTTCTCTTTTGATTTTGAAACCCCAGGGACAAAAGTCAAGGTCACAGGGACTTAATTCATATTGAAACATTTTCTGGACAGTAACTCAATAATAATTGTACCTACATTGTAGGTTTTCCAAATCTTATTTAAGGGTAGCCTTAATGTCTAGCATATGCCCCTTTGGTTTTAGGTCCCTGTGTTAAAGGTTAAAGTCAAAAGAAAAATCATGAGGAAAAACCTTGTCCAACAACCAACTTTACCTAAGATCACCAAATTTTATGTATCAATACTCTTTGGGTCAAGGGCGAGAACTTTTGGTTCTGAGGCCCCAGGGTCAAGGTCACTGGAAGTTTGTATGGGAAAACTTTGTGTCGGTGATAAATCAACCATGGCTGTACCTAGGTTCTCAAAATCTTTGCTTTGGATAGCCCTCCTGTTAAGAATGGGACCTATTCTGAGATCCCGGGGTCATTGGTCAAGGTCACAGGGACTTTATATGAGATAGAACACAGCATGGACTGCACACGGGCGTATAATGCCCCGCCCAGCGGAGCTCTTGTTTTATGTATGACTTAGTCATCTTTAATTTTTGTTTCATGTATGAATATAATATAATATATGTGTTATATATAGATCTGTATATTATATAGTGATATTATTGTGCAATATTTGTAAGTCGCTCACCTGAACAATGGTCTCAAGATAAGTTTGTAAGTGATCGCTGTTTGTATGTCAAGCATTGTCCCTGAACTATTGTTTCAAACTGGGTTTTTTTATATTAAATATGTTAAGCCATATTTTATTTAACCAGTAGTGTAAGCTACACAAAAATTCTTGAATGAGACAATGTCAAAATTGTAGGAATGATTTAATTCAATGCTCAAGGTTGTTATGGAAACTAGATACAGTATAACCTCTTCAGGGCAGCCCTTTACAGAGCAAACCCTCTGCACAACAACAGCTTCTGATATTTCTCTTCGGTGTAATTTTAATTGAATTCAAACTCTGCAGAGCAACAACCTCTGAACAACAACACACTCTAGTCCTTCCCAGAGGGTGTTGCTTAAGAAACTATAAAGAACTATAAAATAACCCTTTGTCTAAAACCCTGAGGCTGAGGCATTCTTGGAATTAGTGAAATAATTAATTCATTTTTCACGGTTGCCATAGTTACTAGTGTTTAAGAACTTTAAAACATATTCTTGTCTGAAACCCTGAGTCTTACTCAACATGTTGTACCATCTACTTTGTTTCTTTAAAATGTTTTGGAATATACATTTACTCCCAAAGGGGGGGACATTATTTTTACTTTGGTCTCTTATTCAAAATATGTAAAAAAAAATTTATTGATATCAGGTGAGCGATTTAGGGTCCTTTGGTCCCTTACGTTTATATAAATATTTATATGTATCTGGCCTTAACATATTATTATGAACTAGTCTGCTAAACTGTGTTTTTTTGTATCTTGTTTGAAATAAAATTCTTAATAAAAGACAATTACTTTGTCCACTTATGCCTTTTTTTACATTTATGTTAAAAATGTTAAGGAAATTGCAATTTAAAGTCTAACAAGCTTTTCAGTACCCATCATTATCCACTTGCCAACTTAATAAGTCAGTGCAAAACTTGTCTATACATGGGCGGATCCAGTGGGGGGGTATTTCTTGCTTGTAAGTAATTTTTAAGTAGTATGAAGCATTTTTTTCTCGGTGCTTAACATAGATTTAATGGTTAAGTAGTTTTTATTATCAATATGTTGCATTTTTTCTGCAAAATGTGTATAATGTGATCGTGGTTCGAGGTTGACGGACCCCCCTAGAAAAAAATCCTGGATCTGCCCTTGCTATATTCTTCTTTGTTTACATATAAATGGACTTGCCTTGTGCTGACATTTCAAACTGGTCTTCAGGCTGCTAGTATATATGCGTCAACTATTATGAGTCTTGTATTCTCTTTTCAGTCTGGTATTAACGGCACAATAGTCTAAGTCTCATAGTTTTACCACTTATTTACACAATCCAACTTTCTTCTGGGATTGGCTAAAACAAAAACTGGGTTTACATTGTGGCTTGACATTTTCTTAGATTCATTTTACCATCCTTCTTATTAAAAAATGAAAATATTATATTACTTTCACTTTAATAACTCTACTACATTTAAAGTTATTGTTGGTTTCATACATAATATGACATTTTACTGTTTTTCATTTTATTTTATGAAAATCATTATGTTACAAAACAATTTATAATGTTATTGCAGACAACTTTCCGCTTAGCTTTCAACAAACAAAGCAATTCTTAACTATACAGTGCTGTCAAAAAGTCTGTTGGTGAAATTATGTTTTAAAGATAAACCAATTAACAATTATGCATGATAAAGCTTAGCTTAGCATTTATTGAACAAAAATAATTTTGAAACATATTGTTGTACAAAGGTATGTTTGTTTTGTTTGTTTTGGTTTTATGGCACACCAGCACAGAAAGGTCATATCGCGCCGAAAGCAATTAATGATACTATTAATTTAATCGATATTAATGATCTTAAGCCCTATATTTTATTATATAAATTTATTTCCTTCAAAAAGTTAAGTATCGCATGTGATGGTACAGACTCAAATGACAAAGGTATGTGTTTAGTATTGGAGTAAAAGCTTTGGTCCAGAGATTAAGGCCCATCCAGGTAAAGTGAGTTCCTCTAATATGACTGGAAAAAAGTTGGAATGCAAAGGAAATCACCATAATTATACTACATGTACATTGATGTATAGCCTGCAAGATCTATACACTGCAATTGTGACTGAACATTATGCTAATCACAGAATATGGAGATGTTATTTCTTCTAATCCGATGCATTGTCTGTAAGATAGAAAATACAAATTATAAAGAGACACAAAATGATTCTCATTTATTGTCTACCATGATTAGATTTCAATATTCTTTAGACATTTCAATGTCTTGTTAAGGTTCTATTATGACCTTGAGGTTTCTATATTGTATCATTTCTCATTATACAAAATCAATTTTGGAATTAAAGTTTGCATGGAACGCCGCATCTTGGGAAATTTAATTTTCTTTATACAATGAATATTGCCGCATTGACATAAACTTTAGACATTTTGGAAAATAAAAGATCGTAGATTAATTCCAGAAGGGGCTAAACATCATTTCAGGAATTCTTTACTCGGATAAATATATGGTTGTCCTCCAAAAGTCCTTGGACGAAATCCTGTTATTTAGGATAAATCAATTTACATTCTACCCATTAAATAAAGAAACAAAGATAACCCAAAGATGATCTGAGTAAATTTCAAAAGTCATTCAATAATATAATGTTTTATCACATATTCTCAGAAATGTTACCTTTTATGAATGATTTTTTTAGTTTAGAAAATAGCTTTCATTTTGAAGGGATTTTGACCTTGACCTTGAAAATTAAGTGTTAAACTTTAGGTTTCCTGTGTTTATAAATGGAATCTTAGCATGACTTATTGTATTGTTAAGAAATCAAATTCAGTTTGTATGTTTCACTACAAACACCTGAGACGTGTCCAATAAGCATATTGTGGTTTTGACTTATGACCTTGAAAAATGAACAACTGACATTGAAGTATTTATATATGACCTTGAAGTATTAGGATATGACCTTGAATGATCAACTGAGGCTTTTAAAGACTGAAAACAACGAAGAGTGTATTGAGGGTTGCCTGCAAGACTGTAGTGTGTGCATGGCATAAGAGAGCAAGTTACTACAGTTTTGGGGCAACCCTTGGTTTTCTTATTGGCTGTGGTTATGAAGAAGATAGCTGTTTGGGACTACAGGAGGAGGGGAAATTGTTAACAAAAATATTGAACAAAATGTGAGTGAAAACAAGATATGGGTGAAAACGAGATGTCTGATGGCTGAGATTGCAGGATACATGGAACATATAAGTAAAATGTTGAAATTTCTACTGACTTATACATGTAACAAAATTTATACAGCATGAAAGGGTAATTGTTGATATTGTCTGTAAAGTGTTGAAAGAGTAACTATTTTATATTGTGAAGTCTGCTTTAAATTTCCTCAAATATTAACCTGATTTATTGTGTTGTATAAATTGCTATGGACAAAATTATCCATTAGCCCCTATATGTGTTATAAGTAAATTTTACTAGCCAAAATCACTTTTCATCAAATTTTAGGCTAGTGGGTTAAAGTGATGACTGTTGTGGAGTGTTTTAAGGTGTTACACAATAATTTAACTATGGTGTGTCAAATAGAGGTGTCCATCTTTGCCAATTTTGCTTCATCTGTCAATTATTACTGAATGTCCCACAGACTGATAAATACTTTAAATTTCTTAACTCTCTTCTACATAAATTTTCGACAAAAAAAAACTTCATACTTTTACTTACCTATTTATTTTTGATGTTCTTTAACTGTGTGTGTTTTTAATTGCTAGAAGTTTATTCCACTAACATGCTTAACTCATAACTTGTTTCTCTATATTAATTTTAACTCTTATTTTAAAATCTAAAGTTTTATTTTGATTACACTTTTAACTAACATAAGTCTTGTACTTTATCAACTTTCTTTAATGTATATTGTATATTTATACTGTTATAAATGCTATTCTGTCATCTATCATGAAATTAAGTATAGAGGTTTGTTTTCTTCTGCAATACAATGTACTAAAATACTGAATTATGGACTAGTCTGGTCTAAGATTTGGAGCAGTCTAATGTCAATTTAAGGGAGATTTAGTTTAAAATACATACATAGTTAGAAACTAGTATAGAGCCAGTACAGAACAGATTTTATATTTTGAAGACTGTTGGCTCTGTATTGATGGCATAGGGGTTTTTGTTTTGCTTTCAACATTTTGATAACAACAAATATATATTTAAT
Organism: Mactra quadrangularis; assembly: GCA_025267735.1. Taxonomy (NCBI): domain Eukaryota; kingdom Metazoa; phylum Mollusca; class Bivalvia; order Venerida; family Mactridae; genus Mactra; species Mactra quadrangularis. The sequence continues at coordinate 36,062,720 of CM046305.1, read as the reverse complement.
GTTCATATTACATATCAGAAGACAAGAAACATTCAAAGGAGAGGGGGGGGATGCAAATTTTTTTAGCATTTTTATATCGCATGATACAAGTATGCCTTATTACCTATAATCTTTGACAATATTATGAGATTGTGATGAAAACAAACCTTTATTATATTTCATGTATGTTTTATGTTATATTTCTATTCTGGCTATTGATTTATGGCGTGGCTTTGTACAAAACTCCTAAATATTCTAGTTTACTTTTTTACTTAATTGGTTATGTGTGCAAGTATTTATAGAAATAAAAAACAGTACATTATCTATATAAAAGAACTGAAAAAAAATTGTTTTTTTCATTTGCTGATTTATTTTCTTATTTTGAAATACAATGAATTAAGCAGGAAAATTTTGCTCGTAATAAGTTTAGAATGTATTTTAAGGATTTTTACATTACCCTTTTTCCTCACATAAATGTAAATTGCAAATAAGTCAGGAACCGAGTATGATTTTATGATGTCTTGCACATAAACCAAGTACCAGTGTGTACAAAGAACAGTTCTAAATACATGTATTGATATTTAGGAGTTTTGATTCTATTATAAAAGTTGTATATCCCGTGGGTTTATCAATTCTTGCTATATTTAGGGTTCAGTCACTCAGGCTCCATGCATTCTACAGAACGCAATCAGCATGCGAGATTAAGCATGAAATCTTCTTCTAAAAAGGTGGAGGAGATAGACATTGAAGCAGCTTTTACCAAATATGGTCATACAGGACATTCAGGGAATATTGATGGTGATGATCATAACTCATCTTTTGATGAGGATGAAGGTAGCATGTTTTTTTTATTGCTTTGATAATACACATGTATATGTCTTATTTTCATGTTGGTATTAAGGCATGGTTTATAAAGATATTTCTCTAAAAATATCTCTATATTTTCCTATATGGACTACTGGTGGCTTTCTATGCTGTTATCTAGCTTAACTACATGCTTCAAATTGTATGGAACTAATCGGCTATTCGCTATGAATATTCATTCAATGAATGGTCTGGGTGTTATGTTTGGTTTTAAGACAGCTTTAAATGAAATGCTAAATTGGCTATAACTATGCTTAGGTCATAATTGTATTCTAAGATTATGATACTATATGGCTGGTGACAAAAATGGTATCCACAGACAATTTTAACTGTCTGTAGTTATGTTTTCAGCATACCCAGAAAAAGAAGTATAGAGTAAAACCACAATCATGGATTTATCTTTTACTAATTAGGACATGGACATTTATTCGCCATTTCTCACATTAACCTGATTGGATGCCCATGTTGACAAGTTTAGCCGCAGCTGTGGCGTAGTGTTTAGCATGTCTGACTTCAAATCCGGAGATCGCGGGTTCGAGCCCGGTCGCGGTAGGTCATACCCTATACATGAGTTGTCGACCTCATGGTAGGGTAAGTTAGTACTGGTGATAGAAGTGTCCAGGAAACCTATAGTAGGAAGACCTGACTGTCGTATATATGACCTTAATATGTATTAAATACGACGTTAAACCCATTTAAAAAAAAGAAACGTTGGCAATTTCATTTTTTCATGTGCTAATGTTTGTTCTCAGCAAAACATTGGTCCAAGATCATTAGTCAAGGCATTATGCTAAAAACTGCAAGAAATGGTTCATTTATTAATTCTATTCTGTACGTCTACAGTATTAATCGAAAGTAAAATCTAACTAAACATAATGCAGAAGTATCTATCATGTTTATGCAGTCGACTGTTTCTTTTAAAACCAACCACAACTTAGTTACATTTGACAATACAAATTGATTGATGTAAACTGTAATTGTTTTGTTGTAACAACTTCAATATTTCAATGAACAGGAGCGTTAGAAACGATTTTGTAAACATGCAATATTATCATTACATTGTATGGATTTACGTTTCTCTCTTTATAAAATGACAAATTGGTTTGTTACATTTGTCGCATTGTGTATTCCCACAAGAATTTGGCTGTTTGTTATGATGATTTATGATTTAAAATTTCACTCAAAATTTAACAACTCTAATTATAAAACTGTCATGATGAAGTAATTTATTGAGAGACCGGTAGATCGGTGCCTGTATAGTATTTTAGGAAGAGTGCATGTCTGTTTTTTTATAGAATAAACTGATGTTTACTACTCTTTAGACTGGTTCATCCTTTGTTTTACCTGACCAAGTATTTTGTACTCGTACAAAGGGAACCAGTTTTTTATTATTTTCCATATAAGTGAAAACATGTATGTTAAAAATAGGAATCCATTTCTGTTTGAAGGCCTTAGGATTAGTAGCTTAAGGTCTTCAGCAAACCCGTGTTTATTCTGTTAATGATATTAATATAATGAAACCCCAACCACTAGTAGAGGCGAGGACTATATAGGAGTGGGGCTGTCACGATACGCCAGAAGCGTACCGCAATATATTGCAATACGCTGGCATCGTATCGCCATACGTACCACGATATATTGCAAGCTTTTAGATTCCTTGTTCCTCTGCTGTTTTTAACAGAAAATCTTACATGCAGCCACTGATAGAGTCTAGCCCCTTTAAGTATCTACGGTCATTTAGGACTGAGACGCGCCCAACTGGTTAATTTCTTGCAACTTCAGGTTTGATGGAATGAATAATGGAAAAACTGACATTTCGCTACTTTTATTTCGCGAAGGGAATAATTTTCCAATGAAATAAAAAAAATATCGCCAAATTCGGGTACATTAAAATCGTACGTATTACTGCAGCTGCGTATTGCAATATACCAGTATAGCGGTATATCGTGACAGCCCTATATAGGAGTCATTTTGTCCATGTGTCTATTATCCAAATCTTGTCCCTTTTCCAGGCAATAGTTCCACCATGGACCAATGGAATTTATTATGTCTTATGTTATACATTACAGGTGTTCTTGGTTGTATAGAGTTCTCATTATTGTATGATCCAGTGAGTCAAGTCTTACAATGTTTTATAGACAGAGCTAGAGTAAGTAAACTTTATTTAGTTGGTCATGCATGTTTTTGTACTTTAATTACCAGTATAAATTTTTCCTGACGTAATTTGTCTATTTTATATCTACAAAGTATTAATTGTGTAGACTTAACTCCTTATCTCCTTTATAATAAGGATAATGGGACTGTCAAATACAAGTTATGTTAGTAGGTAAAATGTTTGATTACAAATTCAGGGAGTTGTCGGGATGATGTGAAAGGAATTACCGTACATACCTTCAAGAAATTTAGTCTTGAATGTTTTCTTATGCCATTCTCTGTATAAAGTAGGACAGTATAAACAACATGGTACTTTTTAATGGAATCAAAGTAAGATTTTTGTTGACTAAGAAATCATTATATATCATTATTGTATATAAAAATTCTTTCCTCACATTTTATTTTAGGGTTTAAAAGCAATGGATTCTAATGGACTATCAGACCCCTATGTAAAGTTACATTTGTTACCTGGTGCTAAAAAGGTTTGTTTCTTTGATTTAGTTTTATAGAGTGTACACACAAGCTGATTAAAACTGATCTAAAAGTATCGCTCACCTACTTACTAATTTAGATTTGGCTGTTTTGTTATGAGGGTCACGTTCAGGTAACAATTTCTCATTATAATATTCATGACACAATCATTATAATCAGTAACTAGTTTACGTCGTTTACATCACGCAATTTGAAATGAGTCGTCCAATCACAGCCTGTGAATAACACCCCTGTCAAATTAGCTTGCAAACCTCAGTCTAAAAATAGAAATCAAAATGCTATTAAAAGTGTTTCGTCTAGATGAAAGCTAGGCATTAATTGGTGGACACAAAGGTCATCTCAACGTGACCCTCCTATTGAACCATAGAGATCCTGTACTACAGCACTCTACAGGATATATGTTTTTGGAGATTGGTGTACACATTGACTGGAGACAGATAAATATGTGATAGTATGCATTGAAACAATGTGGCAACTGTACTACCACTAACTGATCTATTGTGTGTAAATTATATTTAAAATGGTATTTCTTGACTCAGGTCAATGTTCACAAGCTGTGGATATTTAAAAGTCACCAACACTGTTCTAGCAGAACAAATGTTTGACATTTAAAACAAATTATACATTTTTATAAATGCTTTATTAATAATGTTTTATATCGTTGCACAGTTATCAACTTGCACCCTTGGCTTCTGAAAGTATTATTAACCAGTTACTCTTGGGAGTCTTTTATTTTATTTATTAAGCAGCCCCACACTTTTGTGGAATGAAGTAATGCCAAGTTTGTTTTTTACTCCAGGAAATAAGCAGTACCCTTGGTGGGACAAAAAACTCGAGACTATTTCACTTGGATACAATAACTTGTTATAAAACCAATGATAATTTTATAGGTGTTGATGCAAGTTGTTTTTGTTAAACAAATAGATTTTCTGCGAAATTTAAATCAATGCAAAAAATATTAGCTGACTCTATACTGTACTTGTTTATCTTTCAGTCTAACAAACTACGTACAAAAACAATACACAAAACATTAAATCCTCAATGGAATGAGACTTTAACCTATCATGGTATTTCTGGTGAAGACATGCTCAAAAAAACATTAAGGTAAATGAAAACACTTTAAATATCTTTAAATTTACTTGACAATTTCTGAACAATGTCTATTTAGGGTAGAATTTCCAACATGTTTTTGTATAATGTTTTAAGACTCAGTGTTTGTACTTTAATGTCAATTAAAGAGAATCGAGTTATTGTAAAAGCTTCCAAATTTCAATTCTGATTGTGCTTCATTCATTGGATGTTTATAGCATTGCTGTAGGTGAATTATACGTCTAATGAGGTTAGATTTTTCATTTGTTTTGGTGTTTTATTTCACCAAAGAAAGCCCAAAAACGTATTTTCTTGAGTTGTATAGCACTAAATTTCTTTTTTTGCTATAAGTTTAGTTACTTAATTATAAGGTGGCATCACATTTATCATTGTACATTGTAGTGAAAATATTTTATTTTTCATTTCATATTTTCATCACTAGGCTTCATTTAAATTCAATTTTATGGGTTTTTTTCCTGTGGTAAAAACAAACATGTACCATAACAATGATATGTATGGGTACATAAAATAATGGGATTAATTTTAGGTTTTATGATTTTTCATATCTTCAGCAATATAATTTGTACATAATGTTGATTGTGCCTAGTCTGTATGGGCCCAAGGGGAATACCCAATGTTTTTGAGCCCTGGATTTACATTAGTCTATTTTTCACTGTAAAGCATATAAAAGAAATTGATGTACATGTATATATTTACAGACTAGCAGTTTTAGATGAAGATGCTTTTGGTTTTGATTTTATTGGTGAAACAAGAGTACCATTAAATAAATTACAAGAAAATCATAAAAAACAGTTTAATGTTTGTCTGGAACATCAATTACCTGTAAGTATATTATCTTCATCTAGTGCCTCTGTATTTGTCATGTTGCTTTGGGGCTTGCATGGTTCTGCGTTAAAATAAATAAAACTTCCATACATGTATGAGGTATGATACTTAAACCATGGTAACTTTTTACACAAGGTCAGTATGAGGTCAGTTTATTTATTATAAACCAGTCTATTGAACTGATTTATATGCATGCTCATAGCTAAGGCTTTGCCCTTTTAAATGTCACCAACGTCTTTAGTAAATGCAGAATAAGCTGATTTCAAAGCAAAGGTGTGTAACAATGAACTTGTCTATATCTTGTGCGTGCATATCATTGCACTATATCTACTTTATTGTGTTGCATTTTACAATATATGTTATGGGCCAGAGTCTTGAATCATTACTGAATAAACGTGCATAGAAAAATTATCTTTATTCTATATAATTGATGTATTTATTGTATTTTATTATTTTGTTTGTTACAGTCGGAGAAGGGAGATGATTTATTAGAAAATGATCGTGGTAAATTATTATTATCATTAAAATATTCTACAAGTAAACAAGCATTAATAGTTGGTATAGTAAGATGTGCTGGATTGGCTGCTATGGATTCTAATGGTTTCTCTGATCCTTATGTTAAATTGTAAGTATGAGTGTACTTGGTGGTATAGTCCAACAGAATTAACCTGAGCTTGAACAACCTGATTATAATAATTACACACTTCACTTACATAAAATCGTGAGTTTCCGTATGCGTGTATATGGTTATACACGTCTTTATAACAACTGATGTGAGTATAAATCAATTTATTAAAAGTGGTATGTTATTGTACTTATAATTTTGGACACATTAGTTTTTGGGTAAACAAGTAAGTCAGCAGTATTATGGCACAGTTTCAAAGTATTTATTCTTATGAAAACATTAATTGTTCAGTATGTGTATTTTGCCGAAAGCTTCCGACATAGCGTGATTTACAAACGAAGACAAAAATAGACTGTAAATACCAAGTTTTATATAATCTTGCATAAAGGTCAAGCTCAGGTTTATTCTGTTGGACTATACCTTGATTTTCTGGGGACTCCCCTAGTGAGCTCAATAGTATTTGGTGATAAATTTTTAATTTCTAAAATTAAAATCACTTAAATCTGTGAAATGTTTATAAGAGCATATGAAGTAGAGTGTTAAACATTTAGGCCACAACCAGTTGATGATGTGTCCTATGGATTTTTCTGGGGAAAAAATGGGGCAAGTGAGCGAAGAAAAAAATCTTAATTCAGTTGCTTTATATAGCAGTTTGAGCAAATTGTTATGAGCAAGTGAGGAAATAAAAATATATTTTGTAAAAAAGTCAAAATGAAGGTGCGAGCAAATTCATAGAACATATGATTAACTTGTTGTGGCCTTAACCTGCTGAATTTTAATGACGGTTGAACTTGTCTTGTCTTCAATTTGGAGCTGTCTATATTCACTAGACGATATCTGGAATGCAAACATGTGGGGTTTTCTCTGCGGTACAAACAAACTTTCACCCTCACAATGAAAACATGTGTTAAAAAACAAAAGGATTTAATCCATATTTTATGCGTTCCAGCAATAATCTGTAGAAAACTTTGTACTGCCTGTGCATGGACAGGAAAACCCAAAAATCGGAGTTCCAATTAGATCTATTTTAGAGAGATTCAAGCCAAAAAAGCTAAATTTAGCAGGCACCTGTATAGAGTCAGGCTAAACTAGTTTAGTATGACTGTATTTGTGTATTTATACTATTATAGATACTTAAAACCAGACAAAGATAAGAAATCCAAGTTTAAAACTGCTGTGAAGAAGAAAACATTAAATCCAGAATTCCATGAGGTAAACATTTCTTCGTTGTTCATACAAGATAATATAGATTAGATGAAACTAAGAGAACTATTGTTACAGATTTTGTCCGTAATTCATTAAAAAAATTATTTGATCAGCCACTTCTTCAAGACCTGTTAGTTATTGTTGCTAAAAACTTGTCAGAAGTGTTACTGACACCAGGCTATTTGAAATTGCATTTAAAATAGAGTTCTGATTGCCATGGAAATTAAAATAAAAATCCAAAATTTATCTCTGCACAAAAACTTGTTGATATAGAACCTCTTTACTTAGAATGTAGCATCAATGAAATGTATTGCAGGTTAACATATTGAAATACTTATTGTACAATTCTACGCGAGACCTAAGATAGGTTGTGTCGGCATACTATAGATTATCACCTGCATTTTGCTTGTATGAATTTGTTATTGTATAAAATTTCAGGAATTTACTTTTTTTTATTTTATAAAATTTCAGGAATTTACTTATCATATAAAACATAGTGATGTTGCCAAGAAAACACTTGAATTAACAGTCTGGGATAAAGATATTGGTAAAAATGATTTTATTGGTAAGTTTTGAGATAATACTTTTATTACTGTCAGCATTTCGCTAATTCATTACATTATCCCACTAGCACATCCCTGAACTGTTGAAAGATTGATTCAGGCTTGTGATAATTACTTATTTCATCTAGTCAGACTAGTTGATAATTTTGCCTTTTACTGTATAATTAAAACCTTTCGCTACAGCAAAACTTTAAAGCTACTGTCATAATGCAGAGTGAAAACTCGGAATTGCTAATCCAGACGCATAATGTTTGATTACAGATTGTTACTACCCTTCAATGAAAATTAAATACGTTATATATTGATTTTCCTTGCTAAAGGGAGAATTTTTCAGCTCCTTACAAAAAGGCTAAGGAATACTGGTAAAATAAAATATCTAGGAAAATTGGTTTGCTTGATTTTGTGTTGTGCATAAATCAATCAAAAGGTTGAAGAAATGTCATGAAAATCCAATTTAAAAGTCCTAACATGATGTTTATCGGGTGAAACACTCACAAATGTCAATCTTTACATGGTGTGTATTAGAAAACACTCACACGTGGCAATCTTTGCATGGTGTGCATTGAAAAACACTCAATATGCCAACATTACCATTTTGTGGGTGTCTATTTCGTAGTTACCCAAGCTAATATTACAAAATACAATTTCATTTTCTTCTTCAGGGGGAGTACAACTTGGTATCAACTCTAAAGGAGAAAGATTAAAACATTGGTTTGATACATTGAAATATCCTGATCAGAAATATGAGAGATGGCATATATTATCAGCAGAATTGATACCAGAGGTTTAACATTGTTGTTGTTGTCACTATATATAGTGTTGTATTTGTGTAAGTGTTGCATGATTGCATGTTATACTGTTGTTTTTTATCTCATATTATATTAAAACATTGACATAATCATTCTCGTACCCAGAGGCTATCAAGATTCTCAATACTAACTAGATCGAGAATCTTGATAACCTCTGGGTACAAGAATGTAACATAAAATGCTTCCGTGGGTTTTTTTTCTGTCATGAAATACTTACTGTTTTCATTGTTCATTCCATCTATGTATCATGTTGGACTGTTTTTAGCAGCTGGCCAAGACATGTGCTTAGTACTGGTTAACAGTTTCAAATCTGAAGATCTAATCTCTTTAAGAGACAGTGAGTAGGCCAATTGACACCCACAATATGACAAAAATTGTCTAAGAGGGTGATAAGGCATATGACTATCACAAATCACATGTCCAATTAGGTTTGATGATCAAACAATCCAAATCAAACTTAATCTACACCAGTCTGTTTCTGGATCAATTATCTCATTATCATTACTTTTGCTATTGCATGTTATCCCAACATATTGTAAGCATTTTATTCAGTATTATGAGTAGTGACTTTATAAGATGGTAGTGCCTCACAACTAGATAAAGTATGTAATTTGATAGGTCAGTGCAAGGCTAGTCTACATCTTTCTTTATTTATATGTAGTTAGACTTGTACTGACCCATCAAATTGAAAACTGAGAACTGAATTCATTGCTTATGTTATGTTTGATGTTAATTCTGACATAGTTCCCATAGAGCCAATTATTGCACATTGTACTAAAAACTTTATCAGCTTACATTGTTTATGTTTCAATACATTGATAGCTTGACAAAAGCATCAATCCTGCTCTTAATAGCATCTTGAAAATTATAAGTATTGATCAGTTATTAACCAAGAAAATGATTTTATCTTCCCATTGACTGTTGTCTATCTGACTCCTCTTAAAATGAATTATTTTGTGCATTGGTTAAACTAAAAACAACTCTTGGCTTGTACAATGTAATATAAACGGAATTACCAGATGACACAAGTCTAATAATCTATGCAAGATAGCCACCCTATAACTTTAGAATTACGGAATTGTTTAGAGTGAGATGTAAGCCCAGAAGGGTGTACATGAATTATTGTGCTAACTTTATATTCTGTTTACATTGTATTTATTGCAGCCTGATGACTGAAACTGATGCTACAAACAAAACAGACAATATATCAGCATTGATAGAACATTGTGTCCACACATGACAAGTCAAGAATATTTGAATTACTTGAGGCGATCAGAAACTCTACTACAATAACCCTTTTCCCTGGATTATGAAGATTTGACAAACTGCAGAGTCTCGGAGATACAAACTTTATGGACAACAGTGGACAAAATCTTCACCAGTTCTGTAGAATGAACAAAACTCTTATCTGAAAGTCTTATAATGTGTTCAACAATGTACGCAAAATTTTATATAGTGAATAAAATTCACTATGCGCAAAGTATAACTTGACCATATACTTCATACACATTTAAATATTATGACTTTTTTAAGCTGGTCATTATTTTTTGAACACTTATGGTGATCAGCTGGTTTGGCTAGAGCCTGTTATGTCTGCTCTCCAAATCTAATGGTTAAAACCTAATTTCTTCCAAGCCAAGTTTTGCTGGTCAACAAGATTGCTCAAATGAGTTAATTCAAGTAAGCCTATCTACCTGGGTTTTCAACTGTTATAGTCCTGTAACCATTCAACAGATGTTATTTTGTGACATTTTTTTGACAAGTTGTTCAAACTGGGCATTCCAATGACATTTTATTATAAAAATATATATTATCACATTCTCTATTTTATATTATCATACATGATATGGTCATGAAATTTTTTATTGTTGTATTTATTCAGAAATTCTTTATGTTTCTAAACTAAGTTGTTAACTTGTTATTCATTGCAAGCTGTAGAAAGCAAGAAATCTAGGCATTAAGTTTGTGTTGCTCTGTAGAGATGTAGCTTTTCTGATTTAGAGCCTTAAATTTATAACATGCTGCACAAAAAAGTCCATTTTTGTTATGGAAAATTGATTGTAACCCCTTCAATAATTGATGCTATTTATGTTTATAGTTGAAACACTTGATATTTTGTCACTAGTTACTAATACATACATGTACATATGAGAAAAAAGACATTGTATTTTTTGAGACCAATAATTTCATTTGACAGTACATGTACATTGTGTACGAGTATGTAGTGATGGATTTATTCAGTGTAATTTTGAATCTAAGGTGATCATGTATTAACATAGTACATGCATTTGTGGTAGTTATTAATAACATGATTCATTGACTGTTTTTATTGACTAATTTTATTTGATCAGTGGTATAATGAGTGCTGAAGGACCTGTAAGTCCTAAGTTGGTTGGAATACCACTATGGACATTGCTATAATATGTGCTTTCTGTAAGCAAATATTTAACCTGTGATTGCTTCAAATTACCCAAGTGTAAATGGATGCCTGCAATTGTGGGTTTTTTTGCCCCATTTGAGTTGTCCATAGAGTAAGCCAGGAATTCTCCAGGAATGTAGATGCATGAAGATAACTAGGGGTTATAGCTGATGAGCCTGCAACATCAACCTCTTTAATTTAGCTAATATGAATAACAGAGGAGAAAATGACAAAACCATGACACATACTAGTGCAGGGTCAAAACTAAATCTCAACAAATAGCCCATGACTTCCAAAATGCAAACATTAAGTGGCCAAGGCAGTGATTATTCATAAAGAGTCATTTTTGGCCCTGCTAGTGTATACAAAATGTTAACAAGTTAACACCAATCAATAGCATAGGTCGTTTATGATATCATGATACATTGTTTATATAGAATATCATCTAGTTTTGTCTCAAGGTATCCTTAACTACCTATACAGCCGCGGCCGTGGCATAGTGGTTTGCATGTCTGACTTCGAATCAGGAGATCACGGGTTCGAGCCCGGTCGTGGTAGGTCATACCCTATACATGAGTTGTCGGCCTCGTGGTAGGGTAAGTTAGTACTGGTTATAGAAAAGTGTCCAGGAAACTTATAGTAGGAAGAGCTGGCCATCATATATATGACCTAAATATGTGTTGAATACGACGTTGAAAAAAAAAACTACCTATAATGCAATTGTTTATATCATATTGTTTTACATGTTTTCATAAAATATACCCAGACAAAGTATCATATGCCTATAATATATCATAGAGCCAGTCAGTGTGAATTTATTATTTTCTAATCATTATTATTTATGTTATAGTTGAGTCAAGATTCTAGTGCTTGTAATGTCATTTCATTCATTCATACTATGTTAATGTTGTGCTTATTATATATTAAGATCTATCATATATTTTATGATTTTTTTCATGCTTTACAAAGAAGTGTACCCACCTGTTTAGCTCAAATGGTTGTGCATATGACTAGAAATCTTGGAGTCATGACATTGATTCCTAAGCAGGACCTATAATAATCGCAGGTTTAGCACAAAACAGTTGTAACTCAATATAAGAAAATAGTGAGTTAAGTCAATTTTTGCATTAAACCCGGGATATGTTTTTCCTACTTTTTTCTGCTGCCAATTACTGGACCAACTTGTTGATAAGTAGGAAAGTTGTCAACCACTGGCAAGAGTATGTGTTTAGTTCTAGGTATAGAAATTCTATACAGATATCTCGGCCTGTCAAGGCGATGAGAGCCGGACAACTGATTACAGTCATATGAATAAAAATGTTGAAATACATGTACGTCAATTTTGGCATTTTATTGTTTTATTTCAACTTGTAAGCTCAGATGACGATATTTTAACTTATGACTGGACTACTTTAAAAATACATTTACCTGATGCATGGAAGGAGGGGCCAATAAACCCTGTAATTTTTCAATGTAAAGTCCATTTACATGTACTATTGCTTATATTAGGTACTGCAGCAAAGGTATGGATAATTATTACCCAAAACCATGTGACAATGTTTACAATCTTGCATATTGTCGCTTTAAACTTACAGTATGAATTGAATATGATCTTTGTCACTTCCATCATCTACGTATAGAATGCTTTTGCTGTTTTATATTTTATGATTTGTTAAATTCTGATTTTGTTTTATTAAATTACATTCTATATCTCTTACATTCCAGGTGAATTATACATTTATGTTGTTTTATCTTAAACTATATATAGATCTAAAATATATTAACTTTCATATAAACTCAATATTTAGTTTGTCATATTTATCTCCCTTTGTCCTAATTTTGTATTATTGTTTGTCTCGATTATCTCCCTTACTCCAGACATGCAACACCCAGATGGCCACTGTTGTCTTTCATCATTTGATGTATTTGAAAGAGCTTCATCTAGTTTATCTCTGTCATCATGAGTGTTCGACTTTATTTCATCGACAAAAAATTGATGGAACAAGAACCAGAGCTAATGTTTTAACTGTTGGTCAACGGTCACTCTGGGATTTTTATGATGTGTTATGGGGCAACTACCACCATAGCAATCATAAACTACAACACCAACCAGTCAACAGAATTAGTGGGTGTCTCGTAGCCCCTCACAGCCACTTTTTACATCCAAAAGTCTGCAAATGAGATATAGAGCTTGGTCTTAAAAGGATCTGCTTGGCCAAACACTTTCATTGTCTAATTTCGTAGACTGACACCAACAACTTACATCATCATCACCATAAACAACACCTATACAGTTTTGCTTTATTAGTGGAGTGGTAATGGTTGTTTTTTTCTCGGTGTTATGATGACGATGATAGTAGTCCTTTGCTACTGAACCCAGGTTGGTAGCGCAGTTGGTAGCACACAGGGGTTTTGAATCTAGAGTCCCGAGGGGGTACGGATTCAAATCCTACCCGGAAGGTTATACCCTTCAATGAAAGTTTGACAATTATGACAATTTTCCTACATTAATTTGGTATATGGAGAAGTTTCCGGCATTGTTGAAGGGTAGGTGAGTACTGGTTATAGACAAGGGTCTAAGAAAGCTAGGTTAGGTGTGCTGAACGTAGTTAATAACCAACAAGTGTTGACATGGTGTAAAACCCAAATAAAATAATAAATAAATATGATATGATGGTAGTTCTTAACTACTGGTTGGTGAAAGTTATTTGTTTATTATAGTATTTGACCTGTGACTTAAAAAGGCTGCTTTTAGTTGAGTCTTGAAGTACTGAGGGTAAATTAAACTACACAAGTCCTAGTAATCTTAATATTGCCTATCAGAAAAATGCTTTGTAAATTCGGTAATAAATTGGTCCTTCATTTATATATACATTGTATATAAATTAATTGCTGATTCAACAAACAAACAGCGGTTGTGACCACCCTTATGCACCAAACATACACCAGGGGCGTAGCCAGCTTTTTTCCTCTTGCAGGCCCATATAAAAGGGGTTCCAAAGGACTACCATCATCATCATCATAACAACAAGAAAAAAACAACCATCATCACATTGTAAACAGCATTTATGTTTAAGAGGAGTTATATTATGTTTTTTGCAAGACCTAAGGAAGGATTTCATAACTTATTGGAGAGTAGATTTGTATGCTAGAAAGAGAAACAATGAATTTCTATTGCTGGTTTTGTCTTGTTTAAACCACATTGTTTTGTTCCCTCCTTTGTTTAAATTCAAGATTAAATGTCTGGATTTGAGAACTTTAACCCTTAACCGCTCAATCCCGCATTTTTACGTGTCTAGACCCCCCCCCTCCAAAATGGCCGCCACAGCCTTGAAAATGGTGTTTTTTAACTGGATTAAGCGAATTTCACTAAAGGATAGCTGTCCCAAAAAAAATGAGCTCGTTTTCGCGCGCCTCCCCCATCAATTGATGTCTCAGGGGGGTTCCGAAGGGGGGATGTGCCCCCCTTTGTTGCTGGGGTTTGAAGGGGGCGTAGCGCCCCTCATCGCCAGAAAAAAAATCGGGGTCATTGAGTGCAGAGAAATGGCGCCAAATGCTGATAAGAAAACATGTTTTCAGTATCTGAAAAGACCTGGCACTTTAGACCTCAATTTCGGAAAATATTACTGTTTGAAAAGCAAACGTGGGGTGGATAAAGAGCGAAAATTGCATTTTTTGCCATGGTACCGGGGATCGGGGCTCAACTTGGTTTTTCTGAAAGACATTCACCCAGGGAATAACTTGGCCAAGTTGCATAACTGTATGATAATTAGTAATGAAATTAGAGCATCTTGAAATAGCCCTAGCGCGTAATGGTGAAAAAATGGCTACTTTTCACACATGTCGCAACCAGTAAAGGGTTAACTTGTCTATACTGAATTGAAGGGTTCAATATCCTTAGATAGTGAAAAGATTGTCAATACATGTATATAGATCATTGGTCAATTTACTCTATTTACAAGATGTAAAATCGGTTAATGAAGATATGCTAAGGTATGTAGTTTTAAAAAAAATATCTGCGTGTACTTAAATTTTATGAGATGTCACTTGGGACTTTTATCAATGTATCAAAACTAATTTAAGTATTTATCAGTAATTTATAGAATGAGAAGTAACAGTTAGTTATATTATGCTAGTTAGCTCAAAATCTTAATTTAAAATCTATTCCCATAACGTACGAACATCGCATATTTGTGGCATCAACTTCGTATTTTTATGAGATTTACACTGTACAACTTTTCTAAGTATACACCTATATATTTGGTCATAACAAGGTTGATACGTAAGCTATTGATATAAAATTTGTAGAAAATGTTCATCAAATAGTATTACTTATAAGCAGTAACAATATTGGCACCAACAAAGTACAAATTCAAATCAATAACGATTATGACCACCTTCAGCTCGTATAACTGCAAGACACTTTCATTGAGATTATGTAGTTCTGAATGATATCCGGGGGAATCATAGCCCATTCTTGCCGTCTTGTCGTCACACGACGTCTTCTTTGGCAGGTCTTTAACAATTCCGGTTTGCTCAAACTTTATGTACAAAATTATATTTTTTATTGAATATTTCTATTATTTAATCAGTATTAATAATTCATGAATATATCATGTATAAGATTCTTAATTGAGTGGTTTCAATAATAAGTCATATTACTTTCATGCTCCGTCGTGCAATACTTAGATTATTTGTAATTGATTGTGATATCGTCGCTTTAAAGGTAAGTTGCTCTATCCAAGGACCCTATATTAGTATAGGATCCTTGATCTATCTAACATTTTCAAATATACCAGAAAAGTTTCAATTGACGATTTCGGAGCTTAATAATTAATGAACATTCTCTAATTATGTAAACATCAATATTTTTGTTCCTCGACATCAATATTTTTGCCGTTTTTTTGTTTGGAGATTCTAATTCCAGTATTTTAAAAACTATTTTTGAAAAAAATTAAGCAGCGACGATATACATGGGCACCTTGCCTATGATACATGAATAAATCATTTTTAAAAATCTTTTGATTGAACAATCTGAATTGATTACGATTACAACATAAAAATCATATGCATGCCAAATAAATTAAAAATGTAATCAAAACTAGAACGAAGCCTGAGATCAATTAGAAAACATTGGAGCAATCCAAAGGCCTTTCTTCTTCAATGTAACCATAAGATATACAAATGATGAATCTACTTTAACTGTTAACTTAATAATGCTCTTATAAAGATTTCATATATTTAGGTAGAATATAGATAGAGTTATTTTTCTATAAAATGTGACAATAAAGAAATAATTTAAATTACATCATTAATTAAAGACAATGTAACTTCATAAGAGACAAAATCCATACTTTCAAAAAACTTAATTAAATCCAATTATGTTTAATTATAACAGGGATTTTATATATCGTAATATAAAATCCGAGATTATAAGTAGATGTTGAAAACTGAGGTCCGGGTAATCGCATCGTCCGGACAGTACGTTCTTTAAACTCTTCTACATTCAAGATGGCCGCGCCCTTGGAAGCTCGAGTTCTTGTGTCTCAGTTATCAAAACTTCTGTCTTGTGCAAGAAAAACACCATGTTCTTATATGGTAAGCCCTATTTTATTTATACTTGACTTATTTTCAACGATTCACTTACACTATTGCTTCTTGTATGTTAATAATTTAGATAAATAAGGTGGGTGGGATGGAAATAATGACTTCGGACCAAATACATTTCGTACCTGGAAATATGGGCATCGGTTATCAGCTGGTTAATTGTCGGGTTTTTGTTGTCATTTTACGCAAAAATATACTTTAACAATTCTTTAATGTAGAGGGTACTTGTAGATATTTGCGACTTTGACATGGAAGAATTTGGGCTAGTTGGTATCTACACATTCCAGGACATGTGTGTGAAAGTGTGTAAGTGGAGTTTACTTCCTTTTTAAAAGGTAGAACTCTCTTAACTCAAACTTTTAATTACTACCAGACATTAGTAGATCCCTACTTTGCTCATGATGTGAAATACTAAGCTGAATTCAAGTGTTGAGATCTAGTCATTTAGTCCTGGTCATGTGTGAGTGATTCTAAGATAGGTTTCACTTTCAACTATAGTCTGTCATTCCATGGGCATAGTTTAGAAGTTTTATTTTTAATGTCTGGGAAGGGGGGCACAGGTGGGACAGGGTGTATAAATGATCCAGGTACTTTCAGAAAACTATGACTTGTTTAATATAAGATAATATTTACATACTTTGTTTTTCATGTTTAAGGGAGGCAATATCTTTTTTTTTCACTATTTTTTGCGGACCTATCTTATTATAACTAATATTTTTCACTGATTGAGTAATTATTTGCTAAGTTCTTTAAATTCTTCCAAATTTATCATCGATATAAGGAATACATACAATCGTAAACTAATAGATATTAGTGATACACAATGTCATTGTAAATTGGTTAAGGAGGGTTCTACCTTTATTTTATCGTATGTGCAAGTGTTTTAAATTGTTGTTGATGTTGCATGAAATTATAATGATTCATTTAAATTTCTAATAATGAGCTAGATATATATCACTATTATTTGTACATCATCCTTTTATTCCATGTATTTTCTACTCTTCCTTACTCAATTGAAGCAAGTCATAAAATATTTCCTCCCTTCTGTATGAAAAACTTTGGATTAAAGTACTTCATAATTGTCTGAAAGACACATATTCAGAATATGGCATACTCTGAAATTTGTTCATTTTATATTAAAAAGAAGTTGAATGCTTCAGAACAGGACAAATAATTGGACAACTGTTGACATACTTTGTGGTATGTTTCTTCACTTAGATGATAAGGCCACAACAAATTGATCATATGTTCTATGGATTCGCTCGCACCTTGATTTTGACTGTTTTTACAAAAAAAGATATTTTTATTTCCTTGCTCGCTTATAAAAATTTCTTCGAACCGCTATATAAAGCAAGTGAATAAAGTCTTTTTCTTTTTTTTCTACGCTCGCTCGCCCCATTTTTATTCAGAAAAATCCATAGAACATATGATCAACTTGTTGTGGCCTAAACCAGAATAAAAAAGCTTCTGTCTCCCTACAGTTGCAAATATTTTATTCATAATGTACTATATTTAATCCAGGATACAATAACCAATTGATTATTTTTTTTCCGTTAACTCCTTGTATTATAATGCCTAATACTGGTTTTCACAGCTGTAAGAATCTTAAATTTCAACTAGCCCTACAATATAAATCAGGAAGGGGACCTATAATATGCAGAGCAAACAGGCTAGTGGATTTTACAGTCTTGATTTATTAACATTGAACTGTATTGAAGACCAATCCATCAGTGTACAACTTCCAGGGCTTTTTCAGCCTATCTCATGGGGCCAAATATGGGCCCCGTTCCCAATGCCAAATAACAACCATTTTTCCCAATTTCAAGAAAAAAAATCCCAATCTGGTTAAAATAATTCCCTTTGAACAGGATGTCTTGTCAGTACAATAGAAACCACCAGATTTCATGTAAAAATAATAAATACATGGGAATTCGCATTGAACGCCTCACTGAACTGTCAGAACAAACTCTTTAAGAGCACTGGCACTGCAACACTTTCAGAGACACCGAAGCAAAGCATATAAAGATTTAATGCAGAAAAATTAATGATGAAATTTCCATTTGTCGATATTTTTCCCAAATCGGACTTTTTACAGCGTTAAAAATTCCCAATTTGGGCAGGGGCCTTTTTCCAAAAACACACAGTAAAAGCCCTGAACTTCATAATTTTTATTTACACTGGCTCTTACTTGTTTTCATTCTTTCAAAACCAAGAAAGATAATGCTCGCAAAATTAGCAGAAACTCAATGTACAGTTGCGGCCCTTGACACTACAGTACAGTATAAAACACTACAAACATTATTTCAATTCAATGAGTTCCTGAACCATCAGTACTTTGATAGTTTTCTCTGTTTTAGATACAAGCAAGACAAATGGGTTTTTTGAACAAATTAAAATTTCTACAAAGACAAAAAGAGGAACAAAAAGCTGAGAAAGAAGAGGACATAGTCACCTTGGATACAAAAGATACTTCTAGTCAAGTTAGAAGATTTAGAAAAAGATTGTAAGATTTGTTTCTATATTACCAGGCCTTTTTTTCCTTATATAACAGGGGTCGTTAACAGGCACCTTCCCCTCTTGAAATTTCTTTAAAATCATGCAGTTTTCCCCAAATTATGAGTTTACCTTGGATATTTTGTTCCCCCTTCAATGAAATTTTGATAAAATTTCCCCAAATGTTCTATTTATAAAAAGGCCCAGGCCCCTTCCCCAAGTACTAAAAAAAAGCTCTGATTACAACATATTGAATATATAACAGGGAATTATAAAATATTAGTTAGCTGCTTGATAGGAGCTTGAGCGGAAAATATTTTTATGTATAAAGTGACTGGGTAGGAGCCCTGGGAGCTTAGGCCCTGCTTTTGACTTATTATACTCATTCAATAGTTGTAAACCATGTAGTTTTTTAACCTAGTGGATTAAATAAAAATCAGATTGTGAATGTAAAATATGAATATTTTCTTTAGCCCAAATTCATTTTCGCTAGCCCCATGCTTCTGGCTAGTTGGTTAAGACAAAGACTGTGGTATTGACAGAAAGGTAACAGTTACCTGATGACTTGGGGAAAGTACAAATTTTTGTACTTAGATGTTCTCTTCACCCTAAAAAATAGTTGTTTCAGGTTACCAGACAAATTCTTTTTTTTACAAAAAAACATATTTTTTCAAACCAAGTTTGATGGTTTGTCAAAATAGCAAAATAAAATGGGGTTGGACTAATTAAATGACCATATTTTCTATTTGAAGCTCTTATACTTTTTGTAAATGCATAACTACAGTACTAGTTTATAGGAGACCCTAAATGAAACAGATTTTATTATATCACTGAACTTAGGCAAAAAATAAATAATGCCTACCTTGCTTTTTGGGGAAATGAAATCAAACCAGAACTCTTTTTATGCCCAAAGCATGAAATCCAGACTACAAAATGTCAATATTTATATTACATAACAAAATTTATATTACAAATCAATATTTATATTACAAATCAATATTTATATTACATAACAAAATTTATATTACAAATCAATATTTATATTACAAATCATTGTTTATATTATAAATCTTTGTTTATATTACAAACCAATATTTATATTACAAATCAATATTCATATTACAAATCAATATTTATATTACAAAACAATATTTATATTACAAAACAATATTTATATTATATTTAAATATTTATATTACAAAACAATATTTATATTACAAATCAATATTTATATTACAGGAGTATAGAAGAAGTAAAGTCATATAAACCACAAAGAAATGTTGAAGAATTTGTTAGATTTGCTGCTATAGATCATTTTGGTGATAAAGAAGATTGGTTGAATATTAAATTAGATAATAGAATAAAGAAATTTGATGTAAGAACTTACTACATTTTATATGTGTAATTGCTTTCATGATTATTGGTAGTGATTATTCTAGATATTGGAAAAGGATAGGGAGGCAAGGGCAAGACATGTCAAAGGGTTGGTGTTGCTAAGTAACTATTTTTCCATAAGGAGGAGCAAAAATGGACTGGGAGAAAAAAGGGGACAGAAAGCAGTGCCCTGCTAATCTGCATTAGAATATTCACTAGTTGGTAAATTGTTGTTGGAGGATTTGTTAATACACTATTCCATAAAGCACATAAAAGCATGTATGCAGTATTTGTTTTGATATACAATAAGTATGCAAATATGTTTGTTTCCATATACAGTAGGGAATACTTCCCGTTCGGGAAACAAGGGGATTCCCCTTCAGTGCTTCCTGATCGGGCAGCAAATGTCAAAATGCTTCCCGATCAGGAAGTATTTTGGCCTTTTTTGATGTACCTTACAAAATATGACGGCTGCATAAAAGTATTTAACCTACAAAAATATGAAAAACATCATCTGATACAGGAAAGATGTATCTAAAATCCTACCGAGTCGTTTTCTTTTAAAATGCCTACAATTAAAATAATCTGAAATTGAAATTCAGAAACGTCAAAGGAAAAAGTTGTTTCCCGTTCTGGAAACATTGATTCCCGATCAGGAAGCAAGTTATACTATTTGTAATATAGTTTGTATGTAATGCAAATAAAACTTCAGCAATAGGCATCTTTTTATGTTAATGGAAATATTGCATTGATTACAAATAGTATAACTTGCTTCCTGATCGGGAAAATTATTCACGTTTAGACAGTTGAGAAAAAACAAACAATACACTGTAGCAACACATTGTTTATGTCATGTTTCATATTACAGCTGTAAGTCAACATACTCACTGTTTTTGGAGAGGCTAAATCTCTGAACTGAGCAGTTCACTAGTTACTAAGCACATACTTGGTCAGTTACTGACAGCTGCTTAACATGATTTAAAATCAGTGGTGACAGGGAGAATAGTCGTAGAAATTATCTCATGACCAAGCTCCACAACCCTCAATCAGAAGATTAGTATGCTACCAACTAATCTTGACCAACGGTATACTTAGCAATTTTGACATATACAAACTGATAAAACTTATCAATAAACACTAACATAAAATGTAAATGTGGTTAAATTCATTTCTTACAATTTCCTATTATTATACATTAACTTAAATTATTGCATTTCCAGTAAAACTGGACTATTGGGAGTAAGCAATGATACCTGGCGGTCATAAGTATATCTTTTGCTATAAAAATTAAGTTGGAGCAGAATTGTTAAAACTATTTTTACAAGCTAAATGAGTGAAGAAATGGTTATTTTAATTCCATCCTTGTTTGCTTTTTGTTTTGGCAAGATACTGCTTAGCTCGTCTGGTTATAATCATGTACATATATGTAGTGTAATGGAAAAAAACCCATAGTAAGTTCAGCCATCTACAATTGACTTAAGTACTAACATTTGACAACCACGAACACCTTGGCTCATTTTAATAAATGTAATAAAATTATGATGAACTTACAGATTTGTCAAATTAATCAAATGCTGTGGTATTTGAATGTTAGAGTTCATATAACTAAATATATTCACAACTATGTACATAAATAAAAAATAAATTGGACAATTTATTTTGTTTTGATCAGATTATTCTTGTAGAAAATCAGAATGTTTATTCAAAGTGTATGTGTTTGACCATTTTTCGACTGGGTTATACAGCCTCTAATTCTTCACAAAATAGACATGTCTTTTGCAGAAATTAGTTTTGCATTACATACAAACTATATTACAAATAGTATAACTTGCTTCCTGATCGGGAAGCAATGTTTCCAGAACGGGAAACAACATTTTCCTTTGAAGTGTCTGAATTTCAATTTCAGATTATTTTAATTGTAAGCATTTTAAAAGAAAACGACTCGGTAGGATTTTAGATACATCTTTCCTGTATCAGATGATGTTTATCATATTTTTGTAGGTCAAATACTTTTATGCAGCGGCCATTTTTGGTAAGGTACGTCAAAAAAGGCCAAAATCCTTCCCGATCGGGAAACATTTTGACATTTGCTGCCCGATCGGGAAGCACTGAAGGGGAATCCCCTTGTTTCCCGAACGGGAAGTATTCCCTACTGATATACTTTTTGTATAAAGATGTGTATATCTTTGGAAACTTGGATACAAATTCCCCATTAATCCATTGCCAGTAGATATTCATCTTGGCGACTAAAACTAACATTAGACAGACCCAGGCCTTCATATTGATACTGAAATTATTAAGCATTTTCTGGAAATCTGTTTGTTTGTTGGGTTTAACGGCGTAGCAACAATTGGAATAGGTTATATCATGCTGGTCAGTCCACCTACTCACTGTTCCTGGAAAGGCTAAATCTCTAGATTTAGCTGTTAACTAACTACTAGGCACATACTTTTATCAGTGACTGACTACTGTCCTACATGATTTAGAATCAGTGGTTGGAGGAAAAATGGCTGTATTTTTTTTATGATCAAGCTCCAAGAAAGTATGCCCCACCTTGGTCCTGGAAATCTTATGTATGTATATGAAAGTGAAGATCAAATCAATGAATTTAAGACTGGACATGTACCATGCAGAGGACTGTAAATGTTATGTTTTGTACTATCTTTAAAGCACTTAAAATTGTCCCAGTATAGTTTGGGTCCTGTAGGTAAAAATTGTAAAACTTGGCCCCTGAAAACTTGCAAGTTAGAAGCCTAGTTGGTCCTTAGACAATAGAGGTGAATATGTATCCCTATAGAAACCTTGATATTAAAAAATGAATGAATTATAATTGATTTATAACCAAAACTTTATTTCATATTTCAGTTTCTTACGCAGCTGATGTATGAGTTAGATCATGATATACCAAACATAGAGTTAAATAATATAAATACAGTAGAAGATGTTGTTAAATATTTTAATATAGAAGTTAAAGATACCTCGCCACTGGAAGATTTATCAAGAGTTGAGGTTCCCAAGAATCTACACATCAATCAGGATTATATTAGATTTCATCCTGATACCGATAAAATATTTGATGGTGTTACAGCATTTCCTGGTAGAAAAACTGTTGTGTCTAGTATTAAATTTAAACGGAAATATAAAGGATATGATGGCGGAGATCCTATTAACTATCCTGAACAATTTACCAAGAAAGCATAGACTGTAGATTAATCTTTTCTATTGTGTAGTAGTGCTATAGTTTTCTATAAATTCTGTCAAACTCTCTGATGCAAAATATTTGTGGTTGAGTTGCTTCTCACTCACAGGTTTGGTTAATTACTTCTGATATTTTGAAATTGCCTTTCAGTGTCTGTAATTGTGTGGAAAAAATTGATTTACAAAGAATACTGTACAATCAACTGTACCGTTACCATCATGATGTGCTTTTATGCATAAGATCTTTTTTTCAGCTGTATGTCAATTTGCACTAAAATTGCCATAATGGGAACACTGCTCTACTTCTATAATGTGTCTATACAAATTACAATATGAAAGTTTTTAATTCTGAGTTCATATTATGTTTGTCATGATATATGCCATTCGAAACGATTCTCGTCAATTTGTGAACATTTATTTTGTCAAATTATCTTTAGATATAGCTTTATACACATAAAGTTTAGAATGTTTGAGAAAAACATGAGTTCTATGAAAGTTGTAGTCATCACAACATTGTCTATGATTAGATTCAAGGAGGAAGTACATTTCAATATAACATAGACATTATAGAGATAAATATCATTCATAGTAAATTTGTGAGCTCTTGTGGTTTTACAAAGTTTTGTGTTCATTAATTATTAACTCGACTTTACGAAGTAAATGGAGAGCTCTCCTACTCACCCTAGCGTCTCCTACTCGCCTAGACGGAGAGATAATAGAAAATAGTTGTATAACTTGGTGTAAGATTGATTTTATTTCACCCAATGAGCACAGACAAGATACTTTAATGAGTAGCATATATTATTTTCATAGCTCACATTTTGAAACAAAAACCATCTTATTTCAAAATTGCTTGTATGTTCTCTCTTTCAAGCATTTCAATTATTTTGTTTTATAAATACTATGTGATGGCACTTCTACTCCAGTTAGCAGTGCCTATGATAAGTTTGGTGAACAGTTAAATTGAATTTATAAAGCCTTGAAAATTTTTATTGTAGAACATAAATTTCATTTTGAGAAGCCTTGTTAACCTAGTTCAGATATTTTGATCTGACAGTTGTGTTCTATCATATAATTTCATTTTACAATCTTAAAACTGTGCTTGAATGTATTTCTATCTTGCTAAATGCATTTCATTTACTTAACTTCTTGGAACATATGAATAAAATGTTCATAATAAAATGTTCATAATAAAATGTTCATAATAAAATGTTCATAATAAAATGTTCAAAATAAAATGTTCATAATAAAATGTTAAAAAAAGACGAAAAGATAATAGAAAATAGTTTGTTTAACTTGGTGTAATATTGATTTTTATTTTATCTGGTGTGCACAGACAACATATTTTAATGAGTAGCATATATTATTTTCATAGCTCACATTTTGAAACAAAAACAATCATAATAAAATGTTCATATTAAAATGTTATAAAGATTTCCTTGCTTTGTTATTTATTTTATGAAATAGTCAGCTTTCTGTGTTGCTTGTTCTATGCAGGGATTTGTAACGATAAGTAAATGTAATAGATTTTCATCAAATTTCACTGTCGTCGCTATTATTTCAGCCAATACGGAAAACAAGTATAACAAGTTTAAATAAAGATATTCACATGAAATTTTGTACCAGTGCCATTTAAATTGACATAAATGCTGGGAAAAATGTGTTTCTAGATGATTTTGAGGTAAATTACGCTCACAGACTGTTCTACAAAATAATGCATTTTCCAGCCAATCTGCCAATTTTAGCCCCATTTTACATCACCTAAAGTCATATTTTCGGTCATAATTGCAACAATGTTTTGTCAAAAACTTCAGAAACATTCACAAGTTGCATGGAAGACATGTACAAAACATAAATCAAGTTTTTAAACTCTGGATTAGTTAGTATAGCCTGTGTCAGCCAGTTATAGACCGTGACGACCGAGAAAATTTAAAAAAAGCACTTCGTTACAAATCCCTGTTATATAGAGTCCCTGTTCTATGAGAAGTTGGCATGGTCATACAGACTAACACCTATCTGATAAGCGTGCCATCTAAACTAGTTAGTAATAGCTAAAACATGGTCCAGGAAAACTGGTTAGGTGAATTGTCTTCTGTAATATGCTTATTACATTCCTAACATCTCAACACTTGCAAGACCAATAAATTTAAGAATTTTGAAATCTCAATTGGTCCAGAATAAAAAATACGGTCTGAAAACCAATAAACCAGCAATTTTCTGGTCCCTGCTTGCAATAGATTATAAGCTGAACACTGTCAAACACATGAACAAGTACTATTCACTGTTGTCCTGCCTGGTCACAATCAATAGTGTCCTTGGATATGAACCATGCCAGTATTTTGTCAACATATTGATATGAAAGCATTTTCTACAATCTTATGTGTACCCATTTATGTTAGAAAACATTGATGTGGGTTTAAGCCCAGCTATTGTTTGTTTTTTCTCAACTGTCAAAACATGAATAATTTCACGGTGATTGCGTTTGTTAAAATTATTGTCGTAATACACCCATGAGTTTCCGAGTTGTGTATTATGATTGAGTAAAGCTTCTTATGCCATATGATATGTTTTAGTCAAGATATTTTTAATAACAATTAGGCCGCCAGTACAAAAACAATGCATTCAGTCACCATGAAATTATTCAAGCTTTGACAGTTGAGAAAAAACAGACTATACCAACCAAACGTCTTGATTTCTAAACAGACAATCCTGTCTGAAGGTAGTTTCACCTACCGTGTTTATTAAAAAAGTTGTTTATAAACTGTACATGACAATGGAGAATATTCTTATTCCTTAGGATAGATCAGTACTAAAACATTAGTCTGTCAGGTTAACTCAGATGGCAGTGCATGTGAAAATCTAAGGTTTGAAAGTTCCATTTCAGGCCAGACCTATTGGTAAATTTTATTCAACTGTCAGTGCCACATACATCAAGCTGGCTGGTTTAAATACTCAGTACAATACTGGTATACATGTACTCACAATCGATAAAGATAGATACTTGTATTTATGTACAGGGATTATCATACAAATATCAAGTATTTAAATCGGTGGGTTAATGTTTGCATCATTGACAGTTGAATAAAATTTAACAATACACCTACTCATCTTCATAAAGTTTGGTCATGATACACTTCTACTGGTCCATCACTGTCCTATTTCTATCTAGTATGGCAGTTGTCAGCCGAGCTATGCACTTAGTACTGGCCAATTGACCTTACGCCAGAATTTGATTGACAGCTCCTATCAGCCAATCAGCGTCTGGCATTTGATACGCTGATGCTTATCTAAGATAAGCGGCTTATTGGCCGCCATTTTGTCAGACATTTCTTCTTGATGGACATTAAATTTCTTATGTGATAGCATGGACCCTATATACAGTTCTATAGGGTCCTTAGTGGTAGTTACAAAATAAACTCAATAAAATACATTAGAATGTCAAGGTAAAGAGATCAAAGCTTCTACAGAGACAGTGAGTTGGTTGACTGACTTGAATGATAATGACAAAAATGTCATTAGAGCACCAAAACAACCAATCAAATCAACCAGACCAACTCCTTATGTTAACAGCTTCACAAAGAACTAAGTATGTGTTTGCCAAACATGACATGACTCCTTATTAATGCAAGGACGGGGGGGGTGGCCGAGCGGTTATGTTGTGGCTAGCCATCTCCGCGTTGGTTTGAATCCCATCCAAAACTATTGTTTCCTTGAGCAAGAAACTTCATCCTACTAGCTCAGTACTGATGGATCAGAGACTGGAAAGTGATTAATCTAAGTTGTAAGATCTTGTTTAACAATCAAGCTAAAATAAATTAGTATATCATTAATGCAAACAAGAAGAAAAAAGAAAAATGATAAGAGAGTGAAAGAAAGTCTTGAATTTTGTAAGTCGTTCAACTATTAATTGCGATCATGATATTGATATCATACGTTTTAAGTAAATACAGTAAAGTTCCGCTATTAAGACCAGCAAAATCCATGGTCTTAATAGCGAAACGGTCTTATTATAGAGACCCTCTTGTTCACAATTAGACATTTGGGTCTTAATAATTGTCAAAAATTGCATCATTTCAAAATAACAAAAGTGGTCTTAATAGCGGAACTTTACTGTAGCAATAAACTGTAAACTTTATGTCAATGGAATACAATGTATTGTAAATAAACACCTGTTGATGCATAAATAACATCATTTATTTCCTTAATGTTTATGTGTGTGATTTATTGTCTATTTTTAGAAATCAGACTTGCTCATTTATTTTGCAGGTGTGTTCAAGGTGAATTGATGAATTTATGCATTTAAATGTCATTCATTGTCACGAAAACAAGTTTTAATTTGGTATGGAAATATTGAAACAATTAATTGTTATAGCAGACGACTATGGGTACAGTGACAAAAGGGATGAAGGGATTATAGAATGTTATAAAACAGGGGCCATCACTGGGGTCTCTCTTATGGTAAATGGATATTCTGTGGAAAGAGCTGTAAAGAATGCAAAAAACATTGGATTACCATTAGGTTTGTATATTGTTGTGTTCAGATCTCTTTGTGGTAAAATACTGTGTATTGTTCGGTTCTATTTAACTGACAGTGGCGCATACATCAACCAAGTTGATGTACATATACATGTATATGGCTATCTAGTTTTACCAATCATGAGTACAAAAGTACTGTAATTAGTATTAAAGGTTATTATTAGGTTAAAGAATGCTTTACTGATAGTTGAATAATGTCCTGGGCAACTGGACACCCACAAATTTCATAGACTGTTAAATATAAAATCAAATGAAAATAAGTAATTACGGTAGATTTCCACTATTGAGGCCACCTTGTTTATTGCAAAATCATGTGATTTTTTATGATTTTTAAGTCCCAAAAGCTTAATTTAAGAAGAAAATGGTCCCTAAAATAAGACCGTTATGCTATTAAGACCACTAATTGGACAGTCTTATTAGCGGAACTTTGCTGTATATGTACTGACATTTTATTTAAAATTATTTTGTAAATTACCATGATGTTTGTTACAGATCTACATCTTAATTTAACCGAGGGTCGACCAATAGGTAACGATGTTGCAAGTTTCACTAATGATAATGGATTTATGCTTGGTAAAATGGGATTTAGAAAAGCTGTTAAAAATGGTTTAGTTGACATAAAAGAGGTAGGGAAATACAATTTCACTATGAAATTACTCATATACATGTTAGGAAAAACAATTCTGAAAGGTCTAAGTTAGGACAGTATTTTTATACAGGATAAATACTATCAATATTTTTTCCAGCTGAATAAGGTTTGTTTGTAGCAGATACACCTTGCAGATCAAAGAATTTTGACATATTATTGCTGAAAAGTATGCAACACAGATTAAATCCTACTTTTATTTCAACTTTGTTCCACATGGGTATATATTGTACAAACTAAGTTTTTCAATTGGAAAACCTCATAAACTTGAGTTCCGCATCAAATCTATTGTTAGCAATGTTCTATAATTCTAGATACATCAAGAAATTCAAGCACAGATTGATATATTTCATTCTATGACTGGATATAAACCTGTAAAAATTGATGGACATCAACATGTTCATGTTATACCAGGTAATATTAACTAGTTAACTGAGGCAGATCTAGGATTTTTTTCCAGGGGGGGGTCCAAACTTTTCACCCTCAACAGCTGTAAATACTGTTTGCAGAATAACGCAGCATATTGATAATAAAAACAAAACTATTGGATCTATGATAAACACAAAAGCAAGCTAAGCAAATCTGAGAAAAATTGCTTCAAGCTACTTAAAAATGGAGTATATTTTGGAAATTTCATGGGGGGTCTGGACACCCCTGACCCCGCCAGATCTGCCTATGGTTAACTTATCCAATTATGTTCTGTGATTTAAATGAGAGTAGAAATGACAAAGGTATTACAACATTGTGCTAAGAATAACAACTATGTCTAATCAAATCTCATCCATTTTCCCACTTCCATAGTCTAGTTGCCCATAGCAACCAATATATCTAATGGGCTACTTAAGATTTTAAAATGAAGGAATGCTGGTATAAAACCTTCCAGACTTAACCTTTTGGACCCCTGCTGCTCTTCATTATTTATAATATTATTATTATGATTATTTATATTATATTATTATTGTTGTTGTTATTGTTATTTTTGTTGTTATCGTTGTTATTATTATTATTATTATTTTGTACCATATTTGCATAGCTCTTTTCATATTGAAAATATGTTCAAAAGTGCTTCACAGTTATATCCATATAAAAAATAAATGATAATTAAAAAGGTTTTAAAAAAAGATGTTTTTTTGTTAAAAAATAGAGAAATGATACAATAACATGTTGACTATATATTGTAGGTATCAGTGAAGTATTTGCTCAGACAATGTCAGATAATAAGATACCTTACACAAGATTACCATATGAGCCAGGTATCACAGAACATCAATGGTCTTCATTAGAACAAGAAACTTTTATGATACAACTTGTTCAACAATCTATAGAAGCTGCGGAAATCTTCTCTAAATATTCCATTAAGTATGTAATGTACTATGCTTTAGATGAATAAAAAAGTTAGCAGTCACAGCAGAATCAGCAGATACAGCAGAAGGATCGATCTTTTTAAAAAAAATTTTGGTATAAATATGTGAAATAATCTTATGATTTATGTTTCTGCTGTAAGGTTAATCTTTCTTTTAGCAAAAACAGCAGAAGCAGGTTTCCGCTAAGTCTGCTAACTTTTTATTCATTTGCTTTCGTAAGTTATATGTTTGAGATTCTAGAACTCAAGATCAACCCCAATACTCTGTATTGATATCATGGCATATTTTTTTCAAATTGCATTAATCTATGAATACATTGGTAGATGCATAAATTAATTATTAAACACTATTTTCAAAATATGGTCTCCTGGTCAGAGATACCGGGGGAAGAAAATTTGAGTTTAGAGTAACAGAGGCATATAATTCCATCTCTTGTGTTCAGTGTACAACATGCGCATCGACTTGACTTATTCAAATACAATTGCATTTCTTCCCTATATTTTCATGGAACCCAGTCTGAACAGGGTGGAAATGACTTGAAGAAAGAATATCTGTACAAATAATTTCATTACCAAGTTTCACTGACACCCAGGAACTTAACCTAGTCAGACACACTAAAGTATAAGGGGAGAAAGGGGGGGGGACTAAGTAAAGTGTAAAGAAATGTAAACCATAAAGATCCATATGCAATTTGAATATTTCTGATATATTTAACAGGTTTCCTTATTTTATTGGTTTGAAAACTATGGGACAAGACATGAACAAGCAATTTTTACAACATTATATAAGTGATGTCTTCAATATGACCTCTGATGATCCAAGGTTGAAGGTAATGAAAGGTCAACTTTCTTCTCAAGGTCATTCATCTGAAGGTCAAAGGTCATCTAGTGAATATTTAGCAACAGATAATGACTACAAGAGTTCAAGACCTTATGGAATGTTAAAATCAGCAGCAGGAGACCTTACAGACGATATTCTGACCTGTGAGCTGATGACTCACCCTGGAAAAGTTACGGGAAACACCGGGGGATGTGGAGAAGGTCCAGATGGTTTTTCTCAGTCGTATGATAGAAAACATGAAATGAATATATTGTGTTCATCTGATATGTTGTCATTTTATTCAAGCAAGAATATACATCTTGTTTCTTTTGCTTCGTTAGCCAAAAATTTGTAATTTTTACTTAGGAGGGTAAAACTGTACTTGATTATTATTCAAGAAAGCTAGTCAGAGGATTAACGTGAAAATGATTGAATATTTTTTATAATTAAAGTAAATAAATCTGAAATTATTTACATGTAAATGAAAACTGAACAAAACATTACCCCAATAATGGATTTTTCTATATTCTACTACAAATTTTATCATCAGGGTAATTTCCTGGGGTTATTTAGTCGGCAAAACATATTTCCTCATGATGAATTACAGCAGTTAGGATTCAGAATTCTTTTCCAAGTGCTTATTGCAGAGAGGAAATTTCATTATCAGTTCTAGTTTCTTAAAGGCTTCTTTTTATTGGAATTGTTCAGACACTGACCCTCTTTATTTGAATTCACTGTTAAATACATTCCACATATTGAAGCAAATAAATTATACATTAAGCTAGTCATACCAGATAAATACTAATTAAGTCATCTTTTTCAATGAGATTTTTTCTTATGATTTATGTATGTTATATTTTCTTGTTATGTTATGTCTTCATATTGTAATATATAGATTACTGTAGCTGGGTATAACATGGTGCTGGTTTTGATGCTAATATTTAACAAGATTATTATTTTTTTATGCTTTTGTTTTATTCACCAGGTGTTATTTTTATTGATTTTAACTAGTCATTACTATGACTGTGTTCATTATCTAGTTGTACTTGTTTTAATGCTAAATGTTATTGTTTTTACTTTGTACTGTGTATTTATAAATCAATTTTGTAAACATGGCTTGTTATTGTACTTTAAATTTTGAGCTTATCCATTTATGGATGGAAAACATAAGCCCGCCATAAGGTGGTGCAGTTTCAAATTATTTATTTTATGAAAACAAGAATAATTGCTCAGTACATGTACCAAGTAGATAAAGGCATAGATATTACTCACT
Source organism: Mactra quadrangularis (assembly GCA_025267735.1). Lineage (NCBI taxonomy): Eukaryota > Metazoa > Mollusca > Bivalvia > Venerida > Mactridae > Mactra > Mactra quadrangularis. The sequence continues at coordinate 36,030,364 of CM046305.1, read as the reverse complement.
TGTCTGTTTATAGAGATAATGATAGAATATTTCTGAATGCATATACATGTATATTCATTCATTCTTTTTTTGACAGACAAATTCTTTTGATAGATTGACTGCCAAGTTAAAAATTTACCAATTTTTAGTAATTACTCTATATTGTGGGTATGTGTTATCAATTGTTTAATGCAAGATTTAATCAAGAAATAACATACAATTATCTATGTTCTACAGTAGAATAAAACATAGGTCCAAATGTTAATGGACCAAAATCAATAAACCATTGTTTAAATACAAGTTATTTCATAAGCGCATCAAAATGAGTGCCTTTCTTTTATGCTACTACAAAATATAGAAAAAATGTATGTTTTATGGATTCTAACGTCATATGTGACATCATAAGCCATCATTTTTCTCAAAAAGTCAAACTAAGAACAAGGATGTTTAAAACACTTGTCTATAAGTTACAATGCATTTATTTTATAACAATCTCACCAGTACTTGATATTTTACATTAATACACTTTGAATGATAAATTATATTGATATAATATTGATATAAAAGTAATCAAAACATGTTAATATAATAATCTCCTTCATGATCCATCTATACATTCAATTGTGTTCACACTGAATCATATACACTGGGGTCTAAAAGTTTCCTTACAGATGTTTAAAATTTAATGTTTTGGAATATACTTTGATCCATAATTTTCATGTTGTTATTCGTTTAACTACTAATACAAAGCTCATCATGACCAGCCAATTATTGTTTTTTATATATTATAAATATACAATAAAAATATATAACAAAATGTGTTCGCAATAATTTCTGCAATAAAAATAAGAGAAAAAATTATGTGTAAAGAAACTTTTAGATCCCTGTGTAAAATCACATGATATTACAGTTTAAAATCAATCAGTGTTCATTTTTGGAATTTGAGAATGAAATAAATTGATTATTGATTTACCACATAGGTGATTCATTATTGTACATATAAGTCCAAAATTATACAAATGACAAATTCTGATAAATTTATTGCCTAATATAAGCAATACTTTACACAATGATAGCAATAGTCTTAGATTGATAAAAATCAAGCATTTTTATGGCACTGTCAATTGAATACATCCAGAATTCAAATTAATTTTGTTTCTCTGTGGTACAAAAAAATTTACAGTTCCAATGAATTATAAAAAAATACGTGTACATGATCAATTTGATTTATTTAGCTTTTCATGATTTTCTGCCAAAATGTAAGAAAAAGTCAAGCCTTATCAACGAGGGTGGCAAACCCCAACTGAGTTCTGATTTATATCAATTGAAAGTTAAAATAATTTTTTCAAATCAAAAACCGAGGTTTAAAATTTGAATTTTTGTCTGAAATAGATTGTTTAATATCAAAATTTGAAGTTACAAATTTCATTCTGTTCAAGACAATAAAGTGTCATGGCTGATAATAATCATTACAATATAACATCACAGTCATCATGACAACCAGAAATTACTTTTCAAGAATCCTTCAGGAACTGGAATCTCTCCAGAATGTTTTACACTATTTTCCAATAACAACTGTAATCTCGTCAGCGTTCCACTTCCAGCATCAGACGACACAGATTTAAGCTTCGGAAGCATTTCTTTAACTAAAATATGTAATAACTTCAAGAATTGTTTCTTATACGTAAAACATAACATGTTTCCAGTCACTTGTAAAAAGTCGTAAATCATGGTTGCTGTAATGTCCGTCTCTGGTTCAAGATTTAAAACTCTGGTTATGTACGTCCATGCATGCTGTATACCATGAGGGTGGTCTCCCCTTGGAGGTGACGATACCATTATAGAGAAATATAGTCTCATTAATCCTGACATTCTCTTTAAAAATTTATCATGTTTTTCTACCGCTCCACCTTCGTACTTGTAACCTCTAGATCTGGAAAAATAATAGAAATATTTATTTTTTTATAACTTGTCCATCAATAAGTAAAGTAATTTTTATTTCAGTTGAACATATTAAGAAAAGGTTGACAATCTTTATTTATTTATTTATTTTTACTGGGTTTAATGCTGTGTCAACTCAATTTAGGTCATTTCATGGCGTCCAGTGACCTAACCTATCTTTCCTTCCTAGACCCTCTTTAACCAGTACTCACCTACCCTTCCACAAGACCGGAAACTTCTCCATATTATCTTATCAAGGGAGGAAAATTGACATTATTGTCAAATTTTCATGGAAGGATATAACCTCCCCGGGTGGGATTCAAACCTGTACCCCTTTAGAGACATGAGATTCTAAAACTCGAGGCGCTACCAACTGTGCTATCGACCCGGGTTGGACAATCTTTAATAAAGTATAATCTCCTTCTAGTCAAATCATCCATACTAGTGATGAAAAAAATTAATTTATTGATCAATCAAAAATAACACAATATTTATCATTAATTTATTTGAATAGTTATATAAAAGTTGATATTTATGCTATAATCTGTAAATAAGGAAGCAGCTTTTAGATTATATGAAAAAAAGGATTAAAATTTGAAACAAAACAAATTTTAACGTTCTTTTTAAGTGTAATCCTTTCTAGTAAAATATTCCACACTTTAATTTTACATATTTTAAAAAATTACCATTTTACCAAATGATATTCTCAAACTATTGTAAAAAATGAACTTTCATGATACATGCAATATTTCCTTGTGTAATAACCAGTTGATATTATTTTTTGTTGATTGTATTTTAATCAATGTAATATATTTTTTGTCTTGCCAGTAAAAATATGCATTGTACTTTCACTATTTTGTCTTGCCAGAATACATGTACATTGTACTTGTTTTGCCTTGCCTATATATACAAGTATTGTACTTGTTTTGTAAGCCAATTCATCCATGCAATGTATGCTGGTTTGCCTTGCCAATACATATGTACAAAGTACTTCTTTGTTTTGTCTTGCCAGGGTATATGTCATTTATTTTTTTCATTATTTATGTATGTATTATATATTATAATAATCATTATGTGCATTTATTAATATTATAAAAAATCAGCTTGTATTATTTAAACAGTTTTCTTTTGGTGCTTGTTGGTGTTTTCTATAATAGCTTACATGATTAAAAACAGTATTGATTTGATAATTGTGTCTGTTTCTCTTTACTGTGTTTTCTTTTTCCAAAAAAGGTACCCAAACCAACACTTTATTTTCTCCATAACATGCCAAAATGGAAGCTTCCGATCAAGTATATTAGAAATGGGAGCTAAAACAGTCTACAAAATTAGTTTGTGTCCAGTTGTCCAGGAAAACCTTTTTAGTTGGGGCAACTAAAAATTTCTTTTTGGCAACCATAATACTACAAATTATATTTTGAGAATGCAGGTAAAACAAGTAAATCTGTGAGCTAATGCTCACTAGTGATACCCCCGCAAAAATCTAAAAATATGCAACAAACAGAAGGTAGATGAGCAAGGAGCATGAAATCGCTTTACACCACATGGGACTATGGGATGAAGCAATATGCAAAATATTAGGCTTCTGTATGTTATAGTTGCTGAGAAAACTGCGACGGAAATTTTGTAACGGACGGACGGACGGACAAGGGTAAAACAGTATACCCCCCTCTTCTTCGAAGCGGGGGTATAATAACCTGTCCAGCAACCACTTTAATATCCTTATAAGTAGACTGAAATAATATTACTTACAACTTTATTCAGAGAGGCAACAGATATAGACAAATCTTATCTTCAATGTTTTATTCATTTAAAGCCAAAAAAGTGTACACTATTTTTTACTTATGTGGCAGAGATGTGATAGGTTGCTTGTACTGCCTTGACTTCAAGCTAGCTTGTATGGCAACAATGTAGTGAGTTCCCTCATGACTAGAGAGATAAAGGGTTGGAATCTAAGATCGGACCATGTTTTTTTTTTTATCAAGTAATACTTACTTAAAATAGTCTTCATCACTCTGTCCTTCTTGTCTAGGTACGTAGTAAGGTACTAGATATGGACATTGTGTATGGAAGTGTGCTAATAACAGATCACCAATATCAGGAACTTCTCTCCATAATCCAGCTGCTACCATTCCTATAGCAAATGCCGATTCATGTTTAGATGATACTTGCTCGTCACCTTTTTTCTGAAATATTAAAACATGTTGAACTGGTCAATGAGCTGTGCAGCGACAAAACACAATTTTTAGGGAAAGGGGCCTAAGCCATTTTCTAGAGGAATTTCAAGACCCAACTGACAAAAAGGGGTTAAGTTTCGTTAGGGGAAGCAGGCTTTTTTTTGGCTTCATCCAAAAATTTAGTTTTGGCCCTGATGTGGATACTGGAATCATGACAGTTGATGAAACTTCTTTTACAAACACTCTTCCATAATTTCAACTATGATTAAATTAGGAAAATGCTTTCATTGCAGTAATAATGTATCTTACACAATTATTTCAGATAGTAGTATGTTTGACGAGGAATCCAGATATCAATATGTTCCATTTCCAGGTAAGACATATGTAGCCTCATGTAATTAAGTCATGAAATATTTTCAACGGCCATTTCCTGTCTACTTCTGAATCAGATTGGCCAGTTGTTAGCCAATAGAGAGGACTGTACTTTTCCAGGTACTGGGATTAAAAAGCCTGACTGCCATAATACGACTAAAAGTATGGCAAATATTAACTTTTGCCTTAATATAAAATATTCTGATTACACACCAAAACCAAGACAAGCTTTAGGCTGCAATACCATACCCATTAACAAGTTCTTAACAAAAACCATAGAAAAATCATAGCACAAATCCACTTCAGTTTATATATGCAGAGCCTAATATCATTTCAACTTACCACTATCATTTTGGCGATTAAATACTTAGAGAAAACGCCACCTTGTGGATGTTGTTTGATGGAAACCGTACCTCCAGTGACCTCTACCTGTTGTCCTGACAACAGAGTTAGCAGACGTTTTAATTTATCACGTAGATGATCCCCACTGACTGGTGATATAGCATTGATTGGTGTGTTAACAGCTTTCTGCAGATCAAACTTGTATTTCTTCAACTTAAAATAGATAAAATACACTCATAAAAAAATTATGTTAAATTGCTGATCCCTTAAAACCCCTAAAATCTGCAAACTGAAAATATTTAATGGGCCCCCAAGAGAAAACTTTATGTAAGCAAAGAACAAACATTTGTATACTTAATTAATCAGCAAAATGGAAATAATGTCTCAAAAATTCAAGAACTGAACAAAACACTATGGTAACTCACTTTGTTTTCAAATGGAGTCACAATGGTGTTCCGTTCAGCCCTGGAATTATACCATAAATCAGTTTTTTGCTTACAGAGGCTGAAGTTAATCATTAGTTATTATCATCAACAAAAATCTGATTGAGGTAAACATTCATCTCCATAACCCAATAGCACAAAGCTGGGGCTAGAGAAAATTGATTCAAGCTAGTGAAAACTACAAAGTCATATAGTCAGGCTAGCTGATAATCATACCCTTTTACTATACATCATCATAAATCAGACAATCCCTCAAAACAATTAAGAGGTCCACAGAGTAGAAGGCATAAAACATACAAGACAAGAGTAGTCTATAGACAGCATGCTTAAGTATTCCTACTTCTTTTTTTGTCAGGTTTAACCCAATAGCAACACATTGTATAGGTCATATCATGGCGGTTAGTCAACCTACTCACTGTTCCTGGAAAGGCTAAATCTCTGGGTTTAGCTGTTAACCAACTACTAGGCACATACTAACTTCAGTGACTGACAGGTGCCCTACATGATTAAGAATAACTGGTAGGAGGGTGAATGGCCATAGAAATAATTTCATGAACAAGCTCCACAAAAGTATGCTCCTTCCGGGAATCCTTTAACTATAAAAATAGACTATATCCGGAATTCAAATATCTGGGTTTTACCCAGCAGTACTAACTAACTTTCACCATCATAATGAAAATATGTGTGCAAAAAAACAATAGGAATTAATCCATATTTCATAATAACTTTGTTTGTACTGCCTGCCTATGGATGGAGAGCCCCACAAACTTGAGTTCCAAATTAGGTTCATTATCTAGACTTACCTGTGGAGTAGAAGCTAAAACAGCAGTTGTTTGTTCTACAAGTTTTAGTTTCTCCTGCAGTTCTGTATAATGTCTGAACGCTTCAATATCAACACACAATGATTGACCACCTTAAAATATAAAATATGATAGCGATTGACCACCTTAAAATATAAAATTGTATAATACTGACGAGGTTTTTACTCTAGCCAAATTGTTTTGCGTCTCTGGAATTAGTTAAGAACATCATGGGTCCTATCCTGATATCAAAGGATCTGTCGCAAAACATTTTGTCATTTTTGCACATTAAAGGTCAAATTTATCGATGGACACAAAAAACGATTAAACATCAAAATATAACGTATTTCTATTGTATCTAAGCATACACTCACGCTTAACGCATGTAAACAATGTATATATGGAGACATTTAACCCTGATTTAAACCTGTATCAATTTAGACGATATTACAGCATCGCTTATCTACCGTGTGTGACGTCATCGTAGTCCTATCGATTAAAACCTGTTGTAACAGTCAATGGATTGTAATATATACATGCCTGTCAATTAATCAGTCACAAAAACATTTTGAAATTAAATTTGCATTTTTGTTATTAATAATTACATTTCCTACATGAATTTTTAATCTTATATAAACCAGTTTAATAACTAGGCTATATTGATATAAAGCGCTGTTTTATATTTGATTGCATCCATCGACAATTAGATATGAAGTAGTTTTTTTGTTATGTACTTTTTATTCGCGTGAAAAAAGGTTCAAAAAGAAATTAAATGAATATGTCATTACATTGAATGAGTCTGAAACTGGTAAAGAGCAAGCGCGTTTTTTTTATTTCCATATGATGACCAAGTGAAATTGGAAAAAAGATTGAAAAAACTCGGCAGAAATAACTTAGACTACGTAAAGTTATGATTTCGTCATATTTGACAGATACTTGCCAAAAATATTATCTTCGTGCGGAAAGCGCTATTTAATTTCCTTTTTGAAAAGAAAATATTGTACCTCGTGTTTTTTTCTCAAGCAACCAAAGGTGAAAAAAGGAAAATCAGGTGACAGCAATGTTGTGCAGAAAATACTACTCAAATTGTTTCATAATGTTGGGTGCAGTAAATATTAGTTTGAAAATAATTATAAAAATTAATTTATCTAAAAATCGCATCTAAAAATCATGGAAATGAAAATTGATTAAACATTAAAATATTTATATCTTTATATCGCTGGTTGTGCGATTATATCAAATGACGAGATCGGCATTCTAATCCTCGCTATTTTGCACAAATAAATATTTTAATGCGTAATATGAACTTGAGCGCCTGAACGGTCATCTGCTAACATTTACCTTATCTCCAATAAATCGCGTAACATATGTCAGCGGATTAAAAATTTCTTTTGAATTCACAGCATGACGGCTGTTAGACAATGTTGAAATTGACTGAGGGTGTGGTACGTACATTGTATATTAATGTCGACGGCAGAGTGATAGCCAACATGTGTTAGGATTTGAGAGTCTGTGTCCATGGAAACATACCCAATAACATCAATAATTTGATGTCACACAAGAGTAATTGATAAAATATTTTGATGTACCCCTAACTTTAAATATGTTAATTAAGTTTGTGAGGTTCCCCACGGGGAACAATAAAATTCATACAAGATGACAAAAAAGTCCCGCGGTGAGCCTCTATATATTGGGGTCCTTAATATAGACTAAGATTGCACCGCCAACGAATTGCATTAGTTACACATGACATGTCAAAAGGCTGTCGCAAATTATATACTTATTAATTATAGTTAATATTGGTCTGAATAATTATGTTTGATAATATTTTGAATCGGAGTTGATATTGTTTTTCACGGAAGTCAATTTGCGCTAATTTATCTATTTTTTACTAGTTTGTTAGACAAATATATGAACAGTTGAATTTACCAAGGAGAAGTTTGTGATTTTATTGAAACTTAAATTCTCATAGGGAAATACGGAAAAGCATCTAAATACAACAAAGGGAATTATTAAGAACTATTCAAAACACGATAGAGATACGATATGAAATTATTTACTTCGTCGCCGAGTTGTGGTCGTTTTGATCAAGTTACATGTATCTTAATCTATTTTGAAACCATAACGAGTGCAGTCCCACGAACTAAGATGAAATTCTTATAAACCATTACAGTTTAAAGTTTTTTAAAACATAAGTTGCATTGGAATTAATGTTTTAACATTCTGTGATAATAATTCAGACTGGTGCTGAAGAAATCTGAAACAGCATGATCAACTGTAAGTAATAAATTCTCATTTTCATAAGAATATGGGCTCCGAACTAATACTTCAAATTTACTTAAATTGATATCATGAAAGAATTACAAACTTAGTTGTAAATAGCAATTATTTAATTAGCATCTATTTCTAATTACAAGCACAAGACACAAATTTTCCTTACTATAATATATACTAATACTCTCAAAAAAGTCTCAAACACCTGTTTAACGGTCATAATCACCACCTTCACAAATAATGCGCGATCGTCAAAATTCTTTCGCTGTTCGATCTAGAAAGGATTATTCTACATAAAATACTTTTTTATTTGAAGAAAATCGATCTATATCTTCTCTATATATTCTATAATTAGGAAACATAGTCTCTTGCACCTGTGTTTCTAATAACCGCTTTCAGGATGTAGGACTACGATGACGTCATACCGATTCCGGTCACGAACGATAACTCATGCATAACTTAGTGCAGGTGTGTTACACCCAAGGGTTAAAATTCGTATTGCGCCGTTGTTTGATGACCAAATTTTGCGAAAGTTTGGATTATATTTTATAATTATCTATATTTTTTGAAAATTGAAGAATTACAACCAGGAAATTTGAACTTTAACCAGGGAATTTACAGAGCCATTCATTAATACATTTTCTGTATTTCAGCTGCACTGGGCTTAGAAGGCCAGTTTCACAAATGACAGTTCTGTAGCCTACCTATCAGTTATTGTAATTATGCACGACTGAATAAGTCACTATGATATAACACCTACCTGTAGCTCCAGCAAGATCAGTAAGATTGGTATTTGTTACAACTGGTGTAGAGGTACCTAATGATGTCCCTGTAGCTACTCCGACTGGTTTCTATAAATATAATACAGGTAACTTCATAAATAAATATAGTATAGATGACTAAATCTTATAACATACATGGATGTATCTTGAGTCCGAGGCTTGATGCCAAAATAGAATTTCTTTAAATGAGTGCAAATTTTATGACTACAACTCATTTGTGAATGGACCTTTAAAGGGTATAAAGCTATACGCTGGGATCCAAAAGTTTCTTTACACATGTATTTTTTCATATTTACATTCTAGTTTTTTATTGCAAAAATATTGCTGACACATTTTGTTTTACATGTCTATTGTATATTTGAATAATTTTAATGTATTAAAGAACTTTTTGACAATTCATGGCAAACTGCACTTTGTTGTGAAACTATTAGCGACATTTTATGTATATCGAAGTTTTCCTAATAATATCAAAATTTAAAATATGTAAAGAAACTTTTGGACCCCAGTGTAGAATAGACCATACATTTTTTGAAATGATAGTTATCAAATACAAAGAAGTGTTTTTTAGTCAAATGACTTTTAAATATTATGAATGTGCCATAAAAATAAATTTACTGATGCTTAAAATAAAATAAAAAACTAGGTATAGCTGGTTGTCAGATAGCTTTAATACATCCAAACACTGATAAAAAATTTTCATCATGCTACCAGGAAAGTGTTATTTCCCTACACAGCCCAAATCAGACCATCTCTGTGAGAGTAGGTAACTGCAACAGGATCCCCATAATAAACCTACAACCAGTATTATTATATTACCTGTTTATTGGCTTATGAGTATCGAGTATTGCTAGTTCTGTACTTGAGTAAGTACAAGTATAAATACAATTTATTTTCCCTAGTAATAAGTACAGGTGAGTACTGGAAAAAGTGGTTCTTGTACTCTTATTACTCGAGTACAAATATGAGTACCCCATCCCTGATTACCAGTACCATCATAGTGATTATTCCAGAACTCAGAAAGGGGCAGGGAGGAAGAAAAAAGGGGCAGTGCATATCTGAGGGTAAATGTCTTAAATGTACTATAACTGCATAGAAAGAGGCTAAAAAGGGCAAAGAGGAGAGAAAAAGGGCAGGGTTTAGGGCCCTGCTATTCTGCTTTGGAATAATCACTGTATCATATTACCTGTTTATTGGCTTCAGCCGCAGCAGCTGCCTGCTCTTGTTGTTGTTGTTTTAATAGTTTTTCTTTCTCTGCTTCTTTACCTTCATTTATAGCTCTCTCTATAATATATATATAACATCTTTACTATATAACCATTACCATAGGTCATTGTTAAAATTTTCATAACCCAGAAATTCCTGAACTTCATGATTACACTAGATTTTACTTAGAAAAAATCCCTTTTCAGATTTTAAGATCCTTAACTTAAACTAAAGTGTTGAAAACCTTTCACTCCATATTAAAAATTTTCTAATGCCTTCTACAACTAACTGTACATATTCTTTGTACCACATTGTGGTGCATATTAGGCACAATTAAACCCATGTTATATGGTTTTTGCATAATTTGCTCTTGTTTACATTGTCAATGTATAATTTTTTGGTAATGCAGACCAACTGGCAACAAAATAACCGGCAAACAGTTTTTTTCTATTTCAAAACCCTTCATTTAACTGAGTAAAAAATACCACTCCAAAGAAAAAACCTCAGTACATACCTAACTCCTTTTTTATAAGTTCATAAGCTTCACTCGCCGATTCTAGAATAGTTTTACATTGTTCACACATTTCAAGAGTTATCTCCCCTCCCTGACATAGTTTAACCAAGGTATCCATGTTAGTGACATATTTCTCTATCAAGGTCAAGGATTTCTTCCCAGGTTCTGATATATAACTCTGATATTTACAAGCATTTACTTCCTCGTGTATTTTTGTATTAAGTCTTAATAATTGTGCTGCACATTTAGTAATCTTATCTAATCTTTCTTTATATTCTTGTTCCCTGTAAAGGTAACATGTATGTATTGATTATTGTATTGGTAAATTTTATTCAACTGTCAATAGTGCACAGTCTTTGAAATTAGCACTCACCCATTCGCTCAGGGGAGTAAATGAAATTTGGGCCAAAAGTAATCCTTTCCAGTTCCCCTGATTGGCAAGTAAAAATTTAGAACCGTCTCATAAGAGTTACTTCCCTTTTACAAGAAAATGTTGAAAAAAACATCAACATAAAATTTGTAATTCGGGCCAGTAAAACTCTATCTGGGCTAGCCTATTTTTTAAAAGTTACTGGTCGGAATGGCAATTAAAGTAAAAAAGTTTTTATCAATGACTGAGGGCATACGTTATCTCTGCTGATTTCAATACTCAATATCTGTTGGATAATCTGGATATATCTTTTTTTTACAATTTTCAGTACTCAAGTACCATAGTGAATATTGTAACATTTATGATTAAGTTGAAAAAACTAATAAAGAGTGACAGAATGGGATAAGACAGTACCAAGTATACGGAATACATAGAGGATATTCGCCCACTATGATGTAAGATCAATTTTTATTTGACTGAGAGAGCTCAGAAAACATAGTTTTAAGAATGGCATAGCCACAAGTAACAAGAGCTGTCAGAGGAGACAGCATGCTCGACTAAGTAAGTATTTGTCACATGAGATGTGGTTGATGATAAGTAACATACATATTTTAAAATTTGAAAATGATACCTTAACAAATTTAAAATAAAAAAAAAATATTTTTTAAAGAAAATTTTAAGTTCAGCAGAGACAATTTTGAAAAAAATAAATGTATTTGGAGTTATGAACCTTGTCACATGAGATGTGGTTGATAATAAGGAACATATATTTAAAGTTTGAAGTCAATATCTAAAGAAATAAAACAGTTCAAGGGGGGATAATTCTGAAAAAAAAATGTATTTGGAGTTATGAACTATGTTACATGAGAAGAGAGTGATAATAAGGAACATATAGTTAAAGTTTCAAGTCAATACCTAAAAGTTGCAGTAAAAACGAACATTTTTTTAAAGAAAACTCTTAGATCAAGGGGGGATAATTCTGAAAAAAATGTATTTAGAGTTATGATCCTTGTCACATGTGATGTGGTTGATAATAAGGAACATATATTTAAAGTTTAAAGTCAATACCTAAAGAAACAAAACAGTTGCAGTAAAAACAAGCATTTTTTAAAGAAAACGCTAAGTTCAAGGTGGGATAATTCTAAAAAAATGTATTTGGAGTTAAGAACCTTGTCACGTGAGATGTGGTTGATAATAAGGAACATATATTTAAAGTTTGAAGTTGATACCTCAAGAATAAAAAGTTATAGTAAAAAATATTTTACTGCACAAAAAAATTAAATCAGAACCGTGGACGTTGAAGTGGACACTGACGCTAGGGCGAGTAGAAGAGTTCTCCATTTACTTCGTAAAGTCGAGCTAAAATTATCATTTCTGAGCTTGAGTTGAAAAAAGATCATACTCCTAATGAATAAATATACAGTTTTGTTCATGCTTTTTCTACATTCTAAAAGATAATTTTTTACACAAATACAACTTGAAGTCATTTCTCCTCTAAGACAACATCTAAAAGACGTCATTTTGATTTAAAATTTTCATTACAATAAAATCACTGTAAACCAGTGAGTTTTCAATATAACCATAAGTCATAAACAATTCTTACTTTCTTCTAATTTCTTCTTGTCTCAGTTTTCTTCTTGCTTGTTCAGCTTCTTGTATTCTAGCATCATGAATCTGTGTTAATAAAATAGTTTTAAAATAAAGTAATTTATTATATTTAACTTCTATAATGGTCAACAGTCCATCAACTCACTTTTTCCGAAGAAGATCTCTGAAACCTTAGCTATTAACATTGTACCTAGCATGTGCCCTTGCTAGTGGCTGACATCTGCCAAGCCAGATACAGAAGAAGAGGGGAAAATGACTGCAGATAATAAATTATGACTACCTAGGGAATCAAACCCTAGACCACTGAATTTGAAGTCAGTTCCACCAATTAAGCTAACTGAGGGAGAGATGCTCTTAAGTGTCAGAGAATAAAACTTCAATCACATTTATAGTTCGAACAAAAAAACAACAACACTGCTTATAATAACAATACAATGAACTATAGCTCGTTTAGGATAATTTGAGACAAACGACTCAGTTTGTTTACATATTTTGGACTTGGGTATTACATGATTGTTGGTGTAATGGAACGTGTTCTACCATAACAAGCATGATTTACCAAGTCATGGTGGTTTATCAACCATGCTAATTTTGTTAAAATGAATTACACAAATTTTATTTTCAATACTGCCTACCCCTGAAATGAATTGTCTCATTTTTAATGTTTACCAAAACACGTTTTGTTTTTTAGTCTCACTATACTATTGATATTCTGTCTAGTTTTACCTGGACCAATCATATTTTTATTCTTATTGAAGGCTAAATTCATAAGATATACACATGTATCGCTAAGAATTAAATTAAAAATATATTTTACAAACCTGTTTTCTTTGGTCATGTGTTTCTTTCAATAATTTATGTTGTTTAACAATTTCTGCTGCTCTATAAATACAAGAAATATTTTTAAAAGTTATAACTTGTGAAGTCAAAAATGGAGTCACAATGTTACAAAATATGATATCATATAAAGCAAAAGTGATTACTAGAAAGTACTTGTCACAGTATATTGGCATGGAATTCCATAAAAACACAGCAATGTTGGTTGATTTCCAATCAATTTCAAGCTGTCCTCACAATCAACACTAAATGACAAGATTTGAAGAAAATCAAGTGACTTGATGTTTGACTTGAATTTGGCATAATACTTTCAGTCTGCAGCAGGCATATACAACATTATCATGGCTATATGAATTAAAACATATTTTATTTATCAGAAACCTATTAAAGGATGCAGGCTATAAACCAAAATTTAACTTTATGTCTTTGACTAATGACAAATTTTCTTTTTTTTTATTGTATAACTTTTATGTTGAAAAATATAATAAAGACTTACTGTGACTCATTTTGTAGTTCTATTGATTGTATTCTTTTAAGTACATCAAATGTAGCTTTCTGTTCTAATTCTTGTACTCTAAGCTCCGCCTCTCTTTCAAATTTATTCCCTGCTTCTTCAAATTCTCTCTGTTTTTGTACTTTAGCTGCTTTCTGAAATAGACATCAAATTTTTATAAACTACAGTAAAGCCCTGTAACAAATAATATCTTGCTTATTGCAAAACAATATAATTGTTTGACAGGTCACAAATGCTTAATCAGAGAAGAAAAGGGTCCATAAAATCAGATCATTCCACTAATAAGACCATAAGATATTCTTAACAGCAGAACTTTACAGCACTGTGACAAGCTGAAATATTATAAATTCAATTGGTCCAATGATTTAATTCAGATCCCATGAAGCCAAAGCCAATATGACATGATGGCCTAGCTATGACTTAAGTGTCAGCACAATTTTCATTACACCTCTGTTTAATATTTGAGAGATATCACAATCATCAAAGCTTATTCAATTTAGTTGATGAAGGCTGCCATTTTAGAAGTTTATTCCACTTCAGATGTCAATCCATGATATGGGTAAATTGTTACCATCAGATCCACTGTAGTGGAAATACAGTGAAGAGTTAACTTAACTTCTTAATGGTTAAGTAATACCAATAAAAATGTCAGTCTCTTACCCTAGCTTGTTCCAGTAAATTGTCCTCATATTTCTTCACAGCAAGTCTAGATGAACCAAATTCTGACAGAGCTACTTTATGTTTTAGCTGAAAATGTTTTGTATTTTCTGTGGACCTGTATATAATCATCAAAAATAGATTTCACATGTATATTGTTACAATAGCATTCTTGTACCCAGAGGTTATCAAGATTCTTAATCAAGATTCTTGATAGCCTCTGGGTACGAGAATGTTACAATAATGGTATCAATTACATTTATATAGATCTATTAACATAATTGGAAGAGAAAAAATATCAAGTGCTCAATGAAGGATTCATATCAATACCATAACCTCCTGATTGCAAGCCTAATGCTTACCAACTGAGCATATTGGGTAAGACAAATAGTTTAGACATAAATTATATCATTGTACTCAGTATCATAACATAAAGTTTAACATGCCACAAGTAAAATTCTTTGTGATGACGCCATTCTAATGACAACTCCTTTATGAATCACAAACACCTAATCAATTCATTTTGATGAAAGTGTGATTCTGTTCATGACCAACTTTGCTCTTCATCATAAAACACAATAACATAAACTACAGGACAGGAGCGCTAAAATCATCCTTCCTGATCCTGAAACAAGAATATATATTCCCAAGAAGTAAATTTTTCAGTCTAAATACCTGACAGGTTTCTGTCTAACTTTCAGGATAGTTGAACATATGGAACAAATCTTACCTAGTGTTAGATGTTGGAGGTGTATGTATCACAGGAGAATGTGGCTGCGATTTCTTCTCCTCAGATAAACATGTTGATTTACTATCTTCATTACTGTCAAGAGATAAATTCTGTAAGTTCTGCAAGAACTTCGGAGATATATGTAAAGCAGGGGGAGATGAACAGTCCTTCAATAATGTCTAAAAAAGATTACAGCATAATAATTAATTACTTTTCTTTTAAAACCAACATATCCCAATTGTTATATACATGTATTCAGGCCATCAGGCTGCTGTGGAGGTTGACTGTCATGCCAATGATAAATGTATGCAGGCCTATGTTAGTTCTGGCTTCCAAATTTTATAAGCCGCTTTTTTAACATTTTGATTTTCATCAGGAGGGGCATTAAAGTTTTGGATCAGACTCATTCATTTACAGATTACACACGAGTTTGCTGAAGACCTTAAGCTTGCCTTATGATACATGATTCATGAAAGAGATCTCTTCCCACTTCATGTGAAGAGCTGTTAAAAATGAAAACAGTATCCTTCGTACCTTTAAATTGATACAAAATGATTTCCAGTAGAGATTCATACATTTTTTGATACCATCATTAATGAAAAGAGTTCAAGTTTTCGAGTAACAATTATATTTTTATTAAGTACTTGTTTCCTTCAGCTAAAATCCTCAAACCCGTAATTAAACATACATTAACAGCATTTGCATTTATTCGTCATTTTTAACAGTTGTTCAAAAATTGTCATTTTAATGAAAATGTAACAATGCTGCAATTTCTTGGTAATTTCAGTTTCACAGGTTATACACTCAATCACTACCTTAGCTATGAAACGAAAGTTGAAAAAGAAACTGGGTAGGTATCTTAAAATCACTTAAACTTGTAAGTAAATAATCTTGATATTGGGCAAACTCTACTCATAAATAATAAACTATGATTAATAAAAATAAGATTTGAAAGCAAATGACATAATCAACTTCTCAAAAGTCGCTTAATATATTCAATAAAACAAGAGTATCCGAAATAAAAAAACATCCGAAATTGCAACAACTTTGTTATCCCTGAGAAGTGGTTTACCTTTACTTTAGTCTCATCAAATTCTCTTTCATATGAAAGCCGACCTTTGTTTGTCTCTCTTAGATTGTCAATTACCCCCATCATTTATTATGTTGACATAAAAAATCAAAATTATCAGGTTATAGGTTGTTTCGTTTCACTTTGTACCGCTGAAGATGGAACTACCTAAATACTGTAATGACGAGTAATGAAAAGCGGTGTAAAGTAATATCACGTAAAGTGGTCATAGAATAGCAAGTTTAAAATGAAGAAATATTTAAAAAAGCATAGTCCTATTATATTTACCAGTCACTCATACATAATTTCATAGTGTGTACACACTCTAAAACAAACTCTCTATTTTATAGTCAGTAAACTAGATTAAGAGTGTGTACACACCATGATATTACATTCATGTGTGACAGGTTAATAAAACAGGACTATAACAGTTTAGCATTAACCTAGAATATCCAAAATTGCGACTTCTTCAAAAGGTTCAGAATTGAAAAAATTGCAAATCATAATAATTAATTATTACCACACTTATTAACTTTAACTACTGCAATAAAATCCATGCATGAATTATGTCAGCTCTCTGGAAAAAGAAACCTGTTCACCATGGGGACAGTCAATTTGAAAAGCAGAGGTGTTCCGAAATTTTTTGGGCAAGCATGATAGAAATTTGTAACAAATAGATTTAGTTTGCTACATTGCAGACCTTTTTGTAAGAAATCTTCTATGGAGATACAAAACGAAGCCTTGCAGAACAGCCCTTGGTAGAATTTCATGCAGGCCAAATTGTTTTATTATGGTATTAGTAGTTATTTAAACAGAATAACAAAAGACAAAAAACAATTTCGTTTTTTTTTCATCCATTTATTGACATTTATAGCTCTATAACAAAATAAAACAATAAATAACATATGATATAGGGCACGTTCCGCAAGGCGATTGCTAGCTAGCGCTTTTTGAAAGCGATTTATTGTAGCATAAGAGGTCTACGGAACGGTTTGCTTTAAACTAGCAAATCCAAGATGGCGACTTTCTAAAACAAAAAGTTCAGAGTTGCAACAAATGAAAAATATTCAAATCATTTTTCACCATGACTATTCTATTTAACCGCTTTGACAAATTATATGCATGAAATGAAATATATATCAGTATTCTTGAAAAAGAAACACATTCCCACAGGGGGCAGCCAGTTTGAAAAAGGCAGAAACATTCTGAATGATACTGCTAGCAAGAAAAAACTTGCTATGTATCGCTAGCTAGCGATTCAATATGCTCGATCATGGCAAACCAGTCCCTAGGAAATGACTACAAAGTGCTACATAGCGATTGCCTAACGGAACGTGCCCATAGTTACAATTCTTATTACAAGTATATTAAGCTTCAATCTCAAAATGATGGGTAAATAATCCATGGTACGTTTATGATCTATCAATTTAATACTGAATGCTTAGCCTTGGTGATACAAAGGCTCAGATAGATATGAGATTGACTGAAACATATACTTAACATCAATATATATATTTCCTAGATTAAATAAGGTTTGAACAATATTTATTTTCAACTATAACATACAAAGAACAAACAAACAATTAAATCAATATTAAGACAGAGGCAATCTCCGTAAACAGATATCCTGTAGAGCATTGTCGTACAGGATCTCTACTATCTCAATGGAGGGTCACGTCGATATGACCTTTATGTGGACTAATCAATGCTTAGCTTTCATCTAGACGAAACACGATTAATAACATTTAGATTTCGTAATTTCTATTTTTAGACCAAGGTTTGCAAGCTAATTTTACAGCAGTATTATTCACAGTCTGCAATTAGACGGCTCATTTCAAATTGCGTGACTTAGACGATGTAAACAAGTTACATATCATAACAATTTCATCATTAATATTCTGATGAGAAAAGGTCACCTGAACGTGACGCTCGTTTGAAAAAGCCAGATCTAAATTAGCGAGTAGGCGAGTGGTAAATTTTAGATCGGGTTTTAATCAGATTGAGACAGAGGAGATAGTCAGTTAATTAATGTAAAACTTCAATATCATCAATAAGAATATTTGGAAGGTTTATGTAGTAAATAAAACAATGAAGATCATCATCATCTGCTTTAGATTAGAACAGGCCTTCGGCAAGGGTGAGGCCTGTCAGTCTTGTTTGGAATAATGTCTTCTCTTCAATGTCTGGCAGTCCTGAGGGTCGGTGAGATAAGGATATAAACTATAAAATGTACAATATATTATGTTGGCTTTGAAAACTGCTAGAAAATTGGTCCAAGTCATGATGCAGAAATATAGAGTTTAAAACTAAAAACAAGCATAAAAACCTTGACTTACATGCACAAAAACAATGTCATGTTTGATCAATGCAAATTTACATAGCAGCCAAGAAAACTGCATGTACAATTACTGGCTGACCTGGTTCTATAACAGAGACAAAGGCTTTGTCATTTACTAGCTGCCATTTTTGCCGAAAATGACTTTTTATGTTTTTTATAATGTACTCATTCTCCTTTATGTCTGACGAAAATATTATAGAAATATTCAATCCTTATAAGGGCAAAACATTAACAAGAGCAGTCCACGGACAGCACGCTCGACTATTTCAGGTATTCGTGTAAACAACAGCAACAACCAATCGAAACTCATGCTGGAATAAAATGTTGCAACAAAAATTTCAACCAAAAAAATCTAAGTATTAGAGGGCCATAATTCAGTCAAAATTCTTGCTAGAGTTATGTAACTAGGTATTTAACGTCAATTAGTACCCCTATAGACAGTCTATAGGGGCTGACAGGTGTGAAGTTTCAAGTGAATTCCTTCAGTAGTTGCAAAGATAAACTGTTGCACCTAAAACTTAACCAAAAAATTTTTCTAAGTATAAAAGGGCCATAATTCAGTCCAAATTCATCCAAGAGTTATGTAACTTGGTATTTGAACTCCAATGGTAACCCAGTAGACATGTGTGAGGTTTTAAGTGAATCCCTCCAATAGTTGCAAAAAAAATTGTTGCACATAAAAACTTAACCAAGAAATTTCTTAGTATATAAAGGCCATAATTCAGTCCAAATTCATCTTAGGCAACAACAAATTGATCATATGTTTGTCGGATTTCCCGCATCAAAATTTTCGGAAATGTCAAAAATATTTGTCACTCTACCAAGTAAAATTACACATAATAATAATAATTTCAGGTCTAAATATTCATGTAATCATGTAAATCAGCCTAATTACGGTAAAAACAGTAATGCAATCTTGTTAACATACGTCTGTTGTGATAGTCGGATTGAGGTAAATCCGGGTTTTAGCCAGAACCGGAAAAGCGGAACTGCGCATGTGCAGTTGAAGTTTGGACGTTCTAGGGACGAACTGAAACACTGATCTGATCAGCGAGAAATCGACGAATATTGTATTGAAATAGAAACATCCTTGTGAGTAATCACCAGAGAACGTAAGTTGACCATTTAGTTATTCACCTGATTTTTACTATATTGGTGGCAGCGGTTGGGATTTTGGAGATTTAGCCGAATTTGCAGAATCGGTCCTTGCCGATTTTAGCGGGCTTTCTCCCGAATCTTCGATTCTGGCGAGGCTCATTTTGTTAGAATTGTAGTGAATCAGGGTGATTTGGATTGATCCTTTGTAATCTTTGCTGTCCTCCTGACTCAGGAGTAGCTAACCTGAGTTTGTGTGAATTGGTGAATTGCAAGAGGAAGCCCCAGTGTGAACAAGGATGGAGGCCAGGCAGGTGGCGATTAACTTTAGTGGACCCCAGGAGTTGCAGAGAATTCCTGGCGTAAACAGTAGGCTGGTTGAGGCGCTACTGTTGGTTAGGGAAAACTCGGGAAATATAACCCCCGAAATCCTTGCGGTGATTTGCCGCAGGGCGTTTACGCAAGAGGAGTTGTCGGCCATAGACTTCACGAAAAGTAAGTGTTGGTCTGGGCCTGAGAGAGACATGGGAGATGAGGGGGAGCAGCCCACTGGGGCTGAAGCCCAGAAAGGGGGTCTGGAGGGACCTTGATCCGATCCTAGGCAAGGTCAGGGGTGGACAGACCACGGAATTGGGGGGGGGGGGGCGGTTGAGGGCCTAGTTTAGTAGATTAGATGAGAGGGGGGGACAGGACCATGCCGGAATTGGGTGGTAGATATAGGGAACCTATGTTTGCTTACCCCAGGCCGGAGCTGACCACGCCCCAGGATTTCATCAAACCAAGGATGACTGCTACACCTTGTGAACCGGAAGTGCTACCAAAATTGGAGTGCTTGGGTTCGGAATGGAGGTCATCTGTGGCTTCAGGTGATATATTGTGGGAAAAAGAATGTTTGGGTAAGGATAGGGCCAAGACCAGTGTACAGTCCATGCCGAAGCATGTTTCATTTTCTGGGGAGGGTAGTTGGGAAGCTGTTTACCTCAAGTTCACCAGATATGCCCGCACTTGTGATTGGGCTGAGGCGGAGAAAATTGACAGTTTGTGTTGGTGCTTGGCGGGGAAGGCCATGGATTATTTCGTGATATTGAATGATCGGGGTTTGATATCATCGTTTGCCGACATCGTGGTCAAATTTGAGGCGCAGTTCGAGGAAAGGCAATTGCCAGGGGCGGCACAGGCCGAGTTCAATCAGGCTAAGCAAAATCCGTCCGAGAAATTGGAAGATTTTGCCGATCGAGTTATGTCGCTTGCTAGTAAGGCTTTTCGCGGGCTTGAAGACATTCGTGACGTGTCAAGCGGTAAGCAGGGTCTGCATGGCGCTGGTTGATAAACCAGCTGGCCAGCATGTTTTGATGCTTGAGCTGACCAGCATGCAGGAGGCAGTGCTGACCATAAGGAAATACCAACAAGTCCAAGGCGCTTTGTTTGGTAAGAAAACGCCCAGGGCAGGGGCGGATAAAGTGGGGGGACCTAGTGTACTGTATACGGACGGTTCCAACGCAACCCACCCCAGATACGACTGATCTGAGGGAAAGTATACGGAAGCTCGAAGCTCGTATGGAGCAGTTATCCGCGCCTGGGGGAACGAAACCAAGGAATAGCGTGTCGGTTAAGTCGAAGGTGTGTTACTTTTGTAAAAAGGGGCATTTCAAAAAAGAATGTCCAGAATGCGCAGCCAAGGCTTTAAAAGAGCAGGGGCCGGTGAAGGCGGTCAATCCCCGGCTATGAGGGTGAACGATGTTAACAAAGGCCGAAATTTAGATAATGATAAGTTCGGAATAGAGGAGGTGGGGACAGCTAGAGTCTCGTATGAACATTGTAGCCAAGAAAATCCGGTTATAGTGTGTCAGGTTAGGTCAGCCTCCCAGTTCACCCTTACGATCATGGTAGAGGGGGTGCCGGTCAAGGCAGTGGTGGACACAGCAGCTCAAGTGTCTATATTTTCGGACAAAGTCTTTTGTAAAATCAAAAGTAAGGCCGAGAAAATCAAGGAGGTAAGGCTCTTCACGGCTGGTAGGGAAATGTACATCCAAAAGGCTTTTTTTGTGTGTGGGGGGGAGCAGGAACAGGCGTTTCAGGGGTTAAAGGGGGGTCTTAACCAGCCCGCCTCTGTTAGCCTTACTCTTACGAGAAGGGGAATTTATTTTAGATACGGACGGATCCGACAATTCTGTTGGCGCACAATTGTCGCAAGTGCAGGATGGTCAAGAGCGGGTAGTAGCTTATGGGAGCTTTGCCCTCACTAAAGAGCAACGTCGTTATTGCGTCACAAGAAAGGAACTACTAGCAGTAGTTCGGTTTACGCGTCAATTCAGACATTATCTCCTGGGAAATCCGTTCATTTTGCGCACTGATCATGCTAGTCTCCGTTGGTTAATGGGTTTTCACGAACCTCAGGGGCAATTTACAAAATGGCTGGAAGAGCTATCTCAGTATAATATGGTGCTGCAGCACCGGCCAGGTCGTAACCATGGAAATGCAGACGCTTTGTCTAGGAGACCTAACGGGGACAGGGGTGGCTGTGGAGGTTTCAGGATGGGTATAGATCTGGGGGATTTGCCATGCAAGGGATGCCGGTATTGTACAAAGGCGGTGGAGGACTGGGGGTCCTTCAGTGAAGTTGTCGACGATGTTGTACCATTGGCGACTGGGGGGCTTGGTTGGGGGGGTTATGGACCATAATGACTCCTCTACTGAGTGTCAGTTTCCGGAAAGTGGTACGGGGAACATCATTGGCGGTGAACAGGGTGTCAATTCCATTGCCTTGGGGGCGGCTGTCAGGTGCACAATGTTTCGGTTACTCAGTCACGTAGTGTATCATGTCATGAACCTAGGCCGGGACTGGTAGAACAAATAATGTTGGAGAGCGATTTCAACAATATACCATGGGATGTCCCTGGGAATAATGTGTTTGAGGCCGAGGTGGTGGATGTTAATATAGTCACTACTAGGGCCAGTAAGGGGGGGGGGTTGGTAGAGCTGAAGCGTCGTTGGATGGTACATCCGATCCGCCTCCAAGGAGGCCGGTTAGTGAGGGGTTAAGTTGTTGGGGTTTTTCAGTTGAGGACTTATCGAGAGCTCAGAGGGAAGATGGGGATATGAACTTTATCATTGCGTGGCTACAGGATGGCTCAATTCCGGTTTGTTTGGGTTTTACGGCTCACCAACACAAAAAGGTCATATCGCGCCGAAAGCAATCAATGATACTATTAATTCAAACGAAATTAATGATGTAAAGCTCTATATCTTATTATAAACATTTATTTCTTTCAAAAAGTTAAGTATCGCATATCTCAATTCCGGAATCTGCCGACTTGTTCCGCGCCAGCCCGACCGTAAAAACATATTGGCTTGATAAAGAACGCTTCAGTCTGATCAACGGGGTAGTGTATAGGCAAGATCAAGAGCAGGCGTCCCTTCGTCTTGTTTTACCTGAGCAGTATCGTAGTGAGGCAATGCTGCTCAATCATGATATTCCTGCGGCTGGTCATCAGGGGGTACAAAGAACAAAAGAACGGATGAAAGAAAGGTTTGCCTGGTATGGGTTGGGAAGGGATGTTAAGAAATTCGTTTCAGAATGCTTAGTTTGCAACAAAAATAGGAAGTCAGATAGGCAGGAAAAATGCAGTCTGACAGAATACCAGGCGGGGTCACCCATGGAAAGGGTACATATTGACTTTTTGGGGCCACTTCCAAGGGGCAATGAATATGTTTTAATGATCGTTGATCAATTCACTAAATGGGTTGAATGTATACCAAACCGCAGAGACAACAGCTAGGGCCGTGGTGAATGTTTTTTTTCTCAAGGTTTGGTATGCCTATTGAGATATTTTCAGATCAGGGGCGGAATTTTGAGTCAAAGCTGTTCACAGAAATATGTAAGGTGTTGGAAATTCATAAAGCAAGGACTACACCGTACAGGCCATCTGCTAACGGCCAGGTGGAACGTTATAACCGGACACTAATGGACGCCATTAGGTGCTTTATAGGCAGGTCTCAAAACCAGTGGGATTTGCATATACAGCAAATTGCGGGGGCGTTGAGGTCATCGGTTAATAGAATGACTGGGTTCACGCCTAACAGGTTAATGTTGGGAAGGGAAGTTAACACGCCAGCTCACCTTATGTTCCCTGTGGCTCAGGGGGAAAAACATGATTCTGACGGCTATTTGGAACAGTTGGTGGAGGGAATGCGGGCGGCTCATGAATTGGCTCGGAAAAACATGAAGACTGAGTCTAAGCATATGAAGCATAACTATGACTTAAGGTTACTTGAGCGAGGGTACAAGGTAGGAGACCAGGTATACTTGCTGGACTCAGCGGCTATGAAGGAAGGGGAAGTGCAAAAAACTGTCTCCTCCATGGAAAGGCCCAGGGGTGGTGATTGCCAAGCTATCATCGTACGTGTTCAGAGTGGCAGGTTCATGATCCAATGTGACCGGTGTGACGCGTGGTACCATGGCTCGTGTGTTGACATTAAATATTAAAAATTTACAAGTGTCCGGACTGCCTGCGAAGAGGGCAGTAATGGGAGGTAATAAAGTATGGTTCTCTTTTCCGTATATTTCAGGATGCCGTTACGGTGGATTAAAGAGAAATCTAAGAAGGAAATGTTGGCTCCCCCTAGGACGTTGGCTAGGGAGGTGTGTTTGGCGACCGAACCAGATGGTCTGGTGGTGCTTATAAGGCAGGTGGAAGTGGCTAGGTAGAGGCCTAAGGTTTATAGGTTATGGTTTATGAACTTGGCAAACGAGTTGGACGTTTTGCAGTTCAGGTCCAGGGAGTGGATAAGCAAAAACATTTTTAGCTTGCGACCTCTCAGGAACAGGCATGAGGCAGTGTTGTCTGGCCGGAGTAGGGACATCAGGCTGCAGTCTGATCCCACTCTGGAGAGAGTAAGTGAGAACCTTGAGAGAGGCTCGGGTTCTCGACCACGAGAACGGGGGAAGAGATCCGTCCCATGGCCAGTGTTATTGAAACAGCTGGACAGGTTAGTTCTCGTGAGGAAGGCTCTTCGGGGGTATCCTCGGGGGTTTCAGGTCATTATAGGTCATCCGGTGGAGTGTCGGGTAAGGGGTCCTATGCTGAAGCCCTTAAACCGGCTGGCAGGGGCGGTAAGAGCCCGGGGGCAGACCAAGTAGGACCTTCCAGGGTGGGTTTGAGTGATGCAAAGAGGTCAAGGTTTCAGTCACCTGGGCCTAGGTTAACCCAGAGGTGCCTGGTGACGGGGTGCAAAACTCAAGTGGCTACTAAACGACATACGTTGGTAGCGCACGTTCCTGGAGTCTTCAACCCTCAGTTGTCTGGTGCGGATGTCGCTGAAAGGAGACATCAAGCCCTCAAGCTTGCCTGCCGGTATGCTTTGGGGGCGCACCAATCCCTGGAGGAGTTTCTCACTCTCCTCTGGAGTGTGGACCAGTTCCCTGATAAGGCTTGGGAGGAGCAGCCTGATCAAGAGACAGTTACCGCCATGCGGGATCTGTGTAGGTTACTTGCCCTACCTGAACCCAAAAGGTTCACGTTGGGCAAGGGTGATGTTAGCATTGCCTCCCTGGTACATTGGCGCATGCTCCTGCTTATGGCGTCAGTGCTGGACCCGGTTAAGTTGCAGACTTTGAACCGGTTGTATGCTCTATCTGAGGATGACAGAAAGAGTCTTCCACCTCTACCGGAAGCTTTTGATAGTCACTGTCACCTGGATAAAGTGAGGGGTTTGTGCACAAAACATATCTAAAAAATCACAGATCATCTATGCACAATGGGTACTATTTTGTCGGAGACAATGTTGATATGCGTACAAATGTTCGACAAATGACGCAGCAGAACCGAAATAGGATCAGCATATGTTTCAAATATGTGCTTACGAAAACAGAATTTCAGGAAACTTCCTCGATAACTCAAAACTTATGGCTGATATTGAAACAGTGAAGTTCAGATCATTAGTCCCATCCGACGATGACAAGGTTAAGTTGACAGAAGAACTTGCGTACATTATGTCGATACAGTGGACTGATAATATGCCTCAATTTCAAGCCTACAAGACAGTACTGCCAACCCATATCACACATAAATGTATAAAGGAAACTTCAATGAAAACTTAAAGGGTAAGCCTGTTGTAATAATATGTATTTTTAATCAGTCTCTGTTAATAATGAAATACAAATATTATTTACACTTCATTTCATGTCTTTTGCGATCAGACTTTTAACGAATATATAAATTAATTCATGTGAGACTGGTTTAATCTTGTGAAAAATACAATGTGACACTCCTATTATTTTTCATAAAAATTGATGCTTCTATCTGTTTTATGTTATAAATTGATGCGACTGGCTACTCTTTGTAGATTAATGTAGGAGTTTTAAAGAAACATGAACAATACAACGAAGAAATGACAGACATATGTGAGTTCCTCAATAAGGACATACTAGGCGAAATGGAACCAAACAATGAAAGAAAGCCAGAAAAAATTCTGAGTGGTGGTGATTACCTGACCTTTAAAAGACATAAACAAGCACAGTCAGCGAAACGTAATGGACGAACACCAATGAAGAGGATGGAGGGCCTTGTTCCCAAACTGGAAGAATTTCACAATCAGGCAGAATTTCTGCAGGTTAGTACATGAGACAATACAAATTTACAATTAAGAAGATTTCTTATTTTAAAATTAGATTTTATTTCTATTTGGGGGACAATTAAGTTAATGAGACTGAAATACTTCAAATGCGCAATACTTTCTTATAAATATATGTTAATATGTGTAAATAATTATTAATTAAAGCATTTTAAATTTTTCCAGGTGATCTGGAAAATCCTGTACAGTACAGCATCATCTAAGGATACAGGAACACTTCATGCTGCCAGAAATACAATAAATGCTAAAAATGTCTCAAAAGATCCTGCCTCAAACTATTATGCTAGTTCTGAGTTAATTGACAAATTGACTAAAGCCACAATATCTAGACCAGACACAATCACCACAGACATGGATGAACTCCGTCCAGATTTCAAGGCAGCCTTACAGCCCTTTTACAAGTGTGACCCATAAGCCACATGCGACAAGCTTAACAATATCCAAAGAGCTTTTGTCAAATACGCCACAAACAGAGCAGTGAGAGCTGGGGACAGTATCACAGGTGCCCTAGTACAGCAAGTCATTCAGGAAGGTGTCGCAGAGAACCTTTGGCTTGCCACGTTCCAGCCCAATGAAGGGGAGGAATTTGACAAGCATCTCACACAGAGATTAAAGAATGAACAAAAGAACATAAAACAAAGTCAAATATTAGAATTACAAGAGAGGAACATTACAGAGTACCTCAGTAAGTCGTTGAAGGAAGTGTCAGAGGAGGGGGAGACAGAGGTGAAGATGGAGTCGGCGTAATAATTGATAGTTGTGATTGCATCTTGATTTTGTGATTTCATTAATTTAGTTTTTATTCATATTAAAATCATTTGTTGAGAAGCATATCTGTGATAATAGCCAATACATCAGACAAAAGACTGAGGCCTGTATATTTAAGCATTCTGTGATAAAAATTCAACTTTGTGATTCCCTTAGTGATTATGTAAATATTAAATAAGTAGTAACAATCATTTTCAATCATTTTTAATTTTAAACTTTTTTTGTCAAAAAACGACTAAGTGTCGTTTCAACAAAAACTTTCAGATCAAGAATTTCAACAATTAAAGTCGGTCAATCCGGTTTTGACTTATATATGGCAAGCCGGAGTTGACATAGTTTCGAATTAGATCATTTTATCAGTTTATACTTAGAAACTTTTTTTGAAATTAGATCATCCTTACATCACTTACATGGGGAACTTATTCATATTTAGCCTTTTATATCTTAAGGCTCACATACTCCCATCATGTTGATCTCCCCCAGGTACTTAAGCTGAGATAACTCACAGAGGGAGAGCACCCTGGTCTACCACTGGTTGACGGGTGACCTACTCTGGGGCTGGATCGCGATTGCTGCACCCTGGTGGCATCGGTGGGGCATCTAAGAGCGAAATATTCAATGTGCCGCACAAAGTGGCAGGGTTAGGCCTATATGTTGGAAATGCCTAGAGAGGGAAAGCTGTGCCTGGAAATAAAACCACGGAATAGCACAGATCATTTGTAAAGAAACACATCGAAAGCATTCCAACTGTTGAATCACACTACACACGAAAAGACTCCAACAGGAAGTATCTAATGCAAGATATAAGTATAAGACGAATGTACTCACTGTATGTAGAAAAATGCTAAGGACAAAATAGAAGGTGTGTTTCAGAGGCTGTGTACAGGAACATTTTCTGTACAGAATATAACTTATCTTTCTTCTATCCTAAGAAAGATCAATGTCACCTCTGCAATCTGTATGGCACTTTGAGAATAGAATATAGACTAATTGAGGCAACAAAAGCAAAATATCAGGCACACCAAGAAAGAAAAAACAATGCTAGAATGGAAAAATCAGCCAATAAAGAACGCGCAAAGAAAGATCCCTAAGTTTTCTGTGTCGGCATTTGATCTCCAGGCTGTATTGACAACACCATGCAGTTTAATTTGTGAACTTTATTACAAAAGAAAACTATGTTGTTACAGATTGTCATTCTATGAACTGGGAAATGGTAAGGGGACTTGTTACCTGTGGGATGAAACACAGGGAAAAGAGGCTCGTGCGAAGTAGGAACTTGTGTGTACTTGTATGTAACTTCTGTTGCAAGTAAGACATCTGAAAGAAGTGACATTATATAGTGATACATGTAGGGGGACAGAATCGTAATCAGTTTGTTGCAAATTGCTCAGTTCACTGTGTCTAAGATATTCCTCACATTAAGTGTATAAACCACAAATTTCTCGAAAGTGGCCATTCAAAAATGGAATGTGATTCAATACATGCATCTATCGAGCATGCAAAAAAGTCTCACAAAAGTAAATGTTCCATCTCAGTGGGAAACAGTTATATCATTAGCACGCCAGAAGCAACCATATATTGTCGTTCCAATAAAATACACTGACATACTAGATTACAAGTTGCACAAAGAACAAAACTTTGGCTCAATGAAAATCGATGTTGATGGAGAACGTGTTAATTGGCTGATTATAAAATGGATTCAAGTTCGTAAAGACAAAGAATACAGTATTTTTGTGAACTATGGTTTTGATGTTAGTGAGTTCAATGAAGTAAGGTTAATGCAGAAGAAGTGCAGAAGCAAAGAAAAGTCTCTTAAGGCTCCACGAAAGGCTTATACAGAGAAGCTTCCAATATCTGCTGCAAAAAAGGCTGATTTGATGTCACTTGTTGCCTCTGGGACAATTCCGAAGGAGTACAATCATACTATGAGTCATTACCATGCAGCAAATCTATAAAAGACAAACTTCCAATGCCTTCTGTTGGTGAGAGTGAAGAAGATGAGTGAAGGTCATGGAATAATTAATGACAAACATTCGCATTTTGTGACATGAAACAGTAGTCTTTATTTACTTAACTATGATATGGGTCACTAATATCCTTAATTGCTGATGTCTGGGGTCTGTTTGACTTCAGTTCGATTATATACCAGAGAACATTCAAAATAAATGAAAATTTGTAAACAAAGATTTTAGTGCATATTTTATTACTTTTTAGTTATCAATTTATTTCTGTAGAATCTAAATATTGAGCAAGTACATATTTCATATTTCTATGAATGAAAATTTTGTGTACGAGTATTATTGTGCATGAGTGTTAATGACATTACGTAAGGTTCTTCAAAGTAAGGACATAATTAACAAATTTGCAACAGTAACAATTATAACTGCAACATCTAAATTCTTTTCAGAGGAACAAGGCTATAACTGAACTTATAACCTTTTACCATAATTTATCTGGAACTTTTATTGCTAAACCTTCAGAAGTAAAAGGTCGTAAGTGCGGTTATTACCTTTTACCTCCCAACCTTGTAGTCTTGACAGGATCTAAGTCGTTTATTACCTTTTACTTCTTTAAAATGAAATTATTTTGATTGTAGAACTTTAAAACAAACTATAACTACAGTGTTTCATCAGCACCAAGCGAGGTTAACTTAACAAAATATGGTCTAATGTAGTCAATAAATATTAGAGGTGAAACGATTCAAACATTTTCGATTCGATTCGATTTCGATTTTTCATCAAACGATTCAATTTTTCGATTCAATTCGATTTTCTACTGGAATTATATAGGACATAACAAAAAATAAATTATAAAAAGAATTAAGAAAGAGATACAACCCAAAGACAAGAGAACATAGATATATATATATTTAAGAACAGTGCATTTTTATCTGAGGGACCTCCCTCCCGGAAGACAAAAAATTCTAATTCTAATTCTTTAATAATACCCATTTTACAAGTATTAGAGCTTGAATAGTTAAAAATATTTTGCTGCATTTTAGCATATATAAATGACAAATCTTATTATTCCAACTTTTTAATGAAAAGTAATGCCCATGGACAAATTGTTTATTTCTCCTTACCTACATGTACGTACTAACAGTATTTGACTCAAGTCATTATCAAAATAAATTATTCATCAGTGCATCAATGCCATTATTAATGACTAGTTAAGGTTACGCTTAGACAATAAAAAATTGCAAGCATTCAGCAAATGTAGATCACTATGACCAGCTTAATTTAGTTTGTTTCAAAATATTTTTTTTGGTTCTGGCATGA
The DNA here is from genome assembly GCA_025267735.1 of Mactra quadrangularis. Lineage (NCBI taxonomy): Eukaryota > Metazoa > Mollusca > Bivalvia > Venerida > Mactridae > Mactra > Mactra quadrangularis. The sequence continues at coordinate 35,999,640 of CM046305.1, read as the reverse complement.
TTTAAAGTAATTCTCATCACATCATAAACGTTGAATTAATTTTTATCAACTCTAGATCTGTATTCATAACTTTCTTACACTTGTGTTTATTTCAAAATAAAATTTTTTTTGGGCTTAAATGAACGTATTGGTGAAAATATACAATTATCTTCGGACATTTCATAGAATTCATTTCCAATTTATAGTAAATAAAATCTAACCAACCACGTTTTGCCCGATTTTAATAGTTAAGAAAAGCAAAGAGGATTTTCCCGAAAATAAACGTAAATAACGTCAAAACAAACAATTAAGTTTACAGTTTATCTGTAAATTACTTTATCATGCTTGATTTAATCAGTCTCATTAAGCAGTCTCACTTTTTACAACTCTTATCTGGATTAACAATCGTCGGTCAATAAGGGTACACTATTTTAGTTTACTATAAAAAATGCTTATTTTAATCGAAAAGGGGCGTTTCATTCAACTCACAAAACTACTGAAAAAGACAGTATTTAAAAAAAGAATCGAATCGAAACTGCCTCTTCCGAATCGAATCGAACCGAACCGAATCGAGCGTTAAAAATCGCGATTCTTTGTGAACCGCGATTAATCGTTTCACCTCTAATAAATATGGGAGAATCAAAATTGTTAAAAAAATATTACGGAAAATAAAGTTGTATTAAAATATGTTTTTTGCGTTTTTCTCGAAATCTAGAAAATGGCAGTTATTACCTTTTACCTTTAAACCCTCGATATGTTCTATGGAATTTCTCGCACCTTAATTTTGACGATTTTTACAAAAAATATATTTTTATTTCCTGGCTCGCTCATAAAAATTTGGTCAAACTGCTACATAAAGCAACTGAATTAAGATTTTTTTCTTCACTTGCATGCCCCATTTTTTTCCCAGAAAAATCTGTTTTTCCTCAACATTATACAATACAAACATACTATAACATAAAATAAGACAAAAACTATTATATAAAATTTTACAAGCACCAAAATTCCCTAGCTCTGGACTAAAGGTTTAAACAGTTTATTTCAAATACAATTTGTAATACTTTTAGTAAAGGATATCACAAATCACAATCTTTATAACAGTGTTCTAAAAAATATGTTATTCAACAAAGCAGAAAAAACAAAGACAGAATGAAAAAATGTTTGTACATATTGCTTAATGCTATGAAAACTCTCCTCAATAAGTCATTATGATATGAATGTTTCTTAGTTTTCACTATCACTGGCTCCCATTCCTGTCCTGTCTAAACAAATGCCACAATGTAAACAAATAGAAGTTTTTTCAGTAACAAAATATACAATTTTCTACATGTATTTTCAAATATTTTTGAAATTGAAAAAAACTATACCTGTAACAATTATGAAATATAAATTTGAATGCTCATCTCACGATATTATATTATGGCCATAGCCAGGGGGGTATCTACCATTAAGCACTTTACGCATGTATCATAACCTCGATTTCAGAAAAAGATAATCTAAAAATGCCAAAAACACTGAGAAATTGGATGCCTTGCCCAGGTTACTTTTTATTCGCCATTATGAAATTGCAAATTTTATAAAAATAGGATGAAGCGAATAGTATTTCTGTTGTCTAATTAGCATACAATCGATGGCCTAAGTATCACAAAAATGCATCTTAGCCAATGTAGCGAAATAAATTCTGGCGGGGAGGAGCATGCAGACCCCTAGCATTTGTGTGTAATCTCAAAAACGGCGTAGATACGCGTCTGGCCATAGCCGAGGTAATCAATAATACTTTATTATTGCCATTAATAAATTATTCATAGATTAATAATAGTCCTTTTTTTCTCAAATGTCAAAGTTTGAATTATTTTACGGTGAATGATTACACACTATCTCAATATCATGAGTGTTAAACAAAGAGCGTTTAGTCATCGTGAAATTATTCATGTTTTGACAGTTGAGAAAAAACAAACTATAATTGTTCAAATGTAGCTAACTGTCATACATGCATACATGGTAGTTTTTGGTAAAAATTGAGATTCATAAATAATAACAAATAAAAAGTAGTATCACAAAGATGTATCAAAAGGTTAGGGCCTAACTAGTCGTCATCCTCCATTATTTACCAGTATTTAGACTTGTTTTGAGGTGACCCAGCAATATCCTAGTAAGCTAGTCAATATTCATAGACAATTGTATAGTCTGACAAAATTAAACTGAGCTAAAACTACCTCATTATAATAATTACATGCTTCACTTACATTAAACGGTGAGTTTTCGTATGTGAGTAAACGATTATACATGTGATTATAACAACCTATGTGACTATAAATCAATTCTGTAAAGATTGATATTATTGTGCTTTTAGTTTCAATCTGGGTAAATACATATCCTGTAGACCGCGGTCGTACTTGATCTGTACTTTTCCCCTTTGAGGTCAGGTCGAGACGAACTTTGTGTCGACCAATCAATGCGTAGCTTTCATCTAGGCGAAACACTATTAGTAGCAACGGAATTTCGGAAAATCTATTTTTAGAACGTTGTTTTGAAGTTATTTTAACGGTACATGCTATTTACACGCGGAACCGTTGGATATTATCAGAAAAGCTTTTAGAAAAACTAGCTTCTGTAAATGATGGCTTATTTAACGCCGAGGAAGCAAACACTTGTTAAAGGTACGTGACATGACAGTATAGCTATGCATGCATACATCCAGTGCATTTTATTGTGATCAAATGTGATTTTATTTTAGTTATGTTTGATTAAGTTGATGGGCATCAAATAATGAAATACTCTCACAAGTGCATTATAAAGCACTACCTCGACCCGGTGTATTCAGCTGTGTAATCAAGTGATATAAGTGTTCTTGAGATGTAAGCACTTATCATTGATATGAATAATACAGGTAATGCATTTTGATGAGAATACTTTAATTGTGTGTACATCATGTGATTATTCATTATTTGTAATTTTAATTCTTATTCATAAATTCTACTACAGAGTAGACCTCTATAATAGAACTTCACTATTACTGACTTAATTTTTGGCACAATTTTTATTGTCATCATGTCACATACATGTACATTTATTTTAAACAGATCAATGTGTTGTTTGTGGTACAGTATTTTTAAACTTGGAAATCACTGCATCAGGAAGAAAGATACCACATGACAGTAGAAACAAGAAATTAAAATTGACAGATGAAAAATTAACATGCATCCGTTCAGTAATAAGGGATATTGATGAGGTTATAACTGACAAAACAGATGGCATTTGTATTAAATGCTATAGAAAAGTTACCAGCGCCCGAAAAACAATAGAGGAACTGCAGCAAACAATGAAATTAAGAACAGTTTATGCTCAGGAGATAACTACAAAAAGAGTCATCCAATCACCTATATCAGTGACAAAACAATTCAAAAAGAGTTTTTCCCCGAATGTTTATCTTGTAAAGAAATATAACTTGAAAACAGCAAAAGAGCTACAGACAATGCAGTCCATTGTCATTCAAATGGTAAGTAATATGAGTTGTTTTATTTTAGTTTAGGCACTTATAATTGACTCATCAAAGGCAACCACAGTAATTTCTTCTGTTACACTCAATATGTACTGTGGGTAATTTGACTGATGAAATCTTTTTTTTCCATGAATTAGCGAGTTTGCGAGCGAAAAATTTTTAGATTGAGTTTTAATCAGATTGTTTTAGTTTTGGACTCATTCGTTAATATGGAAATGCGGAAGTCTGCAAAATTGCGGCACAGTTTCAAAGTATTTATTTCTATTAAAACAAAATTAATTGTTAAGTATGTGTATTTTGCCGAAAGCTTCCGATAAAGCACAATTTACAAACGAAGACAAAAATTGACAGTAAATACTGAGTTTAATATATTCTGGCATAAAGGTCAAGCTCAGGTTAATACTGTTGGACTATAACATTTATTTATTAATATATGGCAGAAGGCCTATATGACTTCTTATGTCCATAAAATTAGGCCATTGAACATACATAAACATGATCAATTTTTGGTGTCAAGTTGATCATTAAGTCTTTTGACATATTAACTTGAACATATCAACCAAACATTATGAACCATATGCCTTAAATAGCTAATAGTTTTTAATTCATTTGAAAAAGTAATTATTATCAATATAAAATATTTTTAAATAATGATTAGAATTACTTCAAAAAGATAAATATAGACAAATACAGTTTGGTTCACACTGTGTATTTCAACTTAATGACACCATCATTTCAAAGATGTAAATGATTTTAATTCATACTTTACAATAGGTGATTTTCAGGAGAGCAGTTTTTGCCATGATGAAATGTATCTATTACACAACTTACTACTATATCATTAAGACATTTTATATTTTCACTTAATTTAACAAGTACCGATTGGTCATATCAGTGAAGTCTTATGTGTTATATACAATACCCACCAAAAGTTTGGAGACAAAAGAAATTTACTATAATTCTTGTATTTTGATGATTATCTTTGTAGAATCATTATTTTTAATATATTTAAGTATTTTTTGGTAAAATGAAACAAATTGTGTGAATGCAACACATTTTATAAGATTCAGCATCCGTATCCTAAAGCCTCCAAAACCATGTTTATTGTAATTATTTTCCATAACAATGCTTTTATGCTATTTTTGAAGTCTTAAATTATAATTATAATGATAACCAAAAAAATAAAGCAAAATTAAAAAGCATTTCATAATAAACAGTTATCATATTCTAGTTAAACGCTATTCAGTTGGCCTACAAAGCGAAAATGTCTCCAAACTTTTGGTGGGTACTGTATAATATTTACATACATGTATTATCATAACATACGTCATCAGCCTTCGCTTTATACATTTTAACATCAAAACATAATCATCTCAAAACATTCCTTTTAATTTTTCTTTATCTTGAAGATCTCTTTGTTTCTGAAGTTCATCAATATGTTTTAATTCTTTTTTAATACTATTAGATAATGTAGAATCAAGTTCCATAACTCTTTCAAAGTCTTTCTTGGCTTCCTCTGGGTTCCAGGCACCAACATGAGCCTTGGCTCTCCGGAATAATGCCTTCACATTGTCTGAAAAAATAGAGACACAAGACATATTTATTTATGTCAATATCATTTAAATATTTTTTTTAAAAAGACAGTTCTTAACAATTAATTTATAAACACAAAAAGTTTACAGTCAAACCTGTCTATAGCGGTCAGCTAAGGGACTGGCTGAAAGTGACCACTATACACAGGTGACCACTATATGCAGGGTCTCTTAAAACATACAAACAAATAAATAATAGGAAATGTCTTATATTTATACTGTTTCATCACAATAATTATACTATAGTCCTATATAAACATTAAAATTCATTTTACATATTAATGTAAAGACACTATATTCATAGGACAATGAGTAGTATGGAAATGAAATTATAAATCAAGCTATTTTAGTATTTAGCTAAAAAGTAATCCATTTCTTCAGACTTGCTATATTGTCAAGCCGCATATCCACAGTTGCACTGATTGCAATGGAAATATTCAAATAACTTGTCATTTTCCATTTTAAAAGCATATTCACATACAGATATTGCTGGCCATATCGACGAAAAAATCATAACTAACTGCGAAGCAAATAATTTCGATACGAAAATATCTCCGATGCTGAGAAAAATAATCTTAATAAAATCGTGCATAAACATTAAGAATGTCTAATTATATTTTGATACATAATTTTCACTCAATCTTGTTTGTTAGAACACACAAACATCTCTTTAACATATTAAATAACAATAATTGCCATTATCTATTGCAGTAATATGTTTTTAGCGTGATTAAATGTTTACATTTTGTCAGCTGTTGACAGTGATCGTTATTTTTACACATCCGTGAAAATACTTGTTCCGGTCAATTGACTGTTATACTGACCGCTATACAACAACAATCGGTCCGAACCTAGTGACTGCTGGCCGCATTGTAGAGGGTCACACTTTATAAAGGGTCAAATTATAACAAAACTGTTAGGGAGGACCCTGGACTGACTGTAATGGACAGGGTCACGCAATATAGAGGTGACCCTTAATACAGGTTTCACTGTACATGTATATGGCACAACAATGATCACTAGTCTCATACAGGTACTTATAGATGTGGCCACTAAAATAAATATTCATATTATTCACTCTATGAAAGACTTAAGAGTAAAATATTAGTTTTATTTGTTGACTTTTTTATTTTTTAAATGATAGTTTCATCAATATTTAAAGGTATAGCTAAGTATAAGTGTAATCGTAGCCACACCTTCAAATCCCTGTATGAGAGTACCAATGGTAGTAACATATTACCTGGATCTCGTTTTAATACTGTAGTAGTATGTTCTATGACAGGATAATACTCATTTAGAAGTAGTTTACATTGTGAGAAATTTAATAAGAAAGGTATTTTCTGGTCCTCTAATTCATTCCACTCATCATCTCCTGGTTTCTCCCTGGAAGTATGGAAACAAATCAATTTATTTTATACTAATTTATACTCGGTTAAACGTTGTGTCAACATATTTTTGTTATTTTCCAGCATCCAGCACACATAATCTAGTTTTCCTGGACCCTTGTCTATAACCAGTACTCACCTACCCTTTCACAAGGCCGGAAATTTCTCCATATACCTTATTAAAATGGAGGAAAATTGAAATAATTGTCAAATTTTCATGAAGGATATAACCTCCCCAGTAGGGATTCGAACCTATACCTCCTTTGGGACACTAGATTTGAAATCCCAGTGCACTATTTACTGCATTACTGACCCAGGTTGGAAACAAATCAAATGTAAGTATGGATTAATCACTCGGTAATCATATTAAGTGAGCACTAGCCCAAGGTTTATAGTAATGGGCAAATTTATAAACAAGCACATATATAAGAATTAAGATATTTTCACTAGCCAACAAAGTTTTACTAATCCCTGGCTTCAGGCTAGTGGATTAAGGCAATGGCTGATCTTAAATGAAAATGTGTTTTACCACAATGAAGAAATAAGTAGGGCTGTCACGATAGGCCATAAGCGCATCGCGATATACTGCAATACGCTGGCACCGTATCGCGATACATACCATGATATATTGTGGGCTTTAAGACTGTGACGCTATATTTAACAGAAACAATGCAAATTTTACATGCAGCTACTGATAGAATCTAGCCCCTTAAAGTATTTACAATCATTTAAGACTGTGACGCGCCCAAATCAGTTACATTTTTGTAAATTAAGGTTAAATTGAATGAACAATGAAAAAACTGACGTTTCGCCTCTTTTATTTCGCGAAGGGAAGAAATTTCCAATGAAATAAAAAATATCGCCAAATACCGGTACGTTAAAATCGTACAGCGGTACGTATTGCCGCAGCTGGGTATTGCAATATACCGGAATACTGGTATATTGTGACAGCCCTAGAAATAAGTCTTGTAACTTATATTGATCACTCTCAAGTCTGCTTTCAAGTCCACCTGAATTAAACATTTGGTATAAACTTTCTTGCTCAAAGCAACAAAAGTCTTAGTATCTGGATACGATTAAAACAAACTTAGAGCTGGATTTAAATGATAACCTTAAATAAACTTGTTTCAACCACAGTCAATTACTTTAATGGTGCTTTTTTGCCACTTTTTCAATATTCTTTTTGTCATATCCTTGGACACGTATAGAATTTTGGACCTCTGAGCAAAAAAAAAACACCCAAAGTCTCTTACTTCATAACTAACTGTTCTAGCAATCCTATAGCCTCGGCATATTTGTCTGCAGCCTCTGTGTATTGTTTCTGTTTATAAAGATCATTTCCTTTCTCTTTTAACTCTGGAATATGTTTGATTTTCTCTTCATCTGTCAAAGTCCAAGCTTCTTTTTCATATGACCCTGGTCTTTCAATTTTAAGAACCTCTGCAAAGATAAGAAATAGATGAATAGTTATGTAACTAATGCACGTAAGCTATATAAAGCACTTGATTTCCATACCTTGTAACTGGATTGTTATAAATTCTGAGGTAAAATTTTCTTTCTTAAATGTCATTTTCACCATTTCCTTAAACATGCAAGAACTGGCTACAATAGGTAAAGACACACATTAAAAGGGAGAAGTTTTGTGACAGCAAAATGGTAGAAATAGCCAAGGTACTATGGTATTTTTTAAAACTGATTACTAATCATGAGGAAAGCTACAACAAGCAGCCAATGGGTCAGTGCAAACTAGTTTACATCCTTCCTTGTGTACATGTAGTTAGATAAGTTTTGTTCTGATCTATTGAGCTTCAACAAGCACATAGTAGTAAAATCATACCTTACATTTTTACGATTTTTTCAGTGTCCCTTTCCTCCATATGGATGGATACTTTAGAGTGAATTGTTGGCCTAAACTGAATCAAATTTTGTAAAATTCTCAATATACTTAATTCATAGCAGGACTGAGGAGAGCTATTCAGTCGCCACATTGTTGCTAAATTTTGATTGGAAAGTATAGGTAATTGCAATTTATAGTCTAAGTTTCATGCTTGTTCACCAACTTCACAGCTATAACCCATCAGGCTACAGGTATCTATCTATCAATATCCCTGTGGAGTCTTTTTACTCCGCTTAGTGCAGTCCACACATTGGCCCATCAATTATATCCACCCTCGCAGGTACCCATTTACACTTGAGTAAAATGAAGCATTCACAGGTCAATTTCTGGCTCAAGGAAATCAGCAGTGCCCCTCGCAGGAACATGTGATCACTTGATCCCTAATCTTGCATCCTTCCACTGGACTACTGCTTCCACATAATGGTTTTGTTGTTTGTTTTTTTTATGTCACATTCAACACATATATAGGTAATATACACGACGACCAGCTCTTCCTACTATAGGTTTCCTGGACACTTTTCTATCACCAGTACTAACTTACCCTACCACGAGGCCGACAACTCATGTATAGAGTATGACCTGCCGCGACCGGGTTTTGAACCCGCGATCTCCGGATTCAAAGTCAGACATGCTAACCACTACGCCACAGCCGCGGCTACCACATAATGGTAAGTGGCATGTTTTATTTGCCAGAGTATGGTAAGTTGATATAGAAAAGGTAAGTTGTACAAAAATAAAAGTCCAACTCACCAATAGTAAAAGTTAAAGGTTGAGGATTTTTAACCAGATCATCAAGGTCAGCATGTCCAAGTCCTTGTTCTGACATTGCCATCATACCACAACAATGTTTAGGTTCCTCTTTCTTCTTTATTGTTTTATCAAATATTTCTCTAAGTTGTTTAGATACCAGGGGATACTGTTCTAAATGCTGTAAGATATCAATAAGTTATACTTCATTTAAAACTAGGACTCAGTGTGTAACATTAAGTCTCTCTTAGTCTCTAAGTCATGCCACCAGTATCACAGACCACATCGAAAAAATAAAGAGCAGTTTTTTGTTTGTTTCCAAATTGTTTCATTTTTAAACATCTTGAATAAAATGCAGATGTATATGTTTTATTGTGTTTTATGGACTATTATGTTACATTTGCTGAATTGTATTCTTTATTAACTTTCAAGATATATAACAAAATAGAGCTCAAATTTAAAACAACAATCAAGATAAGATGATTTAAGACTTTGTAAATAAAGTAATATAGTCATGTGTGTAAACTTTTTACAAGTGAGACTTTGATTTTCTATAAAGATTGGACAAATAAATGGTGCCAAAGGACTTAGTGTTAAAGAAAAGCAATTTCTGGACATCTAGATACAGGCCAGTATAAAAATAATGACCCCTGGATGCAAGGTAAGTTTCAATACATGAGCAAAATTTCAACATGTGTATGTTTGTTCATAATAGCCAAACAAATAAATATACTCTAACCTTTTTGTCAACAATGAATTCAGCCACTTCATTTTGTTTCATAGTTTTTAAACAAACTTCCCAAACTTCAAGTTTAAATTTCTTTCCCAGAATTAACTCCATAGGTTTCTCATATTTATGGCTATCATCAATAACTGTCTTCTCTTCATCACACTTACATGTTCTGTAGTGGAAATATAACTGAAAATAAAAAAACAAACATGAAAAATGAAATAAAAAAACAAACATGAAAAATGAAATAAAAAAAACTGTTGTTTTCCCATCTGCTACAAGACTCTGGAACCAGTTAACGATACAATACGAAGTGCTCATCTTGCCGTACGGACCCCAAATGTTTAAACCTATCAATTTTAAAAGTGTCACAATGTAATTTGTAAGTATCAACAATGCCTCAGAGTGGGCCATGTACAGTATTTGAAAAAGCAATAATTCTAATGGTAAGGGTCATATTCAATTCAATCTAAAAAAATATTCTGAATAGAGCCACAGACTTTCACCAGATTACAAATGACACCTAACTTAAGTTACCTATCACATTTTTGTGACAATAAATTTTTACTCAACCGTTGCATTAGTACATTTCGTCATTCCAATAAAAATATTATGTAGAAATCACTGACATTATCATATTATTATATCATAATAAATAATGATTTACAGGGTACTCGTATGGCATATTATTTGGGTCAAATATATGGGACCCATTTGCAACTCAAAATCATATGCATCTGTGTATAATTTTTCCTTGTCTCAGATAAGAATTCCCCTCCAAATTAAAAAAAAAGTGTAACGTTAACGGTCATGACTGCATTTAGCGTCTCCATGTAAGGTTACCTCCCTTGTTAGCAAAACAACATTTGTAAACTGGTAACGGTAGACGCTCATTCAAAGACAATGTAGGCACTTGCAAATGTGCTTCCCAAGCAATAGTTCCAAAGAGCATCAAATGTAATTAAGGACCAATCAGATGGGTATAAATAGCAGAAATCGACAGAGAAAATTGAAGTGTGACTGGAGACTTCATATCGCTCTTCTTGTAATTATCGGGGCTTTGTTGTATGACTAGAGCTACAGAATCTATTGATCTGTGTTCTCATAGAAAGCCAAAGGCATCGTAAGGGGGTCATAGATTGACTAACTATAGTACTGGGTCGTGGTGTTGGAATGTTTGAGTCTTATGAAGCATTGGTTGCGTGGTTTGGTTAGTTCAGGTTAAAACCTTAGGTTAGTCATAGAGCCTGGTGTGTTGTGGGAGTTGTTGGTTGGAACTCCTGGTAGTTTCAACGCCTCTTGTGCTGAGGCTCAAACTTGTTTCTAGGGATTAAGTATTTGTTGCTTTGGGTTACAGGTAGTTCAAACAGCGTTGGTTCCGTTCCTAGCTATTTTGGTTTTATTCAGTTGTGACATCTAAGGTATTATTTGAGTTGCTGGTTGGAACTCCTGGTGGTTTCAGCACCCTGTGCGTTGAAACCCAAGCCTTGCATGATAAATTATTAGTATATATTTTGTTACCGCTCCGATCACATGTATATATTGCTTGTTTGTTGATTACAGCCTATATTTTTGGTTTAAGTTGTTTCTAATCATTAGTCGAAGTAGACTCCGAGAAAAATAATTATATATTGTATGCTGCATTTTATTAGAGTTGAATAGTTTCAACAAACCACTCGGTGCATGTTACAAATGAAAATGACTCCCAAAACTATGTTTGTTATGAATATTACTTGTTCATGAACATTTTCAGGTACCGAGAGAAGTTTAGGAAACAACTTAATGTCATTTGTTTTATTTGTCATTCTACAGTCACTATCTATACTAGCAATTCAAATAATTTAATTTAGAGTAAATGTGACTGGTATGAGTCACAACTGTACACATTTTTGAGTTGACTGAAAATTCCCTAATACTGTCTTCAAACGATGCACAATTCCCCTTCCTGAGGGTATGAGTACCTGTCCCAAAATGTTGTCTAGTGCCCTGTTTAATATAATAAATAATGATAAAAAAACACCAGTTTTTATAGTACTATTGTCCGCATTCATATAATATACCAACAGGCAAATATAACCTTATGATACACATTTCATACATAATTAAACATGGATAAAAGATTTAGTGGAGCAACAACTTTCCAATGACAAATTGAGCTGATATAAGTAGTACTGTTTCTTTTGACACTGATTAAATAAAAAAAGTATGTCCACTATAACCACTCATGTGAATGCTTAAACATTATATTTATTCTTAACTCTATTTATATACTGCAACCGCACATATACACAACTATTCCTATATTTACTGAGTAAGTAAGTTAGACTAAGTGTGTATCCGAACACTACTACAGTTAGACAAAGACGACTACAGCGATGGTATCAATCGGTAAGTTAATCAATTCAAATAACCTTTGTTCCATCTTCATAACTGAGACCATTTCCTTTGCCACAATGTATTATTTTCTTTCTTATTCCCACTTTTTCCAAGTTTGCAAATATTTCAGCCATTCTTGTTTACATTAGGAAGGGTAAAAGATATTAACGGTAGCGGAGAATGATAGTCATCTCTGGTTTGTAGAACAGAACAGAACAGAACAGAACAAACCTTTATTTCTCAAATCAAGATACATGATACATAAGCAAGCATATGAACAGTTAATAAAGAAAAATACAAAAATAGAGATCAAATTTCATGCATATATAAAATGGATTTAATACTCAAGGCAGTGAAATTTCTCCAGGGTATCAAATCAAAAAATTGCCAAAGTAAAGAATGTATGTTTTCATTTAATTGATTAGTTTTTAATGGCAATGTCTCAGAAAAAGATATATATCAGAACAAACTTCACATTTTTCTAAATATTTTGATACTTGGTTCATTGCACAAAGTGGGATATTTTTCACGTTATGCGGACATTAGGATCATATAGATAAAAATCTTTCTACAAATCAAATAATAGACTGGAGATTTTTTATAAAAATTCTCAATTATCTCCTTAAATTCATGTTATTATATGTTTATTTTATCAGCAATAGTTGTATTTTCGTATACAAAATCTGTCGCTTAAAATTTCTGTGCATCCAATCAGTTTTTATGCGATCAGGGAATTAGATACTATGTCTCTGATGCAATGAACTATACAGTAAAATACACTGATAAGCACTGCACTGTCGGTGATACTAAATACTGCCACAGACGTCAAAAGACATCAAAAGGCACACAAATTTAAAGTCAGTGAATATATATACAAAGAAACTTTTATGTTATATTATCATAAATTAATGTTTTATAACACATTTCAAAATAATTTTGAATTATATTTCTATTATTTTATTCGATGGTCAAATGTTAAGAGTCAGACCATCGATCGTAAGTGACTATCTAACGCATGTATCAAAAGACACACAAAGACAGTGAAAATCATTCTCGTACCCAGAATCTAGTAGGATTCTATTGAGAATCCTACTAGACTCTGGGAACGAAAATGAGTGAAAATATGCACACAGACGCTTTTTATGTTATATTATCATAAATTAATGTTTTATAACACATTTTAAAATAATTTCGAATTATATTTTTATTATTTTATGCATTTATTTGATAGCCAAATGTTAAGAGTCAGGTCATCGTATATGACTATTGTACGCATGTATTCGCAGTATTCATTATAATCAGACAAAGACACACAAATATAATTTTAAAATATATTATCAAAAAAATAAAATATTGAAACGAAATTTGGAATCATTTTAAATAGTGAAATATTTCTCTTAATTTATGCATTATTAATGCATGTATAAGATAGTTACTAAATATATGTAATCTATAATATAATCGGTGCCCTTTTGTGTATCGCTGTTGATTGACACGTGATTGGGATTAACATAAAAATATATTGTGTTGGGTGATAAATTGTGTATCGCTGTTGATTGACACATGACTGCAACACTAAATATCGTGTTAATTTGCATAGACATGAGGTTATAGATACCCCTGATTGTAGTGAATTAAAATGACTGTTTCAGCCATACATTACATAAAAAGTTTGTATATGTGCATTATTCAATAAATTTTTTATAATTTGAACCGAATTCTAAGGCCCAAGCTCTGTCGATGTCTTATACTCGTGTATCTACTGTACACAGTGTTGACAAAAATAACGGGAGGTAACTCTGCAATGGACAAAATCTACATCCGGTTACAGCAGCATCTCTGTGAAACAGTAAGCATCATTGTCTTTTGGTTTCATGTTTATTTGTTTATTTTAACGTTTTAATTTTATTCTTTACAAACAATCTACATATGTTTAATGTATTTTGAGTTAATTGAGAGTGGATTTCACGTAAATAACTGGAAATCATATACGATAAAGTTGATATAAATTCGGATAGAATAAATCCCAACTATTCGACTATGACTTCGTGACTAACAGAGATTTGACTCGTTACTGTCGGTGATTTTATTTATGATACATTATTAAATGATACGTAAAAGAAAATATGTGTGAGTTGTTTTAAATAATTTAAGAGTTATTAGTTCAAATGTTCCTCAAAAGTATGGATTGAATATGGATTTTGTCTTCATTGAAATGTGATCTGTTATTGACTTATTCTGTCTATTTTTCTTTGACACTGTAAAAGGTAGTTTATTGATTTATTTATAACACTTTTTTGTTATAAGAAAACAACAATGATGATGGCTATCACTTTCATATTTTCAGTTAGACAATAGGTGACATTACCAAACCATAAATTTGGCTTAGAAATAATAATAATTATTGGAAGTTAAAGAATTGAATGCAGTCTTGGATGACTACACTGACTTTGATTCTTGAATTCACATATTGATATAATTATCTAAAATTGGAATATTTAAAACCCTTGTTTGTAATTAAGACTTGGACAGTTCAGCTAAGTGAAATATCATTACATGCATAATAATCAAAGGAAGGAAGTAAATAAAATTGGCATTAAATTTGGGACAGTCCTCGTATCCGACTTCCTGAATACTTTTCTTGATTGATTGAAAAGTTTTATTCATGAAACGTACCATTTAAACATTCTCTAAAACAGGTAATTAAGATGGCAAAACTATTAGGCAGATTAGTTCTGGATTTATCCAATTTATTAGACTAATTGATGCATTTGATTTTGACTTCCTTACAGGGTTGGTTTTGACTTTTGCTATGAATATTAATATTATATCACTGGAACTCTAGTCCTAAAAATCACTACTAGAATTAAAAAATGAAACAATCATATTTATCTTGGTATAGATAGTCACATTGAATTCTAACTATCTATTCTATTTGTGTTTGAAGATAAAAGTATTTATAATATGTGGCTATTGTTAGATATATCTACATGGGTCTGTGGAAAGGTTCTCATAACTTTTTGTAAATAAAAAAGGTCATAGACTAGTTTAACCCATCAATATGGGATAGTTCGATGAAGCTTATTGTTTGTTCGGAAAATATTGTTCTTGTATTCACTCACAGAACGTAAGCACCGTGAGACATTTGGGCATTCTATAAATAGATGGTATTACTAGCATCACGTGATTTACATGTTGGCAGTGATTAAAGTAGCAAAGTGTGACGTAAGCACTGTGAGGAGTTTGACAGAGTGTTTACTAAGATTAAGTTAGCATGATTTTACAAGATAGCAAATCCACTGTTATAAAATTATTGCCCCACTTTAAACATCATGATAACCCATATCATAGCTCAGGCAGCCTCACAAAGCATCCTATTGTCGAGAATTTCTTGAGGAGAACAAGAGCACTCACTTAGAGAGAGACAAAGCACACTTAATGTGCTTTCATCAACTTAGGACTTAGGTGTGTGTAATAAAATGAAATTATTGTAACCTCTATGTAGTTAATGTTTAACAAGAAGCTTAATGTTAGATTGAATCATTTGTGTCATTATAAATCTAGATAGTACATTTATTGATTTTTTTGAGTGTCATTTCCTGAGTCCACTTATGTGGTTATGAAGTACTAATACTATCAATTCACATTATCTTAATTACACTTGCCACAAGTTGCAGTGACTATTAATTATCTCAATTAAAAGTCCCAATTTTTTTTCTTTCTGTATCAGAAGTATATTTTTAGTTTGATTTATCTCTCAAATTTTTTATCCAATGACCATATGTTTGAGACCAAAAATTTTTTCACTTTACAATCATTATGTTTACCTTGACAAGACTAAGATATTATCAGCAATCCGACAAAGTTTGAAAACGAGTTAATGCACAACATAAAAACTTTGGGAACATCTGTGATACAAATGGAAAAGCCCTGACAACAATCTCCCTTTATAAATGAGTTTATCTGGATAATTTATTATTCGAACTGAATTCACTGTACTGACAGTACTGGGAGTTCGGGACAAAATGGACCATGAGACGAAACGGACCATGACAAAACGGACCATACTCAGGACAAAACGGACCATATATTTTGGACAAAACGGACCATATATTTTGGACAAAACGGACCATATATTTTGGACAAAACAGACCATTATGATATATACTGCTTCAGTATAGTGCGTACAAAATAAACTTTTTTGGTAAACATTAGAAAAGAGACAATTTCAGGGGTAGGCAGTAATGAAAATATGTGCAATTCATTTTAACAAAACTAGCATGATAGATACCACCATTTGATGGTAAATCTTGCTTGTAATGGACCATATCTTTTTGACAAAATGGACCATTGTCGGGACAAAACGGACCATTATGATATTTATTTATATTATTAGATAAAAAATATATTCATGTTTTCAATAAAATGCATTAGTGTTGTTGTTTGTTATTTCATTGACAACTTAATTAATTTTTTAATCAACGCCAAACTGATGACAATTATTGATAATTACATGTAGTAGAGGCTAATTAAACAAGTTTGGTTTTTTCATTAGTGTAACTGTGAGTATAAGAAATTATATTTGGAAATTACAAGTTTGTTATCATAAATCCTTTTCCAGAGTTATATGTGGCGGGCAGTGTATAGAGTGGAACCAGTGCTTGACTAATATTATAGGCAACTTCAAATTTAATCACTCTCAGGCAAATACTCCTGTACCAATTAATTAAAAGTGTTAGTTCAAGGAAACAACGAGAAGGACAATTAATAGCATTCGTTAGGACATTATTTGTTGTTATTTATTTACGAGTACATCAAATATCACAGTTATCACATCTGATGACAAACAACACACCAACAACATGCAAGCAGTTAATCACAATTAAGACTATTATGATTACAGTTGAGCCACAATTTAATGATACCAAACATATCATATCATAACACAATTAATAATAATAAACTGTTTCTATTTTTTTCTTAAATATCGTAAATGTCATACTTTTTTCTTATGGTCCGTTTTGTCCCGACAATGGTCCGTTTTGTCCAATATATATGGTCCGTTTTGTCCCGAGTATGGTCCGTTTTGTCTTGGTCAGTTTCGTCTTATGGTCCGTTTTGTCCCGGCACCAGTACTGGTATGCTGCAGACAGCAGATGGATGTTTGGAACTAATGAATGCTGAATCTGGCTAGTGAAAGTGGCTTATTTCACAAACTATAATAATCATGCTAGTTCATAATTCGGACAACTATTTTTTATTAGGCTAGTTGTTGTAAAAATTTAACGCAAATACTTATATTGGTAAACATGTATTCGGATGACCATGCTGAGACTTCCAACATGTTATACTTACATGTAGTAATTATTTGTTAAAACTAGTATGATATGTTGTTAATACAGTGTTCATTTGTACATAGTTAAGTGTATTTCAAGTACCATAGCCTGTAATTGAAGTTTATATACATTTATATAGTAGCTTGTCTATAAAACTAGTTCCTATACTGTTATACATGTAATTAGTACAAGGGGATTTATTAATCCTGCTTCAGAGTGATCAATTAGTTAGTTACAGCTTAATAATTCTAGCCTTTATCATTCTCAAGTCCACTTCCTGTGCAGCATATTGTCAAAATTTCTAATGATGATTTATACATACAATATAGATGGATGCAGGGATAAGCCGAGGGGGTGATTCGGGCAAAGAAGTCGCCCTTTCTGTTAAAACTTCGCTCTATTAGCACATCGAAGCAAAAACGAAGTCGCCGACATTTTCGAAAAATCAATGAAACAAATTATGACAGTCCTCGAGACCTTGATTTAACGACGGATGGAGCGTATGTTACATCCGCATTTCTTATGTAATCTACCAATCAACTACGCGGAAGTTGTGCTGTTAGTATTCACGCTTCAAAAGCCGATAATTAGTGAATCGTTTGTATATTGATGGCCCCTGTGTATATTGTCACCTTTAAGACCAACCAGCGTCCGCTTAAAAATCAATAGTGCTATATGTCGGATGTACCGCTAAAATCAGTAGTAAGCCCCTTGTCCCTAATAAGTAGGCAATTTATTGTATTTTGATGAAGTTTCTTGCTTAAACTGTTAAACAAAGGGATGTTGGCTGTTTTGTGATTTGAGCCTCAGAATGGGGGTTGACAGTCGGCCTTCTTAGTATGAAAACAAATGAAGAAAATTTACCAAGTATTGCCAAATTTCATGATTGGAGAGATGATGGCTAATCTCTGCCTGATTTTCTATTAGTAGCATAATCAGAATTTATCTTGAATTACTTTTTGTGACTGTTCAAAGAGATTTAAAAAGTGACATTATTGAAAGTTAAGAGTCTTTGTTGTGAGGTGTCCATTGTCAAGCAGTTTTCGTAAGCTTGGGTTGGGTTGTAATTGTCAAACAAATTATTTTTACACAATTTTCAAAGATCCTTGTTCTTAAATTCACAATTTGAAAGGCATTGACTGTTGCAAAAAGAAAAGAAAAACTGCTATATAAAGTTTACCAATCAAATATACTGTCTGAGCTTACCCACTTTTTGTGAACTTGAAGCGTGATGTATGAGTGACATTTACTAATTTAAAACTTCACTAAATTATTTAAAGCTTTTAAAATTGTTGGTACAAATGTTGCTATATAGGGCTACTGAACATCGTTAAGTGCATGTTGTTGATTTTTGCTCATTTGTTACATGCAATACAGTGATACCTTGCTTCTAAAGCCTCTAGTAGACTAGTAGAATGTAGAACTTTCTTAAATTGACTTCTATAAAGTCACTAGTTTGAAGCACTGAACTAATGAAAATTTATTTTAGCTAGTGAAAAATGATTTCATATAGTCAGTCTAGTTGATAATTTTGCGCTTAACTAGTAACTATATATTATAATGAATAGATGAATGGATATCCAGAACATAAAGACATTAGATTATCCACTGGGGTCAGTGTTGAGGAGGTACAAACAACAATTTTTAGCTGGACTATTCGGAGAACCGAGAATAGTTGGTCTATCCTTCTCCGGTGTAACACTTCTTGGTTAAGTGTTTATGTGCAACATTTTTATATGTTTGAAGCTCCAGAAGGGATTCACTTGAAACTTCAAAAATGTCTATGGGGTTACTATTGGAGGTCTAAATACCAAGTTGCTTAACTCTAGCATGACTTTTGACCAGATTATGGCCCTTTCATACTAGACATTTTTTGGTAAGTTTTTTGGTGCAACATTTTATCTTTGAAACTACTGAAGAGATTCTTTTGAAACTTCGCACATGTCTACGGGGTTACCATTGGAGGTCAAATACCAAGTTGTATTACTCTAGCATAAATTTTGACTGGATGTTGCTGTTGTTTACATAAATACCCCAATTTCTTATTCTTCTAACAAGGAATATCAATTAAATCAAATACGATAATTGGATTGTTGGACTGCTCTTGTTTATTTTATTGCTCCAAATCACAAATTACAAAAATTATAACTTTTTAACTCTGTGTACATTCTTATATAGTAACTTACATATATAATTTATATTATGTTTGTATCTTAAGTAAATACCCATAAATTTAAATTCCTGATGATGTCTTTTGGCCTAGTGCCCGAGAAAATATAAGGCAAGGACTGGGTCATTCAATGCAGGTATGATTGTATATGTAGTAATTGCATACATATAAACTCTTGAACAATACTCTGTCATTTTATAGCTTTACGCTCTGTGAATTGATAATATTAACATTTGTGTTGCATAGGCTTCAAATTAATGGATTTCCGATTATTTGATTTTATTCATTTTATAAATAGTAATATAGATTGACTGTTGAGTGATTTGTGAAGAAATTTTGAAACACAATATATGTCATAGTGTGAATAGAATCCACTGTGTATAGTAGACAATATGAATCTTCAATTTTTGAACAAATAATTGTTGGATTTAAATTATGATTGTGATAATCAATGGAATCATTAGTTAATAGGAATGATCAGTTAATACATACCTGTAGCCTGTTCAATTAACCTAAACGTTCCGTAACGATACATTCGGAACTCCTCGGCCATATGCTGCAAATAATCTCGGATGTATTTAGATGCTATTTTGAAATACCGGTGTTAAAGTAAACAAATATACGATTGTTTAGGCAATGAGTGATGTTTCGTTTTAAGTTCGTAAATTTTGAAACATCACTCATTGCTTTAACGATCGTGTATTTGTTTATTAGGCCCAGGAGTTCCGAATGTATTGTTACGGAACGTTTTGGAACGTTTAGGGTAATTGAACAGGCTGCTGGTGGCATGTACATAATGAGTGTTTTGTATCGTTATGGAATATCTGTTTATAATTTAAGTTCTACTTATTCAAGTTATTGTCTATAGACAAGTTGCATTAGAATATATCCACCTACCTAGCACTACATAGTGATTTCTTACCCTACAGTTTGCTTAAATCCAGCACTAGCAATTGCATTTATTATGTAAATAAGGTCTGAAAACAAAATCTGAACAACTTAGAATTTGTCAAAAAATAAGAATTAACAAACTTGTGAATTTTTTTTTTTTTTAATCGTTTCCTACAATCAGGTGTAGTGTTTTATTATTATGACTTATAAAACTATTTTTATATGATAGCCTAAAGACAATTGTTCTGTTTTACATTGATTTTTATAATTATATATTGGCATTTGTATTAGTTTGATTTGTCTATTGTTTAAAGTTGCTAAAATTAACCCAGTGGTTTATAGAACAATTTTAGATACATGTAATTGTTTTTATCAAGAAATATGATACATAACATGCTTGTATTTCTTTGACCTGAATTCATGACAATAGAGTGATAATATCACATTTTTTATGTAAATTGATATTTATTGTGGACTTAATTAGTGATTCTAGTAAGTTGCATTAAACAAGATTAACTTATTGATATTTTTAAGTTAGAAACAGGCATTATCTGATTAGTATGCTATAACAAGTTAACTATGTATTAAGATCATACATTGTTCATAGGCAGATCTAGCGGGGGGGGGGGGGGTTCAGGTAGTCAATACCTTCCTAGAATTTTGCAAATGTACCTGTCCATTAGTGTATTTCTTGACTGTAAGTCATTTTGAAGTAGCATGAAGCAATTTTTTTCGGTGTTTAACATATGTTATGTCGTTTTTATTATTAACATATTGGATTTTTTTCTAAAAATGTGTACATATAATGTGGTTGTGGTTTGAAAGTTCAGACCCCCTAAAAAAGTTAGGTAAAATACCTTTATTTTCTATAGTTGTCATCAGTAAATTATTACCATGGCAACTAGGTGTTGATATAGTCAGTATAAACATGATATCCAATCATAAAATCTTCACTTGGAACTTTATCCATACTCATTAAGTATCAGCTTAATACTGTCTGTTTGTATAGGAAAGTTGAGGTCTTAATTCCCTGGAACTGTATATCCAGCCATTACTAGTTCTGGCTAAGCCAAAATTTGACATTTTTGCAATTTTAATGATGCAATTGCAATGAGGCAGTTTTAAAAACGCTCTTATTTTGTCTATTATTGTGTGTCAATTATGCAGGACTGTTCCTAGATTAAAATTTTGTACAACTGTAAGAAAAAAATAGGGGTCTATAATCTATATAAACCAAAGAATACTTCAAACTAAACCACTATTCCTTCATTGCATTTTGATATTTTCTCGGTAAAAAAACAAAAAACCAAGGTATATCTGATGAAGGCTATCTGCCGAAATGTAGTTATCTAATATACATTAAGTATAAAATGTGTGTGTTGTTAGTGGTCATTTAATTAAGATATTTTCATAATAAATTTTATAGAATTATCAGTTTACCTTGTATCACTGAAATGCATGAAAGAAATTGTTATATTTATTGCAGTCTACAAAATTAGTAGGTGTCTGGATGCCTAGGACAACCACTTTTTAGTTTGGGCAACCAACTATTTAGGCAACCAAAATTCTGCATATGAGATACAGTGCTTACTCTTAAAATGATCTGTTCGGACAACCAATTTCCTAGACTGTTATTGTATAACACCAATTTCCGTAAACAGATATCCTGTAGAGCGTTTTCGTACAGGATCTCTACTTTCTCCATGGAAGGTCACGTCGAGATGAACTTTGTTTCAACCAATCAATGCGTAGCTTTCATCTAGACGAAAACACCATTAATCACATTTTGATTTCGTAATTTCTATTTTTAGACCAAGTTTTGCATGCTAATTTAACAGCGGTAATATTCACAGTCTGCGATTGGGCGGCTAATTTCAAATTGCGTGACATAGACGATGTAAACAAGTTACGTATCATAACAATTTCCTCATGAATATTAAGATGAGAAAAGGTCGCCTGAAAGTGACCTTCGTTTGAAAAAGGCCAGATCTAAATTAGCGAGTATGCAAGCGGAAAATTTTAGATCGGGTTTTAATCAGACTGGTATATCACTGAAACGTATGAAAGAAAATTGTTATATTTATTGTATATGACATGATTTATTGTTATCTATTATCTTACATTGTATATTGGTGACATCGGTCTAATTGAACATGTTGTAGGATATTGTTTATATTGTTATATGTCCATGTTTTATTATTGGTTTATTACCGGAGACAAGCTAATGTCACTGACATCATACATATGTTCATTGACTTTCCTTTAAGACTATAATAAAAAGGCCAAACTTTGATAAATAGTAATTTGTTTTGCTTTTTTCTGTTTCATTATAAGTAGTTATTATTCTAAGAAATGAGTGTATTTTCATTGAAAACTCATAGTGTAGTGGCAATCTCAACAACAACCACCTAAAATTCCATTCTTACTGGTAATTTTTCTTGATCACTTGCCCAATTTATTAATGATATAGTAGCAAAGGATGTGATCATGCCTAGTACTGTTTACTGTGGATAAATTCATGTACAAGAGTTCAGTCAAGCTTCCATTTGGAACCATCCATTACGCAACTTTTTCATGGTTTTTCTCTCCTTAATATGGGTCTTTAAACCTGAATTAGAGACCTTCTGCCCATAAATATGTAAACTTCAAAGACTTCCACTGGTTCCAAGTTTGTTTCTCATTATTCTCATAAATAAGAGATCATTTCACCAGGAAACAGTTTATTACTGGACAATAGGTCCTGTGAAGATCAAAATTTTACAGGACCTAACCAAATCTTACCAGATGGAAGACATTTAACTTATTTTGATGAATTAAAGACTTTGTGGCTGAGATCATATCTTTGCCGTACAGTTAGTCCTGTTAACCTGCAGATCTAGACAGATCTTTCAATTTTTTACAGAATTTATCTTGTCCGTCTGCCATGTTTGTGGATTGCCATGTTTGATGGTGACTGATATGTGCTTGGTTAATTGGTAACACATATAGCTCTATCAAATTATGATAATTGACTATGATTATTATAATTATGTACATATTCATAGGAAACAAATAAATGTTTTATGGTGGACTTACAAACAATAATATTTGTACTGAAAATATAAGGTTAAAACAATGTTTATATCTGTTGTTATAGATGAGTATTGTTGATAATGGTGGATATTTTAATGACAAAAATGTAATTATGTAATTAAACTTTTTAATATAAATTACACTATTATATTTAATTGATCCTTTGTTTCGATAAAACGTTCACTTATTTATGAATTGTTCAATGGTTAAAGTAGGTAGGTCAGTTTTTTGTTTATTTATGACATAAGGTTTATTTTCCATACCAAAACTGATATTTTTAATTAGTGGCAATCAGTGCTTTAACCCACTACCCCAAAGCCTGGGGCTCGTGAAAATATACTATTAGAATGAGGCTTAGTATGTATACAGTTGATTTAATTAGTGGTTTTTTATATTTTGGGGATAAAAAAATTCTGAAAAATAAAAGGGAATTCAGAGTATTTGTGTACATGAAAAGAGTGTTCTGGGTTGAAAAACAGTTAAAGTTGTAGTTGCTATGAATGTGTTATTTTTTGGTTGTCCTGTGCTGTGATAGCCTTGATGGCTAATGTTTGCTGTAGTTAATTGTATAAACAGCATGGTACATGTACATTGTATTATTGTTGAGAACTCTTGGAAGGTTTTTTGCCCTGCTAGCTCAGTTGGTAGCCTGCAAGTCTACTGATCGAGGGGTCGTGAGTTGGATTCCAGGGCAGGGCATATTTCATTGAGCTTGATCATGAAATTATTTATATGGCCATTCTTCCTCCTACCAATGATTCTTAATTATGTAGGGCAGTTGTCAGTCACTGATGAAAGTATGCACCTAGTAGTTGGATAACAGCTAAGTCCAGAGATTTAGCCGTTCCAGGAACAGTGAGTAGCTTGAATGACCTCCTTATATGTGTTGTTACGGGGTTAAACCCAACAGAAACAAACAAACAAACTTGGAAGGCATTGAACTCACAATCGCAGAATACTTAGACAGAAGTGCTATGGGCTGAGCCTGATAAGTAGAATTACAAAAGTTATACACTATGTAATGGTTAACCTACAAGACTTAGTTATTCATTGGTGTTAAAAGTGATGTGTCAAGGTTGATGGGTTCACTATAAATTTTATTAAGAAGTTAAATATTAAAAATGTATAATAACCCCGCTTATACTTCCCTGTCCAAGTTCATTTTGTTAAAATCAATTTATTTCTTTCATAATTATTTATTTCACTATTGCAAGTTTCAACTATTAAATTTCCTGTCGAAACATTACACCAATTATAATTTAAGTATAAATTATCAATTTTCAATTTTGCTCTTATTTCTTAGCTTAGGCTGAAACTTTTATAAAATATTAATTAGGTTTTCAGTCCTACCTACTCTTTAATATATTTCTTCCCTCATATTTATTTATCTTAACAATCTCAATAGAATTATAAATCAAACTACAATTTCTCTATCAATAATTTTGTAGAATTTTATTCAACTGTCAGTGGCACATACTTTAACCAAGCTGATTTAGATATGCGGGCTTAGTGCAAAATGGTCCTAACTAGGGCTGCTGCGAGTATCCGAGTACTCGGATATTCGCGATCTCGACCAGAAAATCGAGTATGAATATTCGTCACGTCCGAAATTTTTGGAAAAAATGAAAGAATATTTTAGCTTAATTAACACTGAAAACGAGCCACATTACATTATTCATGTAGGGACTGAATTATCTTGTTTCAAAATTTTGATTGATACACATTCAAACAAAAATGTTATCACTGAAAATGCCCATAAAACGCCTGGTATTTGAAATGTTTGGAGTACATAGTTTTCCATATAGTAAAAGCTTCTATAACTTCTTACTAGTTTTTGTTATAACATGAATTCGTGTACGCTCCTCCATTAACAAGGGATTTGTGGTTCGATTCGAGAATCACTACACATGAATGGTGGTTTGGATCGGATAGCCACCAGCTTAACGATCCACAGCCCTAGTCGTAACTCAATGTAAGAAAAGAGTGAGTTACGTCAGCTAAACCTGCAATTTTGTTTGATAATCTCTGTACATAATTACAAATAGCTATATTTATTGATCACAAAAATAAAGTACTGTAGTGAGTATTTAAATCACCAGGGTTAATGTATGTGCTACTATAACTGTTGAATAAAATTTAACAAAATTATGATGCTTTGAAAAAAGTAATACCATGCATGTACAATAAACATAGAATGAATTTACACTGGCCTAAGTTCATGTTTAAATATTAAAATAAACTTAACTACATGTACTAGTTTCACAATGTATCATTTCTTTCATTTCTTTTCTAGGCACATGATGATGAAGAACTGTGATAATTTTAAACTACTTGAGGATTGAAAAAAAATAGTGAATATTACAAAAAAAGTGAATTGTTTATAAAGAAATGGGAGTATTCAAAATGCGAAGAATGTCTGGAAAATTTTTTGCTTTCATTGGAGTAACTTTCTTAATGTTCCTATTGTTTATGTATAGAAGTGTTCCTTGTGGTCCGTCAAGTAAATATGTAATGGTCCCTAAAACGGATAAAGTGATATATCGTAACCAGCAACCTATACCATACCATCGGGAGATGCCATTAATATTTATAGGTGGAATGCCTCGTAGTGGGACTACCTTAATGCGTGCCATGCTCGATGCTCATCCGGAGGTGAGATGTGGAGAGGAGACAAGACTTATACCTCGTGTATTAGGAATGAGAACAAATTGGGAACGTTCGGAAATTGAGAAAAAACGTTTAGTCGAGGCTGGAATCACAGATGAAGTCATTGATTCTGCGTTATCGGCTTTTATATTAGAAATAGTTGCCCTTCACGGAGAGGCGGCACCACATTTATGTAACAAAGATCCATTTACATTGAAATCCAGTGTTTATTTAAAAAAATTATTTCCCAATGCAAAATTTATATTCATGATACGAGATGGGCGGGGCACAGTGCATTCAATAATTTCTCGCAAAGTGACCATTACAGGTTTTAATTTAAATGATTATAGACAGTGTCTGACACGATGGAGTACAGCTATGGAGATGATGTATTCACAATGTCTACAAGTGGGAGCTGATCAATGTATGCCGGTGTATTATGAACAATTAGTGTTACAACCAGAGTTATGGCTGAGAAGAATTATAAAGTTCCTAGACATACCCTGGAACTCTTCTGTTCTACATCATGAAGATTTTATAGAAAAACCAGGAGGAATTTCTGTATCAAAGTATGTTTATTGTTTAAATTTATTTGTTCACCAATCCAACCTAAACTTTTTCTTGCAGCAGACTTTCCTTAATTTTATAAGAAACTCCTAGAAACTCCTTACCTTTTCATACCTTTTTTTCTAATGAACAGGCAACTCCTCACCTTTTTCTTAGAAGCAGCCAAGCCTTACCTTACAAAATATCATTTTGTCAATTTTCAATGGGGTTATTTTCATTCCTTTGACAAAATGATAAATTGGTGAAGGAGGACTGCCTATTAAGTGGTCTTAGGTTCAAGCAGCTTTTGCTCAGCTTACTTTAATTTTATTGACTGTATATGCCTAAAGTATGCTTCTATTGTTAAGTCTTATTTAAGTATTTGTTGCTAATGCATTTACCTGTCTGATTTAAATACTCACTACAGTTCTATTGTACACACTATTGATAAAAATAGTTACCAATATTCTATGTACAGGGATTATTGAACTTACATTGAGTATTCAAATCAGCAGGGTTAAGGTATGCGCTGCTTACAGTTTAACAAATTTAATAATATCTTTTTAGTAATGAGCCTTCATTCACTAGTTTCCCCTGTACATGTTTTAACATATATTCTAGGTAAATAGCTTTTTTCAGTCTAGGTAAATAATTTTTTTCACAATGTCAATATGAAGTCTAATTAAGAGTCAACATATTTTTGTAACTGTATTTATAATATATGAGTAAATTCCACTCTCTATACAAATTATTGACTGTAGTTTCCTTGTGGTAACATGCAAGTATTGAATATTGATATCTATAAACTATAGCCTGGTAGAAATTATAAATAAATTATTATATTATGTGACTTATTCAACCATAAACCCCTTGAGACCAGAAACTGTTCTCATACTAGGACATAGGTGTATAATATTGTCACTTCAGTTTCGAAATTCATGTACAAATCAGACAATTCATTTATAAACATGGTCAGTTTTAGGAGCAGTGGTCCAGTGGCAGGACACATGCTTAGGGATCAAGAGTGCCTCGGTTCAAACCCCAGTTGGCTTTGATTTTGGACCCTACTAATTTCTTAGAGCAAGAAATTTACCTGCAGTAGTTTTACTCTACCCAGGTGTAAATGGTTACCAGACCCTTTTTTCCTTATATAATAGGGGCCGTTTACAGGTGACTTCCCCTGTTGAAATTTCTTTAAAATCATGCAAAAAAAAAAAAAAATTTCCCCAAATTTGGAGTTTACCTTGGATTTTTTTGTTTCCCTATCTATGAAATTGTGATAAAATTTCCCTAAATGTTCTATATAAAAAAGGCCCGAGGTCACTTCCCCTTATACTGAAAAAAGCCCAGTCTGGTTACTGTGAGACTCACCTGCTTGAATTTTTACGCATCACTAAAATATTCTTAAAATATCTGTCTACTGTTCACTTGGATTTCTATTTAATAATTTGATATATACAGGACAGTATTGAATTTATTATAATACAAATTTTTTATGATAAATTTTGTGTAAATCTATAAAATCTTATAAAACTACATGTATAATCTATTTTGATATCAGTAGTAAATTATAATAGCTTTATAAAAATGGATTTTGTAACCTGATTCTTTGTATTGAGATCATTGACTCTTGATCTTGATTGATGAAATTTTATAAGTAAGCGCAAAAATAGTGGAAATCATTTTTACTGATATGTAGAAAGACTAGTTTTGCACTGACCCATCAATTTATAATAATGTCTGACTCTGACTTCATAAAATATATTTTAAGATATACTTGAAATCAGATTCTTATTGATATGAAATATTCCAGTTTAACTATTTTCTCTGACTGATGAAAAGTCATTTTCCGTTGGAAGAAACTTTTGCCTCAAAGTGGGGCCATAATTAGGCCTTTTCTACATAAAAGAATTGACAAAAACTCTCAAAACAATGACCAAAATTTCACTATTGATAGCAGATTGATTGATAACAAGGAAAGTCACATAAGGCCTGATGCACAGTATTTGACCCATTTTTGTTAGCATCTAAGTCAAAAAATAAAGTTCTTGTAATTAAAATTATTTTTGAATTTGTATATAGAATAATGCTTTCTGAAGAATGATTCAGTAGTAAGAAGATAAGATATGTGACCATTTTCTAGAAATTTGACATGAAAAACAGTTGGTCTGGTTGGGGACGGACATTACAGATTGTGGAATCCTCAAATACTAAAAAGCTTTAAGTAATTATTTAAGCATTATTTTGTAAAAAAGTTAATAAATTCAGTTAATATAATGCATCTGCAGTTAACAACAGTGAAAGAAATTTTAAAATCAAGAAATTTAAACACTTTTTGTTCAAATCTCTAAGATAGTTGATTGGCAACTAGAAAAATTTCAGATAATCAAATCTAAAAGTTTACCTCTCTTTTACCAACTCTTTCTAAATATTGATTGTGATATCTAAATGCAAAATAATGGTTATTAGGAGTAAAATGAGTCATAAATTATTATTGTGAACCTTTGAATAAGAAAGTTATAGCATATTAAAGATTCACAGTTACCGTGGGACGGACATTACAAAATTAGCAAATTTGTCATAAATACTCTTACAAGATTTTTATTTTGCAAGTGTTTCAGCATTATTCTTACAATTTGTCTATAATTTATGCTAGCTATGTATAAATAAACATATTTCTTAAGATACTAACTAAAAATGTTAGTTTTAACAGAATATTTACATATTTAGTAATAATTTACATAACCTTTTCTGTTCAGAGTATAACCCCAAAACAAGATAAGTCCATAACAGTTGTTGAAGAATTATATCTTAAAATACATAAATGCTATTTTTACAGACAGCTACTCCAAAAATATCTGATATAAATGTTTAATGAATTTGCTGTTATTTGAATTTTATCAATAGATTGTTTAAAATTCAATTCAATAAAAATTACCTCACATTCTTCATATATTTTTTTTTCTTCACAAGATATTCTCTAATCTTGAGTTGATACTTAACACTAAATTCCTGATAGTTTATGAAAATTTTACACCCACTCATTTAAGTATTAATAAATAAATGTATGACATAATTAACACTGTAATAATTAGTGGTATTTATGACACTTCAGACAAAGCATCACAAAGCATCCCTTAATTGGACTCCTACTGTGATACTGATGTAATAAACTGATAAGATCATACAGATCAGACAGACAGTGGATTATCTTATTACATAATCTTACATAATTGACCACTGCAGAATATTGCACCATTCAACAGTAATGTTACTTAAATATTGTATTATTAATTACTGAGTTATTAAATGCAAATAGTGAAAGAATAATGTTGGATTTATAATATAAAAGGATTTTGTGTTTTATTCCTTACTGAAACAAATTTTATGATTTATTTGCTAAATTTGGGATGTAGGTTTTGATTGTGTTGCCTTTTCACATGCTGTCAAAATTATGAATATTTGTATGACAATAATTTCCATTTGTTCCTAAATACTTCAAGTTAAGTATATTTTATGAAAATAAAAAATAGATGATACTTTTACATGAGTTAGAGGATTTTTAATTTCGAAAGGGTTTTTCTTAATGATTTTATTGACTCAGACAAAAAGTTGTAGTAGAACTAATGTTTAAATAGAGCTAAATCTGATGAAAAAAGACTCAATAAGAATTAATTTTAAAATATTTATCATACTACAACTGTCAACTACAGATTATTTTTGAAGGAGAAGAATAAATTGTAAAATTATGGAAATCTGGTTAAATTGGTCGTATCGATGGAAATAGGTGATTTTAGGACTACAGACAGCTTAAAATAGCTTCTTAATTTTAGCTTATAATTTCATAAAAAATGATTTTTTGTTGATGCTTTGGTTTTATTGGGTATTGTATACTAAAGATACATTGGATATATAGCTTTTGATTGACATTTTTGGAAAATTAGTGATTTGAGAGAGGGGACAGACATTACTGATATTTTTTGGGTTTCAGCTAATAACTCTCTTAAAAATACAACTAGGTTGGTATTTTTTGTTTACCTGATGTATTTTCACTTTAATACATTAAATTCAGCAGAAAATTTAGATAAACTAGGTAAAATAGCAATTTTAAGCAGGGCGGGACGGACATTACGCGGGACGGACATTACACAACCTTTCTATTTTTGCTATTTATTTCTTAAAAATGAAAATAATTTTGGATGTTTTGGTTTATTTACTATATTGTCACATAAATGAATAGTTCCACATGCTTTGTTTTGATATGTTTTACTTATTAGCAATTTTACGAGGGTGGGACGGACATTACGCTTTTTTTGACACATTTCAATTTTTGTTCCAAATTATGGAAATAACAAATTTACTATTACTTCAATATAATCATACATCTATACAAATCTTACGTTTTTATCATAAAAAATTATCAGTTACTGAAGTATATGGTTTTCTCAAAAATAAGACCATTACATCAGCACCATTTTCATTTTCCTTCAAATAAGAAAAAACAAACAATTTGACTGTCAATTGTTATCAGCCATGTTTTAATGCATGAAATTTTCTATAAAATGATCTTATTAGTTTTAAATTACAGTTTAATTGCTCCAAAATACAGTATTTTAAAAAAAGGTAAAAAAACTGATGCTAATTCATTACACCCCAAAATGGCCATTTTTGGACCCTTAAAATTACGATAACTCAAAAACGACTTGTGATATTTCAATAATTTTTTGCGCACACCAGCAACATGTAAGACTTTATAATATAGAACTTTGTTTTTAGTATTCAAACTTTTACTTTCCAATTTATGTCTTTGTACATATTTTTTGAAAAAAATGGGGCAAATACTGTGCACCAGGCCATAAGTCACATAAGGTATTCCAAGCAACCACCATTTATACCTATAATATATATTAAAGGTATAACTGGTGATCGCTTGGAATCCCTGTGAGGTATAATAGAACAAACTTTTACTGGTAAATAATGTCGGTCTATCTTAGAATTGATTATAATATTTCATATATACATGTATTAAACTTGTATTATAAACTTATTAATAATTCAATGTCTTGGTTGTTACATGTTTTAAAATCCATTATTCTCAAGTGTTAAAGTAATACTATAGTATAATACTGACTAATGTTAGTAAGTTAACGTTGTGTTATGAGTCTACGAAATAAGTGGGTGTCCGGTTGCCCAGGACAACCATTTTTCTAGTTCTGGCTACCAAAAATTTCTTTTGGGCAACCAAATTTCTACAAACAAGATATAGTGCGAGCTGCTAAAATGATCTGTTTAGGCAACCATTTTCATATTCTTATTTTTTAGAGTGTGTTATTGACAGTTGTTATAGGTTAGTTCATTTCAAATAATGTAAATGGACGATTTAACAAGTCCAGTGATTTCATCATGAATATTATAAAAACAAAGGTCAGCTGAATGTGACCTGTAATATGAAATAGTCAGATCCAAAATAGGTTAGCGTGTGATCAGAATGAGGAAGCAATAATAAGACGGTACAGATTCGAACCCAGGACCTCTCGCTTACAGGGCAAGTGCTCTCCCGACTGAGCTATCCGGCCGCTTACATATCCTTCTTCCCATAATGTCAACAGGTAAGTGCCGTGACGTACTCCCCCACGAACTGGAAATTCGTCTCGAATTTCAGAATTCCAGGCCGTTTAAGGAGCATTTTTTTTTTACAAGGGTTTCTCAACTGACCAAGTAATTGTCACGGCCCCACGTTGGGCGCCAAATGTCACATGGATAGAAATGTTATGGCAAAATCGAACCCCTCCCTAGCATGTGTAACAATAGTGTATGTATGTATTGGCATACCGGTAATTATATAATCATAATTGTAATAGTTTTATTTGTTTGTTATTTTCAGGACTGAGAAATCTTCAGATCAGATAATCAAGCCAGTCAACCTTGAAGCTTTAAATAAATGGGTCGGTCATATACCAGAGGACGTTCAAAGAGATATGGCTAAAATTGCACCTATGCTTAGAACACTTGGTTACGATCCAGAGGGGAATCCCCCAAACTATGGAAAGCCAGATCCCAAAGTGGCAGACAACACTTTACATATACAGCAAAATGTAGAATTTTGGAAGAAACGTGAAGAGGAATTGCTAAAACGTGACCAGAATTCACCAGGAAATCGGGGACCACCTCCGTTTGCTCCGCCCCACCCCCCAGGTCCCGCTCCTTAAAGTTCCATCTATAATACATGTTTGTCTGTTTATCTGTTTGTTTGTTCTAGAATCTATGAAAACCAATTTTTTTATTTTTCTGTTTTTTACTTTGTTTTCGTTTATTTTTTAATCAGAGCTCGGGGAACCAATGTTTTGAGATCAGTTGAGCTTTAATTGTTTACCGGTAGTCATTTTGTTTTTTAAATGCCAAATGAACACTTTTTTGAGATAAGATTGCTTTCATTGTAAGTCATGAGTCCCATTTATTACATTTTACTGGAACATATCTTTTCTCAACTCAGTCACTGATTTTTTTTTACACTAAAAAGTATGAGGATACTAAATGAATTATTTTACATGTTGAAAATCTCCCTAAATATTTTTGAAGAATAACACAAGTATTGATAAGGATTTTTCCTGTAAACGTATTAATGTTTGTATGAATTCAGTTTATATTTTACATTAAAACAGTCCCTGATATCAGAAACATTTTAAACAACTACCTGTGTCTCTGCTGAAGTTAGTGGTCAATGGAACATCCCAGACTATGATATTTCAGTCGAGTCAATCAGAAAGTTTTGATTGTGCATTTAACATGGAAGTAAATGTTGGACAAAATGACTGTTAAAAAATGGCATATCCATAAATCTGATAGTCAAATGTTTATTTTACAGAATTTGATTGACCACTTTCTATGTAAGGTATAATGTACAGAATACTCACTGTTTGTTAAATACTTTTTCTATCATTTTGTCAAATTATATTGTTTTATAATAGGATAGTTTTTTCTGTCTTGTTATCTTGTGAATGCCATTATGCCATAAAGCATGGGTTATAGTTAACTGATCCTAAAAATCAGGATTTTTGTAGACTTGAAAAAGATGTTTTATCCGATGTATAAATTGTTGAAATCATGAATTTCCTTAGTAAGAGTTGCTGGAATCAGATCGGATTTTAAACAATTTTGAACTTTCACCCATAAACTCATGCTAATGAACTTACTACTTAATGTTTTTGTGATAAAGAACTTATCATTCAAAACAATGTATTTATATTACAGTAAAATATATAGATAGTATTTTAGAGATTTTTTTTCATGTTCTGGATTTGTATCTATAAAATTTGTAAGCCCTTTTTAACATTTGGACAATCTTAATGTATAGCATGTTCATGTTAACCAGAGACTAAATATAATCCATACATTATTTTAAGAATGTTCACATTGACCCATCATTGAGATTATAATTTTATCACTTACATTAATTTAAGTTGTTTAGCCTTAGTGTAGTGTTTGAATCATGTCTTGTAGTAGTCAATCCTAGGTGAATATGATCTAGCTGTACATGTAAATAATTGTTAAATATTATTTTCACTTAGTCCAATTCTGACCTGTCAATCATTTGACATAGTTTAAAGCAATAAACAGTGCAGCAATGATTCATATTCTCATTATGAGTACTTTGAGGCATGGCTGCTATAGTCATTGTTTACAAACTTGACCAAAGAAAAATCTGAATTCAGTTTATAATAGACAACTATAAATGTTTATTTTATTTTAGTTTAATCAGCGATACCGGTATGTACAATGTTAGTTACTCCTTATCTTACCCCTGTAAGACTCTATTTGATGGTTGCATTAAACAAATATTTGAGAACATTTGCAGCCCCATTCAGAATGCGAGACGTTTACAGGTGCCTCCCCCTTTTGAGTTTACCTTGGATTTTTTGTTCCCCTATCTATGAAATAGCGATAAAATTTCACCAAATGTTCTACAGAAAAAAAGTCCCAGGCCCCTTATTTAACTACTGAAAAAATGCCCTGTTATTGCAGTCATAACTTTCATTCATACATCCTAAGTCCAGATTAAAATTATTTTGGCTAGTGAGAGTTAATTATTACATAATAGTCAGGCTACTTGATAATTTTGCCTTTCACTTTACAGCATAATGATTCAAGCTAGTGCTTGAGAAAATTTAAGGCACTGACTGCTATTGCAGCTGGATTTGATATTTTCTGTAAATAGATATTTTTAGATTTTTAAGTAGTAAAAATGGAATTGTGATCTTAAAAACTGTCGACCAAAGGTTAAAGCTTTATTTATTTACTGTTATATCATTCATTTAACCATTTTCTTTAGCCATCTAGATGTTCTACTTCTTTGAGAATTTTTGTTTTAAAGATTTTTGTTGAAATTTTTTTTATATTTATAGTTTCCAAGTAACATATTATAATGTTGATCAATGATGGACCTTATTTGGATCTCAAATTTATGATTTTTACGTCTGTGCGCAGGTGTTACACATTATTACTAAAAAGCATGAAATATGGATAAACTCATCTTGTTCTTTATATTTTGATTGTTAATACAGTGAAATTTATTTTGTACCACAGGGGAAAACCGTTATATTTGACTTCCGATTATAGTCTTTTTTTTATCATTATAGGTCAACAAGTAAAGTGTGTTCCAATAACTCAAAATTACAACTGCTCTCTATTTTTTAAATTATTTTTCAAAATATTTTAATGAAATTCCATGAATTTTTTTTAAATTTTTATGCATGAATGAATATCTGTTTTGTAGAATTTATATTCATTGTTTTACCATGTACATGTATGTAACATATTCTGGTTGAGTGTCTATTTTTGTGACAATCATTTGAATCCTGAAAATAACAAAAGTTATTATTTGTTTAGCATTCTAACATTTCCTAGTAATATTGTTGTATTGGTCTCTGTGGATCAATTTTTAAAGTCACTGTATTTATAGTAGAGATATAATGCAGCACTTGAACTCCCTTACCTTTTAGTGTACTTTTATGGTGGGTAGGTAGGGGTCTGCTTACAATTTGGAAAGTTTTGGGTTTTGTCAGGTTACTTATTCAAATCACTTTAACTTTCTCTCATAAAGGTTCATTAGTAAGAGCCCTGCTACCAACCATAGATCTTTATTTAAGGTAATAGTCAGTTGCTAACATTGAATGTAACTCTAGTACAAGACATCATTGTATCCCAGGAAATATGTGTGTAAGAAATTTCCGGGTCATGTGACTCTGAATGTTACAAAGAAAACACTACAAAACAAAAACATACAAATAGATGATATCCTGAACTTATATATCAGGTTTGTCTATGGGTTTAACTGATGAGATATAAACATTATTTCAGATTATCATAAATTACAAAATTTATATGATTTCTTTACCTATACTTTTCAATGAATTTGACATGAATTTGAATTACATATAGTCTAGTGAAACCAAAGTATTGATTTATTTAAAATAACTTGTTACAAGTTATGCAATACATTGTATATCATATATATATGAGGTTGTATCTCATTTACTTTTTATGTTTGATCACTAAACTTGAAACTTACAGTACCCACCAAAAGTTTGGAGACAAAAGAAATTTAATATGATTCTTGAGTTTTGATAATTATTTTTGTAGAATCATTATTTTTTATATATTTAAGTATGGTTTGTGATACGATGAAGACTAATTTCATTAAAGCAGCACATTTATAATATTCAGCATCTGACATCATTAAGCCTCCAAAACCATGTTTATTGTAATTATTTTCCATAACATAGCTTTTATGTTGTTTTTGTAGTGTCAGTTATTAGGAATAATGATAACAAAAAATAAAGCAAAACTAAAAAGCATTTAAAAAAAACAGTCAACAAATTTTAGATAAAAGCTATTCAGTAGACCTACAGAGTGAAAATGTCTCCAAACTTTTGCTGGGTACTGTAGATAGCAATCCAAACATTTACTTTCATATTTTGTTTTGTCACAATGAGTGTTTTATCTTGTTTAACTTATTGTTTAAATATTTTGTTTATTTTTTTATGATTAAAAGTTGATTATTATTTGTGTACGTGAGTTCTCACTCATGTTTGTATCAACCTGTCGTTATATCCGGTTACCTTTTAATATGCATAATGTAACATTGAGATTTGAGGTTTAAATTTGACTTACCATTAACAATCCTTAATTTTTGAAGATTCATAGAATTTAATTTTCCATAACATTTATAAATGTATGAGGACAATATAATAATTATTATGTACCAAATTTGTGTTGCACTCTTTTCATATTGAATATATGTTAAAAAGTGCTTAATATTTGCATAAAGTAGTTTTGTTATGAAGAAATGAAGTGTTTTTGGTTTTTTGGGGTTTAACCCAGTAGCAACACGTCATATAGGTTATATAACGGTGGTCAGTCCACCTACTCACTGTTCCTGGAAAGGCTAAATCTCTGAATTTAGCTGTTAACTAATTACTAGGTGCATACTTCCGTCAGTGACTGACTACTGCCCTACATGATTTAGAATCAGTTGTAGGAGGGAGAATGGCTGTAGAAAATTATTTCATGCACTAGCTCCAAGAAAGTATGCCCTGCTCGAGAATAGAACTTCAACCCCTCGATCAGTAGACTTGTGCAATATCAACTGAGCTAGCCAAAGTGGGTCAAAGTGTTTTTGTAGAATGGTGAAATTACAAAATTTTAATTGAACATTTTGTTAACAACAGTAGAGAAGGTTTCATATTTTGATTTTCCTTGTTCAGTGAGTTCATTATAGTTTGTGTGAAATCATCTCGACTAATTGATGGTAGAAAAAAAAAACTTAAGGCCACAGTTGAAATGTAATAAGACCCGTAACATATTATTTTACTGTATATTGTATCACTATTAGAATGATTACTATTTTCAGTATATGACAAAGCTAAACTGTATAGATGACAAAGCTTAACTTTTGATTAAATGGGATAACTATAATTGCCTGAGGATAAAATGTAGTATTTTGTACACATTGTTTCAAAATAATGAAAAATTGCAATTGTCATTTTTTATCATTTTTTATGCACGTGCATACTAATTAGATGATGTTGATTTTCCTATACATGTATGTGTGTGTAATGTATGGTTTACAGTGCCATCCAAAAGTTATTGAACAAAATTGTGTTTTTAGGATAAACTGATGACATTTATGTAGTTATGGGACAAATTCCAAAATCAATGTTAATGAGTTTACCAACGTAAGATTCAAACTACACTTGGGTCAAAAAGTTTCATTACTCATAGAATTTTGGAATTTTTTCATATTTTCCTTAATTTTTTATTGAAAATATATATCAAACACATTTTGTCAGTATTTTTGTTTTTATAATACACAAAGAACATGATTTACTGTTCTTGTTAAACTGTATATTGATTGTTAAACTAATAACTACATGTAAAGCATATTATAAGTTTACTTCAAAACACCAAAGTTTAATGTGCTAAGAAATTTTGGACCCCAGTGTGTATTACATGCATTAGTTTTAATTGTTGTAAAATTAATTACATATAGCAATATACTCAGACATTCTGAAAAGTGCCAGTCAGACAGACCTGACCAGTGAAATTCCATTTGGTCCAGGAAAATATCTGTTGTAGCCAGTCTGAATGTCCAGTTAAATTTCATTTTTTTAAATTAAAATGAGGACAACTATTGGCCCTTTTATCTTATTTGTTGGTATGTATTGAACTAATATTGATGTCTAATTCTTCAGTTAAAAGTTATAATAATGACTGATTAGCAATCAGAAAGCAGTAATGATAAGTCAAGACATTTTGATGATTTCTTTCCGGTCCTGTGAAACCTTACTTGGTCCAGTGATTCTTCCGAGATCACTGGACCGAATGTCTAGTTATGCCAAAACACTTTTCGAAATGTCTGGGACTCCGTTCCGATAAAACTGGTCACTTCACGCAAGTAAATGCTCTGGTTTGTGTTATTTTTTAAAACTTCTGAATGTCCAATTTGGGACTTTAGTCAGTTATCTTTCCCTAATAAAATCTGAAGCAATCCAATTGGTAAGTAGTTCCTTACAGTTGGAATCCTCGGATTTTATACTTGCAGTACATAATCAGTTTTTATCGAAAGTTTCATTTGTTCTCGAACTTTTAGAGGGCACTGTATAAATAGTTTACAAAATGGTTGATGATTGATAACTGTAATTTAGGTTGAATAAAACTGTCTCAAAATATTTTCATAAATGTATGTTGTATTTGAAAATATGTATACTGTGTTAAGAACAAAAAACTGAAACAATTTAATGTAGAATCAGTATTGTACTATTTATAAAATGTTAGTTACCATGTAGTCTAGTTATTTTTGTACTGTTCTGAACAGTTCTGTATTTGTTTATGAATTTATGTACATTGTATTATGGTTTTTGTATTTGATTAATATTCTATAAACTACTTAAATAGGAACATTTTAAAAAGTTGTTCCCCTTTTTACATGAAGATATAGGGCACGTTCCGTTAGGCGATTGCTAGCTAGCGCTTCGTCCTCTGGTACCCTCGATTTGGTGTCACATAGTAATTACTTTTGGTGCAAGAAAGGTACCAGAGGACGAAGCGTTATCGAGTGATTTCCTTGCGGAACTTGCCCATAGTCAATCCTTTATGCATGAATTATTTCCCTTTGTTGATGAAATCAGAGTTATTTTTCTTCATTCATAAAATACTTTTTCCAATTTTTCATGAAACCAGAGTTATTCCCCTTTATTCAAGAAACAAAGTTTTATATAATAAATTTTGAAATTTATGTTTATGTATATGTATGCATTGTTGCATTAAGCTGAAGTGTGTCACAAAGTTTTGTTTTATTGAACTTTATCATCATATTACAAGTTATATCACATGTCTCCCTTGATTCATTTTGGGGGGCATATCACATATCAATCATTCAGGCATTAAATCATTGCTAAAACCATAAGTAAAAAATGTTCATAAAATGCTTGATAATTTTCATTTTTATTCCATACAGGATTGCATTAGGAAATGATATAATGTTGTCTATATTTTGTCCTAGAATAAAATATAGGCACAAACTTGTTGTGTGTCAGTGATTCTTTCTCTTGTTTTGTAAACATCTATGGGTTGCCAGCACCCTGTCCCCTCCCCTTCTTTCTTTGTGGATTCTGTACTGTACGTATGAACTAGTAATATATCTACTAAAATAGAATTGAACAAATCTAGGACTATAAGTATTCATTATTCCCTTCTCTATTGATTTTTGAAACTTGATAATGGCATCAACCCAGGAGACCTAGGTGTAAAATAACATCTTATCACATTGGTATCAAATTTCTTCTCTGACTTCTACTTATTATTATACTTGTACAGTCGTACTTGTCCTAACGTGGTCACAGTCGTACTTGTCCTAACATGGTCACAAAATTTTAAATCAACAAGTCCTGTTTATTGATTTTGTAATTTATTATTTATGTATATTTGTAGTTTTATAGAATTTTTACTTTAGGCCACAATAAATTGATGATGTGTTCTACGGATTTTTTTTGAATAAATTTGGGCGAGTGAGCAAGAAAAAAAATCTTAATTCAGTTGCTTTATATAGCAGTTTGACCAAATTTTTATGAGCGAGCAAGGAAATTTTTTTTTTTTGGTAATAAAAACGTCAAAATTAAGGTGCGAGCGAATGCATAGAACATATGATCAACTTGTTGTGGCCTTACCATGAGAAATGAACATATGTTTTGAACAAATATTTCATATTGTATATTAAAGCTAGTCCAACCCTGAGTTTGTATATTATTAGAATAACCTGTTAGTGTTTGGGGTTTTTTTAAATTAAGTTAAGAAAATGAATTCTTGATATGTTTAGAGGCAAACCTACCTTTTTTAGTTGTGAGAAATAGTAAATAAAAACAAATAATGCACTAGAATCAGCTATACTGTTGCTAGCAGAGAATGTTAACTATAATGTGCATAAAATTACCATCTTTTACAGGGGTATGTAATTTTGAACTAAAATTGCCATTATTAGAACACTGCATTACTGCTTCTTAAATGTCTCTGAAACATTTTGAGAGATTTATATTCTCGTAATCACCAGGTCAGTTTGGCTTAAACAAACTACACATTGTATTCTTTTTCTCAAACAATTACAGGCACTGACATATAATTTTAAATACTGTCAAACCTGTGTATTAAGGACAGTCATCATTTCTATGAAGAATTAAAGAAATCTATGGGCTAAAAATAATTAATGAAATCTATTAACTACCGGTAAACGAATTAGTCAAATTCACAGGATTTCGGCATCCCCACACATTTTTTTCTAAACACACGTGTTTAAAAAGAATTTATGGGGACACCGACAGCCTGTGGTCAAAACTATGATCTAAAGAGAATTTATGAAATCTATGAACTAAAAGAATTAGATCTGTGAACTTAGAGCTTTTAACTCATGTTAGACGGTTGTTCATAATTATTTGACATTTTAGTAATGTGCTGTATAATCATACATCATTTGTAATGATACATAATTGTTACAAGATATGCTGCAGTAATGTCATCTATTTTCCACCATTTATCATTAACTATGCTTAGTTTATTTTCCTCTTTCATTTATTCATAGCTCTATGACTATAGACAGTTGATAAGTAAATGTGACATTTTCCAAGTCTTTGATCAAATAAATATCATTATATTTCATTGGGTAGTGTTCAATCCATAATACAGGGTCTGTTGATAGTTTTGTGCTTATTACAATTTTGATGTAAATACTACCTTCAAAAGTTGTGTTTTATTTTAAACAGATATACATTTAGTATATACATGTATGTTTTTCACAATATGTTTAAGGGATTCACCATATAATATTAAGTTTATGTGAGTGTGACAATATTAACCTGAGCTTGAACTACCTTATATAATAATTTTGTGTTTCACTTACAATTAATCGTGAGTTTCCGTATGCGTGTATGCAATTGTACACATGTTTATAAAAGCCTATGTGTCTATGAATCAGTTTTGTAAAAATGGCATGTAATTGTACTTTTAATTTTGGACACATTCATTCATGGAGAAACACGTTAGTCGGCAATGTTGTGGCACTGGTTCAAAGTATTTATTTGTATGAAAACAAAATTAATTGTTCAGTGCGTGTGTATTTTGCCGAGAGCTTCCAATAGAGTGCGATTTATAAACTAGGAAAAAATAGACTGTAAATACTGAGTTTAATATATATTCTTGCATAAAGGTCAAGCTCAGGTTAATATTGTCGGACTATACTATGTGTACTAATTATGAAACTACAGTAAAAGTCTGCTTTCAGGAACACTGGTTATTCCAAAGTCATGTGATTTTGTACAACTTTAAGTCACAAATGCTTAATTTAAGAAGAAAAAGGGACTCTATGTGGGACCATTCTGCTATTTACACCATCAATTTTTATAACCCTAATGGTGTGACTTTACTTTATATCTCATTTCTTACAATGGCTTATTGACATTGACCTGACTATGCTATAACTTAAAAAATCATTTTAGCCGGATTTTTCAACGACTTTGTTTACAATTGCGTTAAAGTTTTTCTTTTCCATATATTTCTGCCATTTGTTGTTAGATCTTAATGAAACTTCATACAATGATAACATACTATGTGATGAACAGAATTAGAAAGTAACCACAACTCTACCTGCCTTTATTATGGATTATTTCCATTTGTAATTTTTGCATTTAAGTTTTTTAATTCCGGCTTTAATGTGGTTTCCACTTAATAACCAAGCGTATTAAACAATTATTAAACTTAAATGTTTCTTTTTGTATCCCATCATGCAAGCTTAAGTGAATTTTGTTTGCGACCTAATCTTCTTTAATGAAAGGGAAATAACTCAAGCATGATTATAGTATATTACTTATGACATGATTATGTCTCTTTTATCATTTGTTTGTTTTGTGTATTTTAATCAAATGAAAAGAGAACTTGAGTCATAATATTAAACAATTTTACCAAATACTTAGTTTACTTAAATGCATTATTTTTCTATATATGTAACTATTTGATATTCCATACTTAACCACAGGCTGTCAGCATGAAAAACGTATGGTATACATAATGCATATGTAGTACATGTACTAATGTGTTTGTGTATATAGGGGACTTTCATGCCTACAGTCTGTGACTTAATATAAATATTGTGTACTTAAAATAAATAAAGGATTCTAGATTACATTATATATAATTTTTATACATGTTATATAAGGTCCTTGAATTAATGTAGCAGCAGAATATTACTATATTGATAGCGTTTTCTGTCATATCAATGAAGCAGAGTAGTTAACCTGATGAAATGGACTAAATTATTTTTATAATCATTTCACTAGCTCAGAAAATGATATTCTCACTCTTGGAGATAAGTTTTATTGATTTTTTTAGTAAATATGAAATGGTCATACACAAAAAATGATGATTTTTTCTTATCTTATACTTAAATCTGAAAAAATAACATCATATTCATAATTTGAAATAATAATATAGTTTTGTGTATTATACATTGTTTTATGTAATATAAGTGAAATTGTAATCATACTATGTCTAACTCTCAGTGTTGTAAGAACATCTTTCATGTACCATATATATCTATGTCTTGTATTAATGCTATTTGTGACATCATTTATTCATACCTGACATCATCATTATATGACATCATCATTTTATGACATCATCATATATGACATCATCATTTTATGACATCATCAATTCATCTATGGCATCATCATTATATGACTCCATCTCTGACATTATTATTTGTGACATCATGATTTCATTTATGACATTCTTTGTGACACCATCATTTATGACATCACATTATGACATCATCAGTTTATCTATGACATCCTCATTTTTGACATCACAATTCCATCAATTTATGACATCATCACTTGTGACATCATCATTTGTGACATCATCACTTGTGACATCATCATCATATGTGACATCATCTTACTTCATTTGTGTTTACATCATCATGCATGTGACATAATCACTGTTTCAACATCATTATAGCCATCATCTACTTCAGCTTTTGTCTTATCTGTATCATCTTACATTATTTTGTTCCTTTTTATCTACAATATATGTCTGTCATCATTTATATCATCTCTCTTGTCATCATCTAACTATGTGTAATCTGTTGATAAATATTTTAGAATTTTATTGCCTCAACAATAAAGCATTTAAATGTGTACACTTGTTTGTTTTTCCTATTCATGCACATAGCCCTGTGAATGTCCTTGGACAAAATCCTGCAGGATAAACAGATGACTGTATACAATGTCATGTACCCCCAAAAAAGAACAAAGGTTATTCTAAACAAATTTCCAAATCAGCATTAATAAGTTTATCTACATACTTGTGGACGTTGTGGTATACAGAGGCGGATCCGGGATTGTTTTCTAGGGGTGGGGTCCAAACTTTTGGGGGGGCATCGAACCTCAACCACATTATACACATTTTGCAGAAAAAATGCAGCATATTGATAATAAAAACTACATAACCATTAAATCTATGTTAATCACCGAGAAAAATGGCTTACAGGCAAGATATACACTAATGAACAGGTACATTTTCCAAATTCTAGGGGGGGGTCCAGACCCCCCTCCCCCGCTGGATCCGCCTATGGTATATATATAACCAATTAGAGACCCATCATCAAGACAAATACCATTAAGTTATCATTTAGATTATTGTTCAAATGTGTTATGTTAATTTTCAATGTTTCCATTTTATAAATTTTACCACAATGATGTTTCAGCCAGGTTGTTAAAAGAACGTTACTTCATAAATATTTTTAACCCTAAATTAAACTCCATGTGATGACATTGACTTTTTTTATATATATTACTCAAATTTCATTTGTCTAAGAACTTTGTTATGACATTGTAAATTGTGCTGGAGTGTATATTCTGGTACCCTGGTAGGCTACTATGGAAGTACTATAAGTAAATATAAGATTTAACCTCTTGATCTGTTCACAAGTGAAATTCTCTACCAAGTGAGTTAATCTGGCTGATGACATATCTGTCTACATT
Source organism: Mactra quadrangularis (assembly GCA_025267735.1). NCBI lineage: Eukaryota > Metazoa > Mollusca > Bivalvia > Venerida > Mactridae > Mactra > Mactra quadrangularis. The sequence goes on along the minus strand of CM046305.1, from coordinate 35,954,685 downwards.
TTTCTGTGTAAAATAATCTTATGAATAACTTTTCTCTTATTATTTTAATAATTGATTGATCTGTTAAATAAAGTAGGATTAAGAAAGTAAATGTTTGACAGGTCAAAGTATTCTGCTGACCTCAAATGTACAAATATATTTTTCAATTGTACCAATATAACTATTTTAAAATGATTTTTAGACTTTGGCATTTGAAGATGTTTCTATGTGATCAGATTGTTTGTTTTATTATGTCATATTATGTATTTTGGATGTCTGCGCGGTTGGCCTGCAGGGAAAGCTTCAGTAAATTTTTAAGGGGTTTTGTTGACAACAATTTCTTTCCTTGATATTCATTTAGGTATTCTTGAAATAAAAATATAATTGAATAGTTTTTGTGCATTTTGAAAAATAAAAAATCTAATGGGTCACACACCAAAATACCATGCAAGTGCTGTGCTGCGGGATTTATCCCAAAATATTAAGAGCCTTGTCCCACCCCATTCCCTCCAACCCTGTCTTCTAATACATCTACAATTTTGATGTTAAATAATAAGCTCATTCATGTCATAGATATACTTTGTTGATGACAAGTTATATACTATGATACTTCATCAATCTATATGGAACATTACCTTATATCACTCTTGCCACCTCGGTGCTTCAGAATACTTAGGACTAAACTCAACTTTAAGGTAGTGTATACATTCTTGATCTCTACCATGTCCTGGAAATCAACCAATGGCATAACCGTCTTTCTTTAGGCCACAACAAGTTGATGATATGTTCTATGGATTTTTCTGGAAAAACATAGAGTAAGCGAGCAAAGAAAAAGAATCTTAATTCAGTTGCTTTATATACCGGTTTGACCAAATTTTTATGAGCAAGCGAAGAAATAAAAATATTTGTTTTGTTGCGAGCAAATCCATAGAACATATGATCAACTTGTTGTGGCCTTATAAACAAAATCATAAGGACTTGGCAAAAATTTGAAATTTAATGTAATGTACATTGCTTTAATAGGCCGTATTTCAACAATTTTTCTGACATTGCAGCAATAACTACTAGTATATAGGCTTAGATCTTTGGATCCATGCTGTTGACCTTAGTTCTTGGCACATCCTGCCATCAGTGACTGACGACTACCCAACTTAATACAGAGGTTGTTGAAAGATGTCATTCAATTATTTGTATAGAAATTAAATGGAAAACTGTTCACCTGAAAAGATGTACCTATATCACATAACTATGGACCTTGTTGGAAGTTCTGCAAACTTAACATAAAATAATACTAACGGTTTGTGTTACTGGGTACAGTATAACCTCTGCAGAGTGGCCCGCTACAGAACAGATGCTCTGCACAACAACAGCTGTTTATATTTCCCTTCTGCGTAATTTTAATTAAATTTAACCTCTGCAGAGCAACAACCTCTGAATACCAACACATTTCAGCCCCATCCAGTGGGTGTTGTTCAAGACACAGGCGATCTTCGTCTATGGCTCTGATACATGTATAAGAGCCATAGACGAAGATCGCCTGTAGTTAAAAGAGGTTGTACCGTATTCTTGAATCAGCAGAGTTTTGTGGACTAGTATTCATTGGATAACAAGCTCCAGATTAGTTCATAAATGACTATGGCTGGCAAACCTTAAATTATATATCCTTGAGAACTTTAAGTAAAATCTGAAGCCATCTATAATCCAGAGTTCATATTTTGTTTGCTCATTCAGTTTTAAACTTTGTTGATTTACATCGTGTATTTTTTTACTAACAAAATTGAATTAATAATGGATCATAGATTAAACTTGGTGTTTTTTCTTGTTGTAATTTACACTTGTTTTATTGGTGAGTTCAGTTTTCTATTTATCATTGGAATTTACTTTCTGGCCAATGCAAATCTTGACAAAATGCAGTTTTTCAACATTTATAATAACAATAAATTGAGATCGTCACTTTCCCAAATGGTGCAGGCTGGCCTTTGGCAGTACTGTATTTATCAGAACCAAAGTGAAGTATATCCTATCATCATATTTCAGCATAAAATTGTGTCTGTACCTAATTGACTTTCATCATATTTCAGCATAAAATTTTGTCTGTACCTAATTGACTTTCATCATATTTCAGCATAAAATTGTGTCTGTACCTAATTGACTTTCATCATATTTCAGCACAAAATTGTGTCTGTAACTAATTGACTTTCATCAAATTTCAGCATAAAATTGTCTCTGTACCTAATTGACTTTCATCATATTTCAGCATAAAATTGTGTCTGTACCTAATTGACTTTCATCATATTTCAGCATAAAATTTTGTCTGTACCTAATTGACTTTCATCAAATTTCAGCATAAAATTGTGTCTGTACCTAATTGACTTTCATCAAATTTCAGCATAAAATTGTGTCTGTACCTAATTGACTTTCATCAAATTTCAGCATAAAATTGTGTCTATACCTAATTGACTTTCATCATATTTCAGCATAAAATTGTGTCTGTACCTAATTGACTTTTCTATCAATAAGGATATTCAGTTAAATCTATGGTGTTACTTGCCCTTAAGTTCTTGAGTAGTTTTTGACATAATATTTTATTTATTGTCTGTTCTCATTCACTGTTGCTGTTCAAGCTAGATTTCCCAATCGATAGTACATCATAATAAGTTACATACATGTATATTAATTTTGCCGTATAGTCATAAGTTCATTTTTTATGCAGGATGAAATTCCTTGATTTTTCTAAATTAAGCATTATTTTATATCTATGGGTACAAATTTTGGAAAGCAATTTATGTTTTACCTATTAAATAACATGTACAATGTAACATGCCATTGGAAGTCTGTGAACATCTTTGATCAGGCAATCAAGGTAACAACATAATACACTACTGATAACTTTCCACTTATAGATATTTGTCTTTTCAGGTCACTGCAGTGCCAATGCCAGGATTTGTTGGGATACAACATGGTATAACAATTCAAGTCCTGTTAATGGGTAAAACTTTTAATTTTATTAGGTCCACCGAGTTCTGTTGTCTATAGCAAATGGACACATACAGATCCAGTGTCCCTGAGTTCAAACCCCAGCAAAGACACTGCAACTTTTTACGCTCATTGTTAATGGGCATTTGTATGCGAGGGTAGTATCTGTTGCACTAAAGTATTGGCTGCATACAAGTGGGAGATTGATAGATACCAAATGCCTGATGACCAGGGGTATTAGCTAATAATAATAATAATAATAACTTTATTTAATGAGGCAACTCAGTTGGGCAAGCCCAGTCTTCCCTGAGAGCCTCCACAATATTTACAATGATGATGACAGTATGATATAATAATGAAATTGAAAGAAATGAGCAATAATGAAAATGAAAGAAATAAGCAAATATTATATAACATATTAAAACAGGTACATATGCAAGAAAACAAAAAAGAACAAAGAAGACAAAAAGCTGTGAAGTAGGTGAACATACTGAACATAAGTCAACATGAAATATTAAACTATAAAATGCTATTACTTTACTTTTTACTTTTTGATAGAAATAACCAATTTAGGAGCTTGCATTCTATATTGGTACTTTCAAAAAGAGATTTTGTTTTTTTATTTATAGAAATATTTTTGAAGTATGATAATATAATACAGTTGTAGAATTTCAAGCTCCTTTGAAATAAATTGTCTCCCTGATGTTTTTTACCATGATAACACATTCACAGATGACCATTTTGGACTCACAGATGACCATTTTGGACTCACAGATGAACATTTTGGACTCACAGATGAACATTTTGGACTCACAGATGACCATTTTGGACTCACAGATGACCATTTTGGACTCACAGATGAACATTTTGGACTCACAGATGACCATTTTGGACTCACAGATGAACATTTTGGACTCACAGATGACCATTTTGGACTCACAGATGAACATTTTGGACTCACAGATGACCATTTTGGACTCACAGATGAACATTTTGGACTCACAGATGACCATTTTGGACTCACAGATGAACATTTTGGACTGTGACATGTATTTAATCTGGCAGCATTCATAGCTATCAGTATAAATTCATGGTTCCTTAAATTAATCCTTTGTCATCCTCAGCTGAGATTTATCTTTGGATTGTTTTTTATACTTGTTAAAAGATCAGTGTAGATAGTCACACAACCTGGTATCATGTACCATCATAAGTAAGTGCAAAGGTGATCATTCATTATGGTGATGTTTCACTAAAGACAATAAGGTGCGCCAGGCACATAATTATGGTCCTGTATATAACTCCCCACCCTCTGCTGCCATATAGTTTTAAGATCAAGTATTGATAACGATGCCTCCCTTAACTGTTATCTTAACAGTAATTTGGACAAGGGTCTTCTTTCAACAACTTTGTATATTACATTTTGTTTCTGAAAGTTTTTGTAAATCCCATGTGTCAAAAATTAAAAGATCAAGTGTTGAGCTTTGCCATATAGATTTTTGAAGTACATTGTATATCTATATAAAGCTTTAATGTAAATGATAAGATAATATGAGTTGGTGGTTAATACTTTGAATGTCCTTATAAAGCTATGTGTAGGTGTGTTTTTTCACTCACTTGCGACACTTGTATGCTGCACACAAGTGGAGTAAAAAGCTCCCTAGTATTGGACCCTAGCGAGATTGAATGATAGAAAGTAGATAACAGTAGCTGGTAAGCCAAGGATAATCACTCTAAAATTGGTGGTCAAGAGTGCAGCATGAATTCAAACTTTGAACATAAGATAAAATTATTTATTTTAAAAATCTTTGTTTAAATGATCAAATTGATAAGGGTTTGAATTGTATCTTGTGACTAAACTCTAGTGCTTTCATGTTCTGTTTTTTGCTCGCCCCATTTTAGATGTTCTATGAAAATGGCTGATCCCAAATTTGTATGATATCATTTTTAGATGTTTTTATGAAACTAACTGGTCCCTGTTTTTTTAATGATGTCATATTTGTTTCAGATCAGAGTATGAATCCCTCTCGTCATCAGAACAAGCTAAACTTTGTCCTGGTAGTAAAGTGATAGACATACGATGTATGGATGATAAGTTTGAACCATTCACTGGTCACATTATCTCAGCATTAAACCAGTTTGAAGTTAATTGTAATGTGACATATGGGCTTGTTTGCCATCCAGTACAAAATGCTTCTTCTCATGCATCATGTCCTGACATGGCTATAAAGTATGGGTGTGAATGTCTTAATAGTATGTATAACTTTATCACTTTTTCAATTTTTATTGTATATTATTGTATACTGTTTGCCCAGATGATAGTTTGAGGATGAATGTTCTTGCAGTCACAGTTAATCATAATGTGTGGGTATGCCATAGCAGCAAAGGCCATTAATGACCCAATGGTCAATTTGGGATTTATCTATAAAAGTCCTGTCTCGAGACCTAATGGTCAATAAACCTTTCCGAATGTGACCTTTTTATTTGAATAAGTAATACATTTACCCACAAATGTAAGCATGTGCTTTATTGTTCACACCTTGTTTATGGGACAAAATGTTACTGTAAACCTTTGTAAATTATGCTAATAGGCTAAGGTCGTGGAAAGGTCCATTTGGGATTCATCAATAAAAAACCCTATCTAGAGACCCAATGGTCAAATTGGGATTCATCAATAAAAAACCCTGTCTGGAGGGAGACCCAATGGTCAATTTGGGATTCATCTATAAAAACCCTGTCCGGAGACCCAATGGTCAATTAGGGATTCATCTATTAATGTAACCAAATTTTATATATGCTTAGTCAAAGAGTCAAAGAATTTGGTTTCTAATACAATGTACTATAGATATCCAGATGTAGCTAAATCTGAAAGAATTTTTTGAATTTGTTATGACAACAAAGCGTAGAACTTTATTCTGTGTGACTCATGGTTTTAACAAGTAAACAGAAGGTGAAACTTTAGACCAATTTACTGATTTAAAAAATGTTCATCCCAGAATAGGATTCTATGGTGTTAGTTTTTTATATCCACACCTTTATAAAATATATTAACAATATACTACATTGTATATATATTTTAGCTCTGTTGTGAAACAAGTTATTACAACTAATACTAATCACTTTCGAGTCTGCTTCCTTGTCCCCCAGTACTGAGCTAGCAGGATAAAGTTTCTTACTTAAGAAAACAATAGGGTAGGTTTTGAATGATGGCTGGCTATCCAATGATTACCAGTCCAATGTGGTAACCACTCAGCCATGCCTCCTTATCACTACAGACAAATGGATATTCTACATTTTTTGTGATGTCTATACAATTCTCTTATAAATTACAATTTCTATTTGGCTCTAGGTACAGCCACATCTGTTCAACCACCCGTAACTTATTTACCAACTACACAGAATGGAGCCAAAACAAATCAAAATGGAGTAGACAGGGGAGATAACAATGGTGGGAACCAGAAACAGTTCAACTTGTTTATACTGAGTTACCTTTTCTTTGTATTGAAACATCTATTTTAATATCATCCTACACAAGGACCTTGATGTGCCCTGTATATAGGATCCTTGTCTTTTATGTTTATCGAGTTTATTTAAATGAAAGACTTTAATTAAGAGAGTATGAGATAGAACAGGGCTTTAATTTAACAAAAAATTGAACTTGCACATTTTTGCCAGCTGATTTTTTTTCAACTCGAAAAATGAAAAAATCACTGGCATTTTTCTCCAAACTTTAATAGCATACATAGTAACTGTTCATATCTGCTGTATAAAAACAACATAGTACACTATTTAAACATATATAGAACAAGGGCTTTATTGTGGGATAGACAAAGAATACCAATCATGTCTTTACAGTGAATCTTTAATTACTAATAATACTAGCGATCTATCTGACTGTTTAAATGCTGATTTGAGCCTCATTAGTTTAGACAGAAAATATGTTTGTGGCAATTTAAACTCGCAAAAATTTGCGCATTAAAATTAAAATTACTCTCAATTTTCAAAATCCACTTGCATTTTGCGAGTATGCAAGCTTAAATTAGAGCCCTGAGATAGAACTAATGCTCTCTAAAAAAAATATACTGAAAAAAAATTGTTTACAGGGCAATGGTTCACAGACAGATAAACGACCACTGCTTTCTACACATGTTTGTCTTTTTTATTCATGTACATTCTGCAGTAACATCTCTTTACCCATGTAAGTGCATCCTCATCACCCAAGGCATTATACAACACATTCTTGTACCCGAGTTCATCAAAATTCTTGATCTAACTATCTCGATCCTACTAGACTCTGGGTACAAGGATGTATTCAACAATGAGTACCATGGGTTTCTGACTATGATCAAAGTGAAAAAAATACTGATAGATATAAAAGCTTAAATTATTTAAAATGAACAGATATTTTCTACATTCAGTCTTATGCAGAAACAATAATGCAATGATTAAACACTGCTGCCCCTGATAAACGATTGGTCAACTTTATCCTTTAAAAAGTGATTTGATTAAAAAAATAAAATAAGTTTTATTCATCAATATATGCATATATTTTTCAATTTGTACATAAATATCAACCTCTGGTACAAAGTACAGCAAAATACAAATATAAACAAAAATTATATAAATTCTTGTTGTGTTTATATTTCATTATTACTATAACTGAAATAAAACAACTTTCATATTACAAATGTATTTATGAATATGTTATTTAATTGTAATCTTTATTTTTTTCAAATCAATGTCCGAACATTAAACAAATGTTATCTCTGTATGAAATAAAGTTTTATCTAAACATTTATTAATTCTTGTCTTTATATCATCTCTAATTGTTTACAAAGTTGAAATACTGGGACTGGGACAGGTACATGCATACTGGTGGGTGATACAGAATGGGATAGTTGAGCCAACATGGACCCTGGACTTTAACATTTTATACCCTTCCATGAAAATTCAATTTTCATTTAGATCATTTTCCTTAGAGGATATGTCAATGCATTGTTTGAGGATATGCTAGTATAGATATGGTAAATGTTCAGGAAAACTGGTTAGGTGAGTTAGCCTCCCTCATCTGTACTTAATACAATAGAAAGAGTTGATAAACTAGCGTAAAAATCCAAAAAATAATAGTAGTACCAAACTTTAATGCTTCATGTAAAACTAAGACTTCTAAATCATTTTTGTTCAGATTTATACTTAACAAGTACAGTCTGTTGCTTTTCAGAATTCTGAGTTAAAAAAATAAACCAGATTTGAGTTGATTGAAGCCCATAACAGATAAAAAGATATGTTAGAACAATCTTGTACACCATAGTTTCTTTAATTGCATGATATACAGTTAATGCCACTCTGGAACATTTATTATTTCCGAATTGTACATAAATCTGATATTAATCCCACTAGTTAACGGGGTATTAAATGTTTAATGGATACGTCGGCAAACGTTATTTCAAAGTAAGGGAGGCAACCGCATGCAGCATATTTTAATATTAGTTTAATTGAGTTACTCCCCTTTATCAAATGTGGCTAAGTTCAGTCTTCCAACGAGGATGTCGATTTTATTCACAAATTTTGACAGTAACCCGCCTCTCATTAAGATTCATGTACACATGAAACAAAAGCTTAAACAAATCATTTAATTAAGCTAGATTTTTCTTATGACAGTTTGTCATTTTCATTCATTTTGCATCATTTTGCATGGATTTATAAAACAATCTATTTCGAAACCGTTCATGATTTTAATGGAAGCGAGCTATTATCTACGTTTGGTATAAAAGTGGTGTAATTGTTAATTTGTTCATAAAAAATAAAAGTTAATGTAATATAAGATTCTGAAATGTTGAACACATTAGAAATACGTTGTACAGGTAGCCTAGGTATCAGTTTTCTGAGAAGTGTTCAATGATAAAATGATAAAATAGTATTGTTTCTGTGTGTTCCAATTTAAATTCATTGATACCATAATAGAAACAAGTGACTTTATCACGCACATATACTCATACTTTAAAATGTTATTGAAATCCGCCTGCGTTAAGTACCGGTATTTGAAATTCAAAATTATTTTCATGTCAGTTAAAGGTACAAGTTCCATTTTCATCCATTAAAGTAGTAAGTTAAAAAAATATGGATGAACAATTTTTTTTATTATCAATACTTATTCAGGTGTTTTGAGAATTAATTACTCTATGTAATTATTATGATATCTGTCATTTACAGTATTTTGAAAGTAGGTGTTCAGTGTTTTCAAAACGTTCAACTTACACCGACGAAAAAGGCAAATCTTATGATACCTTAACTTTATCCCCAATCATTTACGACCAATAGCAGTCAAGTAGGAAGTATTGGGTACATATATGATCCTATATGGTGACCCCTAAACTATATGTTTAATACCTATCCCTGACCCCAACCATGCCCCCTTCAGAAATCGTAAACTTTACCTCCCTGTAAATAGTGCATTTTGTCCGTCCCTGAAATTCAATACAAAGACACATTATTCTTCTACCTCCCTTAGAAGTAGAATTCTTGGTTCAATCAATTTAAATTAAATTATAAAATCTATCCTAGATTGTTATACAATTACAACTAATATTATACTTTTAGATGAACATTTCTTTACTGCAATCTTGTTTCTATTTCAAGAATTTCCCAGAATTTCCCTGGAAATTTAATGTAAGTTAGTGTATTCAATCTTTGTACAAGGGCGGTTATAAAAATATCTACCATGTGAGGGAGGTTAAAAATTTCCGAGAATGGGATCTGACATAGAAACAGTTCAAAACTTCTGGAGCCCGTATTATCAAGCGTCTTACGACTGACTTTAGTCGTAAATCCTTCAATATTGTATTGTTAAATTATTGAGAATTTTGATAACATGCTGCCCTGAAGAGGAATTTATTTGTACAATAATTTTCACATATTGTATAATAAGTGGAAGCAAATGCGGCAATTTTCTATGCAATTTCATGACGGTCAATATCAAAACAAAGTAGGCACAAACATATGGGGACTATGGGGACCTTCCCTTACACTGTCCGTACTGATCTGCATATGCTGTTAACAGTGCTACGTAAAAACAATTTGTTCTAAAATCTAAAGTATGTTTATTCAGTAATTGTGCATTGTTTCTATTAGAAAAGAGTTTCGGAACACACCGGCATTACTCAATAGTTTCGATACATACAGTTCACGGAATCACACGAGTAGATTTAAGAATGTGATTTTATTTAACTGTTTGATTTTATCTAATTTTTTACAAGCAATTATCTCCGTTCATTAGAAACTCTTTTATCGTAAATTATGATGTAAAAGGTTTACAGGGGCCTAATGTCAAACCTTTCACACCGGTTACGTCGTGCGTTGCATAGAACGTCTTGTAATAAATTGAAATAACCGCTGTTGAGTTACAACTACAACGATAGTTTCCGTTTATAATTAAAAGGTAAAACTCATGTCAATAATGTTTGTCATTTATATAAAACCGTCTGTAACCTATTTTCAGCACTAACGAATACAAAGTTGACTGGCGCGGTCCTGAACCGAACAGTAAGGGTTTACTGGTGTACTGATGTTACTGCTGTCTTCACGTACATATAAATGTATACATCTATCTACGGCGTCTTAGACGTTTTGAATGTTAGTATCACTACGTTGGGAAGTAAGTTGTATCACTACGTTGGGAAGTAAGTTGTATCACTACGTTGGGAAGTAAATTGTATCACTACGTTGGGGAAGTAAATTGTATCACTACGTTGGGGAAGTAAGTTGTATCACTACGTTGGGGAAGTAAGTTGTATCACTACGTTAGGAAGTAAGTTGTCCACAGCAATGCTGTCATCGTATAGGCCTATATAGTGTCTTTAGTTCAGAACCATGTCAGTCGCCATTGACCAAGTCTGTATCTAGTTCCATGAATCTTTATCGATCAGGATATTCTTCTTTGCTCCAGTTATCAACATTGTGAATTTAAGATAGGGTAAGAACCCACACGAAGTTGGCTATCCTAAGGTTTGAAACTCGTATCCAGTGGTCACACTCCACAGCGCATTTACAGTTCTGTAAAAATAATAATTCTGACGTGCGTGGTCTAACCTAATAATGCCATTTTACACATGTAGCTATAAATTCAAAAATTCTGTCGAGTCTGACGGTGATTGTCTCTTTCCATTAAATTCCATAGAAAAATAGAAATTTCAAATTGACGATAATTGCAGTGTGTGCATGTCAAACTATAATATATAGGGACTAGAAATTGTCTTCACTTTTATTAGTTTTTATTCTATTCTGGTTCAGATTGAAATTATTTCGGAATTATAACAATCCTATGAAATTGAAGAATTTCAAATATTTCATTTTCATTGTTCAATCAATTCAAATTGATGACAGTTTATGATGTCTAAAGTAATCATGCAGACAAAACGAAGATCTAACATGTCAATGTGACATTGTAATGTTTCAAAGCTATATATTTATATATGGATGGGTCAGAGGTAAACTATTCTACATTCTTCTTTATTTACATTAAGTTAGCTTCGCTTATGTGCTGACCCATCAGTATATTTTATATGGTTGGTTTTATCTCCGTAGCGACGACCAAACTCCACTTAAATATGTCCCGCCGGAAATCGAACCCACGTCTCGTCGATCAATAGACTAGTCTGCTACCAACTGAGCTAGCTAGAAGAGCTTGGTATATGTGTCTGTCGACCTGATATACTTGGTTTCTTGTGAATTGATATTTGAGCCCAGCACCAGGTATACTTAATAACACAACCATCAAATGTTTCAGCGCTGCAGCGCTAGTTTGGTATTCATTTGTATTTAATATTTAGATGTCGACTACATAGAATATCAGAATTGAAATTTGCAAAAACCTTCAAGAAGTAAAAGAAAAATTCTAAATTTATTTGAAATGTCAACTGACCGGAATCCAGACCTAAATTTAAATACAGCGCTAAAGTTTATAATTATAGTCTATTTATTCTAATGCTCTTCACATTGAAACACATAAAAATCAAATAAAATCCTAGTTAAAAAGCTTTTATTGTTTATTTATGGTTCTTTTTAGAATAGATAAGCTTAAATTTTTTGTCTGAAATTATCTTTCATTAATATATATTTAGTCATTTAGCAGAGAGTTCCACTAGTCTGTCTTGGGACAACAAACTGAGCGCTACCAGGGGATCGTAAGTGGTGTTTGTACATGTGAAATACCTCCTTACATAAACGGGTGTAGTTTTGTTGACAATTCTGTGGACTAGTATTTTAACTTAAAACATTATTCTTTCTTTAATTGGCAACCAATGAAGAGTGTTCTTTAAAGAATCGAGTCTGGATATCATTCCCCCTCTCCCTAGAACTGTTGTCTGCTACTATGGTAACATAATTACACACCCAGATATTGATAGAAAAACACGTGTTACCCGATGGCCGTTTAGGGTATATGCGTTGATGTGCGTGCAAAAGCTTGAAACCAATACATAGAGCACATTTTTTAATAAGTTCTACATAATGCACCAACAAGCCCCTGGTACAATCAGCACCCTGTGAGAACATTCTGACAGTAAAATCTCTGTCAATAATCACCGACCTATAAACCGCGAGTGACTAGCTAAAGTCCTCGCTAGTTTTGGCGCTCGGTAGTGCAGGGGAGCTAGAATATAAAAAAGACGGTTCTTTTTCCACGCTGTTCCCCGCACTGCTTCGGTGTTGAGATTGTGGGTCACAACTGACTGATGCTTGCTAATTTCTCTATGCAATAGTCAGGCCAATACTTCTCCACACATGCAGGTACGCTTTAAAGCTTTAAGTTAGAATATTTTCATGCTGCATTGATTTTCAGCACACAATGACAAAAGTATAAAATTATACATTTAAAGCAACAGAAACCTCTACGGCAGACTTTTAGAGAAAATATTGGAATTTATTTACTATGGAGTGTCAGATTCTGTGACAGATGGGGGAAAGAAAGAGTGAAGATGCAAAATGGTTAAAGACACATAACTAGCTTATTTATAGTGATTTCTGTCTGTTGTATTATAAGATTTAATCAGCGCTCCAAACTAATCATACCAAGTCTTCCATCGGAACACCTCGACCTTTCATGAATGAATAATTCGTAGCGAATGGCCGAGGAATTCCGAATGACCTTGTCGTGCAAAAATTGTATAAGCAGTCTTCACGACAAATATTTATCAGCACTGGACATTTTGTCCATCAAAATGAAATTTTTACTCGACCGTTAGAAAGTTTGCTGGACCAAAAAATTAATAGCAGCATGCTAAAGGTAAAATAGGCAGTTCATTTGAATGACTTAGCATGATATAGCCTAAATTTAAAATTAAATAAACAATGTAAAAAATAACGAGTTTTCATTGACTATGGAAAATTACATCTGTAAAAAATGGTGGACTATCGGACCACTCACATTTTAAAAGTCACTGGACCGACGGCAATTTAGCAGCATGGTTTGAAACCATAACAACAGAAAAATCTGGATCTTTCTCGATTTTTTGCGGATTTCTACGATCATAGTCAAATGCGACAAGGTGCATATAACCAATGGCACTGTATATACAATACATGTATGTTCATATTTTTGGTTAAGGACCACGTCAGTCACTTTCGGACATTTTCAAAATGGATTTCTTAGTGGTCAGGAATGTTGTTTGTTTTTTGTTTTGTTGGGTTAAACGCTGTAGCAACACATGGTGTAGGTAATATAACGGGGGTCAGTCAACCTACTCTCTACTCCTGGAAAGGCTTAATCGCTGGATTTAGCTGTTAACCAACTACTAAGGACATACTTTCGTCAGTGACTGACAACTGCCCTACATAATCAAGAATCATTGGTAGGAGGCAGAATGGCCGTGTAAAGGATTTCATGACCAAGCTCCACGAAAGTATATGCCCCGCCCAGGAATCAAACCCACGACCCCTCGATCAGTAGACTTGCGTGCAACCAACTGAGCTAGCCGGGCGGCTCAGGAGTGTTTATCCAGGCTTAAATTTGTGACCATGATACTGAACAAGTCCACACAATTAAAGCAATTTATGTCCATTTAGTTACGCCAACATTATTCACACCATCTATCATTTCAGTTCAAAGACATATTTTTGTTGTTCTAATTCCAGTTTCTATTTACGGTATGATATTATACAAACAATAAAACATTAGATGTGTGTAACATGTCTAGAAAATCAATTAAACTTTGATGTATGATATTTATAAAGGTTGTAATATAATCATGCAGAGAAAACAACGCCATGTGCAATATGTACATCTAAACAACCACCCATTTGCACGTACATCGATATTTTCCGTCACAAGTTTTATACTTTTTGCCATCACCCTGGAAAACTATTCCATTTCGGCATGCTACAGTGCCATCCTTTTTGAAACGTTGACCAGTATGTTTTCCAGGGTGTACGCAAGAAGTATAAAACTGGCGTTGGAGATATGATGCGCTGCAAGAATTTTCCACTTTTCGGCTAAGCCTCGAGTATCAAGTAAGCTCTGTTTTTAAAACTCTAAGTCTAGGCGGAATTTTACCGCGTAACATTTGTGATGTCATAGTCACGTGGTATTGCCATCATGATTATAGTCTACTCGTAATGGTAAAAATATCTTTGTCAAATAATAAAATACATTGTAGCTATGAACGTTTCGTGTGCGTTTATTTAATAAGTAGATCTGATAAGAACTCTGATTATTTAGATTAATGTTTTCTGTAACTGTCTTGCACAAGGGATCGGATTGATCAATAACTAAAACCTTCATGTGAAGATCCAGCTGGAAGTCAGGTAGTCCTGAGTAGAGGTTTTCTACAATGTACATTTGTGCGGAACTTTCCTTACATCGAATGTCTTCTCTTTGGATTAATCTCCTTGATCCGCTTTTAAATCGATGTCTGTTTAAATAGAAACTTTTTATCCGCCTAAAACTTTTTACAATTCATTTAAAGGTACTAGTTCACAGATTTGGTTTATTCTTTTTCTATAATTTTAAAATATACCATTCAGTATCTGTAATTGTGTCAAAAAAATAATTCTTATTATTTCAAGACAAACTGACCTATATGTAGCAAGAAATATACAATAAAAGTCACAAAAATGCACTAAAAATGGCTATACTGTGACATACGGGGTAGATATTCACTACATGAAACACCATCATTTATTTATACGTCAATTTGAACTAAAATTGTCTTTATCAGAACACAACTTTCCTACTTTTAAAAATATGTCCATACAATTTTGATAGTTTTAGAAAAAGTTGATATTTAAGTTGAAATCTGTGAATGGGTACCTTTAACGTTTTCACAAGTTTCAATAAATTAATTTTTAACATTTGACGTTTTTAGATAAATATTGATAATTCTGTAGTATCTAGAAAATGAATGATGACATGTACGGAACTATGCTACGTTACGATAGTAAGACATTGAGTTCCGATCAGGAAACATGTAACAACCTATGAATGGTTATAAATAGAATTGATTGTCTACTCGTAGTGCAGTGAATGCGATGGACAAATATTTGTAATGCAATCGTGCATTTTGTGCATTTGTAATGTGGATTAGAACCATAGACATATAAAGGGTCCAAGCTTCTAAAACTTGAAGTTAAAAAGTTGAAGCGTGGTTAAACGTCTTACCCATTATTCAAATTCAGCCGACTTCACAATTAAATAGTTTACTTAAAACGAAGTACGAAGTTCAATTTTTCGCACGCAAGTCTACTGATCGAGGGGTCGTGGGTTCGATTCCCGGGCGGGGCATACTTTCGTGGAGCTTGGTCAATGGTCATGAAATTATTTCTGATTCTATTCCGGCCATTCTTCCTCCTACCAATGATTTTTAATTATGTAGGACAGTTGTCAATCACTGACATAAGTATGCGCTTAGTAGTTGGTTGACAGCTTAATCCAGAGATTTAGCCTTTCCAGGAGAAGTGAGTAGGTTGACTGACCGCCGTTATATGACCTATATGAGAGGTGTTCAACTTATATTTGAACAAACTCTGATTCTGAAGCCTATGAACAGTTTGTCTCCTTCAGAAATTGCTTTGAATATGTATTGTGATGTAATTAATCATATTTGCTCAAACGAACATTTATCAACTTACTTTATAAAAACATTTTTAGCATTTTAGATAACCACCCCCAAAATATCATTTTTTACAGTTTTACCACATTTTTTCTCCACTTAGATATCGCATGTTGGATGTGCTATAAATGTTGTTATTGCATTTTTGTATCCCAGTAACGAGTGTAACTTAATAAAACATAATCACATCTTTTAAAAGAAAAATATGCATTCTTTCATTTTTAGACTTCAGTCCAAGATAAGTGTTTTAGAGCCAATGTCATGCATTTATTAATTTTACATAATAAATTTTGAAATTATTTGGTTTTACATATTCTTATCGAAACGTTAATGTCCAATGTGCGTAAATCGAAAGAATGGAATAATCAATGAAGTATTAAGGGGTCAAAGAGGGATCCTTACATAGGGTAATTCAAAGACATGTTACAGAAATTCGTCACGTTTTGGTCAAATTTTGTAACGTACGAAACATTTTATCTTCACTTTTTATAATTGATTTTGCTTAATAATAATGTCATACACAAATTTTATAGATATGATTCGTTCAACAGTTCTCAATACTTTGATATGACCATATCTAGAAATATCTGCTTTAGCTTTCATTGCTTGATATGACGTCACAAAACATAAATATATAAGCTTCATTCATAGTCTGTGAAGAAGTTTCTTACTAGAAAATTAGGAATGTGTGTCTTCATCACATAAACTAAACATATACATATATCAAATGAATAAGTCAGTTGCAGAAACATTCACAAATGTTGTTATTTATAATGATCTTGATCCAGCACTATGCTGATTGGGACAATATTGTTTTCAGACAAAAATGACAATTTCGTTCTGCAAAGTATACAAACACGTAAAAATATACTTGCACAAATTTTGGATGAAACGATTTTGCAATATCTTATGGGATAAGAATAAATAACAGTTCTTGAGGTGACCGCATGCCTTGAATTTCGCTATGTTCAAAACGCCAAAAATACAGTCCCTTCAATAATGTTTTATAACAGCCTTATGCTGTTTCAAATTTTTATTTGTAATAATTATGACAGTCGATTATAGGCAGTTCATTTGTAACATATTCAAGTTAAAAGTGGTTATTCATTGTGGGAAAGTGATTTTTATTCCATCAAAAGTTTGTTCAGATATAAGTTGAACACCTCTCGTACAATGTGTTGCTACGGCGTTAAATCCAACAAAAACAAACAATTTATAAACATTCCAGATAGGATTTCTGTCCCTTATCAGGAAGGTAGTGAAGATGGTGATGAAAAACGTCTATTTGTATAACAGCAGGATACAATACTCGGAAATGCTTTGCGTTGGTATTCCCAGGGTAAGGTGTTTTTTGACTTAGACAAAACTGGATATCAAACCTTCCTGTGACAGATATAACCATTTTTGAACGAATGTTCAAAGTTGGCATTTGGAAAATCCACTCTCTTTGACATTTCTGTACTGTTGCATGTCCTCGGCTATATTCCTTATGCATCATTGCAGTAGGATAGTTTAGGTTATTGACCATTTTCTCGACAATTCGCAATTAACAGCTCTTGTTAGATATACCAATGACCTGCAACTGAATTTACATATAATTATCATGTTCCTATAGCTTGTTATCGTGTGTTTTATATAGATATGCATGTATAACTTTTAAATCACTCCGGTGTCTGCACATATGCATCCATAGGGAGCGGACGGACCCTCATTAAACAAAAATCAGTCAGTCACATTTTAATAGACCTATTCTCGGTTCATTTCCGGGAGAGGAGAGACGGACTCAATAAACTTGTTAAATATCAGTTTGAATATATCAGTTACAATCGTTTTCACAAATGTTGATATCTTTATCATTATTGTTCATTATTTGTTCTTGATAACCATATGTGTTACATTGAAGCCCAACATCATAAAACAATATTATATAACATGTATTACATATTTATTACATAACAATATAATTTAATATGTATATCATTGAAAGGATTGTTAAGCTTACATTAATCTATATATTTACATGTAACATTACATACGTCAGTTTATTGTTGAATTATTTATATTTAGTAAATCCAGTTCGATCCAAAAGACCATGGACAAAATACTGGTAAGATATTTTTAGGACAAACCGGTTCACCTTTTCTCATGAAAAAAGAAACGAAAATTAATCTAGAACAGAACAGAGCAGAGCAGAGCAGAGCAGAGCAGAGCAGAACAGAACAGAACAGAACAGAACAGAACAGAACAGAACAGAACAGAACAGAACAGAACAGAACAGAACAGAACAGAACAGAACATACACTTTATTTGCTCACACCAAGAGACATGGTACATGAAAACAAATGAATACAACATAATACAATCATTAACATAGATCACATGACATACAGACAATATACAATAGACAATATATATATACATGTATATATCTATGCAAGTTCTAATACATTGTATCAACATTTACCGGTATTAGTTTACCAACATATGTTTTAAAGTTTTAACTATTTTTCATGAGTAAGATTTAATTCTAGTAAAAATACTTGCGGCATGCATGATCAGGTTTTCTTAAAAGTTCATTTATACAAGAACTATCGGAGGTCACTGTATAAAAGTCACGCGATATAGTAAGGCCATGCCAAATTGGAATTCTGTTAAGCGTCAATTCAAGTTTGACAAACCTAGGTACCTATTCACAAAAACACACAAACCGAAAACGAAAACACAAATACTTTTACTACAAAAAACAATGCATTATATATACATTTTTCAATGGAATGACATCCTCATAATATGAAACAATGGTCTGAATTTAATATAAAATGACTAGTGTTTTAACGTAAATTGTATATTGTATTAATGACGCGGTTATGATAGATGGCTTACGGCGAAAAACGTCGTTGCCGAACACAATTTTACCACAGTTAAATTGTCGTATCGAATCCCGGAACATCGGAATCATATAAGAAAATTTTACCAACAATTTTTTTATATATTTTGATTTAGAACTCTAAAACCTAACCACACGCAGAGGCTTAACAAAATTCGGATAGGGCATGGCCTAACTGACTATCATTATCAATGCATCGATGTTAGTGATAGAACAAGTTGTTAAATCAGATTCAACAAATATAGCAGTACATCATTCTCGTACCCAGACGGGTTGTCAAGTTAGGTCGAGAATCTTAATAACCTCTGGGTACGAGAATGACTGTACATGTACATGTACTACATAAGATATTGTCAAATGGCTACAATAATTATATTTTATTCTATAATCCTTGTATGTTATTAGATAGTCTGTTTATAAACAAAATTCAATTTATCATCATAGAACAGTTATATTATTTAGTTATTACTTAGCTGATTGACCCAGAGACATAGATAACCTCAGTCTCTGATTGGTCCAAGTAGGTATAGTCAATTGTCAGAAAAAGGTAATTTTAGATCGGCGTGGAAAGCAGCGGGGCAAGTAAATAAAAATACAAAATTTTAATGATTTCAAAAAAAGACGAAATTTGTTGGTACATTGTACCTGGGACATAGATAACATCTATTTTTCTGATTGTACATCAATCACAGACACAGGCATAACGCGTACATACAATATTGAACATAAATTTCAAGTTTTCTCCTATGGTGATCAACTTACAATATTAGCCTTAGTCTTAGAAATGACACAGCGGTTTATAACTCACCTGACATAAATTATATGGGGTATATCGCAAAATTTAACTCATTTTTTAATATCAAATTTATTTTATATTTTAGGGATGAAGAGTCACTCCTGGGGGTCAGCACATAATGCATCTATATGACGCGGATAGACCCTTATTAAATCGGCTTACTGAATCATCATCCGTTTCAGTTTATTTTGTATAAACAGGCCTCCGGCCTATACACAACAATGTGCATTTACAAATATAACATGGTACATATGATCATCATCACCATCTCCATCATCATCATCATTTGCAGAGGTTAATTACACTCAATTTTGCTAGCCTTCTCAGTTTTTCAGACACAGGCTTTAGATAAAAAAAATAATTCATATACGTTTAATGTGAAATATTACGCTTATGTTGATATATCAGAGTTTGTAACAATGTCCTGAGGCGAGGCATATGACACTTTGACACAGTGGAAGTACGTACGTGACGAATTAACGTACTCTATCCAATATCTCACACGTACTCTCTTACGAAATATAAATGTTAACTTAAGAGTATAATTTGTAATAATTTCTCTTTAATAGTTTATTCACCAGCCAACTCCGTTGGTTTAACAAATCGTACGGATTATTGATTTCAAGCGTGCTTGTGATTTTCCTCCCTATGGTAGCGTCTCTAGAAAGTCATCAATGAATGCGCCAAAAAATGAAACATAGGTCATTGTCGGCTGCACAAGGCTACACCTGTTATAATTCATTAGGAATAAGATATTTAATGCGACTCGCGAAAAGAACGTTAAAAGCAGCCGATTTTTCCATTGTTACGTACAATAATAATGATGTTTTAACAATTTTGCAAGATGAAATAATAGAAAAGCACCGCTACTGTCCAATCTCAGGAATTTAACAGTCATTTTATGCATGATTGACTAATCAAATTGGATACACCCGATTTCGGCGATGCCCCTTTGATCTACTTTCTTTTTAGTTAAGATGAATATTCATACGCAAATTATCTGTTACATTTTGAAGATGACTCATAATGTCAACAATTAATTAAATCCGTCAACATATGCATCAAAGGCTTGCTGTTTTCATTCATTTCAATATGTTTATTCGTTTATATCATGCTCTTAACGAATACGTGATGTTAATTGGAGAACTACTTTCTATAGACAAGTGCGCGCGCATTAAAATCTAGTATTACTGTGTTATGCGGTCCCATTGTATTGTCCGCCATTTGAACTGTGTATGGAAGGATAAACCTCAGTGGGTTAAGTTTAAATTGGAATAATTCCTGTTTTCATTCATATTTGATTGTTTTGGAATATCTGTACGTATTCATTGGTTCTTCATCGTTTATCTATGTGTTATAGTTCGTGACTTTGGGTATCGTGGTCGAAGAAAACACGATGGAAAACGAACCCAAGGCACGGACAAATCACCGGAAAAGACGTGAGAGGGCTCAAAAGTTGCAACCGGAGATCTCAGATTCCGAGGGTGAAAATGATGGCGAGGAACAGTCGCCTCTGAGAGGTGTTAAGGATAGAAGCAGATCTAAACCTCGAAAAAAGAATCGTTCTGGGACATATGAGGAAGACATAATTGATGGATTCGCTATTGTCAGCTTCAAATCTATTGACGATCTTGAGGTATGGTGTCATTTTAGTGCCATTAGTTTTACTGTTTTGTTATGTTTCTTAATAATTGTCTGCTTTTGTAATTAACTTTTCAGTTTTGATATGTCTAGGATCTGTGTGTTTCTTTGTGTTGACTTGAGTTTCTTTTATTTACTTAGAAGTTAGAAGTTTGTGTTTGGACATTTAAATTCTTTGTTTTCTCTTCAATTTAACAGTTTAATTGGTGCTGTGATTTATTCTAGTTCTAATGAATGTGGCTAATTGTCCCATTTGACATTACAGTCATAAATGCAAACCTATATCAGTGTCATCGAAATGTAACTCATACTTCATGGTTCATGTATTGGAAGATTGTTAGTCCTGAGGCTTGTTGCCTCCCAAGGGAGTCAGATTGTTCCTAAGAGACTGCATGGTCTTATAAGTCTTATAATTATGATGATGAATTGTTCATTCATGAAATTGATGGAATTAGATATCAAAGTTCTGTGGCACTTATTTTAGCTTTCTCTTCGTTACAGTAAAAGGTAGTTAGTAGTCATCTGCTTGCCTTTACCCAATAGCTTGAAGCCCGGGACATGAATCCTGAATCTGACTTTATGAGATCATACTAGAGAGACAAAAGTTTATTTCAAGTCACAGTATTACAAAAAAGAAAATAACATTATCTTTGATAAGCTATTGTGAGTATTGTCCTACAAATAAAGTTGTCCACGGGTTGAGTTGTCACTACATTTGGGTTGACTTGAGTTGTCCTTACTTGTGGGTTGAGTTGTCTTCGGGTTGATTTGTCCCGTCTCCTTTCAGTATATGGGAAAGCGACCTGGGTTCTTACTTTATATTGTACAGTGGGGGAAATATTTTCACAATTTTATTAATAAGGAAAAGAAACTTCGAAGGTAACCTCCATATTTGGGGAAAACTGCATTATTTCTATGAAATTTCAGAAGGGGAAGGCGTCTTTAAATAGCCCCTGTTGTTTAAGGAAAAAGCCTCAAATAACTATTAACTAACTGTTTGTTTACTAATTGTGAGTCACTAAGACATCGTGGCATACATCATACATGTATGACAATTAAATATGATGTCATCCAATATCAACTTAACATTAAATAATGATTTTAAATGTTTAAGACTCTTGATTCAGCCATCGCCTTTACTACCTACCCCGAAGCCTGTGACTTACTAAGTTAGTGAAAGTTTGTAATGTAGAAAATTATGTTTATAACTTTGTCCTTTATTATATAGTGCATAACATGATTAATCGTTACTTTTGGTGCAGAAAATTCAAGGTAAAGAATATTGAATAAAAGTGTTAAAAGATTATTTTATTAGGAATCACTCTGTGGTAGACATAGTTCATACTCTTGCTACATATCATAGCTGTCAATGTGAGATAGAAGTCAGTTATGCTCTTACAATATTTAGTTCAATATGCTGAACAGTGCACCAAACCATTGTTCCTGGTATGCACCAGTACAAAACTCTTAACCTAATATAATATAATATTGTAGAACAACACTTCAGGCATATCAAAAGTATTGAACCAGGGCTCGACATTAACAGTTGTCTTATTGCCCCTGATGAGATATATTTGGGTTCAGGCATCCTGTTACTGCTATTCAGACCAGTCAACTATCCGCTCGGGCAACATGGTTTAAAAATATGTGTTGACAGGGCTTTTTCAGCCTATCTCACGGGGCCGAATATCGGCCCCATTCCCAATGCCAAATAATGACCATTTTTCCCAATTTCAAGATAAAAATTCCCAATCTTGTTAAATAATTCCCTTTGAACAGGATGTCTTTTGCCTTTAAAAAATAAACCACAAGATTTCATGTAAAAATAATAAATACATGAGATTTAGGGGTGTAACAATAGGTCGACTTATAGCTGTATCGCGATAGTTTACCTTGCAATAGCAATAGGTTGATAGAACTTTTTTAAGTCGATAGATATCGCGATAGTTTTTCTGACTATCGACTTTTTTCGATAGTTTTCTTGAAAGCAAGAGTAGAGCCCCATAAACGCTTTACTTTCATCTTTTTGAATGGGAGAACTCAACATTGATATGGATCAAATTAAATCTATTTAGAGGGATACCAGTAATCATCTTATTTGATCAAATACTCACCGTAATGGAAGTAAAAGCATGCCTGCATAGAGCGGCGATTTTGAAATTGAAGGGGTGGCGAAATCAACTGTCCAAGTCGTACATTTTAATGTATGGATAAGTAAAAAATTCAATTTTAATTAGTTAAAAACGCTTTTACCTCTGCATTACTCTGTGGAAGTTATAAATAAGACTTGCATAGAAGCATTGGCCGAGCAGAGTTGTCGTATATTCAGCGATAAAGTAACATTAACTGATTTACGACTGTCGTCATTGTCTGTGATAAGTTGATTGAGAAATTCAGTTACTATATGACATGCGTATTTCGGTATATCATGTTTGTTTCAAGTAGTTATCTTGACTTATTAAGTCACAAATTGTCATGATATGAATAGATGATAAATTGATAATGATAATCATTAATGGATTCTCTTCGCCACCCTTGAATTAAAGAAAACAAAAAGTATCGCAGCATTTTGGCTTTGTTTAGTAAAAGATGAAGTTTTCAAATCTAAAATAGCTTTAAGATACATTGTACTGCCAAATAGTACTATGCGAGTACAGTAAAGTGGATACCTCCAATTTAAAGTATTATTGACGAGGAAGCATCATGCAGATTCCCTTTCAAAATCCTAATCTCCACTAATGTGAATAAATCTGGACCAAAAACTAAACCAATAATACATGTATACCCTTTGATAGAGAACCAGCTCATTCTCAAAGTGCAAGAGATATTTCAAATTCAATCCTATTGTTTTATTGTAAAAGACTTGAGACTGTTTACCGTTGTTTTTTAATAAAAAAACTATCGTGATAGTATCGCAATAGTTTTTTGACTATTGCAATACTATTGCAATAGTACTTTTATTATCGCAATACTATCGCGATAGTGTTTTTGGCCGCAATAGTCACCCCTAATGAGATTTTGCATTGAATGCCTTACTGAACAGTACTGTCAGAACAAACTCTTTAAGAGCACTGCAACACTTTAAGAGACACCAAAGCAAAGTATATAAAGATTTAATGCAGAAAAATTGATATTGAAACTACCCTATTGGGTCGATTTGTCGATATTTTTTGCCCAAATCAGACTATTTACAGCCTTAAAAATTCCCAATTTGGGCAGAGGCCTTTTTCCCCAAACCCCCTGAAAAAGCCGTGGTTGAGTCTTATGAACAATGATAATATTTATGTTTTATGACTTTCATTTAAAATTGAGGTTCTAGACTTTTACTTGTTGAAGACTCTGAACTTCAGGGACAGTCCTGAAAGTAGACAGTTAACTTTTATGCTTAAAAAATGTTCAAATGCTATCTAATTTAATTATTGCAGATCATTTTGATATTTGTTCTATCAATCAGACATGAAATCAAAATGTTCTCTAGTTTTTGAAACGAATAAAAACTGCTTGAGATTTAGACTAATTACCAGTTGAGGGGTGTTCAATATGTTTTCTCTTAAATTTTCAATTGTTTCAATTGATTTGTTGGTAAAATGTACAAAAGTTTTTATAATGTATTTATCCACTGACAGAATTACAGAATTAGTTACATACATTACTATTGATGTTATTTAAGAGGCATTTATTATAAAATTCCATTCATTACAAAATAAATTCCATAGCTCCCAGTCCTGTTTTATATATTGATTTTATTGAACGCCCCTTGTACTTTAAATGTGATATAATGACAATAACAGCAACATATTCATGCTTGAAGTATGCAAATATTTAAATTCCATCAATTGTTGGAAGGGGGGGGGAATGAATCCAAGTGATGTTTTTCAATTTCAGATAAAAACGAATAACTATAAAATAACCTTTGATTTTCTGATTGGATCAAACAATGTTATGTTTATTAGTCGGCACCTAATTATTATTTCTGCTATCAGAAGATGGTGCATCATTATTTCTATTATCTGTTTTTATAGGTAACTGGGTTAGAATAGTTTTATGCATAAAATCCTTATTTATTTTGTATTACCATCATGTTGTATGGGTAATACGTTTTTATAATGGTTAAAGTTTGTTATCATGAAATGTGTCGAATAAAGAGATAAATAAAATGTGTTAAGCATGAATATAATACACATGATAAATTCAACATCTAATAAGATTTATGTGTTTTATTAAATATTTTGACTGTAAAAGCTATGTTTTTATCCTAGATTGATGAGTGCAGTCTTTGAAATAGGTATTAGCTGTCACTGTGTTTCCCTGGACCTTCAGTATTTCACAGAGTGAGAGTATTTACCACAGACTTAACTATCAGGGTGGGGATTTGCCTGGAGTTTGTTGGAATCAAAATACCCACTAATACCCTAATTGGAAGAGATGAAGTATTAATTTACTCAAATGATTTTTTGAAAAAGATAAAAAGGCTCTGTGTGTACCATTCCCATTCTCAGACATTTAAATTTCAGTATGTGCAGTTTTGTGATAGTTATGTTAAAAATCTGCACATCTGTACTGAATAACTGATGTGCCCTTTGCAGTCTGCCCCTTTTTTGTTTTCTTCTGTAGCACTTGGAGTTTTTGACAAATCATTACATATAACTCTAGTATGTTCAAGATTTAAATTATGATTATTGCTTATATACTTACAACCGTGATTGCTTACACATATTTATTTTTTGCTACCACTTATGTTAATGTGCACATGCAGTAGGCAGCAACTAAGCTATTTTAGGTTCAACTTCTATTAGAAATTTGTTTTTACGTAGTTGTAGATTTATGCTAGCAGGTTTTGCCTTCATTTGCCAACAGTCTACAAAATAAGTACTTTTCTGGTTGCTGAGAACAACTAATTTTTTCATTTAAACAACAAACAAAAAAGAAACATAAAAGTTTGTCTTGGCATTGTGAAGATATCTTTGAACAGGTTGAGTTTAAAAAGAACATAACAGATTTTTGATATAGTAGCATACTTATAGGTATTTTGTTACAAATAAATGAGGCCACAACAAGTTGATCATATGTTCTATGGATTCACTCTCACCTTTATTTTGACAGTTTTTACAAAAAAAATATTTTTATTTCCTCGCTCACTCATAAAAATTTGGTCAAACCGCTATATAAAGCAAGTGAATAAAGACTTTTTAAATTTTTTTTCTTCGCTCGCTCGCCCCATTTTTTTTTCAGAAAATCCATAGAACACATGATCAACTTGTTGTGGCCTGATATGCAAAATGCATAATCAGTCACACTACATAAAACACTCATACAGTCTTACTCTGGTCAGTGTTCGACACTAACAGTGTTCTGGGATTTCAAGGTTCCCAAAAACTCACAATTTTTTATTGCAAATCTGTATCTAATGCTTCAGTCCCGTAAAATCGTGGCTTGTTACGGACCCGTCCGTGCAGACAGCCGTAGGCCGTTGGAAGCCTTGCGTATTAGGGTGACGGTACGCACATGGCACAAAACAACACACCCGGACGGAGCCGTAGCTGAAAGATATGCAAGTTTAACCCATACTCGGCCACAATTTTGTTCACGATTTGACCACCCCTGGTAAAAACGTAACAGTCCATACAGAAATGCAAGAGTTTGTACGAGCTTTTTGCGGAGCTTGATCGCACGGCATCGTACGGTGCCCTCACGGCTATTTTTATGTTTATGGGACTGTGGCATAAAATGTGTGTCTATTATTGGAGAAATCCATTATATTTATAAGGAGGATTTTCTAAAGAACTAACTGACTCCCTAGTACAGTAAACGTCATACCTTGCATTACACACCTTCATGCATACCCCCACACACCATCTCTGATCTTCAACCATTATATTCCACACTCACTTTAAGTCTGGAACAATTAAAAATTGATCAGGCTGGTGAAAGTTATTTCTAAATTTAATTGAGCTAGTTGAGAATTTGGCTTATAACTTACTATAAAATTAAATGAAATTGAGCTTTAGAAGTACTTGTAAACGTCTAGGAGTTGACTGCCTAGACAGCATAAATACAGAGTTTAAGAGTAAGGTTAGGGTACTGAGATTAGTGAACTGAATATTACCAGAAATATTCCTTGTTTCAAAGATAAACAATTCCAGACTCTCAGAAGTGAGGTTTAGGTTTCACTTTAAACCATGGCATTGATTTTCTCCTGGTAGTTTGTAGCTTGTATTTTCACACAGTGAACGCTACTCAACTCTAGAGTATCGGATAAAATTTGTTTTCATTTTTCTCTCTAAACTTGGTCTTTAAAGCTGTGGGACATGATTTTCTTCCTCTTGTTACAATCTTAAACTGTTCTGAATTAGAGAAGATTGGGTGAAAGGAGGTTTCTATTTGTTCTTGTTGTTTTCTAATCGTACACTCACAGCTGTTAAAAATTTGCACTGTTTGGAAAATGGTACTTGTTTGTTCCTTGAAGACTGTTGATTTTATGAAAATTCTGTTTTGTTTAGTTTTTTTTTGTCTTCATAAAAAGCTTTTTTGTTAGTTTATTGTAATCAAAATTTTCAATATTTTTATCGGCATAAAAAAATAAAATGATCTTAAATTTTATTTCATACTGTAAATCTATTTCATTCATTCTAATTTTCTAAAACTGGAAAAAATAAAAGTCAGCTGCAGAAATTTGTTTGGACTGGTCCTGAAGATTGGATTTTAGGGACATGAGAAAGGCTTCTTTTCCTACCTAAACGCTGTTGAAATCATGAGTTCACTCTCAAAAGTAGGGAATAAAGACCAACACATCTAAGATAAATTTTTTTTGAATGTAAATCTATCTAGCTGATTCTATGTAGTGATTATTCTAGAGCTTTGAATAGGGCAGGCCATCGCAGGAAAAAGGGACAGGGTGCATTTGATGGTTGATGATATGCTAGAAATCAGAAAGGGCAGGGAGGCAGGAAAAAGGGACAGGGTGCATTAGATGGTTGATGATATGCTAGAAATCAGAAAGGGCAGGGAGGCAAGAAAAAAAGGGACAGGGTGCATTAGATGTTTGATGATATGTAAATAGAACTCAGAAAGGGCAGGAAAAAGGGACAGGGTGCATTAGATGGTTGATGATATGTAAATAGAACTCAGAAAGGGCAGGGAGGCAGGAAAAAGGGACAGGATGCATTAGATGGTTGATGATATATGCTAGAACTCAGAAAGGACAGGGAGGCAGAAAAAAAGGGGCCCTAGAAACATCAGAGGATTGTTGTTTCAAAGTAACTCCTTCTGCTTAGTGAGGAGCAAAAAGGGCAGGATGAAGAGAAAAGGGGCATGGTGCAGCACTGTGCTATTCTGCTTTAGACGGGGTCTATTAGAGGTTTGATGTTTCAATGCAAGTAACTATGCATACTGTGTAAAGGTATAAGATAGTATGTAATCTGTAAGAGGAAACCTTACTTTACATACACAACACTAACATCTGGTAGTCTGTTTGTTGAAGTAAATCACCAGGTGTGAATCTGATGTCTGTTATCTTATACTTCATAGTTTTCTATACCAGAACATGTTATATTGGAACGTCTGAGCTGATACTGTTTTTCTGGAGTGGAGGGAGGACTTTCAGAGACCAAAAATGAAATTTTCAGTACCATTTTATTATTTTGAATTGTAACCATATAACTGCAACTATTGAGTATTGACAGTTTGGATTCTAGTCATTACCTTAAATTTTAGTCACTGCCTTAATCTTCTAGCTTGAACTTGAAGCAAGGGTACTAGTGAAAACTGATTTCTTTGATTAAAAGTTTGGTCATTTAGACGGACCCGCTGATAATTTTGCCCACTACACATAGCATTTCAAGGATTCAAGCTTAGCCTCTCTCCCACTATCCTAAAACCTGGGACTTGTGTAAATTGATATCATATGGGTTAGTGAGAATTGCTTGTTTTATACAGTTAGGCTTGTTGGAAATATGTCTTGTTGCCATAGAAATAATAAAAATTAGGCTGGTACTTGTCAAAAGTTATGATGAAGACTGAGCAGGTATCAAAATTTTACATAATTTTAAATTGGTATTAAGATGTATGAATCACATATTTGGCACCATAAAAGACTCCTGATATCTAGGGATGGAAATCCCTGCTGCAATCACCTGTATATATATCCCCCCATCTCTCCTCAATCTCTCCCTGATAACTCTTTGATGTCTAATTGTCTATAAAATATATTACCTTCTGAATTAACTATGAAATAACAAAGGAGCACTTATAATACAAACATATATCTTATCACATTATGATGTAATATCGGAAAACATAATGATAATAATGTTTGTAATTTGATTATTTTACAACAATGGATGTTAGGTGATTGATATGTCATATTTATATTGTATAGACTTCACTAGCTATAGATTACATAAATGAATGTAATATTAGTTGTTCAACTACTATCTTGTAATGTTACTTAATGCTTGTAAGTTATACATAATTGATTTAATAATTCTATAATCATTATGACTGGCTATGGTCTTGGAGTGTACTTTTTTTGGTGTCATTGGCTGTTAAAAGGAAGTGTACTTATACATATTTCCGTCTGACTGACAACTGCCCTGCATGATTTAAAACCAGTGATAGGAGGGAGAATGAACGTAAAAATTATTTCATGATCAAACTAAATGAAAATATTTCCTGCTTTTGAATCAAACCCACAACCTCTCAATCAGTAGACATGTGTACCATTACTGACTGAGCTAGCCAGATGGGCTTAAAAGTTTTGTTTAACCTTTTGTGATATGTATTTTTGTTTGGTGAATCTGCCTATAGATTAGATAGATTGATCTAAATTCCATTGTGAACAAATTACACAGGTTATCAATCAAGCTCAAATCCACTTTATGGTTCCTCTGAATTGAGGAATTTGGAAAGAGTTTCTTGCTTTATATAGATATTGGAGGAATGTTACATGGATTTTTATTGTATAGATTGATCAGCTCAATACTAGTCTATATTCTTCTTTATTTACATGCATTTATCAGTAAAATTTAAATCAAATGTCAGTGGTACATTGTATGTAAGGCCACAACAAATTGATCATAAGTTCTATAGATTCGCTTGCACCTTAATTTTGATGGTTTTTACAAAAAAATATTTTTATTTCCTCGCTTGCCGATCAAAAAATGGTCAAACCGCTATATAAAGCAAGTGAATCAAGACTCTTTAAAAAAAAATTTCTTCGCTCGCTCGCCCCATTTCTCCCCCCAGAAAAATCTGTAGAACACATGATCAACTTGTGGTGGCCTAACATACATTTGTGAGGCTGATTTGAATATTGATTACAGAACTTCTGTACTCATAATTGTTCAATATGTATTTAAATCAGATGGGTTAATGTATTCACCACTGACAGTTGTATAAATTCTAACAATACGACTAGTCTTGCACTAAGGCAGCTATAAATGTGATTGTCACGTTTTGTATCCGAGTTATATTATCATGTATCTGTGTATTATAATATCAAAATCATGATTTTTTTTTATGTGAATAGATCAAATAACACTGAACTAAACCCTTGAGAGAGAAAGTCAGTGAGAAGTCCTTAGAAAAGTCCTCAGTTTGTTACATTGTCCCCTTACAAATGATAGAAGTATCGAGTTTTCCATCGTCTTTATCAAAGTGGTTGAATCAGACAGGGGTGGTTTCTTTAACAAAATTTCAGGGGAGGTCTTGAACACCACAAGTATCAATTTCAGTTTCATTGTTTTGTTGCAAAAAGCAGGAAAAATTATATGAGAGATCTCTTGAATATAATCCCCCCCACCACCCCACCTTAACTCTCCCACTGGAATTACCATTGTTGATAACTGAAGTTTGTATGCAAATTGAAACAAGATGCATGAAAAAAATCAATGTTTTCATTGTATAGCCGAGCACAGAGGGTAGGGTAATATAAAGTGACAAATAAATTAATCTTTAACCATTGCTACAATCATATTGTTATTATCTCTGACACTAGGGACTGACATTTGTTCTCCATTCACTAACAGTCTGAACTTAGAGATGGAAACAGTCTTGTGGGTCTTAACATGAAATTTTAAACTAAGTTGCCAGCCAGCTATATATTTTTTGTAACTTGCTTGTACCACAGATTCTGTTATTGCAGTAACAGGTTGTCTGAACCCAAATATAGGTTGTCAGGGGCAATAGGATGACCTTTAATGTTGAGCTCGTATTGTCTTTGAATTTTTACAATTTAGGGGCATTAGCACAATTTATAATGTTTTGTATTCAATAACCTGTATTGATAGGTCAACTCAAAAGTAGTCTACTTACTTCTTTGTTTACATGTACTTAGACTTGTTTAGCTATGACCCTTTGATATTTTTTTCTTAGTTGACCAAATTGTCCAGAGCTTTTGGCTAAAGTGCAATGATCATCTTAAAGTTTCTTGAACACTGAAGCCTGATTAATTATGTTCAATAGCGTAAGATAAACTCTAGGGTTGCTGACAAGACTGTTGTAATTCATTCATTTACGCAAGGTACATACTACAGTCTGTGGGCAACCCTCAAACCTATCAACTAGCTTTGGATTTTAAAATTAATTAATCTTCCCTTACCCAAATCAATTATCACTGGTCTCGGGCTTTGGGTTTGTGGGTTAAGGTGATGAATGCTGTAGGTTAAGGGAAGAATGGATAGGATTAGCCACTGTGTACAGACTGGGCATGGGCTCAGTGCAAAACAGGCATAACTCAATTAAAAAAAAGTGAGTTACCACCATTTTGCACTAAGCCCATGTAGGGTAGAAATAGTTGCATAAAATCTTAACATTTACCATACTGTTGTTATTTGTACATTTTTGCTCTGTGAAAAGAATACTCTAGGTTTATAAATTTCTGTTTTCTATTTTAAGTAAAAAACTGTTAAAGTTGCACTGGTGTTTGGCCAAAGGTCAGTTAGTGCAGGTATTGGTCACTTTCAGGCATTCACCCTTCTGTAACTATCTGTGTGATTAAGTTCTAGTTTAGTTGCCATCTCTGTAAACAGAGATCCTGTTCTACTCGCGTTGTCGTACTGGATCTCTACTTAGTCAATGCAATGTCATGTCGAGATGAACTTTGTGTCGACCAATCAATGCGTAGCTTTCATCTAGACGAAAACACTATTAATCACATTTTGATTTCGTAATTTCTATTTTTAGACCAAGGTTTGCATGCAAATTTAACAGCGGTATTATTCACAGTCTGCGTCTCTCTGCGATTGGGTGGCTCATTTCAAATTGCGTGACGTAGACGATGTAAACAAGTTGCGTATAATAACAATTTCGTCATGAATACTATGATGAGAAAAGGTCACCTGAACGTGACCTTCGTTTGGAAAAGGCCAGATCTAAATTAGCGAGTATGCGAGCGGTAAAATTTTAGATCGGGTTTTAATCAGATTGGTTTAGTTGTAACTAAAAAATGACAATTCTGTTTAGTAAATCTGCAAGAACATAAGACCTACATTGAGGCATAGTTGAAATATTTTACATATCAAATAATCTTTGTACTCTGTACAATCAAGTGTCAACTCATCAAATAGAAGGAATTTCATATTAGAATGTCACAAAAAACATATTATGAACATATTCACCTGTTTGAACATAAAAGACGGTTTTTTATTGATTCAAAATGACAGTGGAAATATGAACACATTAATTTGTACGTCACATTTCATTTAAATGAAGAGAAAATTATTTGAAACTTCTTTTACTGATATAAGGCTGATGAAAATTAATTGTTTGGTTATTGTTCCTGTCAATTATTGCTACTCCCAAATTTGAATTATTACAAAAATATTATTTGACAAATTTAATCTGACATTATTTCACTGTTATTTATTTTGGCTTTTTTTGTCAATTTACGATACATAAGTTTTATTGAGTGTTTTGTGCACACTTAGGCCACAACAAGTTGATCATTTGTTCTACAAATTTTTCTCGAAAAAAATGGGGCTAGCGAGCGAAGAAATTTTTTTAAAAAGTTTTTATTCACTTGCTTTATATAGCGGGTCGACCAAATTTTTATGGGCGAGCGAGGAAATAAAAATATTTTTTGTAAAAAACGTCAAAATTAAGGTGTGAGCGAATCCATAGAACATATGATCAATTTGTTGTGGCCTTATTGTAAAATTTTATTCAACTGTCAATGGGCATACATTAAACCCACTGATTTAAATATCGGTACTCAATATTTGTTAAATAATCCTTGATAATAAATATAGATGTCTATTTTTATTGATCGTGTGTACCAAAGTACTGCAGTGGGTATTTAAATCAGTGCAGTTAATCATTATGCATGTGTCACTTACAAGTTGAAAAAAAATTTGATAATAGTCATCGACATCTAATTACCATTCACTGCTTCAATGTGCAATTCCATAATGGGTTATGAAATAAGTCCAATTGGAAATTCTGAATTTTAATTAAGTTGAATTGTATCTGATCATTTTTGTCCAATTAATATGTAAAGATATTTCATTCAATTTCAACTTAGGTGTTCTTTACAAAAAATTAATTGCAAAATGAATTTGTTGTAGAGTCTTTGACCCAGAGCAGCACCGGAGAACCTTAATTTTAAAAATATGGACTGATATCAAACAATTTATTCATCTTGGCCTAGAAGGTTACATTTTAAACATGATATAAGATCTAGTCTATCATAATATTATGACAATTGCATATAAAAGACTTGTTGACGTTTAACACTGATGAATATAACTAATTTATCATCCAGTATTGTAATATTATAACTTAAAGTTTAGTTCTGATCTCTGTTTGGTTTAAATTTATATACCCTCTGACTGTTTGATATCATGAATTAAAATGAGCATAGGGATTTATTTTATGACCCTTTAAATGATGATTTATAGCAGTGCAGTCTGTGAAATTTAAGATATGAAGAGTAGTTGCACTTTGAGGGTTGCCCACAAGATTGTAGTAACTTGCTCTTTAACACAATGCACTTACTACAGTCTTGTGGGCAACCATCGGCTTATTGCGTTTTTAGTTCCCTGATATGAAAGTGGACTGTTTGTTGATAACATCTGAATTTAGGCATGTGTGAGGATTTCAAATCTAGTTTCTTCAAAGGGGGAATGGCTGTATGGGTTTGAATCCCACTTGCACGGTTATATCCTTCAATGAAAATTTTCCTTCATAAACTTTTAGATGTATAAAATAGTTGCCAGCCAGGTGGAAGGGTAAGCAAGTACTGGTTATAGACAAGAGTCCAGGAAAACTAGGTTATTTCCTACCTCAGTATCAAGTAGGACAGTTGTCACCATTGGCTTAGGGTTTGTGCCATAAGAATCTAGGTTAAAGCTTAGGTTCAGAGATTTATGCCGGTCCAGGGACCCTGGGCCGAACAGCTGACCACCGCAATAATGACCGAAATGTTGGAATTCGGTGTAAAGCACTATACATTATATAATATAGTATATTAATACTTTTACTGTCATTACCGAATATGGCAGACCTATGGACAAATCCTGTAAAAAAATAGATTGTCCATCAAGACCTGCGGGGTTCCAGGACTGACTGTCTGGCAAAAAATTTGATTTCATCCACACAGTTTTCAATTTATCAAAATATGTAAAATGTCTTCGGTCCTGTAAGACTAGATTTGGTCCGGTAAAATTTTGGTCTTCACAGGACCTACTAGTAATAGTAATGAACTGTTTGAGTTCCGCAGTATTGCTTTCAAGTATAATTCTGTTCTGATCAAAATCAAAAGACCGAGACATTGTGTTTGTCATGATATGATTTCTCCTGTTTTTTGTTAGAAGATCAATTATGACTCATTGACATGGTATTACAGAGACTTTTATCTTGTGAACATTTTCATTGTTTACATTTTATTTTAACTACTACTTGAGTGTCTGTATATTCCTATAATCTCATCATATCTTATGTTTAAACATAGCTCATGGTGACCTTGACCTTGGTTTGAAATAAAGGAAAAATGTAATTTTTTGTCTGATTTTTTTATCGTTTTTTTTCCTGCAAATAGTTTAAGATTTATAATGGTTCTTTATTGGAAAAAAAATCAGCCTCTTTTTTCTTATTTTTTTTCCTGCAGTTGGATCTTAGATATTTAGTGATGTTTTATTTGTATTTCTTATAATTTACTGACAGAAAAAGGCTGTCTGACTCTGAATAGATCATTTAAGAATCAGCCTCTTTTTTCAAACCATATTTTTGTAGAAAAACAACAGACAAAAGTTTTAAAGACAGCTGCTGTGTGTGGTCAGCTACTTTCAGATAAACTTTCTCTGAATGATCTAGTGCTTATTTTAGTACTCAGAAAAACTCGGGTCGATAGCACAGTTGGTAGCGTGCCGGGATTTGGAATCTCGTGCCCGGGGGTTAGGGTTTGGGGGCAGGTTTGAATCCCACCCGGGGAGGTTATACCCTTCCATGAAAATTTGACAATAATGTCGATTTTCCTTCATTGATTAGATATATGGAGAAGTTTCCAGCCTTGTGGAAGGGTAGGTGAGTACTGGTTATAGACAAGGGTCCAGGATAGCTAGGTTATGTGCGCTGGACGCCGTTAAATGACCTAAATTGTGTTGACACGGCGTTAATTCTAGTAAATAAATAAACAGAAAAGCACGGGGAGGCAAAAAAAGGGGACTGGACACAGAAGGTTAATGTTTGAAAGTAATTATTTCTGAGTGAATAAAAAAGCTGGGAGAGAGCAGAATGACACTGTTACAAGGACAAATAATAGGGTCCATGTTCCATAGAACTTTTTGAAGAAGGCTTAGAGGAGATAAAAAGAATAAGGATGAGAGAGGAGAGTAAAGGAAAGGGTGAGAGGCAAAGGGCTAGGAGTAGAGCCTTGCTATTCAGTGCTATAGAATAAAAAAAATAAATAATAATAAAGACTTTATTTATAGTGGCAACACAGTTAGGCAAAGCCCAATCTTCCCTGTGAGCCTCAGCCTCTTGATAATCAGTTATAATGTAACATTAAATGACTACATCATAAAACTAATGTCTGTAAAAAAAATGTTTGTAATGTTAATTAATATGATAAAAGTAAAGTCTGGTTGATAGATGATGTAATCATTGTTTTAATCAAATAGTTATCATATAATTATCTTGATATTTATTTCAATTGCCAACTTGATTTACCTTGGATTCTTTCTGTCTTCAAGTTTATTTTTATTTATTTTTGTTTTGTTATAATTGAATTTTATTGAATCAGTTTTATGCCAATGCACTTTGCATAAACTGTACAGATTACCTTGGGTCATTGGGCTTTTGATATCATTCTATCAATCTCTCTGGAAAGTCTCTTACTCGGCTTATTTGAAGTCAAGAAATGGCGCATGGGATTATACCATCTTTGCAGGTACACATTAACACCTGGGAGGAGTGAAACAATACTTGATTTTTTTTGCACTAAAAATTAGCAGTGCCCATCGTTTATAACAATTCTAAGCCATAACACACTAGCCCTAAGCACTGGAATACTCTGGGGCTAGTGAAAATTTCTTATTTCATATTGATAGGCTAGTTAATGATTTTGCCTGTTACTTTATAGGCTAATGAACAGGCTAGTGCTTGAGAAAGTTTAATGCAATGAATGTTTTAGTAAACTTTCTAAAGCCTTGATTTGGAATCAATTTCAGTGCTTATGAAAATTTAAGGTGTTGACTTAAAGGTTTGCTGAAATCCTATAAAGCAAACCTTATTTGATAGAACAGTTACTATTTGCCTAGTTAAGATCTAAAGTTGACGACCAATGGTCGATAAACAGATGTTAAAAGATTGTATTTATATATTAGGTAGTCTGTCAATGACATGTCGGGTATTTTAGTGTCATCTTATTGTATTATCACAGGGTATATTTGAAGATTTTATAAAGTTTATGTCCATCTTAGCTTGTAATGTTTAAACTATTCAAGTTATTTCAAGTTGTAGTCGAAGACGGAGACACAATTTGTGAGAGACAATATTTGCGGACATTTTTGTCACTGTGGAGTTTATTCCCACTTTAATATCATGTTATAATGTTAGACTATTGTCCATAAGCTATGTAAACATTTCATATTACCAGTCTAGAAGTAAAAGAGAAGTTTATGTAGTAGTAGAGAGAGGTAAAGAAAGAGAGAGAGAGAGAGGTTTATGTATGAAAGAGTTAAAAAGTTAAATCAAGATAACTGGTGTAAAACAAGCCTGTAATGTAAAGATTGTAAAGCTCAGTGTATGGAGAGTCATGGGGTCAAAGGTCAACTATGATATAGTTCCTTCATGATGTCTTTGTGTATAATACTCTCATCACTGTATATTGTATACCTTAGGTATAGAGATGTATTAGAGTCCATGTACTGTGTTGTATTTTGGAGAAACTTTGTTGGACTGCGTTATGTTAAAGTGTTGAGACATTTGTTAATCTTAAACTTAGGTTTTTACAAACTTAAACTTAATTTAAATTAGCCAAATGATCATCTGCCTAATTATTAATTAAACCCAGGACTAGTGTAAATTGATTGAGCTAGTGAAAGCTATTAATTTCATAATGTTTGCCTAGTTGTTAATTTTTCCATTTTCTATATAACATTTCAATAAGGGCTTATGGTGAGATAAATTGAATGCTATGACTATTGGCTATGTTATGCAGACAGTGTACAGTTTAAACTCTTACTTGCAGTGAAGGACATGTTAAAACGTCTTACTTGCAGTGAAGGTCCTGTTAACACTTAGTTACAGCTGTTAAACATGATGAGAGAAAAATAAAGCATGTTGTTAAGCTGTAGATTATAGTTAGATGTGGCTGTCATTTCCCTTGGGCTGCCATGATATACTACAGTTCAGATTTCACAGTTTATGTGTTGCTATCAATGACAGTTTGAACAGTCTTCAAGGTCAAAATTAAATTCCATGTTTGCCATTGACTCTATGTATATGTTTCTAAATACATCCAAATAGCTCAGGGTGTGTTTCAACTGTGTTTTAGTGAACGTCATCGTCATTTGTCTTTTGATTATCGATCAGGTGTGGGGGCATTATCCACATCAGTGGGCCTCCTTTCAGGTAGCTGGCTTGCTGCAGGCATGGCATCTCTCACACCTGATCTCCAGGTGAACCATGATATAAACCAAGCAATAGCGCCCATATTGTGGTTTGACCCAAACTGCAAGGTAGGTCAACTGTTCCAGCCCTATCATTGCTTCTACTGCTGGTGCTAGCTGAACCCCAGAGTTTCAGCGTCCTGTTTGTAATGTTTTATGGCGATGTTTTTGTTAATACTGTGGGTCTAGATCCCCTGATAGCTTACCTGCTGGATTTTACCACTGTTTAAAAAAGAGTTTAAGTGAAGTTTAAGATATACTTCCATATACATGTTCAGCTGACTTGACAATTAGGTATGATGACCCCTGATCATTGAAATTATGTAAGAGCAGTAGGGGCCAGTGGTAGGATGCGCACTTAGGGATCGAGAAGCGGAGTAAAAAGACTCCCCAGGGAGATTGATAGACAGATACCAGTAGCCCAATGACCAGGGGTAATAGCTGTAAAGTTGGTGAACATGCATAAGCATGAAATATTGATTTTTTTTCTTTTTAAATTGCGTTCAGACAGATCCCTCACAGTACCTATTTACACTTGAGTGGAGTAGAACAACTGTAAGGTAGATTTCATGCTCAAGGAAGTTAGCAATGCCTCCAATTGGGTTCCAACTTGGGACCTCTCATTCCCTAAGTGCCGTTCTATGACAGACTGGATCACTGCTCCTACCTCTGGTACTGACTGTATATTATATTTTATAACATGTAGAATTACCATAATTGTTATGACAGTATAATATGATAGTTAGATGTCTGGAATCTATTGGAAAGATAAAGGAGTTTATTATAAATACTTAGTTGGTGGTCTCACTGACTTTAAACCTGTACTTTGATGTATGAAATATGTATAGATAGTTCTATAGTGTTTTTGTTTTAAGTCTGATGAAGGTTTTATCTACCTGTCTGTCTGTCTGTCTGTCTGATGTTTGTCTGATGTTTGTCTGTCTGTCTGTCTGTCTGTCTGATGTTTGTCTCTCTGTCTGTCCGTCTGTCTGATGTTTGTCCGTCTGTCTGATGTTTGTCTGATGTTTGTCTCTCTGTCTGTCCGTCTGTCTGATGCACTGGCACTGGAGTCCTCACATTCTTTAAAATGCACGCACATATAATATTTTGTCAACAAACACAATTAAAAATCGCTCCCGTATTCATCACCGTGTACGATTTATGACTATCATTATAATATTCACATGGTATTGAACCATTTTGACAGTAGGTTCGGTCTGACAGATTTATTTTACCTTTACCAATATATTTGGATGCAAATATCGGTCTCGTTTTGTAGATTAAACATTTCCTTACAAAACTGACTATTCAAAAACTTTATATCATAAACGGTTATTATGAAATTAATCGTAATTTCAATACTATCATTTTGCAGCGATTGAGAGTCACTGTTCACTTCCGGTTTAATCATGACGCGTTTACCGGCGTAAACTGATTGGTTGATAAACTCCTCGACACTTTTCCCGTACCTTGTCAATGAAGCGCGCCAAATTTAAACCCAATCAGAGCGCACTGCCTAGGTAAACATTTACGTGTCCCAAGTTCTATAAATAGAATATACACGTAATCAATGATGTATGCTGCGTCTGTGTACGTAATCATTAATATCCAGGGAACCAGGTTAAGTTAAACCGGAAGTCAGTAGTGACGTTGAATCGCTGCAAACTAGTGATTCTGAAATTAATATAAATTTCATGAAAACGGTATCATATACAAACTTGTAACTTTGCATGATGTTAGAGTAATGTTTAGTCTTTAAATTGAGACCTACATTTTCTTTCAGATACAAGTCGAATTGAAGAAAAACGGTTTGGGCCATATGCACTGTAGAAAACGTTCAATACCATGTTTATTATATATGTATGTACAGAGAACTATATATAGTGACGTACGCATTATAATCATAAGATATGGACTCTGGTGCCAGTGGTCTGATGTTTGTCTGATGTTTGTCTCTCTGTCTGTCCGTCTGTCTGATGTTTGTCTGTCATTGACTCAGTGTGTTGTTGTTTAAATTTTCTCTATTTTGTCCAGTCATTGTGATTATTATAGAACTCTGGAAAGGGCCAGAAGGAAAAAAGTGACAGGGCACATCAGAAGGTTGATAACATAAATATATAAACAACATACATGTGTACATGCAGGGCACTAATTTGGTATATTTTGGGGCCGAATATGGGCCCCATTCCCCTCTCAAAATCATAGGGGCAACCTATGTTAAAAGTTAGTGTCTAGCCATGTAAAGCCATGTAAGGTAGCCTACATGACTTGATAATCAAAAACAAAACCGGGGATGTTATACCGCCACAGTCCTACATCCTTATTCGATTTTAGTATTGGTACTTAAGCAAACAGGATTTATTATTTAAGTGTGTCCTAGACTCTTTATTCTAGAGTCTTCCATATGACGTCAATAATAAATATTCATGGAAATGTAATATTTGGAGAAGATATGACATGTCGATGATAAATATGATGAAAATGCTTTATAAGATATCCCTTGTCAGTATAGATGAAAATCATTCAGGACTGATCCAAGGGCTCGACATTAAAGGTTGTCCTATTGCCCTTGACAACCTATATTTGGGTTCAGGCAACCCGTTACTGTATAAAAGATCATGTTAAAAAATCTAGCTGGCTGTCCATTCGGGCAACCTAGTTTAACAATCAGTGTCGAGCTCTGGGTCTTGAAGTTTTTGATTTTAGAGGCACTTTTTATGCAAAAAAAACAATTAGTCATTGTAATTATTACGTTCAATAATTATGTTAATACAGTCATTCTGAAGTTGAACTCATGTAAGAAAAAGTAACAAGAAATATAAAAAAACTCATTTGGTTATGGAAAATTTTAAATTTTCATCTCTTTAGTTATTACGTTTCCATGACTTTGCGCTTTTGTAAATAACAGATAACTGAAAATTATCAAAAACTATTTTGGTTTGATGGGAACCTTTATTTTCTTATTTTAAACAAAAGAATTGAGTTGTAACCTAAGAAATTGCTATATAAGGTGAAAAAAATCAGTGCTTTTACAGACAACATGTGTTAATTAAGATAATTTACATGTATGTGAAAATGTCCAAGTTTGGTGCATGTGATAATTTCCTATTACCAATATCTAGCTAATTTAGCAAGTAGTAGTGCCAGCGATGAGAGAGAGAGAGAGAGATCTCAGAGCTCTCCATTTGAGAGATAGTTTACTTTCAACTAAATGTTCCCAATCCAGCTGTGGGGTATTACAACTATTAGAAAAATCTTTAAAGCATTGAGTAGCAGAAACAGTATCATCCAGTGAGAGGGAAGATAGATCAATACTCGGAGAAAACCTATACCATGTTGTGCATTATGAAAAACCCTATACCATACTGTCTGCAACTCTTGGTTTTTTGTAGTGTACAGTGATACAAGTAGACAATAGACCAGCGAGACTATCATTGAGGATGATTCTATATAAACTGTGTACAGGTCGTCCACGTATACATTGCGTATATAAACATAGCCATGTTCATTAAACCCAATATTTAGGGGTGAATTATTCTTACAATTTTATAGTTAAGTTAGTTTACACTTATTTTATAAACCTATTATCATATAAAATTAAAAATTAGCACTCGTTTACTATTTTAAATAAATGTTAAATAACAAAGTGGCATGTTTAAATCAGTAAAATGCTGTTCATGCATTAGCTTATTCACCTATTTAGTGGACAAGTCTAATGTTTAAAGTACAAAAACACGCATGACCTAGAATACGACCTGTACTATACTGGTAATGATTAATAACCAATGATGAGAGAAAACATAACTGATGAGATCTGGGTGTCATTGGCAGTTAGGATTACTGAGTTGAGATAGGGAGGGAGAGATAGTCAAACATAACTGATGAGATCTGGGTGTCATTGGCAGTTAGGATTACTGAGTTGTGATAGGGAGGGAGAGATAGTCTTAGAGGGACTTTAAGTTCCTATATTATTTGTTGTATAGATCTCATATTAAGATGAACGAATAAAGTATAGTAGATGGTAGAATAAATGATATAGAGATATATCAAATTGATGGTCAATTAAAAAAAGATTGCAAATTTAGGATTGGTAAAAAAGAGATACCTTAGTTAAGGTCAATGAAAGAGAGGTACATGTACTCAAGTTACAATAAATGAAAGAGAGATATGCCAAATTCAGGATCAAGGAAAAAAGATCTACCAAATTGAAGAGATACCAATATTAGGATCAATGATAAAAGATATATCAATATTAGGATCAATGATAAAAGATATATCAATATTAGGATCAATGATAAAAGATATATCAATATTAGGATCAATGATAAAAGATATATCAATATTAGGATCAATGATAAAAGATATATCAATATTAGGATCAATGATAAAAGATATATCAATATTAGGATCAATGATAAAAGATATATCAATTTTAGATTCAATGATAAAGAGATACCAATATTAGGATCAATGATAAAAGATATATCAATATTAGGATCAATGATAAAAGATATATCAATTTTAGATTCAATGATAAAGAGATACCAATATTAGGATCAATGAAAAAAGGATATACCAATATTAGGATCAATGAAAAGAGGATATACCAATATTAGGATCAATGAAAAGAGGATATACCAATATTAGGATCAATGAAAAAAGGATATACCAATATTAGGATCAATGAAAAAGAGATACAAATATTAGGATCAATGAAAAAAAGATATACAAAATTTAGGATCAGTGGAAGAATGAGATACCAAATTTAGGATCAAGAAAAAAAAGATCTACCAAATTTAGGATCAATGAAGATAAAATACCAAAATTAGGATCAATGAAGAAAGATACCAAATTTAGGATCAATAAAAAAAGATATTCCAAATTTAGTATCAATGAAGACAAAATACCAAAATTAGGATCAATGAAAGAAGATACCAAATTTAGGATCAATAAAAAAGAGATACCAAATAT
This sequence comes from Mactra quadrangularis, assembly GCA_025267735.1. NCBI lineage: Eukaryota > Metazoa > Mollusca > Bivalvia > Venerida > Mactridae > Mactra > Mactra quadrangularis. The sequence continues at coordinate 35,911,230 of CM046305.1, read as the reverse complement.
AAGAACAATGAAAAAGAGATACCAAATTAAGGATCAATAAAGTACAGATACCAAATGCAATTTTAAAATCTTATTTATTTTAATGTTAATGGCATCCTTTTTACATGCAACGTCTAACCCAAGTCGGCATTCAAAAAAAGATGGCAGAACTAATTCAATTATCTTGCAAGTAAATATTTACATTTTTCATAAGTGTATGTATGATATACAACAACTTCTTGTTTGAAAGATTTAATTTTATATTCCTGTACCACATTATCTCTGTTTATTGTCTATTAAATTATCATATCATTGTGTTTTATTGCTCAGTTAGAACAACCTTCTTATGAAGTGCTATCCAAAAATCCTTGAACTAAATCCTGTATTAGGGTAAGCGGACTCACAATTATTTATGAGAAAATGAAATGTCATCTGAGTATTTTTAATTCCAAAATCTGCATTAATTAGTTTATTAATATATGATTCAAAATATTTTACATAACTAAGCCTTAATAAGGGACTTTAGTCAGTTATTTCCCCTTGTATACTCTTCAAATAGGTAGGTCCAATTAGTTGGATTACTTGGATTTTACCCTTACTTTTCAATGTCAACTTGCCAAAATTAATCTTAAAAAACTTTTTTGTAAATCATTTAATTCGTTTGAAATCCAAGCTAAGTATTTTTTAGAGTAAAGAACTACCGTATATAAATTTCATCACTTCTGTAAATATCTTTATTAACAAGAAAGATATTACATGAAATATTTTGTTATTCTTACATAGGAATTCAAAGATAAAATCTGAGGATTCCAACTCTAAGGACCTACTTACCAATCGGATTGCTTCAGATTTTATCAGGGAAAGATAACTGACTCAAGTCACTCATTATAGTAAAAAACTAATTGCAATATGCATGATCATTCTTTCTCAAAATTTCATTTGTCCAAAAACTTTAGGAGAGTACTGTATTCCTGTGTACCATATAGGTGACATTTGCTACAGTCTTCCTCTTAACCCACTAGCCCAAAGCCCGGGGCGAGTGAAAACTGATTCGGGCTAGTGAAAACAACATATCTTATATAGTCGAGCTAGTTGATAAGTTTGCACTTAATTATACAGCATGATAAATCAGGCTAGTGCTTGATAGAATTTTAGGCAATGACTGTTTGCAATAGCATTAGCAAATGATGTGGAGAAACATTATTACTTAGACCTTGACTGTCATTGCCTTAGCCCACCAGCCATTTATCCGAGACTAATAAAAGTATATTCCAGTTAGTGAAATTACTTATTTCATAAAGCTTGCAACTTAATAATCATTGCACAAGTATATCTTTGTAGATTAGAATGTGTTTGTGTTTTATTGCAGCATCTAATTAATATACATATCTTTATCATGAGTTACCAGGGACAAGTTGCGATAGAACATTAATTAGTATTGTTAATTATGAAACATTAGATTAATTAATTTATTCTTATTTTAGTCATTAATTATCATATAACATTATGTTTATTAATTGTCTACATACTCATCATGGTTGTCATATTCTTTAATCATTCTGGTATTTATTTCTTGCATTTATCAGAACAGAACGGAACATTTATTGGATGAAAGCACATAGGTGTTCATTAGGGCTGTCAAGATACGTCAGAAGCGTATCGCAATATACTGCAATACGCTGGTGTCATATCGCGATAAGTACCACAATATATATTGTGGGCTTTTAGATTTGTTGTGCCTTCGCTGTATTTTACAGAAACATTGCTAATCTTACATGCAGTTACTGATAGAATCTAGCCTCTTTAAGTATGTACGGTCATTTAGGACTATGACGGGCCCCAATCAGTTAAATTCTTGTAACTTAAGGTAAGATGGAATGAACAATGGATAAACTGACGTTTCGCTACTTTTATTTCGAGAAGAGAAGAATTTTCCAATGAAATAAAAAATATTGCCAAATACTGGTACGTTAAAACCGTACCGTATATGTATTGCCGCAGCTGCGTATTGCAATATACCGGTATATCATGACAGCCCTAGTGATCATCGTCATTACAATAATTAATGTAATTATTAATTTATTAAAGCTTTCTAAGGAGATTATATTTACTTTCTTGCTTAGCTGTAAACTTTGACTTTACCCCGTGAAAAAATGAAATGTTAAAATATTGAAGTGAAAATATGAAATGTAAAATATTTCGGTGAAAATATTGTCAAAATAATTAATTTTTCGTCAAAGTTGTTGTATAGTCAAAATAAATTAAACTTAATGAGCATGTGTAAAAAACTTTTTCAAATATGAAAATTCGCTGGTTTATATTATAGCAATTGACAATTGTTTACTTAAAGCAACCCTCTTGAATGTTAAAAAAATCAACATTCGTCCTTTCCACAATGATAAAATGACAAATTCAGAAAAACATGACCAAAATTCAACAATTAATTGTAAGATTTTTTTTTGAAGCGTTTTTAATGTTAAAGAGATTAAAGAAAGTAAGGATACATTTTTTGCAATTAATTGTCCCACAATTTTGTGCATTATTATTGCCAATAATTATTTGTTCATTTTGTAGAAAATTATGCATGAATTCATTTAAAAGGACAGGGGTTATGTTAAACTAAACTTAAACTAAAATCGTTGTAGGTACAGAAGTCTAGACCTAGGCCACAACAAGTTGATCATATGCTCTATGGATTCACTTTGATGGTTTTTACAAAAAAATATTTTTATTTCCTCGCTCGCTCATAAAAATTTGGTCAAACTGCTATATAAAGCAACTGAATAAAGATTTTTTAAATTTTTTTTTCTTCGCTCTGCCCCATTTTTTACTAGAAAAATCCGTAGAACATGTAATCAAACTTGTTGTGGCCCTACCTAAGGACACTGAGTAGTATGACGGATGGTTTATAAATACATTATCAGTAGCCTGTTCAATTACCCTGAACGTTCCGTAACGTTATAAGGTCGGAACAACTCAACCCGAGACAATTCAATCCCCAACTAACAGGTTGAGTTGTCACAACTTTGAGTTGAGTTATCCAGTAATTGAGTTGTCTTCGTACCGTAACGTTAGCTAAACACGCTGCAGGTATTTTATAAGATTAATATGTATAGTTTTAACATCACATATCTAATCTTCATTATATGTTTGTATATATTTGATCAGGTGTTACAGGTCATTAAAGGTTATACTTCTTTACATAGCTTTTATGTTGAACATTAAAATTCCAATATTAAATCATTTCATTGATTTTACTGCTATGTTAAAATATGTTTTGAAACACGGAATGTTATGATTTGAAACACGGAATGTTATGATGCATAAATGATTTAGAATGAAAATTAATGTAAACTCTATTTTAGGTATAAGATTAACAGTCAGCCTTAACCTTAGGGGCTTGGTTTTTTTAAACATTCTTTTCACTCATTCATTCGTTTTTTGCTAAAAAATGAAATACTTATGTACAGTGGCTTTGAGTATGTAATATGGAAATAGGCATTTAACGAAATTAATGTTTACATTTTTTAGGAATAAATTGTTATGCATGCAATATCCGACTGTTTGAATCTAATATGACTAAGACTAAAAATGTTAGTTAAACAGTCATGGATCACATTAAGTTTTCTCAAGCATTATAAGCCTGATTTATTATGTTTACAGTTAAGGATGAAACAATTTTAATATGCATTTTAATGAGCAACCTTTTCTACAAGATTTTTTCAATAAAATAATCAACTAGCTCATTTAAACTATGAACTAGCCCAATTGTATGAAATCAGTAATTTTTACTATCCCAAATCAATTTTCACTTGTTCCAGGCTTAGGGCTAGTTGGTTTAGGTGATGGCTGTTGATATTTTAAAGTAGAAGAATATGTTAATCGTATAAGATAACTAGTATAATTATTATTTTGTCCCCTTAATTCAAAAAGGTACCATTACTTTTCTTAAATTCTTTGTAGTATGGTATTTTTGTATTAAGGGGACAAATATTCAGTCCAAGGTTTGGTCAAGTGGTTAAAACTCATGTTTTTATCTTAGTTCATACCCACATATTATATTTGACTATAAACAAAGGTCAACTTATCATCTGTATTCCAAAACTCATTTCAACCAAATAGTTATATCACCAAATTTAAATAAATCAATTAACTCTAGAAAATCCCTTAAACCCTTTTCCCCTTTAATTTGTTATTTATAGAATGCATCATATTATACAACCACAAAGTAAACAGCAATGTTTATAAACTGAAGTATAATAAGAAACAATATTAAAACCCTCTTCTCTACTCACCTGAACTTAACCATCTTGTAATAAACTAATTAATCATTGTCAATAAACCCAGTACAATATACCTTGTAGATATTTACTGTTATACTGCAGTTATTGATTCAACCAGCTTTTACGCTGAAGTCTCACACAATGGTAGACAAGTTGTTAAAGGGGTTGTTACGCTATCAGAGAGGATTATCGGCCATATCTGTCTACTAGGTGGCTCAAGTTAGTATTGTAACAATGAAATGTATAGAAGGAAAAAAATATATGAGAGAAAAACCAAGTGTATTGTGACATTAGATGTTAATTATAAATGTCTGTGTATTTATTACATGTAGAAAGGGAGAGAGTTTGTTGTTGTTGTTGTTTTCTTGGTAGTGTTGTTGTTGTTTGTGGTGAGTTTTTGTTGTTGTTATGGTTTTGTTGTTGGAGCTTGTGAGTTAGCTGTTATTCTGTTGAAGTTGTTGGTGGTGATTAGTTGTTGCTGAGTTGTAGTCCAGTACTAGTGAGTTGTTGTACTGCTGTTGGTGCCAAGTTGTTATTATTCTGTTGATGTTGTTGTTGGTGATAAGTTGTTGCTGAGTTGTTGTCCAGAACTAGTGAGTTGGTGTTCTGCTGCTAGTGTTGATTTGTAACAGATGTTGCTCTGTTAATGTTGTTGTCGGTGATAAGTTATGGTTTTGTCCTTGGAGCTAGTGAGTTGTTGTTTCTGATGTTGGTGTTGAGTTGCTGCTTTTCTGTTGGTGGTTATTATAAATTGTCGTTGAGTTGTTGCTCAGCCCTTGTGAGTTGTTGTTGTTGATGTTAGTGGGTTATTGTTATGTTGTTGTTGAATCACTGTTGGTGATGATGAGTTATTTTGGTGTTGGTGGTGAGTTGTTGTTATGGTTTTGTCATTGGAGCTAGTGAATCGTTGGTCTCACAATCTATTTTCGTTGTTAGTCCTTTTATCTTGTATTGCAATATTATCGTAAGATATTTGATAATAGGTTGCCCAGAGATATAATGTCTATTCAGTGACTGTGAGTAGGACACCTGGCCACCACAATATGACTTTTACTAATAGATGCTGAAATGTGCTGAAAAGCACCATATATTTCATAGTTTGTTTGTTTCATGTTATATCATATAAGGTATTCTATTTATTACTTTGAACTAGCAATATTTTTCTTTTATCTTCAGTGTACTACATTGAAACTGTCTGAATCCCATTCATTATGCAATTAATGAGTATTTTAATTAGTTCATTTGTTCGTTTGACTAATTTATGCTAATTAGGTAATTAATGTCTGTTTAAATATCATGTTTTATATAGTCACTGATAATTAATTTGTTGTTTAGTTTTGTAGAATACAATCAACTAGCCTGATAATTGGAAATCAGTAATTTTCACCTGTCAGAGACTTCTGGCTAGTTGGATATGTAAAGGTGGTGATTGTTAAAGGGCTAGTGAAATTATTATTTAATAAAAATGGGGCAAGTTGATAATTTCGCCCTATTTTGCCCAATTTAACTATGTAAATTAATGAATCAGACAAGTGCTTTAATAAATTTAACTCTAAGGCTGCCAGAATATTAAACAATAGGATCTACGAACATATTTCTTGAGTTCCAAATAATACCACCTCAATGCCCTTCCTTTCTTTGTGAAAGTTTAGGGCCAACCCCTGACAAAAAATTCTGTTAGATGTTAAAAAATGTGTCAAGTTTGTAGGGATAGGCTTTTTGTTGATGGTTGTATGTTAGGATGACACATTATTGTGGTTAGTTTGGCTCCTACAATACTGAGAGATCATAATAGATGGTGTCATGTTAGATAATTTATTGATGTAAAATTTATATAGGTCATGGTCTGTATAATTTGATGATTGTTGATATGAAATCTATGAAAAACATGAGTACAGGTCAAAATACCCAGGTCAATAGGGAAGTTGGTAGCTCGCAGGGATTGGGAATCTCGTGTCCTGAAGGGAGTATGGGTTTGAATCCCACCTGGGGAGATAATATGGAGAAGTTTCCTGCCTTCTGGAAGGGTAGGTGAGTACTGGTTATAGACAAGGGTCCAGGAAAGCTAGGTTAGGTGCGCTGGACGCCGTAAAATGATCTAAATTGTGTTGACATGGTGTTTAACCCAGTAAAAAAAACAAACAAACAAATATTCGGTCATGGGTATTTATGTGCTGTAAATTATGGAATAAAATGCTCTCTACAATAGATTGGTCAGAATTAATGTTGAATATGAAAGTGTAAATAATTGTATAGGTAATATAACAGTGGTCAGTCATAGTACTCACTGTTCCTGTAAAAGCCTAATGTCTGGATTGAACTAATAACATTTACTTTGTGCATACTTCCATTAGTGACTGACAACTGCTGTATTTGATTAAGAATCTGTAGTTGGAGGCAGAATGCCCATAAAAATCATTGAATGACCAAGCTCGAAAAAACTATGCCTCGCCTAGGAGTTGAACCCACAATCTCTCTATCAGTTACTTGTGCACTATCAACTAAGCTAGCCAGGCGGCTTCCCTAATGCCTCAGTCCCATAAAATTGTGGCTTTTTGCGAACCTGTATGTGCAGACAGCTGTAGGCTGTGGGAAGCCTTGCATATTAAGGTGATGGTACGCACTTGGCACAAAACAACACACCTGTACAGAGCCACAGCTGGATAATAAGAAAGTATAATCCATAGTCTACTACATGATTTGACTTCAAAACAGAAATGTGTATCCACAGCTCATCTCACGAACCCTGGTTAAAAGGTAACAGTCCGTACGGATATGCAAGAGTTCGTTAGGGGTCCTTGTGCAGCTCGATCGCATGGCTCCCCAACAGTGCCCTCACAGCTATTTTTATAATTATAGGACTATAGCATTACATTTATACTTAGAGATTTCCAGTTTTCTAAACTGCTAGCTATTAAACTTGTACTGCTCTAACATCAAGTTTTGATATTTGATATGTATTGAATACTTTTCCTTTTATAAATGTGAGTGTAAATTAAAACCTCTGTCTGATATAATGATTTCATTGTTCACACTGTATTGATGTGATATTAAAGAAATTATTATATCACAGGTGTTTGAGTATTGTTGTTAATGAGGCATGTTTTCTATATCATTATATTCAAAGAAAGTAGTTCTGACAAAGGAGCTGACAACATCAAAATTCTATTAGTTATTGTATGTTTTTTTTTAATAGATTAATTTCTAAAATTATGTAATGATAAAAGACCATCGGTAATCAGCAATGACAACTGTCTCCTACATGACATTATCTCGAACTTGACATCACTTTTCCAAGATGATGCCATGTATCCAACAGGACATCATGTAACCCACCTGACATCATATCTTCAAAATGACATCATATCTCCAACATAACATCATTTCACCAGCATAAAGTCATTTCACGATCATGTCATCATGTCATCAACATGACATCACAATCTTCAACATGACATCATATCACCAACCTGACATATCTCCAACATGGCATCATGTCACCAACCTGACATCATATCTCCAACATGGCATCCTGTCACCAACATATCATATCTCCAACATGACATCATTTCACCAGCATGAAGTCTTATCACCATCATGTCATCCTGTCACCAACATGACATCATGTCACCAACCTGACATCATAATCTTTACCATGACATAATATCACCAACCTGACATCATATCTCCAACATGGCATCATGTCACCAACCTGACATCATATCTCTAACATGACATCATTTCACCAGCATAAAGTCATAACTCCATCATGTCATCCTGTCACCAACATGACTTCATGTCACTAACATGACATCATTTTACAAGTATTAAGTCATTTCACCAGCATAAAGTCATATCACCATCATGGCATCATGTCACCGACATGACATCATAATCAACAAAACATCATGTCCTCTGACATAACAACATATCTTTGAATGATTTTATAAGGGAGACTCTATTAAGTCTACAATGTGTTACAATCAATTTATTTCTGGATGTCTGATTTAATACTTGATTATGTTAATGAAATAGAATGTCTGCTGCATGTGCTTCTGTCATATCTTGTTTTTTTATAAATAATTTCTCTTTACAAGAGATGTGATGATGTAATGTTCAGACCTATTGATTTAATGTGTGACTTAGTATAATGAAACACACATCACCATGAAATTGTCTGTTTTAACAAAAAAATGTAGCTGGGATATTTTAACAAAAACCATAGCTGGGATATGTTAACAAGAAATGTAGCTGGGATATTTTAACAAGAAATGTAGCTGGGATATTTTAACTTAAAATGTAGCTGGGATATTTAACTAAAATGTAGCGTGGATGTGGAATTTTTTTTTTTTTGTCTTTTTGACATTGAGACTTGATTAAATCTAAAATTTGATAATTGTTTTTGACCAGTTTTCTATCAGTAGCTGCATGTAAGATTTGCAATGTGTCTGTTAAATACAGAGGGCAGAACGAATCTAAAAGCCCTCAATATATCGTGGTGCGTATCTTGATACAATGCCAGCTTTTTGCAGTATATCACGATACACTTCTGGCGTATCATGACAGCCCTACCCTTAAAAGTCGACAAAATTAAGATATGAAAGTGGTTGTCTGAACAGGTCGATTTAGGAGCAAGTACTATCTCTTGTTTGTAGAATTGTTTGCCCTCCAAAAAATTTTGGTTGCCTGAACTAAAAAGTAGTTGCTCCAGGCAACTGTACACCCACTAATTTTGTAGACTGCCCTCTGCCCCTAATAATGGTTATAAGCTTAAGTCCAGTGATCATAAATCCTCTCCAGGAACAATGTGTAGAATGAACTAGTTGCCTCAGCATGACTTAAACTCTTGAAACTTGGTTTCTAACATCATAAAAAACAAACTAATTACTTCTTTATTCACCTCCTATGAAGTTAAAATGATAAAAAGTTAGAGGTCTCGTAATACAGTATGTTAAATGCATTGCATGAAAAAATATGTGAGAGATATTTTTATGTAAAAAAACTGAGTGTTCATGTGAAATACATATTGATATGACTAAAACATCTGTTCCTGTCAAGTTAAAATGTAACATGGGGACTACAAGTGACTTGTCTTACCATGAGAGAAAATTGTATAAAGTTAGGTATTATCTTTAACTGATTTCTTCCAGAGATATGATAGAATATTCTGTACCGGTCTTAGAGTATTAGATTTCTGCATGTATAAGGGGTGTTCCAAAAATAACAGTGAATCGTTATTGGTGGCTATGACCCTCTCCCTCCCTCCCTCCCTCCCTCCCTCCCTCCCTCCCTCCCTCCCTCCCTCCCTCCCTCCCTCCCTCCCTCCCTCCCTCCCTCCCTCCCTCCCTCCCTCCCTCCCTCCCTCCCTCCCTCCCTCCCTCCCTCCCTCCCTCCCTCCCTCCCTCCCTCCCTCCCTCCCTCCCTCCCTCCCTCCCTCCCTCCCTCCCTCCCTCCCTCCCTCCCTCCCTCCCTCCCTCCCTCCCTCCCTCCCTCCCTCCCTCCCTCCCTCCCTCCCTCCCTCCCTCCCTCCCTCCCTCCCTCCCTCCCTCCCTCCCTCCCAAACCGACCTCCCTCCCTCCCAAACCGACCTCCCAAACTGACCTCCCTCCCTCCCAAACCGACCTCCCTCCTGAACTGACCTCCCTCCTGAACTGACCTCCCACCGAACTGCCCTCCCTCCCGAACGGCCCTCCTCCCCCCAAACTGCCCTCCCTCCCGAACTGCTCTTCCTACTGAACTGCCCTCCTAACCTCTGTTTTTTATTTTTATTTAGAACTGCCAAGCTAGAGATGAAGGGTTTGAATCTGAGATCAGTGCTGTTTTACAAATTTGTATAAATAACTCTTACATCTATTATATAAAATCACATTGAAGTCTTACACTGTAGATATAAAACATATTACAATGATGTTATAGACACACAATGTTAGGGTTGTAATATTCTATGACAATTAAAAGACAAAGTGAGAGCTCTCTAGGTTATGTTAAAATATGTTATATTTGATATAAAACAGACAAGAGTCCTATAAAACATTATATAATCAATATTATTACTATGAGAGATTGTTTCTTTGTGACTTATAGATGTCTTGTTGTGTTTTGTTTGTTTGTTTGTTTGTTGGGTTTAAAGCCGTAGCAACACATTTTATAGGTCATATAACGACGGTCAGTCAACCTACTCACTCCTCCTGGAAAGGCTAAATCTCTGGATTTAGCTGTTAACCAACTACTAAGCGCATACTTTCGTCAGTGACTGACAACTGCCCTACATAATTAAAAATCATTGGTAGGAGGGAGAATGGCTGTCTTGTAGTGGTAATAAATAATGTCTGTTGCAGTACTTGAAGCAGTACTCTTTATTTTTTAGTTCAGTTCAGTTTAACGCCCTAGCAACACTTTGTATATTGCAGTGGTCAGTCGAACAACACACTGCTGAGATGGAATGGCTGAATTTCTGAATCTAGTTGTTAACTAGTTACTAGGTGCATACTTTAGTCAATGACCAAATTTAAAGATTCTATTCCCTGCCTGGGAAGTGAACCCACGACTCCTCAATCAGTAGACTTGCATTCTGTCGTCTGAGCTGGCTGAGTGACTGGTCACAATACTTTGACACTGTTATATAGGTTTGTTGAAATGTCTTAACATTCACATTTATTTCTATTGTTTTCGTGTATTTTTACAAAATACATTTGTTTAACATAAGACACAAACCCAGTTAACCCACATGATTTTGAAGTTTGATTTTCAGCAAAATTGTGTCAATGTCAATGGATAGGGTAAACTGAGTCAATATTTTGAATTCACTTGGAACCCACTCTTACATGTACCAGTATGTGATTGGTGATCATTGTCACTCATAATAATTGGCTAAGACATAGTGATGTTAAAGTTAAAAGGTACAACACTTAACAACCTGTTATGTTTACCTTAAAGAGCTTGCTGTTTACCTAGGTTAAAATTACCTTTTTGAATTTTTTACTACCCAAGTCTTGTTTTACTTTACTTGATATCTGTTTTAACATGAAATCTTATATTACTGTTAAATATCCATCATATTGAGTCATTTACATTGATGTTTGATATATGATATTTTATATTGAAATCGTATAATGTTAAATGATATAAGGATTCCTCTTTGATGGTGGTATTTTTAAAACATTCGTGTGTAATAGCTTTGTGGTAGATGACATTTTGATTCGTTAATTGAGGATTGACTCTACTTTGATATAAAATAATCTGTTTTTTTCTTTTCTTGATTTATTCTACATTTTATGTTGCAGAACTTTTATGGTGCTGAGCTCCCTTCTTGTCTTTTATAAGGTTTTTGATATTTTCTTGAACTTTAAAAGAGGGCACTGAGACATTTAATTACTATGGGGATGTATTTATAGATGGGAATAGTTTAGTACTATTGTTTAATTTTCTTCAACTGTCAGTGACACATTCTTTATCCTGCTGATTTAAATACTGGATATTTGTTTGTATTTGGTAATTGTGGTTCATAAATACTGATGTCTATTTAACTGATCATTAGTATAAATGTACTGAAGTGAGTATTTAGATCAATGGGTTTAATGTATATGACACCAGGGGTGGATCCAGGATTTTTTTCTAGGGGGGTCCAAACTTTCTTAGGGGGGGGGGGGGTAGGGGGGTCCGAACTTTCCTAGGTTGGGTCATAAAAACTACATAACCATTAAATCTATGTTAAGCACCGAGAAAAATTGCTTCATACTAGTTAAAAATTACTTACAAGCAAGAAATCAATAATGGACTTGTACATTTTTCAAGTTCTAGGGGGGGGGGGGGGTCTGGACCTCCCTGACCCCCTGCTGGATCCGCCCATGGACACTGACAGATGAATAGAATTGAACAGTTGTTCTTAGTTGCTGAATTTGGGAAATGTCAGATCGAGGAAAAAAAAGGGATAAGTAGAGAAAAAGGGGACATATTAGGAAAGAGAATGAGATTGATGAAAACCTTTCTCTACTGAATTTGAATAAAAACTTTAATGCTAGCTAAACATCATGTGTTGATTATTTCTATTATCTTGTTATTTGTTTAGCATTTTTTGTATGCCTTTGTACATGTTGACATTAAACTGTAGTTTTTAAATTGTTCTCAGGGAAATTTTGACCTTGAAACCCTAAATTGATTAATGTTATAATGTTTATTTGTCTCAGAATAATATGGAAGCCATAAAGTGACATCTCATCCTTTGTTTAACAAACATATAATTTTTTTCAATGATTTTTGCCTCAGGAAATAATTATTTTGTTTGGCTGAAAGATAAAACCTTGTTTGCCCTGTAGAAGCGAGTTGAAACTAAAACTTACTGTAAATGTTGTTTTATGAGAGCCTTGGAATGATTTTTGTAAGGAGCTAAGTTTCTTATAATTTCTGAAATGATTTATTTGTGCTGTCAGGGAATGAGTTTTCTCTGAGAGGATCTGGGTTGAGTTAGTTATGTTCCAAGAAGATTGATTTATTTCCTAGCCATAGTAAGATGTTAGAGACATTGTTTTCATTGGTTTAAGTGAGTATTGTAGGAGATATATGAGAACCTTCGCTAACTGCTGTAATGGTGATATTGGTTGTGTTAGGGTGATAGAATTCTAGCTGTTTGTTTCTTACTATAAGTGTACTTTTGTTTGTTTTGTTTGTTTTTGTTGGGTTTAACACCCTAGGCTAGCAACACATTAGGTTATCACGGCGGTCAGTCCACCAACTCACTGTTCTTGGAAAGGCTAAATCTCTGGATTTAGCTGTTAACCAACTACTAGGTGCATACTTTCGTCAGTGACTGACTACTGCCCTACATGATTTAGAATCAATGGTAGGAGGGATAATGGCTGTAGAAAATTATTTCATGAACAAGCTCCACGAAAGTATGCCCCGTCCGGTTGGAACCTATGACCCCTCGATAAGTAGACTTGTGCACTACCAACTAAGCTAGCTTAAAGTGGACATCTAGCTGTTTGTTTCTTACTATAATTGTATTTGTGAATCTTTGAAATTCTATTGTAATGTCTTCTCAGAATGCCCTAGGTATGTACTTGCAATCATCACCTTAACACACTGACCTGAAGTCGAGGCCCAGGAGTATTAAAAAATGATATCAGACTTATGAGAATTACTAAATTCACATAGATTAGCTTAAATTGCAATTTGTGCTAGCATGTGAATCTTGGAATTTCTTTTTAATTATACCCCCGCTTCGAAGAAGAGGGGGGTATACTGTTTTACCCTTGTCCGTGCGTCCGTCCGTCCGTTACAAAATTTCCGTCGCAGTTTTCTCAGCAACTATAACATGCAGCAGCCTAATACTTTGCATATTGCTTTTTCCCATAGTCCCATGTGGTGTAAAGCGATTTCATGCTCCTTGCTCATCTACTTCCTGTTTGTCGCATATTTTTAGATTTTTGCGGGGGTATCACTAGTGAGCATTAGCTCACAGATTTACTTGTTTTTTCTCAGAATGACATATTTCTACTTGATGGTTACAGTCATTATTTTTATCCACTAACCTGAAGCACAGAGACTAGTGAAACTTGAATTGGGCTTGTAAAATTTACTAATTTCTTATAGTCAGGCTAGTTGATAATTTTCCCCTTAATATATATCATGAAAAATTGGGCTAGTGCTGGAGGAAATTTAAGACAATGACCTAAATACTTGTTGGTTCAATTAAATGTTAGTGCTCTGTTGGGGCCCATATTATCAACAGTCTTACAACCAAAATTAATGTAGTTGTATTAATCGTTGGTAGTCATATTCCTAAATAATGGTCAGATTTTTTTAAAACAATTTGTTACTCTGATTAATATTTGGAGTTCTCTTGTAAAAATCTTCACAGAATGGCCTGAGCATACTTGTTAGTTCTTCAATTAGTCTATCAGCTCTTGGAATCTTTGAAGTATTTCATTCTGTTTGATTCAATGATTCTGTTATAACATAGCACAAGTCTGTATTCTGTGGTTGATAAAACAGTAAAATTCCGATATCAAGAAGTATGAGATGGCTAGAGGATATTTCTATGAAACATTTTAATCTATAGATACTAACAACTAGATACTTGGCAATCATTATTTAAGAGGCTGTGTACCACTAATGTAGATATTGACTAGAAATCTAAAATAAATTATATCAGTTTTTTTGTATGTCTTCAAATATTTATATCTTAAGTTTCATATTGATTTATTTTAACAAGGCATTGTTGAGGATGTTATAGATGAATTAAGACTGCATCAATTTAATAGGAACTAATTGTTACAAGTTTTTTTGGTTATTATTATTATAAAAGGATTATTATGAATTTATCATATTCATGTAGCTGGGTTGTTTATAAAGTATAAATTATTTGTTTGTTATATTCATCGGCCTAAATTATATGCTTGCTATATTCATTGTCTTGTTTACATCAGTTGGTAGAGCATTCTGACTTGCAAGCAGGAGGTTGGAAGTTTGAGCCCTGCATTAAAGTTAAGCTTGACTTGCAAGCCGGAGGTCGTGAGTTCAAGCCCTGTATTAGTTAATGCTGTCTCACCTAGTAGGAGTTTTCAATTTCTAGACAACAATTAGGCAAAAAATTATTCAAATTGTTATCTTTACTGTCTGGCCTTTAAAATTGCATGGCCCTCAAACTGCTTGACCCCTAATTGCCTTGCTTCAAACTGCATGGTTCCAACTGCCTTGCATTAAACAGCATGGCCCCTAATTGCTTGATTCCAACTGCCTTGCCCTAAATTGCCTTGCTTTTAACTTCCTGGCTCCAAACTGTATGACCTGTTAGAGTCTGGCCTCAAACTGCCTGATCCCAAACAGTATGTGCCAAACTGAATAGCTCCATACAGCTTGGCTGAAATTGCATGACCCCTCAACAAATCTTACTCGGATTGATCCCTTTGGAAAGAAAAACTTGACTAGTTGTGGTTCATTGCCTAGCTCTGTCTTTGTAATTAATTTATATCTTATCTTGTAATTTGACTGAAAACTTATCTATTATAATGGATGAGTAGTTCACATGTCAATGGAACATATTTCTTTATTGTAAAGAATACAACAGACAATTTATTGTCTGTACTCTACACACACTGTATGCCGATAGCCAATTATTTTCCAGATTCTCATTATTGCCTGTCTGATAAAATTGCTTATACACACCAAGGTTTTTTGTTGAAGAAAATGATAATAAAAGACTTACATTTAATGTTTACAAATGCAGAGTACAAAAAAGCACATAAGGCCACAACAAATTGATCATATGTTCCATAGATTCGCTCGCTACTTAATTTTGACGGTTTTTACAAATTTTTTTTTTATTTCCACGCTCGCTCATAAAAGTTTGGTCAAACCGCTATATAAAGCAACTGAATTAAGATTTTTTAAATTTTTTTTTTCTTCGCTCGCTCGCCCCATTTTTTTTCTAGAAAAATCCGTAGAACATATCATCAACTTGTTGTGGCCTAATGTAAAACAATATTTGTTCTATACAAACTGCATTGATATTTAATGGTTGTAGGTGACAATTGGTTATCAAATTGCAAACATATATTGTAACATTTTGATTTTCTTCTGAGCTTGAAAAATAAATCAATAAAAAAAAACCAACCCAATTTTTCCCAAAATTTGAATGAGAATCTAGTATTTATTTGCGATTAATACCTAGAACATTTTATTTTGGAACATTAATGAAGAAAAGAGAAAATGTTTTATATCTTTCGTGTTTTATTAACTTGCATGATAGATAAAAATTGCATGACATAAAATATACATTGTATACTTGAATTTTTAGTTTTTCGTTATAAAAATGAAGGTTTTATTGCTTCATTTATCATTGTTATATATTGTTATGTCTGTTTTACTGATACTTGAAGTTTAAGTTATAATAATATATTAGTGTAATTTATAGCTTGATGTACCCAGGTTTTAAAGTAATGTGTACTATTGTTAAATTTTATTCAACCATCAGTGGCACATGCATTAACCCCATTGATTTAAATACTTGATATTTGTTTAATAATCTCCATACATAGACACTTATATGTATTTTTGTTGATAGTGAGTACTGAAGTACTGTAGTGAGTATTTAAATCAGCAGGGTAAATGTTGGTGGTGATAATTGACTAAAATTTACAAATACTTCTGTTGTAGCTGAAATAATGCTATGTAGTAAACTGTAAAGGGCAAAATTTGCAATTAGCCCAACTATATGAAATAAGTTATTTTCGCTGGCAGGAATTTATTTCCACTGGTTCTAAGGTTAGGGCTAGTGGGTTAAATTGAAAATTGATTCAGGCTTGTGAAACCACTGATTTCATGTAGTTGTGTTATTAAACTTAAATAATCAGTGTAGTGCTCATGAAAATTATACGTGATAAAATGTACTGAAAAAAAATCTGCCAATTCCTTTAGAAAGGTTAATATTAGACTGGACTGCTTGATGGAGTTTTTTTGTGTAAAAGCTACTAAAATTATGTGTTACAGAATTTTGATAATTTTGAATTTTTCAATGATAGAACTGTTTCTTGTATATTTTCAGAAATTTACCCAAGGTAAATTAACGAACAAAGCCGGAGGTGATAAATGTACTCCAAGAAGAAACCATTCTATATCTCCAGCCAGATATAAACATAGGAAACCTATAGTGAAAAAACATAAGGTAAGATTTATATATTTATATTTTACATGGCATTGAAGTCACTGTGAATGATGGCGGACCATTGGACAAATTCTGTGAAAAATTAGAAGGTCCATCTATATCTGCAGGTTTACAGGACTGACTGTCCGACAAAATATTTGATCTCATCCACACAGTTTTCAATTTATCACAATATGTAAAAATGTCTCCAGTCCTGTAAGACTTTGTTTGGACCTGTAAAATTTTGATCTTCACAGGACCTACTGTCCAGTGACTAACTGTTGAGTTTTGCGGTGTCTGGCCTTGAAAGTTAGTATGTGAAATTGATAAGTCAATGTTAATCTAATTTTAACATTATGTAAATAAACATGAATGTTTAGGACTGACCCATTGATATGTTATATTTAAATGAGGATTGATATGCAAATCTGTCAGTCAAATTGAGAACTGTCAGTACTAATTAAGTGGACTATTTTCACAAAATCCCAGACCTTGGTGGAATTTGGACTATTTGGTCATGAAATATTTTCTGTTGGCAGGAAAATATAGATGAAACATCCAACTTCAAACGTCAATAAATACCATTACAGTTTTTTTGCCATACAGGTGAAACTATCAGTTAATTGTAAAACTTGTCTGTTGCTTGAAGACGGGATGTTATAACATGATAGATGAATATATTGAGGGCTGAATGGAACACTGTTGTAACTCCCTTTGTTTTCCTATGGAGATACTATAGTTTCGTATTGCCCTCAGTATTGACTTGTAATGTTTCATTTTGTTACTTTATGACATTTATATAATTGATGTCTTTATTGCATGTTGGAGATTGTATTGATCTTTGTATATCAAATTAATAATTATCATTTTTATTTTCTACCTGCTATTAGTTCATTAGTTGTTTCTTTCTTGACAGCCAATTTGTTGTTTAGTGACTGGTCATTTGCTGTTCATTCTTGTTTGACCATTTTGTTGTTCATTTGTGACAGGCAATTGGTTGACCATCCTTGACTGGCCATTTTTTGACCATCATTGACTGGTCATTGCTTATTGGTTGTTCATTCTTGCCTGACCACTTGTCCAATTGAGACTTATTGTTGTCCATTTGTGACTGACCATTTGCTGTTCATCTGCCTGACCATTTGTTGCACAATGGTAATCAGCCCAATGTAATCAAAAATTGATTTTGACTTTTGAAAGTTGATTGGGTCTAATGAAAAATTACTTATTTTAAAAACAAAAATCAGGGTAATTGATAATTTGGCAAATTACTACTGTATGTGTAATTTTAAGGCAAAAACTAATTAAAACAATTATATATTTACCTCATTATTTAGTGTTAGTAGATGATTTATTTAGTGTAAACCTATAATCAACCAGGTTCCCACTATTATTGTTGCTATATAATATTCACATGAATCAAATAAGATAGAAAGTTTTCAACTAATAGCTACCTCTTAAAAACATTAATTTTAATTACTCTGTAATTGTCTGTGTTATGCCTCGTTAGTATTCTTGTAATAAATTAAATTTTATATAATGAATAAATTCAATTAATTTATCATGAATTATCACACTGCATTATAATGTTTTCTTGAATTTTTGTTTTGATTTGAATTGTTGAATAGTAAAAAGGAATTATTGAGTGCATTATTATCAGAGGGTGAACTCCTATGTGGGTAAGAGAAGGCGTTGTTATTAATATAACCTTCATGATTTAATGTGTTTAAAATCAATCAATTTAATGCATTTTAAGCCTTAGTCCCATGTGGCCTTTGAAGACATGGTGCACGTTATAACCTTTTGTGTTATGTGCCATTAAACTCAAACAAACCAACAAAGTAACAAACAAACTGACGACCAACCAACCAACAAACAAATGTGGTTATTATGTAAATTTGGACAAAAATAAATATTTTCATGATTGAATGATTTCAAGACCCAGTTCATGAAGTTAAGGATTACTTAAGGGCTAGAGAAAATGTTCTTTTCCTAACATTTCCAATATTGTTTAAGTTGCTGAAAGCATGGAAATTAGGAAATTCAGAATTTTGAAAATTTTGAACCCACACCCATGCAATTGTTGAAAATTAAACCTATCAATTTATATTTTGGCCCTTTTTTTCATAAACTATTGCATGAATTTACATAATGTTGCCTCCCTTACAAGAACCTGTATGAGACTAGTGATTATTGTTGCTCTAAATTGTGCGGAATATTTGTTGCGCAATTTTGAAGCCAAATATCAATTCTGTTTTTTTTATTGGCATTGTTTCCCTATGAATTGTGGTTATTGTTTGTGAGACAAGAAGAGGTTTTTATAAGTAGGTATTTAAGATATGTTGTATAGGTGAAGACTGATATGTATATTATTAATGGCAGACATCCTCTCAAAGCACTCAGAGATTGTACTGTGGAATATTGTTACATTGTCTGAGAGAAACATGAATGCACAATTAGCTTGTCTGTCTGTCTGTGTGTCTGTCTGTGTGTCTGTCTGTCTGTCTGTCTGTCTGTCTGTCTGTCTCAGGCTGTCTGTCTGTGTCTGTTTGTCTGTCTGTCTGTCTGTGTGTCTGTCCATTGAGGTCAGAAGTTTGATTTCTTTGTGGGACTCTCTTTAATAATCTTATTACTAACTGTCAATCTATAGGGTCAAGGGATTGATTCTTGGTTAGGATGGGAACTTCTTATTTCCTACTGTGAATTTTGAGGGGTCATGGGTTTGATCTCTGGTCAAGGGAATTTCTTATTTCTGACTGCCAATTCAAAGGGGCTGTGGGTTTGATTCCTGGTGGGGGGGGGGGGCTTCTTATTTCTATCAGGCAATTCAGAGGGGTCATTGGTTTAATTCTGTTTGGGACTTTATTTTGTGTAGTTTGGTCATGAAATACTTTCTATGGGGACAGTAATGGTTAGTCTCTCCTTCTAGTGAGTCAAGTTGACAATTTTCAGCCCTTAATGAAGGTATGTCTTGGTTTAAAGCTAATAGAAGCCCTAGATCTTAAGTAAGGGAATATCTAGAGCTTCTATTAGCTTTAAGATCTTAAAGGACATGGAGTAGGTTGACTGTCCACTGAAATATGACTGAAAAGATGTGAAAGTTGGGCATAAAAAGCACCATAATAGTCTAGCTTTACTATAGACCATGTTATACAATACTAAGGTAATACTGTATAATGAGATATAAACCTATTGTTACATTGAAAGTCCAGACAAATATATTTAATAATTTATAATACAGACATAGATTTCATGTTGATATTTTATTTATGTCAGTGCACTTGTTGTTGTTGATCATGTGGTTAGATAGTAGTCCTTTATTGTGATATACATCATTGATTAAACTTAAACCGAAACTTTTTCATTTGATTAAACGCCTATTTCTATATTACATATTCAATGGCGTTGTATTGATTATGTTGGGTGAAAACTTATACAGTATAAAGGATTGCTGAGCATTAAGTTATTTTTATGAACCCTTTTAAAGGTCCGTTTCATGGGTTTAGCACAAAACAGTCGTTCTCAAAACTCACTCTTTTCTTGAATCAAGTTAGGACTGTTTTGTGCTCAACCCGCGATATGTCTTCTAAAATTTCTCCAAAATATTTTATCAGTTTTACTCAGATCTTGACACTAATCACAATTAGTTAAATGTTTTAAGTTAGAACTTTTAACAATCTTTGCCTAGCCCGAGTTGCAGGACTGGCAAATATTGATTCACTGATTCATGCCAAATAAAATAGCAATTAGCATATTTGATACATTCAAGCTATTAGATAATAATTTCATTTGTCTGTTAGATAATAAATAAGACTAGTACTTGTAAAATTTATGGAGAGTATGATGAATAAAGATTTACCTTGATCTGAAGCCAGCGTTTAATGAAAGTTGATTCTTGCTAATGAAAATAACTTAATTTCATGTAGTTTGGCTAGTTGATAAGTTTGTGTTTTTTTAAAGCCTGAAGCTCAGAATTTGTGATTATTGATTTGAGCTTGTGACATTTGCTTATATATAGTTGGGCTAGTTGTTAAGTGTGTGCTTTACTATATAAGATTATAAATCAGGCTAGTGATCAATAAAGTTTAAAGGGAAAACTGCTTTAAACTAATGATAGACAAAAAGACTTCAAAAAATGAATGTTACAACTTTGAAGACATTATTCCATCCTCTCTGTATAATGTCTATATAAACTGTAAGTGTATCAAGAATTAACTTCTCTGATAGATTCTTGTAGACAATTATTTACAGACTTCTGGCATTGTCTTATCTACCTTTGTACATATTGTTTAATGTTACATTCCAGTGGTGAATCTAGAGTGAGGGTGGGGGTGGTGGTAGAGTGAGGGTGGGGGTGATGGGGGAGGGGGTACTATATTTCCCTGGATTTTTTTAAATACTGGAAATTTAGAAAAACATTCAAAATGGGATATAATATAGTATGTTGGTGCTTTTGGGTTGTTTGTTGCACTTCCATAGAAAAATGTGTGGTCTTCAACCGCCTAAGTAGCAGCTTGGTTGACATTGAAAACTGAACATGCCAAGATCTTGCTGTAAGACTGTTAATTACTAATTTCTTGTGGCAGGGTAAGTTGGTACTGGTAAAGAAAATAATCCAGTAAAGCTGGTTAGGTAAGCTAGCCACCCATAGACAAGTAAAAGAATGTTGAAACATTTCATAAAATCTAAATAAATAAAACTGCATTATGATAAGACTCTTCACATATTTGTTAAATTGGGTTAATTCTTCTTTACAATAAGTGAAGTATTTCAGACAGTTTTTCTTTAGATAAATGATAGACACAATTTTTATGAATGATGAAAGATTTCACCAATTTGTTAGAGAACAGTTTTTATGCTGTCTTTCATACTTGTAATAGAAGAATTTGATGTCATAAAACCATCAATGTTGGGTTAAACAGTTTGAGATTGTAATATGAGATGATTTATCAATTGCCTAAAATGTTTAAACTTATGGAGTGTAGTCCAAATACAAATATAATTATAATGATGGTGATAATAATAATAATGGTAATAATGATTGATGATGATTATGATAATGATGGTGATGCCGATAATTATAATGATGATGTTTTGATGGTTCCAATATTGCAGGTTGGGTTATTGGAGTCATTTAAGCTTATTACTGCTACACCAAATTATTCGGGTGGGTCAGTGTAAAACTAGCCTTAATACATGATTTAGTTGGACTAGTTTAGTGCTAACCTATTGTTGCATTATTGCTTGACCAAGACATGCATATTTCAAGTATTTTCAGGGCTTTTTTTCTTAAATGAAAGGGGCCATTTACAGGTGCCTTCCCCTTCAGAATTTTCTTTGAAATCATGTAATTTTCCCAAAATTTTGAGGTTACCTTGGATTTTTCATTCCCTGATCATTGAAATTGCAATAAAATTTCCCTCATTGTTCTATACAAAGTAAGGCCACAGGTCCCTTCCTCACAAACTCAAAAAAGCCCTGATTTTCTTATATCATGGCTATCTAGTTTAATTCTTGTGATGTAACTCATTTGAATTAAAGTTTCAAGGTTTTGACTTGAAAACATATATATGGTATATAATATCCTATGGTAAAGAACTGTTCTCTCCAATACCAGTTTACAATAAAAACTAGATATTGTCAGGAATAACTGAGAGATGATTGTTGATTAAGTCACATTGAGTTGTCTCCCTTAACTTAGTATAGTTATAGTTGTATACTGTAGTATACTTCATCTTTGTTCATTTTGATATATTGTAATGTTTGGTTTAGTGTTTTATGCTGCATTTCAATTCTGTTCTGTCATATCTCATCCTAATCATAGTCTCTGGATATGTCTAGATCTTTTAACTCAAGTTTTAATTTTGTCTTAAAAGCACATACCCTTTTCTAGGGGCTTAATACTGAACTTGATGCAGATGTTGGCCGGAGAATTGCCATAGAAAATCTTTAATGGACCCAACTCAATGAATATATGTATGTCTTGCATGGGGTTTAAACCTACAATCCCAAGGTTAGTTGTCAGACAAGCTCACTAAGTGACCCTGGCCTGTTATCTTGATATTGTAAAGGGCTGTCAATAATGAAATACTAGACTGTCATACTCCTGTCATTGATGCATATGATAATCAGTAAGTATTTATTTGTTTATTTATTGGAGTTAACACAATTTTAGGTCATTTTACGGCGTCCAGCGCACCTAACCTAGCTTTCCTGGACCATTGTCTATAACCAGTACTCACCTACCCTTCCACAAGGCCGGAAACTTCTCCATATTATCTAATCAATGGAGGAAAATAGACATATTGTCAAATTTTCATGGAAGGGTATAACCTCCCCGGGTGGGATTCGAACCAGCCCCCCACTTGGGCACGAGTATCTAAATCCTGGCGCGCTACCAACTGCGCTATCGACCCAGGTTAAATAATCAGTAAGTAGAAAGGATATTGATGGGTTAGCGCCAAACTAATCTAACTATATGTAAATGAAAAATGATGTAGGTTATTTTTGCACTGACTTGTCTCTATTATTTCAAGTGAAACAAAATATGTTGCTTTGAAATATTATCTAGATAACCAGTATAATTGAATTTCTTTCATGTAATAAAAAACTTAAGTGCATTATAAAATTAGTATTCATAATGACTAAGGCAAATTTGTATGCACTAAATTTCAGATGGTAAAATACATGAAATATAATATGCTCAAAAATCAGGATACCATATGGGCCACTAAAAGGCACATTTCAATCTTGTTAATGTATTCAATCACACTAGACTGAGAGACTGAGAGCTCTCCCCACATAATAAAGATGCTGTCTGCTTATTGATCAATTCTATTCATCTGTCAGAGGTGTAGACATTAGGCTTGCTGATTTAAATACTTAAGACAGAATTTCTGTACTCGCTCATTAATTGAGTATTTAAATCAGCTGGAGGTTAAATCAGAAGGGTTATTGTGCCCCACTGACAGTTGAATAAAATTTACCAATAAATGATTGGTTAATTAGTGCTGAAAAGTTCATGAAAACTAATTAGACTCATGACAAACTGTTCCAACCAGTTAATTAATTTATAAAAAGCACATTGATTGAAATATTAATTATGGGCATGATTTCAATCAAACTGTACTCGGCTACTCATAATTTAATTAGATTTCATATAATTTTAATGACCATTTACACATTCATAATAAATTAGTATGTTCATTATTATAACAGCTTGATAAGACTGGTTGAAATTTTATGTAAAAATTGAATCAAAATTATGCTTCATCATTATTAATATGTGTAATATCATTTCAAGAAGTTATAGAACTATATGGTCCATATTTTTTAAAGTGCTGGTATTTATTTTTTGTTTCATTTTGTCGAGGGTTGTTTATCGCTCAACTAATTTATTTGAAGGATTTTCTACTCATATTTTAATGTAAATTTTGTATCCCCCATTGAACTGTTGTAATTTTATTATAAATTAATTGCGTATCAAGTTTTTTTGTGAAGTAATATCCTAGCATAAGAGATATTGCCAGTCATTGTATGAAATGTAAAATAAGGGATTGAATTTTATAGTGTAGCCTGCATGCTTTTTCATGCTCAAAGTTTTTGCCTTGCATTTTTCTCCAGCATTTTTCTCCAGCATTTTTCTCCAGCACAATTTTGTTTTATCATGTTTTATAGTGAAGGGCAAAATTATCACTCATTATCAGTGTGCATATTATATGAAATCAAGTAACTTTCACTAGTCTGTTAAATTTTCACTAATCCCAGGCTCTGGGCTTGTGGTTTAAAGACTGTACTAACTCATTAGTGGGTGTCTGGTTGCCCGGGACAACCAATATCTAGTTTAGGCAACCAAAAGTTTCTTTTGGGCAACCAAATTTCTTCAAACAAGACATAGTGCAAGCTGCTAAAAAGACCTGTTCGGGCAACCACTTTCATATCTTAATTTCGTAAACTGCTAACTTAACAGAAATTACCCTCTTACTGTCATAGTTTTACACTTAAGTATGTTGAAATTAGCCATTGTCAACTACGTACTGGTATTAAATCATTTATTATCATTCTTTCTTGATGTCAATTTGCCAAACATTTTGAAATCAGTATTTTTTACCTCAAGTCATCAATTTCCTGAACCCGGGTCGATATGGCAGTTTGTAGCACGCCGGGATTTGGAATCTCGTGCCCGAAAGGATGCGGGTTCAAATCCCACCTGGGGAGGTTATACCATTCCATGAAAATTTGACAATAATGTCGATTTTCCTCCATTGATTAAATAATATGGAGAAGTTTCTGCCCTTGTGGAAGGGTAGGACGCCATAAAATGACCTAAATTGTGTTGACATGGCATTAAATCCAATAAATAAAATAAAATAAATAAGTAAATTTCCTGGGCCCCAGACTAGTTTGTTGCAGTGATAAGTGTAACCCTGGTAATCTTAGAACATAATTCTTAGATGTTATGATTGGATCCGCATCAAGGTTCAAGAAAATTTACTAAACATGCAAAGTAACATGTATAATGAAGCTCTATCAGAATTTATAAGACAGACACTTGAAACATTCCTGCATCCCTAAGTAACTTGAAGAAATTAAATTGATTTTTAAACAATGAATTAACTAAATTAAACATAATCTCAGACAGGTTAGATTAAGACATTATTTTACACATACAAATATTTCATACACTCTTATAAAGTCTGCCAATACTTGTTAGAAATTGTTTAAACTTTTTTCAAGTGGTATAATATAACAGACTGTATTAGAGCCTTGGGTAGCACCTGGATACATAACAACTATCCCCTGTATAATATCAGTAAAAATTACCAGAAATATTTGTTTATCTTTTATAAGAGGTACTTGAATGTCTCCTAAACACTATTAAATACCTGTCAGTATCAAGTGTTCATATAGAAAATGTCATAAACTCAACTGTTTTTACAATCAATGTTAAATCTCTGTACATGATACCCCCTCAGAGCCGTATCACAGTTTTTTCCTGCACTAAATTATCTAAACTTGATGTTTAACAATTGTAACCACATAAATACTGACTATATGTGGTTTTGTTACATTTGGTGTTTCCTCAGTTTTTCAATAAATAGTAACAAAATGCTGTGTAACCTTGTTATTGCTATAAATAGTAACAAAATGTAGTGTAACCTTGTTATTGCTATAAATAGTAACAAAATGCTGTGTAACCTTGTTACTGCTTTTAATAGTATCAAAATGCTGTGTAACCTTGTTATTGCTATAAATAGTAACAAAATGCTGTGTAACGTTACTGCTTTTAATAGTAACAAAATGCTGTGTAACCTTGTTGCTGCTTTTGATAGTAACAATATGCTGTATAACCTTGTTATTGCTATAAATAGTAATAGGATGCTATGTAACCTTGTTGTTTCTATAAATAGTAACAGAATGCAGTATAACCTTGTTATTGCTATAAATAGTAACAGGATGCTGTTTAACATTGTTATTGCTGTAAATAGTAACAGGATGCTGTGTAACCTTGTTATTGCTGTAAATAGTAATAGAATGCTGTTTAACATTGTTATTGCTATAAATAGTAACAGGATGCTGTTTAACATTGTTATTGCTATAAATAGTAACAGGATGCTGTGTAACCTTGTTATTGCTATAAATAGTAACAAAATGCAGTGTAACCTTGTTATTGCTATAAATAGTAACAAAATGCAGTGTAACTTTGTTTTTGCTATAAAAAGTAACAAAATGCAGTGTAACTTTGTTTTTGCTATAAATAGTAACAAAATGTAGTGTAACCTTGTTATTGCTATAAATAGTAACAAAATGCAGTGTAACCTTGTTATTGCTATAAATAGTAACAAAATGTAGTGTAACCTTGTTATTGCTATAAATAGTAACAAAATGTAGTGTAACCTTGTTATTGCTATAAATAGTAACAAAATGCAGTGTAACCTTGTTATTGCTATAAATAGTAACAAAATGCAGTGTAACTTTATTTTTGCTATAAATATGACACCCAGGTGCAGTGTTGTTCAATTGCTTGTAAATACATCTTAGGGGTGTCTAGGTGGTCTATACAGTGGCTTCCAAAAGTCCTTTGATAAATTTCTGTTTTAAAGATAAATTGATTCTCATTAAATGAAAAATGAAACAAAAAATGATCTGAGCAAATTCAAAAGTCAACATTTATTAGTTAATATGGTTCAAACTATTTTATGTGAATAAACTTTAATTAATGTGAAATTACTGATTAGCTTTTCTCAAATTTTCATTTGATCGAGAACTTTCATAGGGAACTGTATATATATATAAAATACTTAACTCTGCAAGCATGGGAGACACAATGATAGAATTGCCTCTCTTGACTCTCAAGTATATCCTCTTATATAGTCTATTTTAAACCATTTAAAGTAATCACTAAAGTAATCATATAATATAATCTAACAACTCTGTGCGCTTTTACTTATGACTAATAAAACACTTCAAAATGGGCCGACGCAAAACTAGTCTAACTATATTTAGAAGGATGTAGACTAGTTCTGCATTAGCCATGGACTTGAAATGGTACATGATAACTTTCCCTCTCTGTTCATATATTAACTGGCTGTATATAGAGCACTTCACAATCTAACAAAAAGCACTTGAAACATAATGTCACCCCCTACTGAGTGTTGTGTCCTTGATTGTTATATTTAAAAAAAACTATTAGGTGATTTGGTTGTTGATTTGTTTAACCTAATCTACAGGTGGCAAGCTGGTATGTTACCATGATAGAGAATTAATCTCCAAATATTTCTATAATGAATAATATATAAACACTGGTATTATCACTAATATTGTGTAATAATAATGTGGACTTTTAAAGTCTTGTGATTATTTTGTTTCAGAATTGTTAAGAGATGCACCCTGTCCTTTTTTCACTCCTGTTTGTATTGCCGTTATGTGCTTTGCCAGAAGTAATTAATTTGAAACATCAACCGTCTGATGTGCCCTATCCCTTTATTCTGCCTCTTGGCCCTTTTTTGAGTTCTTGAATCATCAATTAAAGACCTACTTATGTTTAATGCTTTTATTTTAACGGTCCATGTCAGTATGACATCATTGTCAGGCATCGTAACCAGTTAGATTATATATGATATTTTACAGAAGTAAGATTGAAATTTCCTAGACTGTTATTGACAGTGAAGGATAAAACCCCCCAGATTTTGTATGTCTAAGACACCTCACTGTCTGCCTGATTGTTTAGGTTCCAGGTTGAGTCTGGCTGTAGTATGGACTAGTTCAATTAACTGTCAATTGTATTTGGCACACTTCTGGTTGCCTTGATCTAAGCACTGTTGCATGCCACAGTAGCATTGCCAAGAACTGACACAACATTGGCTGCCTTTGTCAAAGATGATGCCTATTTATTGTATAAAAAGAAGTTGTTTGATTGGTGACCATAGCAACGAATCAATAAAAAATGCACATAATGTATTGTATATAGATTGGTATTTCTTGTACTGATATGTTTGTCTTTTATACTTCCAGACTTAATTAGTCTATGATCTTATTTAGTTTTATTTCCCTACAAGACTCCATTAACAGACAACTTATATATCTATATAATACTGGCAGATTACAAGTGTGAGGGTTGTTAATTAACTGATGAAAATACTTTATCTTCCCTTGTCATTAACTGGGATGCTGTTTACGGTTTTATAGAATCATTGCCTGAACCCACTAGCCAGAAGCCTGGGACTAGTGAACACTGTTTTAGGGTAGTGAAAATTACTATAGTCAGGCTTAGAGTTGATAACTTTGACCTTCTCTGCATAGCATAGAAAGTCTGACTTAGTACTCAAGAAAAGTTAAGGCAATGAAGTTTAGATTTCCAGTTTTTCAAAAGTCCCTAAGGGGCCATTTTTCCAAATCATATAAATCTTGTGATGTAAATATGTCCCCTGCTAAAGCATTGCTCTGGACCCACCAAGTACCAAGCAGCTCCCCGCTACATTTAATGGTTCCCAGCTACATATTTGGGGTTCAGATTGTCATGCTTGATGTTCCATTTGGCTGAGATTATGGATTTGGTAACCAATGTAACTTAGTATTCACTGATTTAGCTTGAAAACAAGAATTTCTGAACATCCCTTGTAGTCTGAGATCATAGAATTGGTAACCATATAACTGAATGCGAGTATTTACTGAACAACCCTTGTAACCGTAGAATATTTTATTACTAGTTTAAAACAACTTGTGTCTAGAAGTCTTCAGTTATTTTATTGTGGTAGACATATTATCAACCATTATATTCTATACATTATTAAGGTTTCTGTCTCCTGTTTATATCTTATTAAGACAATGTACAGTATGATCTCCACAGAGCAGCCCTTAACACAACAAATCCTCTGCACAACAAAACCCGGGTCGATAGCGCAGTTGGTAGTGCGCCCGGGATTTGGATACTCGTGCCCGAGGGTGTGCGGGTTCGAATCCCACCCGGGAAGGAAAAAAAATTATACCCTTCCATGAAAATTTGACGATAATGTCGATTTTCCTCCATTGATTAGATAATATGGAGAAGTTTCCGGCCTTGTGGAAGGGTAGGTGAGTACTGGTTATAGACAATGGTCCAGGAAAGCTAGGTTAGGTGTGCTGGACCCCGTAAAATGACCTAAATTGTGTTGACACGGCATTAACTCCAATAAATAAATAGCTCTACACAACAACAACTTTTGACATTTCCCTAAGGCACATCTTTATTGAATTT
Organism: Mactra quadrangularis; assembly: GCA_025267735.1. Lineage (NCBI taxonomy): Eukaryota > Metazoa > Mollusca > Bivalvia > Venerida > Mactridae > Mactra > Mactra quadrangularis. The sequence continues at coordinate 35,881,589 of CM046305.1, read as the reverse complement.
TACCTCTGCAGAGCAACAATCTCTGAACAGCACCACACTGTAGTCCTTCCCAGTGAGTGTTGTTCAAGAGAGGTTGTCCTGTACTTGTAGGGTGTAAATTGTCTGCTGAAGCCTCATCAAGCTTTGGTTTACAATAGCATTTTGTTATCTTTTCATAGGTGAAAAAGTAGGGCTTGACATTTAAAATGAATTTCAGGATTTTGATTTTTCTTTTTTTTTTTCAATGCTTCTCTTCTTGGCAACTTTTACATGGTCAGTGTTGTTAACTTTTACATGGTCAGGCTAGTTGCAAGGATAAACTGTAATAATTGTTCAGTGCAAAACCAGTCTACATACTTCTTTATTGACAAATAGCTGGACTAATTTTGGTCAACCCATCAAGATACTGTGCCTTTTGAGTAGAAGTAATCCTTAGGTTGTATCACCAGTCAAACTTGAATCTTTCTGGAGCACTAGTCCATTACCTTGTCAAGTTATGTGCAAAATTAGCAACTAGCCTGACTATGTCATTTTCACTAGCCTTACTCAATTTTCACTAGTTCTGGGCTTGGGGCTAATTGGTTAAGGCATTGACAGTTTATTACAAGTTTTTCAATTTTCCTCACATTTTTGTGTTGACATTTTATTTGAACTTTCCTTAACTGTGATCAACTTTAAATAAAGAGTGAAATGGCTATAAATTGATCATTTAATAGTTTATAGGAAGTCAAGTTATAAATACTGTATCCTGAATGAGTGATTTAACAGATTGTTGCCGATGGAGTGACATTTATGTGATTTAAGCGTTTGTTGTGTCTATATGTTACAGTCGTCAGACCACATAGTATTTGAAAGGTAATGTTTAAAAGTGAGTTTGATATTTACTGAACAACCTCGTGGTCTAATCATAAAAACTTTGGTTATATTAAGTGTTTTATCTGAACTGTTATTTTGGAATTATCTCGGCACTAGACACCTATGGTATGAAGCGATTATATCGGACCAACGGCTCTATAAGCTTATCTTGTGTAAGCATTGCACGACTTTAATCGTGAACATAATTTCTTCAATGTTGGAATTTTAAGACGTTTTTCGTTGATTAATGATCTAACATTGTATACTATAGACTTGACTGTTAATTTGTTCCTGGGAGGGGATTACATAGAGGCTTCAAAGTGTGCACTCTGATTTCCTGTGGGTGATCAACACTTTTCTTTAATGAAATTTTAAACATTTCACGATGATTTCTTATCTTGTATGAGTTACATTACTTTGAGTTTCTATATTGGATTTTAACGACTGTGTAATTACATTATTGGAATTCTTGAAACAATATTTCTAGTGAGTTATGTAGAAATTATTTCAAAGTTTTTGTAATAATTGTTTATTTATTTCCACTTGGTTTTATTACATGAAGTATATTACAGTTACGATTGCTTTGTTTTGTGATATCGGTTTGTTCTTTAATTATATTTATTTGATTTTGCAACATTACCTCACTGCTGTTTCACACAACTTGTTTTTGTAGACTTTATATACTTACTTAAAAACTTTTCCCATGGAAGTTGAGGCTGTGGCAGAGTGATAAGATACAGAATATTGAATGTAGCATTGCTGGTTCCATTCCCAGCCAGTTGCTTATAAACTTGTGTCTAGAGATCTAGGAACCCGGGTTGATAGCGCAATTGGTAGCGCGCTGGGATTGGGAATCTCCTGTCTAGAGGGGGGTTCGGGTTTAAATCCCACCCGGGGAGGTTATACCCTTCCATGAAAATTAGACAATAATGTCAATTTTCCTCCATTTATTAGATAATATGGAGAAGTTTCCAGCCTTGTGGGAGGGTAGGGGAGTCCAGGAAAGCTTGGTAAGCTGCGCTGGACGCCATGAAATGACCTAAAATGTGTTGATACGGCGTAAAATCCAATAAATTAATAAAACTAGAGATCTAGGCTTTACAGTAGTTTAATCCTCAGGTAATGTGAAGCAGCTAATGTTGTTGTGCATCAGAATTCAAACTGATTAAAACCCCTTCTAAATTTATCTGCTTGTGTACTTGCTTATTTTAGATCTTGCTGTTTTGTTAATAAGGTCATGTTTAGGTGACCTTTTCTCATTATAATATCAATTTATGAGCAATCATTATGGGAAGTAGCTTGTTAACATCGTCTACATCACGCAATTTGAAAAGAGTCGTTGTATCACAGCCAGTGAATAACACCACCCTCAAATTAGTTCGTAAACCTTGGCCTAAAAATAGAAGTTACAAAATCAAGATGCTATTAATAGTGTTTTGTCTAGATAAAAGCTACACATTGATTGTTCTACACAAAGGTCATCTCAGCGTGACCCTCAGAGCGACCATAAGAGATCCTATACCCTAGGAGTCTATAGGATATCTGTTTACAAAAATTGATCTGAATCCAGGGGCACTGGGCTTCTTGAAACATTTCTACGGCAGAGCCTACATTCTTACTTGATGTCTGGTCATGAAATTCAATCTTCAAAAAAAACGTTGGATAGAAATTGATTTACACAAAATAACAATATGTATTGTTACCCTGACATTACTGGCTGCATGTATAGTAATGTGGTTACAGAAATGTCATGATAAATGATGTTAAAGTAAAATACAGCCTGCAGTATGTGATAACATTCTGTATAATGTTATATAATTATATTTTCTTATTGATTTTTTACTCTCTCTATTAAATTTTTTTCTCTGATGATGTGTTTTACATGTATTTTGTCATTAAATAATAAAACCTGAATGATGGGAGCCGCCCGGCTAGCTCAGATGGTAGCACACAAGTCTACTGATCGAGGGGTCGACGGTTCGATTCCTGGGCGGGGCATACATTCGTGGAGCTTGGTAATGAAATTATTTCTACGGCCATTCTTCCACCTGCCAATGATTTTTAATTATGTAGGGCAGTTGTCAGTCACTTCCGAAGTATATGCGCTTAGTAGTTGGTTAACAGCTAAATCCAGAGATTTAGCCTTTCCAGGAGGAGTGAGTAGGTTGACTGATCGCCGTTATATGACCCATATAATGTGTTGCTACGGCGTTAAACCCAACAAACAAACAAACAAACAAATAAAACTTGAATGTAACATGTGACTTGGATATTGAGGTTTTCTAGCTTGGCTTTAAAATGGGGGTGCTGAAGATCTAGGTTTGAGGCTGGGCTTCGTTTGTTTTAATTAAAGATCAATTTTCTTCAATTATGTCAATTTTTTCTTTCTGTGATGTTGGCTTTTAATGGAATTGTCAACATGTTATGGTTCTAAAGAAAAAATCCAGGAAAGATGGTTAGGTGAGCTGGTAGCCATCATAATAGCTAAGTGAAATGTTTCTATAAATAGTGAAGTCTTAAATAAAAGCATTCAGAAAGAAAGAAATTCACCAACAGATTCTCTTATTTGGAATTTCAAAAATGCCGGCAAAAAGGTTGCTCTAGGTGAAAGATTCACTATTCTATTTTTTTGAAAATTGCTTGAAAATTATTTTTGAGTTGAACCTCAAACTGAAGTTTTCACTGATCCGCCCATGACTGTCTATTCAGATTAATGTTTAATATAGTTACATAAAATTATCTTCCTACTTCAACTACTTTGTCATTTTATAATTGGTTTTGTTTTATAACATTAATTTTATACCCAGTGTTGTATTATATTGGGAATACATCATTCTGAGTGCTTCGGGTGATACGATATATAATATTCTTAATGATACCATTATATGTAGTGTCGGCATGCTAGTGTGTTTTTGCATTAATTTTTAATTTGGAGGTTAATTTGTTTTTGGATAACAACAACTTGCAGTGGTATCTTTTATAATTTTGACCTGGTTTTCATTGCTAGTTACTGTATCATTGTGAATTTGCTTGACTCAATATTTACAAGTTCAGGGTTTAGACTAGTTGGATTAAGGGAATGCCCATAGCCTCATGAGAAAGGGTAAGGTTAAATATGAACTGGACAAGAATGAGTGAAGATAATATGAACTGGACTGCTTGGATTTTTATGAGTGTATGGAAAGCTTGGAACTATGATTTTTAGTGTGAATTTTGCTGTAGTAGTCTGTATCGAGTGCGGAAAATAAATTCTTTGACTTGTGACCCTTTTAGGAATAAATTTTCTTCTTCGAAAACCCCTCATGTATTTTAAATTCATATAAGTGAAAAGATTAATTAAATTAACTGATCATACTAAATTCTCGGCTTATACATTTTCATTTTCAGCAGTTAACAAGATTTGGTTTTTAAATCATCCTAATATCTTTGTTAAGTTAATCAAGTATTTAAATCATACTTTCATGCTTAATTTGATAATAGGCAAGCCGATACTTTTACCATTAACTCGGTTTTTGTGTGTTAATTTATATAAGTAGACAAAAGCAAAATGAGAGAAACTTACTAATCTCGGGATTAATTTGTATCTCGACAGTTAATTCCTCTTAATTCTCTACTATATTATACTATAATATTGATCAAAAGTTCTCTCCTAGATTTGCGTTGGTAAATAGGTTTTTTTTCTGTTTTTGATTGACTATAAATTCGATCTCGGCAAACAGGAGATGATTAAGTTTCTGTAGCAGAAATACATCTTCTATTGTTGGAGATCAATCCAGTTGTATTGTTACAATGTTTGTACAAATCAAATTAAACCGACAGAGTGATGTGTTTCATTGCTAATACTGAATCAAATGAAAACTTAGAAAGTATTATTAAATACATTTGTTGGATGGCAGGAGAAGACGGGTCGATAGTGTATTTGAAATGCTGTGACACACTACTTCGCCTGAATCGTTGTTTTATATACTGTGCAGATTTTCTGTTTTTTTGTTGTTGATATAATATAGTTAATGGATCGCGGATCGTGAGATGTCTACTGAGGATTTTATAGTTTATATGGAAAATGGAAACTTTAATGTGAAGTAATTATTATTCTAGTGCTTGTGTTTTTTGTCTTTAATTCAGTTATATCTGTAGTATCATAAACGGTATAAGTGTTTTTTGTTGGGATATTGTGGATGTTTATATTGGAGGTGATTTGAGTGTGTGAAACAAAAATGTCTGTTAAAGTCGACAAGGGTGTACCTAACAATAATGACAAGCTAATTAAGATTGTTGATTCTAATCTGAGTGATGAAGTAAACAATAGTGTGATTTCTAACCAAAATGACAAAACCCTGGAAAATATGCTTCCTAATCAAAATGATGAAGTACAAAAGAGAGTGGTACTAGATCAGAATGATGTGGTAGAAACCAAGAGAGACATACTCAAGATACCTGGTCATGGTGATGGATTGAACAAACAAACTACACATAATCATGGTGACTCAGTACTAAATCAGGATAAGGTACCTGACCAGTTTGATATTCCTAACAGTGATGATGAAATGAAGCCTAATAAAGGTATTGTTGAAGGAGGTATAAGTGTTGAAATGGATGTAGATACTGTTAGTCATATTGAGCTTGATGAACATACTGAGCTTGATGATACCACAATGGATATTGATCTAGATCATACTGATACTGAGGTCAAAGATGAAGTGAATAAGGACATGGATAAACATATAGATACAAAACTTGATGATAAAGATGCTAATGATGTTGATGGTGGCATTAGAAGTGATGGTGATGATGTTGCTAATGAACTTAATGATCATGATGGTGGTTTAAATGTTGCACATATTGATGATGTTAATGATATTGATAATGATTGTGGTGATGTCATTGCTGATGCTGTTGCTGATGGTGATATAAATGATGATGTTGTTGATGATGATAATAGGGATGTTGAATATTCTACAAAATCTAGAAATGTTCCAGCATTACCAAGACGACATCAGAAACATTCTAAAGATAAAAATAGACTCGCAAATGAGAGTGGTAAAGTTTGTAAACAAGTTCGTATAAAATTAGTCCCAGTTGATAATAACCTAACCTATAAAGTTAAATCTGAAACTGGTAAACTTAATTTTGCTGATGGAAAACTTAAAACTCATGAGAAAAAACTTAACTTTGCTGATGAAAAACATAAATTGCATGAGAAAAAACTTAACTTGGCTAATGAAAAACTTGAGTTCAAACCCAGTATATCTAATACAAGACATGAGGTTAAAGATTCTGATCAAGATAAGAAAGTGGATGTTTCAGATGGTACAGTGAAACCTGATAATGTTGTCAAGTATGATAATAAGAACATTTCTAGGATAAAGGTTGGTATAAATTAGTGATTTTGCTGATAATTATTGTTGTTTTGGTCCATAGTTTGAATGATTGGAAGCTAATAGCCCATTAGATCTCTTGTTTACATACTTGGGTTTTGTTTGTACTCCTTTATTATAACAGTGTGTCTTAACCCACTAGCCCAAAGTCAAAGGAAAGTGAAACCTGATTCGGGCTAGTGAAAGAATTGCTTATTTTATATAGTCGGGCTTGTTGATAAGTTTAAACTTAACTATATAGCTTGATCAATCAGGCTAGTGCTTGATAAAATTTAATACAATGACTGATATAACATGCATCTACATTTTAATTAACTATTCTGTGAACTGAATGATGTAACACATGGACTAAGATCTGAGTATGTTCCAAGGTCATCTCACTGTAATGAACTTGTTAAGATTTGTTGATTGGCAATTATATCATGCTGTTAGTAAAAACTGTCATTGATTTCTTGTCTTGATTAGATTGAGCTGTGCTGTGATATATTGGTAATGAATATCATTAATGGTGTGATGTTTCTTGATGCTTTAATGATTCTTCATTAAAATAATACTTAACTTATGGAAGAATCAGCAGGTCCAGTTACATATCAGGGGGTATAGGGACTTATTAGACCTCCCCTCTGGAATTATAAAAATAGTTGTAAAGGATCTTGATAAGGGATTCAAAAGGACACTTTCAGTGCCTCCATGAAAACATAATATTGGGTTGGATCCCCTTTATTGGGAACAGTTTTGTATCCTTTTGTCAGTTGTTTTTTGCAGTAGTCTTTAACAGGTATGTTTTTTCATCCTCAGATTAAATGTTAGATACAACCCTGTGAAAATCAGTTTTGAATTAGTTTTGAGTAATGATGCTTAAGTGTTTACAGCTTAGAAATAAAGTCTGGATGCAACCTTTGAGAATGAAAAGTGAAAGATTAATCTTGATGTGATAATCTGCTACTTATTTAACATCCCTCTTGTATTATTGTCTACATTTTGAAAGTCCCTTTAGTGTAAGAATCTATATAATTTGTTAAAGATGTTTCTAGAATGCCAGTATGACCCTATTTGTTAATTTAAAACTGTATAGTGCTCTCCTGTGACAACGCTTGATGAAAGATGTTAGTTTATGGAGGTAAAAACTCCCTGCTAAAAGACATTGTATTTCCCTAAGGAGGTTTATTTAATGATAGAATAGTATAAGGCTGTATGGAATGTCACCCAAGGGACGTCTGCTAAAAGCATTGCTGTAATAATAGAATACATTTACAGTAATTTTGCCGTTTTCTTGCAAATTTTTCACAACAAAATACCCTTGACTTGATCCTACAGCTCTTATTCCTGCAGCATTATTGCTTGTTTCTAATGAATTAAATTCTGCACACTATTCTCTTAAAGGCACGAGCATTGAAAGTGTTAGAAAACCTGTTTTTGTCCGCAAAGATTTCTGACTTGTTGTTTACTTAATTGACATTAAAGTTCTCAGTAAAAGCTAGGTTTTAAGTTGTTCAGTTTTGCCGCTAGTTTTAGTTGTTACAGTTTGCCTATAAATATTAATGTATTTTGTTTGAATTGGTTTTCCGACCTTTTTTGTTGCGTAACTTGAAATAATTGGTGTACATGATTTATTGTTTATTCTTCATATAATATCCCTGGAAGATTTTTCTTGATGTTAGATGGGAGTAATTTACTTTAAGCTTTAAGGCTATGAAAATAAAATATTTCTGAATGTAGGTTTATATAATCTTGCAGGAATGTCAATGAACTAGAGAATTTTCTTATATGGGGTCTTTACAATAGAACCCTAATTTTAATATTTTTTTTGCTAGCATTTTTGCTTTCTAGAGATCAGGGGAGGGGGATTGCAAAGGCTCATGCATAATTAACTAATGAATTAACCATGTTTTGTAGGGTAAGGGGAGCACAGCCTTCACTTTATTTTTATTAGCACTAGCTGCATTTATAATTTTTAGACCTGGGTCGATAGCGCAGTTGGTAGCGTGCAGGGATTTGGATACTCGTGCCCGAGGGGGTGCGGGTTCAAATCCCACCCGGGGAGGTTATACCCTTCCATGAAAATTTGACAATTATGTTGATTTTCCTCCATTGATTAGATAATATGGAGAAGTTTCCGGCCTTGTGGAAGGGTAGGTGAGTACTGGTTATAGAATGTCCAGGAAAGCTAGGTTAGGTGCGCTAGACGCCGTAAAATGACCTAAAATTGTGTTCACACGGCGTTAACTCAAATAATTTGGGCTTGTGAGTTATTATGGAGATTTAAAGGAGGTTGATATTATTACCCTCTTGTCTCATCTGGTAAGATCCACAATTGTATTATTGTAAAATAACATTGTATTTAGATAGATGATCACATGATTAGCCTCTGAGAGTTATAATGTTCAATTGAGAAATTCATTTTGATCAATAGTTTCATCCAATTAAACTAAGCTGTAATTTCTTAGATGGTTTTGAAGTAGTTGGTTTTTTGCATTTTCATTGTAATATGTTTTTGATCTTAAATTCTCTAGATATCTTGTAGTTAAGTAATTGGAAGTTTTAATATTAATGAACTTGTTATTCAATTGTTAACAATTTCAATTATGGTTGAATAGATTTTTCTAGATTTTATAAACTATACAGCCATCATGGCCATACTTTTTGAGCACTAGGCTGTTTTATTATGTAACATAGTTGAGGCCACAACAAATTGATCATATGTTCTATGGATTCGCTCGCACATTAATTTTTACAAAAAAAATATTTTTATTTCCTCGCTCACTCATAAAAATTTGGTCAAACCGCTATATAAAGCAAGTGAATGAAGACTTTTGTTTTTTCTTCACTCGCTCGCCCCATTTTTTTCCAGAAAAATCCGTAGAACACATGATCAACTTGTTGTGGCCAGAGGGCAAAATTTTCAGCTAGCCTGACTGTATGAAATGAGCAATTTTTCACTAGCCCTAATTTTCTCTAGTCCAGGGCTTCTGGCTAGTGGGTTAAGGCACCGACATCCCAAATGACATGTTAATGTTTTTAATGTAGAAGCAGCGTGTTTTCCAGTGGTAGGATGCGCGCTTAGGGATCGTGAGGTCTTGGGTTTGATCCACACTAATGACATTGCTAATTCCTTTGAACAAGAAATTAACCCTCAGTACTTTGTTGTTACACTTCACCTAGGTGTAAATGAATACTGTAAGGGAAAACCACACTTCAACTATTTGACCCTTTAAAGTTAAATAAAACTTAATTCTTGAATTTTTTGTTGAATTATTTCAAAACTGTTTCATTATTCATGTCCATGTAGAAAGTTTTTTTTAATATAATATTGACTGTAATGTTGATTAGAGATTTGTAAGTCATTGGGGATTTTATTTTTATGACACCATATTGATGTAAGTGACAGAATACTGATATAAATCACAAGCATCTCTCTACATCTAACAGAATTTGTCTAAAAAATGTGACACATTTAAAATTCTACATTTAGATAACATGGGAATATAAAGGAGAAAATTGAACCATGTCTGGTTCCAGATCTAGTTAGAATTTAAATAGGCCACAATTAACTGTTGGTACAGACTGAATTGTGTATTGTTGGTTTAAATAGGCCACATTTTCTTATAATTTTGATTTCTGAAGTTTTATGTAAAAAATTATGTGTGTGAATTTATCTGTAAGAAGTCTTCAGCCTCAATGGTCAAGTGGTTAAAAATGACTGACTTCACTTGGGTCCTCTTTTTGGTTATAGATGTTTGTTACTTTGAGGTTTAATCATTGCTATAATTAGTCATGTCAATGGTAAAGTGCAGAACTAGCCTAAATACATGTAAATAAGGAAGGATTTAGACTATAGTGCGTACAAAATACAAAACCTGTTTGGGTAAACATTAAAAATGAAACAATCCATTTCAGAGGTAGGCAGTATTGAAAATTAAAGTTGTATAATTCATTTTAACAAAGTTAGATAGGCGGATAAACCATCAACCTCTCAGTCAATTATGCTTGTACTGGTGGAGCGCTTTTCAGTTAAACCAACAAGACACCCATGAAATATATTAAAATTATATGTTATTGTCATGCCATCCTGTGCATCCCCTGTTGTGGATAAGTTCATTGTATTGTTTTTATAAACAGTGTTTTGTTTTTTTGTACACACTATAGTTCAGTGCTGATATCTACTATACCATTTAGGAGAAGTGATCCAGTTGAAAGAGCCATGATTAGGAATCAATGGATCCTGGGTTTGATCCCCTCTAGTGGTACTGCTTATTAAAGTCAGCTGAACTAGTTAACTGAAATAGACTTTATACCACACTAAACTATTACAAAACTTTTTTTTTAATAACTTACCTTAACCCTTACAATGTGGAAGGCAAATATGAAAAGCCTTTGCCACCAGCAAAAAGTCAAGCCAGCCGACACAACAAGTGCTGGCAAACCAGGCTCTTTGCTGTTGCCTGCTCATTGCCCAACTTTTATCCTGAAATCCCTAAAATGACAATGGATAGGTCTAAAAATTGAAGATGGACTAGTTCATTGTGGAAATTCAGCATTGAAAGGCTTAATGTACTGTTGTTGTATAAACAATATGATATTGTAATGTATATCATGTTACACAGATCATAAAGGAGATGAATGTCACAATTCTAATGTATTATTATATTTCTAGATAAATTTATTGAGATTAGTTTGTATGGAATATAGGAATATATGAAATGTTTATGTGTTTTTAGAGAATGAATTTAATTTAGTATGAAATAGAACTCATGTTGCCATGGTGATCTGTTAAAACTTTCTAGAATTTGTTGATGTATATAACTCAATTGATGGATAAAATTGATGAAAGAGGGAGGGGGGTTAAAACTATTGAATTAAATGGTGGCTGTAACTCAATGGTAACTTAATGCTTTCATATGGGTGAAAGTTTTCAGGGCTGGCTCTTAAGTCTATGGTTTTTTGAGACCTAAATAAAAAAGGATTCTTTATCTTGACAATGCCTTCTGAAATCACAAATTCAGGATTTCTGGATTATTTTTTCAACTTTCATCTATGCTTCTAGTTAACAATTTATTTGTTATATGGTTAACATGTTTGATAACTGGGCACATATTTTGCTTGATTTTATCTGTTAATAGCACCTCTGACTATAAATCCAGTAGGGTGTTCAATTACACATAACGTTACAGAACGTTACATAATGATAAATTCGGAACTCCTCGGCCATTCACTGCGAATAACCTAATCTAATACAACCTAATCTAATACACAAATATACGATCGTTAAGGCAATGAGTGATGTTTCAAAATTCACAGACTAAAAACGAAACATCACTCAATGCCTAAACGATCATATGTTTGTTTACTTTAACACCGGTAGTTTCAAAATAGCGTCTAAATATGTCCGAGATTATTCGCAGCGAATGGCCGAGGAGTTCCGAATGTATCGTTACGTAACGTTTTGTAACGTTTGCGGTAACTGAACGCAGGGCTTGGTTCATCCAGGCTGTAACTACTTATCTTGATAGAGTGTGGGCCTTTATTGGGCTACTGTATCAAAAAGGCAGTTGTTGGCCCCTCAGGGAAGGTATATGCTTGCTTATGACTAGTTAACATAAATGCAACAATACAATCAATTTTTCTCTTGGTACAGTATTTAAAATGACCTTGACCACTTTAATACATAGCTTTCAGATGGCAATTAAAGGACTCCATAGTATCTGGTAGCAAATGTTATATTTATAATCTTATTTTATTGAGATTTTATGTTACCCATGAGATTGATCTCAAATATTTGATTTTTTAATGTTTTAGTACTTTATGAATATTTTAAATATGTTATGGTATTTTATGAGAGATAATATTTGTTTGTATTTTGTGTGACATTTTTGTCATATTTCTGGCTTAGATTGAAGCATTGCAAGTTATAATTGTAGCATTTGGTACGACTAGAGATCTTGTTCATTTTCTAATTCAGGCCAAACAATGCAGATCTTTTTATATTCAAAAATTTATTCATTAATTTTTTAGTAAGGTGCACTGGACATGGTAAAAAAAACCCCAAAAATTGTGTTGACACAGCTATAAACCCAGCATAAATAAATAAAGAATGCCTGTGATATTTGACCTTTAAAGATGTGGGACCCACTGTATAATGTGTCAGTTTTTACTGTACTGCTTAAAAATAATCATGAATGCAGTCCTGACCTGTCTGAGCATATCTTCCTACAGATTATTTCTCAAATAATTTTTTCATCATAATTTTGATTATAACAAAATATTACATTTATCTTATGTCTGATGATCAATTTGTCTATTGAATAAATGACTCATTAAAATCTATGGATTTATGCATTATTACTATCTTGAATACCAAGCTGGTAAGATTTGAATTGTCTATCCAGCCTATGGGGTCGACAAATTAGGGTTCAGAGCATCGAAAAAATATTTGGAAAAAAAAAGATTAACATTTGGGCTCATATTGATATATCTGCTTTCTGGGCGCCTCCTGGAAAAAATTATTTACTGGGCCCTTTGGACCCCTTAAATGAAAAATTTTCTAGATCGGCCCCTGGTGCATAGTATATAAATTCATATGTTGATGTGATGAAACAATACAATCTTGATAGAGCGGTTGATAGGGATTATGGAAGGGATTATTGAGGGTATTTTCTCGGATTATCGTCATTTGACAACAAGATTTTTCAGCTTTTATAGCTTCTCTCAAGTAATCCGCGAGCTTGTAAGCACAGCAACTAAATTATAGAATGAGATTATCATTGGTTTATTTAAGAGTTAGATGTAATGATAAATCGTTCTCATCATTTGTAAATTATCCTTTTAACTGACACATTCAGCGCAATAAGCGTGTATCTCGTATCACTGTATGCCAACCGCTACGATTTTATGCTAGCCGCTATGATTACTCCATATCGCGGGTTGTTATAATTCATTGTAGGTGATAAAATGCCGATGTACGAGTGAGGTGTTGTAGCGACTCATGAATTTCATAACTCGGCTTGTAGTTGATTTCCCCATTTTTATGAATTCCGTAGACACATAGAACGTTAGATTGATTTTTTTTACTAGTCTTTCTTATTGATGGGTATTAAATGGTGTTAGATGTTGTACTGGGTTGAAAGCATGTCTTTATAAAATAACTCTAGTATCTTATAGTTTGTTGTACCTGATAAAAAAGAATCCTAGTTTATGAAGGAAAAATGACACATCATTTGTCGAGCAGGTGACCTATATTATTTTAACATAGATTAGCAAGCTTTGAAATTGAATAGCTATGAGCTCGCTAATTCACTTCTGAGTTATGTGTTTTGCAGAGGTTGATGGAATAATTTTTTTTCACACGTTATTTAATACATGTAATTAGCATGGAAATTATCTTATGCATAAATTAGTAACTGAAATATGGATGACAGTATGTTGACATTAAAAATTTAATTATTTCGTAGTTCATTTTTTGTTTATCATTTCTTTTCATTATTGAATGGTATGGTGGTATATGATACATAATTATTGTGAAAATTGTGTCAGGTATAATAGTTTATTATTACATTGTGAATATTTTAATAAAGTAAAATATTGTGATAAAATTTTGCGCACACTGTTTTGTGAAGGGAAAATATTTTTGCCTGGATTTATTGAGTTAGCAAACATTCAGTTGGTTGCTTTGCTGGAGATTCTCTATTATTTGTGCAGTTAATGGTACTATGTATCTAAATGCATGGTATTTTATTGTATATATAAAGGAAGGGAATTTATTGGAATTCAGTATTCTGTAAATCAGTAAAATAGTCAGATTGTGACACAGTTGGATTATTCAAAACAAAGGGTGAGAAAATTTATATATATTTAGTCATTTATTTAGGGTATATATTAAGCATTTTTTAATTAAGAAATAACACACCACTGTCTATATTTTGTTGTATAATAAAACATGGGCACGAGATTTGATGTGATAATAACAACAGTAATAATTAAGTCTTTATTTATAGAGGCAAAACAGACAAAGCCCAATCTTCCATGTGAGTCTCTTAAAGTGTAATGATTAGTATGTTAAGCACATGTTATTTAATAAGCTAATCAAAGTGAATGTTTTTTTATTCTATGATGAAATATAGAATTTGTGTTTTGTTATTTAATTCTAACATTGAAAAACTTATAGTTTTATAAATGAGGGGAAGTATGTGTTCAAATTATTAAAATATACTATATTTTAATGAGTGTCAAATTGAATAAAGAGAATGAAAATGTGTGTGCCTATGTTAGAATTTAATATTTATTTATTAACATATTTCTTTAATAAAATGAAACATAGTCTTGCAGGCTTATTGCTAGATTATGAACTGTTGGATGGCATAATGGACCTTAATAAAGGGTTAAGACAAAACAAGCCTACAACTTACTTTAACATTTTAATTGCCTTTTTTTTATTATTATTCTTAATAACACAGAATTGATTATGTCAATTATTTATTGTTAATGTGCTATTTATATTTGCTATGTTAAAATGTATACCATGTGCAATGCTCTTGTATTCTAAATAAACTATATATATATGCATAGTTTAAACCAGTAAAAAGTCGCCTAGGGTTGTTGCCGTCCATTTATAATATAGTTCACTCAAGGTCTGGAGTTAGATTTATTGCTTCCTTATTTGATAATTGTTTATTTTTACAGTTTGTATACATAGACGTGTCTTGTCTAGTCTTAACCACAATATACATGGGAGATTTTTAATATCGAAGCCTTCTGGGCAAACTAATTAAAAATGTGAAATATTTTTGTTAAGAATTATTAGTGTCACATCATCTATCTCGAGTTTGAATAGGTCAACATTGGTGAGAAGTCATCACCTTAACATACTTGCTTAGCCGCCTGGTTAGCTCACTTGGTAGCACGCATGTCTACTGATCGAGGGGTTGTGGGTTCAATTCCGGGGTGGGGCATACTTTCTTGGAGCTTGGTCATGAAATTAATTCTTCGGCCATTCTTTCTTCTACCAATGATTTTTAATTATGAAAAACAGTTGTCAGTCACTGACGAAAGTATGTGCTTAGTAGTTAGTTAACAGCTAAATCCAGAGATCTTGATTTAGCCTTTCCAGGAGGAATGAGTAGGTTGACTGACCCCCGTTATATGACCTAAACAATTTGTTGCTACAGCGTTAAACCCAACAAAAACAAACAAATAACCCACCAGCTTGAAGCCCAAGACTATTGAAACTTGATTAGGGCCACACCTTGTTTGGAAATAAGTCCATATACCACATCATTACATGTTTCATTGATCAAGAAATTATATCCTTATTGCCAATTCTTAAGGGACCATAAAGCCTACTGACAAGAGTTATGTTATGAATATAAATAGTTAAAACTTGTTCCATTATCGAGCTAATATGAATGTATCGTAATTTTTACATGAATATTTAAATATTTATTGAGATGCCTTTATGATAAATGTTATATTATGTTTGCTGAGATAAATGGTCTCATGGAAATGATCATATTATATTTAATACTCCAGGGGCCGATCTAAATGTTGTTGTTTTCCAGTGGAGTTGGTCATTCAGAAACTAGGACTCAGTATCGAAATGACATTGTATAATCCACGGGCTGATCAAAATGTTTTTTTTGGGGGGGGGGGGGAGTTGGTCTCAAATAAAACATGGTCCAGTTACAGACTACCATATGACGTTTTATAATGTAGGGGCCGATAAAAAAAATTCTAATCAGGGAAGTTCTATCTATGATTCAGTTCCATGGATATTTATTCCTTGGTGAAGCAAGTGTAAAGAAGGTACATCTCAAGACAATAAATATTATTTGGATCACATTTTCATCAGATGCAAAATTTCTGCAAAAAATATTAGAAAATTTTCAGGAAAAGAGGGGTCTAGACACCTTTGTGTACCCTCTCTCCTCTGTAACTGTCAGTGTAATGTAATATTCATTAACTAGACTATAGTTATAACTCCCTATAGAATTGTTAGATTTATTTATTCATTTGATTACATGTGACAGCTTAGTCTCCCTTGTTTGAGGGTTTTAGATAAATAAAATATGAATAATGTAGTATTTCTACTCAGGAAAAGTTTTGAGTGCAATATCTATATTGTATGAGGGTTCAGGCAGCCAGTGAATTAAATTAAAGTTTTAAGTGAAAACTTCTACAGTGCACATGGCAGTTTACACCTTAATCCACTAGCCTGAAACCTTAGACTTGTAAAAATTGATCTTTGGCTATTGAAAAATACATTCTGTTGGACTAGTCTGTCTTAGATATGTAACATAAGTCTTGCTAGTGAATGAGAGAAAATTCTATTGGTTTGTGAAAATCGGATATTTCATTTTGTCAGGCTAGTTTGTCCATTACTGTATAATAATATAAATTGGGCTAGTGTTTGAGAAATGTTTAAGGGAATCTATGTACATACTGAGTAAATTCATGACCTAGCCTTTTTTGTGATGTAAAAGCTTTCATGGATTGGCCATTACACCACCTTATTAATGCACTTTGATCAAATTTGTAGACTTGCTTTGTTAGAATTTGAATCTCTAAACTTAGAGTGCCATCCATAACCAGGCCGAGTCTAGTAACAATTTGTGTCCTCCGATAATGTTTGAACACAACCATTGTATTTATGATAAATATCCAAAATTAATGTAATTAGTAGAAAATTATGAACAGTAAAGGGAGGTTACTCTCATATGATTGTGTATTTTCATCAAAGGGAGTTAACTCTGTCAATGTCTCTTTAATAGCAGCAGTGCCCCTTTTATTGTTATATTTGTTTACTGTTGACAATATTTTGTTTGTTTTGCTTGCTCACTTAGATTGAGGATATATTTAGTTTTATCACTGTTAAGATATTTTTGTGTGAGTAACATTTATGACAAAAAAATCTGATGAAATTATCTTAATGCAATGAGCTTCATTATTGCTTTATTGTTTTTGTTGTTGTATGGTTTTTTATGCCTTTTAGAGTTTTTGCTTGTGTTGAAATGTCTTGTCTTTCAATCTGAACCAGTTCATCAAGTGACAGTACTCTTGTTTTAGGTTATTTTATGTTTTTTGCTGAACAAAGACAGCTTTATAATTAAAATGTACAAAAATGGCGGTTTGGGTGGTGAACCCTTATCTCAGTACTAAATTGTTTACGTTGAAAGATGTGTTACTATGACATGTGGACGCACAAAAAACCTGGAAACTGTTAAGTTACTTGATATTTAGACAAAAACTACAAACCATTATAGATTTATTGCTGTCACTTGCTTTTAATGTTTGTAACGTTTTTTGTTGAAGAGATGTTAAGACAATAAAGAAGAAAAAACAGTAAATCTTCACATGGATTAACTTATGTTCAATGTGTGCTACTTATATTATGCTCCACTCTGCCCGTTTTGCTACCAATGTCTATGACTTGGCTAGAACCTGTCCCACTCTGCCCTTTTGTTACTAATGTCTATGACTTGACTGAATCCTGTCCTGCTTGTTGAAAGAGTTAAGATGAAAAATGCACTAATGCAACTTGACTCTATTTGCTGCTTCTGTGACATTTTCTGACTTTGAAACCAAGGTTTCTATCAAGAATATGATTATTTACAGCTGTTAAGATATTTAGGGTTTTCAAAATTAACAACTGTTGTCAGGTTGGCAAGGACACCCAATGCACTTTTTGATTCACATTCAAATCCTAATCCCCCTGTCTTCCTCTGTATTAGATTATATTGTTATAAAGAGAGGTGTTACTGTATTTTAGAGTTTTAGTTTTACCTATTTGACTGTCGGAAGCCATTTTGGAAATGGTGCATGCTGGGATATCTCTAGAATTGCTTAGTCATTATAGATTTTGAAATATGTCAGAGAACAGAAGAAAAACGTTTTTATTGTTTTTCTTAATGTAAAGACCTAAATTTGATATTTCAATAAAATAGAAATAATGGTTGCCATAGGAACATTTTTACTTCTCTAAAAACACATCAACATTTTCTATGAAGAGAGAAAATGTTGCTGTAGCTGATTGCACAAAAAAATTGTTGCAATGAGATGTCGGAATAATTGTCAGTTTACGCTGGAAACTTCTTGATTAAATTTAGAAACTAATAGAGGTTTAATTGGTATTTGGTTGTCTGTCACAGACGCTGATTGATACTTGGGGACTTGGGAAAACTATCAGGTGATTAAAATGTTTCATTCGGCAAGTTTTCCTGCAGTTTTTTTTACACCGTGTTGACCTACTTTTTATCACAATTCATTTTGTCTGGTTTTATTCGAAGATGATTATGCACTTGTTCTTTTGCTAATGAGATGATGTAACATTTTTGTTTTGTTGGTGGATTTGTTTGTAGGTAATAAACAGCTTTGTTAGAAATATGTTGGTAGGGTTTGTGCAAAATTAGTCTAACTACATGTAAATAAAGAAGGATATAGACTTGGCCTTAACCTACAAGCCCTGTTCTCAGGACTGGTGAAAAACCTATCCTGGGTCAGATTCTGTGTGTGCATGTCTGCGCCTGTCTTTGACAATTTCTTGAAACATATTCTTGTCAAAAAACATGAAGCCTACACTTACCAAACTTGGCATGTAGCATCACCCCAAGGTCCTCGGCTGGCTTTTTTAGCTGCTTCAAGAATATTTGATATTTATTATCTAGACTATTACATATCATAGCCTCACTAACTTTTTTTACTTAATGGAAATCCCATGATTTGAATCAGATTGATGGCAACAAGGCTTTTCATCAGGTTCAGTATAAAAACTGTGGAATCGTTTAAAGTTCTATTCTTAAAGAGCTAGATGACATTATAATGCCTGGATCTAGTTAAAATTCTAATCTATGGAAGGTTGAATTGTTTTAATTCACTTATATAGGTACTGATATATTTTACCTACCAGAGTTCATGTTTTCATATTGCTTCCTCATAGTTTTCCTTCAGGTTTTCCCGGAGTTTATAGTTAACTGTATGGATTATGCATTATTGTTCTGACATTAAACATTTTTTGTAGACCTAATGCCTTAAAGAATGTGAGAGACAGATTTTATTGTTGTACATTTGTTTTAGATTACGTGACATTTTAATACTGTAATATGTGATTATTGTATTATTATGTGAGATGGAACATTTTCAGTATTTAATTATGATAGTACATTCTATGTGAACTTTGCATACAGTTGCGGAAAAGCATGGGGGGGAGGGGGGATTTCTTGTTGGGGGTTTGAGACTTTTTATTTCATTTGTATGGTTTATTTGTATGGTTGGTCATGCAGGATGTTGGGGTAGGAGTGGAGGTCATAAATCCAACCATAGAATTTTTGCAGAAATTTTGCGCCATGGACTACTTATATTTCATATTTAGTGCTAGTTTTCTGGTTCATTTGTATTGTTGATCCAGCTGAGCGAAGGGGGGGGGGAACACGACCACTTGGATATTTTTTTGAAATACTCACAAAACATTTGAATTGATTCATTCAAAATGGATTTTTTTAATTTCCATATCTCTGTCACTCTCCTTGGAACAAAGTCTTCGTTTGTACCTCATCTTCTCTAATATAGTCTAGATTCGACCCTGTATGGTGCAGCAATTGTAGAAAATAATGAGTACTAAGTTTTTTGTTGTTGTTACTTTTGTTGTAATCCCAGCGGCTTCTGTTTGATGCATTATAGCGTAGAATTAATTGACATAATATTACATTTAGATCTTACGCTATTACTTTTCCCAGAGTTCTATATTGATTTCCTTGCTTCCTGCATACGGAGCAAATCAAGTTAGACTTCTCGTTCCAATGCTGCGTCTCATTTCTTACTGCACATGTAAACACCATGATTTTTTGTTCACGTAAATTTTCTCTCGTGGCATTCATTGTAATGTAAGCGAATGTATTCTAGGCAAATTGAAAACAAAACTTATTGAATTTTCTTGTCACTTGATTTGATTACGAAATAAAAACGTTACCGTAGCAACTAGCGATATTTTGTTCACAGGGGGATTATCAATGTAAAATAATTGTTAGATTACTGAGTACTGTGAACAGTGAATATTTTAAGGATGTCTTTTCTATAACATTTATTATTTGTTTTGTATTGATTAAATTTTTATCTTACTGGTAGATTGAAAATTTATTAATTTTAAATAGTTTTTTTATGAAAATATGACAAAACCCTATTTAAGGGCCAATCATCCTGGAACAATCATTCTTCTACAATAGTCACAAGAAACACACACCTTAGTCTCTCTTATTCTCATTTCATTCCTGCACTATCATTTTGTTCTGCCCAGCGTACTATTATATGTGAATGATGGCGGATTCCAGCCTATAAAGGTCTGTTCTGTTCTGTTCTGCACTACATACTATTATATGTGAATAATGGCGGATTTCAGCCTGTAAAGGTCTGTTCTGCACTACATACTATTATATGTGAATAATGGCGGATTTCAGCCTGTAAAGGTCTGTTCTGCACTACATACTATTATATGTGAATGATGGAGGATTTCAGCCTATAAAGGTCTGTTCTGTTCTGCACTACATACTATTATATGTGAATAATGCCGAGACTTAATAGTTACAATACCTCATGAACTATTTTATGTGTTTTCATTAAAACTAGATATCTCCATAATATACAGTTTCATGTTTAAAGTAACATTGTAGTCGCATTTTATTGACAGTTAAGTTTGATGGTTGAATGTTTTATGAGTGTTTCTCACGAATGTCTCTTGTGTATGTTAGTAATTTCAGCTGAATATTTTAGATAACAGCCAGATCATGCAATTTCCGATTTTGGTAAATTTTCTGAAATTGGTTTACACGGTAGTACGCTCTTGGGAAATATTACGTGGCATTTTTAAAGCAGTTTTTCTCCCCTATGGGAAGTATTAAATTTCCTGTGAATTCACTAGCGAATATTAAAGTTTTATAAATTAATTTTGTCTCCATTAGTTTTACTGTGAGGATGATATTTGTCACATAGATATCCTAGTAAATTATATATATCCCTCACTGATATTTGTGATTCATAGAAAACTACCATTCATTATATAATACAGGCTGACCTGTCTGTAGTAACCACTAGGAGAGGAGGTTTTTTGTTTTTGTTCAGTTTAATGTTGTAGCAACACATCGTATAGATTATATAACAGCGGTCAGTCAACCTACTCACTCCTCCTGGAAAGGCTAAATCTCTTGATTTAGCTGTTAACCAACTACTAAGTGCATACTTTCGTCAGTGACTGGCAACTGCCCTACACAATTAAGAATCATTGGTAGGAGGGAGAATGGTCATAGAAATAATTTCATGACCAAGTGCCATGAAAGTATGCCCTGCCCAGGAATCGAACTGTTGAACCCTTTGATTAGTAGACTTGCGTGCTACCAACTGAGCTAGCTGGGCGGCTAGGAAAGAAGGTACTGTGTCAACTGTATTGAAGTGGTGTCTTGTATCGTATGAAGTGGTGACTTTTGTATTGATAAATTATATTCAACTGTCAGTGGGGCATACATTAATCCTGCTGATTCGAATACTTAGTACTTCTGTACTCACCATAGATAAAAAACAGATATCTGTATATATGTACAAGTAATATCCAACATATATTGAGTATTTAAATCAACGGGTTAATGTATGCGTCACTGTCAGTTGAATAAAATTTTACAATACAATAGCAGAAAAGGCATGATAGGTGTAAGTCTGCATTTATTTACTTAATTTAGGTAATAGTTGTTGAAAATCTATGCTAATCTGTGAGTGGCTATTGAAGAGGGGGTTTTACTGTATTTTAAATCTCCAAGGTAAAAACATGAATATAGGGAAATGAGATATATTCATTATTACAACTGCTGTTAGAAATTGTATTACAATCTCATTTATTTAGATGTTTATTGTAAAATATATGAGCTGCGTTCACTTTCTATATAGTCTTTTCTTGCCGGTATGTTTTATGTTTGTAATTTAATATTTCAAACTGGAAATCTTATTTGTGATGGAATGAATTTGGGATTGGACCGTATCATGTAGTGCATACTTCAGTTCTAGTAAAAACATGGAAAGGGGGAAGGTGGAAGGGAAATGAGGTGGATTTGGATTATGGAATGGAAATTAATAGTTGAAAGTTTTTTTTATTACGATGTTGTTGCTTTGGTGATCAATGTCACCTTTTCCAGGGACTACAATATGGAAATAAGAGTCATTAATTCTTTTTTTATACGCCCGTTTTGAAAAAACGGTCGTATTATGTTATGCTGTTGTCCGTCTGTCCGTCTGTCCGTCTGTCCGTCTGTCCGTCTGTCTGTCTGTCCGTCTGTCCGTCTGTCCGTCTGTCCGTCCGTGGACAATTGCTTGTCCGGATGATAACTCAAGAAAGGATGAACCTAGGTTCCTCAAATTTTATGTGTTGATAGCCCTTGGGTGGAGGAGGTTCCCTATTGATTTTGAGACCCCAGGGTTAAAGGTCAAGGTCACTGGGACTTAAAATAGGTAAAACTTGTCCGTACAATATCTGAACCACCAATGTACCTAAGTTCACCAAATTTAATGCAAGAGTAGCCCATGTGTCAAAGATGTTCCCTATCGGTTTTGGGGCCCCTGCGTCAAAGGTCAAGGTCACAGTGGCATCATATGGGAAAAAAACTTGTCCTGACAATAACTTAAAAACCAATCTACCTAGGATCACCAAATTTTATGTGAGAGAAGCCCATGTGTCAAGGATGTTCCCAATCGGTTTTGGGGCCCCTGGGTCAAAGGTCAAGGTCACAGGGACATCAAATTGAAAAACCTTGTCCGGACCATAACTAAACAACGCCTGTACCTAGGTTCACCAAATTTTATGTAAGAGTAGCCCATGTGTCAAAGATGCGCCCTATAGGTTTATGGGGCCCCAGGTTCAAAGGTCAAGGTCACAGGGGCATTATATGGAAAAACTTTGTCCGGACAATAAATGAAACACCAATGTACCTAGGTTCACCAAATTTCATGTGAGAGTAGCCCATGTGTCAAGGATATGCACTATTGATTTTGGGGCCCCTGGGTCAAAGGTCAAGGTCACAGTGGCATCAAATTGAAAAACATTGTCCGGGTAATAACTCACTAATGACTGTACCTAGGTTCACCAAATTTCATGTGAGAGTAGCCCATGTGTCAAGGATGTACCTTATCAGTTTTGGGAAAACAGGGTTAAGTTTAAATCTTAAACCAGAAGATATCAAATTACCAAGCTGTGACTTCAAATGTTCTATCAATATGTTTATAAAGTCAAAACGGCAAACAATGAAACACTTGTCCAGACAATAACTGAACCACCAATGTACCTAGGTTCTCCAAATTTTATGTGAGGGTAGCCCTTGGGTAAAGGTTATGCCCTATTGGTTTTGGGGTTCCTGGGTCAAAGGTCAAGGTCACAGAGGCATCATATTGAAAATCCTTGTTTGGACAATAACTCATCAACTACTGTACCTAGGTTCACAAAATTTTATGTGAAGGTAGCCCTTGTGTCAAGGATGTTCCCAATAGGTATTTGGGCCCCAGACCCAAAGGTCAAGGCCACAGAGGGATCATATGGAAAAACCTTGTCCAGACAATAACCGAACAACCAATGTACCTAGGTTCACTAAATTTGGCGTGAAAGTAGCCCATGTGTCAAGGTTATGCCCTATTGGTTTTGGGGCACCTTGGTCAAAGGTCAAGGTCACAGGGGCATCATATTGAAAAACATTGTCTGGATAATTACTCAACAATGATTGTACCAAAGTTCACCAAATTTCATGTGAGAGTAGCCCATGTGTCAAGGATGTACCTTATCAGTTTTGGGAAAACAGGGTTAAGTTTAAATCTTAAACCAGAAGATATCAAATTACCAAGCTGTGACTTCAAATGTTCTATCAATATGTTTATAAAGTCAAAACGGCAAACAATGAAACACTTGTCCAGACAATAACTGAACCACCAATGTACCTAGGTTCTCCAAATTTTATGTGAGGGTAGCCCTTGGGTAAAGGTTATGCCCTATTGGTTTTGGGGTTCCTGGGTCAAAGGTCAAGGTCACAGAGGCATCATATTGAAAATCCTTGTTTGGACAATAACTCATCAACTACTGTACCTAGGTTCACAAAATTTTATGTGAAGGTAGCCCTTGTGTCAAGGATGTTCCCAATAGGTTTTTGGGCCCCAGACCCAAAGGTCAAGGTCACAGAGGGATCATATGGAAAAACCTTGTCCAGACAATAACTGAACAACCAATGTACCTAGGTTCACTAAATTTGGCGTGAAAGTAGCCCATGTGTCAAGGTTATGCCCTATTGGTTTTGGGGTACCTTGGTCAAAGGTCAAGGTCACAGGAGCATCATATTGAAAAACATTGTCCGGATAATTACTCAACAATGATTGTACCAAAGTTCACCAAATTTCATGTGAGAGTAGCCCATGTGTCAAGGATGTTCCCTATTGATTTTGGGGCCCCTGGGTCAAGTTTAAACCATCATCCAGAAGATATCAAATTACCAAGCAGAGACTTCAAATGTTCAATCAATATGTTAATAAAGTCAAAATGGCAAACCATGGAAATAATGCTATATTTAATAAGTAAAATGAATTTAGTTCACCAAATTTTATTTGAGGGTGGCCCATGTGTTAAGGATGTTCCCAATTGGTTTTGGGTCAAAACTGGGTCAAAGATCTAGGTCACAGGGGCATCATATGGACAATCCTTGTCCGGACAATAACTAAACAATGATTGTACCTAGGTTAACCAAATTTTATGTGGATCAGCCCATTTGTCAAGATGTAATGTGTTGATAGCTCTTTGGTATTTGATGTTCTCTTTTGATTTGGAAACCCCAGGGACAAAAGTCAAGGTCACAGGGACTTAATTCATACTGAAACATTTTCCGGACAGTAACTCAATATTAATTGTACCTACATTGTAGGTTTTCCAAATCTTATTTAAGGGTAGCCTTAATGTCTAGCATATGCCCCTTTGGTTTCAGGTCCCTGGGTTAAAGGTTAAAGTCAAAAGAAAAATCATGAGGAAAAACCTTGTCCAACAACCAACTTTACCTAAGATCACCAAATTTTATGTATCAATACTCTTTGGGTCAAGGGCGAGAACTTTTGGTTCTGAGGCCCCAGGGTCAAGGTCACTGGAAGTTTGTATGGGAAAACTTTGTGTCGGTGATAAATCAACCATGGCTGTACCTAGGTTCTCAAAATCTTTGCTTTGGATAGCCCTCCTGTTAAGAATGGGACCTATTCTGAGATCCCGGGGTCATTGGTCAAGGTCACAGGGACTTTATATGAGATAGAACACAGCATGGACTGCACACGGGCGTATAATGCCCCGCCCAGCGGAGCTCTTGTTATGACTTGATATTAATTTTTAATGCCTTGTTTGACATCCAGCCATTTTTGCTTGTTCTTATCAAATGTTTTCTAGCAGTGATGAGTTTCCAGAACTAAAGGTAATGATTACTAACAGTAGTAAGTTGCCTGAGCCCAAATATAGGTTGTTGAGGTGGGGGGGAATAAGCCCTGTTTTTGTATCACCCACCACATAATACACACACTAAGATGATTTCACCATTTGTTTTCTATGCGTCAATTCAGCCGGCTGTACTGTAGCCTGTTAGTAAACTAGTTGACTGTTTACTTATACAATGATAACTGTGGTTAGATTTAAATGATTTGTTTTATCTTTTAAGTTATCTCACCTGTCAGGGCTTTAGTTTAACTTCAAGTATTAAAAACTTGTTAGAATAACTTGGGTTCATAGCATTTGAAATATGCCCATGTTTAATAACGTCATTTAACTAGTGTGGACCATGTTTGATGTCAAATGTCTTAATACATTGCTACTTAACAGTTTACTATGGTGTCCCCTTATGGCCATTGTGCTTCACTCCGTGACCTTAGATAATGTATACATGGACAACTGATGTGTTGTCATGGCAATGGGATGTGAGGTTGCGAAATATAGTCAGTTACACTAAGTCTCGCTTGGTTATTGCGAAATCATGTGACAAGTTTTCAGCCCCAAGTGTTAAAATTGAAAACGAAAAGGTCCCACTTGAGAAGGGAAAAGGTCCTTATATTAAAGTCATTCTGCTATTAAGGAAAAGGGATTGCTATACAATATTGCTTGAGTTGCTGACTTCAGTTTTCTACCATTCTGAATATTTAAAATTTGATATATTTGAGGCAATAAGATCATCATTGATATCAAAGATCATCTTTAAAGTGCTATCACACTGTCATATCAGCACAAATATTGAATTCATCACCTTATAAATCCACTAATCTGAAGCCTGGGACTTGTGAAATTGATTCAGGCTTTTCATAAAGTTGAGTTGTCATCATTAGTAAAAGAATTTCCAATTTGCTATAAAAATGTTATTAATTGGCTTGTTTCATTGTACTCAGGAAAATTTAAGGTGAAGATTGACTCAGATATTGTTTTACCAATAATTTTATAACATGATAACTGGCATAACAACGTAATTAACAAGTCGTCTTGTTATCCATTGTCACAATGAAACTATAAAAGACAATTTCAATGTGTCCACGCAAAACTAGTCTGAGGCCACAACAAGTTGATCATGACTTTTGTGTTCTAGGGATTTTTCTGGGAAAAAATGGGGCGAG
The DNA here is from genome assembly GCA_025267735.1 of Mactra quadrangularis. NCBI lineage: Eukaryota > Metazoa > Mollusca > Bivalvia > Venerida > Mactridae > Mactra > Mactra quadrangularis. The sequence goes on along the minus strand of CM046305.1, from coordinate 35,854,749 downwards.
CGAGGGAAGAAAAAAAATCTTAATTCAGTTGCTTTATATAGCAGTTTGACCAAATTTTTATGAGCGAGCGAAGAAATAAATTTTTTGTGTGTGTAAAACCGTCAAAATTAAGGTGCGATGATCAACATGATGATCAATTTGTTGTGGCCTAATAGACAATTTCAATGTGTCAACGCAAGACAAGTCTAACTTGTAGACTAGTTGTGCGCTGACCCATCTCGGCTTGTATCAGATATCAAGCATATCAACATTGGTTTGTTAACGTTTTTATTACTGATAGCACTCGTAAAACTTGCATCAAATTTTGTTTTATTGGTGATAGTCGTTGATGCGTTTCCATCACATAAACTGGTATATTCAGATATTCCATAACTATGGCTTTTAAATGAGTTTTTTTACCAACTTTACGAGGATGGAATATTAGTTTTGTTATTGACCTAACGTTATCATGTTGAATTCTGCCTCATGAAAAGTTTATGTTATTTATTTGATAGCTAATCATTCGCTTGAGAGCATTCTTGCGAAAATGTGTTAAAAGATATTTTCTATCAGATTCCTGGAAGTTCAAAAGAAGAAAGAATTTCATGGTTTATTTAATGAACCATGATTGAAAACTTTCTGTTTAATGTGTGGAAATTTTTAAAATGCTGAAATTAAAATGAAAACTCGCTATGAAAAGATATACAGTCCAACCTGTGAACAACGGCCAGCCAAGGGAAAAGAGAAAAGTGGCCTTTGTTCACAGGTGGCCTTTGTTCGGAGGGAGGAACAAACGGGCCATGTTTCGTTAGACTTGAGAGACAGAGTTCATAATTAACATGAATTAATTATTAAAATTGTTATTATTTTCAACCTTAATTCATTATTCACATTATCATTATTGAAGTTGTGACAATAAATGAATAAAACAAAATTTTGAACAAAGAATGACTAAAACAAAGATATCTGATTTTTTTGCAGCTACATTTCATGCTATGCCTTCAACATTAACAATTGCACTCTACAAATTCTCACTACTCTGACCTTATGTATAGTATTTCTATCCTATCCCAGTTGCCAAATTACCTGTATACAGCGGTCACAGTTGAACGAATTTAGCATGAATTGATAATTAAAATTGTTTTTATTTTCAACCTTAATTCATTATTCATATTATCATTATTGAAGTTGTGACAATAAATGAATAAAACAAAACTTTGAACAAAGAATGACTAAAACAAAGAAATCAGTGATTTTTTGTTTGCAGCTACATTTCATGCTATGCCCTCAACATTAACAAATGCACTCAACAAATTCTCACTACTCTGACCTTTTGTATAGTATTTGCTATCTTTTCCCAGTTGTCAAATTACCTGTATACAGCGGTCACAGTTGAACGAATTTAGGAATTAACAGCGTGTCACAATCATTTATCTAACTGCCGGACGTGTGAAAAACAAACCTAGTGGAGTCTCCAAACATTCAAAACTAATTAACAAAGTGTCATCACATGACGTAATTTACTCCCGATTTACAAATAAATTTAACAATAAAAGGATACATTAACATATTTTTATAATAAGGTGACGAGAAAATTGTCTACAGCTTGATAATAACTAATAAAATCGTACTCGAGATGATTTGTTTACGAAAATCCGGAAAAAATCGGATTACGGGTTTTTAGCTTAACTTTAACAAAAATGGCGGCCTGCTTTCGAAATCGCCTTGATACGAAATACTGTCTTCAAACAATCGTCTGGCCGTTGTTCACAGTTCTAAAATGGCCACGGGGATGGTTTTGACTGGCCGCTGGTCGCAGACGACAGGTGGCCGTTATTCACGGCCTTTTTAAGAGCATTTTCGGTCGGGGGGAAATCGAAATGGCCGCTGTCGGCAGGTGCCCGCTATTCGGAGGTGGCCGTTAGCACAAGTTGGACTGTACATTGTAATATGGATTATTTTTAAGAGTTGGCTCCCTTTATTAAGTTAGTTAACTCCCTTGGCTTTGGACTACAACACACCTCTAGGGAGTTTGGTCAGAAACATAATATTTTTATAGCTATTGTCCTGCCTACTTTGGTACTGTAATAATAAATCTGCCTGGTTAGCTCAGTCGGTAGCATTTTCAACTATGAATCAATTACGTCATGGGTTTGATACAGCAACACATTTACAATTTGCATTGTACTAAATAGAATGTCAAAAAGTTATACAAGCAATTTATTGTTAAATGACTTCAAATTTTGCTTTTTGAAATCTATATATTTTTCGTTTGAATATGAAATTACAAAAATATCTCAAACTTGATATTGGCTCATAAGGATTCATTGACCATAGTTACAGAGGCTGATAAATAACTTATGCTGCAACTCAAAAAAATAGAATTTACCAATTGAAATTCCATTTTCATTGCATGAATATCGAATAAAATAATTATTGATATAATAATTGAGCAAATTTGAACATAGAGATTGTAGCAATTTGATTAATTGTACTGTGAAGAAACTTTTGGAGGGCAGTGTAGAATAATTTCTATGATAATAATAGAACTTAGAATGAAGTTTATATTATCATATTGTATTGTACGATTATATTGAACTGTCCTATTGCATAAATTAAAACGTCACATTACACAGTATCTTCAACGATCGATTAATATAGAATGCGGAAATTAATATATTCAGTGCTTGATAACCGTGTAATTATGCAATCAGACAGTTCAATATAATCGTACAATAATGGTAGAAAGCGTCAGTACTTTAATATGTATATACTTAATCTATATTTAGGGCCGTTATCGGAAATCACAATGTCGTTGTATCACCGATTCTTGACAGACGATCCGATATCCATTTGCAATTTGGAATATCGAGACAATCTTGCATTTTATGAAGCTATAAACTACATGAAGATGACATTTAATTTACATCCTTGTAGCATAGTATTTATCTTTTTTATATTTCTGAGTTTTCCTGTTTTCATGTTTTCTGTTAAGTATTAAAATATGAAAAATTATGTCTGGAACAACTTTAACATCATGCATATCATCATGACAGCATTATATAGTATATATGCTGGAGGTATAGCTGCTTTTATTACTCTTTGACTGACTCGATATATCACCAATATATCCCACCGTTATATGACCTATACAATGTGTTGCTACGGCCTAAAACCCAACAAAACATAAATATCACCGATACTTGCCTTTCAATATATCGATACAAAACTTTCAATCAATGACAGCCCTATCTCTATTGTAAGCTTACAGTGTTACACTATTACAGTGTCTCTATCTATTACCCAGACTAGACATTTTAACCTTAGATGTTATTAATATAAACAATACATCATGACTCTACTTCCATGTTTTATTGTATAGTTAGAAAATAGATAGAATGTCCGCGGTCTCGTGTGACCTGTCCGGGGTCTCTTGTGACACAGTGTCAATATTCTAATGTTAAAGTGATACATTATTTGTCAGGATACTTTTTATGTAATCCTTATATTTCTGGATACAATATAGAATATCACTGTCATAGTGAAAATGGCTCTTTTGTTTGACTTAATGTTTTTATAAATGTATGATTTAATGAATCTCTGGCTAGGGTGGAACCTAAGCTAAAGTTTCTGGGAGTCTGGGACAGAAAATAAAGATCCATATGTCACGGGTTTAGCGCAAAACAGTTGTAACTCACTCTTTTTAAATTGTGTTACAACCATTTTTGCGCTAGGCCCACAATGTTTCAGATAATGCAAAAGTTTTAAGAGTTGGTCTAAGATGATAGTTATTGTGATATCTTTATGGCAGTGTTAAAGTTTTCAAGGCTGGTCTGTAGTTCAGGATTTTTTTCACATAAAAGCTGATGAAATCACAAAATGTGTGAATTTCAGGATTTTGAAAATTTTGAACTTTCAACCTTGTATCTTGTTTTCAATGTACATTGAAAGTTTGAAAGTGCCATTGACCACTTGAAAATACCATTGAAGTCTTGAAAATACCATTGGTGATTTGAAAATATCTTAGGTGACCTAAAAATACCATTGGTGACTTGAAAATACCATTGGTGACTTGAAAATATCTTTGACGACTGAAAATACTATCGGTGACCTGAAAATACATTTGGCAACTTGAAAATACCATTGGTGACTTGAAAATACCATTGATAACTTGAAAATACCATTGATGACTTAAAAATATAGTCCAACAGAATTAACCTGAGCTTGACCTTTATGCAAGAATATATTAAACTCAGTATTTACAGTCTATTTTTGTCTTCGTTTGTGCATCGCGCTATATCGGAAGCTTTCAGCAAAATACACGTACTGAACAATTAGTGATGTTTTCATAAGAATGAATACTTTGAAACTGTGCCATAATACTGCTGACTTACTTGTTTACCCAAAAACTAATGTGTCCAAAATTTAAAGTACAATAACATGCCACTTTTAATAAATTGATTTATACTCACATCGGTTGTTATAAACACGTGTATAACCGTTAACACGCATACGGAAACTCACGACTTTATGTAAGTGAAGTGTGTAATTATTATGATTAGGTAGTTCAAGCTCAGGTTAATTCTGTTGGGCTATACCATTGGTGACTTAAAAATACCATTGGTGACTTGAAAATATCTTTTGCGACTGAAAATACCATTGGTGACTTGAAAATACCATTGGTGACTTGAAAATACCATAGTGATGACTTGAAAATACCATTGATGACTTGGACTTTTGGCCATGATGACTATAATATAGTCATCATGGCCAATAGTTCAAGTCACCAATGGTATTTTCAAGTCATCATTCCTCCCTCTCTTTTAGTTCCATCAATGTCCAACATTGTTAGAATAATAAGTATTAAAGAGTTAATGAAGTGTTCTATTGTTTGATATATACAGGTATTCTCTCAGATTCTATAAACTATTATACTGGTAACATGTTTAGTAAATGGGTTTTCTATTGATTTGACCTTTGTGTTGTATGAGTCAGCTTTTCATTTATAGTTGTGATCGGTCTCTATGCACCAAACTAAGTGTTTTAAGTTCATATGTGAAGACCAACTTGGTTTATAATATAATATTGTAAAATCAAGCTATTTTTTATGATTTCTAAATCTAGGTCCCAAATGGTTCTTCGGAGAAAAAAGTGGTCACCATATTAAGATTGTTCAGCTTTTAAGACCAATGATTTTGAATGAAAGTTTGCGTGGTGGAACTTTTTCTGTAGTTGCCATGGCATCAATCTTATATACAGTTTCCTCCTAGTATCCTAGGGTAAAATCCTGTTGTTATGACAACCGGTTCACATTTACACATTTTCACATTTGGAAAAAAGGAAACATAGTCATCTGAGCAAATTTCACTTTTAGTATTTATTTGCAGGGCTTTTATTCAATATTTGGGGAAGGGGCATGGGGCCTTTCTTTATGTAGAACATTTAGGGAAGTTTTATTACAATTTCATAGATAGGGGAACAATAAATCCATTGTAAACACCAAATTTTGGAAGAACAATAAATCCAATGTAAACTCCAAATTTTGGAAAAACTGCATGATTTTAAAGAAATTTCAGGAGGGGAAGGCGCCTGTAAATGGCCCCTGCTATATAAGGAAAAAAAGGTCTGATTTGTTCATCAATATTATATGTGTTAACACAGATACCATATTTAGATCTAAGTACTTAAGAGGCTGAGGTGATTGTCCTGCTATTGTTATTGCTAAAAGATATATTCACCATCTTTACACATCTGTAATAATGGACGAATAGATCAGCTTCAAAACTAGTCAATCAACATGTATATAAAGATGGCTGATAGACTTGTTCAGCACTGACCACAATGACAAAGGGAAAACAGTACTGCTTCAGAATGTAATTTCACTTGCCTTGATAATTGTTCATTAACAACTGACTTATTGTTAGCAAGTACTTTGTTAGCACTATTAGCAGTTTTTGCAAGAAACTATCCTTATGAGTCTATGAACTACAAAACATGTTGATTGAAATTTTTAGGTTGGGCATTCTGAGTGCTGGAAGCAGTTTAACCTTTATGAACTCGGTGATTAAACTATAGGGCTGCGTATCGTGGCCAAGGTCGCGATACGATACGTACCGCGATATATGCCTCGCGATTACGATATTAATCGCGATACGATGTAAATTGTAAATTTGGTATGAATGCATAGACAAATTATGATATTATTATCAAACAACCATAAAATTAAAAAAAGCGATAGCGTGGGTCCCGAAAATGTATGACATAACGAAATAATGATTGAAGGAATTTTATTTTTACGAAATGGAATACCACATTATGAATAACAAAATACAAATAACTTTATTTGTTGTAAAATAATGACAAAGTGGTTTGTTTTTAGTGGAATTAACGAATTAGTTCATTAAAAAATCAACTAATTATGTCTTTTTAAACTGTCGCACAACACGCTAATAACTATTATTTAACAACAATTATCAGCTTATCGGCAAACATAAAAGAAAGTGTTATCTTCCTCAATCAATGTCCACCAAAGTTTGTCACGTGTTTGTTAATTGCAACCGTTTGATTACGTAATCAATTTCATCGAGCCGTCATATATGTAGCACTATTGATTTTTTAGAGGACGCCTTAGATTATTGTTATAAGCGTGGATAAAAATTTAATGCGTATTGCGGACTCTCGGCTGGATTTTTAGCGTCCAAATAATAAATTGCTTGTGACTGCAGTTTTATGTTCAATTATCCATTTTTAGTAATATTGCTATTGAAATTGCTACCAGACATTCGGTCTTGCGATCCGTATCTTTTTAACGAACCGTCGGCGTTTAAGACGGACTCGGTCTTCGGCTCGGTAGCTAGATTCGAAGATTGAGGTACCCGCTTAATTTAGCAAAATAGATGAATCGAAACCAAATGACATAGAATATACGAAAAGTTGTCAAATTCGCGATATAACCATATTTTTGGCGAGTGCGCCCGACGGGCCCAATAGACGATTGATATTGCGCCATTTGCGTTCATAAGGGGCCAATGGCGCGCTCTAGATTGAACACTGAGTAAAGATTGCAATTGCACGTTAAATGCTATAGATACAAATGTATATAGTATATTTCGTTTTAACTAATTTCTTGTAAACTAAAAGGCCCTGTGAATCGCGAATTTTAGGACGCGATTCGATACACCCGTATCGGACAGTCGCGAATACGATCTCACGATGCATCGGTGAATCGTTACAGCCCTATTAAACTATTGTATTCACTACTGTTGTTACTCATTCTGAATGAGTCGGTCATCTACATAATGCTTACGTATGGTGTACAATATATTTGAACCTAACATCACACTGGTTAATACAATAAAAATTTGACATCATGATGAAGACCTAAGTTCTGACAAGCCCCAAAGGACTTGTGTCCGAAAATCTTAATTTCATACACTGAGTGTATATTCTGATATCAAGATGGAGATGATTCTATATATATTATATATTTTGTGTATTTTCAGACGTCCACGACATTTCCTAAATCCAAGAAACATAACAACAGTGCAGCTGACAGTGAATCTAGTGGTGAGACTACTGATCATCTTGATACTTCTAATCTTATATTAAATGGACCAAAGAAAACAATCTCTAGAAGATTTAGTGATGTAAGTGTTCTTGTTATTATATTGAAGACAATACTTAAGACACAACTTACTCACTTTGTAGATGAAAACAAAACTTGCCATTTGTACTTGAACTTGTTACATTGTTCTCAAAGACTAATTCTGTTACTTTGTACATGAAGACACACCACTTATTATACCCCCGCTTCGAAGAAGAGGGGGGTATACTGTTTTACCCTTGTCTGTGCGTGCGTGCGTGCGTCCGTCCATCCGTCCGTCCGTCCGTTACAAAATTTCCGTCGCAGTTTTCTCAGCAACTATAACATGCAGCAGCCTAATACTTTGCATATTGCTTCATCCCATAGTCCCATGTGGTGTAAAGCGATTTCATGCTCCTTGCTCATCTACTTCCTGTTTGTCGCATATTTTTAGATTTTGGCGGGGGTATCACTAGTGAGCATTAGCTCACAGATTTACTTGTTTTGTACTTGTGGACATAACTTGATTCTTTGTACTACAAGACAAAAGCTTAGTCTGGATGCATAGATAATATGAGGAAGATAGATTTCACTTTATGCCAATATTTTATAGAGAATGAATTTTGTAAACCTTTATAAATGTTTACACGTATATGACATTATCAATATTATTATCATCATCAACATCATCAACATCATAATCATCATCATTATTGTTATTATTGTTGGTATCATCATCATCATTATCATAATAATCAATATCATCATCATTATCACCATCATTTTCATTATTATCACACTTACTATCATTATTGTATATTTTCTGTATATTATAGGTAAGCACAAGATCAAGTTCTGGAGCAGGGTACCTGGTATGTTAAATAAATTTCTTCTTTTTATAATACAGTCGTATTATATCATTCTTGTTCTTCCTGGTATCACTATTACTAAATTCTTCCCTTCGCAAAATGAAAGTAGTGAAAAGTCCATGGTCCATTTGACTAAAGCTTAATATAAAAAAAAGTAACCTATAACTTTAAAAATTCCCAGTTTTTCCTCTTGTCTGCTACACACACTTTCCCTGCAAAATCCTATCACAATTTGAACCGTTTCAAAAAAGATCTTTAAGACAGAAGTATTGTACAGCCATGTCTTTTGGTTTGCAAAGCAAAATATCATGGTACGTATTGCGATATGGTTCTAGCGCATCACAATATGCCGCGATACGCTTCTGGTGTATCGTGACAGCCCTAGTTATTAAGTATGTCTTGCCTTAATTTTTTGTCTGCCTCGTGGATGGTGAGTACTGGTTATAGTCAAAGGTCAAGAAAAGCCAGTTTAAGTGAGCCGGTCTCTGTAAAATGTCCATTATTTGTATTGACACGACATTAAACCCAATAAAAAAAATAAATCAACATGCGTTGACTTATTTTAATATTCTGATATAAAAGAAGTGAACATTTTCACACCATGAAGGTTATTATTGAAATATGTCATGATTAGTGAGAGATTTTATTGCCGAGTGAAGTTAAGCTGTCAAATCATAGGTTAGAGATCGGCTTTTGATTGATGTTTTAGTTATTGAGGAAATTCATTACAATTTACACGCATGACTGAATATGTACTAAGTTGAAATCATTAATTGATTCAATCTACCAGCAAGAAAAAGGATAAAAACGATAAAATCCCCTTTTGACTATACTTCAATCGTTTTTCCAGTTAAATATTTCTATAGAAATCCTATGTTGACAGCCATTAATCTTGTTATGGTAGATTTAGTTTATAGTTCATGTTTTCAATGATAACCTTGTTACTAATGACTACAGCAGCTCAACCATATTGCTGCACTTTAATTATCATAAAATATTTCATACTACTTAGGTTTTTTGTGTGTTTTTGGGGCCTTAAGGCTGTGGTGCTTTGGTTGAGAGCAGGATTTAAAAAAAACTCTGGTATTGGGTTTAATCCTTGTAGGAGGGTTTAAACCCAGGATTAAACCCAGCTGTGGCCCCTGTAGAAAGTTGCACCCTCCATTGAAAATTTTATACTTTAATATTGATTTTCCTCTATAAAAGAAGAAACAAAAAGTTACCAGGGAAGCTGGTTAGGTGAGCTAACCGCATTAAATATCGGACGAAAAGAGTTGATTCATGGCATAAAATCCAATTAACAATTCTCCTTTCTTTAAACATTGTGACTGGATCTTCTTTCTGAGGTTGTCTGATTGTTTATAGTAGCACTTATGGCTGGGGCTTGACGTAAAAATCTTATAACGTAAGTTGCCAGTTTGGGAATTAGCTATTATATAACCATATTGAACCAAATATGTACTAACAGTAACAAATTGCCCACACCCAAATACGGGTTGTCAGGGGCAATCAGATGACCTTAAATGTCGAATCCTCATCATCTTCATCATCAGTCTTTTGATTATCGTGCAGGTATGAGGGCATTATCCACATCAGTGGGCCTCCTTTCAGGTAGCTGGCTTGCTGCACACATGGCATTTCTCACACCTGATCTCCAGGTCTCTCTCTTGAGGGTCGATCACAGAGTAGTTCCATTCTCTGTGATCCCTCTCTGTCAACATTTTCTAAGTCATCTTGGGCCTTCCAGGTCTGCGTGTACCTGTAACCTGTATGGTACTGGCTGCCTTGATTGCACCACTAGATCTCTCTACATGTCCATACCATCGAAGTCTTCTTTCCCTCAAGATGACGTCCATGTCTTTTAATCCTATTGATAGATAATCTCTATAAGCATGGGTGCAAGTTTTCAGGCATATGCCTGAAGTTCAGGTTTTTCACAACAAATTAGACAATGCTTTGCTATTAAATAATGAAGAAAAATGGTTTCAAATTACAGTTTTCAGGTTTTTCAAAAGTATGTATAAGTTACATATTAGTAAATTTTTTTACGTATTATATTTACAGTGTGACAGTGAAAGTGGTGATGAGAGGGTAAGTTATATTGTTGTTGTTGTTGTGTTGTTACAGTATCATGTGACCTCTTCCAAGAAAGGGCCCTGATGTTGACTTGACATTCCAGGGCGCGAAATTAAAGGTAGTCCTGTTACCCCTACTTCAAAAGATAATGTTGAGTCCTGCATTGGATAATATCAAATGACTGGATGGGTGTCCGGAAGCACAGACCCTGCTGTTGATTTTGCTGTACCTGATCAAGTTTGTTCAGCAGTTTCTTTCAGGATAAATAGCTCTTCTGCAAGCTTATTCAAAAGGAGCAGTCATCCCCTTAAATTGCCTTTTGCAAAAGCTTGATTTATTATGCTATTTCAGCAAGCTCAACCATGAAATAAATTTTGTACTAGCCCAAATAAATGTTAACTAGTCTAAGGCTTTGGGCTAGTTGGCTAAGGGCGTTGACAGTTCTGTTCTGTTTTACAACACCGTTTTACATGATGTAATGTTTTCAGTTCCTTTAATAGAAGACTATAATTCAAGAGTTTACCAGACATATTCTGGTTTTAAGAAGAGCTTTATTCCCCATTTTCTAAAACTAGTTACATTTCATTGCAGCCTTAAATTTAAGAGTCTACATTAATTTTGATCTTAAGGATTTTTTTTGATACCGTGATAAATGATCATACTTAAAGAATATTACATTTTTCTACGTGTAAAGTGTATTTTTGTTGGGTTACTTTATAGTACACTTGATTGCTTAGCAATGCTATAAAACTCGTATTTAACTGTCAGTAATAAATGTAGTCATTAGATGCGATCATACTTTTTTTTCTGCAATTACAAAGAAAATTGCTTTCAATTACTCAAACTTGTTTTTTTTGTCTTTTGTTTCTTTTGAACTAATTTTAGTTGAGCATTTTTTAGGATCATCTTTGCATTGGTGATTGTAAAATTCCTGTTTACTCAAAGTTAGTAACCTGTATGATTAAGCATTTAAATTTGTAGTATACCCTTCAACTACTATGTTTATTCACATAATAGACCAATTAAGCAAGAAAAAAATCTTGGCAAACATTTTTAAACGATCTTGTCAAAGAAATGTCTTTTTTCGTGTTTTTACAATTTCTTCAGTGTGTTATTTGTTTTCTCAAATTTTAATGATTGATATTATATTAATGGGTTTTTATTTAAAATACTCGACACTTATTATCCGACACCCCGACACTGATTACCCTGTCAGAAGGTCATGCGGTACAGATTAGTGTAAATTTCTTTCATACTTTATTTCGATGTTTTGTGTTGTAATTACCTGGCGTCAAGGCGTTCAAAGGAATCCATTGAAAGTGTTTTTTGTGATCGTTTTTATACGTAAGTGACATGTTGCCACTCTGTAATGTATGCGATTACTCAAGCATGTCCTTGTTACGCAGATATCTCTCCCCCCCACCCAGTCTATACTACTAGTCTATGATCATATATCGTTTATCTGTATGATTGTATTAGTTAGGTATTAGTTTCTGAATTCAGTACAGCCATTGGTCTCTTGTCTGATCATATCATGTTTTATTAACTATGAGAGGTTTTTATACACGTATTTGTAAAATGCGCTCTTCCGTGCTGTTAGCGTATCATACTGCTCTGAGCACAAAGACATTTAATATCATGTATCATGTGACCTCGTATTGAGTGTTTTAAGGCAAGTTGCGGACAGGGAATAAAATCGTTAATAGCGAGTTGTTATTATTGTACATCAAGGTCTCCTATTCCCATACTCTTGTGTGTGTGTGTGTATTCAACTAGAAGACAGGAATTTTATGCCATCGGAGGTTTTTAGATTATTCAGTGTCACTATACTGTTTGGTATGTTTTTTATTTTGACATGAAAGTTATATTTTTTGTTGTCTAGGGATCTATTATGGTTTATACTGTCAGTTGTTGATTCGTGAAGATTAAGTGAAATATTCAGTGTTGAACAGGTTTGAAAGCTTTATACGGAATTGATATTTTACTGTTTACGGTCAGTGCACAGTTTATTTTACAGTGTATTATAGTGAAAGTGGATTTTGTTATCAAATCTTTGAAGTTACTTGTTGTTTTGACTGTAAACTTTGACGATCAGTGCATTGTTGTTTGAAAAAGTTTTAAAAAGTTGGGGATTTTAACTGATTTTAACTAGATGTGTTATTTTAATGTTTTCTTGTCCATTTGAACTACAATTTTCCTCCTAATATTGAATCTTGTTTACTCAGTACAAATTGAACAAAAATCCTGTATTAATTTAGGATTTGTATCAAAGTGGAATACCATTGTTATTAATGTAACTTGTTTTAATGTTTTATATCGTATAAGATTTTAAAGATAATAGATTAGTTTAATGGCTTGTATGAATGTCATAAAAGATTACATTGGATAAATCTGTGATTATTAATAGAGGTAAGAATTTATCTGTTTAAGATATTTTTGTTATTATAATATACTGTTTTATTACTGATATTTATGTTGAAAAATGATCTCTCATAAAAGAGCATCAATTGCTGACATCAGTACTGATATTTGACATGTTGTACTGACATGATGTAATGATGTGATGCTTAAATTTGGCAGCACACCCAGACATGATACTAAGTATTTGACATTTTGTACTGACATCGTTATTGCAACATAATTCTTGAATTTGTCAACTCACTGAGTTCATGCACAATTCATGAACTATTCATCAAGTTCTCGACAGGGATGTACTGACATGAAGCTTTTTTTGTCAGATCTCATGTACTGACATGATGTTTTGTGTTGGATCTCATGTACTGACATGATGTTTTGTGTTGGATCTCATGTACTGACATGATGTTTTGTGTTGGATCTCATGTACTAGCATTGTGTTTTGTGTCAGATCTAATGTACTGACATGATGTTTTGTGTCAGATCTCATGTACTGACATATGTTTTGTGTCAGATCTCATGTACTGACATGATGTTTTGTGTTGGATCTCATGTACTGATTTGATGTTTTGAGTCAGTTCTTATGTACTGACATGATGTTTTGTGTTGGATCTCATGTACTGACATAATGTTTTGTGTCAGATCTCATGTACTGACATAATGTTTTGTGTCAGATCTCATGTACTGACATGATGTTTTGTGTCAGATCTAATGTACTGACATGATGTTTTGTGTCAGATCTCATGTACTGACATGATGTTTTGTGTCAGATCTCATGTACTGACATGCTGTTTTGTGTCAGATCTCATGTACTGACATGATGTTTTGTGTTGGATCTCATGTACTGACATGATGTTTTGTGTCAGATCTCATGTACTGACATGCTGTTTTGTGTCAGATCTCATGTACTGACATGATGTTTTGTGTTGGATCTCATGTACTGACATGATGTTTTGTGTCAGATCTCATGTACTGACATGCTGTTTTGTGTCAGATCTCATGTACTGACAGGATGTTTTGTGTTGGATCTCATGTACTGACATGATGTTTTGTGTTTGACATGATACACTAGTGTGACATGCCACTACGTTCTTCATTTTAAATGGTACAAACAAGTAGGTTTAGATATAAGCATGAGTTAGAGCTTATTCAACTTGACGGTAAATACTGTATGCCTTGATCTGATCCCTTTTAATCATTGTACCCTTTCATATGCATTAAATCAAACTTACTGTTTTTGAATTGTTAAGGGACTTGAGAAAATGAAGAAATACTCTTTTCAACTATGAAATTACATATTTTAAATATTCATCAGTTATTGCTTGAGATGAAAGCTACACAAAAAACAAAGTTAGATGTAATTTTGATTGAAGTTTGTTTTTATGATTTGACGTGATAAGAACCTTAGCCTGTATAAATATTAGAGAAATTATACATAAAAGTAAATAGCCTTGTTAATTAATGGTTAATGAATAATAAATATAAAACAGAGTGAGAGAGAGAGAGAGAGTGAGGGAGAGAGAAAGAGAGAGAGAGAGAGAGACAGAGGGTGGGAGAGGGAGAGTTCAGATTCTAGTTTGTGATATATGGAACATCAATAGAGTTCCTCTATGTAAAGTAATGATGATAATTGAGAATATGATGTTATCGTGTTCCAGGGGGTTGTAGTACGATCTGCAAACATATCCCCAAGCATGCTAATAGGAGTCCTGTTTAGATATTTGTCTCAGCTCCCTTTTATTCCCCTCAAGTCCCCACTCTACCCCTTCATTCCATATTTCCTACCCTTCAGCTTAAACTATAGTGTCGAACTTCATCATTTCTCTCCAGCCCCTAGCCCCCTCTTTACCTTCCATTCCTATATATAGCTCCTCTTCCAGTACCCTTAAAGTCATTTTCCAATCTTATAATTATCACCTTTAATCTAAGCCCCAAAACTCTCTGTTTAAGTCTTATATATCTACCCTCCAACCCTTTACACTCCACCCTCCAGCCCTACATTTTCTCCCTCAGGCCCTTCCCGTTTCCGCTGTGGAGGTGTTATAAACAATTAGTACTCAGTTAACCCTATAAAGGTAATTACTACATTTTGTCTGTTTTCAAGAAGGTTAATTGTGTATTTTCAGTAATGGTTGTTTCAGTGAATGTTATAATTACTAGTACAGTAAATGTGGTTAATATATAATTCATGCTAATCTAGAAACATGTTGTTTCTGTAATTACCTTAATTAAACATTCTTTTCTCTTTTTGTGAACAGATTAAGTTTAAATAGGAAACATTTTCTTTGTAAACACAGGACTTTTATGGAACAATTTATTTTCTTGTTCTTTCTTGTTCTCTTTTTATTGTTTCAATGTTTGACAATTGTTTTGCTCATTGCTCTAATCAGCTCGCAATCAACTTTCATCGCACAAATACTTATATTAGCTCTTCATTCTTATAAGCCAGGACTTTTTCAGGGGGTTTGGGGAAAAATGCCCCTGCCCAAATTGGGAATTTTTAACGCTGTAAATAGTCCAATTTAGGGAAAAAATGTCGACAAATCGACCCAATTGAGAAATTTCATAATTAATTTTTCTGCATTAAATCTTTATTCGCTTTGCTTTGGTGTCTCTTAAAGTGTTGCAGTGCTCTTAAAGAGTTTGTTCCGACAGTTAAGTAAGGCATCCAATGCAAAATTTTATGTATTTATTATTTTTACATGAAATCTTGTGGTTTCTTTTTTAAAGGCAAAAGACATCCTGTTCAAAGGGAATTTTTTAACAAGATTGGAAATTTTTTCTTGAAATTGGGAAAAATGGTCATTATTTGGCATTGGGAATGGGGCCCATATTTGGCCCCTTGAGCTAGGCTGAAAAAGCCCTGTAAGCATATAAACTTTCAATCTCATCAGCTCATAAACATACTGTTTTGTCTATATACTCACTCAATGACTCATAAACTTGCCCATCAACTGATAAATTCTCTCATCCACTCATAAACTCTCTTATTGACTCAATAACTCTCATGGACTCTTAAACTCGCTCATACCAGCTCATCATCTCACTTGTACCAGCTTATGATAAACTCAGTCTTATCAGCTCATAAACTCACTCTTATCAGCTCTTAAACTCACTATTATCAGCTCATGAACTTGCTTTTATCAGCTCATAAACTCACTTATACCAGCTTTTAAACTCACTTTTACCAGCTTATAAAATCACTTATATCAACTCATAAACTCATAATTAATGAGCTCATAAACTCATTAATATTAGCTCAAACTCACTCTTATTAGCTCATAAACTCACTTATATCCGCTCTATGTTTTTATCATTATTGAGTTTAGTAAAGTTGTTTTCTCTAGCCAAAAACAATTTTGATTTGTTCTGGTACATGACTGATTGGATAAGAAGAAGTGGTTTTTAAGAGTTCCTGATGTTATTTAATCTATAAGATTAAACAGTTAAAGTATTATATTAGCTTATGATTTCATTCCATATTTGAGACATTATGGACTTATACCATCTTTAATCTGTTAATTCTTACTGATCTTTTAATCTTTTAAGTTGGTAATGAAGTGTTAAATCTGTTTTAAGTGTTTCATGTCATACTTAACTATTTCTTTGTCATTGATAAAAATGTCAGGCTAATACAGGGTCCGAACATGAAAGTGTTCCAGGATTCCAAGGTTCCCAAAAACTTTGAAGGAATCTCAGTGATCCTAAGCTAGGGATTCCATCAGGATCCCTTTGAGTTGCCACGTATTTACATGAATTTTAGTTTCTATGTGCATCACATTTTTTACTGAAAATCTGTATACAGAATCTTTATTCTTTATTGAAGGAATCCCTAACATTATAAAGGAATCTCTGGATAATTTGTTTCCTACTGATAATTTATAAGAGTCACCTATTCATGATCAAATGGGTTGACCATGGTTGACCATGGTTGAACATGACCAATCATGATTGACCATTACTGGAGTTTGACTTGTTCATGTTCAAACCTGGTTTTGACCATGGTTGACCATGGTTAATCATGGTCACATTTTCGCAGGGGATGTACTATTAGTTTTTTATATTCAAATGTCAGTGGCAAATATATTAGCCCTACTGATTTAAATACTCTCTACATTGCTTCATTACTCGTTATGGATAAAAAATATATCCATTGTTATTTAAATCAGCAGGGTAAATGTATGCACCACTGACATTTAAATAAAATTTTACCTATAATGAGGTTGTCAGGTTTCATAACAAACTATCCTTTTCCACTTCATTTGACTTAAACTGTAAATAAAAGGAGAGAGTAAAGCTGAAAAACAAACCAAACCTTGTTATCATGTTTAAGTATACCTCCTACAAAGTACCCCAAGTTCTTGAAGATGTCTGAACACTAGACTTACTCAGTGTGTCTACCAGACAAAAGGACAAAGCTCCATGTCAATGATTCGTTCAGATTTTTTGTCAGTTTGTACTGTTATTATCATAAAATTGTGACAACAAGTTTACTCACCTGTCTTTGTTTATTCCAGTATGAAAAAAATGTAATAATTATTAGAAGTGTGAAAACATTTAGATATTAAAACACTAGGGGCCATCTCATTGTCTTAAATATTTTTTAGGGATAGCCTGATTTATTTACAATTATTCCTTTCTAAATGTCAAAATAATCAATGAGGTCGTCTACCTGTACTCAAAATGAGTAATTTTCAGGAGCAGTAATCGATTTTTCACCATTCCCTGGCTCTCGGCATTAGGACCTTTTTGTCTAACTAGGGTCTTTAAGAGCATTCTTTTTCTACAATCTGTGACCCTAATCAACTCTGTAATAAGTGACTGTTTCAATACATGTCTCAAGATTTAGAAACATTTCCCTATGGTACAATTTCTTTGATTCAAGCATTGTGTTAGAATGACATTGTCAAGTTGTGAGAAGTACAGCAGTGTGACTGGCTGTGTGTACAATGTGTATTAACTTGTATTGAACACTGTTATTTGTCAGTAGTGACAGATATTCCTTCACTACCATGTTGCTAATTGACAGAGATGTTCTATGCCACAAGAATGGGGTTTGTCTGGAAAATCTAATTACTTCTGTTAGGTTTGTGTTGCAATAAGACAGAGTGTGACACAATGGAGGGATTTAGAGTGCTACAGACAACGGAATAATGCTCTGTTGAAAAAAAAATGAAATAGAATTTCAGATAAATTTGATTTGGGGTGATGAAAATTTCCCCTGAGTGCAGACATTTATACAGAGTTACAAATGGTACTCAGAAACTGAACTGGGGCCTATCTAGTATTGTTTTTACCACATAGGGACTGAGGGTCCTACAGTTGAAGATAAGGATTTTGGTCATGGTGATCAGTATGCCAGACTTATCATTTTTGAATCCCAAATCTCATTTTTACTTTTCCTTCTTAAATTTTACCCTAGGGGATCTGGACACGCCCCCTTTTTCTTCTAGATCCATCATGGAAAAAGTTGGTTAGCTGATCTGAATTAATTGTCAGTTTTCTGCTGCAAACTGAACACTGGTGAAAATTATTGTTAAAACCTTCCTATAACTTGGCTTCATGTGCCACTTGGGGATTTTTTGTGAGACAAGCATCATTAACATTTCATATCCAATTTTGCTTTTTACCAATTTAGACAGTTTATACTCTCCGGAGACAGAGGTAATGAAATTCTATCTGTCCCTTGACACTATCTATATGACAGAGAAATGTTCTCTATATTACAGTGTGGACTCTGTATAGTGGCCAGCTGGGTCACTAGGAGAAATTGTTCCCTGTACTACAGTGTGACCTCTGTATAGTGGCCAGCTGGGTCACTAGAAGGAATTGTCAGCTGTACTACAGTGTGGCCTCTGTATAATGGCTAGCTGGGTCACTAGGAGAAATTATGCACTGTACTACTGTGTGAACTCTGTGTAGTGGCCAGTTGTGGTCACTAGGAGAAACTGTTCGCTGTACTACAGTGTGGACTCTGTTTAGTGGCCAGCTGGGTCACTAGGAGAAACTGTTCTCTATATTACAGTGTGGACTCTGTTTAGTGGCCAGCTGGGTCACTAGGAGAAACTGTTCTCTATATTACAGTGTGGACTCTGTTTAGTGGCCAGCTGGGTCACTAGGAGAAACTGTTCTCTATATTACAGTGTGACCTCTGTTTAGTGGCCAGCTGGGTCACTAGGAGAATCTGTTCTCTATATTACAGTGTGACCTCTGTTTAGTGGCCAGCTGGGTCACTAGGAGAAACTGTTCTCTATATTACAGTGTGGACTCTGTTTAGTGGCCAGCTGGGTCACTAGGAGAAACTGTTCTCTATATTACAGTGTGACCTCTGTTTAGTGGCCAGCTGGGTCACTAGGAGAAACTGTTCTCTATATTACAGTGTGACCTCTGTTTAGTGGCCAGCTGGGTCACTAGGAGAAACTGTTCTCTATATTACAGTGTGACCTCTGTTTAGTGGCCAGCTGGGTCACTAGGAGAAACTGTTCTCTATATTACAGTGTGGACTCTGTTTAGTGGCCAGCTGGGTCGCTAGGAGAAACTGTTCGCTATATTACAGTGTGGACTCTGTTTAGTGGCCAGCTGGGTCACTAGGAGAAACTGTCCACTGTATTACAGTGTGAACTCTTGTGTTGTGGCCAGTTGTGGTCACTAGGAGAAATTGTCCACTGTACTACAGTGTGACCTCTGTTTAGTGGCCAGCTGTGGTCACTAGGAGGAATTATCCACTGTATTACTGTGTGAACTCTGTGTAGTGGCCAGTTGTGGTCACTAGGAGAAATTGTCCACTGTACTACAGTGTGGCCCCTGTATAATGGCTAGTTGTGGTCATTTGGAGAAATTGTTCATTGTACAACAGTGTGGACTCTGTGTAATGGCTAGTTGTGGTCACTAGGAGAAATCATCCACTGTACCAGAGTGTGGCCTCTGTGTAGTGGCCAGTTGTGGTTACTAGGAGAAATTGTCCGCTGTATTACAGTGTGGCCTCTGTATAATGGCCAGTTGTGGTCACTAGGAGAAATTTTCCGCTGTACTACAGTGTGGCCTCTGTGTAGTGGTCAGTTGTGGTCACTAGTAAAAATAGTCTTTTATACTACCTTGTGGCCTCTGTGTAGTGGCCAGTTGTGGTCACTAGTAAGCTAGGAGAGAAAATGTTCTCTTCACCACTATTTGTCTCCTGTGCAATGGCCAGTAGTAGTCACTAATAGAACTTTGAGAAACGTCTTTTACACTATAGTTTGACCTTGATATAACAACCAGTAGGTCACTAGGAGAACCATTCTCTATATACTTGGGGACCTCTATATAAAAGCCATTAGTAGTCACTAACAGAACTTGGAGAGAAATAGCTCTTTATACTACAGTGTAAACTCTTTTTAAAGGCCACCAGTGGAACTAGGAGAAATTGTCCTCTTTCGAGAGGTAGCGATTGCTGTGTCATTTAGGCCACAACAAATTGATCATTTGTTCTATGGATTCGCTCGCACCTAAATTTTGACGGTTTTTACAAAAAAAATATTTTTATTTCCTCGCTCGCTCATAAAAATTTGATCAAACCGCTATATAAAGCAAGCGAATAAAGACTTTTGAATTTTTTTTTTTCGCTCGCTCGCCCCATTTTTTTTCGGAAAAATCCATTGAACATATGATCAACTTGTTGTGGCCTTACATGAATAAATTTCGATCGATATTTCTCTGAAGATGGTGACTTTGATGTGATTGTTGTTTGTCAGTGGTTGTTATTTGGAGATGGTTGTTATTTGGAGGTGGTTGTTTTTGTATTGAGGTTGTTGTTATTGGGATGTGGTTGTTATTTGGAATAGTTAGTTATTGGGATGTGGTTGTTATTTGGAATAGTTAGTTATTGGGATGTGGTTGTTATTTGGAATAGTTTGTTATTGTGAGGTGGTTGTTTTTGGAAGGTATATACAACAATTCATAAAGTTTATAAATTTTGACCTAAACCTCCCTGTTAGTTCTTGCATTATGAGTGTCCGTGTTGTGACTTGTTAGCCCAAACAGTATAATTAAAAAAAATGTATATTATTGGCAACACTGTAACTGCTAATTTCACAGACTTCAACAAAATATCCCCAGTATCAATATGTGGTATTTTTATACAATCTTCAATCTTTGAAATACTAGACGATTTTATTGTATCATTCATCTAGCTTTCATCGTTAAGTTTGCTTCAGTAATCTGCTTTGCCACCAAACGTCAAAGTCTAAGGCAGTCTGTAATTGTTTTGTATTAAACGGCAAATGTATCGAGACACCCTGCTATTATATCTGTCAAAGTAATGTCTGAAGAAAATGGTTTCTCTTGAGGTTTGTCAGACCCATTATTAACAGACGTCCAATTATGGTAAAATTGGAGAAAATTGGCGATAGGGGCGTGTATAGTAGAATATGTTACTATGTAATCATATCTAATTTGTATCTTTATATGATCTCTTCTACCCCTTTTTTCCCTTTTATAATAGGGTCAAGAATTTGTTCTGTATTATTTACTGGTGCCCTAGTTTACCCAGCATGCATTCTGTGTAATTAGACTCATAATGCATCAGTGTAAGTTCACCCTGAGTGCATCATGGTATGATCATCCATAATGCATCAGTGAATGATCACCCAGAATGCATTTGTGTAAGTAATCCTAGAATGCAGCAGTGTAAGTTAACCCATAATGCATCTGTGTAAGTTAACCCAGAATGCATTAGTGTGAGTTTACCAATAATGCATTTGTGTAAGTTAACCCAGAATGCATCAGTGTGAGTTTACCCATCATGCATTTGTGTAAGTTAACCCAGAATGCATCTATAATGCAAAATGTTAAATGTTCTCTGAAAAGCATCAGTATAATTTTCCCGAAATGCATCAGGAAAATTTACGCAAAATGCAATGATAATGTCAGTAATTTGTCACATTGAAAATTATTGTAAAAGAAAATGATGTATGATGTTGTCTTTAATGATAAGATTTCAACTTTACTACATTATATGTATATTACATGAGGCCGAGAGTTTTATAGTTTCCTCCTGAGGTATATAATATGATAATACTGTCTTTAAAATGATCCGTTTGCAGGAAATTCCACAATATGCATGTTCTGAGAGATTTGAATAAAAGCACTGAAAGATTTCATACTGCAATTAATTTTGTATTCATGCATTCGTTTCTTAATGCATTTTACCTAGGATATAAATCAAATTTGTGAGAGAAATTCCTTTGAATAATTTAAATTTGATTTGATCAATATGATACATGGGATGTATTGGATACATAGTGAGTGTAAGGTATACATATATCTTGTATGCTGGTTGGGATATAGAGAGATCTGTTGTCTTGGAGATTTTTTTAGACACTGCCAAATCAGGGTACCTGGCCAGAGTTATCGTATCAGGCTGCCTGACCAGAGTTACTGCATCAGGGTGCCCAGCCAGAGTTAATGTATCAGGGTACCCGGCAAGAGTTACCGTATCAGGGTGCCTGACCAGAGTTACTGTATCATGGTACCCGGCCAGAGTTACTGTATCAGGGTACCCAGCCAGAGTTACTGTATCAGGGTACCCAGCCAGAGTTACTGTATCAGGGTACCCAGCCAGAGTTGCTGTATCAGGATACCCAGCCAGAGTTACTGTATCAGGGTACCCAGCCAGAGTTACTGTATCAGGGTACCCAGCCAGAGTTACTGTATCAGGGTACCCAGCCAGAGTTGCTGTATCAGGATACCCAGCCAGAGTTACTGTATCAGGGTACCCAGCCAGAGTTACTGTATCAGGGTACCCAGCCAGAGTTACTGTATCAGGGTACCCGGCAAGAGTTACCGTATCAGGGTGCCTGACCAGAGTTACTGTATCATGGTACCCGGCCAGAGTTACTGTATCAGGGTACCCAGCCAGAGTTACTGTATCAGGGTACCCAGCCAGAGTTACTGTATCAGGGTACCCGGCAAGAGTTACTGTATCAGGGTGCCTGACCAGAGTTACTGTATCAGGGTACTCGGCCAGAGTTACTGTATTAAGGTACCCGGCCAGAATTGCCGTATCAGGGTACTCGAGCAGAGCTGCGTGGGTACCTGACCAGAGTTGCTGTATCAGGGTGCCCAGCCAGAGTTGCCGTATCAGGGTACTCGAGCAGAGCTGCGTGGGTACCTGACCAGAGTTACTGTATCAGGGTGCTCAGCCAGAGTTGCCGTATCAGGGTACTGGGCCAGAGTTGCCGTATCAGGGTTGTTGAGAATTAAGAAATACAGTGAGGTAAATGAAAGCTATCAGGAGTTGTTATTACTCTAACATTTTTTGTTCTTTACTCTTTGAACTAAGTTAAAAGTCACTTAAAAACATTCATATACAATATCACATCAATATATATTTATATATTTTTGCATATTATTTGTATACAGTGCCCTCCAAAAGTTCTTACTGAAATAAAATTTTGACAACTGCTTCTTATTCATGTAACTTTATTTAAATCATAATTGTGTTAATGGACTAAATTTAAAGATACTAGTTCACAGATTTGGTTTATTTTTTCTATAATTTCAAATTACTATTTAGTGTCTGTAATTGAGTAAAAAAAATTCTTATTATTTTAAGACAAACTGACCTATATGTTGCTAGAAATATACAATAAAAATCACAAAAATGCACTAAAAATGTCTATACTGTGACATATGGGGTAGATATTTACTACATCAAACACCATTATTTGGAGTTATTTGTCAACTTGCACTAAAATAAGCATTATCAGAACACTACTTTCCTGCTTCTAAAAAATATTTCCATACTATTTTGATACTTTTAAAAAGAAAAAGTTGATATTTAAGTTGAAATCTATAATGAGTACATAAATTAATGCTAAAGTTTGACTTTGCTCTGATGACTTTTTGTTTCTTTTTTCCATGGTAAATATGAATGGTTTTATCCTAAAAATGGAAACCCGGGTCGATAGCGCAGTTGGTAGCGCGCCGGGATTTGGAATCTCGTGCCAGAGGGGTGGGTTCTCGTGCGGGTTCAAATCCCACCTGGGGAGGTTATACCCTTCCATGAAAATTTGACAATAATGTCGATTTTCCTCCATTGATTAGATAATATGGAGAAGTTTCCGGCTTTGTGGAAGGGTAGGTGAGAACTGGTTATAGACAATGGTCCAGGAAAGCTAGGTTAGGTGTGCTGGACTCCGTAAAATGACCTAAATTGTGTTGACACGGTATTAACTCCAATAAATAAAAAGATAAATAAAATGGAACTTTTGGACAGCACTGTATATTTATGAAACATTTTCAACATCACACATCTATACCATAGCCTAAGTTATTTTAGTTAGTATTTGATGACTGACATTAATAGGTTTCGAGGGGTTAATTTCAAGTTAGTTTATTTTTATAATTATAACTTATTTATTATTTTCCTTGATGTTTTTTATATTTTTATATTTTATGTTTACATTTTATATAAATACTGTATGATTATTGATCAATTTACTTTTAGACTTGGCTGTACAAAAAATATGGCTTTGACAGATCTTGCTGGGAGATGAGGGGACCTGGCCCACCCCCTTCCCCAAAACTACTAAGTTCCAAAATACCATATGTAGAATATGCAAGTCTTAGCCTTTTATTTTTTGGAGCACTAGCCCAATGTTTTAAAGTAATGAGAAGCCACCCGGCTAGCTCAATTGGTAGCACACTAGTCTACTGATCGAGGGGTCATGGGTTCAAATTCCAGGTGGGGCATATTTTCATGGAGCTTGGTCTTGAATTTATTCTACGGCCATCCTCCCTCCTATCAAATATTTTTTTATTATGTAGGGCAGTTGTAAGTCACTGACGAAAGTGTGCGCTTAGTAGTTGGTTTACAGCTAAATCCAGAGATTAAGCCTGTTCTAAGAACAGTGAGTAGGTTGACTTACTGCCATTGTATGACCTATAAAATGTGTTGCTATGGTGATAAACCCAACAAAAACAAATCTTTAATCCTGGGCTAGTGGATAAAAGGAAATGACTGATGTAGGATTCAAAAATGATACTTCTGCAGGTAATCACAAGAACTTGCAGAAGAATCATAGGTATGACTTCCTCTGAAAATCATAATGGCTCCACCCAGTATGATGGAAAATAATATTTTTACAGTCACCATTAAATGGTTAATTTAACACCGTACCTTTAATAGCCAATTTTACTATTTGCACCATTTAACATAGAGTATTGGAACAATATTTATATCTCAATTATGAAGTATAGAATTCTTTGTTAGAATATAAACCTAGTCTTTTGATGTGGTGACAATTTGTTAAAAACTGTTAAAAAAGACTCCATATTACCCCATTCGTTAAACTACAGCCTATTTACATATTTAAACATTTCGCTGTTTGCTCAAGTTTTAAAATTATTGATGGATTGGCTTGGTTTGAAAGCTTTGTAACTGAATGAAAAAAATCAACATTAGAGAAAATAGATTGAAGGGTGCATTATTACTTTGTCAACGAATGGTTTATTTACTCTGTGGTTGACGCTACTGGTTAAAAATGTCAATTGTGGTAATGTAAACATTTCCTTGATTGTGGCGAAGAATGAAACAGCTAATTGTGAATTAAACGACAAGTATCACCCTTTAATTGTTGTACTTTGTATAGCAATATTGTAAACTGATAGGCTCCGAGGAGAAAATAATCATAGAGTTGTTCCGAGAGCTTGTTGAAAGGTAGTTGATAATTTGTTGATATTGCTTGTGTTAGCATTGCTATTATGTTGCTGTTTATTTGATCATTTCTTATATTTGGAGTACTCTTGACTTGTTCTTATTGTGTGTGTTTCATACATAGTGTATGCTTCAATGATCGATGATATTCTATATGATATCAGAAACTTGATTTTGGATTTATTGATGTGTTTTATGTATTTTGTGATATTAGTTCTTGACGATTAACAATTTGTAACTAATTAAGTGTTCGGAATTTTCTATCAGGTTGGTTTTACTTTATAGAATATATTCGTCAGCGTTGGTGTAAGATCGTTTTTGTTTCACTAAGCTTAAACCTTAAAAAATATTTTTAAGAGTGACATGTTACAGTAACATGAGAGAATGTCATTTTCTGAGCTCATGAGTTGAAATATAAACAACTTATTCCAATTATGACAAATATTCTGTTCCTTTTATACTTTTTTTAGAGATTCTTAATACACAAATACAATAAATTATTTCTCCTCTAAAATGACATCATGCCTGAAAAGCTTGTAGTCCAAGACTAGTGAAAACTGATTTTGGCTTATAAAAAATTTCTTCTTTCATATAGTGAGGCTAGTTGATAAGTTTGCCCTTTACTGTATAACATTAAGCTTAGGCTAGTGTTTGTTTGTTGGGTTTAACACCGTAGCAACAAATTGTACAGGTCATATAATGGCGGTCAGTCAACCTACTCACTCCTCCTGGAAAGGCTAATTCTCTGGATTTAACTGTTAACCAACTACTAAGCACATACTTTCGTCAGTGACTGACAACCGCCCTACTTAATTAAAAATCATTGGTAGGAGGGAGTCAGGCTAGTGTTTGAGAGAAAGAATGTAAGGAAATGATTATTACTCTTTCTGCACCCTTTTCTATTTTTTCTCACAGTCTAATCTTCTTGGGAAGCAGAGGAAATCTGTCGGTGTCAATTTTATTGGAAAAATAAGATTTAAGAAAATTTGATATTGAATCTGTCAACCAATTTATGAGCCTCAATTCACACTTGAATTAAGTACAAAAAATAATAATTTTTTTTTATTTCAATGAAAAACTTTCATCTCAGGAGACATTCAGTCAATAATATTTTTTCAAATTTCCGTTAAATTGATGATATTCAGACACATTTTAGGCTAATCTCTGGGACTCAATGTTATTATTAATGTTGTAACAACCCTCAGGGAACCATGTAATATTGATATATATTAAAACTAGTTGTCTAGACACATTATGATTAAATGCAAATAAGGTCACATGGTTTTATTGAGATTTAAGTATTTCAAGCCATGTATGAATGGTTTGTTGTCAGAAAGATGGCTTCAAGAAAAATAGTAATGTGATTTATTGAGCTTTGCATACATTTCAACATTTTTCAGTCCTTTTGCAGCAATCATTCTTCTTTTCTTCCCTGGACAATCTTTGATCACTGTATCTAGTCAGGCATTGTTAGCCGCTGATTAGGGTTTGTGCCTCATACTCGGTTGAAAATTTGAGTCAAGATATCTACACCTGTTTATGGAAATGGAGTAGAACAACTGACTGTCGCTTTAATACTGGAAAAAATTGTTTAAATGCAATATAAAGCATCTTAACATAGCATTTCATTTCCCTAACTTTAAAAAACTGTCCCGACTCTGAAAATTTATATAGTGACAACCACTCTGCACTCCAAATCACTATTTCTGCACCGCCTGTTCATCCAATCAGTGTTTCCTTCCATACTCATTCACTCCTATGCTTTGTGTTTCCAGCAATCCTGGTTCGTTAAAAAGCTGAAAAAACTGGTTTTCCTCCTTGTAGATTCTCTCTCTCTCTAGATTTGATCCATAATCTTGTTTTGTGTTAGTTTCCTCTTCTATAATAAAATAAATAAATTTGTATTCATTTCATGCTTAAGTTCCTCTCAGATTCATTGAATTCAATTAGGTTATAGCTGTCATTTCCTAAATACAGAGCCTCGGTATTAATATATAACAGAGGGAAACATCACTTAGACCTTCGGTAAAATAGATTTGTCTTAATTGGATTAGAATGTCTCTGGGTTAATACAATGCCAAGAGATTGGAAAGAAAAATCCAATAAACGACTCTCTTCATTGTATAAGGTTTTATTATTGAAGTGTAACACTGTGATCATTATAGACTTTTGTAGCCAGGGATTTATTTTCCTTCTCTTTTCTCACTACAATACAGAGTGTTTTAGACAAATTAATGTCTGAATTGATTTAGAATGATCTCGCTATAGCTGCTAGGATGTCATTCTCTGTGATGTATTTCATAAATCTTTTTTTTGTGTATATGTTTCTCTATGGTTACTGAGAATGGCATCTTTAGAATTACCTCATTGTATGTATTATTAATGAAAATGTAATATATAACTGAAAGGGTGCATATTAGCTTTGTCATGTCCATGTCAGCAACTGAAGTTAGTTTATTAACACAGCTGAAGTTGCCCTCTCAAGACAGCTAAAGTTAGTTTCTCAAGGCAGCTGAAGTTAGTTTCTCAAGGCAGCTGAAGTGAGTTTCTCAAGGCAGCTGAAGTTGGTGTCTCAAGGCAGCTGAAGTTAGTTTCTCAAGGCAGCTGAAGTATGTTTCTCAAGGCAGCTGAAGTTAGTTTCTCAAGGCAGCTGAAGTATGTTTCTCAAGGCAGCTTAAGTTAGTTTCTCAAGGCAGCCGAAGTTGTTTTCTCAAAGCAGCTGAAGTTGGTGTCACAAGGCAGCTGAAATTGGTTTCTTGAATAGGCAGTTAAAGTTACAATTCATGGGTTTAGTGCAAAACAGTCAAAACTCAAGATAAGAAAAGCGCGAGTTACGGCCATTTTGCACTTAACCTGCAAATTGATTGTTGGAGACAAAAGCTTTAGCTTGTTTTTTCTTACAATTCTTTTCTACTAAAGACACAAAATGTATTGTTAGTGTTGTATAGAGGAAATGAGATGACCAGACTGATTACTTTGTTGTCTGCATTTAGATAATGTTTCTATTCATTTATGTATTCATTCCTTTAGAACATTTGTTAGTCTGGTATGTAGTGGATGGATTTATTGTCCTATAACATTGGTTCCTAGTTTGTCTGGGAAAGAAGAGGAATATAGATGGTATTCTGATTAGGCTACATGCATTCTAAACTTTTATAAAGTTTATAGGTTTAAATACTAACTATTAGGTGCTGGACTACTCTGTCCGTATGTAAGTTTGATCCAATCCAGGACTAAAAGTTTTGCCCTTGATAATCAGCTTGCTATGGGTTTGTCTACTGATGGGTCAGCTATAAACTAGAATACCTTTTGTCTAATAATGTAATGTGGCATAGTTTGAGCCCTCTCCATTTGATAGATTGTTGATATAATTCATTTTGGCTAAAATGCATATAATGGTACAAGAAATAGAAAAATGTATAAAAATTGTTAATCTTTGAAAAGTTCTTGTCCATGATATGTAAACCAAAGCCAAGGGTGACACAAGAAAGAGAAAAGTAGTAATTATTTCCATTGTGGTTCTTTATTAAGTGTACTAAAACCTAACAAAATTCTAATTAAATGTCATTCACTTCTGAATTAATTGTTCAATTTAAAGTAGTTTATTTGATCTGGTTGGATACAATGGTAACATGAATTTTTTCTAGGAATATTGTACATTTTTTTGTATTCTTCTGGCTGTCAGACAATGGCACAACAGCTTCATCTTGTAGAATAATGAATAAAAAGCACTCATGTGTCGTTTTTTATGACAAGAAGAAAATTTCTAACTTGGCTGTAATGAATATAGATTTGTTTCCGCAGAAGAGGATTTGTCGTAATCTCATCAAATATTGCGAGATCTGGGGAGATGTCATCGAGTTTTTATTACATTTGATCTGTCGTAGAATTGAAATTTAGTCATTACTTTGAGTTAGCATTATTACTTTGAAGACATTTGAAAAGAGATCAAGTTTTTTTTGGAGTAATGGATTTTTGTTGACAAGCAGTTAATCAGGATTGGGAAGTTTTTTTCTACTCTTGACAGTTTTTGTTTGTCATTTCTGACAGACAATGGTGAGCCTGATTGATACAATATAATGTATTAACTGATTTTATTTGAGTTTTTCATGGGTTTACATGGTGGTCTAATGTCTTGTGACTTATCTTGTTTAGTGGATGACTTTGTGTCATATTAAGCTAAGATATGATATGATAAGCTAAGATGTGGTATGATAAGCTAAGATGTGGTATGATAAGCTAAGATGTGGTATGATAAGCTAAGATGTGGTATGATAAGCTAAGACATGGTATGATAAGCTAAGATGTGGTATGATAAGCTAAGTTGTGGTATGATAAGCTAAGTTGTGGTATGATAAGCTAAAATGTGGTATGATAAGCTAAGATGTGGTATGATAAGCTAAGTTGTGGTATGATAAGCTAAGATGTGGTATAATAAGCTAAGTTGTGGTATGATAAGCTAAGACGTGGTATGATAAGCTAAGATGTGATATGATAAGCTAAAATGTGGTATGATAAGCTAAGACCTGCCATAATAAGCTAAGACATGTCATTATAAGCTAAGAGCTGTCATTATAAGCAAAGAGTTGTCATAATAAGCTAAGAGCTGTCATAATAAAGTGAAAGTTGTGATCATAAGCTAAGAGCTGTCATTATAAGCTAAGAGCTGTTATGATGAGCTAAGACCTGTTATAATTAGCATAGAACTGTTCGACTAAGCTGTGCTATTTTTTTTATTTTATATATAAAATTGTTACATGAGAAAACAATAAGCTAAGATTGGTATAATGTAATACCTTTTTTTTTATCTAATCTTGTCTAACAATAAATGGATATTTGAAGTCTAGGTTTACCATATTGTAGGTTTTATTGGACATAACGTTAGTTGATTCCCTAGTTGATTGCTAGTGTTCACTGACAGACAATAACATAAAGATGAGTGTCTTGGGGAATCTATTTATTACCATAATTGTACTATTGTGTGATTCTATCAATCAATTAGTGTAACATGTGACAAGTGAGGAAATTATGTTTTATCGATAACATGGGGAAAACTGAGAGAGAAACAAACTAGGAGAGAAAACATCTAGAGTAAACTGATGGAGAAAATGAATATTTTGAAACAATGGGTGCTGCACCCTGCTAAATTTCACCCCATCTTGACCTTTTTTCTCCCCTCCCTGACCTTTTTTCGCCCTACATTTGCTTATGTATTTACTTAGAAACATTTACCCTTTAATTGGCCATGCCCTTTTTTCTGCTTCCTTGCCCTTTTTTCTCCTCCCTTTAAGAAATAATTACTTGAAAACGTCTTCCATCTGATGACACTTGTCCCTTTTTTCTGCCTCTGCCCTTTTTTATACGCCCGTTTTGAAAAAACGGTCGTATTATGTTATGCTGTTGTCCGTCTGTCCGTCTGTCCGTCTGTCCGTCCATGGACAATTGCTTGTCCGGATGATAACTCAAGAAAGGATGAACCTAGGTTCCTCAAATTTTATGTGTTGATAGCCCTTGGGTGGAGGAGGTTCCCTATTGATTTTGAGACCCCAGGGTTAAAGGTCAAGGTCACTGGGACTTAAAATAGGTAAAACTTGTCCGGACAATATCTGAACCACCAATGTACCTAAGTTCACCAAATTTAATGTAAGAGTAGCCCATGTGTCAAAGATGTTCCCTATGGGTTTTGGGGCCCCTGCTTCAAAGGTCAAGGTCACAGTGGCATCATATGGGAAAAAAACTTGTCCTGACAATAACTTAACAACCAATCTACCTAGGATCACCAAATTTTATGTGAGAGAAGCCCATGTGTCAAGGATGTTCCCAATCGGTTTTGGGGCCCCTGGGTCAAAGGTCAAGGTCACAGGGACATCAAATTGAAAAACCTTGTCCGGACCATAACTCAACAACGCCTGTACCTAGGTTCACCAAATTTTATGTAAGAGTAGCCCATGTGTCAAAGATGCGCCCTATAGGTTTATGGGGCCCCAGGTTCAAAGGTCAAGGTCACAGGGGCATTATATGGAAAAACTTTGTCCGGACAATAAATGAAACACCAATGTACCTAGGTTCACCAAATTTCATGTGAGAGTAGCCCATGTGTCAAGGATATGCACTATTGATTTTGGGGCCCCTGGGTCAAAGGTCAAGGTCACAGTGGCATCATATTGAAAAACATTGTCCGGGTAATAACTCACTAATGACTGTACCTAGGTTCACCAAATTTCATGTGAGAGTAGCCCATGTGTCAAGGATGTACCTTATCAGTTTTGGGAAAACAGGGCTAAATTTAAATCTTAAACCAGAAGATATCAAATTACCAAGCTGTGACTTCAAATGTTCTATCAATATGTTTATAAAGTCAAAATGGCAAACAATGAAACACTTGTCAAGACAATAACTGAACCACCAATGTACCTAGGTTCTCCAAATTTTATGTGAGGGTAGCCCTTGGGTAAAGGTTATGCCCTATTGGTTTTGGGGCTCCTGGGTCAAAGGTCAAGGTCACAGGGGCATCATATTGAAAAACCTTGTTTGGACAATTACTCATCAACGACTGTACCTAGGTTCACAAAATTTTATGTGAATGTAGCCCTTGTGCCAAGGATGTTCCCAATAGGTTTTGGGGCCCCAGACCCAAAGGTCAAGGTCACAGAGGCATCATATGGAAAAACCTTGTCCAGACAATAACTGAACAACCAATGTACCTAGGTTTACTAAATTTTACGTGAGAGTAGCGGAAGTGTCAAGGTTATGCTCTATTGGTTTTGGGGCCCCTCGGTCAAAGGTCAAGGTCACAGGGGCATCATATTGAAAAACATTGTCCGGGTAATTACTCAACAATGACTGTACCTAGGTTCACCAAATTTCATGTGAGAGTAGCCCATGTGTCAAGGATGTGCCTTATCAGTTTTTGGGAAACAGGGTCAAGTTTAAACCTTCAACCAGAAGATATCAAATTACCAAGCAGTGACTTCAAATGTTCAATCAATATGTTAACAAAGTCAAAATGGCAAACCATGGAAATAATGCTATATTTAATAAGTAACATGAATTTAGTTCACCAAATTTTATGTGAGGGTAGCCCATGTGTCAAGGATGTTCCCAATTGGTTTTGGGTCAAAACTCGGTCAAAGATTGAGGTCACAGGGGCATCATGTGGACAATCCTTGTCCAGACAATAACTTAATATGTAATGTGTTGATAGCTCTTTGGTATTGGATGTTCTCTTTTGATTTGGAGACCCCAGGGTCAAAAGTCAAGGTCACAGGGACTTAATTCATATTGAAACATTTTCGGGACAGTAACTCAATAATGATTGTACCGACATTGTAGGTTTTCCAAATTTTATTTAAGGGGAGCCTTAATGTCTAGCATATGCCCCTTTTGTTTTAGGTCCCTGGGTTAAAGGTCAAAGTCACAAGAAAAATCATGAGGAAAAACCTTGTCCAACAACCAACTTTACCTAAGATCACCAAATTTTATGTATCAATACTCTTTGGGTCAAGGGCGAGAACTTTTGGTTCTGAGGCCCCAGGGTCAAGATCACTGGAAGTTTGTATGGGAAAACTTTGTGTCGGTGATAACTCAACCATGGCTGTACCTAGGTTCTCAAAATCTTTGCTTTGGATAGCCCTCCAGTTAAGGATGGGACCTATTCTGAGATCCCAGGGTCATTGGTCAAGGTCACAGGGACTTCATATGAGATAGAACACAGCATGGACTGCACACGGGCGTATAATGCCCCGCCCAGCGGAGCTCTTGTTCTCCCATGCAGAAATGTTTGCCTTGAATCTAACTTTTGATGGGCTCACCCACTTCTGCCTCCCTGCCCATTTCTGATGTCTGAAGCAATCACTATTTTTTTCCCTCTGCATACGGTAATTAAGATTGGTAATTGTTCTTGGTAACTTATTAGTATGTATTAGAGTATTGACTTCATCCTTTCACAGTTTTTATACGCCCGTTTTGAAAAAACGGTCGTATTATGTTATGCTGTTGTCCGTCTGTAACGGTCGTATTATGTTATGCTGTTGTCCGTCTGTCCGTCTGTCCGTCTGTCCGTCTGTCCGTCCGTGGACAATTGCTTGTCCGGATGATAACTCAAGAAAGGATGAACCTAGGTTCCTCAAATTCTATGTGTTGATAGCCCTTGGGTGGAGGAGGTTCCCTATTGATTTTGAGACCCCAGGGTTAAAGGTCAAGGTCACTGGGACTTAAAATAGGTAAAACTTGTCCGGACAATATCTGAACCACCAATGTACCTAAGTTCACCAAATTTAATGTAAGAGTAGCCCATGTGTCAAAGATGTTCCCTATTGGTTTTGGGGCCCCTGCGTCAAAGGTCAAGGTCACAGTGGCATCATATGGGAAAAAAACTTGTCCTGACAATAACTTAACAACCAATCTACCTAGGATCACCAAATTTTATGTGAGAGAAGCCCATGTGTCAAGGATGTTCCCAATATGTTTTGGGGCCCCTGGGTCAAAGGTCAAGGTCACAGGGACATCAAATTGAAAAACCTTGTCCGGACAATAACTCAACAACGCCTGTACCTAGGTTCACCAAATTTTATGTAAGAGTAGCCCATGTGTCAAAGATGCGCCCTATAGGTTTATGGGGCCCCAGGTTCAAAGGTCAAGGTCACAGGGGCATTATATGGAAAAACTTTGTCCGGACAATAAATGAAACACCAATGTACCTAGTTTCACCAAATTTCATGTGAGAGTAGCCCATGTGTCAAGGATATGCACTATTGATTTTGGGGCCCCTGGGTCAAAGGTCAAGGTCACAGTGGCATCATATTGAAAAACATTGTCCGGGTAATAACTCACTAATGACTGTACCTAGGTTCACCAAATTTCATGTGAGAGTAGCCCATGTGTCAAGGATGTACCTTATTAGTTTTGGGAAAACAGGGTTAAATTTAAATCTTAAACCAGAAGATATCAAATTACCAAGCTGTGACTTCAAATGTTCTATCAATATGTTTATAAAGTCAAAATGGCAAACAATGAAACACTTGTCCAGACAATAACTGAACCACCAATGTACCTAGGTTCTCCAAATTTTATGTGAGGGTAGCCCTTGGGTAAAGGTTATGCCCTATTGGTTTTGGGGCTCCTGGGTCAAAGGTCAAGGTCACAGGGGCATCATATTGAAAAACCTTGTTTGGACAATAACTCATCAACGACTGTACCTAAGTTCACAAAATTTTATGTGAATGTAGCCCTTGTGTCAAGGATGTTCCCAATAGGTTTCTGGGCCCCTGGGTCAAAGGTCAAGGTCACAAAGACATCATATGGAAAAACCTTGTCCAGACAATAACTGAACCACCAATGTACCTAGGTTAACTAAATTTTATGTGAGAGTAGCCCATGTGTCAAAGTTATGCCCTATTGGTTTTGGGGCCCCTGGGTCAAAGGTCAAGGTCACAGGGGCATCATATTGAAAAACATTGTCCATGTAGTAAATCAACAATGACTGCACCTGAGTTCACCAAATTTCATGTGAGAGTAGCCCATGTGTCAAGGATGTGTCTTATCAGTTTTAGGGAAACAGGGTCAAGTTTAAACCTTCAACCAGAAGATATCAAATTACCAAGCAGTGACTTCAAATGTTCTATCAATATGTTAATAAAGTCAAAATGGCAAACAATGAAACACTTGTCCAGACAATTACTGAACCACCAATGTACCTAGGTTCATCAAATTCTATGTCAGGGTAGCCCTTGTGTCAAGGATATGCCCTATTGGTTTTGGGGCTCCTGGGTCAAAGGTCAAGGTCACAGGGGCATCATATTGAAAAACCTTGTTTGGACAATTACTCATCAACGACTGTACCTAGGTTCACAAAATTTTATGTGAATGTAGCCCTTGTGTCAAGGATGTTCCCAATAGGTTTTGGGGCCCCAGACCCAAAGGTCAAGGTCACAGAGGCATCATATGGAAAAACC
The DNA here is from genome assembly GCA_025267735.1 of Mactra quadrangularis. NCBI lineage: Eukaryota > Metazoa > Mollusca > Bivalvia > Venerida > Mactridae > Mactra > Mactra quadrangularis. Next base: position 35,819,181 of record CM046305.1, on the reverse strand, counting down.
TTGTCCAGACAATAACTGAACAACCAATGTACCTAGGTTCACTAAATTTTATGTGAGAGTAGCCCATGTGTCAAAGTTATGCCCTATTGGTTTTGGGGCCCCTGGGTCAAAGGTCAAGGTCACAGGGGCATCATATTGAAAAATATTGTCCGTGTAGTAAATCAACAATGACTGCACCTAAGTTCACCAAATTTCATGTGAGAGTAGCCCATGTGTCAAGAATGTTCCCTATTGGTTTTGGGGCCCCTAGGTCAAGTTTAAACCATCATCCAGAAGATATCAAATTACCAAGCAGTGACTTCAAATGTTCAATCAATATGTTAACAAAGTCAAAATGGCAAACCATGGAAATAATGCTATATTTAATAAGTAACATGAATTTAGTTCACCAAATTTTATGTGAGGGTAGCCCATGTGTCAAGGATGTTCCCAATTGGTTTTGGGTCAAAACTGGGTCAAAGATTGAGGTCACAGGGGCATCATGTGGACAATCCTTGTCCAGACAATAACTTAATATGTAATGTGTTGATAGCTCTTTGGTATTGGATGTTCTCTTTTGATTTGGAGACCCCAGGGTCAAAAGTCAAGGTCACAGGGACTTAATTCATATTGAAACATTTTCGGGACAGTAACTCAATAATGATTGTACCTTTTATTTAAGGGGAGCCTTAATGTCTAGCATATGCCCCTTTGGTTTTAGGTCCCTGGGTTAAAGGTCAAAGTCACAAGAAAAATCATGAGGAAAAACCTTGTCCAACAACCAACTTTACCTAAGATCACCAAATTTTATGTATCAATACTCTTTGTGTCAAGGGCGAGAACTTTTGGTTCTGAGGCCCCAGGGTCAAGATCACTGGAAGTTTGTATGGGAAAACTTTGTGTCGGTGATAACTCAACCATGGCTGTACCTAGGTTCTCAAAATCTTTGCTTTGGATAGCCCTCCAGTTAAGGATGGGACCTATTCTGAGATCCCAGGGTCATTGGTCAAGGTCACAGGGACTTCATATGAGATAGAACACAGCATGGACTGCACACGGGCGTATAATGCCCCGCCCAGCGGAGCTCTTGTTAACTATTTTAAGGGTGTTGTGGTAATATTTTTTGTTAATTTACTAAGATATAGACCAGAATGACGTAATTCTTTTACGTCATGTAACATTAGACCGGGGCTCGAATTTAAGATCTCATACTTGCAAAATGTCAGTTGATTTTGAAAATTGCGAGTATAACCTTTATTTTAACTTGCAAATTTTTGCGAATTGAAATAGCTGCAAAAATATTCACAGTACAAACATGTTTGATATTCTACATATCCTACAATAACGCCTTTGTTCTATCTATAGTTAAATATAGTACAATGTTGTTTTTATATTGCATATATGAATAGTTACTGTATATGCAATTAAAACTTGGAGAAAAAATGTGAGCAATTTTCTTCAATTTTGTGAGTTGAAATAAAATCAACTTGCAAAAATTTAAAAGTCTGAGCCCTGCCTAAGACATTGTTTATTATCACTCTAATACTTCTGACAAAGAATAAAGTATATTTGCACTAGAACTACTATATGACCAATGTAAAAATTGATAATATGATATGTTGGTACTTAATAAGTCTATAACCTGCTTTTACTTGTTGTTATACTAATTCTGCTCTGACCTATTCTGAGACAATAGCAATTTGATAAATACTTTGTATTGGTAAAGTAAACAAAACAAATAACCCATTTAATTTTTTGTCATCTTGTCAGCCCTTAGGATATAACAAAAGCCATTTAAGACCCTGTCTCCTTTTGATTTTTTTGAAAATCATACTGTTATCCCCAAATTTTAAGTTTCTTTGAATTTTTATCTTCCCCCTATTAATGACATAGGGATAATATTTCCCTTAATGCTCTATATAAAGTAATACCCCATGCCCCTTCCACTGAAGTACTGAAAAAATGCCCCTGATTTTTGTATATCAATAAAAGTCTTCAGTTGTAAGACTTAAGTCTCAAAGAGGAGATAAAGAGAGAGAGAGAGATGTTGTATAGCGCCTGTATAAGAAAGATATTTATACCACTCTTAGACTAATAGATCAATATTCATTGTGATCCCATGAATTAATGTCTGCCTTAGTTCATTAACTGTCTCAGGCTTACTCTTCCAATCATAGCTTTTACTACATTTCATTGGTCTGTCTTTTATAGACAATTTAATTGGACGTCTTTTATGGCCAAATACGGGAAACATAGACAAGGTTGAATGAGGTCAAATGTAGTTCCGCAGGGAATATTTTAGTACGGGAGATTGTAGGTTATTACCGGTTGATTATTGTTTTGATGGTGATTGAGACATTGGACATGAAACATGAGTCATCTACTAAGAGAGTGATGAAACATTAAACAAACAATAACATAGAATTATTACCTTTTTTTATTGACCAATAAAATAAGTGGTTTAATGTTTTATATAGAGAAAAATGGTGTAATATCAACTTGAATAGAAGTTTGTATGTATTTATATAATTATATTACTTTGGCCACAACAAGTTGATCATATGTTCTATAGATTTTTCTGGAAAAAAATGGGGCGAGCGAGCAAAGAAATTTTTTTTAAAAAAGTCTTTATTCACTAGCTTTATATAGCGGTTTGACCAAATTTTTATGGGCGAGCGAGGAAATAAAAAATGTTTTTTTGTAAAAAAACTGTCAAAATTAAGGTGCGAGCAAATCCATAGAACATATGATCAATTTGTTTTGGCCTTTGTACAATCATATTGGTCACTTTATTATCTGTTTTCATCTTAAATTTTCACATGGTACCTGAGCTCTGATTAATTATGGTATTTATAGAAATGGGCAAAATTATAAACTAGCCGGATTGTATTATATCAATGATTATCTTTTCACTCGCCAGAATCAATTTTTACCAACTCCAACCTCCACTTTCCTTCCTTTCTTTGACCCTTCTCATTCCCTCCATTCACTTCTCGCCTCTTAGAAAATTATCTCTTTTGACCCTCATTCTCTAATTCTTACCTTCTTATTATCTTCCTTTCCATTCTTGTCACCTTATTTCTTAATTCCCACACCAGTGTATTTTCCTTTTTCCCTCTTGTCCTTTCCCTTAGCCTCACAATTCCCCTTCTTTCCCTCCTTTTCCCTAAAACCCCTACTTGTCTGTCCCTCATCCCCTTCATTTGACTGAGTCACAATTACTTTTCTTCTTTTTCACTTTCCTAAAACCCCTCTTCCCACTGTGGTCCCATGCCCCTTTATATTTCCAATGCTTTTACCCCTCCTAAAATAAGGTCTCCCCAAATAAACCTAGATGTAAATATACAATGTAATTACAAATCATAAATACAATCTGCTGTTTTATGGTTGATATAATTTAATATTAAAAGTGTTTTAACAGAAGTAAAGATTTCACTTTGATATAACTTAGATAATTGGTGCGATAAGTCACATTAAGTGGTTTTTCTACTAATAATTAGATACAAAACTTAACAAATTACACTCTTAAAGTCTTTGAAGTTGTAAAGATGGTTTAAATTGATTATAGTCATAATGAAAATATGTCCTGTATTAAAGATTTAGTGTAAAACTTAATTAAAAATGAAAATTTTTCAAGTAAGTTTAAATAGACTGTGAGTTTTTGATGCAGGCTTTAAAAATGTATATATTTTAAGATGGTTTTGTAGAACTTTTATTGTTTCTAGTAAACTATAAAATATTCTCATTTCATTTACATGTATATCTACAAGGAAATGTTACATTTTGTATTTTTATGCATATTTAATTAAGCTGGTAAACCAGGAAGAAGGAAAATGTTCTATTTCAAAATAATTTAAATTTTTAGAAGCATAATACATATATTTAAAGAGATTAATTAATGTTGACTTTGTTTATACTCTGTTTTTATGATTAATATTCATATGCATTTACTCTATCTATATAATGATTATTCATTAACTTTACTCTTTCCTTATAATGAGTGCCTTATTCCTTTCGTATATTGAATATTCATGTTTTCGTGTGTTCTTACTCCATTCTTAAAAATGTATATTCATGTGCTCTTACTCCATTCTTAAAAATGTATATTCATGTGCTCTCACTCCATTCTTAAAAATGCATATTCATGTGCTCTTTCTTCATTCTTATAACGAATATTCATGTGCTCTAACTCTATTCTTGTAATGAATATTCATGTTTTCATGTGTTCTTACTCCATTCTTAAAAATGTATATTCATGTGCTCTTTCTTCATTCTTATAACGAATATTCATGTGCTCTAACTCTATTCTTGTAATGAATATTCATGTTTTCATGTGTTCTTACTCCATTCTTAAAAATGTATATTCATGTGCTCTTACTCCATTCTTAAAAATGTATATTCATGTGCCCTTTCTCCATTCTTAAAATGTATATTCATTTGCTCTTACTCTATTCTTGTAATGAATATTCATGTTTTAAAGTGCACTCACTCCATATTTACAATGAATATTCATGTATTCATGTTAATTGATATTCATGTGCTTCGCACCATCCTTATTCCTGTTCAAGAGGGTACAATCAGTACATATTTTTCTGAACAAAACAATATAATGCTCTCATACCAAGCGTTCCTTGGGTCATTAACAAGTCAAATTTTTTATACACATGATGGTCATTATGGAATTTTTTAGTGATGTTGGTTCAGCCTCACCAGTTTATATAATATGCTTGTCTTGACATTTATTGTCAATTTAGTCTGTGCTTCTATAGATACAAGATTGTGGTTAGCCTTATGCGACTATGAACAGTGAGCATTACAATTTATTGTTTTTCTCTTATTAGAATGTTATAGTACTGACATACATAATGTTAATATACTTTTTTTAAATTTCATATTGGGGATTTTTTAATTTCAATTTTTTTTCATTGATACATTAAGTTAGCATGGTTAAAGAATATAAATTATCTACCAACCCTTACTTTGTTTGGAGATTAAACCTGAAACAGAACTACTTTTTAGGAACTGTATATTATACAATGTAATTATTTAAATTTGAAATAGCATGTTCTGATTGGTTGGTTGAATATGATGTCATCATATAGAATGTTCCCACCATATTTTCTATGGTTACAAAAAACAAACACTGACAAAGCTTTGTTGCATATCTGACTTGAAGCTGTCATATTAAAAGTTTTTTTTGTCCATATTTTTTATGTCATTACAAGTTTTGTAGTGAATATGTCAAAGTGATATTAACTTTGTTTTAATGGATTAATGCATTAAAAAACCAGATTTTTCATTGTTGGGTCAGTGCAAAACAAGTCTTCACTTCTTGCAAATAAAGATGGATGTAGGCTAGTTTTGTGCAAAACTTTCACCACACTCTGACCTGTCTTGAAATGACATTTTACAATTCTCATTTTGTTAAGCTTGTTGTAATAATAAACAGTAGAGAACCCATTTACAAAAATTCTTACAATTAGAACCATTTATGAAATTTCCATTTTATTAATCGGTTTTTGATGATTTTTTGACTAAGTATTTTGATTTGATTTTATAAACTGAATAACTATGGTCTTGGTCTTAACCAATCCTAACTTGCAGAATAATTTTTTTAGCCTGAATCAATTTTTATGAGCCCCCATTAATTTTCACTAGTTCCCTGGTTTAGGCTTGGGTGTTTAGGCTCTGACTTAAAGCTTCAGTGGTAAAACCTATTTCAGTCTCTTGGAAATTAGCTCTCACCCATTTGCCTATTTAGAACTGGTAGGAGCGACATTAAAATTGATTGAATGATTTCTGTTACATTTTGGTACATTAATTTTGTTAATTTTATATCAGAATTTTGTTGGCGATCATAACTTAATGATATTGGAGTGTGAAACTGAAATGTTGCATTGTTTGGGGTCTAATTTTTAAACGGTTACCAGACATGAACAATTTTAATTGAAATTGTTACATTTGTTGTTGTTAAAAACTGGAGAAAGTTTTTTTTCCATGTGTTAAAGAATGACATTAAGAATGATGGATGTTGGTTTTTATATGATGTATGGTTATAACCCAGGACAAAAATGTCCGTGTACTGAATTCTTGCTTTGTTTTAATTGGCTAAAAAACTGGAAAATAAAAATTTTATCGTTTGACATAGAGATGTCAGAAAGTGAGGGAAAAACGTTAAAACGAACCTGTCACTTACGACTAAATGTGTTTTACCTGTACCCAATTACTTGTCTAATTTTTACAGCAAAAAGATTTTTTGGGTTTTTTTTTGTTTCTTGATTTTTGACTTCGTGAGTTCAATGGTGGTCCAACTTATCATCTGAAACTATTGTTGAATGGATATTTGGTGAATTAAGAGGGTTTTTTAAATGTTTTTTATAACTTGTAATTAACATGAAATGATAAAAAAGTATAAGGAAAAAACTTTGAAATAAATGCTTTATTAAATTACTTATGATAAAAAGTAAATCTTTTATCTGTTATGTTTCAAACTTTAAAGAAAGTTATTATCAGTTTATTTAACATTAAGATGATGTTGCTCTATAGTGATTAACAAACCAATCTCTGGCTAATAAGGTACTTTATCATTGTTTTACTGCAAAGCAACTCCATACAAAGTTCCTTCATTGAGACTGGATTTACATATTTTTCTTTTCATGCATTAAAATCCTCCCCACCCCCCATCTAAGCCATGGAAATGGGTGGCGTCATTACTGGAATAAAAGCAGGAGGACCGAGCATGTACCGGTACATATTGACCATTAATGCTACCTACTTGTTCATGTAAAACCAAAGGTGTTTCAAGTATGAAAGTGGAATTACTCAATTGGCTCTAAGATTAGTAAAAGGCTTAAAACTCTTATGTAAATCATTGATAATTTGATGATTGCCCCACAAGACTGTAGTTACTCGCTCTTTCATCTTTCAATGCACTTAATACAATCTTGCAGGCATTACCTTGAAATTTATTATTATTATGATCACCCATGTAGCATGAGTTCATGTTTCAAATCTATGATCTCCATGACTGTATGGTATGTGACAGCACATCAACACCTTTGTCATTAGATCAAGACACCATGTCTACAGGCATTTTGAAAGAAGATAATTTATAGTTTGTATTCGGTAATAATCAAATAATTTAAAGTCATATTTTTGTAATAATAATAATTATAATCTTTATCTCAACAAAAATCAATGGTAATATTTATGTCCCCCCACATGATCACTTGTGGTTACTTGAAATCTTATTGATGTTTTATATTATACTATTTGATAGAAAACTAACAGGGCAAATTTTCACTGTACTCTGTAATTGACTAAAAAAATTCACTAAATTTGTGGGTTTTTTTTTGCATAATTTTACTTTTCGTACTGACTAAAAATTAAAAGCTGATGTTAAATGACCATAATTTGATTTGACATGGCATTAACACAATTAAACTAATATGTAAAAACAATAATTAAAAAAGGCACCACCAAGAAAAAAAGATATTTATGTTCAGCCAAGGTTACTCATTTTTTTCCTATTGCTTTTATATGTGTGTTAATAATAAGCCAGTGGTATGCCAGTGAGTTAATTACAAGATAAATGAAGATAATAAAATACTAAAAGTGATCATTTACCACATATAATTATATAATTATTTTATATTACCATACACTAATAGGTAGAAATTAATCTTAATTATTAATATATTCTCACTTGTTTAGAACCCCCCTGTGATGCCTGGAGCTACATGATTAACTCTAATATAATTATAGATTAGTGTATCTTCATTGACTCTTGTAGATACTGCCACTAACCCAGGTCGATAGCACAGTTGGTAGCGTGCCGGATTTTGGAATCTTGTGCCCGAGGGGGTGCGGGTTCCAATCCCACCCGGGGAGGTTATACCCTTCCATGAAAATTTGACAATAATGTCGATTTTCCTCCATTGATTAGATAATACGGAGAAGTTTCCGGCCTTGTGGAAGGTTAGGTGAGTACTGGTTATAGACAATGGTCCAGGAAAGCTAGGTTAGGTGCGCTGGACGCCGTAAAATTACCTAAATTGTGTTGACACGGCATTAACTCCAATAAATAAATAAAGATACTGCCATACTCTATATTGCTAGCCTTTGCCTTTACTTAACCCACTCGCCCAAAGTTTAGGACTAGCCCAAAGTCTAGGACTAGTGAAAATTGATCTTTATATTGGCAGACTGTTTGCCTTTACCCATTAGCCTGGAGTCCAGGAGTTGTGAACATTGATACTTTTTATATTGGTATGCTTAGCCCATATTACCACTAGCATGAAGCCTGAGACTTGTTGATATCAGGTGCAACAGTTCAATGGTAGGATACAGGCTTTGGCTGAGGTTCTGAGTTCAAGCCCCTCTTGTGGCACTGCTTATTTCCTCCAGCAAGAATTTGGCCTGCAATGGCTTATACAGTTATGATACTTGATGAAAATATCTTAGTCTAAAACCTTCAAACATCAGATTAAAAAAATATTATTTTGTTTTCAATCACCAGCTAGTCCACTTAATTCCTAAATATATATATTAAGCCATCAGAAATGTCATAGGTAATTGGGCGAGTGTCAATTTTGGGCCCCTGTGAATTAACTTTTTTGATTGAGCTAGCTCTTTTGACTTGTTTGTAATGAATGTATGAGTGTTTCGCATGTCATGTCATATATTTGCAAAAAAAGTCATTTTTATACGCCCGTTTTGAAAAAACGGTCGTATTATGTTATGCTGTTGTCCGTCTGTCCGTCTGTCCGTCTGTCCGTCCGTCCGTCTGTCCGTCTGTCCGTCTGTCCGTCCGTGGACAATTGCTTGTCCGGATGATAACTCAAGAAAGGATGAACCTAGGTTCCTCAAATTTTTTGTGTTGATAGCCCTTGGGTGGAGGAGGTTCCCTATTGATTTTGAGACCCCAGGGTTAAAGGTCAAGGTCACTGGGACTTAAAATAGGTAAAACTTGTCCGGACAATATCTGTACCACCAATGTACCTAAGTTCACCAAATTTAATGTAAGAGTAGCCCATGTGTCAAAGATGTTCCCTATCAGTTTTGGGGCCCCTGCGTCAAAGGTCAAGGTCACAGTGGCATCATATGGGAAAAAAACTTGTCCTGACAATAACTTAACAACCAATCTACCTAGGATCACCAAATTTTATGTGAGAGAAGCCCATGTGTCAAGGATGTTCCCAATCAGTTTTGGGGCCCCTGGGTCAAAGGTCAAGGTCACAGGGACATCAAATTGAAAAACCTTGTCCGGACCATAACTCAACAACGCCTGTACCTAGGTTCACCAAATTTTATGTAAGAGTAGCCCATGTGTCAAAGATGCGCCCTATAGGTTTATGGGGCCCCAGGTTCAAAGGTCAAGGTCACTGGGGCATTATATGGAAAAACTTTGTCCGGACAATAAATGAAACACCAATGTACCTAGGTTCACCAAATTTCATGTGAGAGTAGCCCATGTGTCAAGGATATGCACTATTGATTTTGGGGCCCCTGGGTCAAAGGTCAAGGTCACAGTGGCATCAAATTGAAAAACATTGTCCGGGTAATAACTCACTAATGACTGTACCTAGGTTCACCAAATTTCATGTGAGAGTAGCCCATGTGTCAAGGATGTACCTTATCAGTTTTGGGAAAACAGGGTTTAGTTTAAATCATAAACCAGAAGATATCAAATTACCAAGCTGTGACTTTAAATGTTCTATCAATATGTTTATAAAGTCAAAACGGCAAACAATGAAACACTTGTCCAGACAATAACTGAACCACCAATGTACCTAGGTTCTCCAAATTTTATGTGAGGGTAGCCCTTGGGTAAAGGTTATGCCCTATCTGTTTTGGGGCTCCTGGGTCAAAGGTCAAGGTCACAGAGGCATCATATTGAAAATCCTTGTTTGGACAATAACTCATCAACTACTGTACCTAGGTTCACAAAATTTTATGTGAAGGTAGCCCTTGTGTCAAGGATGTTCCTAATAGGTTTTTTGGGCCCCAGACCCAAAGGTCAAGGTCACAGAGGGATCATATGGAAAAACCTTGTCCAGACAATAACTGAACAACCAATGTACCTAGGTTCACTAAATTTGGCGTGAAAGTAGCCCATGTGTCAAGGTTATGCCCTATTGGTTTTGGGGCGCCTTGGTCAAAGGTCAAGGTCACAGGGGCATCATATTGAAAAACATTGTCTGGATAATTACTCAACAATGATTGTACCAAAGTTCACCAAATTTCATGTGAGAGTAGCCCATGTGTCAAGGATGTACCTTATCAGTTTTGGGAAAACAGGGTTAAGTTTAAATCTTAAACCAGAAGATATCAAATTACCAAGCTGTGACTTAAAATGTTCTATCAATATGTTTATAAAGTCAAAACGGCAAACAATGAAACACTTGTCCAGACAATAACTGAACCACCAATGTACCTTGGTTCTTCAAATTTTATGTTAGGGTAGCCCTTGGGTAAAGGTTATGCCCTATTGTATTTGGGGCTCCTGGGTCAAAGGTCAAGGTCACAGGGGCATCATATTGAAAATCCTTGTTTGGGCAATAACTCATCAACTACTGTACCTAGATTCACAAAATTTTATGTGAAGGTAGCCCTTTTGTCAAGGATGTTCCCAATAGGTTTTTGGGCCCCAGACCCAAAGGTCAAGGTCACAGAGGCATCATATGGAAAAACCTTGTCCAGACAATAACTGAACAACCAATGTACCTAGGTTCACTAAATTTTATATGAAAGTAGCCCATGTGTCAAGGTTATGCCCTATTGGTTTTGGGGCGCCTTTGTCAAAGGTCAAGGTCACAGGGGCATCACATTGAAAAACATTGTCTGGGTAATTACTCAACAATGACTGTACCTAAGTTCACCTAATTTTATGTGACAGTAGACCATGTGTCAAGGATGTGCCTTATCAGTTTTGGGGAAACAGGGTCAAGTATAAACCTTCAACCAGAAGATATCAAATTACCAAGCAGTGACTTCATATGTTCTATCAATATGTTTATAAAGTCAAAATGGCAAACAATGAAACTTTTGTCCAGGCAATAACTGAACCACCAATATACCTAGGTTCATTAAAGTCTATGTGAGGGTAGCCCTTGTGTCAAGGATATGCCCTTTTGGTTTTGGTGCTCCTGGGTCAAAGGTCAAGGTCACAGAGGCATCATATTGAAAAACCTTGTTTGGACAATAACTCAACAAGGACTGTACCTAGGTTCATAAAATTTTATGTGAATGTAGCCCTTGTATTAAGGATGTTCGAACTTCTCAATAGGTTTTGGGGCCCCAGACCCAAAGGTCAAGGTCACAGAGGCATCATATGGATAAACCTTGTCCAGACGATAACTGAACAACCAATGTACCTAGGTTCACTAAATTTTTTTAGGAGAGTAGCCCATGTGTCATGGTTATGTCCTATTGGTTTTAGGGCCCCTGGGTCAAAGGTCAAGGTCACAGGGGCATCATATTGAAAAACATTGTATGTGTAGTAAATCAACAATGACTGCACTTAAGTTCACCAAATTTCATGAGAGAGTAGCCCATGTGTCAAGGATGTTCCCTATTGATTTTGGGGCCCCTGGGTCAAGTTTAAACCATCATCCAGAAGATATCAAATTACCAAGCAGAGACTTCAAATGTTCAATCAATATGTTAACAAAGTCAAAATGGCAGACCATGGAAATAATGCTATATTTAATAAGTAAAATGAATTTAGTTCACCAAATTTTATGTGAGGGTAGCCCATGTGTTAAGGATGTTCCCAATTGGTTTTGGGTCAAAACTGGGTCAAAGATTTAGGTCACAGGGGCATCATATGTACAATCCTTGTTCGGACAATAACTAAACAATGATTGTACCTAGGTTAACCAAATTTTATGTGGATCAGCCCATTTGTCAAGATGTAATGTGTTGATAGCTCTTAGGTATTTGATGTTCTATTTTGATTTGGAAACCCCAGGGACAAAAGTCAAGGTCACAGGGACTTAATTCATATTGAAACATTTTCCGGACTGTAACTCAATAATAATTGTACCTACATTGTAGGTTTTCCAAATCTTATTTAAGGGTAGCCTTAATGTCTAGCATATGCCCCTTTGGTTTTAGGTCCCTGTGTTAAAGGTTAAAGTCAAAAGAAAAATCATGAGGAAAAACCTTGTCCAACAACCAACTTTACCTAAGATCACCAAATTTTATGTATCAATACTCTTTGGGTCAAGGGCGAGAACTTTTGGTTCTGAGGCCCCAGTGTCAAAGTCACTGGAAGTTTGTATGGGAAAACTTTGTGTCTGTGATAAATCAACCATGGCTGTACCTAGGTTCTCAAAATCTTTGCTTTGGATAGCCCTCCTGTTAAGAATGGGACCTATTCTGAGATCCTGAGGTCATTGGTCAAGGTCACAGGGACTTTATATGAGATAGAACACAGCATGGACTGCACACGGGCGTATAATGCCCCGCCCAGCGGAGCTCTTGTAACAAATAAATTGCAAATTTTGATTACCCAATTGGGTTAATTATGACAAGTTGAGTAAACATATTGATGAAATTATGTTTTCACCTTTGAATTCTTTTTTTATCAAATTTTTTATGGTCTTAAATGAATATTGATATATTCATGGTATGTTTTATCTGGCAATAAATCTTCCACTTTTTTCTTAACTGACATGCCAAGGTAATCTTGTGTATTGAAATAATTTACAGTTGAATTCAACCATTGAATTTTTTTTAAAACTGAAGTGTTAAATTTTTACCAACTCTGAACATTTCATTTTAATAGACTTATAATTTTTACAGTTTACCCTCACTGAAACAGCCGATTGTTTAATGAGGTAAAATGGCTGTCGTGGACAGAAGACTTGCAGTTAGGGAGAGGAGACTTGTTGTTTAGAGGGTCATTTACTTGGCTAACCATGTTTATTTTATTTATTGGAGTTAACGCTGTTTCAACACAATTTTAGGTCATTTTACGGCGTCCAGCGCACCTAACCTAGCTCTCCTGGACCCTTGTCCATAACCAGTACTCACCTACCCTTCCACAAGGCCGGAAACTTCTCCATATTATCTAATCAATGGAGGAAAATCGACATTATTGTCAAATTTTCATGGAAGGGTATAACCTCCCCGGGGGGGATTCGAACCCGTACCCCCTCGGGCACAAGTATCCAAATTCCGGTGTGCTACCAACTGCGCTATCGACCCAGGTGGCTAACCATGTGATTTGGTTGAATTTCAAGCTGCAATTGTTTAGAGGTGGCTGTTATTTTAGGTTGCAATATTAAATAAGGTTACACTGTGTATGTCAACTCCTTTGAGTTAAATTATAATGTGGTAATTAAATTTGTTAAAAAAGAGAAAACAATCTTTGAATTGATATACGATAAGGTTAAAGTTCAGATTAAGTCTTGAAATATTATCTACCATGTAGTTAGGCTTAAAGAAATATTACTCTGATAGGCCAAAGGTATAGAAAAGGACAATGGTTGGTATTGCATGGTTGAAAGTTTTCAATATTAACACTGATTTCTGTATATTGATAATAAACTACTCTATGTAATTTATAATAGAAATCAGTCTATTTCAGTATTTTGGAAGTAATTTTTTCAGTATTATCAAAACTTTCAAACTTCCACTCATGGTATTTTGACAAACCATCTATTCTGTCTAATAATAGCAATGAAGGTAATGCTCTTTATGTCTTAACCCTACCACAATCTGACAATAGTAGCACAAACCCAGCCCACATCAAAAAGCAATTTGAGCTACATATGAAAAAAATATATCAGCGGTAACTAGCAAAATAAATAATTTCACTGTCGATATGATTTCAATTGTCATGCGCCAACAATCAATTATTTAACACTTATAAGTATAATGTGACATGAATTTTAATATGTAAATATTTGAAGTAATTAAACCTAATTACCGTCTTTCTTAAAGGATAATCTAAAGTAAGGTAAGGTTTGAACTCAGGAACCAAGTTTAGTGTCAAACAACTGCTTGTGATGCTGTGAAAGCCCAAACTGTAAAATGGCATGAAAATCTAGTGAGAGATTTTGTATGGTATTATCCAAATGCTAGATTTTGTAGGTCTGTTCAAGTCATGTTTTATCAAACACTATATAAGGAACTAGGGTTGCTGTGAACCAGTTGTGCTGCAAATACTGCTGAGCAATTGTTTAAAATAGGTGTGTCTGTCATGAGAACGGTTGCGTGCAGGGTCATATTGACATAAACATAGAAGTAATTGGTATGACCTCAACTTGACGAGTTTTAAGTTGATTATAGTTGAGTAGTTTAGTGATTGGTTAAATAACTTAATAGTTCTGAAGTATTGCCAGTAATAATTGAAACAGGTGTCAGTCTAGAGTAAGGTTCAATTAAACAACTTGAAATATTGTATACCTTGTATAGGTAATATATCATTGAAGATACTTAGTTCTATATCAAATATTGACAGAATGCTTAATATTTAAAATATTTCCTTACAGTGTTTTTATTCCTTTGTGATTTTTATCTTGACAAAGTTTGTTGTACATTTTAATATTCTGTGGTACCATGGATTTATTTCTTATTGTGCTGCTTTGTATGCCAACAAAAACTCATTTTAGTGTCATTGTATTTAAGACTTTGTCAATGAACTGATGTAAACTTGTTTTTGGTAGTAAAGTTTACATGTTTGGATTATGTGAGTTTATATAAAAAAATTAGTGATTTAAAGATTGTTATTTTTTCTGGATATATTCTGATTGTTTGACAGTGAAAGATTGTTGCCTAACAACATTCTTCATTCAAAGAGGAATAAGTTCTTGTCATTGGTATCATAGGATACATAAAGGCAGCCATTCCTATCTTCATCCTTCTGCTTTTGGTTTCCAAGTCTTTGGCAATGCCTGTAATGTCACCACGACTTGATAACATAATGATATCTTGAGCTTCCTTATTATGAATGTTGATGCTTGCCAATTATCACTTAAAGTTATGATTTCATGTGAGGCTGTAATATTACATCATATGTAACAGCCATCAATCAGGAGGATATTGATATACTTAACTGAAGGTAGGAAATGTGTTCATTACTTCATGCATATTTTTACAAAGTTAACAAACTAAAACATGTATACTTATCAACTGTATTTTATCCCAATGTTTTGGGTGTTAAAGTCTTAGTGAAAGCGTATTTTTTTCATGCTTTATTGTCTTTGCTAGAAAAAATAATTATATTGCTTTAAGCATTAAGGAATTTTAGGCAGATTCTAAAATGGTTTCAAACTCCCACAAGTTATAATCAAGTAATTAAAGGGATTTAGCTACTACATTTTGCCATACTATTCTTAAATAGAAACAGCCACCTAAAGTGTCAGAGCAAAACTAGTCCCATCACATGTGAATAAAGAAGGATGTTGACTAGTTCAGTGCTGAAACCATTTACTTAGTTTTCTGTATCAAATCTGTGCATTTTGTACATCTTTTTACATCTTGATTATTTTCCATTTGGGAAAAACACACCGGTTGGCTTCTGAATTCTGTTATTCCCTGGTGTAACAACAACCTGTACTTTTATGTAACATGTATGATAACATTCTTGTCTTGTTTCAAATACATTTTTTTTTACAATACAATCCATTATCAAAGCATCAATGGTAAAAGTTTTTTAGTTTAGAAAATGTGTTGATAACCCTGGCATTAAAATGTGAAGTTTTTTTACTTCAGTATTATAGCAGAGTGATAAAGGCTGGCATTGAATTCTTGGCATGGTGCAATCACCTGGCACTATATACCAGTATGTTGATAGATATCAATCACTCTCACCTGTGTTAACCCTTTGTGTTATGTTACATTGTTGTTTAGATTTTGTATTGTCTGGAGATAACATATTACTATGTTGATATATTTGGGAAGCTCCCCCCCCCCCGGCTTGCTTTAAGCTCAGTTGGTAGTGCACAAGTCTTGGGCAGGCATACTTTCATGAAGCTTGGTCATAAAGTAATTTCTATGGTCATTTTCCCTCCTACCACTGATTTCAAATCATTGGATGGCTGTTGTCATTCACTAATGCAATTATTCACTGAGATGAATTTGGGCATTTCTTGCAAAGGGTTCCCTGAGTTTCTCCTTTGGACATATAGAAAACTGAACTTCAAAATGACATTTTTAGTGTTGTGGCATCTCTTGATGGAAAAATCAAGACATCCAACTTTTAAGAATCAATAAAATTGTAATCAAAATGATAAGCACTGTAAACTGATGTTCCCACTGCTCTTGGAAGCTCTGTCTTCTCAGAATGCATGAAAATATATCAAAATATGGCATTTAAAATGGAATCTTAGGTGTCTGGATGCCTTATCCCTCCTGGAATAAGTTCCTGGAAGTGTTCTCAGATTTGTATATATAATTACTGTGGGAATGAAGAAATGGCTTATCAGCTAAAACTTTCACAATACAATTAAAGATGTATGTGAGGTTATGCTGTGCTGATTATGGTGATAATGACATTCTGGGAATATTTATGTCGTGTAACAATTTGTTGATAGGATTATCATATGTCCAACATTTATCTTACTGGTTAGAAATAACATTGTTTCAGTCGTTACAGTCTTAAATTTTCTTGTACAATAGTAGGGCTGTGGATCGTTGAGCTAGTGGCGATCTGATCCAAATCACAATTTATATGTAACGATTCACAAATCGAATCAAGTAGTTAATGAAAAAGCATACTAGAATTCATATACATGATGTATATATATAAATATATTGTAAATATAACAAAATAAATGAAGAATACAGAAGCTTTTATAACATGCACAAGCATGAAAAAGATTCATAAGAGGAATTACGTGAGTGCCGAAAATGTGCGCGATTTTTTAAAGAATGGCTGTGCGCAATGTACATTGTACTTAAATTTATGTTGTCATTGGTATTGCAGCTCATTGTCCGTGGTAATTTAGCTGAAAAGTGTCTTTCATTTTTTTGTATAAAAAGATCTTGATCTGATGATTTTGGAACATCCAATTATTCGTACTCGATTTTATGATCGAGATCGCGAATATTCAAGTACTTGGATACTCGCAGCAGCCCTATACAATAGCCCAGTTTATTCGAAGCAACAATATAGTAAAGAGCATTATTACATGAAATTCACGATTTTTAACTTTCACCTTTGCAATAGGTAGGATAAACCTGAGTTTAAGATATATGTTCTTATATTTAAATTTCTCCTGAATATTTCTTCCTCCATTTTCAACATAAAACATGTCTGTTAAACAAGCATGGGTGCAAGTTTTCAGGCATATGCCTGAAATTCAGGTTTTTCACTACAAATTAGACAATGTTTTGCTATTAAATTATGAAGAAAAATGGTTTCAAATTACAGTTTTCTGGTTTTTCAAAATTTTCATCTTGCACCGATGAACAAGTGCTATTTATATTACTCTCAACAATTTTATATTCTATTACAAAGTCAACCTTGATTTTTATTCAAGATTTATTAAATATAATTATATCAAACTTAAAGGTGTCAATCTTAAGTATTTGTAACTGTCAGAGACTTTTCTTAAACAAACTTATTCATTGTATTAATTATAAATGAACTATTACCTTACTTCACCTAGTCTAAACTTTCCATATGGTTTATACTAGCATTTTGGCAGCTGACATCTGAATGACGCAAATTATTACTTAAATTATCATAAATTTTTATACTATATACTATTGCCTTCCTTTGCTGAGGTTTTTTAGCTTTGTCATTGATCGTAAAATCTTACCATAAACGCATGGTTTAATTGTGTTTTAATTGTCGAATAAAGAGATCTAAATGATTGTGGTTTATCGTAAAATACGACATATTTGTCTATTGTTGTCCTTTAATCTAAGATATTTTCACAGGTAAAGTGAATGATGTATTATACGTATAATTTATTTTTATTTGTGTAACAGCTAATATACTGTGTATAATATATATATACCATAGCTCTCTTTAATAACAGAAGTGTCCCTTTAACTGTATAATATTATATTTTTCTTTGTTGATGAAATATATTTTATGATAAATATAAGAATTGTAGTTTAGTATAAGTGTATTCATGACAGAGAGTTTTATACTTAATTCAGTCAACTGCACTGCTCAATAGGTTAGCCTAAGGAGACTGTGGACAGTGCTTTTTATAATAATACTTTAATGTCTTGCATCTTTTGTGTAGTTTGAGATGTCCTATTCTCAATCATACTTTATTTTGTCGATTTGGACCCAGCTGAATCATTATTTGTGTTGTCAATACCAACAGATTGTGTGTGTGAGTTTAAATTCTACTCAAGCTGAGACTGGCTCAAAGTAAAATATTTGCCCCATTGATTTACTTTTAGTTGTTAAGATACTGAGGCCATTCACTTTCATCTTTTTATTTAATTATTTACATCATGGGTTAGTGTACTTTGAAACTAATTGCATTTGTGAACTGCACTTTATCACCCTGTAAAATGAAGTATACTTTTCAAAGTTATGTAAGAGCTACTTGATACTGAGTACAATGTTCAACTCTGATGCATTAAAATACAAAATGATACTTAGTTAATTTTGAGTAGTATACATATATTGACAGATTACTGCGTTGATAAGCATTATAACTATAATAATGACTTTTTATCCCTTTAACCTTTAAGCTGTTTTATGTTTAACACTTGTATTTTATTGATTATAATAAGCTGTCATTATATAATTATTATAATAAGTAAAATACCTCGTCATGATGACTGCTTCTGATAGGAGTTTGTAACATGCTCATAATGGACTGAAAAATACTAGTAAAGTTTTGACAACTTGAAACAAAAACCATCTATACATTTCTCATATTGATTTGCAGATAGATCCATTTAGCTCTCTGCCCTTGCAATATTGTTTAGGTTAGGAATAATTCATTTGATGTCATCATTATATTCCTATCATGTTAATTCCCTCTTGGCAAACCTTCGTGATTGGATAATTAAGTCAAGTCTGAAATATTCCAATGAATACGATTGGCAAATTTTCTATGAATAAATTTCTGTACATATAGACAATTTATCATCAGTGTTATTCATAGTAGAAAATTCAAACTATAAACATTATTGTCAGCTCATGTCTCATTCTGTTAGAAGCTTCTCTCTGTGGGCTATTCTACATGGTATTATTTCAGTGTTTATGTTCCAATGTATTCATCTTTGTTGTCATATGATGTTTCACGGAGGCTATAATAAGCAACTTTCATTATCTGTTCTGTTGCATCATCTATCAACATCTTCATGTCTTATATTGATTCTATTATGATAAATTGACTTGTTTGTACATCAAAAATTATGAGATTTTCTTTTCTACGAGATCTGTCACTCTCGATGGCGAGATGCTTTTTTGTCCGTTTTGTAGCTGTCAGGATATCCGTAACTATTTCATCATAACTAAAATAAGATGTTCTACTACTGTATTTTCTATCTTATTATCATCAATATTTAGTTGTTATTACTTTATCATTACTTATGATTACTGATGTTTTGTTTGCTGTTACCTTGGGAGAATTTGATCCGCAGCCAATAAGTAAAGAAACCATTACTATATCATAATGGTTATGGTGACCGATGTACCATATAATTATCTAGTAATTTGGTTTTCTTATTGTCACGTTTTCTAAGATAAATTATAGTTTGTTTGTGTATGATAATTGTAATAATGCTAAGCATGGCTTCTATCATATAGCATAGTATAGGGGACTTCTGTGATGTAACCACAGTTGAGATAAGTATGACAGGTCGACTTAAACCATTCTCAACCATTCTGTATTGCATAGGTTTATGCAACATTTATCTTTATGTGAATTGGCCAGATGGACTAAAGACTGGCCTGTTTTGTCTTAGTCTATGTATTTTGTTAGAAATTTGGTTTTGAAACGTCAGTCATTGTATTATTAGGATGAATTTTAATCATAATTACTCGGACTTTAAACAAAATTTAAGACTTCATTACTGGCTCTAACTATACGCAAGTTTTACTGTAGTATGCAGTCTGGTTTTTTTTGTATGGTAATAATTAATATTCACGAACATGTGAAAGCATGTAAATAATATTATTAAGGTTCCCTTCTCGTCATGTTTTCATGCTTTATAATCTCATGAAATCTATTTAATGTATGTGAACTTTGTATTGAAAATAATTTAATTATAACGCCATGGTGAGAAGTTTCTCATGAAATTCTACCTTTGGTTTATGTTATAAAAAACTTCTCATACTGTCAGGTGTATAATAAAGGTGTATTTAATGCATACCAGTGAATGAAAGATTTATTTTATAATTATATATTTAGAGAGACTCAACAATTTCCTATCAGCTATCTAAGCCTACTGTGATATTACTTGTGAGTCTAGTTATTCACTCTAGAGCTATGAACGGTTGAGTGTTATCAGTTATAACACAGTTTGTGTTTACCAGTCTATCTAGGATGTATTCAAGTAGTTAGAGAATTTTAAGTGTCTACTGATATGTTGGGATATTATATTAAAGTGGAGCTAGGCCATACTCAAGTGTCTTCAAAGTGGCCTTTAACCAGCCTGTTATAGATAATAAGTATACTATGTATTAAATACGTCTCATGTGCTTCAAGTGGGAGATTGTTATCAAACTTCTCATTTTCAGAGTTGTTCAGAGTAGTTGATAGAGGTATAGGAAGGCTATCATTTTAAAAACATGATTACAAATTTTAAATTGTTGAAGGAAGATTGATAGTGTAAAATGATAGTGTTACCAGGATACAGGATTTCAAGGCTGTAATAGATTGTTAATTGGATTAATTTTCAACGAGTAATATGTTTGTTGTTGAGGGTTTTAATGAGACCCTTGGTTGATGGGTTTCATGTATGTCATGATAATTATAGTAATTAAAGTTTTTGGAGATGTTTTTTGTTATGCATTTTAAAGTTTTTTTCTCATTTTCTTGACTAAGTTTTTTGGTTGGTATTTTATAATCTTTGAAGTGATGTTTTAGTGATATTTAAGCGCTGATCGGTGAAAATAAGAGATTAAATTTGTTATTTTATATGTGTTAATGTTTCATAGTGGATGATTTCATTTAAGTGATTTACCCTTTAAAATGGATTTAACATTTTCATTTGGTAAGTTTGTTTTTGTGGTATTTTATTTATAAATCCCTATATTTAATTCATAAATGATACAGTATTAACTATTAAAAGGAGTGAAGAGCGTTGTTTAACATTTTATACTTGAAAAGTTACAAATATTTTGTAAAAAGTAATATAGAAAAGTTTGGATATTTATACTACTTAAGTCTCTAAGTTTATGAATGGTGTGACATTGTTATGATTTATTTTATACATTTATATACTAGCTTGAAGAATAAACGTTTTAGAATGAATTATGACAGCCGTTGAAAGCCAAGTTGCAAAAACTTACACATTATAGTAGACTGTTTGGCATTTGAATGATTTAATATTTAATTGTATTTATGAGAAGTTGACAGGCAGACAGGTACTTTGGATACCAGATGTTTTGTTGCACTGCTGGGAGAGCGTATATGATGTCTGGACTGACATGTTTGTTTTAGAATGTTATTTCAAGGTGTGGAAAATAAGCTTGTTGGAATATGGTAGCTATATACTATATGTTAAATAGTGTTAAACTTATTTTGAGAATAAATACGAAAACATGTCAAACATCGTATCAAGTGTTAGAGGTTGTTTTCTGTTCATAATATGAATTTTGTGATAGAAGAACATTTTTTGATGATTCATAATTTTGGTCTGGATTACTCATAAAACAAAAGACAGGTAGGTGACAACTCTTGGAGGAAGTAAAGCAGTATACAATTTTGGACAAATTGTTGTTGAGCAGCACTGAAATCTTGGGAGATAATTTGGTAGTGTAGGTTTTTGTCGATATGATAGTGGCTCAGCTGTGCATTGCTATTGTTGTGACTACTATTTGGACTGATGAAAGGATATGATACTTGTACATATGGGTGAAAGTTTTCAGGACTGCTCTTGAGAATGGTTTCTCTTTCAATGTAGAACTGCTAAAATCAAGTTTGATTTTTAAAAATTTCAGGATTTTGAAACGTTCAAACTTATGCCGATGTGTTCATATGTTAAAATCATATTTGTTTACATGCTTTGTCTCTTAGTTAAGAGTCAAGAACAAACAGTGAGGTGTTGTACTCTAAGTTGGAATAAGACCATCGGGATCTCAGATTTCTTTTTTTGGCTATGAAGCAGGTCATGCTCTGAAACATCTATATGATGGTTGATTGTGGCTATACATACAAGATAAAACATGAAGATTTACTGTTTTAAGCCTCAGTGATATTTTTATTTCTCAGTCATCTGTTTAATATCAAGAATATTTTTTACATCTGTCCACATGATATCAGAGTAGCAATATAAACTATCATTATCTAAATATATAAAAGATAAACATTTTGTATTACCATATATAACTCTATATAATACTTGTCTTGTTTTTATCTTATTTGATTACTTGTCTTTATCAATGTTATCAGACTGGTTATCTAGTATGATTGAATTGACTGGTTTTTGTCAGATAATTAGACTGGTATACATATTTTAAATCTTTAAAACTTGCTAAAAGGCCAAAAGTCTTTTTATCAACCCCAAGAGTGACAATAAAAGTAAGGAGATTATAGTAAAGTGGTTTTAGATAAACTGTTTTATTGCTTACTCATGTAGACCTGGGCTACAATATGTATGAAGTATTTGATTTTATATCTCGCCATGTTTTTCTGTTTTTATCGGTTTATTCATACAGTGGTAAATGTATCATAAATATAACATGAGATTTGGCTGACGGAGAGAATGATTTTAACTAGATTAGCTATCAGCTTTGTGTCAAATAGTAATCTTACTGAATTTTGATAAAATGTTCAGCTGTGACTGTATGGAGATAACAGAGTGATATATGTGGGTGATAGTAAATTTAATTATTACAATTTTATTACCTGTCAGGGATGAAGATTGAGCGATATTACAACATTTTTTGTGTTACATTATTCAGGGAATTATGTAAAGACTGCAGATATGGGAGAAGTGTTTTTATGAAAGCATGTTTGGAATAGTTTTCTGTGATAATTCTTGAATCTGGACTTTTTTATGTTTGCTACTGAATATTGAATTGCCTTAATGGTTGGTGTTTTAAGCATTATTTTCACATTTGGGTTTTTAGGAGATGCGTTTTTTTTTGGGGTTATAAAAACTTTTACGATAATGTTTTATAGTCAATGCTGTTATTGACTGACACAATCTATTTGTGTTGATAGTTTGTTTCTTAATGAAGTTTTAATAGATCTACAACAATCACCAATCTTATGTGCTGTCAGTATTAGGTTTTTTTTATTAGGCTTTAAATTCTGTATTATAAGATTGTATGAAGGATTGCAGCCTTTGCCTATAGCAGTTAGTCCAAAGCCCCTGACTTGCTGACTATATTACCCTCCAAAAATATTTGCTCATTTTCTCAGCACCCAGTTTCTTGACCTGGGGGGGGGGGTATTTTATCACATTGAGTGATAGGTCTAGTTGATATTAAAGACAGAAAATGAATAATTTTGTATAATTGGGCTAAATGTAAATTTGAGCGGGCTATAACTATTAAACATGATGTATAGGGCTAGTCACTGCGGCTTGTAATAATTAAGGATTTAAGACAGTAAGTTCTATTATTTCAGGGTAATGACATCCACTGTAAACAACAATATAAGCTTACAGTCTTAATGTTTTGTACCTCAGTAAAATATTGTTACCTTAGACAACAGTTGTACAGGTGTATTAGTTAATTGACTAAACATGTGTTACAGTAATGTTAAAGATAATTTTTATGAACAGTTTATTGTTATGTATTGTCAGTGGGATATTTACAATATAACATTAATGATGAAATATAATGGAGGTTGGTAAATTTATTTCTGTTATCAACAAGGTTAGATAACTTGAATTCTAGGATGGTTGCATGGTGATGTTGGTAAATGGTTCTGAGTATTTGTAGGAGTAAAAGATGTTCAACTTTTTTTGTCGATTTTTGATTGTTTTTGTTTGGATATTTAGTAGGCAAGGATATAAGCAGTGTGCTTCTCCCTATGGCAGCTAGAGATTGGAAGACAAAGAAAGGGACAGTGAGAGAAAGGGAGGGAAAGAATGGGAGGGAGAAAGGAATGCAATTTGGAAAAAAGGCAATGAATGGATAAAAGAGGGATTATGAGTATAATTGAGGAAAATAGACTGAGTTAAAGTGGAAAAGCAATGCATGAAAAATGGAGTCAGGGGGAGAGGCATGGAAAAAAGTAGGGAGTGGAGAATGGAAGCTTGAGAGTCATGAAGTAGGGAGATTAGGGTGAAAAGGGTAACTAACAAGATAGGGGACAGGGAGGAGGATGGAAAATAGTTTGGGTTGAGTTAGAGCAATCAATTATGCAATAACATTTCAAAACAAGACACCTTGCTTTGTGTTTGTTAGCCATTGTCTGAAATTTATTCTGATCTAACCTTTGTTCAAGGCTTGATAATTGACATAATCATCACCAATTTCTCCTTGGTATATTTATGCCCTGTACTTTATACTAACATTGCTGTGTGCATGAGACACTTACTTAGTGCACCTCTAAGTACCTAAAGGGATGATATTAACGCAAAAAGTGTCAGCTTTAATTATTACTACATTACAATATTGATGTGAACATAATACTAATAGACCTCCTATCTTAAGTTCAATATGTTTCTGTATTTCTAGAAGGGTAGAATGTCTGGCAGGAGATAAAAGCCAGTCGTTCTTACACAGCGAACAATATAATCTGTACTGTAAGATGCCAAATTGGTTTTTACAAGGAACATTTTTTCTCTGTAGGTCTAATACCTGATAAGCTACGTTATTTCATCTTGCAGTGAAATCAAAGTAATGGTAAGCATTTGTGCATGATTATAGGATAAAACCACCAGAAGACTGCGGATTAATGGATAAATATGTTGCGGATTAATGGATTATGAGTGCGGTTTAATGATTATGTTTGAAATATTAAGTTGGCAGATTTTATGGATTATTAACATAGAGCAGACTAGCCTAGTTCCCATCAAAATATTAATTGGATTATTTTTGTTCTGGTATTTTATTCATATGAGGTAACGTGTAGGCAACTTTGCTTAGATTGTAGGCCATGATAAGTTTAATAATTGATTTACATCCCTCTTTTTTTCCTTCCACCACAAATTTAAATTTCTAAGTGACATATTTCTAAGTGTCATACTGGTACGTTTGAAGTCTTCAACTTAACCAACTAGCCCAAAAAATTGTTTCATGCTGTTAGAAAATTACTTATGTATAATCAGGCAAGTGGATAATTTGGCTAATTACTATGAAATTAAATAAGTGGTTGTAAAGTGTTTATGCCAAGATTGCCAATGGACCATGTCTGAGTCTGTATCAAGCTCTTAGATATTCATTTAGTTGTTGATAATGGCTCTGAATAAAGTTACAAAGCCAAACGATGTCACTACATCATTGAGGATGTTATGTCATAATCAAGTAAACAATATGGCATCAATGTTTTAAATGTAATTTGAGTTCATGAAAATAGCTTCTTGATAAAGGTTTTGGCTGAAATATCGATGATTCAATAAAATATATCATTTCATTATTCCATGTAAAGGATTCAAATAATGAACCCCCCCCCCCCCCCTCAAATGAAACCTCAAACTCAAAATGTTAACAAAATGCATACTTGTTTAAGAAACTGATGTATTAAGGTTTCTAAGAATCATCGTATTATTATATTTTGAAATATTTCCGCAAAATTTCTCTCGTGGTAGTATTACATTCAATAAATCTATGATACAATTACATTATCAAGTATAATTGATGCACTTATTGAGGTTTATTATACAATAAAATCTTGATATTTTATAGTAATTAAATTTTATTGGTGTAATTTTCATGTTTTCCCACTTGGCAATGAAATTAATGTTTTTTTACTTAATGGTTAACATTCCACTGCGTAGGAATACATTTTTACAGGAACTATATTGGTTACCGTAGTGAATAAACTCAATTAGATTTTGAAATGTAAACTTTTTATTAATGATTTTTTCTCACAGTTAAATACTTGAATAGTTAGCTGATTATTTTGAAACATTGTATGGTATTGTATTTATTGAAGCAGAGGTATTATAAGGCATTTGTACTCCAATGGCTTCTAGCTAGCTAGGTAGAGTGTCTGCTTACGACTTGGAAAGTTGTAGGTTCGATCCCTGCTTGGGACCTCATCCAAGCTTTAGTGAAGGATTATAAAGGATCATTATTTGAGTAAAATTTAAGCCTGAGGCTGAAGCATGTATGGAAACACAGTGGTACCAATGTATGGAATGACTTGCTATTTCAATACAGGAGAGGCTAGAGACTTTATGTAATATATATGGATTTTTTTTAGATATTTTCCCCTGATGTACATGTATACATGATGACTGTACAATATTTCTCCATGTTGTTGCTAATGTTTCAATGTACATTGTATTTTATTGATCACAAGTTAATTAAATATTTTCTGATTTTCAATGGTTGGGTTTTTTTATCAGATAAATAATAAATGAAAATATTTTTTATGCCAGCTGTTGTTTTGACTCGGTATAATAACTTGTTGTTTCTATGGTATTGATATATACCAGAGAATGAGAGAAAGAGAGAGATGGAGGGAGGTTTGATGTAATCAATGTTAGGACATTTTATACTTGTGTTGCTAATACTTTTTCAGTCAGATATTTGATCATGGAGGTCCATTAGAGGAGAGGGTTGAGTTTAAAGTTTTGGTTTTGAATAGTTGGATATGTATTATAGTGATGGGAATACAGTCATCACCTTAACCAACAAGCCCAACCTCTGTGAGAACATGTTCATGAACTCATGAACAATTCATGATTATTCATGAACTTCTTTCAATTGCTCATCATCTCGAAAGAAATGTTCATGAACAAAAGTTCATCAACATTCAACTTTATGAATATACATGTATGTATGTCTGTTAATGAAATTTTGGACTGAATTAGGGAGGTGTTTGAATTTTCTTAATTTGTTATATGAAGGACACTGTTAACAAAAACTGAACCCATGGAGCTAAGTGGTTTGAAAGTTTGTTCTATGAAACAAATGTATTACAAAACGTTAGTCTCAATGTAAGCTAGAATTGATCAAAAACTGTGATATTTGATGTTGAATGTTTTATATAACTATAATGATATCAATGTTGTATTAGATATCAGGTTTTATACAAGGATATAATACAATTATAATGTGATATTTGTATGATGATGTAATGATGATATCCCCATAATTCTCCCTTGACAGCGTGTATTTATTTCTCATTATAATACTACCAGATTGTCCCATCAATTATTTTAAAGGAGCTTGCTTATAGATTTATATTTTTTTAATATTTTGAAATTACCTGTCAGTGACTGTAACTGTGTGATGAGTCCTTAATTTTATGTTTGAAGGCAATCTGACCTATAGATTATGAGAAATATGAAATAAAAGTCACAAAAATGCAGTAAAATCATCTTTTCCATTACTAATGAGGTAGGGTTTTATTCATAAGATCACAATGTTTTACAATAATTGTACCAGTATGTCAATTTGCTAGAAAATTGTCATTATCAGAACACTGGCTTACAGCTTTCAAAATATTTCTAAACAAATTTGAGAGTTTTTAGAAAAGTTGATATTTTTGTTGAAATGTATGAAGGAGAGGCTTTGATACACAAAAATCATTCACATTGTTGGATAAAATGACATATAGAAAATGAAGTCTCATGACAAAAAAACTGCCATGTTTTTGCTCATTGCATGTTTTTTCTTATCGAGAATAGATGATTTATTTATGCTGGTATTCTGATAGCTAGTGGGATGGCAAGATTAGCAGATGTTGTGAAACTGGTTTTTATGGTTCATTTTGCATAGGAGATAATTTACCTAAATTTTTGCAATTTTCACTAAAACTAGCCCTATTTTATTACATTATACAGTAAATTGCCAACTGTACAAATGTCCAGATTATATGAAATAAATATAGTACAAACTCAACATATTAAAAATTGGTTTTAGCCAAATATGTTATCCTTTTTAAATAAATTTGTTATTATTATTATTATCATTATGAAATATTTTCACTTGCCAATTTATATGAATATGTAATTTTCAATGACAGGAATCAATTTTCACAGATCCAAGGTTTTGGGCACGTTTTTGCAATAACCATTTTGTACTTTGTCGTTTTTGTTTATTGTGTCATAACTAACTTATTTCTAAGAACAAAATTTGTATCAAAATCTTCATGTCTGTTTGTATGGCAAGGTCAAGGTCAAACTTAGTGGTCAAGGTCAAACTTAGTGGTCAAGGTTGTTCAGAAAGGTCAAAGGTCAACATGCCACACAGTGTAATAATTGGTATATTCCTTTCAGAAACCATATTTCCATTACTGTTATGATTTTACTGTTAATGTAATGTTTTCATTTACATTTATTATTGTTAACATTTTGTTTAAACAGTAGACGAAAACATCAATTTTAGTCTGTCATGCAAGTATTACTATATTGTGCTGAATGTTCCAAAAAATGCAGCAAGAATTTGACAGACGTGTCTATCTTGGATTAAACATCCACATTTTAACACAAGGTTTATTGATTCTGGCAAGATGTGGAAAGGTTTTTATCTCTTGTTTGAAATGATAATTTGTATGGTACAAAAACTTTGTAATTGAATTAGCAAGGTGTCAGTCATTTGTTTTGTCGGAGAAGAAAATTGACGTTTTATTTATCAATTAGGCTGCGTGTATAACACTGTGTACTCATAGGTTTATGATGTAGGGGCATTCAGGGATGAATCTGGAACGTTTATTGTAGCTTGGGGATGGGGGAAGGGGCTAACGGGCTTACATTTTTCTAGATGGGGCTGGATTCCTTGAGACTGGTATAAAAGACTGCCATACTATTACTTGGGTCCTTATATTCACAATAACTTTTCAATGTTTTTCTTTGTTTTATTCCAATGAGCTAGGTATCAATCTCTTCTATTCAATGATTATTCAATTTCATTAAATAGATTTTAATCAAATTTCTAATTTGATTTGAATTTTAATGTTATTCGAATGTTTCATTTTATTCAAATTTCTGATTTTATTCTAAATTTTTAGTGTCATAGTTAAATTCTATAAAATTCTAATTCTCATCATTTAATATTGTTCCCCAAGCGCTGACTCCATGTCCCTAATTGACCTTATAAACCTCATTGAAACCAAGCTACCACAGTTTTAATAGCTTGTTGAGAGTTAATTGACTGTTAAATATTTTAATTACCTGAGGGAATTATTTCTGTCCACTGAAATAATGATTGATCACATTAGATTGATTGGATGAAAACTATCCTGTGAATGTACTGGTAGTTCATGAACTTATCAAGAATCCTTCATGAACGGGGCTTGATTTAGTTCTTATAGCAAGTTTATGAGCATGCTGAGTGCATGAAATGTCCTTTGAATTCTGTTTATGAACCCATGAAGAAACATGGTCCAAACATGATAGCTTGCTCAGGAATGTGTTTTAGTTAGCTTCCACTTTGACTAAACTTGGTGGAAAAAGATAGGTCTTGCCTTTCCATTCCTTACCAATTGTCCTGATGGATGTTGGGCCGTATGGTAGAGGGGACAGACATTCTTATCTCCTTTTCTTATTACTTACTGCTCCTATTAGTGGCGAAAAGTACCTTAGAAAACCCAAAGCTTAAAACCTCCCATAAAAAATATCGGGGTCCTTTCTAAATGGAGAAATAAAATGTCCCAGGGTCCCCTCTCATACACTAAGTTAAAGCATTCACACACATTGAATGTTGTTCTATATTTGTTTTGATGTAATTATATCACATCACATAAATAATGATTTCTTTTGCATGTTTTCATGGTCTGTTTTATTTCATATAGCTCATACATCACATTAAATTAATGGGTCAGAGGAAAACAGGTTTATCTTCATTTAAATGTGGAAGGATGTAGACTAGTTCTGCCCTGACATATCCATTATTCAAATAGTCAATTTAAACAAATCAACTCGGAATTGCCTGTCAAAGTTTTTCTGAGCTTTCAATAGCTTTAATAACAGCTCAATGTGTCGATGCAAAACAAGTCTAAATCTTTCTTTATTTACATGTAGTTAAACTAATTTTGTGCCAACCCATTAAAATGCATTATATTATAACTGAATGTTTCTCATGTATATTATTCATTGAAGTTAAGAATATAAAATTTCTTCTATATTGGTCACCTGTCATTTAGGTTCTGTTACCATGGTTTTTTATTATCATGATTAGATTTGTGTAAATGATAAACTTTTATATTATAAAACATTATGATTATTATCTCTATATACAATCTTGTATTTGTGAGGCAGCTGCCGAAATCTGAACATCTAAAAAAGTGTGGCGCAGTTTGCAGTCTGCTGCCATATACATGTTTAGTTGACTTTACAATTTTGTACGATGCCCCCCCCCCCCGACATTGAAATCAACTTCTAGCTGGTAATCCTCATAAAAACCTTTTTATGGCTTGGTGGAGTGGAACTACTGTCAGTAAATTTCTTGTTTAAGCAAATTGGCAATGCCCCTAGTGGGGTTGGAACTTGGGGACCTCTTGATTGGTGAGCTCATGTCCTACCTCTGGACTCCTGAAGTTTTACAAGCACTGGCTGAATCTATTGGTAATTGTACACTGTGGCTAACTGATTAAATGTATGCAAATGATATCTAAATTGTATTACTAGTCTCAGGTCATTGTGAACAAGCTATGAAAGCTAAAAAATTGACGATATTGAAAACTTTGAAATTTGTATATGAAGGTAATTGAAGCCGTCTAAAATAACAACAGTTTGTCAAACAATATTGACTTTTGTCACAAACCAACCAGAACCCTCTACTAGTGACTGTGGAAATAGTATGTGTTAGGTGAAAAGCTTTCAATGTAAATTATTTATTGTGCCATTTCACTTTAATTGTCTAGGGAGCCATTATCTCCTCGTTTACTGACAGTACAAAATTAAAACATGGATTTCAGTTGCTATTGTCGATCAATTAGAAAACACACAAGTTTTGAATGAGACCAATTAGTAGGAAAATGGTTTAGAAAATTGGAAAAACTAT
Source organism: Mactra quadrangularis (assembly GCA_025267735.1). NCBI lineage: Eukaryota > Metazoa > Mollusca > Bivalvia > Venerida > Mactridae > Mactra > Mactra quadrangularis. The sequence goes on along the minus strand of CM046305.1, from coordinate 35,787,980 downwards.
CTGAGTATAACGAGGAAATTATCTATTGTTTGTTTTCTCATTATGTCAGGCATCTATTTCATTGTGTTTTTTTAGTCTCTCAGTTCTAATGGATAAACCACTAGTTTGTAATGGGTTTTGTTTCCACGGTTACGGTTGATAGGTTATAGAATATCATTGCAGATTGTTTTAGCATGGGAATTTGTTTTTGTTGTTGTGAACTGTTGTTGTTGTTTTGTATTATATATTATATGGCTTGAACTATTACCAACAACATTTTTAATGAAATTAAACATTTTTTGATGTGACTGATCAACCAACAATGCCTCAGTCATTTTATTGGTTTGAAAAGTACTGCCAGGTTTCACTGCAATGTTTTCCTGCCATGTTTCACTGCAATGTTTCGATTTCAGGTTTTACTGCAATGTTTCACTGTCAGGTTTTACTGCCAGGTTTCACTGCAATGTTTTACTGTCAGGTTTTACTGCAATGTTTCACTGTCAGGTTTTACTGCCAGGTTTCACTGCAATGTTTTACTGTCAGGTTTTACTGCCATGTTTCATTGCCTTGTTTTACTGCCAGGTTTTACTGCAATGTTTCATTGTCAGGTTTTACTGCCAGGTTTTACTGCAATGTTTCACTGTCAGGTTTTACTGCCAGGTTTCACTGTCAGGTTTTACTGCCAGGTTTTACTGTCAGGTTTTACTGTCAGGTTTCACTGTCAGGTTTTACTGCCAAGTTTTACTGCCAGGTTTCACTGTCAGGTTTTACTGCAATGTTTCACTGTCAGGTTTCACTGTCGGGTTTTACTGCCAAGCTTTTTGTTGTTTGGTAAATATGTATAAGAAATAAAAGTCACTTATAATGATTACAGTAAATGTGTTACTAATTGTATATAATTGTTTTATAAAACCTAATGATCATTATATCTCAGGAATTAAAGACTTTACAAGGATTACTACTGAGTGCTTCAACTGTTTGTTATATTATGTGCTTCATTTTGATTGGTGTGAGCAAAACTAGTCTACCTCCTTCTTTATCTATTATGTAGTTAGGCTATTTTTGTACTGACACATCAAATTGTTTGATTCTATTTGCTTATATATCTCTTCTCATACCATTTGTTGACTCAATGAGTATCTATTGTTTACATTTGCTACCATGAGCAGCTAGATCTTGGTGATTTATATGAAAAGACAGACAATAGTTGAATATTGGAACTTTGTATGACTTTCTTAGGCAATCTCCAGAGAGCTGCTACCATTACACAATGAAAGAGCTCAGGATATCCAACCAGGAGGTAACGGGTTGTATCCTTCTATGAGACTGTAACGGTATAGTATAGAAGGATTTTCAATCCTGAGGTCCTTGAGGTTCAATTCCCCATCGTGGCAGGTTATGGTGACCTTTTTTGAAAATATAACTAAACAGTATAAGATTTACATGAATGAACAGTCATATTGGTTTATTTAATTCTATGTGAATTTTGTGTGTTGTGAAATGCAATCAAATTGAGGGCTTAGCGCAAATCAGTCCTTTCTCAATTTTAAAAATAAGTGAGTTACGACCATTTTGCACTAATCCAGCAAACTTTTTAGACTATTTTTGTGCTGTATTATTGTTCTTTGATTAAGATAAGACTGTTTACAATAAGGAACCCCGTAGTGTAGTACTTGTGAATCCCAGGAATAGATAAATAGAGATAATTAGGTAAAGTGTCACCTTAATTATGCCTCTGACTGTGCAAGAAAGGTGAATCGAGTTTCAGAGGCTTACATTCACAAAAAATTAGACTGTCTACAAGGGACACCCCTCCCGTACCCACCCCTTCTGCAGCCCCAATATTTAGACCCAACGCGCCTGAAAACGAAACCATAACGTTCCAGACTATCTGTACAAGCGTGACTATCTTTGTGTATTTGATGGGGTTTTTTTTCTCTTAGTATTAGTACAGCAGTATAAATCATTCCAGCAGTTGTTGTGATGTTGATTGCTGTTCTCTCCATGTTTATATCTAACTGAGAAAATTGTTACCATTTGATGAGTGATGTCATTATCTTGCGTGTAAAAAAGCTTTGCGTAAAAACCTATACAAATAACTTGCGTAATTCATCTTGGTACATTGTCATATGTAATCAATTCTTGTACGATCACACAGACAAATTAACCAATCGTTGGGTGATAATGCTTTCATTTGTTGCTGATTAATATTATACGTCTGCGTCTGTTGTTATTCCTTTCTACAGGGACCAGTTATTATATTCTCTGTGCTGGGGAGCAATTATTATTCCGCTGAGGTGATATTTCACAGTGTAATAAAACCATTATACATTGTTATAAACATTATTATCAGTGTCTGACATCTAATACTGTGATGTTAGTAGCTCATTGGTTGTACTATAATTTGCGATAATGAATTAATGTACGGTGTTATGTTTCACGATTGTTTAATCGATATAAACACTTACGGTAGGGACTAAAACATGAAGTGTAGTATCAACATCATTGTCATCACGTATCATGGTATAAAGTATTACTAGTGCTTTGTGTATTAGTGAGGGTGGTTGACTTTCCTACAAAGTCTCGGGGATCCACTTGTGTTTCTGTTGTAGTAGGGATTATAATACTGGATCAGTAAATTCATTATTGACCAACGCACTGTGATGATGTGTCACTTAAAGTTTCTGTATCACAGTGTATTAATATCCTCATGGTGTTACAATGAATGATCAAATTTCTGTTTTACGAAATTGTTTTTTGGATATATAATTTTATTTTAGTAGTCCTTCTGTGAAATTGTCTGGATTAGATTTTATGATAGTGTTTTCTGTGTGGTTTTATGAAATAATATTTTGATAATAATATTTTTTACATGTTTTGATATTCAGTATTGGATTTTATGTATAAAAAGACAACATGGATTATTATTGTGATGATATGTAAGTTGTATTACCATTATTCAGCCATTAAGATAATAAATAGAAGAATTCACACTTCTGTTGAAACATTATTCAGCCAGCAGTTAGCTTAAAACACAGTTTTGTTCCGCCAATATCAAAATTATTGCTTATTTTCGTTAGAGCAGGTTGAGTTGCACCACAAAGTACTAAGTTTTCTTTTGTTAAGCTGAGCCCTCTTTTATTGTCAAATGATTTTTTCATGTTACAACACTCTTGATTAAATTTTCATCAGAACAGGTTAAGCTGTATCACAAAATTATAAAAGTTTTCTATTGTTGAAGTGCTCTCTTTCATATTTATGTGTATTTTCATGATAACGACAGACTTGATTCCATCAGGGCAAGTTTAGTTGTGTCACAGTACACTAAGTTTTCCATTGTTGAACTGTCTGCACCATTTTCACACTCAAATAAAATTTTCATGCTGTAAACAATTATAACTTGCTTGAATGTCAAGCCTGGGAATTATTCATGAGGTTAAGAGTGTTTTGTTCCCTTTTTATTTCTGTGGTTTTTCTTTATGAAGAGCTTTTTTTGCTGTGTATTTGTCACTTTTATGTGTTCTATGAAAGGAAATGTCGGTCGTAACCTTTTTAAGTAACAGTTGGAAGAACAATTGAATTGCATTAGAACTTCCTTGAATTGTTTTGTCAATGTTTTATATTAGGCTGCAACAAATAAATTGTTCAGCCATTGTTCATGTCAAGATGACAGTCAGTTACATAAGGAAGTTAGCTACCTGGTGCTTTTAAAGGGAATTTTTGTGTTAGCTAGCATGGGTATAAGTTTTAGGTCTAGACCTTGGGCTCATAATTTTTAGGGGCTTGAGAAAGGCTTCTTTTTTTCTTTGTTAAACAAATGCAGGGTGAAGTTGAATAATAATTTAAGGTTTTTTATTATGTTGATTCTTGGTGACCTATGCAATAATGAAAATCAAGCATAAGGGAGTCAGCATATCCAAGTGGTTACCATGTTGGATTGGTGATAATTGGATAGCCTGCTCCACATTAGCTCAGCTTGTTTCTCTGAGGATGAAAATTTATCTTACTTATGCTACAGTCCCATAAACATAAAAATAGCTGTAAGGGCACCATACAGGCGCTGTGCGATCAAGCTCCACAAGGACCCGTGCAAACTTTTGCGTACCCATACAGTCTGTTACGTTTTAAGAGGGTCTGTGAGATGAGCGGTGGATACACTATCAGTTACAAAGTCGAATCGTGAACAAAATCGTGACTGAGTATGGATATGGAGTTTGGATATCTTTCAGCTATGGCTCTGTACAGGTGTGTTGTTTTGTGCTTTGTGGGTACCATCACCTTAATACACAAGGCTTCCCACAGCCTACGGCTGACTGCACGTACGGGTCCACAACAAGCCACGATTTTATGGGACTGAGGCATAATTCAGTACTGAAGTACCCGATAGCAGACTTAGAAAGTGATTAATCTAAGTTGAATAAGTACTTGTTTCAACCTCTACCTAAAAGAAATAAGTATGAACTAAATCAAGCAATTTATCATAACAGCCTTATATATTCATGAACTCTGGTATTAAAAAAACTGCTGTGTTATGTAAGAAAGTAATAGTTTCATACAATGATTGTATTTATGAGGACGTTAATTACCATTAATTACATTGTGTTAATTGTTTCATTGTTCCATAATTAGTGCCTTTATGTTTTTCTTCTTGTTGCATTAAGGCATTCCTGTTACTTCATAGAAAATGTCGGCTGAAATTGTATACAAGTCAAAATCTTGGTTACATGTCAAGCCTTTGCTAAGCATTAAATCCAAATAACAAATAAATAAAAGCAAAATTAATGCTATTAAGTTATGTTTCATTTCAAAGGAATATTATTTATTCATTTCAAGTATATAAAAGGCTAAAAAAGTTCAGTAACAACCAAAATCTTACTAATCAAACCTTAAACCTTAATGTTATTAAAAAATGTAAAAAATTATGTTTTGTTACCAAGAAATTAATGCTTATATTCATTACAAGCTTATAAAATGCTTAAAGTGACCTAAACATGGAAATCATTGTTACAATTCAAACCTTAGACCTTATGTGCTATGAAAAAAAGTGAAAATGTATTGTTTTCAACGGAATATTATTATATAAGAATGGGTTTATGTTATTTGTTATAATAGTACTGGTCGTCCACGTAAATATTGCGTATACAAACATTGCCAGTTTCATTACACACTGATATTTAGGGGTGAATTATTTTTACAAATTTATAGTTTAGTTAGTTTACACTTATTTTATAGACGCATCATGATATGGAATTTATAATGTGCATATACACTACTTAAAATAATGGTATAATATTAAAGTGGAATATTTAAATCATTAAAATGCTGTTCATGCATTAGCTTATTCACCTATGTAGTGGACAAATCCATTGTTTAAAGTACAAAAACACGCATGACCTAGAATACGACCTTAATTGTTACGTGCTTGATATGTGTGTTTGATGCTCAATGTTCATACTTGGTTGGTTGTTCAAGGATCATAGGATTTTGGATCTATAGGAATGCCATATTTCAGTATACTAATCCCCTTAAAAAGTGAAAGGTCAGAAAGTAATGAAAATGGTTGCTGTGGAATATATAGTTTTAGTAGAATGTTTTGACAAACTTTTGAATAGGTCTGTTTAGTCTTGTCACTGTCTATTACAAAACTGTATGAACTAAAATTACTGACCTGTTCCTATGAATACAGTACATCATGTAAAACAATTATTATTGAACTTTATGTAAAATTGACTCAACAAAAGACAAACTGTATGAGTGAAAATTTTCTTGTGTAATCCTGAAAGTTAGGATTTTTTGGGACTTTAAAAAGGGTTTTCTACGCATGTAATAGCTGTTTAGATCATGAAAATCCGAAATTTAGGGATTTTAATAATGTTGAACATTGACCTTTGAAACTACTAAATAGAATACTAATGTCTATGTATATTTGTATATTTTCAGGTTTCTGACACCAGTCTGGATATATTTCAACCTGTTTCTCATGTATTAAACCACAGTATTACTTGTGAGTATTATTTTATATTTACTTTAGCTCTGTGAAAGAAGTAGTTGTCAGATCCCTGTGGAAGGGCAAGCTTCTACATGTTAAAGAAATGTTCAGTAAACCTGGTTAGGCTGAGTCCTGGCTATTGTTTATAAACCAAATAAAACACTGTAAAATACAACTCCAGTTAGCCGCCCGGCTAGCTCAGTTGGTAGCATGCAAGCCTACCGATCGAGGGGATGTGGGTTCGATTCCAGGGCGGGCATACTTTCCTGGAGCTTGGTCATGAAATTATTTCTATGCCCATTCTCCCTCCTACCAATGATTTTTAATTATGTAGGGCAGTTGTCAGTCACTGACGAAAGTATGCACTTAGTAGTTGGTTAACAGCTAATTCCAGAGTTTAGCCTTTCCAGGGGGAGTGAGTAGGTTGACTGTCCACCGTTATATGACCTATATAATGTGTTGCTACAGCGTTATACCGAACAAAACAAACAAACAAACAAAACAACTCCAGTTTCATCTCATCCTTTGTTAATCCCTATCTAATTATAACTAAATTCATAATCAGGACTGGCCTATGACATACAATTTCATTCAAGTTTTAGTGAATTGGGTTGAATTTTGTGATTGGGGTTTCTTGATTTCAATCAATGAGCCTACTTACAGCTAGATGTTATAGAGAGGTGACTGTTGTTTAGAGGTGACAGTTTATCAAGGTTGTACTGTAATAAACTGACTCTATATAATTGATTGTATTTAAAGAAGAAGTTTGATTTAGAAGTCTGACAAGCTGTGTAGTGTTGTTAATATAACCACTTGAATCAGTCATGTGAAAACCACTCAATGTACTCTTGATTTGAATGTAGTTGCTATGGTAACGTCACTATTTCTGTAAGAATGCTGAAGTGTTATTAAAGTGGGTTTCGAGAGGTATTTGACTTGTTAAGGATCTACTTGTAACTCAAATGAATTCTAGGCAATCAAATACAAGTTAGACTTGATGGGTTTTTAGGAAGTACAAAGAACTAACAGTGATGACTGAAGTATTCCAAATGTGTGTTTCAGGGTGTACTTGATTGATTGATTGTAAGAACATGTTCTCTCAAGTAATTATGAGTGTTTTTTATAAAAGGATGTTTTATTTAGGATGCACTGCGTTTTTAAGGATGCAGTTATTGATTTTTTGTTAGATGTATTTATTTATTATTTATAATGTGGTTGTCATTTGACATTCATATTGATTTTTATAAATTATTCATTAATTTAGAAAAAACTGATTTGAAATATATCATAGTCCACTCTCTGTGTTGTCATGGATAAAAATGCAAAAACCTGTTTTCAGTCCTTAGTAATTAAAGTTTACTTGGCTTGCATCCAATGATAGATTAAAGTATATTTTACATTCAAATAACAATCTTTTTGCTAGGGGAAAAGGGGCCAAGTCCATAGTGGAATCAATTGTGTAACTATGATTCATTAGTTCTCATTATAAAAAGACTTGATGGTCCTTTATGCAAACTAAATGTTATGTGCTTGCTACAGTATTCTCTGTTGCCCCCATCTCAACTTCATAGTGGCAGGTCACCCTCTTGAGGGCCAATGTATTCTTAAAAGGGCCAGCTCACCCTCTTGGAGCAGGATACTCTTTACCATGTCAGCTAATCCTCTTTTAGGGACATACCCTTTCAGGGACCCACAAGATCATTCTCATGGGGACATCAAACCCTCTTAAGGACCATCTAACCCTCTTAGGGACCAACTCACCCTCTTTGGGATCAGCTCTGGATCAGTTTACCATTTTTAAGATTAGCTCACTCTCTTGGGAACCAGCTCACCATATTGGGATTTGTACCCCCTCTATGGGATCAGCTGACACTCTTGGGGGCCAGCTCACAATTCACAGTAATCTCATGAAATCTAATGGCATATTAAACAATTGATAAAACATTTAAAACATCAAAAATTGAGAGAAAAAACCTCTGAAGATAAAAAATGAATAAAGTTATAAGTGCCTATGTTTATAATGACTGGCATATTGCTTACAATTACTGCTAGAGATTTCTTCATTCTTTATCCTGCTAACATTTATATAAGTATTTCAATTATTGTCAAGTGGTATTCAAGTGTTTTATATGATAAGAACCACGTCTCTAACTGATATTAGACAGCTTGCTGGGATTTAGAACATATCACTTTAGGAAGGGGGGTAAAACCTCTAACTTTTTGTTGTTTAATTAAATTAGAAAAAGCCTGGGTCGATAGCGCAGTTGGTAACGCGCTGGGATTTGGAATCTCGTGCCCGAGGGCATGCGGGTTCGAATCCAACCCGGGGAGGTTATACCCTTTCTATGAAAATTTGACAATAATATCAATTTTCCTCCATTGATTAGATAATATGGAGAAGTTTCCGGCCTTGTGGAAGGGTAGTAAATTGTGTTGACACAGCGTTAAATCTAGTAAAAAAAAATAAAATTAAAAAGTAAAAAATAAAAAACTAGAAAAGCTTGGCATCCAGTTTCTAAACTATTTTTTTTGAGGATCACAATTCTTCAGAAACTGTTTTGAGTAATTTGAAAAAAGTGTCTTATTTGTAAGTGCTAATCTAGTTTTTTCTATTTCTCCTTGAAGTTAGACTGAGTTTGTTGCTGACACATCAATTTCATACTTGAAATCCCCACTTCCTCCTCGATCTACTATTTTAAGAGAGAGGGGTCAGACTGTCATTGGGAATGTTATCTAGTTCAATTGTAGAAAAAACCCTTCATCTGTACAAACAACACTTAAGTTAATACCTATTGTATATTTTGATAAGTCGGTGCCAAAATAGTCTAACTACATGTAAATTTAAAAGACTGTAGATTATTTTGCACTTACTCATACAAAATTTATTATAGATGTTTTAAAAATTTCTCTACTATGCAAAACTTATAGAATTTATTTAAATTTTCTCTTTCAATTATGAAATATTCAAACTCTAGTTTTTTCCTGTTAGAAACTAAATTATGTTTTTCAATTTACTTTCCTATATTAGATGGTATTGTCAGTATATGGAGAGTGTTGTATATTGAGTATTACATGTACAACCCTGTGCGTCCTGTTTTTCAAGCTGTTGGGGGAATAAAATTTTTTATCAAATTTATTGACTGTACAATTTACTTGAGTCGGCTTGGCCAAGCAGACGACGTTGGACTGGTAATCATTGGATAGCCAGCTCCGCATTGGTTTGAATCCCATCCAAGACCTACCCTGTTGCTTCCTTGACATAAAAAGTTTATCTCACTGGATTAGTACTGGGGGACCAGGAAGCAGACTTGAAAGTTATAAATCTGTTGTCATAACTTGTTTCGCAATCAAGCTAAAATAAATTAGTACAAGAATAGTTTACAATTTGTTAGCTTATATAGTGCTATGACAGTATAAAGACTATACAAGCTAAAAACAGTAATGTTATCACCTTCTGCTCTTGCCCAATTTATTATGTTTTTGACAAAATTATCAACTAGCCTGACTATATAAAATCAGTAATTTTACTAGCCCAAATAACTTTCAGCTAGCCCTTTGGTTCAGGCTAAGGGGTTAAGACAATGACTGAATAGTTTGTTAGATACATAGTAGAAATATTACTGTCTATCTATCAAACCTTTACTGCACACGCTCATATCTGAACATTATGGCAGAATCTAGAGGGTGGCATTTAACTTGATCAAGTGCTTATATAAGAAAACATTTTGTACAAAATAAGTGTAAAAGAAAAATATGAATAATCAAGTTGCAAAGCCACACTGGTTAAAACTATTAACTAAACTGTATGTCTGTACTAAGTACAGGATGATACTGAGTAAGGAATGGACTTTAACTGTAAGTGAAGTAATCTCTCCTCATATGTGTCAAGGAAGGGTAAATTAGTTATATAAAACGTAAGGAGATTCTATCTTGTACGAAGTATGTACTTAACTCTTTCAAGGTTAAATCACTTTAATGTAACAGTTTGTACTAAGATGTATGACATTTAGTCTCGGGTTAAAGTATTATGTTAGAAAACTGTTGAAACTAACTTGTGTTTAAATCTAGTTGTTTTTTTGTCCCATTGTTTCTATTAAGAGACTATTCCATCTACTTATTGTACTTTAGGATGTGACACCTGGCTTTAATTATGAGAAAATTAGTGGTAATTTTGAACAATTTTGCGATTTGTTTATCAAACAGCAAAAATATAACAGTGCCTATCTGTGGATATGTATCAATCTTAATGAATATTCTTTTATTTCTGCAATTAGCTGGGGGTTTATTTTAATTGGGTAAATTTAAATTTTTTTTGCATTGAGAATGGGGCCATAATTTGACCTCTGGTAATTGGGCAAAAATATCTTCTTCCTTGTCTAGTTGTGGCAGAATTCCTGTGTCTAGTTTACCAGACTTAGAATCAGGTGATCCCGAGCTCAGTTTATTTATAGTGATCACATGACTTCTTAGTAACGCAAAAAGCTGCAGCAAACAATTTATTACATGAGAAGAGTGAAGAAATCTTAATTCATCTCAATTCTTTTTGTAGTAATTAATGTATTAGAAGTAACGATGTAGTAATTGTCTCTGTCTTTGATCTTAATTAGTGACATTATTGTTGATGATTATCTTTGATGAAGGTTTTATGTAATCTGACATTAATTGATATTAAAACAAGAATGAGACTAATTAATGATAACATGCTAACATATTACTGTCTTCTTTTACCTCCTTTCAGGTGAAAAAACAACATTACCTAATCTCCCACCTGTGTCTACCCATAATTCAACAATCACCACGGCAACTCATACTACAACAACAACAGGAAGTGACGTCACAGTGACAATTGTTACTGCGGCAACAACGTGTACATCATTAGTGTCTAACAGTGTAACCACTACGAGTGTTCATGTCAGTGCGACACACCACGCCCACTCGGTTGCCGCTAGTAGCTGTACGCAACAACATAATCATTTGAACCATCAATCATCATTTACAGTGAATTCTGGTCATACCGTAGTTACTGCCTCGGATAATAAATATTTGTCTCAGTATAATCAACCACAGAAAGTTCTGTTACCATCGTGTAATGATAAAATTGTGAATAACAACAATTCTAGTAATAACAACAATATAAATAACGTTATTAATAACGTAAATTGTGCAAGTACAAATCGTGATTTGAGTTATACTAACTCTGTGAAGAATAACTATCCATCTGTGATAAAAAGGCGACATACTTCCCCGCCACCATTGACTAAGTCATCATCACGCCCGCCATCACCATCTAGACAAAAGCCAAACCCTCCCCCACCTCATTCTGTCCCCAAGATTTCATCGTCAATACTGTCTTCACCGGCTACAAGCAATTCTGTGATTAACAGCAGAGAACCACGACGACCTACGCCACCATCAAGGTCAAGGACACCGAGACGTGAAGATTCTAAAGAACGTGAGGTTTATCAAACACTTCCACCAAGTCTTGGTGTATCTAAGTCTTTCTTTTCACCAGGATTCCCAGGGTAAGTTGATATAGTATTGATAACCTTGATTACTTTGTCTGTGGTCATGGTGCAGTTATTGTATGCTTGATTTACCATCTAGCACTTTAGGTCAGATTCCTTGCCAAACTGGTCATAATTTCGTATGTAAGAAATATTTCATGACTGTCCTGAAATTCCGAAACTTTAAGTCATGAGAAAGACTTATTTTCTTGTGTAAAAGCAGGAATTTCTGCATTTTAAAAGATATGAACTTTTATGAATATTGCATATTTTGTGTTTAGAATTGTCATAGTAACTGTACAGGTCAAAGGTCATATGGGGTCATTGTAACTACAGAAAGTCACATAGGTTAAAAGGGATTGTGTTGGACATAATATTATTTGGTTTACAAGATATACATGTACTTATGTCATCATTTATAGATATGATTATCAGCGTTATCGTTATCGGTGATTAATTTGATGGTGTTAAAACCTGTACCATGTTAGATAATATTTGACCTTGTTAAGATAACCAAAGGTCAAGAGGCAATGACTTATCTCATTAATCTAAACATGGGAATGACTTTGATGTTTGATAAGTTAGATGTTGACACAATGTGCCATGATAAAAATAGCAACATTAATTACCATGGTAACTAAATTGTTGTTATAACATGGTGACGAGTGTTGCTATAGTAATGTATTGTTGGATTTAATTATTTACTCAGTCTTGTAGTAAAAGTAGAGTTACAAACTGATTTAATATAAATCCATACATTTGCATGCTACCCTACCCATTGAAATCCCATAAAATTGCTTCACTTTTGTGATAATCTTGCTTGCTGCCCCCTATAATCCCCTTATGAAATGCATATCTCTTGTGGTGAAGGGCCATAGTTGCAATCTAGGTCAAAGGTTAACTAGGTCAAGATTATAAAATTAGGTCTGATAATAATCCATTAATTTTATGAAGACATTTTCTAAAACTAAGGCTTATGTCCTTAAGCAACATCTATCATAATTCTAATATCATGTCATGCAATGACCTTCTGCTTTCTCTTCAAGGTCAAATATATATAGTCCCTACTTGTAAATCTATAAAAATTAAAACCATTTTGCTAATGGCATGATCAACATTAAATTAAGATTCAAGTATGTCAAACTTCAATTACTAATTAATAACATTGAGTGCAGTGTTTGATAGCATGTTGTGTGCTGTGATAAAAATAGCAACATTAATTACCATGGTAACTAAATTGTTGTTATAACGTGGTGACGAGTGTTGCTATAGTAATGTATTGTTGGATTTGATTATTTACTCAGTCTTGTAGTAAAAGTAAAGTTGCAAGCTGGTTTAATTTGAATCCATACAGTTGCATGCTACCACTTGTTTACCCCTATTTTAAAACTTAACCTTTGTCTTAAAGCCAGTGTTACAATCTAGTTCAAGGTCTACATGCAGCATTGTACATGCAGCATTGAATGTTCTGTAGAATAAAGAGTACAACAATTTTATCTTTTCACTAGTCAAATAAGTTTTAACCTTAACTATACTGTAGTAAAGGTCATTATTAGTAAATGTCATGATTATTGAATCCCCAAACTGTATCACTTTCTTCAAGGTAACACTGATACCCTAGCCTTGTTAATCCTCAAGATTGAACATATATTGCTATTGGTGTGCTGAATGTAAATGTGTCTAAATTTTGTTTCAATGTCATACATTATCGTTCTTTGAGTGCTGTGCTTTATAACATGTGTGCCATGATAAAAAAATAGCAACATTAATTACCATGGTAACTAAATTGTTGTTATAATGTGGTGACGAGTGTTGCTATAGTAATGTATTGTTGGATTTTATTATTTACTCAGTCTTGTAGTAAAAGTAGAGTTACAAACTGATTTAATATAAATCCATACATTTGCATGCTACCCTACCCATTGATATCCCATAAAATTGCTTCACTTTTGTGATAATCTTGCTTGCTGCCCCCTTTAATCCCCTAATGAAATGCGTATCTCTTGTGGTGAAGGGCCATAGTTGCAATCTAGGTCAAAGGTTAACTAGGTCAAGATTATGAAATTAGGTCTGATAATAATCCATTAATTTTATGAAGACATTTTCTAAAACTATAGCTTATGTCCTTAAGCAACATCTATCATAATTCTAATATCATGTCATGCAATGATCTTCTGCTTTTTCTTCAAGGTCAAATATAAATAGTCCCTACTTGTAAATCTATTAAAATTAACACCTTTTTGCTAATGGCATGATCAACATTAAATTAAGATTCAAGTATGTCAAACTTCAATTACTTATTAATAACATTGAGTGCAGTGTTTGATAGCATGTTGTGTGCTGTGATAAAAATAGCAACATTAATTACCATGGTAACTAAATTGTTGTTATAACGTGGTGACGAGTGTTGCTATAGTAATGTATTGTTGGATTTAATTATTTACTCAGTCTTGTAGTAAAAGTAAAGTTACAAGCTGGTTTAATATAAATCCATACATTTATTAACATTATTCATTCATCATTTGTTCTGTTGGCATCTTGTTCATTCAAATGTAGGTCATCACAAAATAGATTTGTTAGCGCTATTTGTGCACTAAAACGTCCTATAGAAATTCATTATTAACCAAAAATCTTAATAATAGAGCTAGTTTATAGTGAAAAGAAAGTAGGCAATTGCTCAAGGTTTTGTTGCTCATGATATTTTGAGGAACCTTATAAGCTCAGTTGGTATTGCATCTGACTAGGAATCTAGTGCCAGTGCCTGTGGATAGATTCCTGTGTGGTACCTACATTCCTTCATGAAATTTGGTCTTGAAATATTAATTTTTATTGGTCATTCTCCCAACTGCCCTAGTATGAAGAAGGGCACTTGTCAGTCTCTGGGAGGGTACCTGCTTAGAAACTAGATAAAAGCTGTCCTGACATCTACATGTAGACCTATCAAGGAACCATGAGGAGGATAAATGTCTGCTGCAATATGACTAAAAATATCTTGAAAAGGGGTATAAAGAAACATGCATTACTTTTTATTACAAAATAGTTTGCGGCCCTTTGTAGTTGAAAATGGGTGTAAAACAAAAACAAACAAAACCTTTGCATAAATGGGAAAGAATTTGACTTATTCTTTTTAACATTCAGCTGATGTTATTTGATCAAAGCAAGCTGGATTTCCGTCTGTGACAGACTACACTGCTAATATTATTAATGTAAAGTATGCAGACATAAGCAGCTATAAATATCGTCTGCTGCAACATTTTTGATATATTTCCCAGATGTCATATTTTTATCTGTACATAAAATAGCAGATATTTATTATGTTATCATTATGATATATGTAACCAGTGTCAGTCTGTCACATGTAGTAGATGTATGTTTATATGAATTGTCTGCTTATGTGATCTATGTTTATACTGTGAAAATATTCTATATTTGTTACACTGAGAAAAAAATAGTGATATAATATTATATTTTATATCTCTGTCTTGATCTGTAAATAGTCAAAGAATGAATTTCTATACATGCAGTTAATTACCTTAAGCCATGGTCATGGTCAGGGGTGTCATTTTTTCAGAAATTTCTAGAAAGTCAGATTTTCAGTAGCTGGGTTTTATCCTTGTCTTCAGTCAATAAAAAGTTGCTTCCCTTTTGTAGAAATTGTAGATCACTTGAAAAATTAAACTGGTTTTTTTTATATTTCCATTATTATCATTGTTTATTTTATTCTGTATTTCAGACATGGGTCTCCTGCTGGTAGTTTATACAGTCCTTTAGGGCCAAGCCCAGGACTTCATTCTCTACATTCCACACCTAGTCATACACCTACATTCCCTGGTAGTTCTATACCATCTATACATCCAGTAGTCACACCAGTGGTGCCACCTGCAGGACAGACAATGTTTGTACCACCTATACCTATAGGTCTACCTACAGGACCTGGTTCTATAAATACATCGTCACATTTACAACCTGAGTCACCACTCTCTATATCTAGTAAGTACTTTGTCAGATTTTTACTATGGATCGAACTTAATTACTGAATTTTTATCATGGATCAAAGTTTTCACCTCTTGTTCTGAAGTTCATGTTTTTAGATTCTTAGAAAGAGCTTGTTTCTTATGTAGAGGCTACTGAATAATATAAAATGTATAAAATATTGGATTTTGATAAAAAGCATTCCATGAAGCAAAGAGCAAATTGTGAATTCCTACATCAAGAAGTCAGTTGTTGCTAACACTTACAGACTAATAGAAAGTCATGTGGTCCAAAATTGACTCAAAAATTTGTTCTAAACTGAGATCTCCCAAAATATCTTGGAAAACCCGATGTAAAGATATTTGTTCCAAAATTCTATGTAGTGTTTTGCCTAGATAAAAGCAAGCTATGGATCGATTGGTCAAGGTCAAAGGTCATCTGAAAGTGACCTCCGTGTGTGATGCCTTGAGATCCTATGACCATATGTATTGGGGTCATGGAAAACTTAACATGTAAGTATTCAAACTTTTACTCATATTGTTATACTGTACCTGAAGACTTTGAATCTCCAGGCCCTAAAATGAGCCAAGTGCTATTGAAGCCCCTCTATGGAAATCTTCAAATTTTCTGTAATCACGAATTTACTATGTTTGTATTTCAGATCCTGATTTATTACGTGAAGAATTAAATCGTAGATTTTTAGCATCCCAAGATAGATCGTCATTGTTGGGTTCTATGCCACCATTACTGAGAGCTGACATTCATCAACATATGCACCAGCATCAACATCAACATATGCATCAACACACGTATCATGGTGGTATGCCACCACCGCCAGTGTCAGCATCACCTTTGGTACCAACACCAACACAAAGTCCGGTAAGTAGTTTATATACAACATCAACATACGTATCACGGTGGTATGCCTCCACCGCCAGTGTCAGCATCACCTTTGGTACCAACACCAACACAAAGTCCGGTAAGTAGTTTATATACAACATCAACATAAGTATCATGGTGGTATGCCACCACCGCCAGTGTCAGCATCACCTTTAGTACCAACACAAAGTCCGGTAAGTAGTTTATATACAACATCAACATACATATCATGGTGGTATGCCACCACCCCCAGTGTCAGCATCACCTTTAGTACCAACACCAACACAAAGTCCGGTAAGTAGTTTATATATAACATCAACATACATATCATGGTGGTATGCCACCACCCCCAGTGTCAGCATCACCTTTAGTACCAACACCAACACAAAGTCCGGTAAGTAGTTTATATACAACATCAACATACTTATCATGGTGGTATGCCACCACCCCCAGTGTCAGCATCACCTTTAGTACCAACACCTACACAAAGTCCGGTAAGTAGTTTATATACAACATCAACATACTTATCATGGTGGTATGCCACCACCGACAGTGTCAGCATCACCTTTAGTACCAACACCAACACAAAGTCCGGAAAGTAGTTTATTTATTTGGTTTTCTGGCTGGCTCAGTTAGTAGCACTCAAGTGTGCTGATGGAGGGGCTGTGTGTTTGATTCCTAGGGGAGACATACATGTACTCATGTGGAGTTTGGTCATATAATAATTTCCATGGCCATTCTCCCTCCTACCACTGATTCTAAATCATGTAGGGCAGTTGTCAGTCACTGATGAAAGGAAGTATGTGGGTAGTAACTGGTAAACAGAGGTTTTGCCTTTCCAGAAATGGTGAGTAAGTTGACTGACTGCAGTGATGAGATCTATACTATGTGTTGCTACGGCATTAAACTCAACCCCAAAAATAAGGTATTGTCCTCATTCAAGCACCCTACCAACAGGGCTGTAACCAGGCTGGATATGTAGTGTAGGAAAATGGTGTGAACCACTTACATTAAAAAAAGTCCAGGGAGTCATCAAATATGTTTTATATAAACATAAGATGTCAGACAGTATGTATGTTATATGGTGATAGAGGATAATCTAACAGAAATAGACAGTTATATTATACATTAATTTTAACATGTTTATAAACAATACACCAGCTTTAGAGAACACCATCACATTTTTCTCATGCTTTTATTTCTAATAGACTGGTTTTGATGTAAAACAAGTTTAGTGTAGGCCATTATAAAATTATTGCTGGATGTTCATACTGAAAATGGGGAGGAGGAAAAGGGATTTTGTATGATGTGATAGCTTATAACAAATAGACAGCCAACCATGCTGGCTACTTTGATGTAGGCTCTTTAAGTCAAACCTATGTGTCAGTTGAAAACTTGTCTAAACTGCATGTACATTAAGAAGAACGCGGTCTAGTTTTGTGCAGACCCTTTGAAACAGTTAATATTCCATTTTTCCCATACTTGAAATGTTTAAGCAAAATAATCTACTGGGATTTTAGAGTTATTGCCCTTTGAATTCAGAAAGCCATTTGCTGGACATTTTGAAACATCAATTTTTTTAAAAATATTATTGATGACGGGCATAATAAATCAGGAGCAAGTGTGTATGATAATCCAAGAATATTTTGATATGGCCGTAGATTGGTTGATTAAATTTTTCTCATGCTTGCCTTGTATATGATTAGTTTAGATAAAAACAACAAGTTTAGCTGATAGGCACCTAATATATTTTATATCTTGTTAAGATTGATGACGTTTGTTTACTTTATGTCTGACATGCAATTTAGATCTTCAATTTAGAAGGTGAAAAAAGATGCTGAGGTCAAATATTCAAATTATCTTGGCATTTTCTGCGGAGCTCCTTTTCTGTGGAAAATGATTTTTTTATAAAAAATTCTGGAGAATAAATATCAGTTGTATGAGAATTGATGAAGATAACTAGACTGGTTTTCTGTTGATTAATTTGATATTTGTTACTTGTGTACAGTCTGACACATATTAAACATAGCAGTCTAGATTTTAGACTGATATATTAACTGTGAAGCTACTCTGCAACAGACAGTCACAGGTCCAAAGCTGATTTTGCTGTTAAATAGTGTTGGATTCTGGTTAGAGAGCAATTTTCATTGGTTCTTACATTGAAGGGGTGGGGGGGGGGGGGGTAAATGAAGTGTAGTGGCCGTTGAAGAGAGGTGGCTGTTATTGTGTGTCAAATATTCAGGCAGCATTATATACATGTACTGACAAAAAGCTGGGTTTGATATCTCAAGATACATCAATATTATTTTAGGGCGGTCATCAGAAATTCTGATTATGAATGTATTACTGATACTTGCCTTTCAATATAACTATACACAATTTTCTATAAATGATAGTTCTACATTATTTATTTACTTATTCTTTTCATATTTTTCAGTTTGACAAAGTTTCAAGTAACCCATTCTTCAGACAGGGTGTAAGTATACAATCTCTTTTATATACTTTACAGTACCCTCCAAAAGTTGTTGGACTGAATCCTGTTTTTAGAATAAATTGATTCTTTGAGGAAGAAGAACAAAGAGTCATCTGAGCTTAAAATTCACGTTCATTAGTTTATGGACTTATAATTCAAACATGCTATGTTACATGAATAAGCATAAATTATTGTAAAATTACATGCTGTTTCAGTTTTCATGGTCAGTTTTTCACAAAATTTGTCCAAAAACTTTTGGAGGGGCATTGTATTTTATTCATATAAACAGTGTTACCATGTTCACACATATTATAGGTCTTACAGAGTTCTATTTCTTCAATTATCTGGTACATTTATCTTTGCTCATCTTATTTCTGGTTTTCTCATCAGTAGTTATTCATTCAACGAAATAGTTGACAAAAAAATACAGAATTCAACAAATTCTAAGAATTTTAATTAAGTATAAATTTATTTATCGCTCTATCGAAGTGTTTTGCAAGTGGTATGTTACATCTCAATCTACGATTATACGCTGGAAATAGTTTTTCACTGTTTTGATGTAGTTCTAATGTATTCTATTTAAATTCATGCATTTTGTCAAACTTCAGAACGAAATTTTTTGTTTTACTATTATTTGAATGAATAATGACTGTTATCATGGCGATGGTTGTTTTTCTATTCCCTGTAAAATTATTCTGTCATTTCCCATCATGCATCAGTATGTCAATGTTAGATAATCGTTGTAGATATATATAAATATACGATCAAACCTGCGTTAAACAGCCAAATAGGTGAAATCCAATAAATCTCTACTTTTAGACCAAATTTACTTTACCAATGTGTATTTAAAACAACTAATATTTCAAATCAATTTAAAATTCAAAGTTGTAGATATTTTTCTCTGTCACTGAAACCGCTATAATGTTTAATACAAATGGACACCATCTCTGAGTTTAAGTGTATCAATCGTAAAATTCTGCAAACTTATATCTGCTACTTGTTACTGCTTCATATATAATTTGTAAAGTCATATTTCCTGAATCCCATAATGCAACATTCTGACTATAAAATTACCTCTTGTTCCAAACAAAATATCTCCTGTCAAGTTAAATATTCAAATCGAGTCATTAGCCGCAATTTTCCGTGCAACGTACCGTCATTTGAAAATAAGATTGATGCATATGGTACTAAATTTCTAGTAAATCTAAGATTTTATGATATAAACTTTAATTTTACAATTCTGTTTGGTTTATTTTGTACAAGTTTTGATTTTTAAAGTAATATTTACCCTGTAGGTAACTTCATTTTGTCTTTAATTATGAAAAAAATGAACTTATTATTTTGAAATACTCTGGTAATTTTCTTATAATTTGTAATACAGATATATTGTTCTTTGACAGTATATTTCCATTTTATAAGATTGACTTTGATACTTTTACATTTTATTTGAAGGATTATTAAACTATCATTAGTTATTACTAATGCTTATGTTTGTAAACTGTACTTCCATTTAGAATAAAATTAAGAAAAGAGTTTCCATGGTGATGGATCAGTGTAAAGCTAGTCTTACTTTTTTGCAAGTTTCATTGCATTCTGTGCTGACCATTGATTTGTCTCAGTTACATAAAGTTAAAGGGTTAAACATGCATAATTTTGATTTGCGAAGCTATTTAATATGCCCTTATTAGCCTTTGTGTATGTAATGTTTAAATTACTCTCAAGAGTCAAAATAATTTAAGTTAAAAAGTATATAAAATATTTTTTGGGGGGATGGGTTCAACGCTGTAGGGAGACATCGAAGAGGTCATAGGCCAGTCAAATGGCCCCTTAATCAGTAGACTTATTTGCTACTGACACAGCTTGCCTGGCAGACACAAACTTATTATCACCTAGTGTTAAATTCTATGCATAATACTTGTTAATAGGTATTACTATGCTAAAAAATGGCAAGTTAAATATTTACCAGTTTATGCCGGATTATTACAAATAAGGAATTTGGTGAATACAGGATAGGTAACAAAATTGTGATAAACATAACATTCTTAATCTGACCTCTACATAGTTGTGGTCAGTTATCGTCATTTTGTGGTCAGTTTAAAGTCGTAACAGTAGTCAAGTACGATAATATATATATAAAAGATTAACTTGTATCAGATACAACTGAAAGTTATTTTGATTAAAGATTATACACACAGGACATGATTTCTTATAATCTTGGTGTTAAAATTAGTAAGTCCTTGTTGTAAATAAATATTTGTATTTATAAAGTACATTCCTCTGTATACTGATGTCTCGACCAATCAAATTGCTGCTTACAATTCATATTGGTTAAAAACCTTCCTTGGCGAATCAAATTGCTGCTTATAACTTAAATAGGCTGAAAACTTTCCTTGACCAATCAAATTGTTGCTTATAACATAAATATGCTGAAAACTTTCCTTGACCAATCAAATTGCTGCTTATAATTTATGTAGGTTAAAAATTTCATGACAAATTAAACTGATGCTAATATAGGCTAAAAACATAAAATGTGCACTAAAAATGCTTATTGTTATTTATGAAATATAATTTTAAACAAGGTTCAAGTTGTCTGTACAGTTTGAAATTTGTTTAAGGGCTGTTGGCATTATGAGGGCTTTATTAAAGGGTTATCAACAGTCTGAAGACCTTCAAATATGGGTTGTCTGTTCTTCAAATTGGACTGTCTGTAATTTAATGACTTTTATAAAAAGGGTTTTAGAAGGTTTAGAAGCCTTTATGAATGGGGCTGTCCAGTTTGCAGACCCTAACTAACTGTATACCATTCTATCCCCTAATATATTATCACTATTATGAACCCCTAAATATATTCATTTTAGTTGACACCAAGACCAGGTATAGCTGAACCAGCCCCTAGACTCCTTTCTGCCAGTAAGGATAAACCCATCATACCCCAGCACCCACGTGGCTCATCGGTAAGTTCTATTTAGACGTCGTAATTCCAGCTTGTATTAGAGGGTATAATTTGCTTGTCATTGCATGTAGAAAAATGTCAAGTATTTTTGTCCGTTTATGAAAATTTCTATTAAAATAGCACAGTATTGTATCAGTAGATAGTTTTTAACTTCACTCTATATTTATTGTTTTAATGATCAAGTATCAATATCTATTAATTTATTAGAACCATAAGTTATAGCCTTGGAATAAACGATTATTTTTGGTGTTTGTTTCCATGTCAAATTCAATTTTGTATTCAAGTTTTTGTCTGAGGATTTGGAAATATTTGAATATGGTTTTTAATCATCAAACTGTAAACTGGTTCCAAACTATTTGTTCATCTGATTGGTTAAAAACCCATTGCATTTAATAATACTTGACAAGAGCTAAGCCAATCAAATGACAGCTTACATACTGAAAAGTTGAAAACTCCTTATTGAAATTTTATCATAAAAATGGAAGATTATTGCTACAATATTTCATTTCACATAGCTTCAGTTCTGCGAAATTCTCACCTTATGATTCAGTTTCAGAAAATACAGTTTTAACTGTGAAAGAATTGCTCAGTAACTTTGTCTGTTTCAAAAAGTCTAGGTTCCATACATTACTAAATAAGATATATTTATTTCACATCACCTACATGCAGTGAAAAGCAGCGTCCAGTCTCACACCTATATTAACGACGTCACTATATGTTAAACTGGGTGCTTCATTGTACAATAATATATTTCTTTGGGTCAGTACTATACTAGTCTAACTACATGTAAATAAAGAATGATGTTGACTAGTTCTGCTCCAGACCCCTTGGTTTTCACTCAGAATTTCTTCTAATATATTCTTTTATAATTAATTCTGAAAGTTAACTGTTAAATTAACTGTTATTTTTTGTTCAATTTTTTTTGCTTAATCCCAACATCGCGGGTTTAGCACTAAACGGATTTTACTCTATATCAGAAAAGCAAAAGCGAGTTATGTCCATTTTGCACTTAACCTGCGACATATATCATTTCATTATTTCTATTATCTTCCTTTTGCTATGGGTTCATACATTACTTGTCTTGCATCATTCATTTATCTTACTATGGCATTTATCTGTCACTAGAATACCATAATTTAGCCATTTGTGTAATGGTTAAGCTTATAGAGCTCTTCTGTTAACCAGGTCCTATGCAATGGTTTTGCTTTAAGCTAGCAAGACCAAGATTGCAGCCTCCTCAAACATCAGAGTGATTGTATTGTATTCAGCAAGTTCTATATAAATTCTAGGAAGCTCTACATTGTAGCAAACCATTGCATAGGAGATCACCATGTAGGGCTAGAAGGCAATATCATTACAAAAAATTTAATGTGCACCTTTTCAAAAAAATTGGTACAAAAAAGCCCCAGTGGCTTCTTACCATTGTCATTATAGAATTAACACACAATGTTGTAATTAGCTGATAATTTAATGACAACAGCAACTTGAATTAAAAAAGCAAATCCAATCTTCCAAAACTGAGAGAAATCATGGAAATTTCATGAAATTTTGGTGTTCAAAATCAGTATGAACCCTGACTGGTCTTTTTTGTTGATATGTTACTTGTTAACCACTTAACTAGTTAGTTAATTATGTGGTCAACTCATTAATTTACTAATTGATGACTTAATATGATGTTTTACTTTGATAGTTTGATATGTAACACAACTATTTGATCACTGGAAAGTTGTGGTCGACCTGATCTTATACCTGTTGGCTAGAGATGTGGTTAAATTTACTTACTTCTTTTTTATGGTTAAAAAACCAAGATTATAAATTTTATTTAAAAGTCAGAAGCTAGACCATAATGATGCATGGCTATTCATATAAAGAATTGAAATTGAGCCCCACCTTAGGCGTTTATTTATATTATAACCACAGTGCCACCAAATTGGGCGGAGTCCTCCCTGGGTGTTCAAACATATTTGAATTAGAATGTTAACATGCTATTTAACTAGTTGACAACTTAATTAACTAGTTATTAACATAATTGATGTGATAATTGTTTACAGTGAGTGTTAATTAATGTTGTTAATTTACTTGGTATTCTAGTGATAGAAGAATGCCAGCATTTATAAATTAATGCATAAATGATTAATGTTTTTGCTCATCTTCAATCTTTACCTTACAATTTCTTTGTCATGGCTGTTCGTTGTTTGATTTTTTTCTATTTTTTTATGATCATCAAAACCTGTTCTCTATGTGCACATAAACTTCTTACATCATCAAAACTTGTTTTCTAAGTGCACATAAACTTCTTACATCATCAAAATCTGTTTTTTATGTGCACATCAACTTATTACATCATCAAAACATGTTTTCTATGTCCACATCAACTTATTACATCATCAAAACTTGTTCTCTATTCACACATAAACTTCTTACATCATCAAAACCTGTTTTCTATGTGCACATTAACTTATTACATCATCAAATTTGTTGTCTTTTTTGTCATGATATTTAATCTTAGTATTTCATATTTTTTGGTTGCTGAAATGAACTGCATAATTGTATATTCTGTCAGATAATTTTGTATAATTCAGACTTTGCTAGTTTAAGATGATAAACTTTATTGATTCAGCAAAATGAAAACATATGTATTTTATTGTTTATTTTAAATTGGTATATTAATCCATGCTAAATATTGATCTTAAATGAGTAAACTTTGTAAGATCTTAGGGAATTTATTATTGAAGTTTGAATGAAATGAACATTTTATATTTGCATAATATTAATATGAATATTAGTAATTTCACGATATGTTATTATCTAACCAATTACCTTTTCAAAAACGCACCTTTATATATAAAATACCTTTACAATGTTATTTTCACAGCCAAACTTAATGCTTGGCTTTTTTAACTTTGTTACTATTTATAGCCTGCTTATCTTACCCATAATGCTTTATTATATATGGCAGATCCCAGGCTTGCCGGGCTATCCCTCACCACTACCAGACACCTTGCATTCTGGATTACCTGGGGCTTTCCAGCCAAAAGTAAGTTTATTTACACTTTAACATTGGTGTGGGCTGTTGTTACATTATAAAGGTCTATGACTCAAAACTCAGTTTTATCATTTATGCAGTCATTGCCTGTACTCACTAGCCTGAAGTCCTGGACTAGTGAAAGTTGGTTTGGGCTTGTAAATTACTGATCATACTTGGGCTTGTTGATATGTTTGTTCATTATAAAAAATTCATAATGAATTGGGCAAGTGATTGGGCAAATATGAGGCAATGACTTTATGTGTGAGACAATAACGCGTCTGGATGTATTTATAACTTTACTTTTCAAAAACTGGATTTTATCATTTTTATTTGGTTTCTAGTCATAGACCTTTAAATCTTGCTTTATATGTCTGTTCTCTATGGTTAAACAAAGCTTATGCTTCATATAACTTTATATACCCATCTTTGACCAGGAATCTATGCCACAAGCTAATGCACTCTAACCTAGCTGTATATATTTATGTAACCTCCACTTCTATCCTTACGTTATGTGAATCTGTATATTTATTTATAAGCATTTAGTAATTATTATATTATTGAAATAATAGCTATAACCAGTCTATTATTTAGGGTTTCAAAAGGAAACTTGCTCAATATGAACCTATGGTTAAATCTGGGATCAAACCCATGACCTTCCAAGTAGTTAGTGGATATTCTACTAGTCACCTTACAAGCTAGCAAGGTTTTGTAACTCAGGTGCTATATTATGTCTCTACATTATTATTATGATTATTATTTATTAATTATTTTGTTATTATTATTGTTGTTATTTTTGTTATTGTTATTATGAATATTATTATTGTTATATTTATTATTATTAATTTCATTATTATTACTAATTTTATTATCATTAATATTTTTTATTATTAATTTTATTATTATTATTTATTTTATTATTATTAATTTTATTATTATTATTAATTTATTATTAATATTAATTTTATTATTATTAATTTTATTATTATTATTAATTTATTATTATTATTTTTATTATTATTATTAATTTTATTATTATTAATTTTATTATTATTATTAATTTTATTATTATTAATTTTATTATTATTAATTTTATTATTATTATTAATTTATTATTAATATTAATTTTATTATTATTAATTTTATTATTATTATTAATTTATTATTAATATTAATTTTATTATTATTAATTTTATTATTATTATTAATTTATTATTATTAATTTTATTATTATTATTAATTTTATTATTATTATTAATTTATTATTAATATTAATTTTATTATTATTAATTTCATTATTATTATTAATTTTATTATTATTAATAATTTTATTATTATTAATTTTATTATTATTATTAATTTATTATTAATATTAATTTTATTGTTATTATTAATTTTATTATTATTAATAATAATTTTATTATTATTCATATTATTTATTATGATTTCAGGGTCTAAGTGGTTTACATCCAGCTGTAGGACCGTTATTTATACAAGGGAGAGAACCAGATAAATCATCATCTCACATTCCACAACCATCACAGTCAAATCTTCCCACTACAGCTAAGGTATTTTATACTTCATTTTAGTTGGATTCTGATTTCATTTTTTAATTTCATTTCTTGTCCAAGGTCAATGGGCACTAGCTATGAAACTACACTTGTTTTCCTATTCCCAGATCAATGTATAAAAGCTTTAAAATGGTAAAATTGTAATACTTGTCCCAGGTCGATGTTCACAAACTATTAAACAGTATGATTGCATTAATTTTTTTTTTTTGTACACACTATGAAATGGTACAATTTCATTCCTTTTCCCTGGCGTATGTGCACAAACTATAAAAAGTATCATCTTTCTCAGGTCAAGCACACAAGCTAGGAAACAGTATTATTGTATTCTTTTTCCCTGGTCAAAGTGAACAAGTTATAAAGCAATATGATATAAATGATGATGTTCTGTAGTATATACAAACAATTGAACATACACAGTAGTCAATGTGCATGCACTATACTACAATATGATATAAAATGATGAACTTTTGTAGTGTATACAAACAATTTAAAATACACAGTAGTCAATGTGTATGCACTATACTACACTATGATATAAAAAGATAAATCTAATGTATTAGATACATACAATGATAATATTGTTATTATTATGATATTATATTTGTGATATGGGTGGGGTTATATATCATGTCTTAAACAATCTCTATCTTGAACCATTAGTGTCAGTGTATTGTTTATTATCTAGATAACTAAGGTTAAAGTTTATACTATGACAATTATAACTCTACTATTAATAATGGACATTGTTTAGATCATTTTTATTAAGTGTTGAACCATCTCATTTATTTCTTTGTTTACTTTGTCAGTTTTTGTGCACATTTTATGTTTTTTTTGCATATTTTTGTTTTTTGTGTACTTAACTTTGAATTTTTTTTTACTAATGGATTTTTGTTTTTAAATTTGTATATGCTATTAAGTACATTTACATTTGGCATTCCTTTGGATATTGTTTTAGTATTTAACTGAGAATTTGCTTATTTACTGGATTCTTTTATTTGAAATTATCTAGAACAGATAGACAAAATTAATGCTCACCTGGTTAGCTCAGTGGGTAGCGCACTAGTCTACTGATCGAGAGGTCATAGGATAGATGCCTGGGCGGGGCATACTTGAGTAGAGCTCGGTCATGAGATAATAATTATTTTTACTGCCATTCTCCCTCTTACCAGTGATTCTAAATCATGTAAGGCAGTTGTCAGTCACTGATGGAAGTATGCACCTACTAGCTGGTTAACAGCTAAATTTTAAGATTTAGCCTTTCTAGGAAGGGCAAGTTACAAAGGTTGACTGACTATAGTGATATGACCTATACAATGTGTTGCTATGGTGTATAATCCAACCAAAGAAAAGACTAAGTCTTGTAATTGGTGCTACATTAAGGTAGTACTCACCTAATGCGTGACAAGTTAGCAGGCTTTTGGATTATCTTTATTTCTATGAGCTTCTTGTTGAAGTCTGTGAGAGTCTTTCAAAGTTTCATGCATTCTACCACAAAACAATGTTGTTGGTTTTTTTAATTTTCCTCTTATAAATATAAACATAATAGTAATGATTTCATATGAAAGGGAAATTCCTTCAACTATTTTGTAGGAAATTATAAAATAATGAAACACTTATTCCTAGATTTTCATTTTTTGTGAAACTAATTACTTTGTTTTAATTAAAACATTCTTTTTTGTTAATTATAAACACATTGTAAAAATACTTAAACAGAAGAAAGATTTACATTAATTGTAAACTTTAGTACTGAGGTTTTTTTTATTACTTATATGACATTTAAACTAATTCCTGTTCTGTAAAAGATTACGTAAAAACAAACGGGGGAATTTTCATTGTGTATGAGATATTAACAGTATAATAATTTGAAATTTGTTACAAGAAACTAATGGATTAAGTAACTGCAGCTTTGTTTTTATTTTTAATTAGTAGAAAAGTCTGTTATATCTACTTTGTGTTAATAGTTTTCACTGTTAATGTTTTAGTTGTACTTGCCTGATAAATTATGTTTTATGCAGTCCACAAAATTAATGGGTGTCCAGTTGCCTGGGACACCCACTTTTTAGTTCAAGCAACCAAGAATTTCTTTTGGGCAACCAAAATGCTGCAATTGAGATATAGTGCTTGCTCTTAAAATGATCTGTTTGGAGAACCACTTTCATAATCTAATTTTGTAGACTGTTTAGGTGTTGTGCCAAACTGTTAACTAGCCCAATTGTTTAGAATGAACAATTTTCACTAGCCCAAAATCGAATTTTACTAGTCCTGGGCTGTTGTAACATATAATAACGTAATGGTGTAAAACATATGATCATAATTAAAAGTGAGTCTTATTTCCCAATCTAATTTTGGCTTTTTTTTTGGAGATCCACACAATAGATGTAAGCATGGCTACTACATAGAGTACTTTCTCTGAGCAGGTTATAAAACCCATGTTACTGTTGTATATTCACAGAAACCAGGACGATGGTGTGCCGTACATGTACGTATAGCATGGGAGATCTATCATCATCAACAAAAACAAAACGCTGATAAGAATTCTGATCATAAACCACCGGATCCACTACGGCCACCTAGTCATCTGATTCAAGGTGGTACCATGTCTTCTAGACCTCCAGAACTACCTGTTAGTGCACCTAGCTCTTCTATGCTTGGTAAGTATTGTACAGTTACAGTCAAACCTCCATCAACTAGCTTATCTTTATAACAATCTTATCTAATCAAAGTTCTATATGTTTTACTGCATCAACAACCCTCTCCTTCACATCCCAATACCAATCACTTACGTCAAATGTCCCCATTCAAAAGTTTTGTGAATGGTCCCTTTTCTACTGCAATTACCCCTATAACATCCACTGCAAATGATCTATGTCAAAATGTCTCAAATCTCAATAAGTGGCAAAATCTTCATCATTATCAACTCATATTAAAGTTCACTTGAAAAGCTCCTTGAATAGGAACCATAATCACTTTATAATGTCTGCGGCAAAGGCTCTAAGATCAGCTCCCTGCTATACTTTAACCTTTAAACTTTATCTATGATTATTGGAACTTATGAATCTTCTTCCTGAATGAAATCCAAGACTGGGCTGAAACTTGCCCATCTGACTACACCGAAAAAACGAAACAGACAATTACTTGCTCTGTGGTTAAAAAAACAACAATAGATAACAATTTTAAAAATTTTAAACTATATACACTCATTAGATATCGATGGTTGCCAGCAAGACTGTAGTAAGTGCATAAATTTCGCAAAAGAGCTAGTTACTACAATCTTGCGGACAACCCTCGAATTATTGTCTTCATTGATTACTTGAATTTTGTTAATTACTTTAATGAACCGGAATTATAAAGTCTGATTTACAATCTTAAGGTTTCAATCCTGGCTCAGCATTTTGGAATTCTTTCTTAAATTGCACATCATTGTGCATTTTCTTTTACTTGTTGATAGGTTGCCAATGTCAGATCTAATCAAAGAATAGAAAATTTAAAAAATCTCGGAAATAATATTTGTCAATAAAATACATCAGCTGTAATGAAGTGTTAAGTTTCCTGTCTATATGTTGTTATGAAGAATATAGAACTTTAGACAAACTGTATCCATAGTAATGTAGAATTATATTGTATTGTCATTAATTAATATTAAAATGTAATCATTTACAGTAGACAAGATATTCGTCTGTGATTTCATTTTCTAAATGATTGCCATAAATGTGTTAATATGTAAAACTTAGACTATAACATGATCATCCTCTTGATGTCTGATGTCAATATCAATGTAATCAACCAGATTTTAATGTCGACATATCTCTTGTTACCATGATTAGATTCATAGAATATATTGTTTTATTGTCTTTGTTAATGAAGATTTAAATATTTTTCCTTGAATTTTTTTCTCTCAGTCTGCTTTGGGGTTTTCTAATTTTCATTATGAAAATAGTTACGTATATTGTCTAATCAAACTCTTGAAAATAACTATTTTCTTATACTACTTTTCTCTTTGGAACAAATTCCTGGATCAAGTATTTTTGTCAATTGAAGAAGACCAGTGTGACAAATATAGGCATGCAGCTTCCACAGTCTTTACCGTAAATTTGTATGAGCCCTTATATGTTATATTATATTATATAATGAAGGGCAGAATTATCAGCTAGCCTGGCTGTATGAAAAATGCAGTTTTTCACAAGCTTAGGCTAATGGGATAAGGCACTGACTAGATTATTAAAAGTTAATTATACCCCCGCTTCGAAGAAGAGGGGGGTATACTGTTTTACTCTTGTCCGTGCGTGCGTCCGTCCGTTACAAAATTTCCGTCGCAGTTTTCTCAGCAACTATAACATGCAGCAGCCTAATACTTTGCATATTGCTTCATCCCATAGTCCCATGTGGTGTAAAGCGATTTCATGCTCCTTGCTCATCTACTTCCTGTTTGTTGCATATTTTTAGATTTTGTTAAATGAAAGTTACATTATGATAGTCATATTTCTCACAGCCGGGGTATCAGTAGTGAGCATTAGCTCACAGATTTACTTGTTTTAATTATGAGAACTTTTTTCACAACCTTGCTGACATAAATTTCAATGTTCCTTCATTTTTCAGTTATTAATTTTAAAACATAATATTTAAAGTTATGATTATATATTTTACAGGTTCAGGACGTGGTTTGTTTGAATCCAATCCTCATAATCTACTTGGCTCTTCCAGTCTTCTTGGTAAATGTAATATCATATTAGAATTTTTTTTCATTCAAAGGGAGACTACTCTCTTATTTTATAAAATTCTGGCAACATGTGATAGTCTCCCTTTATTTTAAAAAGTTATGTATATTTATCTGGAACATGGTGATGAAAAACTGTAGCAACACTTGGTTAGTAATTTCCATTTGTTACAAAGTATTTTCTGTTGTCTGTGGTTGCTTTATAATGGATATAATAATTGTTAGATTAATTATTGATTATCAAGCCATGGCTATATTGCAGTCAATCTGATAAAAATCTGATCTAAAATTTTCCGCTCGCCTACTCGCTATTTTAGATCTGGCCTTTTTTAAACGAAGGTCACGTTCAGGTGACCTTTTCTCATAATATTCATGACGAAATTGTTATGATATGTAACTTGTTTACATCGTCTACATCATGCAAATTGAAATGAGCCGCCCAATTGCAGACTGTGAATAATACCGCTGTTAAATTAGCATGCAAACCTTGGTCTAAAAATAGAAATTACGAAATCAAAATGTGATTAATAGTGTTTTCGTCTAGATGAAAGCTACGCATTGATTGGTCGACACAAAAGTTCATCTCAACATGACCTTTCACGGAGACAGTAGAGATCCTGTACGACAATGCTCTACAGGATATCTGTTCACGTAGATTGTATTGCAGTTACCATAAATTTTATCTTGCTCGAGTTATCATGTCAAATTTATAGAAAAAATTGTGATAAAATGTATTAATAGTGATATTTATTATTTGCCCAGCTAAATGTCCTTGGACAAAATCTTGTTTGTGATAAATTGATTCACATTTTCCGGAGAAAACCAAAACAAAGATTCCTTTGAGCAAGTTCTGTAATTAGCATTATACTCTCCAGATTAGAAGGAAAATAAAGGAATCTATTTATCTAGTTAGTCAATCTTATCCATGTTACATGAATATGCTAAAGTTATAGTTGAATTACTTGCAATGTGCATGATCATTCTTTTTCTTAGATTTGATTTGTCATAGAACTTTGAATGGGCACTGTATACATAAATGACTTACACTATCTCCAAATGTCTATAAATGCATGTATAATGACAATAATATTATATATTTACAGCAGCACCATCATTCCCTAGACCTTCAGCATATTCTATTGGTTCAAGTTTACCTTTAGGTCTTGGTAAGTATCCATAACAATATACTACACTGCCCTCCAAAAGTTTCTTCTCAAAACAATTCTATTTGTATATTTTAGTTTTTGAGTTGCTTCTTAAGTTAACTATCAGTCTCCGAAACTATTGTTAATGTATCTCAATGAAACATCATCAAGTTTTGGATATTTTTGTTATTTCATATCCATAAGACAAATGTAATGATAAGAAAAAGCCAAATTGAAAATCATTTAACAATAAACTGATTTTTAAAACTTTTGAAATTCCATGTAGTACAATGTAAACTGTTAAAGTGTGAAGAAACTTTTGGAGGGCAGTGTATCTTGTAATTTATCTCTTTATACTGTTAACCATGCCTGTGTGGCCAAGTTGATAACTTCACTCACATTAAATTACTATATGCTCTCCTTGTTACTGTCGCCCATTGATCACCTTTGTCTAAACCATTATATTGTTTGAACAAAATGTCTTATTTCTTGTCAAAGTAACTTTGCTATATTGAGGCAGAATTGGTATACTTGTTTCTTGACAAAGTAACTTTGCTATGTTGAGGCACAATTGGTATACTTGTTTCTGCTGCAAGTAGAAATGCAGTGCACAAGAACTGTCACTCCAACTTGAGTAGTTTTAAGCTATCCTGCTGCCTACCCCAGTTTGTGGGATACCCACAGCGAATGAAAATAATTTCAGAACTCCAACTTGAGTAGTTTTAAGCTACCCTGCTGCCTACCCCAGTTTGTGGGATACCCACAGCGAATGAAAATAAAATCAGAATTTGATTGTGATTGTTTGATCTCTTTTTCTTATTTTCTGTATGATACTAAGTAAAGCTTATCTAATCAACATTATCCTAGAATTTTTTTGCTTTGCCCAGCATTAATCTTGGTTTTAAGCATGAAACAAAAATAACAAATAATAGTGAGTTTTCTTACCTAGGATAGCTGGGCATTTGCACTCTGCCATTTTATTTTCTCCCTGTCTTTTTTTGGTCCTAACCATGCAGAATTAATTACTTGATACATCAACATCCTGTTGCACCCTGTCCCTTTTTTCTGCCTTCCAGCCCTTATCTGAGTTCTGGTAGAATCATTGAAATAATTGAATCATTGTATGTTTTCTAGGTAATGGTTTACCATCCACAAGTAGAGATCCTCTACCTAGTCTGCCATCATCATCTCAAGAATGGGGACGACTACATCACCATCATCATCATCATCGTACAACACCTACATTTCCTACATCCTGGTCATCTAAGAATGAAGATAGAGAGAAAGAAATTGATAGAGAAATAGAAAGAAAGAGAGAAGAAGAAAGAGAAAGGTAAATATAGCATAAAAACTACCTCGGGTCGTAGGTTTGATTCCCGCGCAGGGCATAATTTTTGTGGAGCTTGGTCATGAAATTATTTCTACAGCCATTCTCTCTCCTACCAATGATTCTAAATAAGGAACCTTAGTCAGTTATTTCCCCTTGTATACTCTTCAAATAGGTAGGTTCAGATAACTGACTAAAGTCCCTAATTATGTAGGGCAGTTGTCCGTCACTGACAAAAGTATGTGCTTAGTAGTTGGTTAACAGAACTTTAGCCTTTCCAGGAACAATGATCAGGTTGACTGACCGCCATTATATGACCTATACAATGTGTTGCTATGGTGTTAAACCCAACAGAAACATACAAACAAACAGTTAACATGAATGAAAGGATTTAGTACATGATGTTTATGGCTAAAGATTATCAAAAATCTTCAATAATGTATCAATACACTAGGGATCAACTTGTGACTAAATTCATTGTACTCTCATTTTGATAAAAAGGGACCCTGGGTCTGTTTTCCGACTGATTTTTGTCATATATCACACTTCAGTGTACTTTTATATTAACATAAGGGTTATGATTATATGCTGCCTTGTACTTTCGGGAAGTTAGAAAGGGACCTTTTCTGACACAAGGCCCCTGAAATAAAAATAAATTCAAGAATTTCAAGATTTTTATAAATTCTGAACTTACTCAATTTTTAAACTTTGTCCTTATCTAGTTAAAAAAATCAGGCATAAAGCATGATTTGTTGTTGACAGCTATTTGTAAGTTTTGAATTGATGTTTATTTTATAGATGACCTTGACCTTACACTGTTGTTTCTATTTGCAGAGAAAGAAGGTTGATAGAACAAGAACGTCACAGATATCCTCCGTCATTAGATGACAGAGGTCGTGACAGAGATAGATTTAGAGAAAATGAAATGTTAGTTAAATCTAGGTCACGGTCAAGGTCACCTATGAGAAATTCAAGGTCAGATTCTGTGAAATCAGAGAGAAGTTACGATAAACGACAAGATGACTCTAGTGCTATGAAAGTAAAAGAGGAGAGACGCGAGGATGATCTCATGAATGAACGTTTGTTGAAAAACGATTATTTAGCTAATAGTTTACGAACTGCTGATGCTTTCATGCAAGCAGGTTTGATGGATAGGACCCGCATGTTGACCCCTTCTGCAGCATTCTCAGCTGTAGCTGCAGCAGAAAGGGTCCCACCTCATCCATCTTTGTGGAACCCTTTTGATAAGGGACCAGTTGATTTTCCAAATATGAGACTTACTTTACAAAGAGAAATGGAACAAGCTAGGGATCAGTTATTATTAAATAGATTCCCAGGACCTAGTTTACCACAGACTTTTCCTGGATTATCTCCCTTTGAACAAGACAGAATTCGTGAAGAAATGATTCTTCGTGAAAAACGGGAAAGAGATTATTTTGAAAGACTACCAGTATTTGCTCGTGAACGAATGTTATACGAAAGTAAGATTCCAGGGTTACGACCCCCAGAACATTTACACGCCTCACTAAGCAACAATTACTCTCGAAATGTAAGCCCGGCCTTACATAACCATCTGAAAAGAAGTTCACCCTCCATGTTACCGGGGGCACCACCCCCTTTAATACACTCTGCTAGTGCACAAAGTTCAAGGGGTCACGGGTCACCTGCTGTGAATAAGACCAAAGGTGTGAGCCCTACTGATTCTGTAGGGGAAAGCAAAAGGGACAGTAACTCAAACTCAACAGACCCTGATGCTCATTCTCGGTAGTGACCCCTAAAAAGGGGAACAAAAAAGGCGCTGACGGTATAACTGGATTATAGTTAGTGTGTATGTGTGAGTGATGGGATTATAAATTTGGTAGAAATGTATATAATACTTGTGAGAGGTGTACTTATGATCCACTATGATAGGGATAAACTTTTATCAGGGTGTTACATTCATGTAAAAAAACATTTATACATTTATTATATACATATAATGTGAAAACTTACATAAAAATGTAAGAATTTGTACATTGTCAATTTTATTTTGTGTTCTAAACATAAATACCTGTCTCAGATATGATATGAAATATTTGTTATTTGATGATTTTTTTTAATATTTGTCAAAGTTTTGCTTATTGTGTAATCACTCATTGAACAATTCCTTACCTGTTACTCACTCAACAACCCTCTTTAGCTCATAGAACAACCCTCTTACTTCCATTTTAATTATTGAACACCCCTTTTTTCCAGAATTTATATTCTTTCAACACCCCTCTTTAACTCATTATAAACTCGCCCTAGACTCTGGTGAGTTTTGTATGAACACACTTGTCACTCATTGAACAGCCCTTGTGAAGGTTATTATTAATTTCTCATTTTCACTTGTCATTTACAGTTTCAAGTACGCAGATATTATAAAAAGCTTTTATTTTGGTACAAGCATTGAATGGGCTGAGCTTTTTGAACTTCATATTTAATATGACCTTACCCTTTCTACCACACCCCCTTTTCTCCACGCCATCTCATTGATTCCTCTGGCTTGAAGTATGTGTTTAAATATTGTATCTGCTATTGACTGTGGGATTTTATAATAATTATAAAAATGTGTTCTAGAGCTTGTTTTAAATTTAAATTTGTTTTAAATTAAAATGCATGTTCATTGTATACAATGATAGGAAGTTTAGGGCATATTTCAGAAATATAAAGATGAACCAAGTTCAGTAATCTGCATGTGGCTTACTTTGACTATGGCTTTTAGCAATAACATAAAAAAACTCTTGGGCATTCCTAAAAAGCTAGAAAGTTTAGTTGCTATGAATATGATTCCATTAAAATTACTGTTGTTTAGAACCTGGTTTCACAGATCTTCTGTGTCCTATCATGTTTGAGTTATATAAAATTATATTAACTTACTCATGCTGGACTACAATAATCCTTGATGAGAGTTGATCAAAAAATATTTTCTTAAGAATAAAATGGCATTATGTTCTTGTATTAATGTTATATATTTATAAAGTACCATGTATGCCCTATTAAATGCCCCATAGGGTGTTACATCCACACAAAAAATGAGGGTGTTCATTAGAGGGGCTTTAAATAGAGAGTATATGGCCAGTTAAAGTATTTCAATGTGTTTGATTATTAAACAGAATTGTTTTAATTATCTAGTTAATGAGATATGAGCTATATGAACAAACTTTTTATATAATAATTATGATCTCTAATTTCTGATGTCTTTCTTTTGAACTATGTAGTAAACCTTCTTTAGTGCGTAAATATTGACCCCGACCTGACCTTTCACATTTGCATCTAATAATTATCTACACATATCCCGACGAAAGTCAGTACCACGCCTATTCTACACTTCAACAGCGATGGTAAAATTATAGAAGCATATTTGTGCATTAAGTTTTAACTCATAATCCTCACGGTCACGGTGTAATCAAGCATTAATACTACATTTGTATTCAATGTAATGAATATTCTTGCATAAAGGTCAGGTCGGGGTCAATATTTACGCACAATACATATAAAGGAAGTAATCATTGAACTTAAGTTGAATCAATATCAATTTTTGACTTTCATGTTGTTAATGATATTAAATAGTGATGTCTTAAAACAGTTTCCTGAATCAGCAATGATGTATATTAAAGTCGCAGGTTCACCATTGAAATTAGAAATTCGACTTGATTTTATAGCCTCTATGTTTCAAAGAGGAACAAATGTTAAAAAATTAATTGAAACATGTTTGTGAATCGACACATTCAGCTATTATAGTGATCATGTTACTTGTTTGTAACATGAACAATACAGTGAAGAGTAAACATTGATTTTCTGTTTATAAACATCAGACAAGGTAATATCTGTAAGGTCTAGAATTATTTAAATATAAATTATTATGATAGTTGTGCTGTAATATAGTGCTATAATAGATTATGATACCATTGACAGTTTAAAATATTAAATTATTCCATTTTTACCGTAATCTGACAATAATGCACACACTTCTTTACTGCCAAGTCTGACTTATTGTTAGCCTTTTTACTTGGGAAAAAAAGAATTTCTTTATGTTGTTGATGAAATTTGACCTTTTTTAATGATATTAGTATAGCTCTGCTATAAGAGGACCTTGGTAGTTTCTAAAAATTGTCAATAGTTGTGTGATTTAGGACCTAAATACTTAATGTCAGAAGAAAAATGGTCCTAATTTCTAGACTACTCTGCTATTTGTATCTCAATTTTGTCAAATAATGCTACAGTCCCATAAACATAAAAATAGCCTTGAGAGCACCGTACGTGCGCCGTGCGATCAAGCTCCGCAAGGACTCGTACGAACTCTTGCGTACCCGTACAAACTCTTGCATGACGGTATAGACTGTTTTTACGGTTTTACCAGGGTCTGTGAGATGAGCCATGGATACACATATCATATTCAAAGTCAAATCATTAACACAATTGTGGCCAAGTATGGATTTAACTTGCATATCTTCCACTTACGGCTCTGTACGGTTGTGTTGTTTATGCCAAGTGCGTACCGTCACCTTAACGCGCAAGGTTTCCCACAGCTTACGGCTGTCTGCACGTATGGGTCCGCAACAAGCCATGATTTTATGGGACTGTGGCATAACTCAATATACATAGCTGTTTATTTAATTTGATTTGAATAATGGATTGAATTATTAATGGGTCATTTACCATAACATGTATTTAAGATAATGGCAGATGAAAAGTTATGAGCTCCTGTCACCTTCAACTATTGCCAGAAAAATCCGGCAAAACAAATTTCCCACAGGCTTTGCTAATATCTTTATATGTTTTTATAACAAGTGCTTGCAATATTTGTCAGTATGGTAAACATGAAATGTGGGTCTTAAGTTATTTACTGCGAAAATATGAAAATAATGTTACTTTTTATTTGAGCATATTATAACTATGAAAGTATTTGAAATTTGAAAAACATAAAAGAAACAGGTTATTTGTTAATTTTGGAGTTGAGATAGCTTTTATTGTAACTTCTGAGCCAGTATTCATATTCACTTGTGGTTTGGCCACTTTCAAAATTATGTTATGTGAACTCTGGATTAGAAGTAAGCATCAATTTTAACCAATATTTATTAGTATGCCTGTTATTATGATCGTCTTTTAAAAAGTATAATAATGGGTCAGATGAAACTAGTCTTACATACTTCTTTATTGTCTAGAAAGGTACAATGAGGGACCTTAGTCAGTTATTTCCCCTTGTATACTCTTCAAAAATGGTAGGTCTAATTATTTGGATTACTCGGATTTTACCCTTAATTTTCAATGTTAATTTGCCAAATTTAATCTTAAATAACTTTTTTGTATATCATTTAAATTGTTTGAAATTCAAGCTAATTATTCTTAAGTTAAAGAATTATCTAAATTCCATCACTTCTGTTAATATCTTCATTAACATGAAAGATATTAGATGAAATATTTTTTTGCCCTTACATAGGAATTCAAAGATAAAATCTGAAGATTCCAACTGTAAGGACCTACTTACCAATTGGATTGCTTCAGATTTTATCAGGGAAAAATAACTGACTAAAGTCCACAATAAAGACTACTTTGGTTATTGTAAAATTATGCTATTTGTTACAATTTTTTAAGTCACAAATGCTGAAATTAAGCAAGAACATCTGTTCCGCTATTAAGACTTTTGATTCTGACTAGTTTAGCTCTGACCCATTGATAGGACTACTTCATTATTTAATAAATTTAATTTATTATAAAATTATTGGATCCAATATGAACTGTGTTTATTTATTTTTGCCAGTACTAAGTTCTTACAAGTCAATGTGTTACATAATTTTTGTACCATATCTGCATGTGGCATCTTTATTAAATATTTCATTATTTATTTTGTTTCACTGCTAGTGGTCAATACTATGTTATTTATATATATAAAACATATACATTTTTGTTTCAAATAATTTACAATATTAAATGTTGGTTTGTTTTCTGAAATATTTTACCATGATGATTGCAATCATGTTTATAATATATTGATAATATAATAATATTGCATGTTTTCTAATTTATTTAAAATGGCTAATTAATATTAAATTAATATAATGTTTATTTAGATTGTCATATTTCTGTGTCAAGAACAAATTGAAGAATGTCTTTACAAATACTGATGGCTGCAATATTGCTTGAAAATAATGAAATGCAGCATTAAGCATTTTTAGAACAAAATTTGTATTTCTCATTTTTGTACTAATTTTTTTTTCATAGATTATCTCCCTTTGAAATTGACTTTTGTAAAGATTTTTTTAATTTTTAATGAAATATAATTTATTAGAAAAATATTGTTAAGAAATTCTGTTTGCAAAAAGTATTTTATTTGTAATGAAATGTTTGATCTTTGAACAAAATTGTTTGGGGTTGTATGATATGAGACTTAGTTTTTTCGGGATCTGCATATAATGTGTCTTTATGAAACAGACTGACACGGGTTAAACCTCAAAGCCACAAGCATTCTGTATTACTATTATTGTTACCCAAGGCAAAAAATATATTATATCCATTAAATAAAAAATACATCAGTATACTTGAAAAAGAAACACATTTCCACAGGGGGCAGCCATTTTGAAAAAGCAGGGGTGTTCCAAATGATACTGCTAGCTAGAAAAAAACTTGCTACATATTTCTAGCTACCAATTCAATTTGCTAGTTCGTAGCAGACCATTCTGTAGGAAGTAGCTAGGTGGCGATACAAATGCTCGTCTTGCAGAAAGGGCTCATCATGACCATTTTTAAAGAAATTTAGATTTGACTATATTATTTGTTTTACAAAGTAGCAAATTTTACAAAGTATAAAATTTAAAAATCAAAGTTCAATTTTATCATTTAATCTGATCAACTTTATTCAGGGATTTCCTGTTAGTTATAACCTAAGTTGTTACTAGCAAAGTTTCAAAGGCCCTTATTGATATAAAATGCAAGTTATATATAAAAGCCATAGAAATCTTGGGTAGTGAACTGGTACCATTATTATTAAGTGTTTCATTTAGATAATCATATTTCATTATAAAAAGTTTATTTAAAAACAGACATATTTTGTGTTATTACTATGTGTTATTATATATATATGATTAAACATTGTTTAGACTTCTATTTTACGTCTGGTTTTTTTTTGTATTAAAATGATTTTTTTCATTTCTTTAAATATGATACTATGTTTGTATTCAACAATGATAATTTGACAGTGTTTTATGATATAGTTAACCAATTTAATATGGAGTCAAGGATAGTCATGCTAATACACATTGTATGTCATAGTTTACTTCTTGTCATTATTTTATAGGCTGTCCACCATTGTTAAAGTGACCATTCATATAGGGCTTTTATGACTCTTGAACTCATTATTAGTTATATCATGCTATATTTTAGGTGAATGTTTGTATACAAGTGTCTGCTGGTGTTTTCATGTTAATTTTGATTTCATGATAAATATGTTTTTGAATAACAATTACATGCATCCTCACCTGGTTTCACCGCCTGATATGATACCAAAGACATAAAAAAATGAGTTATACAAATGAATCAACAAGTCCAATTTATTTACAGTGATCGCAAGACTGTCATACTGCAAATTACACTGTTAAGATTACATAGTGTTGAAGTTAAAATGAATCTACTCTCAAGTTATTGTGATGATAATTATGAAGTTTATTATGAGCTTGGTGACGATTAGAAAACTGTGAACGTTGAACAGGCGTTAGAGACCTTTTCTCTGTATATACTATTATATGGAAAATACTATCTGTCACCTGTGGGTCTGTCTACTCCATTATGATACATTCTGTGCAGGCCCTGGGATGTGACTCTATTCCATTATAGAATGAATTAAATCTAAACTCGGTCAAAATGTGAAAACTACCTGTATTATTAAAACTAGGATGTTTACATAGTTGCCATAGTGATATCTAATTTAGGCTAATGAATTCACTGTCAAGTTATCATTGTTGAATACTGTATATAGTATAATTAAAGACTCAGTATAGACAGTCAATGGTTATATTTTAAAAAAGCCTGTAATGTTATAATTTACTGGCTATAAACTTCTAGTGTGATATATTATTTTTTGTCTGTCTATTTATATATACATTATAGTAATACAATGTCATTTTTTATTTGTTTTTTTTTTTTGCTCTACCTATAAATATTATGTCTTGCACTGATTGAAAAATTTATGAATAAATGATTAAAAAAGTGACGTTGATGTTTTCTTATATTTTATACAGGGTTACAGTTTATTTCACTGGCGTATTGGTACATAGCATAGTGCTTATGGCTAAACATATACACTGGGATCCAATACTTTCTTTACACATATTCAAAAGACTATATCCGGAATTCAAATATTTGGGTTTTCCCTGTAGGTACAAACAATTTTTTACTGTCACAATGAAAACATTTGTACAAAGAACAATAGGATTTAATCCGTATTTCGTGTTTTTCATCGCTCGGACGGAAAAACCCACAAATTTGAGTTCCGAATTAAGTCTATTTTGTTATTTTGAAGTATACTTTGATATACTTTACAATTATGAAGTTAAAAGTTTTACAACTAATATACAGTTTAACATGAACCATCAAGTATCTTCTTTATATATTATAGATATAACATAAAGATACTGAACAAAATGTGCCTGCAATTTTTTTTTTCAATTGAACATGAGAACAAAAAGAAAAACATAAAGAAACTTGAACCCCAGTGTAAGTTTAGAAAATGTTAAAGCTACGCTACATTACCAGTTCAATAAGTTATCATTATATTTACAAGAAAACGTCTGTGGCGTAAACACTACTGCAAAGAGATTTCTAACTCAATAATTAGAAGCTTAAGTATCTACATTGACTTGTATTACTTTGCAGGAAAGAACCAACAGTATCGTTAATGATGACATTGTGTATAATATTCAATACTGTAGCCTGTTCAATTACCCTAAACATTCCAAAACGTTCCGTAACGATACATTCGGAACTCCTCGGCCATTCGCTGCAAATAATCAAATCTAATAAACAAATATACGATCGTTAAGGCAATGAGTGATGTTTCAAAATTTACGGACTAAAAACGAAACATCACTCATTGCCTAAACGATCGTATATTTGTTTTCTTTAACACCGGTATTTCAAAATAGCGTCTAAATATATCAGAGAATATTCGCAGCATATGGCCGAGGAGTTCCGAATGTATCGTTACGGAACATTTTGGAACGTTTAGGTTAATTGAACACGCTACTGATTTCAGTGGTCAGTATAATTCTACAATCATGATATAAGTTTATCATCTTTTATAGCAATACAGTAAACTGTTCAGTCTTAATGCTTGTATCCTAACCTTAGTTTGAGCCATCACAATGATTTTTTAACAAACTTAGGTATAAGTTTATTTATATAAACAGGGGAAGGTTATAAACCTATTTAGTCAACATAATTATACATACATGTGACAAATGTTGAAAAAATATAAAATACATAATTATGATATGAGCATCATACATGTATATATACATGACAAACTTAGATATATTTTAACATCTACATGACTACTCATTGACTACATACACTTTACCGACTATTTTCATCTTCTAACTTGTCTGTTAAAAAAAGTTGAAGCTTTCATATACATGTTCAGCTAACTTTACTATCTTGTGTGATAACTCCTGATCACTGAAATTACCCCCTGACGGGCGATCCCTCACAGTTCCAATTTACACCCTGGGTGGATTGGAACAATTGTAGGTAAATTTCTTGCTCAAGGAAATAAGCAGTGCCCCTAGTGGGGATGAAACCCAGGACCTCTCGATCCCTACGCACCCGTCCTACCACTAGACCATTACTCTGTCATAATTATGTCAGTATATGCGAGAACTTCTCAATCCATCCACCCATGAAATATTACAACTAGATGGGCAGGGATTTTACCAGGAGTTTGTTCGTCTTAAAGTCAAAATCTTTTACACATATAGAGAGAGTTTTTACTCTCTATACTGATCTATACTGATAGAATTCCCATAGATGAGTTACAATAAGGATTACTTGAGAGCTATGAGTAGGATAAAAATAATCAAGATAGCCTCAATGTATTGAGGCTAATGAGGATAATGAGTTAAAATCAATAATCTAGGTCCCTTAAGGGTCTTTTGTTTTCAGTAATCAATATTTTGAGTCCCTGAAGGGTCTGTTCAATAATTAATATCATACAGTTTCATATGAGGCTAAGTTATGATCAATATTTTTAGGTATGGTTCAATAGTTTCATAAACTTATGATTCAAAGTATGATGTTTCACCCCTCAGGGTTTTGTTTCAATGTTGTAGAGTTTTGGTGGGAAAATCAGTACAATATTCAAAAACCATGAAGTCACTGTTACCATGACAACCTACTGTCATTTCAATATTCATAGTTCAATAGTTTCATAAAATTCTAATTCATAATGTTTCAATCACCCCTCAGGGTTTTGTTTCAATGTTGTAGAGTTTTGGTGTTAAGTCAGTTCAATATTCATAATACAAAGACTATTAATATAAATAAATATATTTTCCAAAATATATTTGAAAAATATATTTTGTATGTATGTATAGTCCAACAGAATTAACCTGAGCTTGAACTACCTAATTATAATAATTACACACTTCCCTTATATTAAATCGCGAGTTTCCGTATGTGAGTATACAATTATACACGTGTTTTTAACAACCGATGTGACTATAATTCAATTTATTAAAAGTGGCGTGTTATTGTAATTTTAATTTTGGACACATTAGTTTTTGGGGAAACAAGTAAGTCAGCAATATTATGGCACAGTTTCAAAGTATATATACTCTTAGGAAAACAACATTAATTGTTTAGTACGTGTATTTTGCCAAAAGCTTCCGATAAAGCGCGATTTA
The DNA here is from genome assembly GCA_025267735.1 of Mactra quadrangularis. Classification (NCBI taxonomy): domain Eukaryota; kingdom Metazoa; phylum Mollusca; class Bivalvia; order Venerida; family Mactridae; genus Mactra; species Mactra quadrangularis. Next base: position 35,743,536 of record CM046305.1, on the reverse strand, counting down.
CAAACGAAGACAAAAATAGACTGTAAATATTGAGTTTATTATATTCTTGCATAAAGGTCAAGCTCAGGTTAATTCTGTTGGACCATATCAATGTTTATATGTAAAAAATCAGGGGGTCGATTGTGAACAAATTGTCGAAATGTTAAGTTGAAAATCAGGTAATTGATTTTTTCTTACGTCGACGTCAGTTTGAAATGTTATAATTTACAAAGTCTAACAGCGTAATCATTATGGTAAAGCATTGTTTTGGAATACATCTGATGTAATGATGACACTAAGACACACATATCATGGTACTGGACCTATACAGAATATTGAACATTTTTACAAAAAAAGTTTGATGAGATTATTGAGAATTCCAGCCATGATAACATAATAAGGGTCAGAATAAAAAATCACAAACTAATCAGTATCTGGTATGTCCACCTCTAGCTTGAATGACAGCCAAACAACATCGTCTCATTGAACTTATGAGACGCCGGGTAAAGTGAGCAGGTGTCTGTGCCCATTCCTCGTGCAAAGCACGCTCCAAATCACGTACGCTATTGACGTCATTCCTGTCACGCAACTTACGACCAAGATAGTCCCTCATGTGTTCTATTGGCGACAGATCTGGTGATTTCTCTCAAGATGAAAGAAATATTAGATCATTTTCAATATAGTTATTTAATTAAATATAGGGAGGCGAGACTGGATAGAGCGCCGTGATCGTGCGACCACATACACGACTCATGCAGGTTGTTTCGTCATCGTGATGGCCCTGGACTGTCTCTATATACATGGAAACACGTCCATTTGTCATTTTCATGTCAACATTTAATAATAACCTTGTTACACGATTATCTCATCATTACATCAGAACAACGTCTCACACGTCGTATTTCTGTGCAGTTCAGACTACATTACTACAGAAACTAAATTCGTAGATCTACTTTTTCACCTTATGATATCCGAGATTTATCTGCATAGAAGATCGCCGAGGTAAGTCCGGTGGTAAAGTTATAACTTCCTCGATCGACCTCTCTCAAAATGCCAATATTTTTCCGACAAAACTATTTTAATGGTTTCATATTGTTTGCATATTTTTAAATATGAGAGGCAATGCATTAAACTGACGTGACCCGGGTGCGTAGAAATTCGTTTTATGTATTTTTGAATAAATTTTTGTTTATCATGTTACTGCATTTTGACCATGGCACTCTTCCTGTCTTCGATTATAGGAGGTTGGATTTTAAACAATATGAATTTTTCGAAGGGGTAGTAAGTACAGAAATGTATGAAATGGACATAGCAAATTTACCAATTAATCCATTTTAAAGTGTACATGTATTCATTAATATTTTTTTTCAAATTTCTCTCAAGATGAAAGAAATATTAAATCATTTTCAATATAGTTATTTAATTAAATATTGGGAGGCGAGACAGGATAGAGCGCCATGATCGTGCGACCACATGCACGACTTATGCAGGTTGTTTCGTCATCTCACGATGACGAACGCAGAAAACAAAGCGTTTGACCAAGTCCTAGCAATACATCAACAGCTCTGGTCGTTCCCAAATACCAAGTCATTCCTTTTTCTTAGAGAAGGGAAATATAGCATGGGTACTTCTGTCGATTTAATAAATTTTGTTACTAATCAATTTTTTGTCAATAAAATGGGGTTTATGATAAAATATTAAATAAAACATTCTTACTGACTAAACTTTTTCCTCTCAGCATATATCTCAATATGTCAATGTTACCTCTTAATACGTAAATACATGTATGTATAATATAAAATATAGATATGCATGAATAATAAAAAATAAAATATAAAAAAAATTTTGCATTTGCTAGGTTTCGAACCAGTGATCTCTTGAACTTTTCATTTCATATGATTATTTCCCTTCCTTCCCTTTAGCCGACTGAGCTATTTGGGTCCTAAAGGGCAGAGCATGTAACAATAGTTAAATACTGTAAAAAGGACATTAAATATGGGGAAGATAATTTTGGAAGATGAATCCTAAATTTTGTGAATTGTTATCAAATACAAATAAACTGCACTATCAAATTAAAAAAAGCAATTAAATTGTGATTTGTAATAAACGTATTAATGATAGTTTTGAAATTTCAAGTAAAATAATCCCATGTACGATTTATTTGACATACTAATAAATTATGTACAGCGGTATGATTAAACTAAAAACCTTGTAATTAATATTTTGTATATAGATCTATGTACGTTCTTGTAACAAACAGATCAGCTGCGTCTGTTCACTTTGTCAAGCGTTTGCCTTTTTCTGGCGAAGCATTTTACTGGCTCTGGTCTTTCCCAAATACCAAGTCATTCCCTTTTCATAGAGAAGGGAAATATGGCATGGTTACCAGAGCTGTTGATGTTTGCTAGGACTTGGTTAAACGCTTTGTTTTCTGCGTTCGTCATCGTGAGATGACGAAACAACCTGCATGAGTCGTGCATGTGGTCGCACGATCATGGCGCTGTATCCTGTCTCGCCTCCCAATATTTAATTAAATAACTATATTGAAAATGATTTAATATTTCTTTCATCTTGAGAGAAATTTGAAAAAAAATATTAATGAATACATGTACACTTTAAAATGGATTAATTGGTAAATTTGCTATGTCCATTTCATACATTTCTGTACTTACTACCCCTTCGAAAAATTCATATTGTTTTAAATCCAACCTCCTATAATCGAAGACAGGAAGAGTGCCATGGTCAAAATGCAGTTTTATGATAAAAATGTATTCAAAAATACATAAAACGAATTTCTACGCACCCGGGTCACGTCAGTTAAAATAGTTTTGACGGAAAAATATTGGCATTTTGAGAGGTCGATCGAGGAAGTTATAACTTTACTACCGGACTTACCTTGGCGATCTTCTATGCAGATAAATCTCGGATATCATAAGGTGAAAAAGTAGATCTACGAATTTAGTTTCTGTAGTAATGTAGTCTGAACTGCACAGAAATACGACGTGTGAGACGTTGTTCTGATGTAATGATGAGATAATCGTGTAACAAGGTTATTATCAAATGTTGACATGAAAATGACAAATGGACGCGTTTCCATGTATATAGAGACAGTCCAGGGCCATCACGATGACGAAACAACCTGCATGAGTCGTGTATGTGGTCGCACGATCATGGCGCTCTATCCTGTCTCGCCTCCCTATATTTAATTAAATAACTATATTGAAAATGATCTAATATTTCTTTCATCTTGAGAGAAATCACCAGATCTGTCGCCAATAGAACACATGAGGGACTATCTTGGTCGTAAGTTGCGTGACAGGAATGACGTCAATAGCGTACGTGATTTGGAGCGTGCTTTGCACGAGGAATGGGCACAGACACCTGCTCACTTTACCCGGCGTCTCATAAGTTCAATGAGACGACGTTGTTTGGCTGTCATTCAAGCTAGAGGTGGACATACCAGATACTGATTAGTTTGTGATTTTTTATTCTGACCCTTATTCTGTTATCATGGCTGGAATTCTCAATAATCTCATCAAACTTTTTTTGTAAAAATGTTCAATATTCTGTATAAGTCCAGTACCAGGATATGTGTGTCTTAGTGTCATCATTACATCAGATGTATTCCATAACAATGCTTTACCATAATGATTACGCAGTTAGACTTTGTAAATTATAACTTTTCAAACTGACGTCGACGTAAGAAAAAATCAATTACCTGATTTTCAACTTAAAATTTCGACAATTTGTTCACAATCGACCCCCTGATTTTTTTACATATAAACATTGATATGGTCCAACAGAATTAACCTGAGCTTGACCTTTATGCAAGAATATAATAAACTCAATATTTACAGTCTATTTTTGTCTTCGTTTGTAATCGCGCTTTATCGGAAGCTTTTGGCAAAATACACGTACTAAACAATTAATGTTGTTTTCCTGAGAGTATATATACTTTGAAACTGTGCCATAATATTGCTGACTTACTTGTTTCCCCAAAAACTAATGTGTCCAAAATTAAAATTACAATAACACGCCACTTTTAATAAATTGAATTATAGTCACATCGGTTGTTAAAAACACGTGTATAATTGTATACTCACATACGGAAACTCGCGTTTTAATATAAGTGAAGTGTGTAATTATTATAATTAGGTAGTTCAAGCTCAGGTTAATTCTGTTGGACTATACATACATACAAAGTATATTTTTCAAATATATTTTGAAAAATATATTTATTTATATTAATAATCTTTGTATTATGAATATTGAACTGACTTAACACCAAAACTCTACAACATTGAAACAAAACCCTGAGGGGTGATTGAAACATACTTTGAATCAGAATTTTATGAAACTATTGAACTATGAATATTGAAATGACAGTAGGTTGTCATGGTAACAGTGACTTCATGGTTTTTGAATATTGTACTGATTTTCCCACCAAAACTCTACAACATTGAAACAAAACCCTGAGGGGTGAAACATCATACTTTGAATCATAAGTTTATGAAACTATTGAACCATACCTAAAAATATTGATCATAACTTAGCCTCATATGAAACTGTATGATATTAATTATTGAACAGACCCTTCAGGGACTCAAAATATTGATTACTGAAAACAAAAGACCCTTAAGGGACCTAGATTATTAAGTTTAACTCATTATCCTCATTAGCCTCAATACATTGAGGCTATCTTGATTATTATACCCCCGCTTCGAAGAAGAGGGGGGTATACTGTTTTACCCTTGTCCGTGCGTGCGTCCGTCCGTCCGTCCGTTACAAAATTTCCGTCGCAGTTTTCTCAGCAACTATGACATGCAGCAGCCTAATACTTTGCATATTGCTTCATCCCATAGTCCCATGTGGTGTAAAGCGATTTCATGCTCCTTGCTCATCTACTTCCAGTTTGTCGCATATTTTTAGATTTTTGCGGGGGTATCACTAGTGAGCATTAGCTCACAGATTTACTTGTTTTTATCCTACTCATAGCTCTCAAGTAATCCTTATTGTAACTCATCTATGGGAATTCTATCAGTATAGATCAGTATAGAGAGTAAAAACTCTCTCTATATGTGTAAAAGATTTTGACTTTAAGACGAACAAACTCCTGGTAAAATCCCTGCCCATCTAGTTGTAATATTTCATGGGTGGATGGATTGAGAAGTTCTCGCATATACTGACATAATTATGACAGAGTAATGGTCTAGTGGTAGGACGGATGCTTAGGGATCGAGAGGTCCTGGGTTTCATCCCCACTAGGGGCAATGCTTATTTCCTTGAGCAAGAAATTTACCTACAATTGTTCCAATCCACCCAGGGTGTAAATTGGTACTGTGAGGGATCGCCTGTCAGGGGGTGATTTCAGTGATCAGGAGTTATCACACAAGATCGTAAAGTTAGCTGAACATGTATATGAAAGCTTAAACTTTTTTTAACAGACAAGTTAGAATATGAAAATAGTCGGTAAAGTGTATGTAGTCAATGAGTAGTCATGTAGATGTTAAAATATATATAAGTTTGTCATGTATATATACATGTATGATGCTCATATCATAGTTACGTATTTTATATTTTTTCAACATTTGTCACATGTATTAATAATTATGTTGACTAAATAGGTTTATAACCTTCCCCTGTTTATATAAATAAACTTATACCTAAGTTTGTTAAAAAATCATTGTGATGGCTCAAACTAAGGTTAGGATACAAGCATTAAGACTGAACAGTTTACTGTATTGCTATAATAGATTATAAACTTATATCATGATTGTAGAATTATACTGACCACTGAAATCAGTAGCCTGTTCAATTAACCTAAACGTTCCAAAACGTTCCGTAACGATACATTCGGAACTCCTCGGCCATATGCTGCGAATAATCTCGGATATATTTAGATGCTATTTTGAAATACCGGTGTTAAAGTAAACAAATATACGATCGTTTAGGCAACGAGTGATGTTTCGTTTATAGTCCGTAAATTTTGAAACATCACTCATTGCTTTAACGATTGTATTTTTGTTTATTAGATTATTCGCAGCGAATGGCCAAGGAGTTCCGAATGTATCGTTATGGAACATTTAGGGTAATTGAACAGGCTACAGTATTGAATATTATAAACAATGTCATCATTTATGGTACTGTTGGATCTTTTCTGCCAAGTAATACAAGTCAATGTAGATGGACAATGCTTAAAGCTTATCAATATGTAACATACTGGTAATTTGAATCATGGTGATAAACTATTAATGCTGGATTTGCAATTTGCTTAAATGACTCTGTTTTTCATGAGTAAATGTAAATAGGTTTATCCTAAAAATGGAATTTTATCCAAGAACTTTTGGAAGGAACTGTACTTAAAGTCTGTGAACACTGACATGTGTGTCCTTAATATAAGATACACAGTGTTCAACTCTCTTATCTGTTATATCATGAATTATTTTGAAATATTAGTTTATAGATTAGAATTATTCGAACTGTACAGTTGATATTTTACAAGAAGAAAAAAATGAAGGTTTTTCTATTTCTAGCTTTGGTTGTTTTAGGTAAGTTACTTACTTGAATACTGACTGGAACTGTAAGATATTTGTCAATTTATTATCACCAAGTTGGACCATTCTCGTTTCTAGAGTCTAGTAGGATTCTCAATACTAGCTAGTATTGAGAATCCTACTAGACTCTGGGAACGAGAAGGAGTGGGACAGATCTGGTTTACTTTCAATGCATTCAGTTGTAGCTATCATTATAGTTAGACATCAGTTTGTAAAGGTACCATGTTGCATACCTGTCAAACCCCAGCCATTCAGTGTAAGACTCACACATTTAGAACACAAATCATGTTCTCACTCACAGATTTCAACTTCTTACACAAATTCATAAATATTCTAAAATATGTTTTAAATCTCCACTTTTTTTGAAAGATCTGTATTATTATCTGTATCATTACCGGCGTGACCAATTCGCAACTGCTTGCTGAAAGGAAGGATAGCCAGCTCTTCTTGTCAATTTTGAAGATTAATCAGAACGTCACTCGCTGCATGGGTGCAGTGAAACTGACGCCATAAATGTGATGCAAGAAATATGCATGTTTGTTGTTGGCTCATCATCAAGGTTAGTGAAAAATGATTTCATGGGCTTGTGTTGTGTTATAAAGTACAATTAAGATCCCATATAGAGACCACCTTAGCTATTGAAAAATCATGTGATTTTTTTTCACTATTTTAGCTCTTAAGTGCTTAATTTTAGAGGACAATTCATGGGTTTAGCGGATAACAGTTGTAACTCAATATGAGAAAAGACTGAGTTATGACTGTTATGCGCTAAACCCGCAAAATGTGTCTATATTAGACCCATTCCACTATTAAAGCTATAGATCTGATATAAGCTAGATAGTGTACAAGTAACTGTATTGGTATGTTTGTAGGAGTTAGCAGTTTCCCAGAGAAGAGAAATACAGGATGTAATACATTTTGTCCAATGTATATCATAGAATTCTGTGGTTCTGATGGTGTTACATATCATAGTAATGAATGTTTCTTGAAATCACAATGGTGCACGTAAGTATATATCTTTATTGAATCAAATATTGTTGAATTTTATTCAACTGTCAATGGTGCATACATTAACCCCACTGATTTAAATTCTTGATAGATATTTGTTTGATAACTCCTTTACTAAATATTGATATATATTTTAACGATATAGTGAGTACAAAGTAATGCATTCTGATTATACGGAGCCCCTAAAGTGACGTTTTGAAATACTTTTTTTATCTTCACAACTTTTTCTTTTAAACGTAATATTATTTCGTTTTTTAGAAATAATATTATTTCGATTTTTCGAAGTAAATATTTCGTTTATACGAAATAATTTTTCGTAAAAACAAAATAATATATCGTAATTACGAAATAATTGTTTCTAAAAAACGAAATATTTTTTGGAAAAAACGAAATAATTTTTTTCAAAAAAAACCGAAATATTATTTTAAAAAACGAAATAATTAATTAGTTTAAACGAAATATTATTTCATTTAATCGAAATAATATTTCGAATTAACAAAATGATATTTCATAAAAACGAAATAATATTTCATAAAGATGAAATAATATTACATTTAAACGAAATAGTTGTGAACATGAAAAATGTATTTCAAAATGTCACTTTATGGGCTCTGTACATGTATATAATTCAGCTGGGTTTAATGTATGTGCCACTGACTGTGGAATAAAATTTTGCAATGTTAATTTGATACATTGGGGCTGTAAGCATGATTTGGAGTCAAAAGCTCTATACTATATCCTACAAAGTGCTTGGACTAAGTCCTGGTTTTTAGAGTAAACTTATTCTCATTAACCAATGAAAAAAGAAACCAAGTGTCATTAACCTGTTATTATATTTCTATAACATAAAACACAAGACTAGTGTTCAAGATTGTTTAAGGCTATGACTTAAGAGTAGGAATCTCATCTGGAAGACCTGTTTCTTTAATTGTCTCGTAGTGGCACTTCACACCATCACTAAATGAACCAAAAGATCAGAATGGGTGAACATTTATTTTGCTTCAAAGACTATAAACATGTAGTTCCATAAGGGCAATTTCAGGTCACTATCTTACAAAGGTGAGCAGAAATCAAGTACATGTATTAATTTATAACTAAATATCTTATCTTATTAGTCTCATTATGTGCAGGTCAAGAAGTATGTACATTAAGATTTATTTAATGGTTATTAAATAATGTTTTTATGTTCATCGTAAGTGACATAACTAAAATACAAAATGTATATATACATGTATGCACAAAATAACACTGTTCACTTTTAACATTCATTATTATATTAAAGTTCAATTTGTAAGATATATATTGCGGGCTTAGTGCAAAAGGGTTGTAACTAACTATCTTTAAATTGAGTTACAACCGTTAAATGTGTTTAGTCAAGGATATATATCAAGATGCCAATGTAACCTTTCTGACATACATGTATAATACCTGTACAAATCAGTTTGCCTTAAAATATTAAGAATTTATTCTATTTTCACTACTGCAGACACTGACAGGTAATGTTAATAAATTGGATGCACATGTTAAAAGTTTCAGGCAGATCTGTGAGGGTGACCTAGGAAAATTTTCAAAAATCGGTTGATTTGAGATGGAATGACCTTAATATAAAAAATAACCAAATCTGTAAACGAGTAGCTTTTAAGATTATTATACATTTATACATGTATTTCAGCGAGGGAAGACTTGGATATGAAGATTTTAAATCTCTCCATTATGGAGCATGTACCGGCAATGAATTAAATGGTTCTGAAACCACTACAGTCAATGTAAACTAGGAAGGTCCCTTCTAACATAGCAACATCAAGTTGAAAAATGTTCTATAATTATTCATGTACTGTAGAAAATAAAAGAATTATAAATTGAACTGATTTTTTTATCAATATTGCTTTGTATAAGAAATAACTTACAGTTGTCTATATTTTGCTGTGGAATAAAACAACAGCACAAACTTTGATGTGCCAAAATAAATAACTAGTGGTTTTAGCACAAGTTATTTACTTGGATGTCAAAACGAATGCTTACATGTTTTTATATTCAACGATGAAGTACAGAAAACCGAATGTTTTATTGATTCTTACATAGGAATGATTTTTTTTATAAACGAGGGGGTAAAATATAACAGCCATGTATTTGTTTAATAATAAAATATAGGTGACGCAATGTGTAATATAGTGAAAACGAAAGTGCTTTAAGCAGGCCACAAGTTGATGATATGTTCTACGGATTTTTCTAGAAAAAAATGGGGCAAGCGAGCGAAGAAAAAAAAATCTTAATTCAGTTGCTTTATATTATAGCGGTTTGACCAAATTTTTATGAGCGAACGAGGAAATAAAAGTATATTTTTGTAAAAACCATCAAAATTAAGTTACGAGCGAATCCATAGAACATTTGATCAATTTGTTGTGGCCTTAGGTTAATTAAAAAATAATACAAAATCAACTTATCCTTACATTTCAGTGAGGGAAGACTAGGGTATGAAGAATTTAGAACACTTCATTTGGGAGCTTGTACAGGAAATGAAGTAACAGATAAAGACACAACAACGGTTCAAGATAACTAAGTAGATGCCTTTGATCAGTTCAAAATTAAGTTTATTATGATCTATACAAAATAAAAAAACATGATACATGTACCTGCATACATACCTATATTGAATTTTCTAATTAGCATAATTTTATGAATGGAAATATTTGTTATAAATATAAAGTAAGTGTGTTTTGCAGTCTAAGTTTCATGTTGATACATGATCACCAGCTGTACAGCTATTATCCATGGTCATATGGCTACTTGTTTCAATTATTATACTTGTGGAGTTTTTCACTCCGCTTATGTGCAGTGTACAGAATTTTGCGACAGTGTGAAGTAATTGGTGATCAATTTCTTGCTCAAGAAAAATAGCAGTGCCCCTAGCCAGGTTTGAACTAGTTACACTCGATTCCTTAGTACACATCTTACCACTGGAAAGCTGCACCCAATGTAATTATGCTCCAAAACATATTTTATGTAATTTTGGTGCTGCAATGATTCCCGTTCTTGTCAGCAGCAGCTTGCAGTGTCATAAATAAATTTATAATTGACTAGAATTTATTGATGTTAACTGGATTTATGATTAGACAGTTAAAGTCATTGCGGCACAAAACCGACTATAAATAAGCAGTCTCAGTAGCAGTTCAGAGCATCAAACTGAAAAAGATGCTATATATTATAAATTGCAAACAAGTAAATGCATCAACTAAATTAAGAGCTCTATATCATTTTACTGAATTGTTTTGAATTCTCCTAGTACTTTCATTCATCCCTTTTCCTAAATCTGCTGACCAACAGAAAATGCACATGTCAGTTACAGTATTCATGTGATTTGTTGATAATACTTGAATAACAACAAGCAACATCTATAACACTGAAACATGGTAATATACCAACTCCTCAAAGCGGTTGTGTCACACCTTGCCAATTTAGGGAGTGTATGAGGCAGAGATATAATACGGTACTAAGTACAAGTCTTGTCTTCCTTGCCTTCAAGTTACCTCTTACAGAGGCCTGGTTGGGTGTCTGCTCACAGCTTGGAATGTTAAGGGTTCAATCCCCATTTGGATTGGATAACACAATAACTTTTACTCTGTTTAAATAAGTTTATTTATCAAATCAACATAATACATGAAATTTTATAATCTACAAGTCATTAAATATATACATAATATATCTATATATCTAATCAAAAAATTAATCACTAACATTATTTGTGTATACAATGTAAATATCAAAACGTTTTTATAAAAAAACCAATAACATTTGAAAATATTACAATGACACAATAAGAATCAGTTGTGTAAGGGTATAGCTACCTAGTGCTTCATAGTGAGCTCCGACCCCACAGTTTGCTATAATGTAGAGCTAGATAGTAAAATATTTTTGTTAGCTGAATACTAGTATATTCCTATCACTCTTACATTTCCATGAGCCGCAGCAGTCTTAATTTTACTACCTTGAAGCAAAATCATTGCATAGTACTTGGCTAACACAAAAATATGCCTTTTAAAAGCACTAAGGCAGCAATGTCTTTACACAACTGGGTCCTTAGGTCATACATATTGTACATTAAGAACAAACAAACAAACAATGATTTACAAGATTATGTCAACAATATTGTAAACTCAATCATCAAACGGTCTAAACATAGTTAACTTTAGGGCTTACTTAGTACAATTCATTTGTTGCCAAGTCTGACCATTTAGGTATATGAATTCTTATAGCTTACATACAAATTCATTTTTGTGCAAACTATAACAAGATTTACACAAATCAAAACATGAAAATACAAATATATGATATCAAAAGTAGATTGAAATGATGAATCAGAAAACCATGTAGTAGTATGATAAAATTGTAACTTTTTACAACACCAATTGGCAAGCATTTAGTAAATTGTATAAGGGGAAGCAACTCAATGCAAATATATAATTTTATCCTTGATTACTTCCCTTTTAAACAAAAAACATGCACAGCATGTATTGTTCATTTTTTTCTCAACAGTCAAGTTTGAATAATTTCACAGTGAAAGATTACACTCTATCTTAATACCACGAATGTTAGACAAAGAGCACGAAGTCACCGTGAAATTATTCATGTTTTGTCAGTTAAGAAAAAATAACTATACTGCAGAAGTCTAAAGAAATTCTATAATCAAAACAATCAAGATTAGAGTCAAAATGCCACAAAATACACCTGTTAGCAAATACAAGGATCATAACTCTCTTATTCTCCTGCAGATTGGCATGGCTATCATTATAATTATTATTGTTGTTGTTGTTGCTGTTGTTATTATTATTATTATTGTTGTTGTTGTTATTATTAATATTGTTGTTGTTATTGTTATTATTATTATTGTTGTTGTTGTTATTGTTATTATTATTATTATTATAACACATCCAAGCTATCTTGTTAGCAAATACTTAGACCAAAGTCGAAGAACTCCAAATGAAAACTGTTTAACAGAGAGGCTGGACGTATTAAAACACCAACACTTTGGGTTATCAAGCTGTCTCAAAAACTAAACAAATAGGACATTAGCTGTAACTTTTTGATATGGTACAAATGTGATAGATGAACACAACCTTTCATCACAAAAATAAGTACCGGGGTATATGCATGTACATTATTAACATACATATCCACTTGCATGGGTGAAAGTTGAAAGATTTGAAAATCTTGAAAACCTACTGTCAAAAAAGATATATGACATAATTATGTATGGAACAAAGACAATGACAGATTATATACAAAGAAGCAAACAGATTTCATCTAAATTACATCATAAAGGAATTCATTTCAAAAATACCGAAATCAGTATTAATACTGAAATATTCTATCCATGAGTTTGAAATATAAAAGTAATCCTTAACAACGATACATAAACATGTTAAATAATAAATCAACTTGTAGCATCAATAATTTATAATTGTAATGAAAGTTTATGTGGATTGACTTCACTATGCAAAAATTGAATTTACATATTAAAGTGTAGCATGTTTCATGTCATTCTATACATAGCTTAACTTCTGTTGACCAATATTTCATTATCCCCATACTCTATCAGTCTACAAAATTAGGATATGAAAAGGGTTGCCCGAACAGGTCATTTAAGCAGCTAGCACTATCTTGTTTGAAGAAATTTGGTTCTGAAAAATAAATTTTTGGTTGCCCAAACTAGAAATTGGTTGTCCCTAGCAACCAGACACCCACTAATTTTGTAGACAGCTCAATTAAATCACAGAGACATAATTATTCTTATGACATCTCTTTGTGCAGTGGTCATTCAATGTTAGACCAATAAAAATCTTAAATTTTGAAAATAATGTTGCATAATTCATTAGTTATAGATTTAAACGTTTTTTTCTAAATGTTAACAAAACTTTGAGCAATAAGTAATACATGTGTATAATAGGGCTGCAACAATTCATCAACAATTATTTGCTAGGCACCAATTATATTTCTATTAAGGACCAGTGATTTTTTATTTGTTACCAGTCTTTATACTGGTGACAATCTATGAAATTAAGATAAGAAAGTAGTTGTCCAAACAGGTCATTTAAGTAGCAAGCACTATATCTTGTTTATAGGTATTAGGTTGCCCAACAGAAAGTATTGGTTGCCTGAATGAAGAAATTGTTGTCCCAAGCAACTGGACATCCACTAATTTCGTAGACTGTGGTGACTAGATGTACATTTTGGAATTTAGAATACATTTGTACCATTCAATGAACAGAATTATAACAAGAGCTGTCAGAGGGGACAGCATGCTCGTCTAAGTAAGTATTTGTCACAGGAGATGTGGTTGATGATAAGGAACATACATATTTTAAAATTTGGAAATATAACCTTAACAAATTAAAAGTAAAAGAAAAAAAATTTAAGAAAATTTAAAGTTCATGGGTTATAATTTTGAAAAAAATGTATTTGGAGTTATAAACCTTGTCACATGAGATGTAGTTGATAATAAAAAACACGTATTTAAAGTTTGAAGTCAATACCTTAAGTAAAAAAACCAGTTGCAGTAAAAACAAACATTTTTTTAAGAAAACCTTAAGTACAAGATGAGATAATTCTGAAAAAAAAATTATATTTGGAGTAATGAATCTTGTCACATGAGATGTTGTTGATAATAAGGAACATATATTTAAAGTTTGAAGTTGATACCTTAAGAAATAAAAAAGTTATAGAAAAAATATTTAACTGCACAAAAACTTTATTCAGAAATATGGACGCCGACGCTAGGGCGAGTAGGACAGCTCTCCATTTACTTCGTAAGGTCAAGCTAAAAATGGAATAGGACAAATAATAAAATGGAATCAACTTTCCAGAAAATTGCTCCAGCCTTATTATACAATATAGTAGTTCCTATATACAGGACAGTTAGATTGTCTCCATGTGTTTTGATGTGTTGATTAGTTTCTCTCACTATAACACATTGATGAATGTTGGTTTATTTTGAAAGTTTACGTCTTTGTATAGCTACATATATAGACCAGAACAATCCAATAGTATTACCAAATAATACACGATACTGAAATATAAAGAAAATATATTAATTATTCTAGCATGATAAGATTTTTCTATCAATATACACTAAGAACAAATTTTAGCATTGAAAAAATAAAATTATACCATGAATATGAAATGATGCATGCTAATTATGTTTGACATGGGTCAATATTTAAAGTCACCCTTTTGCCCCTGACAACCAATATTTGGGTTCAAGGAAATATAGCTTGTCTAACTAGGCAACCTAGTTTAAAGTTCAATGTGGATCCCTGCTTGTTTGATTTAATTTTACATCAATTTCTAATCAATGACTTTTATGTCATTATGCCGGCCCACTCTTGAGAATTTCCTTATCTTCCAGTCCAGCTACAAAAATACCCCATGGTTCTTTATATGTAATCAGAGGAAGGGATACTATAACTGATAACTGGCACAACAAAGGAGTGATGGTTAATTTGTCTGTTTTATATGACACTGATAGTTAAAACTTCACACTTTAAGAGGTGTTTAATGAAACATTTTTTTATTCTTTGATTCAAATAAGGACAGTCACCAGTCATACTCACACACCCTGGATAGACCTAATTCTTGGAACCTAAGCTTATAACCTAGTAATAAGCAAATACCCTCTCTCTCTCTCCCTCTCCCTCTCTCTCTTTTTCCCTTTCTCTGGTGATACAGAATGGCTTTGGCAAAAGTAGTACATGAAATACCCTCACAAGGGACTCATTCCCTATCTAATGACACTGTTTACTCTCTCTCCCTCTTTTCCTCACTCCCTCCCTCAGGTGACACGGTATGGCTATAACAAAAGAAATAGATAAAGTTAAGAATAAACTTACTCTAACAGGAATGTAGTTAACATTGATGTATGTGAATAAGGTCCACACTTTCCAATTCATTTTTAAAATCATCCAGAATTGTGTACGTATCTTTTCTATGGCAACAGCTGATCCTTGACCCTACAAGAAATGGAAGAAAACAACAAGTAAAAATAATTAACCCTACAAGAAATGGAAGAAAACAACAAGTGAAATTATTGAACTATATGAACTATTGTTCATTTTTCTCAACTGTCAAAGCTTGAATAATTTCACAGTGACTGAATGCATTGTTTTTGTACTGGCGGTCTATTTTTTATTAAAAATATCTTGACTAAAACTTATCATACGGCATAAGAAGCTTTACTCAATCATAATACATGTACACATTTTCGGAAACTCATGGGTGTATTACGACAATAATTTTACAAACACATTCACCGTGAAATTATTCATGTTTTGACAGTTGAGAAAAATGAACAATAGTTATGTATAATTTATTTGTGATTATTCCATATCAACCTTCAGATACTCTCTACAACCCCTATCTCTTTTTCTGCCTCCATGCCCTTGGTGAAAATTTGGTAATATTTTGTAAACTTTCATAATTTTCTCCATTGTGAAAAGGCAGGATATTGACCCTCTTTTCAGGCCAGATATAGCATTGAATTGAATCTTGATTTGTACAATTGAAGATAAGCATGTTTACCACTACACCATGGCTCCAAATATCATATCATATTGTTTGTTAAATGTAACTTACACCACATAATTGTGCTAAGAATAAATAAACTGAAAACGAAAAACTAATATGAAGGCAAATGATATATAAAAAGTGAGAAACAATGAAAACATTACCTCAAGTATAGTGACAACATACAAGAAGAGAACTATAAATGGTGGTGTAAATAAAAATCTATCAATTAATAATCTTTTAATATTATCTATCTTGCTTGGTTTATCTTTCTTTGGTTGAATCTTTTCAAGGAATATATAGAAATGATGAATAACAGGAGCACTGACGAAAAATCTGAAATTATAAAAAAAAAATTAGCCGTGTTGTATTTATATTAATTTTATATATATTAAATTTGTTCACATGTCTTTACCATGTAAACTGTGACAAAATAAAAAGATCTGTTGTACAAAAAAAATATATTCAAAGTGTGTTAAAAGATGGTTTGGCCACGTAGAATGTAGCACAAGCTGGATCTCCTAAGTCAGAGACTTAAACGTTACTGGACATCGGGGCAAAGACAGACCAAAGCTAACCTGGGAAGACCTGATTAAAGGTGATTGGCTGGTACAAAAAATGGATGGCACCAACCCTCAAGACCACCAATCATGGAGAGGAAGACTTCACTCTAGACGAGACAGACAGGCCTCACCCTTGCCAAAGGAATAATCAACGGCATGTTTAAACTAAACTGGATGATGAGGATGATGTTTAACTATAGTGGCATATTTCAACTACCAGATAACTACATAACTGACAAAATGATTAGCTAGTTATGTAAATAGTTAACTACTTAATTAACTTGTTATTTAAGTAGTTTTCTGGTGGTAGAAATATGCCACCATAAAAGTATATCTGATCATAATATAATACAACAAAATCATTTTACAGATTGATACAAAAATTTTCAAAATGCTGAAATTAAGACAAAATCAATTAAATCATAAATACACGCTTGGTACTCTAATTTTACTACACAATCACTTTTAAGATGTAGTCTATTTTATGTCATTCTATATGTTATCAATTTTGTGTTGACCAATGTTTTACTATTTTACTATTTTGCCATGATCAACTGTGTCTTTTAAATGGCAAAGACATATAGTAACAAAAATACTATTGATAGAATATGAAATAAAAAACATATGATTTTTCAAAATAAATGCAGTATAATATATCACTTTCATAATAACAATAACATTTATACCTTGTTACTCTATTAACTTATTAAGTATAATTGAGTAAGGAATCACCTTGTTGCATTAATTCTCCTGAGCAGACTGTTTATGAATAGTGTCCATAAATGAACATGGAAGCCAAATGCTAGTTGTAGAAAGCATTTTCAGATAAAAGAAACCTAATAATTGAATTCATTACAAGCAGGTTTCCTATTTATCAAAACAGAAATCATATTGACACCCTGAGTAAAGAACAGTAAAAATTAGCAGTAAGACTTACGCAAATGCAGCATATGAAGCAACACTTCTCCATACTATTTTACCTCCAGGGGGTGGAGCTATCTTCTGTGATAGAAAATTACCAAGAGCAGAAACTGTAGCACTGTAATATAATCATAATATATTTTATTCTATAATCAAGTTTAACATTGTACAAGGGAGATAATTTTGGAATATACATAAAAATATTTACACATACTTACCTCCCTTACATTAACTTTCATATTAGGTGAGCAGCTACACTAGTCATCTATCATTTGAGTTAAAACATTCCAGTTATTATCATAAAATAAATTGGTGACAAAATGGTTGACTTTCTAAACAATTTGTTTTGCTCCTATACTGTATATAAACAAGAGATACTCAAGTAATTTATTTCTTCTCGCCTTGTAATCAGTTTTGCCAACTTATTTTTAAATTTGAGGGTTATTACCCCCTAGGATAAAAATCTAGGGGTAAGAACTTTTTTAAAGCAGGAATACATCATAAACTCAATATTTAAACATGTATCTTTATTGATTAGCATGTAGTAAGTAGAAAGTGTTTGGACAGGTCTATTTAAGTAGCCTGCAGCTTCTCTGTGTAATTGTGAGATTGTTTAAGTCATCTCCAAAAGAAATATTTGGCTATCCACACTGAAAAGATGTTGTCCTTGACAAAGTTCTGCAAATAATGTAGATTGATACATTGCTGGTATTCATTGTATCAATAAATATCAAAGTTAGTAATTGCCTTGACTCACTAGCCTGAAACTAGGGACTAATAGCTAGAGCTTGAGAAAATAGGATATAAAAATAATAAATACTTTATGTACAGAAGCAAAATAATTAGACAAAACTCAATCTTCCTTGAGAGCCTCTTTTAAAGGGTAAATTTAAACATGCAACATACATAATAAGTACCTTGAAATTATCTTATCAAATTATTTATACATTATAACAGTATAATAATGAGATAACTAGTTGTCTTTAGCAGTCTACTTAAGATTCGAGATGATGCAAGTTTTAACTCATAGCATACAATATCAGTAGGTTAAAAGTATTTATACACACTGATATGGTACAAATACTTGAATCAAGTAGATAACTTAAAACAACACAAGTTAAAATCTGGGTCATTCTAAATTTTTAACTCCTATTCATTTTCAATAAGATTTTAATAAAAAGGTTCACTTGGTGCTAAAACTTTTTGTAATAGCAATTAAGGTTGTGAATGAACATTAATGTTGTAAAGCAAAATTATGCAATGTTTAATGCAATTGGTGCATACCCTATCTGGATGTATGTCTCTGACTTAAAACATAACTGCATTAATTAATGATTATAACCTAAATATTAGAAAAATATGTTAACAAGAGAGACAGGTTCATATCGCCCTTTCTCACTAATAAGGACCAAATAAAATATTCTATTGTCGTAACCCATTAGAAATAATTTGGTCCACAAAAAGTTTTATTTTTCAAATGTATGATCTTCGAAGATGTGTTATTTATAGAATACAATACAACAAAAAAGGTTATGGGAGTTTTTTTGTCTCAAACTCTTAACAGAATACCGCAATTTTTACCAAATATGCCTGTTGCCGCTTTTTATAACATATTTTGCGCAGAGGTTTCCGGCAATAAATATTTATCTAAAGACCCGTTTTTTCCACGATATTTTTACAAAGGACATCAATTTTGATAGCACAAGATTTTATTTTGATGAAAGAGCTACAAAGTGTAAATTTTCAAGTTTCTTGCATGTCGCAAAATTTATGATATCTACGTTACATATCTCTTTAAAATGATATTTTTTCTTTATTTTAAACATTTTTTTGATAAAGAACATTTAAAATTGTTCGCACCTATCTGATTTATAAATTAAGAAGACAAAGATTACAACTGCGTTTGTTTGGTTTTTAAAATTGATGCCAAACGTCATTTGATTGGAATGTTATATAAAAGTGTGATATCTACGTGAATTAAAATATAAAAAATCTTCAAGCAATACAAACGCAACGCACATGTTAATTGGTTAAAATTCGTTCACATAATAAGTATAAAACACTGACTTGTTTATATTTAATCATCATTCCATTTGCTCATGCCAAACATAACGGAAAATATTTACGTTATCGATATTTACGTGACTGCAGAACGAATACCATTGAGTACGAAGTCAAACTTTTGTATACATAAATGACATCATCACAATATGAAATGACGTCATAATTCTAGGAAGCCCTGCTTTTTTCCAAGGACAAAATTCATAAATAATACAGAAAATTTGAGCGAAACATCGTAGAATAGCCAACGATCCCTCTAACCAAGGTAAATATTATTTTCATTATAGTTGTACATTCTTTCTGTTGGTTTTATTTAGAAAATATGTTGTTGTTTTAGATAAATTGACTTGATAAAAAGTATTAACGATTATCTGTGTAAAAAAAAGCAGAAAACTTGACAATATCTATGTTACCATTGATCACGTAGATATCATGATGCTTAAAGGTCATCTGAGCAATAGCAATCAGTCATGTCGAGTATGCTTTAACTTTGAATCAATTTCACAACGTCTTTTGTCCTGTTTTAAACCTATCTTTGTTTCATATGCAAGTTAACACAGTGTTTAAATGTTACAATCAAAAGCATGCTTATTCAAACCATATCATTTGCTGTAACTGTTTAACTGCTAAAGTAAATACAAAGTCATACTGTAGAAAAAGTAAATTTGCATAATTAAAATTAATATACAAGAAAGATAATGTGGGAGCCACATTAAAGCCGGATTTTTCTGCATATGGGAACATTGAGAACAAGTTTACGTTGTTACAAAAGAAAGTCATTTGATAAATTGCTTATTAGAAGGAATACAAAGGGCAATAATTAATCTTAAAGGAAAAAAGAGTTTCATCAACTATTATATGTCCTATTGTATCTTTTCTGAGTATTTTGTTGGTATTTGACTAAGATGGCATAAGACATGAAAACTATGGATGAAAATAATGCAAAGCTAATGATATGAAATTGGCGAGAGAATTTTGTTAAAAACAACCTTGTATGGCAAATGGTGAAATTGTTGAAACAAAATGGCGGGAAAATATGACTGGAAAATGCCAGAATACTTGCTATTGGAGAGATCCAACATAATGAAAACTTTAACATAAAAAATACTAAGGGAAATAATCCATTTTTAAGCCAGGTAGAGTTGTTGTTACTGTCTAATTCTTTTCAACAGATCATATGTAATCATTGTATGAAATTTCATAAACATCTTACCATAAACGGCAGAGATATCCAACAATTTGAAAACTTTAACACAAAAATAACAAAGGGAAATAATCAATTATTAAGCCAGGTAGAGTTGCGGTTACTGTCTAATTCTTTTCAACAGATCATATGTAATCATTGTATGAAACTTCGTAAACATCAAACCATAAATAACAGAGATATCCAACAATTTAAAAAAATTTAACGCAAAAAACAAAGGGAAATAATCCATTATTAAGCCAGGTGGAGTTGCTGTTACTGTCTAATTCTTTTCAACAGATGGTATGTAATCATTGTATGAAATTTCATAAACATCTAACCATAAATGGCAGAGATATCCAACAATTTGAAAAATTTAACGCAAAAAAAACAAAGGGAAATAATCCATTATTAAGTCAGGTAGAGTTGCCATTACTGTCTAATTCTTTTCAACAGATGGTATGTAATCATTGTATGAAATGTTGTAAACATCTAACCAGAAATGGCAGAGATATCAAACAATTTGAAATTGAATGCAAAAATTACAAAGGGAAATAATCCATAATTAAGCCAGGTAGAGTTGTGGTTACTGTCTAATTCTTTGCAACAGATGGTATGTAATCATTGTATGAAATTTCATAAACATCTAACCATAAATGGCAGAGATATCCAACAATTTGAAAACTTTAACGCAAAAAAAACAAAGGGAAATAATCCATTTTTAAGCCAGGTAGAGTTGTGGTTACTGTCTTTATCTGTTCATCACATGGTATGTTATCATTGTATGAAGTTTCATAAAAATCTGACAATAAATGGCAGAAATGTATGCTAAATTAAAAACTTTAACGCAATTGTTAACGACACCAGACACCCGAAATTACAAAGGGCAATAATCCATAATTAAGCAAGGTAGAGTTGCAGTTACTGTCTAATTCTGTTCATCACATGGTATGTTATCATTGTATAAAGTTTCGTAGAGATCTGACTTTAAATGGCAGAAATACATGGTACAATAAAAACTTTAACGTAATTGTTAACGACACGGACGCTCGCCCGTCGAATTTTTTCGTTGAAAAATCCGGCTAACAATCATAATTACATGGTAAACATAATTAAATCATCATATTTCTATGAGAACATATTATATTAAGTATGTTCAAATGGTAACGTAGATAATATATATACGTTATGTCTTAAAATAACTATTGTGTCTTCTTTCAGACTTCAGTTACACTGCAACCAGTTGTCATCTATTTCAAGAAAAACGGCAAGTTGTGTCATAAGCGCTACGTTGTTAATTCAGACACCATAACACATTCTTTCAGCACTGTTGTTGTATTTCTGTATGCTGTGTTACCTGGAATCAACAGCTTGCTTCCCAACCTCGCAAAGGTAAATTAATGGACAGATAGTCAATCTAGCCAAAACAGAAACAAATTTATATTTAACACCTTTGCAATGAGGTGTATGGAATTCGTGCTCAATTCAACTTTTTCAAAGCAGGTAATGGCAAAAGTGTGTGCGACAGTTTGAGCGGTACTACAAAAAGAATGGATGATGAGGCATCTTGTCAAGGGAATGGTCTTATTCAAAATGCTCATGACTTCTATAGTTGGGCTAAATCCTCTTCAATGTCAGAAGTTACCATTTTGTTTGTCATCAAGAAACTTTGCGAGAAAAAACAACAAGAATTTGCTTCTTTGAACACCAGACCTGTCCAAAATACGATGAAACTGCATGCAATCATGTTTGATGATGACCGCAAAGCTTTCATGACAAGAGAGACTTCCTGTTATTGCGCACAATGTTTAACAGGAAAACTATGCAAAACGTGGACACAGATTTCTATGCTTAAGAGAAGTATTGAGCCAAAGATACCACTTCTAGAAACAGCAACTCAGCAAGGGAGTCTTAAAGAGATTGACAATGACAAAGACGACATATGTACAAGCAACAATATGGAAATAGCCAATTCTCAAATGACAGAAACAAAAAACACTGAATATAAATGAGTTCAGTGTCGACTTTCAGTGGGGATCAGTCAAACACGATTTCAAACATTTTGAACCCGGGTCAGCGCGGTTGGTAGCGCACCGAGATTTGGAATCTCCTGTCCTGAAGTGGGTATGGGTTCGAATCCCACCCGGGGAATTTATACCCTTCCGTGAAAATTTGACAAAAACGTCAATTTTCCTCCATTAATACGATTATGGAGAAGTTTCCGGCCTTGTAGAAGGGTAGCTGAGTACTGGCTATAGTCAAGGGTCCAGGAAAGCTAGGTTAGGTGCACTGGACACAGTAAAATGACCTATATCGTATTGACACCGCGTTAAAACAATTAAAACAAAACAAAAATACATTTTGAATATTGATACCAGACAAGCAAACATATACTCAATGCATTTGAAATCTACGTTACCATAAACCCAATGCATGAATGTTACTGTAGCAAACAAAATGTGTTCTCTTGATAATATTTTTTGCTTTGAGACTGTAAAAGCTGTCAAATGTTCATAAGATATGATGAAATAGTATGTTTAAGGTTTATAGTTTCATGTTTGAATCATTGTGAGTAGCTACATCTTCATATATGTGCTGAATTATGAAGACATATTTGTTCTGTTGATCAAATATTAATGATTTTAACAGGGTGTTTATTACATGTTTGTTCATTCATGTTGATGTTTTTTCCAGAGTAAACGCAGTTTGATTTGATAACCATTGATGATTGAATATATAATGTGCTATTGTAATGAATTATGATATCTACGTTACCATAACCACAATATATAAAGGCTACTGTAGCAACAAAATGTGTTCTCATAATCATATATTTTGCTTTGAGAATGTAAAAGCTGTCTAATGTTCATAAGATATGATGAAATAGAATGTTTGCGGTTTACAGTTAAATGTTTGAAGCATTTGGGAGCTGCTAGATATTCATATATTTGTTGAATAAAGAACACCGATTTGTTCTGTTATTCAAATGTTAATGCTTCTTTATTATAGCGTTTATAACATGCATGTACATTTATGTCGCTGCTATTTTCAAAGTATTTGCAATTATATTTGATATTCATCAACGCGTGTTTATAATGTGTTATTTGTGATGAATTATGATATCTACGTTACATTATAGATATAATTTTAACATGATGCTCTCACAATGATTATTGGTTTCTAAGGTTGGGTCCAGACATGAATGTATATAACTTACATAAATGGACGAAAAACTTAATTTGTATTTTTACATGTGAACGAGGAATTATAAATACAACTAACAAAAGGTGTGTTATACATAAGCATATGTAGTTTTATGTACTAACTTAAAATATTTGCCACCATCAAATGCTTACTGCAAAGATATCTTTATGAATAGTCTTGTGACAAATAGCAATATCTTCCTGCTTTTATATGTTCTTTTGATGAAATAAACTTTGTTCGACAAGTTTGGAGTTTTCCATTATTAAAATTCGTTTAACCATGAATGTATCAGTCAGTAACGTAAATATCTTTGATTTATCAGGTACACTTTTAAAATATCAGATGTGGACATATTTCACTGTTCATATAGCGCAAATGTTTATATTCCAAATACTTAGACATATAAGTTTTAAATGAAAAGCAATGATATGACTTTTTACAAAATCAAATTTTTATCATTTAACATTTCTTATTTGGTCCTAATTATTGAGAAAGGGCGATATGCAAAACAGCATTATCAGAGAGCTTAATCTATAAAATAATAAAGGAAGATTTGTTACATTAATAAATATGACTAGATTGCAGTTTACCGGTACAAGTTTGTTTACCACTTCTGCGCATGCCTAACCAGTCAGAGCAGATGCACTTCCCTTGCTTTTTTCTCGTTTAAAACATAAAAAACGGGGGTTCGGGGCGGTAGCCCCTGATATTACATGAAATCCTGCATCTTCATTGATTGTCAGCTTTAATGATATGCCAGGCTTAGTTACTAATAAACGCTACAAATTCGCAGATTTACGTACCGGTAAACTGCAATTGTCCCCAATATATGTTTTTTGAAAAGTCTAATTGTCTATATAAACTTTTAAAGCAAGCAGAGATATTTGATTGGCATTCTGATGAACAGACATTTGTACCAAAATGCAACTCCATCAGTGTAACCCTGACTTGGGTAGCACTAAATCACCTTATCAGAGATGAACTGCAATGCAAGTACCGGTAGCTTAAGGTCTTCAAGTTCAACCAATGTTGCATCTGATGCAAAAAAATGTTAAAAAACCCAGCTTTTAAAGTTTTTGAAGCCAGAGCTAGGAACAACACCCACAGATGTAGATACCTACGTCCGTATGTTAAACTTCATGAAATATGACAACCAGTACAAAAACAACTTAAAAAGAAATAAACAAACACATTATTTACCTTGTACAAGATTTTGTTATCAAAGGTTTTTCTTGTAGAAGTTGTAGATATTTGTTGAGAATAGTCTCAAATATATTTTCTCTACTTTCTTTGCTGTGACTCATTTTTAGTCTGTAACGTTTTCAACCAAAAACCATCAAATATACCCAGCTAACGAACCTTGAATCAAATTAACAAGGTTGCGGTTAAAAATTAGGACTACACTATTCTGTCATCCATGGGCGCAGACATCTTGGATCACGTTGGGTAGGTATATTTTGCGGACCAGCGGACCAGCGGACCAACGGACCAGCGGACCAGTTTAGTATACGGACACAGTATAACAAATATGCGGATCATATATATAATAAAAGTATTGAAGACGTTCGCAAATATTTTGTTTGGGTATAGTTCAAAGATAAAATTGATAGAGTTTTGGGAAATTACATTTTATAATTTTTCATCTGAAAATATATACATATATAAGTACCAATTTCGAGTTGTTTTTTTTAAATAAACTTTATTTCTACTACAAATTGCTTCATAACAAATTGTTACGCGTGTACTGGATATAATATATTTCAACTGTTAGAGACTGTTAGAGACTTCATCATTTGAAAACAATTTAAATTCAATTGATATAGTTTAATGATATACTATGTAAGTCGTTTAAGCGGACTTTGTAAATAAAGAAACATAATCGTGTTTCATTGACTTTTAATTCTTAATTTTGCTGAGTTACGTTTACGATCTCAAACTACGATTAACTGTAGCGGACCACTTACTTATAAGAGCGTTAAAGTGACGGACCAGTTGAAAGATCTAGGAAATGTAGATATAGAGTTTGGTACTATATTGACGGATTATTGATATGAAGTTTCACTGTAGCGGACCAGTTAATATAAAGAGCATAAGAGTAACGGACCACGTGATAGATCTAGAAAATTTAAGATCTTTTTGGCGGACTGAATTAATTATGAATAGTTTCGTACTATATTGACGGACTATTGATAAGAAGTTTCACTGTAGCGGACCACTTAATTTAAAGAGCTTAAGAGTAACGGACCAGGTAACAGATCTAGAAAATTTAAGGTTTTTTTTGGCGGACTGAATTAATTATGAAGAGTTTCGTACTATATTGACGAACTATTGATCTGAGTTTTCACTGTAGCGGACCACTTAATTTAAAGAGCATAAGAGTAACGGACCAGGTGATAGATCTAGAAAATGTAAGATTTTTTGGCGGACTGAATTAATTATGAAGAGTTTCGTACAATATTGACGGACTATTGATCTGAGGTTTCACTGTAGCGGACCACTTAATTTAAAGAGCATTAGAGTAACGGACCAGATGATAGATCTAGAAAATGTAAGATTTTTTTGGCGGACTGAATTAATTATGAAGAGTTTCGTACTTTATTGACGGACTATTGATCGGAGGTTTCACTGTAGCGGACCACTTAATTTAAATAGCATTAGAGTAACGGACCAGATGATAGATCTAGAAAATGTAAGATTTTTTTGGCGGACTGAATTAATTATGAAGAGTTTCGTACTTTATTGACGGACTATTGATCGGAGGTTTCACTGTAGCGGACCACTTACTTTAAAGAGCATTAGGGTAACGGACCAGATGATAGATCTAGAAAATTTAAGATTTTTTTGGCGGACTGAATTAATTATGAAGAGTTTCGTACTATATTGACGGACTATTGATCGGAGGTTTCACTGTAGCGGACCACTTACTTTAAAGAGCATTAGGGTAACGGACCAGGTGATCTAGAAAATTTAAGATTTTTTTGGCGGACTGAATTAATTATGAAGAGTTTTGTACTATATGGACGGACTATTGATCGGAAGTTTCACTGTAGCGGACCACTTACTTTAAAGAGCATTAGGGTAACGGACCAGGTGATCTAGAAAATTTAAGATTTTTTTGGCGGACTGAATTAATTATGAAGAGTTTTGTACTATATGGACGGACTATTGATCGGAAGTTTCACTGTAGCGGACCACTCAATTTAAGATTTTTTGACGGACTTAATTGTTTCTGTCTGTTTCTTTTGTTCTTTCAAACTGTAAGTATTTGCAACAAAATATATGCGTGTGTTGAATAAAAGTATTGAACTTTTTCTATAGAACTTAATACGTTAGTTTGGCGCGTACTTAATTAATAACTTCAAAGGATTGTAAGTAACAAATAAACCAATTAGAATTTGCTGATATCAATTCTAAGTCTTCTTGTTTGTCATTGAGCAATTATTTTTCAACAGTAATTATGATAGTAACAATAATTATACGACAATTATGTATTTATTTGTTACATTTAAAGAGAAAATACAATAAAAACTAAACGTTTACAATAGCCGTAATAGTTTGTTTTACATCATAATTAAAAAGCGGGTTTTACTGTATTGTTACACCCCTAATACATACAGTGTAGCAGACTTAGTTCAAAGCCACTATATGAAGATATATTCTTCAACAGTAGACTTGAAAACTGTTTTACAATCATGAATTTATAAAAAATATAACATGCATTAAAACACAATTCACAGTCCAAACCATTCTGCTTTCTAAATTAGAGTTTGACAAAGTGTCCAATTCTTAAAAAAGTGGGGCATTTTTATAAGAGCAAACAATATTCATGTATACGCTGATGTTTAATATATATGATCCAAAATAGTTTAAAAGCTTAATTATATGTATAGCCATTAGTTAATTTGTAATGTTTTATTTTTACTTGCTATGGCAGACTTACCAATCCATCGAAATAGGGTTCTTCATTAAGTAGTTCCGTAGTTATTTATACTAGATAATGAGTGTAGGTTAGTTATACGTATGTCTACTTGGTCATACGCCATTGCTATCATAGAGATTATATATTTATGTATATTTATGTATGTGTGTTTATAATATTTGTGTATTTGTTCTGTTAAATTTTGCATAATGTTATAAAAACATGTGAATGATATTAAATATGCTAATCTGTTCAGTTCTCTTTTTTATTGGTTTGGTCCAGATGCAAGTCAATATCTTTATTTGTTATTTTCTTTAAAAATATAATAAATTAAAGATATAATCTTGTAAGTGAACGCCCATACACTAATTATCGACTATTTCTGCCCCAGTTGGACCGTCGTGATGCTTAATTGCTAATAAAGCATTGGATGAAATTATTTTGAAACCCCGCCCACTCTATCCAAGATGCATGGGGATTAATTTGATTATAGACCAAGATAATAAAAAAGTATCACCTTCATTGTGATGTTATCGCACATACACTCGGCGATAGCTTTTTAATTTAATTTAATAATAAGTAATGTTATCTGCGTGACTAATAAGATGTCATGCAGCTTTAACTTCTCTCTTCTTTTTCTCTCTGGAAATTAAGTGGCCCGTTACAGTAATATCCAACTCGTTGGTCCGTAATTTTAACGCTCTTAAAAGTAAGTGGTCCGCTAAATTTAAACAAGATGTAAATCTTGTCAATATAATACGATTAATCTTCTTTATTAATTCAGTACGCAGCAATATTATATCATCAGCTCCGTAATTTCAGTACTCTTCATTATTAATACAATCCGCAAAAATTATCTTATATCTTCTCGATCTATCAGTAAAATTCCGTCATTTTAACTCTTTTAAAATTATCCGGTCCGCTACAGTGAAACCTTTCATCTGCTCGATCTATCAACTGGTCCGTAACTCTTATGCTATTAAAATTAACTGGTCCGCTACAGTTAAACTTTGGCGTTAAATTCCGTCATTTTAACTCTATTAAAATAACTCGGTCCGCTACAGTGATACCTTACATAGTCTCGATCTGTAACCTGGTCCGTAACTCAAACTCTATTAAAAATTAAGTGGTCTGCTATAGTTAAACCTAAGTGTAAAGTCCGTCATTTTAACTCTATTAAAATAACCCGGTCCGCTACAGTGAAAGTTTACATCTGCTCGATCTGTTACCTGGTCCGTTACTCAAACGCTATTAAATTAAGTGGTCTGCTACAGTAAAACCTAAGTGTAAAAGCCCGTCATTTAAACTCTATTAAAATAACCCGGTCCGCTACAGTGATGCCTTACATAGTCTCGATCTGTAACCTGGTCCGTAACTCAAACTCTATTAAAAATTAAGTGGTCCGCTACAGTAAAATTCCGTCATTTTAACTCTTTTAAAATTATTCGGTCCGCTACAGTGAAACCTTTTATCTGCTCGATCTATAACCTGGTCCGTAACTCAAACGCTATTAAAATTGAGTGGTCTGGTCCGCTACAGTTAAATTCGTCATTTTTGCTATATAAGAATTATCCGGTCCGCTACAGTGAAACTTTTCATCTGCTCGATCTATAACTTGGTCTGTAATTCAAACGCTTTTAAAATTAAGTGGTCCGCTACAGTTAAACCTAAGTGTAAAGTCCGTCAATTTAACTCTATTAAAATAACCCGGTCCGCTACAGTGAAACATTACATCTGCTCGATCTGTTACCTGGTCCGTAACACCAACGCTATTAAAATTAAGTGGTCCGCTACAGTGAAACCTCAGAGCAATAGTTTATCAATTTCGTACGACTCTTCATAATTAATACAGTCCGACACAAATAGTCGTATATCTTCTGGATCTATCAACTGGTCCGTTACTCTTACACTCTTAAAATTAAGTGGTCCGCTACAGTTAAACCTTAAAATTACCTGATCCGTTATAGTGATGTCTCAGATCAATAGTCCATCAATATAGAGAGAAACTCTTCATGATTTAAACAGTCTTCTAAAATAATCTTACATCTGTTCAATCATAACCTGGTCCGTAACTGTTACGCTCTTAAAATTAACTGGTCCGCTACAGTTAATCATAGTTAGAAAAGATCGTAAATTTAACTCAGTATAAGTGAGAATTAAACGTCTATGTTAAACGATTATGTTTCTTTATTTATAAAGTCCGCTAAAAAGACAAAAACGGTTTATTGTTAAAATATTACATTTGAATCTTATCAAATTTGTTTTCAAATGATAATGTCTCTAACAGATGAACTATATAATATTTATGTATACGCGTAAAAATATGCAATGAAGCAGGTTTATTTTTAAAAAACAACTCGAATTTGGTATTTATATTTTAAAATATTAATAAATATTAAATGAAATTTCACAAAACTCTATCAATCTTATCTTTTGACCTATACCCAGACCTAATCTTAGCAAACTTCTTTAATAGATTTATTATACAGATATATATGATCCGCATATTTGTTATACTGTGTCCGTATACTAAACTGGTCCGCTGGTCCGCAAAATATACCTACCCGATCACGTTTCTTATCGGAGATAACGCAAAGTCTCGCGAGACTACATATTGTATATGGATAGATAATTGATATGTCAACTTATGTGGATTTTGACATGATGGAACGCTGAGGATGTTGTAAAATGACTTAAGAAATGATTTTATTTGTTCTTTTAGTCGTTGCATTCCACCATGGCGTGGGTAAGTTTATATTTTGTGTCTTTAGACTTGTTTAGTTCATTGAATTAAAAAAGTGGGTGGGGTGTCATTCATTAAAACTTTAAAGCCGAAAATAAATGATATTTTTACATTGGAAATCGAGGTTCATTTATGTCCCTGTGGTCTGTCGTTCAGCACAAGTACAATGGCATGTTAGATACACAGATGTTGTGTAATTATTCACTCTGTATCGACTATGTCTGCCTAAGTGACCTAATAGGTTAATTGATTAATTAAATGTCCATGGCTAGAGCTTCTATAGGTGTGAAAATTGTCTATCACGTAATCAAGTGTTATAAAAACACATCTAACTGTTAACAATAAACATACTACCTCTTTTTCTTCTTCTAATCATTTACAGGGCTCACTCTGGAGCATTGTTGTACACAAAACAAGGCCAAAGGTTTTAATGTGTGATTGGAAACAAGTGTGAATGTGATAGATTGGATTGGAAATTGACTTTTAATTGGTGTTTGTTAAAACTATTTAATTTACTATGTTGCTGTTCCTTTAACCCCAGACCCCTTATGAATGCCCCATAACTTCTTGCTGTGGCATCTGGTTCCAAAGGCATACTGCTGAAAGAGAGATCATGCATTTCTATAAAACAAATAAATCAGGCTCCTGCTCGTAAACATTTAAGGTGATGACTGTATAATAATCATACTTTAATAGTTACAACAAAGGCCACAACAAGTTGATGATATGTTCTACAGATTTTTCTAGAAAAAAATGGAGCGAGCGAGCGAAGAAAAAAAATTAATTCAGTTGCTTTATATAGCAGTTTGATCAAATTTTTATGAGCAAGCGAGGAAATAAAAATATTTTTTTTTGTAAAAACTGTCAAAATTAAGGTGCGAGCGAATCCATAGTTCTAACATACGATCAATTTGTTGTGGCTTTAACTAATAGTAGATAACTCAGTCATAAATGACTATGATTATAAATATTATAATGTACATGTATGTATTTTACATAATTTTCAGTTATGTCAACTTTTACCCACTCAGAGAACAAATGTACAGACTGGAAAGGCAACAAGATTTCTGATGGTGATAGATTTTATCCAACTTTAGATGATCCATGTTACTCATGTCTCTGTCATGATGGCTCAGAGACTATGTGTAAAACAGTTTCCTGTGAACCTCCAGATTGTCCTCATATCAAGTCAGAGAAAGAATGTTGTCATTTTGAATGTATTGATAAAAACGGTAGTACTGATAATATAACAGGGGTACCTTCTGGAGGCAGAAATAATGAAGGTAAGGGATGAGTTTCATAGTTCTTGAATTTAAAATTAATGTAAAAAAAATTGTTGACCTACACTGAATTTTTACCCCTTACTCTCTGGTTGAAACATGGCTGAAATAACACATTTTGTACCTTAACTTTAATGTTTTTTTGGCATATTTTATATGCTCTATATTCATCTGTATGAGAATGATAGATCTATGCAACTTGACTGAACTTTTTCTTAGTGATTTTTGAAAATCACTTGAATGAAAATCTCTGTACTATGGCAACCCTTTGGTAGAGTTTTGGACAAAAATGCAATCCTGTTAAAAAATACCACTTTCAAGTCTGATCATTTAGGGAGCCTGAGGTATTAAAAATCCATAAAAATGAGTTTGGCCGGTTCAGGGTTAAGCTATGTGCTCATATAGCACATATATGCCTAGCATATAGCTTAACCCTGAACTGGCCAAATAAAGCTTAACCCTGAACCCAGGTAACGACAGACCTGACTTTCTGGATCAAGTGGAATTTTACTAGTCAGGTCCGTTGGACCTGCCCTTTTCGAAATGTCTGAATCAATATGCTTCTAGGTCAGTTCATAAGTGCTAGGCACAATTGATTGATATAATAATACCCTCTAATAAATAGTGTGTATCTTATATAAAATATATATTATGTGCCTTGCACCTATGGGTGAGGTTGGGGAAATGCTATTTTGCAAAACAGTGAATACATGTATAAATTAGTCTATTATTACTACATTAATGTACTATATGTATATTTTATATGTTAAAATGAACACTTAAAGATAACATAAATCAAAGTAAGTTGTCTTGTTGTTTTGACTGTTAAACAAATAGACTATTATACATGACAAATGAGAATTTATGTATTATATAATATACATGTAATATATATGTAATATATAGACTATTACATATACTGTAGTTATGATTTATAGTTGTCAGTTATGACAGCTTGTTGTTATACACTAACTCCCTTTTTTCACCCTTCAGGGGCAGGGTCAAATTTTTTATAGGGTCTGAGATATATTTTTAAAAAAGGGGCATTGGGAGAGGTGTTTATATATATATATATATAAAATAATGTTGAATTATTTTTTCAATGCTTTTGTATCTCTTTGGAAAATAAATATCTGGATGGGGGCCTGACTCCTTGAGGCCCCATTTGATCTACACTTGACCCTTTCATGATATATAGGTGGTATGTTGTACATAAATATGCTTCAACAATGAAAACTATTCACTTGTACATACATGTACATGAAACATCAATGTAACAGTACAGACTATAATAAGTGATGAATGATCTTTGTTGATTTATATCATAGATCATTCAGATTCTCTCTTTTATTTAGTCAGTCAGTGTTTTAGACTCGATAAAAATTATTCACTGATAGATGATTCAGATTCTCTCTTTTATTTAGTCAGTCAGTGTTTTAGTCTCGATAAAAATTATTAACTTTAGATATCTATTATAAATGAAGAGGAGATTGATCATTCTCTGTGGTGTATTATAAATATATGACAAATTGGATATTTATAATTAATTTGTAAAACGTGTCCGTGTTGTGTGACAGAAAATAGTGAGTAGTGTTATTTTATGTAGAATAATTGGTGTGGAAATAGTGTGTTTATTTACAAGTATGTTTAAAGTACAATTATTTCATGATAATTGGCTAGGTGTAATTTCTACTCATATAGCATGTAATATTTCTCAATTATCTATTATTATATCAGGAATTATGTTATTAATATTATTGTGTGTTTATTATGTACTGTATAACGTCTAGAAATCAGTCCTCTACAGAACGACTTCCCTTGCCCAACAGCAGCTTTTGATATTTCCCTTAGACATAATTTCAATTGAATTTAACCTCTACAGGAGAAAAACCTCTGCAAAGCAACACATTTTAGTCTCTCCCAGTGGGTGTTGTTCATGAGAGGTTGTACCGTATCCATAAAAAATATTTGCCATTAACAATGATAACTGGGCTGCAAATAGAAGAGCAAAAAAGGCAGGGTGGAGCGAAAAAAGACAGGGTGCATCACCCTGTTATTCTGCTTTAGAATAATTTCTAGATAAATACTACTACTTAGTATACATGAATTGTTTTCTTGAAAAATTATTGATGGATTTAGGACCTGATGGAGGCTGGGGGGCAGGCAGGAGATGAATGAGTTTTTCTATTCAATTAAGTAATAATAATCACAACAATAACACATACAAACATATCATATTTATTTATCCGACGTTTCAGCTCTGTGCCTTTTTCAAGGTAAATAAATAGTAAACAAAATCAACGGATGTGACGTTGTAATTATACAACCAACGCCTATGTTAGCAGAAAAAAAAACGAGCAATTATGAACAATTCCAATACATGCCAAACAAATCATCAAAAACATAGATATGACACAATAGATATCGAATTAGTACATATGAATATTCCCTATAGGGTTTAATTATAAAATTAATTTTTTATTATTATTTTTGTTTTGTTTTTCTATTCAATTACCTTGTATGAGAAAAAATGATTTAATCCCAATAGTATCATAAACAATCAGTAATTCTATTTGAACTCTAGAAATGCTTTTGTATGAATGTATAAATGCATATTAGATAAAGAAATATCAGGAAACAAGTACTCCTAGATACTTAGGTGCATATGTTATTTTCATTTTTTTGCCTAGTGTATACATTTATTAATCAATGGGTTAAAAATGCTTCCAAAGTAATATTCTGGTCCGATTCTCTAGTTTCCTAGATTTTAGTAACTTAATGATCAATGTGTTAAGCTTGGTATATGGCCAATTTTTGTCATAGCATTATCCCACTCATTTAAAGCAACTAAAAACTGATTTGTGCTTGTTAAAATTTCTTATAGTCAAGCTTGTTTGCCCATTACTGTAAAACAATAAATTTGGCTAGTGCTCATGAAAATTTAAAGTGATGACTGAAATTTATTTACTTACCGGTAAGTACCAAACCAAACATTTAGGAGGCTAAATCCCTAACCTTTACCCTAACCCTCATGAACCCTAGCAGAGTCTTTGTGCCCAAAATGTTTTAATGTTAGACTTTTGGAAGAATGTTTTTATCATGAATAGAATACTGTAACTAGGATACAATCACCATAGTGATTCATGGAGATCTGATGAATCATAACATGTCTTATAGTAGAAGAAAAATATGTGTCATAGTCTCATTGAATAATTATAAGTCTGATAGAGTTTCTGGTACAAATATTCTAGTGATACTACAAGATTTTAGTGTTCTAGGATGAATTATTTGGATTGTCTTGAAGTCACTCAATCGTCTTGATTTAAATGTGCGATCTGTTGTTTATTTGAGAATTATTTTTTTGGAAGCTTAGGCCACATCAAATTGATCATATGTTCTATGGATTCGCTCGCACCTTAATTTTGAGGGATTGTACAAAAAAAATATTTTTATTTCCTCGCTCACCCATAAAAATTTGGTCAAACTGCTATATAAAGCAAGTGAATAAAGACTTTTTTTTTTCTTCGCTCACTCGTCCCATTTTTTTTCCTGAAAAATCCGTAGAACATATGATCAAATTGTTGTGGCCTTATTGAATAATTTTTGCATATATAATTTTGATCTGTATGTATTTAATGTGGAAGAGTTTTGAGGATGTTTTTATTTACATTTTCGGAATTTCCATGTTTAGTACATTTAATCATCTTCTTAAACTACTAGCCTGAAACCTGGGATGTCATGAAAGTTGGTTCAGGCTGGTAAAAATTGCTTATTTCATATTGTCAGGCTAGTTGATAATTTTCTCCTTGACTATGAGTCTATGAAACATGATGAATTGGTCTAGTGCTTGTGAAAATAACTGGTTTGGTGTATTGTTATTTATCTTGGTATTAGTAATGGGTTTTATTATTGTACTAGATGTAATTGTTCTCTAATAAGTTTTTTTTGTATTCTCTGTTTAGTAAGGTTATTGATTTTTAATTGAAATTGTGTTATGTCTAGCTATTTGTTGCAGAATTTTTAGAACAAGTTTAGATACTCGAAGCTTGACACTGATCCATGGTGAGTCCAAGGCAGTGTGGATATCAGACCACCATTATCCTGGAAATTTTATACAGACCATCCCCAGGTAGTGTGGGTATCAGGCCACCCTGAGTGTGGGGCAGTGTGGATATCATACCACCCCATCCCTAAAATTGTATAATCTCTAGCCCAGTTATTTAATACATACATGCATAAACCATCAACATTTGAATTCAAAATATTGGTCGCGCTCAAGTCTTCTGATCTAGGGGTCGTGCGTTCGATCCCGGCAGGGCATACTTTCGTGGTGCTTGGTCATGAAATTATTTCTAAGGCCATTCTCCCTCCTACCAATGACAAACAAGTTATTTTATTATACGAAGAGGGGGGTATACTGTTTTACCCTTGTCCGTGCGTGCGTCCGTCCGTCCGTCGGTTACAAAATTTCCGTCGCAGTTTTCTCAGCAACTATAACATGCAGCAGCCTAATACTTTGCATATTGCTTCATCCCATAGTCCCATGTGGTGTAAAGCGATTTCATGCTCCTTGTTAATTTTGAGTTTGAGACCAACTAAAAGCATACAGTGAATGAGTGATCAGTCAGGATTTGGGCTAGTATGAAATTTCATAATAACATAAAAAAAGTTCATTCTTTTCTCATGTTTTTGTACTCGTTATAATACATAAGACTGTGTTTGTGTGTGTGTTTATCACAGCATACATCTATGTTGTAGTAGAACATTACAATGTTTTTGTTATAATAAATATGACATGATATTCTTACATATATAATATTACAGTACAGTCTGATATCTGGTTACATGTTTTATGATATTAAACTATGATAAACACTCATATATATCTCTCTATCTTGTAGATCTTCTAATGCATTTTACATGAGACCTTGCTAAGATCATGTGACGTAATTGCAGCCAAATGTTGAAATTAGGCTGGTTTTGCTGTCATCACATTTACCCTCTACATCTATTCTGAAGCTTGTGACTAATGAAAATTTATTTGGGCTTGTAAAAATAACTGCTTTCATATTGTTGGGCTTGTTGATACATTTACCCAGTCTTCGAATTTAGCCACCAGACCGAAGACTGAGTCCGTCTAAAACACTGACGGTCCGGTTAAAATATGCGGATCACAAGACCGACTGTCTGGTGGAAATTTCAATAGCAATATTACAAAAAAATGCATAATCGAACATAAAACGTGCAGTTGCAAGTAAGTGAAGCAATTCTTTATTCAATGTTTATTATTATATAATAATATCATATATGAGGTAGAAACATAAGCAGTACAGTCTAAAATAACATATAAAAACAAAATATGATTGGTAAGCCTTCAGTCCGGTAAAAGTCTTTTCGGTCTGGTCAAATTTTGGTGTTTACCAGACCGAATGTCTTGCGCTTTGAAAATTCATTCGTGAAGACTGTTTAGCCAATGCTATTAATATAATAAATTGGGCTAGTGCTTGTAAAATTATGAGACAATAACTTAAAACCTCATATATTTGGGCTTGTTGAAAATTCTGTACTTTACTATATAATATAATAAATCAGGCTAGGCTCCTGGCTAGTGTTTGTGAAAATTTAAGGTGAAAATAAGTTTTGTGTACAGTATAGTTTTAAATTTCTAATTATGACATGCCATTTTGAACACTTAAGTCTTCCTTATGTTGCCAGACTTTTGTCTACACCTCATCAAGTGTGTTGGGGAAATTCTTAATATTACGTAAGGAGGAATATATTAAGTGTTGCAGAAATATATAAGAGTCTCTACTTCCTGTTGGTTTTTTTGTGTTCTGAATTTTTGTTATAATCTACATTTTAACACTTATAAAGTGAAACACCAATTAAAAAAATGTTTCTATTCATGCAGGAACATAATGAGAAAGAATCACTTCTTTATCACGTAATGATTCAGTCCTCAGCTTAACCCACTAGCCTAAATCCTGTGACTAACTAGGGAAAATTTATTTTGGCTAGTAAAAAATACTTATTTCACTGTTGAGCTGGTTGATAATTTTGCTCTTTCCTGTTAAACATAATAAATTCTGCAAGTGCTTGAAAAAAAAGATAATGATAGGTATATCAGTCCACTAAACTATCAGCTGTTGTTCAGTTGTCTGGGACAACCATTTGTCTTGTTTAGCCAAACAAATACTTACAATGAAAGTAATAGCATAGTCTACTAAATTGACACATTGGGACAAACACTTTCAATTCTTATATCATAGACTGGCAAATTGGTCAATAAATTCTTTATTTCATTTAGTTTTATACTGAATCAATATTACCTCTGTCTGAACTGATCTTGTGAAGTTTAGTTTAGTTTCTGTTAGAATGAAAATATAAAAGTCAAACAGTGAATATTTATCTAGAACTCAAAGAAACTAATGTATCATTTAGTATTGTTTAAGTCACTGACCTGAAGGTTTAGTCGAGATATACTATATATTATTCTAGTTATACCCCCGCTTCGAAGAAGAGGGGGGTATACTGTTTTACCCTTGTCCGTGCGTGTGTTCGTCCGTGCGTCCGTCCGTTACAAAATTTCCATCGCAGTTTTCTCAGCAACTATAACATGCAGCAGCCTAATACTTTGCATATTGCTTCATCCCATAGTCCCATGTGGTGTAAAGCGATTTCATGCTCCTTGCTCATCTACTTCCTGTTTGTCACATATTCTTAGATTTTTGCGGGGGTATCACTAGTGAGCATTAGCTCACAGATTTACTTGTTATAACTGGGTCTTCTTATTTGGGAAATATTTACATGAGTGGATCCAGTCCTAGGATAAATCATGATAGAAAAACTTGCTACTTATTGAACTAGGGTAAATAAACTACCATTTTTGGAATAAAAGGAATTTATATGTGTGTATAGTGTTTTGGACTACACAGCACTAGTCTAACGATAATTATTTGTCTATTCATAATAATGATCTAAGTTCAATTACACAATGGAGAAAGTTTTTAGAACTTCTGGGTCCTGAGAAAAGGTTTTTTAATTTTCCTATGTATATGCTGCAGGGCTTGACATGAAACAAATTTGCTCTTGGCAACCTATATTACAGGTTCGAGCAACTTGTTATTGCTAGTAAACATCTGGTTCAGCAAATGAAATGTAAAGCTGGTTGTCCAACTTGGCAACCTACTTTAAAAGTTAGTGCCATGTCCTGTGCTGTTGAATTTTGCCTTGGATTTTGAAAATTTTGATAATTCTTTTACATTTAGACGATGATTTAGTGTCAGAACCTCTCACCCCATTTAAATATATATTGTCAGTCTTGACACCCCTTCACTGGAAAATATTTTGAAACAGCCGATTATTTTGGTAAAAGAAACAAATGATATTATTATCAACAATCATACTTGTGTTAGTTAAAAACTAATCTATTATTTTTACAGTAGAATATTTTTCATACTTAATGTGTTTCAGTATTCCATTTTTCCCCTCATAGATGGATTGAGAAATCTAGCAAAACTTTCTTGGAGCGAGGTTCAAGCACAAGATATTTTTTTTGGGGGGGGGGGGGTGCAGAGGAGTTTTTACCATACTTTAACGTTAAAAAAAATCTTGAACAATTCTGATGGGTTGGACACCCCTCTACACTTGTTGCCTCTGCCATTGATCTTCTGTTTCTGACATAAATATTGGTTACAACACAGAGAGTATTATTACCTCCTACAGAAGAGTTCTAAAACACTCCAGTATGAAGAGCCGCTCTTTTTATGCTTGAAGTGTTATATAATGATATTCAATGAGTTAAATATGCTGTGAAAACTGTTTTATGTTAATTGTTGCATCAGTTTTATGAAGGGAACTGTTATATACATGTCAGTAAGAGGATGAATCATTTACTCATCTTTCACATGTGTTTCCTCTATGTAAGAATGGTGCATATTGTTCATGTAAAGTCTTGTCTTCAGTTATTGATTGTACATTGTTTTGAATTTGAATGAGAGTTTCATGATCTTTGTAGGCATAAATAAACAGCTAGTGCTATCTTTGTAAATTTGTTGCATTTCAGTTTAATTGTAGGAGCAGTGGTCCAGTGGTAGGAATCACACTTACAGATCGAGAGGTTTTAGGTTAGAACTCAACTAGGGGCACTGCTAATTTCACTGAGCAAGAAATTTACTTAGAGTTGTTCCACTCCACTCAGGTGTAAATGGGTACTGTGAGGGATCATCTGCCTTGAAGGTGATTTCAATGATCAAGGGATATGATACAAAATTGTCAAGTATAATTATAATAATGGAAGCATGGAGATTTTTAAAGCCTGTGTTTGGAATCTATGATCTTAAAATAATACATCACTGGACTACCACTTTATTACAAATATTTAAAAACCTCACACTGATGAAATCTAAAGTATCATTCTGTGATGAAGATATTCTCAAATATTTCTGTAAGTAGAAGAGATATATCACCTTGAAATATATGTCTTAAAATATTGTGGTGAAAACTTGAGATTTATTGATGCAT
Organism: Mactra quadrangularis; assembly: GCA_025267735.1. Lineage (NCBI taxonomy): Eukaryota > Metazoa > Mollusca > Bivalvia > Venerida > Mactridae > Mactra > Mactra quadrangularis. The sequence goes on along the minus strand of CM046305.1, from coordinate 35,703,042 downwards.
TCTCTGTGAGTCTCTTATTTTCTGACTGTTTTTATAACTTTGTATTTTATATTTCCATGATGTGAAATGTTGTTAGGCGCCACAAGTTAACATTATAAGGAAGAATTTTTTCTTACTATCATCAAGGGCTAGCCCTGGCTTATTTTTCTTTCCACCATTTTCATGACAGACAAAAACTGTTTTTGGTTTCGGAACCCCTCTTGGAAAACTTGTAGACTTGTACCTGAATGACTGTAAAGATGAGCTAAAATCTATGTTTGGTTTCGGAACCCCTTATTAATATCTTGTAGACTTGTACCTGAATGACTGTAAAGATGAGCTAAAATCTTTTTTGGTTTCGGAACCCCTTTTATAATCTTGTAGATTTGAACCTGGTTGTTTGATCAGCCAAGCATAAATGTAATATTATATGAAGGGTAGGGTTATATCATGAAGTGAATGAAGGAGTTGTAAGAGTAGTTATGTGTGAAAGATACAATCATCATAGTTAGATAGGATATAAAAAATACACTATGTATTTTCTCCAGTAGAGGATATATACTTTTATTACATATGGTGAAATCATTCTACTCTTATCATTCTAGGCTAGGGTTTAATCATTATTGGTTTCTGATGTTCTTGAATGGAGCTGAACCCTAGCCCCCTTTTTATATGCCTGAAAGAATTTCGGGCATATTATGTTATACCCCCTGGCGTCCATCCGTCCGTCTGTTAGCAATTTGGTTTCCGGAGCATAACTTAAGTTCCATTTGGCCCACAATATTCAAACTTCATATGATGATTGTCCATATTGGGTAGAAGACCCCTATTGATTTTGGGGTCACAAGGTCAAAGGTCAAGGTCACTATTACCTTAAAACTGAAAACAGTTTCCGGAGCATAACTTAAGTTCCATTTGGCCCACAATATTCAAACTTCATAGGATGATTGTCCATATCGGGTAGAAGACCCCTATTGATTTTGGGGTCACAAGGTCAAAGGTCAAGGTCAATATTACCTTAAAACTGAAAACAGTTTCTGGAGCACTTAACTAAAAAAAAAACACTTTCGGGCATATAATGCTCCGCCTAGCGGTGCTCTTGTTTTCTTTCTCCCTGCCCTTTTTTGTTCCTCTCTGTTTTTTTGTTCTTCCTGTCCTTTTTCTCTTTCTCATTGCTCCTTTTCTCCATCCTGCTTCTGTTCTGCTTCATTTCATTTTCTCTTCCACTCTGCCCCTTTTTTCTTCTTCCTGCCCTTTCTCTTCTCCTGCTCTTTTTCATATACCTGCCCCATTTTTCAGCTGCAGAAATAGTTGTGATGAAACTTGCATATCACTGATGCACCTTGCCCTTTTTTCTGCCTTTAAATGTTTGTTCCATTTGATGTGGTCTTGCAACAGTTAAATAATGTCGTTTTTTATGTTCTTTGATATGGTAGGATATTACTTAGGTTTTTTGTAACAAACAATTTCCTCTGAATCAAAGAAAAAAGTAAGATAAATTGTAGGAGTAAAAAAAGGTGTACAAGATTTTACATACCCCAGTAAGTCTAACATATTGTAATCTTGAGATGTGATTTAGGTTAAAATTCCTTTATTAGATTTTTTTTTGAAAAAAAAAGGCTCAGTAAGTGAAAATTGAAAAACTACTTATTGTAGTAACCAGCTTCATTATGATGGTTACACAATTATTGAAGAAATAACTTGAAAAAAAGCTTGTAAGAGCATGTAAAAGGACATTTTGTATGCAATAAGCAAAATAAGTACTTATATCTATTTGTATGGATAAGTACTTATATCTATTTGTATGGATAAGTACTTATATCTATTTGTATGGATAAGTACTTATATCTATTTGTATAGATAAGTACTTATATCTATTTGTATGGATAAGTACTTATATCTATTTGTATGAATAAGTACTTATAACTATTTGTATGGATAAGTACTTATATCTATTTGTATGGATAAGTACTTATATCTATTTGTATGGATAAGTACTTATATCTATTTGTATGGATAAGTACTTATAACTATTTGTATGGATAAGTACTTATATCTATTTGTATGGATAAGTACTTATAACTATTTGTATAGATAAGTACTTATATCTATTTGTATGGATAAGTACTTATAACTATTTGTATGGATAAGTACTTATATCTATTTGTATGGATAAGTACTTATATCTATTTGTATGAATAAGTACTTATAACTATTTGTATAGATAAGTACTTATATCTATTTGTATGGATAAGTACTTATATCTATTTGTATGGATAAGTACTTATATTTATTTGTATGGATAAGTACTTATATCTATTTGTATGGATAGTGAGTACATTAGTACAGTAGTAAGTATATGTATTTAAATCAGCAGGGTTTGTCTGTTAATGTTTATATATATTAATGCTAAAAAAATTGGAAATTTATAGATAGGTTTAATGCTCTGACACTTTGTATTGCTACATATCAGAACTCGAAACTATAATCTAATAGCAGTTTGATCTTATAATTATGTTAAAAATTATTTCCTCATTAAAATGTACTTCAGTTTTAGTATACATGTACTTAAATACTTACTACATGTAAATGGAAATTGAAGTTTGATATGAATTCTTGATAAATCACGGGAGTGGCTGGGATTGGCAAGAGGGCACTGTAAACATGTATGATGTTCAACCTAGCCTTATTACATAGAAAATCAAAAACCTTCTCAATGTAATATAGGCTCAATCTCTCATAGGATGATGCCATTTATCTATTTAATGTAAAAAATTTAGATGATATATTTTTGTTGTTTGTCGAAAATTGCCTCAATGCTGTGCTGATGATATTAACAGAATTCTACTAGCAAATTTTCTCTGATAAATTTTTGTTTCCAAACTATATGTGATAATACATCACTGCTGAATGATCTCTGTGTTCGTTCTATCTCAAACATTATATCTTTGATGCATTATGAGTAATATGTGAATGGTGAATCTGTGTAAAAATATTTGAATTCGATTCTGGAGTTTTCAGGAGCTCTTCATTTTTATAGATTTTAAAGGCAAAAAAACTTGTGTATTGTGTTTATCCTGTGAGTATTGTATGGAATAGTGCAGTGAATGGATGGTTTTATTTTAGTGTTTTTTATGGGTTTTTTTTAATATTGGATATAGGAAGGATAGGATTATATTTCATGAATTTTTGTGAGATTTTACTATGGGTAAGATGATATTTCTTGCTTTTTTGAGAGCTATTTACTCTTGCTTATGAAAAACGAAAGTTGATTAAAATTTTAGAAAATCTTGACTCACTCAAGACTCTTAATTGTGCCGTTGATTTGTTTCATTCATAGCCTTATCTCACTAGCTCAAACGTAGGACTAGTGAAATTGATTTGGGCCAGTGAAAAAATCTCATTTTATATAGTCAGGCTTGTTCATAGTTTTACTTTACTTTACTTTTACTGTGCTAATATTAGATCGGACTCGAGAAAATTTAATGTGAAGCGTATTTTGTTAAAAAAATTTTTTTTCTTTTAAATACTCATTCAATGTATAAACATATTTATAAACAACAAAATCAACACTAATGTTAACCAGAAGGAATCTACAATTCTTATTTTGAAAACTCTAGTAATAGTTTATTTAGGAGAACTTTCCCCTTTAGACATAATTTTAATAGATATTGAAAAGCTTTACTCTTATATTCTTATTACTATATTTTAGGGCTGTCACAATATACCGGTATATTGCAATACGCAGTTGCTGCAATACGTATGGCAGTACGATCTTAATGTAGCAATATTTGGCGATATTTTTTTTTCATTGGAAAATTCTTCCCTTCGGGAAATATAATTAGCGAAATGTTTCATTGTTCATTCCATCTAACCTAAAGTTGCAAGAATTTAACTGATCGGATGTGTCTCGGTGACCGTAAATACTTAAAGAAGCTAGATTCTATCAGTAGCTGCATATAAGATTTGCAATTTTTCTGTTAAATACAGCGATACGATGACAGCGTATTGCAATACGCTTCTGGGGTATCGTGACATTTTCACTAGCCTTAATCAATTTTCACAATTCCCAGGCTAAAGGCTAGTGGATTAATGCATGGACTGTAAAAGTATTAAAATATGGTATAATTGTGTTTTTAAACCTTGCTTTTACCTCTTTATCACTAAAGTGTATCAATTCTCACTGTGAAAATAATAATAATAAAGTCAATTTTAGATTTTAAGCTGATTGTTTGATTTAATATCTTCATTTTATCATTTTAATCTGGGATTATCCTCCACCTTTTTTTTCTTTCTCTCATTCTCTATCATGATTAACTGTAACGACTTTATGTAGCTTTTAAATGGATCATTTAACTATTGTTAGTAATGTTTTCAATCTGAGCCCCACCCTCTTTTCTGCCATCTCTGGCCCTGTTTTAATTCTCTTTCTATAGAACAGCTGATATTACTATTTGGATGTTTAAATAGGTTAAATTAGCTTTAAATTAAGATTATATTGCAAGATTATCTCCCTTGGGTGTTAATCAATTAAAGGATTACCTCCCCTGTCTGTTTAAGTTGAAAGGATTATCTCCCCTGTGTTTGAAGGGTTAATCTGTAATATTTGATATAATCATTGATTTGTAAAGGTTTAGTTAGACTTTCTTGATATAGTATATATTATAATGAAATGTTTTGTTGCCATGGTAACTGGGGTGTATAATATGTTGATTGGATTTATTTATGTAATAATATGTAATAAATCTCTGTGTGGGATATAAGAATCAATCTTTATATACTGATTTTGATAATGATTTGTTAATATGAGGTTCTTATATGTATATGATAGTTGATTGCAAAAATATAATGTGTTTTATTCAAGAAATTGATCAGTTTTAATTTCATGTGATATTATGATGAAAGTTTTGTGGTTAACGTAATAACATTTAATGATTTAGAATTATGTTCATGTACAACTTATGGATATAACTATTATATTGGATTTTTAATCTCCCAGTTAATTGGAACAATCAAAGTAGTAAGTTTTATTGAGTTAAATTTTTTCATGATATACTAAGTTTAAGCGTAATAGCTTGGGTTGTATTTGTCCACTCAAACTTTTCAAGAGTCAGCTCAAACTTTTCTGGAGTCGGCTCAAACTTTTTCTGGAGTCAGCTCAAACTTCAGAGTTTTAGAGACAGTTCAACCTTTCTTCATGTCAGTTCAACATTTCCCAAGTCTGCCTACATTGTTTGATTGTTAAACAATTAACATACATGTATATAATGATAGACATATGAGTATTCAGATATACTGGCAGGTAGACCCAGTTTGCTCTCCATATATACATGTTCATTTACTCAATGTTTAGTAGTATGCATGTTTCTTCTCTTAAAATGGATTGTTTTGAAAAAAGGAAGTCTGCTAATGAAACTCTGACAGTTTATGTTAATGATTTTTCCACATTTTTCTCCTGCAACTAAATGTTTTTACTTACAGTGCCCTTCCAAAATTCTTAGAAAAATCAAATTTTTCAGAGAAAAATGAGTAAGCATAGTGCAAGCAATTTGACAATTTAATTAAAGCTCTTTCATGTAGCATAGCTTAAATCATGTGTTGATAAACTGATAAATGCTGATTTTGGGGTTTGACTTTGAAAAGTAAGGGTAAAATCTGAGTTATCCAACTAATTGGACCTACCCATTTGAAGAGTATACAAGGGGAAATAACTGACTAAAGTCCCTTAGTGACTTATTGTTACTTTTCTCATTGGTAAGTGTGAATTAGTTTATCTCTGAAAACAGGATTTTTGTTCATAGACTTTTGAAAGGTACTGTAAACAGAACATGAAGAAGTTGATTGATACAGTGAAACCTATCTACAACAACCAATCACAGGACTCAAAAGATTCAGAACACCAACATTTTTTTGTCAGAGGAAAATAAGTCTAAATTCTTCTTTATTTACATTTAATTATCCTTATTTTGTGCTTACCCATCAATGTATAATACCCAACATCTGAATTCAATTCTAAACATTTTTTGAGAATTACAAAAAATAACATATGCAGGAATCGAACCCTGGGTATTTCAATTAACAAGTTAGTATTTTACCTCTGCACTACAAATCGCTATATGTAATGCAATCATTACTTTTCCTTCCGTATTTAGCAGTGTCATGCATTAAAGTGGCAAATTTGTCTATTAGTGAGAGTTGACTGTCGTAGAGAGTCATTTTGATTGGAAAATGTATGAAAGTGGGTGAATTTGAGCTGGTTGTAGTTGAATGGTTCCTTATAAAATATTGTACATGAAATCATAGACTATTCATGCCATTTATAGTTTTTTTAAATAGTTCTTAATTATAGTTCATAAATTTAGATTTACGAACACTGTTCTTGCAAAACGTTCATAAAATGAGCATTCAGTTCGTGAATTTAAGTTATTCATGAGCCATTGTTTCTCCCCAGGTGTGATTTGAACCCGTACCACCTTTGGGGCACTAGGTTCAAAATCCAGGCGCACTACCATCTGTATGTGCTACCCTAAATTGCTGCTGATACTACGTAGCTATTAATGTGAGGTTTTACCATACAACGTTCATGTATACTAGTCTGTTAAGAGTTTTATAGGCTTGTTGGATTAGTTTCTCTGCAGGGAGTTACCTCATTCTTGAGTTAACATTCGAATTATCATTATCGAAGAATGTACAAATACAAAAAATATCATTTCCATATGCCTGACTCTCTCTTGCTCTTTCAATCTCTCTCCTTCTAGACGCTCCCAATTCTCTCACTTTATTACTACAAATCAATGGTGGATCAAGGGGGTCCTTGCTCCCTGAGAATTTGCAAAAAATATTTTCGAAAAATGTCAAAAATGGAAATTAGTTATTTCAGTAATTCAGTATTATACATTGATTCTTCAGCACAAAACTAACCCGGGTCGATAGCGCAGTTGGTAGCGCGCCGGGATTTGGATACTCGTGCCCGAGGGGGTGCGGGTTCGAATCCCACCCGGGGAGGTTATACCCTTCCATGAAAATTTGACAATAATGTCGATTTTCCTCCATTGGTTAGATAATATGGAGAAGTTTCCGGCCTTGTGGAAGGGTAGGTGAGTACTGGTTATAGACAATGGTCCAGGAAAGCTAGGTTAGGTGCGCTGGACGCCGTGAAATGACCTAAATTGTGTTGATACGGCGTTAACTCCAATAAATAAATAAATTCAGCACAAAACTAGTCTAACTCCATGTAAATAAGGAAGAATTTAGACTAGTTTTGCTTTAACACATTGATCATTGTTTGGTGTTTAGAATCTCTATAGAAAATTTAATATAACCCCTCCCCCCCCTCTGCTGCCAGAGAAGTTTAGATGCACTACTGTGAAGTATAATATGATCATTTAGTTAACTCAGGTAAAATGTTTGTATTATATTTTAATAGGTTTACATTTATGAGGAAACCACAGTTGTTTCTGCTTGAAATGAGTGAATTGTTTTGAAACAACTTTATAAATGCATCCTTGAGATTCTTGAATTCTTTCCACTTAGTTTAAAATCTTTAAAAAATTAGATGATCGTTAATATGTTTAGCAATAGGTGTTGCTGCGTTATGCCTGATTTGTAAAATTCAATGTTGTTTTGTGTCGGATGGTTGAAAACAGTTGTTATTATTATTATTATTATATTATATACCGCATTTGTATAGCGCTCTTTTCATATTAAATATATGTTCAAAAGCGCATCACGTCATATGCATAATAAGAAATACAAACTAAATAAAAACGAAAATGAAAAAGATTAAGAGATGATAAAATATAAAAACATAAACTGAATACTAATATAAAACTAAGAATTAGTGATCAATAAAGTGCTGATAGTAGTTTAAAAACAACAACATAACAAGTTTAACTGTAAAAGATATTGAAAGAGTGATTATGGATTGTTTTTAGAACGGCAGACAAATGGTCAATGGGGAATAAGGCCCAGTTGTTTCAATAGTTGATAGTTTATATTCTGTAAACTGTATTTATTTTTTCTCTTGTTTTTGTATGACAAAATCCTATACTCAATTTGGTTCAGGTTAAAGTAATAGTCTACATAATTTAAGTTCAGCACTCATAGATTTGTGTCAGTTTGGAACTGCCCTTATATTTGTATAATTTTGTATCAGCTTTTATTTGTATGTTTGGAACACATCAATCCACATTAATTAATATTATTTTTGGAACAGCCCTCATATATTTGTATCAATTTGGAACTACCCTCATATATTTGTATCAATTTTGAACAACCCTCATATATTTGTATCTATTTGGAACAACCCTCATATATTTGTATCAATTTTGAACAACCCTCATATATTTGTATCTATTTGGAACAACCCTCATATATTTGTATCAATTTTGAACAACCCATGTTTATTTTATCAATTTTAAACAACCCTTGTGTATTTGTATCAATTTGGAACCACCCTCATATATTTGTATCAATTTTGAGTTTGGGACAACCTTCATGAATAAAATTTGTGTCCTTTGGGAACTACCCTGATGTTTCTGTATACTTTTGGAACATTCATCTCAAGTTTGTATCAATTTGGTACAGCATTATTTTTGGAACATCCCTCATATTAAGAAATAAACAAGACAAATCTAATCACTGACATTGACATATCAGTGTATAAAACATTGAAATAGTTACAACATATGTTCATCTCCTGTTATATAAATAATTATATTGTAAACTGTATCATACTACATGATTGAAGGTTTTACTATGTGATGGTGTGATTAAACTTCAATGTCATTTCTTGATTTGATTGTTTGTAGTGATAAATTTTATTAATCATTTTGTGGCACATTTATTTACCCTGCTGAATTAGATACTAAATAATCTTTAATAATTCAATAATCTCCATACAGGTAACTATTTTTATGAATCATGAATACAGATGTACTGTTACAAGTGAGTATTTAAATCAGCAAGGATCATGTATGTGCCATGACAATGTGCCATTTCCAAGGACTGTGAGTTTGGTGAATGACCCCTGTTATAAAACTAAGAAATTGTTAAAATGCGTTGAAATGCAATGTCAAGCACCGTATCACACTTAAATGTTCTGCCTTGTTCAATGATTCATAATTTTGAACACCTGGTTATGAGATAGGAAAACATTCATTTAGCATTGCCAAATTACATGTACTTTATATCCTGTACCAAATATCTTGTACACTTGATTCACTCGAATATTCTTTGTCTCTAATTAAATGTTTTAACTTACTCTTCTTATAGTACAATTATGTTGCTAATTACCATAGTAAACTCTAATTGGTTATAATTAAGTTCGTTAGTACCCAGATGTCTTAAGCCAGGCATATGATCATTATGATGCTCTAAATATCTAAATGTCTTTAACCCTGGTTGCAGATTTAAACATTGCTCACCTGGTTTGCTCAATCTGTAGGGCATTTTAAAATATTTGTATTTTATATTCTTTTGCCAGATTAGCTCAGATGGAGAAGCCTCTGACTTGCTGAAGGTAGTGGGTACAAACTTCGTATCAGGCATTTAACTTTTTATCCTCCTGTTACAATACATATGTGAAGTTTGGTCATAAAGTATTTTCTTTTGCCATTTCCTTCCTAAATCTGTATTAAAAATTTGAGTAATGTGGTTGTCAGCTTTTAGTTAAGATGTGTGCTTGTTGATGGTTTAAATCTTAGGTCCAGAGCAGTGGGCCTAATCTATTGAGAGAAGTTGTTGGCTCCTTGGATAAGGGTAAGCTTGTAGCAGTGAAAGAAAATTGTCTGGAAAGATGAGGTTACCTTTGTTAATAACCACATTAAACAATTTGATAAACTGCAAAGTTTAAATTAGATAAGAATTTCATATTTAACCACAAAAAAGTTAGTGCCAGCCTATAGGCTGTATAAATAATTTCTAAAAATTGAAAACATTTTTTGTTTAGGTGCAGTTCCTCTATTATTTAACAGTTTTATTGAAAGTTTAATGTTTCCATCACTCTAGTTTAATAAATGTATTATTTGGATATAAAAATGTTGTTTGTTCTAATCATAGAAGTTATAAAATCTTCCTTTTGATAATTTGATGTGAAATTACCATAAACAGTATAATAAATGCACCATCATTAATGACTTCTCTGTTACTTTAATCTCTAGACATTGCACTACACATCCCATGAGCAAACAACTTGAAATTTCAATATTTTACTAATAAACTATGTATGGAAGTCAAATTTTTGGGGTTTTCCCAGCAGTGACTGGACAAATACGATCCTAACCATTGCAATGATGGGTACATGTTCAGAGGAAAATAGGATTACTTTTTGAGTCTTCTGATTTTTGGCAAAAATGTTGAAAAAAAAGTTGTTAGTGACGTCAGTGCTGGTGGAAAAACAAAATTTAGAGTTCCAGATACCATCCATTTTTGGACACATTATTTTTGGGGGGAACAAGTAAGTCAGCAATATTATGGCATAGTTTCAAAGTATTTTTTCTTATGAAAACAACATTAATTGTTCAGTATGTGTATTTTGCCGAAAGCTTCCGATAAAAAGCGATTTACAAACTAAGACAAAAAATAGATTGTAAATACTGAGTTTAATATATTCTTGCATAAAGGTCAAGCTCAGGTTAATTCTGTTGGACTATAGTTCTACTGGACAGCCTAGTTTAAAAATTAACGTAAATTCCTGTTCTTGTTAGAGGACTCCTCATCTAGACATTAGAGAGTTTATTATAAAGTATATGGTAATATACAATCAGTTTTATAATGCTCTGCAGACTTAATGTATGTATGATTTTAATAATTAAAAATCTGATAAAACTTTAATCATTTGATGTAATAATTTGTTATTTCATGTGTTAAAATAATAAAGTAGATATAAAGAAATGATAAAACTTATACATGTAGTGTAAAGAAACATTGTTCTTTGATGTAGGGATTCTGGAAGTTTTATATAATTTCAAAGTGAAAACCTTGGAGGTCTTATCCGTCTTTATTTTGATTATTAAAATAAAAGTGATGTGGAAATGTTGTTTGTAGTCAATTTGTGAGATTTACACTGAAGTGAAAACATTTTGTTTTCTTTTTCAAGGTTTTGTTTTCATTTTATTTTATCATTTTGGCTTTCTTAGAATTTGCTATACTTTAAACAAAGATGTTTTGTACTGAACTTCTTTTACATGCAAGGATGTGTTTTTTAGGGCCAATGCTTGGAGCCTTTATTTTGATAAACTTTAAGTGTGGAGATTGTTTTTTTTCTGAGTGATGTATTTTTTTGAAAGTTTAGTATGAAAACAGTTTACATAATTTCATATCGTGAAACTTTTTTTCCAATGTTTCAAAACAGTAGGAGATATTTTATCTCAGATACAAAGTTTGTTTTATGTGTATGTTTTAACATTAACCAGAAATATAACAGAGATGCTGCAGTTTTCCTAGAAAATTTGGTTTTGTTGTTTTTTCTGCAATGTCTGTTTTTTCAACCTGTCAATGTTTATATTCTGTTACTAGGTGATTTGATTGTATGCTGCAGAATTTTGATATTTCTGTTGAAGATTTTGTAGAAATATGAAAAAGACGGTATAATTTTTAAGAAATAATTTCTTTCTATGTTTTATTGTTGATTTAAGCATTATATCACCTGTAATTAGGGACTTTTGTCAGTTATCTTTCCCTGATAAAATCTGAAGCAATCCAATTGGTAAATAGGTCCTTACAGTTGGAATCCTCAGATTTTATCATTGATTTCTATGTAAGGCTAACAAAATATTTTATGTAATATCTTTTTTGTTAATTAAGATATTAACAGAAGTGATGAAATTTAGATAGTTCTTTACCCTAAAAATACTTAGCTTGAATTTCAAAAAATTAAATGATTTACAAAAAAAGTTATGTAAGATTAATTTTGGCAAATTGACATTAAAAAGTAAGGATAAAATCCGAGTAATCCAACTAATAGGACCTACCTATTTGAAGAGTGTACAAGGGGAAATAACTGACTAAAGTCCCTTATTAAATTGACACATCTAAACTAATGCCTACAGTTTGATCCAACATAGTTTTAACATTAAAACATGCTGTGTTATCATTATTTAAAACATGTTTTGTCATAGCATAAAAGCATAAGCCTCCTGTCTTGCTCAGTTGGTAGCACTCAAGTCTACTTATCAAGTGCTCATGGGTTTGATTCCCGGGTGGGGAATAAGTTTTGTCCTTATCAAGTGCTCATGGGTTTGATTCCCGGGTGGGGAATAAGTTTTGTCATAAACTGATTATTGCAGCCATTCCATCTCCTACCACTGATGACCACTGGACAAGTATGCGCCTAGTAACTTGTTAATGGTCAAATCCAAAAATTCGGTCTTCGCAGGAACTGTGAGTTTGTTGACTGATTGCAGTGATATGACCAACACGTTTCTATGGCGTAACACCCAACAAAAAACCCCATTAATGCATGTTTAGTTTATTAAATCATAATTTGTTATCTATTTTCAGTGGTCTCCACATTAGAATGTATAGACTGGGAAGGTAACAAGATTGCTGATGGTCAAAGATTTTATCCATATAAAGATGACCGTTGTTACTCATGTCTGTGTTCAAAGGGATTTGAAACAATGTGTAAAACAGTTGCCTGTTTACCGCCAGACTGTCCTCATATTATAACAGATCAAGAATGTTGTCATTTTAAATGTATTGATAAGAATGGTAACACTGATAATATAACAGGAATTCCTTCTGGAGGCAGAAATAATGATGGTAAGAAGTAGTTACATTAGATACAGTACCCACCAAAAGTTTGGAGACAAAAGAAATTTGCTACAATTCTTGAATTTCGATGATTATTTTTGCAGAATCAATATTTTTAGTACATGTATATTTAAGAATCGTTTATGATAAAATGAAAACAAATTTCATGAAAGCAACACACTTATAATATTCAGCATCTGACATCCTAAAGCCTCCAAAACCAAATTCATGGTAATTATCTTCCATAACACTGCTTTTATGCTATTTATGTAGTCTTAGTTATAATATTAATGATAAGCAAAACATAAAGCAAAACTAAGAGGCATTTCAAAATAAACAGTGATCAAATTTTAGTTAAAAGCTAGTCAGTAGGCCTACAAAGTGAAATTGTCTCCAAACTTTTGGTGGGTACTGTATTAGGATTGTAGGTGGGGCATTATTAAATTGTAGGAGAGTTTGTAGGGCAGACTTTGTCAGTCACTGACGGAAGTATGAGCCTAGTAACTGGTTAACAGCTAAATCCAAAGATTAAGCCTTTCCAGGAAGGGTATGACCTATATATACTATCTGTTGCTACAGCTTTTAACCCAACCAAAAATGGAAAATAAAACCAGGAACATCAAGATCCCTAAGAGGACAGCCTTCTATTCAACTACTGCTCCTGTTGTTGAATAGTAGGAATGGCATTATCGACTTTTGGTCAGAGCAGTGTTGTATTGTAGTAGGAACATTAAACATTTACAATATGCCATAATGTTCAAGGTGTATTAGTGAAAATTTTCAGGACTGGTTGAGAAAGATTAAGAAAAGGTTCTTTTTACTATATGAAAATGAGTGGAAAAATCATGAAAATCAGAAATTTCAGGATTTTGAAAATTTGAACTTTGACCCATGAGTGTGTATTAATGAAATATGTTAAGTTTAAATGAACTATTTGCTATATTACAGGTACATCAGCAGACAGCACAATGACAGATCTAGGATTAAGATTGGTTGCTAGTACTGTTACAACTTTCCTCATCTTGGCTTTATTACTGTTCTTAATACACAGATTTAGACAAAGGAGGCTGCTTATGACTCTCAGAAGTAAGTAAATATTGATATAGTTTTTTAAATTTTATGATGTTTTTGTTTATTACCTTTAAGCACTCTTGTTTGTGCAGCCTGACTTTCATATTGGAATGTACATACATGTAGCAAGAAATTTACAGTTGTTCCACTTCACCCAGGTGTAAAATGGGTAGGGTCACCTGCTAGAAAGTAATTACAATGATCAAGGTTTATTGTTAAGTCTGCTGAACATATATTTGGGAACAGACTTTAAACCACATTCTAACTTTTATTTTGTTGGGTTTAATGCTGTAGCAAAACATTTCATACGTCATATTACCCTGTCAGTCAACTTACTCCCCATTCCTGGAACGGCTAAATCTCTGGATTTAGCATTTAACCAACTACTAGACACATACTTCGTCAGAGACCGTAGAAATAATTTCATGACCAAGCTCCACAAAAGTATGCCCCACCCTGGAATCAAACCTACAATCTCTAGATCAGTAGACTTTCGTGCTACCAACTGAACTAGCTGGGCAGCTTTAACTTTTTTACATATATACTTTCAGGATACAGTCGTAGAAGAGATCCTCTAGATGACCTTGACAGTATTAACTATACACCAGATTTCTTTGATATACATCGGCCACCATACGAAGATCCTCCACCCCCGTATACACCCCCTAAACCTCAACCTGGTGAGGAACCTCCCCCATATGAAGCTATAGAAGGTGGTGGGAACCAGTCACAGAATGGAGGTCACCAAGGGGACACAACTGTGACATCATCCCATTGTGACAGAAATTGCCATAGCGCTAATCGTAATTTACTTCATTCTCATAATGGAAGCATAAACTCTCCATCACATGTTGGAAACTCTTCAAATATTGTAAACGGAGGTACAAATTGTCTTAGAAGTGAACTCTCTAACTCTGGAGGTAATATTATCACATCTAATGGTAATATTATAAATTGTAATGGTAATGTTATACCAGCCAATGGAAGCCCTGGAAATGGTTGCCAGGGTAACAGTTGTCATGTAAACAGTCATTCAGTGTGTGGAAATAATTGTTCTCATGTAAGAAGTGATAATTCTCATGTAAATCCTAGTAATCATGTAAATTCTCCAGTCAGGAGAGATAACTCTTGTAATCAACAAATCAGGGGACATAACTCTTGTATAGTTGATTCTGGTACGTTCCAACCTCAAGATCACGCTGGATGTAGATTGGAACATGGTTTCGATGGATCTAATACTCCAGTTGATAACAATCCTATTAGTATTCATTTTAGAAATTCTACATGTGGACAGCCTGGTATCACAATGGGTGTACTTAACCGAAACAGAAATAATCGTCATCGGTATTCTGATGGTATATTTAACTCAACTCCTCTACGGAACTCTAGTAATAGAAATACTCTAAGTGAAAATACTGTAGCATTGAATTTGGAGTTAAGAAACACTGTAAGAAATTATAGAAATAATTGTGAACATTTAAGTGTTGGTAACGGTTTAAATCATGAATCATTCTCGTCCAGTACTACTGATATTGGTGAATCTACAACGTCTGCCGAGTCATTGTCCAGTACACCAGAGTCACCTAACTTTGATGTTGGGAATACTGATGATAGACACAGTCTGGATGTATTAGGAGACGATGCTAACTCTACAGTGAAAAGATTTCTTGATAGACAGTTTGGACCCTTACAGAAAAATCGAAGATATCCGACCACAATGTCACAATCTTGGACTAGTTCACAAATTTCACCAAATGGTCCAAATTTCAGACAGAGTATATCTTTGGGTTCCTTTCCACCAAAAAATGAGACACAGTCTACACAACATAGTTCTAGTAGCATTCTACCATCTGGTTTAGGGTCGTCAATAAATCATCCAAATCTATCACGATCCAAATCTGAACATTTAAAAACTAATGGTAGTTTAATTAACCAACCTTATAAAGGAGGATTTAAAAGTCCTACACGTGCTGCCCCCTATCAAAGTCATGGTGCAAGAGTTGCTTACAAAGAACCAGACGAACTCAGTTCAAATGTAACTAGGTCAAATAGAAACTCATGTAATGTTAACCTAGATTCAGCTACAAATCATAGTCTAGACAATATTGTTAATTTAAGTGCATGTTCAAATACCTCCATGGATTCTGGTAGACTGGCTACTGCTTTGTTAGACCCTGGTGACATCATTGTGACCAGGCGACAGGATGAACTTAGAAAACTAAGACTTATTCATTTGTTAGATAAAACAAATCACTCTGCCCATAATCGAGTCGACACAAGTTCAAATTCTCGTTCTCTTCAGAGATCTTTTAGTGAAAATTCTGTGAATTCTGCCACAGTTACTGCAGAAACAGGTGACCCTGATTCTAATGAGGTCACCATAAGTAATGATTCTCAATATCCAGTAAATTCTTACAAAAACTTCTTACATTCATGTATAACAAGTGCTGGGAGTTCAAGCAGTCCTGAGTCTAGAAGACAACAAAGTAAAGAGACTAAAAAGAAAAATACAGTGACAGCAGACGACACAGCTAGTGGAAATACAAGTACACAGTCTAGTTGTAAATCTACCCCAAAGAGAGAAAATAAAAAGAAAGATGATGTAATGAGAGGAAAGTTGTCAGATAATATGATACATAGCTGGCATGGTGGACATATTGACTCCGGAGATGAAAATATGTCTGTGGGTGGATTTAGTATGAACACTATAGGTAGAAATGTGAATAGGAAATTTGATAAGAAAACATGTTTAGATAAAGATATGTCAAATATGTTTTTTCCTTTACATAAACCAACAAATGCTGATCAATTCATTGATAGAAACTCTGTACCTAGCAGTAAAATGAGAGCATGTGCCTCACAGTTATATAACTATGAAACGGAGGAACGTTCTGGAAAGAAAGATAAAAAACGTAATTTATTTAAAAGACATTCTGCGGGATGTTTTCCGATAAAGAATGATCCTCAAGTATGTGCGAATAGATCGCCTAGAACATCACAAAAACAATACCATAGATTAAAATCATCTAAATCACAAGAAAGACAATCAAACAATCACCATAGATTGTCGGATAGTCTTCTAAATAAAGAAAATCCAAGGAAACGACTGTCAAGTAAGGAAAGAAAATCTGGTCAGAAGTTGTTACAGAATTCCATGAAAGATTCTCCGACCTCCAAGGTGACGGATTTAACTCCTCCCTTTTTAGTACAGAGTTATCCGCCCCCTGATCGACCGACCTCATTAAATGTTCATACAATCGACGTCTGTGACAGAACTGACCTACTTTTAGGCAATAATGACGCTCAGACTCAAACTGACAAATGGGATAAAAAACGATCGAAATCTCTTGGTAGAAATGATTCTAACTCAAATCATCGTAGTTCTAGCGGAGGTCGTAGTTCACAGTTGAGAAAAAAGAAAAATTCTAGTCAACACGAACAACAACCTAGTGGTGTTTTAGAGACTCATCTGTTTCAACAAGAGCTAGATAGTGTGTTAAGTCATAGAAATTCAAAATCTAAATCAACTTCGGTCAAAGTGTCACAAAGTCGTCATAAGTCCAGTGTTGGGGATAGAAAATGTGCAATAACACAAGTATAAATTGTGTTGTATAGTATTGTATTACTTAATATATAATTGTATTAATAACAGTAGCCTGTTCAATTAACCTAAACGTTCCAAAACGTTCCGTAACGATACATTCGAAATTCCTCGGCCATTCGCTGCGAATAATCTCGGGCATATTTAGACGCTATTTTGAAACTATGGGTGTTGAAGTAAACAAATATACGATCGTTTAGGCAATGAGTGATGTTTTGTTTTTAGTCCATAAATTTTGAACATCACTCATTGCCTTAACGATCGTATTTATATATTTGTTTATTAGATTAGATTATTCGCAGCGAATGGCCGAGGAGTTCCGAATGTAGCGTTACGGAATGTTTTGGAACATTTAGGGTAATTGAACAGGCTACAGAATATTTGTTGATTTATTTGTTTTCTATATTTATGGATATATTTCAGTGTTTTTTTTGTGTAATTTTAAGATTATTTAAGACTATCTTAATGATTATTATGATGATGATGATAACCTTCATCACCTCAAATTTGTTCTTGAGCACCAGCCTGATTTACTATGTAGTAATGGACAAAATTATCAACTAGCCTGACTATGTAAATTAAGTTATTATCTATATCAATACTGAATAGACCTAATTCCGGAATTCAAATTTATGGGTTTTTCCGTCCGTGCACAGCCGGTACAAACAAAGTTTTCTACACATTTTTGTTAAATAGCATGAACTATGGATTAAATCCTATAAATCCTATTGTTCTTTGTACACATGTTTTCATTGTAATGGTGAAAGTTTGTTTGTACCGCAGGGGAAAACCCAAATATTTGAATTCCGGATATAGTCTATTGATTGTTACTACTAATACTAGTTGTAGGCTTTGGACTGGTAGGTTAAGCAGTTTTCATATTAAATGTAATTTTTCTCAAGCTCTAGCCTGATTGATTATGTTATTTAGTTATGACCTAAACTAGCAACAAGTTTGACAGTATGAAATTAGGATTTTTCACTATTCCCCATCGTAGGTTATCCCATGATACATTACTCTGCTAACTACTGTGTTTGTCAACAATGGCTATTCCCAGGCTTTTGGTCATTGAACGTATAATATCGAGGGGTTATTGCCAGAACATGCTATATACCATTTTTTCCAATTTTCACTTTTTTACATTTTCTGAAAGTGCATGTCAATCCGCATATTTTGCACTAATTTACAAGATCATATCTTAATTACAACTAACATTATGTAATAAAAACCAGACCAGCTATCTTTCTAACCTTGTAATACCTCTTTGCCAAATCAGACTATATGTACATAGCTGGTAACTTTTAACATTGAAACAACAATCAATGGAACCAGAACATTCTATAACAAGATAGCTCATTTTGGCATGAAGGGTATTAATATTAAATGATACTTTTGAAAATGCCAAAACGTGCTATCGTCAGATAGGTGGTTTTGTTTGGCAGAAAAGAACAAATTTTAGAATCATTTGTTAATGCTAAAACAAGCTATATTGATATAGCTGCCACACTTATACTCTATAGCAGTAATTTAATCAGCTAAAACCATCTACATTGGGATAGAGCTTTTTGGCAGAAACACATCTTTAACTTAATGTTATGTTTTGGTGCTCTAAACCAGTTATGTAAAGAAATGTCAGTTTGACCTAGCAGTCAGTTTGCTTTGTTTTGATAAATAGGAAGTGATAAGAAGCTATTATAAATAACAATAATGTTTAATTGTAAACAAAATGTTTTCCAGGCATTAAACATTATTATACTGATTATGCTATAATTTTGGGAAGACCTTTACAAACTGATTTTGGTTTAAAAAAACTCAATGAAGCTGTTAAATATTAATAACAAAAGTTGTGTAGGGTTGCATAATTTCATTTTTTAAGATTTCTTAGTTTTCATATACTTAAATGATTTTTTTTTTGTAAAGGTATAAAAGGACTCCTCATGGCATGAACTTAAATGTTTTCCAGGCATTAAACATTATTGTACTGATTATGCTATAATTTTGAGAAGACCTTTACAAAATGATTCTTGTTTAAAAAAACTCAATGAAGCTGCTTTTTTTGTAAAGGTATAACAGGACTCCTCGTGGCATGAACTTATTAGAGTGTATATCTTTCAAATTAAACAAAATCCAAATAATATTTTTTTGTATATACTCGTAAACAATTATATAGTAAGAAAAGTGAAGTTTTTATCTGGGATTTTACTTTAAACAACTAGTCAATTTTGTAACTTATGAGGCCTGATAACTTAATTTCTGTTGGATAATAGCACCCATACTATTTGTATTTAAATGAATTAAGAATGAAATGATTGGTCTTAAACTAATCACGGAAATACATGAAAATTAACCTGCTGTCCAAAGTCATCAGATAATTAAAATTGTTTAATACCGTATAGAGAAATGACGAATAAGCAAGCAACACCAGATAATGTCCTGGAAGCTACTTCACTGATGATTAAAAGCATTAACGTATAAATCACTTTATATAGATTACTGAATGGAAACATGTATCCACAGATTGATAGAATGAAATAAAATTCATAACATTCTTTCCATCAACAAAAAAGGCAAATATTTAACAAAAGAAACGAACATAATGGTAAGCACATTATTCTATGGTTACAAAATGTGTTGACAGGCAATGCTTGGATGACATATTTAAATCAGATAGTCAGATGATGAAGATATCACACTCAAAGAGAACATTTGTTCACCAAATACTGGAAATTCATTAAACTTAATTAGCCATATTTATATCATAAATGGAAATAGCAACAAACTAAAGACAATAAAATACAAAAAATAAGAAAAACTGTAGGCTACAAATTATCTCAAAGACATTTTCAAAATAAATGCAACTGTGTACTGTTTGAGTATGGAAATGGCAAGTTGTTTTATGAGGTCATATATAGATGGGAAAGGGTCTCTAATATAAATAGTAATCAAAAATGATTCTCCAGTCACTACTGGTGGGGTTAATGTTTTTTATTCAGATAACTGTGGTGGATGACAAAGGAATAAAAACATATGTTAACCACACCAAGCTCTCTTTTGTATATCCTTTTAAAGCACATATATAGGAATTTCAATTATAATATTCCAATTATATGAAAGTATTTATACAGACATTATGAAGGTACACTTTGTGAACATTATAGTTATCAACAAATATTATTTCACCCCAGCTTCATTTTGTGTTACAAATAGTTTGGTGAAAAAGTCATACCATCGCTTTAAAGTATGTCATGTTTCATTTCAGTAAGATTCTGTTAAAGTTTAGAAACAAGCTTCACGCGAGCTGTATTCAAAATGATTTTAACAATTTAACCTTGTGCTTGCTTCTTAAGGTTTGCATTTGATGAAGACATTCTCTTGGTCAAGTCAAATACAAATAAAAACAAGTCAACAATGACAAATGCTAAACAAGTTACTAAGTTTTCTGCTGAACTTTACATTTTGACAGAAAGGACCAAAGAAATAACCAGCTAAATTATTTCAGTATAATGTACATTTACCTTCAAACAGTGTTAAAAAGGTAGTTTGCTGGTGTTAAAAACACAAGAAAACTTAAGAAAATGTTAAGAAATTTACATATTGAGACTTAAAAAACCTTATCAATAGCTATGAGTCACAATATCTCGTACATGTATTAGATTTTGAGAATTGACTGTCTAAGTACTTGGGTATTTGACTGGATGTGCCTTACAAGAATGCAATATAGCACTATTTAGCATCTTATTGACTCTAAACTATTGTTTAAGTACACCTCATTGTTGAGCCATAAGCAGCTATAAGCTTGTGTCATAATCTGGTCCCGTTTATTTGCTATATTCTGCATTAAGTGTCTCTGCCAATACAACCTATCAATATATAGAATGTTTTGGCACAATTCATGTCATTCCAATATAATTTTAAATGCATGCTATCTTTTCATAGCATGTTTTGGTACAATAAGTTTTAAACAGAAATTAAAAATTTCATTCAACCAAAACCAGCTATGCGATTATAGCATGTTTTGGCATGAATGTATTACATATTTAGGAGCCTATTTTCAGAGCCAGAACAATTTTAGCTATTTGTGACTATGTTAATAAAGATAATGTTAAAAAACATATATCATATTGTCAATGACATACATATGAATTACTCCACTGCGTTAAATTTTCAAAATATCATTTTTTTATCATTTGAAACAGAAAAATGTTCCTCCTGAAAAATTTCAAAATATGGACATAGCAGGTTCTGGCAGTAACCCCTCGATATTGCAATTATATGTACATGTATTAGTTTAATGTTT
Organism: Mactra quadrangularis; assembly: GCA_025267735.1. Classification (NCBI taxonomy): domain Eukaryota; kingdom Metazoa; phylum Mollusca; class Bivalvia; order Venerida; family Mactridae; genus Mactra; species Mactra quadrangularis. The sequence goes on along the minus strand of CM046305.1, from coordinate 35,681,341 downwards.
CAAGCTACAGCACCCTAGCAGACTTTACTGTAGGAGTCTTGAACTATAGTACCCACTAAAAGTTTGGAGACATTTTCACTTTGTAAGCCTACTACAAAGGTTTTACCAAAAATTTGATTATCATTTATTTTAAAATGCTTTTTAGTTATTAATATTATTTTGTGATGGTACTTTTTGTACTTGAGGCTACCAAAGTAGGTTAAAATCTATGTTATAGAAAAAAGTACATTGAATTTGGTTTTGAAGGCTTTGGGATATCAGGTGCAGAATCTTATAAATGTGATGCATTCAAGAAATTTGTTTTTATTTAATCATCAATCATATTAAATTTATCAAAAATGAAGGTTCCATCGAAAGCAATACTCTTTGTCTCCAAACTTTTGGTGGGAACTGTAGTTATTTTAGTAAATTTATTGAACAATTATATCCAATAAACAAATTCACTGGGTAAATACATATTGAATGATCATATATATACATAAATATATAATGATGGGTCAGTGCAAAAGTAGTGTGCGTTCTTTTTCATTATACCCTCAAAACTATGTTTGGAGAGTATATTGGAGCCGGCTTGTCAGTTGGTCGGTCTGTCTGTAGTTTTTAATTGTTCGCTCAATTACTCAGCACCTATTGTACAGATTTGATTCAAACTTCACAAATAGACTGCGTGACAAGCAGACATGTGCATAATCATTTTGGTTACAGTCCATTGATATTTTGCTGAGTTGTGGCCCTTTGATGAAAAATCTTGTCCACTCGTTTTCTTAGCATGGTTTTGTTTAGATATGATTCAAACATCTTGAAAAAGACCTATTGGGGTATATCATCACATCCAGTGATACGTCCAGTTTACATTTAGTTAGACTAGTTCTGTACTGCCTCATTATTATTATAATGGTATTATATAAGAGATACAGTACCCACCAAAAGTTTGGAGACATTTGCAGATTGTAGGCCTACTGAATAGCTTTTATCAAAAACTTGATAACTGTTTATCTTGAAATGTTTTGAAGTTTTGCATTATTGTTTTGGTTATCATTATGATTATAACTGAGACTACAAAAATAGAATAAAAGCTACGTAATGGATAATCTTTAGAACAAACATGGAATTGGAGGCTATAGGGTGTCAGATGCTATATCTTATAAATGTGATGCATTCATAAAATTTGTTTCCATTATATCACAAAACCATATTAAATATATTAAAAATAATGGTTCTATGGAAACAATCATTGAAATTTAGGAATTTTATTAAATTTCTTTTGTCTCCAAACTTTTGGTGGGTACTGTATTTTATTATTTATTGCTATAGATATGCACAAAACTAGTCTAAAACTACTTGTAAATAAAGTAGGGTGTTGACTAGTTTTGGGCTTACCAATCTATTTAGTATTATATTTTAGATTTGTTGTTGTGAATTGTTAGTGATATGATATTAATGTGTAAATGTTTACTTACTTTTAATCTGAACAAAATTCTCAATGAGTTGATATCTACCTTAATTTTGTATACATTAAACCTTAATTTACTTAATTTTATTTAGTGTGGGTAGATTTAATATATAGTCCATTTTTCTCAACTGTCAAAGTTTGAATAATTTTCACGGTGATTGAATACACACTATCACAAGTGTTAGACAAAGAACACTAAGTCATCGTGAAATTATTCATAGTTTAACATATGAGAAAACAACAACTATAACTTACTTTTATAAGGGTAGATTATAATTTCAAATTGAATGCATTATTTATCGGGTACAATAACATGTTCAAGTCTCTAAAGCTACATCTCAGGGCTTGAATTTAACAAAAAATTGGACTTGCAAATTTTAGCGAGTTGATTGAAAAAAAATGCTTGTGTTAATTATCCTAATAGCATAAATACCCCCAGTAATAATGCATATATGCAATACAAAAGCATAGAACTATGTTTAAATAGATTGAACAAGAGTATTGTTGTGGTATAGACGAAGACTTCTAAGACTCTTTAATTAATACAATCGATCTATTTGGCCGTTTCAATGCTGATTAGAGCCTAAGTATAGACAGTAATAATTTTTTAGGCAATTTCAACTCACAAAAATTTGCGAGTGAAAATAAAAGTTACTCGCAATTTTCAAAATCCACTCGCATTTTGCGAGTATGCGAGCTTAAATTCGAGCCCTGCTATATCTAATATATTTTTTGATATAATAATAATTTATAATTTTTTTATCAGTTATATATGAGTAATGATAAAATGTTTTCTGAAGGCCAAAATAAAAACAAACCAGTCACTCCGACTTTACTATATTCACGTTTTACACATATAGTACAATTTTACCTATCTACTTAGGAAAACCAGAGTTACTTCCCTTTATTGAACCATGATTACTTCTTTCTGTGTAACATTTACTAAGAACTATTCATTTTTTTGTTACAGTTAAAAATATTATTGAGATTCTCTAAGTGACTTATTTATTTTTAGTCAATCTTATTATATAATATTTTTTTGATAGATTTTTATTAATTTTTTTCACTCTATAAATTTTTATTTATTTATTGAAAAAGTTTGTATTACTTATATTTTTAATGAACATTTTATAAACATCTTATATTTCTTACATTTAATTATATTATTTAATCTCTGTCTCTGTTTTGTATTTAGATCTGATGTTTTATTATAGATTTCACTTGTTTTATGTTTAAAGGGATATGCAGGCAAATTTCTGTGGCAAAAATATAGAACCAAGTTTAGTCTTTAAAACAGTATTAAGAACGTAAGAAATCGCTTACTTATAAAATTTGTCACTTATAACATTTAACTAAACAAATTAAAACATGTGGCATACACATTGTGGAAAACGCAAGTAGGATACTGAGGGAATCACCAAGCTATTTATAGACTTGTTATATGTCATACTTGCTGAAATTAAACATTTTTATTGGTCGCTTCTTGTGTTTTCAACATTCTTAGACAGATAAGATATCTTTTTTAATAGAATTATATTAATGTTGCACAATAACAAGCTCTAGTATCTTCTCATCAGTAAATGCATATTTTAACACTAATCTATTTTTAGCTAACCTGACCCACGTGGGTCTAGTTAGGAAACACCCCAAATATTACGAGAAAATAAAGAAATATTTTTCCAAGTAATGTAACAGTGTGTCTGTTGCATTCACAGTATTAAAAAATGTAATTCAAAATCAGAAAATATGAAGTTGAACTTTTGCCTGTATATCCCTTTAATGCAGTACATGTTTTATCTTCAGTGTTGGGTGGCTGATAAACCTTTATCTACAAACAATACTTGTTTTATGAATTTTATTATCAGTCATCATGAATTTTTTTTTTCAGTGAGTATAGAAATACTGTAGTAAGTATTTAAATCAGCAGGGTTAAAGTATGCTTTAATGGCAGTTAAATAAAATTTATCTATGTACATGTTTATTTTTGTTGACCTCTAGTACAGTGGGTAGAAAAAAACTAATACTCCATTTTTTTCAGATTTTGGGTTATTTCCCTTTGATTATTAGGCAACACATTTGAGATCAGTTGCCTTATTGAGCAACATTTCTAGCTCTTAGTTCATATTGTTAATACAGAATGTCAGCAATTTATCTGCAATTATTTTTTAATTAATTCTCAAGCTGCCATTTTGTTTTTAGTCTATAAATAATTTATACTGCAGTGTGTCATACTTTACTTTTTACTAATCTCAAAATGTATACTTATGTCTTTTATAAATTTCTAAATGATTTATTGTTAAATTTTATACAACTTACTGTCAGTAGCGCCTACATTAACCCTGCTGATTTAAATGCTCAATATTTGTTTGATAATTTCCATACATGAATGTAGGTTTCTTTTTAACAGACTGTGAGCACATAAGTGCTCTGTAGTGAGTATTTAAATCAGCAGGGTTAATGCATAAGCCACTGAGAGTTAAATGAATATAACCATAAAATGTTTGTGTGATATTATAGGCTTATTTCTGTACACTGTAAAAGGTATCAGACCAACTAACATGATAGCATTTGTCTGTCAGATAAAACTGTCCTTGTGTTCAGTTTAGCCTAGTAACAGATTGGCCAATTTCTGTGACTAATTTTCAAGGCATGCCTGATTTTGAGTTTTGATACTTTTGGCCTATGAAGAAATCTATTTTATCCATTTATTATGTGTATATGTACCATGTATGAATGTTTTGTGTGTAGATAATAGGCTATTGTTGATGACAGGTCAAATCCTCATTATTTGTTAAATTTGAAGAATTGAAAAATAAAAAATCTTGTGTTCAATTGATCTTTAATTTCATTTCAATATATGTATACCAATTTTTGAAAAATGGCTATTAACAAAAAATAATTTCTGCTTTTTCCATGTTTTACCAACAAATGTTCTCAATTTAAAATTAAAAGTATGCAGTCTACGAAATTAGGATATGAAAATGGTTGCTTGAACAGATCTTTTTAGCAGCAAGCACTATATCTTGTTTGTAGAAATTTGGTTGCCTAAAAGAAATTTTTGGTTGCTGGAACTGGAAATAGGTTGTCCGGGGCAACCGGACACCCACTAATTTCCTAGACTGAGTAAGTGAACAGGGAACAAAATGACTGGTTCTGTGTTTCATGATTTTTAGCAGTATGGAAAAATGATATTTTTACCACATTAGTGCATGTGGAAATACTCCATTATTTGAATGCTAGATTACATCCATGCCAAGATTTTAACCTGTCATCAATGATACATGTATATATTTAAATATTATGTTTGTTTTACAATATGATAATATATCTATGATTTTGTTTTTTACTCATTTTATAGATTCTTATAAAGAATTATGTATATTTTAATTATTTTATTAATCATGGTTTTTTTTGCAATTAGTATACATGATGTGTCATAATTAAAATAGTAAATATAAATCAACTGTGTTCATATGACTTATTTCATTAATCAGTCAACCTGCCTGGATCACTCATTATGCAGTACATCTGACTAGCTCATTATGTAGCACATCTGACTAGCTCATTATGTAGCCAACTGACTAGCTCAGTGTGTAGCACATCTGACTAGCTCAGTGTGTAGCACATCTGACTAGCTCAGTGTGTAGCACATCTGACTAGCTCAGTTTGTAGTACATCTGACTAGCTCATTATGTAGCACATCTGACTAGCTCAGTGTGTAGCCAACTGACTAGCTCAGTGTGTAGCACATCTGACTAGCTCAGTGTGTAGCACATCTGACTAGCTCAGTGTGTAGCACATCTGACTAGCTCATTATGTAGCACATCTGACTAGCTCAGTGTGTAGCCAACTGACTAGCACAGTTTGTAGCACATCTGACTAGCTCAGTGTGTAGCACATCTGACTAGCTCAGTGTGTAGCACATCTGACTAGCTCAGTGTGTAGCACATCTGACTAGCTCAGTGTGTAGCACATCTGACTAGCTCAGTGTGTAGCGCATCTGACTAGCTCAGTATGTAGCACATCTGACTAGCACAGTCTGTAGCACATCTGACTACCTCATTATGTAGCACATCTGACTAGCACAGTCTGTAACGCATCTGGCTAGCTCAGTCCATACAACATCTGACTAGCTTAGTTAAAGCACATTTGACGAGCTTGGTATATATCACATCTGGCTAGCTCAGTATGTAACACATATGGCTTGATAACTTCAAGGCACAGCTGGCAAGCTCAGTCCATAGAACATCTGACTTGCTCAGTTCACAGCACATTTGACTCACTCAGTCTATATCATATCTGGCTAGCTCAGTCTTCATCACTTCTGACAAGCTCAGTATGTAGCACATCTGACTAGCTCAGCCTGTAGCACTTCTGACTAGCTCAGTCTATATCACACCTGACTAGCTTAGTCTATATCACACCTGACAAGCTCAGTATGTAGCACATCAGACTAGCTCAGCCTGTAGCAAATCTAACTCGGCATGTAGCACACCTGACTAGATTACTTCATGGCAAATCTGACTAGCTCAGTCCATAGCACATCTGACTAGCAAAATCTGTAGCCATCTTGGAGTTGCTAGTTTGAAGCAAACTGTTCTCTAGAACTCTTATGCTACAAAGAATCCCTTTCACGAAGTGCTAGCTAGTGATTTCCTTATGGAACTGACCCAAGATTTTAATGAAAACTGAAACAGTAACTGAAGGTATGTAAGAGAAATAAAACACTTAAATATAATTACCATCACCTCTATTCATATAAATAGGATATGTTCCATATTTCACATAGAAACCATAATAGAGATAGAGGAAACAAAATAAAAACGGTTCATCATGATGTTTTATAACATGTGACTCAAAAATAATCTGTGGCACCAGGTGGGATTGAACCAGGAACTTCTTGGACTCCAAGCCAACATTTTACCACAGAGGCAAGTAGATATATATTACATACAGTACATGTACTACATATGCTGTTGAACTGGATACATTAAAATTCTGTTACAGTAAGCTAAACTTGCAATGAGTGCTTAGTTATCATTTAAAACAGAACAGATTTGTAGTAGCATTTTCTTAGTCTGTGAAGAAGAGAAAATGATCAAAGAAAGTATTTGAGATAAACCTGCAACAAGAAATAACCAAATATATAGTGCTAATATAGCCTTCATTGTTTTAAAGTGACATGTATCTAGACAGCTTTAACCACTAAAAGCCATTTCTAATGATATTCCCTACTAAAACAGGTAATTCTAAGCTATAAACCCATCATAAGCTGTGTTTTCTTCATTTTCTGATAGTCATATTGCTTATTCAATTCTTTTAGTATAAGGGAGGTAACACAAACAGAAAATTTGGCTTATGAAACCAAAAAAATATTCCCACGGTCCTTCTAACCTTTTGGTCCAAATATCTCATAAAGAAATTATTCTTGGACATTTATTGTTCCTTGAATGGATGAAGAAATGTGTCAAGATGATATATTTTCAATTTCAAACATAAATCTTTAAACATGAACAAAATATGCAAAATTCTGGTTTTAAGTAAGGGAGATAATTTCAACAGTGGGTATGGGAGAAATATTGGAGAAATCTCCGGTTTTGAAATCTTGACATTTATTATGTGCTTCTCCTTGATTATTTACAGCTTTAAAGGGGTTCCCGATTGTAAGAACTAGGCATGGAGAACATATAGAAGTAAAAATAAGTCTGATATTTGAACTTTTTTTCAAGGATAAGGGGGCCCGGGGGGAATGGTTGAGAAAGATAGGTACTTTTTGTATCATTTCGATGGAGAACTAATTTAATTAAATGGACTCAAATTTTGAATGATATAAGACATACTGTACCCTGTTTGCACTGCTTTTTATTTGATATTTTATTTATAAAATTGAATTTACATAGAAAAAATGAAGGCAGATTTTTAAGTAACATGATGTAAGTACAATGCCTACACTTAAAATAAAAAATTCAAATTTGTTCTTAATAATAATAAAGACTTTATATAGAGAGGCAAAAAAGTTAGTCAAAGCCCAATCGTCCCTGTGAGCCTCTTAACAATTTACATAATATGTACAGCAAGTAAGGAAAAACAATTGATAAGTGATTAAACATATTTAAAACAAATATTCATTTTGTATTCCACCACACAATATATCTCTTTTGGAAAGAATTCAAAGTTCTAGCTGTTTGTATCTCTTTTGGTAAGGCATTCCATAATTGTGGGCCCAAGGAATTTAAAGATTTTTTAGTAATTTCTATTCCAGGTTTAGATACATAAAGTAGTTGGTGATCTTAAGTTGTGGATATGGCCTGTATAGTTAAATTTACTCAGATATTGAGGACATATATTGTAAATGGATTTGTACATTATAATAGATTTTTTAAAATTGACCCTTTCTGGGAAGTTCATCCAGTTTAGAGTTGATGGTGTGTCAAAGTCTTTAACCAGAATAATTCTGGCAGCTCTTTTTAAAATTTCATTAAAATTTCACTTTGACTGCTATTACAATTTCCCATACTGAGCAACAATATTCTAAATGAAGAAGCATGTAAGCATTGTAGAACAATTTTCTAAATTGCTTTATTCTTTGTAAAATATAGAGTTTACTGTTGCATTTTCTATTATCATGTTTATATGACCTTTTTCCAAGTTAGAGTATTATCCACTTGTACTCCTAGAAGGCATTCACAATTTGAAAACTCAATTTCATCTTGTCCAAGATTTAATGATAGTTTTTTATTTGATCTTTTTGTATTGGATGCAGAGATAATCATTGATTTGGTCTTTTTAGAATTTATTACCATAGAGTTATCCTGACACCATTAGAATATTTTATCAATGTTATTTGGAAGCTTACTTGCATTTTGAACTGAAATTTACAAACCAAAATAACTATAAATTAAGTTTCTATACAAAACACTAGACTTAGAACATGGGTGCAAGATGAAAATTTTGAAAATCCTGAAAACTGTTATTTGAAACCATTTTTCTTCATAATTTTGTAGCAAAACGTTGTCTTTATTGTGAAAAACCTGAGCTTCAGGCATATGCTTGAAAACTTGCACCCATATTAGAGTGTTTTATTTCTTAAAATAATTAGTTTCTTCTTTTTAAAGTTTAGACATATGACCATACAGTACCTACCAAAAGTTGCTATTTTGTACTTTTATATTTAACATTTTTACCACAGAGTTCAATACAATATTTACCATCCCATCCACGCTTAGCTCAGTTGGTAGTGTGCTTGACTAAGAATCTCAGAACCGTATGTTCGATTCCAGGCCGAGGGTATACATCTCAACCCGTTAGTCCAATCAGTATTGCATGATTGCCTACATGACGGTTGGTCCAGAGATCGTGGGTTTGATTTCACAGATACCTATACAGCGCTGTGGAGTTTGTTCATGATCAGTTTTCTATTTACTGTCATTCTTAATCTTACCTATATATCACGTAGAGAGGTTGAAAGTCACTATTCAATGCATAAAAGAATGTGCTTTGGTCTAGTTCAGAAATCTAAGTCCCTCTGGAAAGAATGAGAAGGAAGCTTCACCAACTAAATACACAGTGGCAATACTATGTGATTATGACGTTGTTTAACAAAAAAAATAAAGTAAAACTACAAATCACTGTACTAGTCCTTAAAGAGACCTCAAATAAAACACAGTAAATTTAAAAAGAGTAAATTTACTGTGTAAAACTACAAAGCATTTCAAAATAAACAGCATGATTTTATGTATAGTTTATACTGCTGAAGAAGCTACAAAAATTATGTTTGGAATATAAGATGCTGAATCTATTAATTGTGATGCATTCATAAAATGTGCTTTTATTTTATCATAAATCATTTGTTATGTATTAAACATAATACTTTTCCAAAAAATCAATCATTGAAATATAAAAATTTAATAAAATTCCGTTGTCTCCAAACTTATGGATATTTTATGTCATTTTGAATAATTTTACAACAATTGTAAATAAAGTATCATTTTTGGGTGACAAATCTATTTTCTACAATTTTTGATAATCAAGATAATATTATAAATCTAAAAATAAAATGTCCAAGAGTTAGATTAATCTCTAATCACATTTTTAATGTTCATTAAACAGTATAATTGCCATTCTAAGGTCCCCTTACTCAAGACCAAAAAAAAAAGTTGTCACAAAATGTTAATTGTTTTACTTATATATGTTATTCATGTCCAATTCCATTAAGCAGGAGCCTTTATAAAACTCTAATTAATAGAATATGAGAATAAATCTCATTTTAAGATAAACCGGAGATTTCTCCTAGATTTCTCCCATACCCACTGTTAAAATTATCTCCCCTATTTAAAAACAGAATTTTGCATATTTTTGTCATTTTTCAAAATTTTAGTTTGATATTGAAAACATATCATCTTAACACATTTCTCTATTTACTCAAGAAACAATTAATGTCACGATAAAAATTTCTTTATGAGATATTTGGATCGAAAGGTTAGAAGGACCGTGGGAATATTTTTTTTGGTTTCGTAAGCCAATTTTTCTGTTTGTGTTACCTCCCTTACACTAAAATATTTTGAATAGGTAATGTGAACACAGAAAATAAAGAAAACACAAATTATATTGAATTTATTGCTTAGAATTACCTTTATTTATAGATAATTTTTATAAGAAATGACTTTTATAGTTTTAGATAACTTTAAAAAATGATGCTTTTTTTGATAATTCAAAATTATTAATATCAGATTTCAATGTATCCAGTTCAACAGCATTATGTAGCATATGTACTCGGCAATCTGCATTTGAGCCATAGTGGTGATGAGGTAGAGTGCTGGCTAACAGTGTGAGAGGTTCTTGGATCAATCCCAGCTTGGTCCATAGATTTTTTATTGGGTCATATGTTAGAAAATTGTCAGGTACCTTCTACACTGCATTTAAACATCAGGCAACCCTCTCAGATGAGGAATACAATTTTTATTTTGTGTTCTCTGCATTTATTTTTCTGCTTCACAAATTGTGATACAGGTTGTGGGAATTATAAGTTTACTTTGTTTCTCTTACTTACCTTCAACCAGTTTAAGTTTTTAAAATCAAATACCTGATGCCACAATCTTCCACTTGTTCTAAGCTCATCAAGCTGCTGGTGTTACTAACAAGTATTGCTCTATACTAAGGACCCTATATAGGGTCCCCCACTATGTACAGCCCTGATACAAGTTTCATGGACGCCAAGATGAAATATTGAAAGCAGTTTAAAGGATAAACTAGTAGTTCATATTGGTCAGTAAAACTCTCATTAAACAAATGTCAAGTGGCCACACATTAGAACTGCAAAATTTAGACCATGCCATCAAAAGTGAAGTACATATGCAAATGTATATTTGCAGATCATCTTTAAAACTGCACTGCTCTCACTAAATGCCTCCACTGTAACTATATACAGATGTATTAATAATCAAAGTTGAAATTGCCCTTGATGCATATTTATTTACAGGCATATGCTATGATAGGCTAACTTCCTAAACCATGTACTAAGTTTATAATTTAAACCAAACAAATATATACTAAGATTTGTTTGTTTGTCAAGTTTATCTGATGACCTAAACAAAAGTTAATCAAGGACAAGTTCAGTATTGTTAACTAATACAAATGTATAATAAGGGCATAAAAAACAAGACGTTAATGTTTGTAAACATATATTTTATTCACAACATATAATGCATCATTTTACTTAGTATCATGAATTACATTAAACTTCATAGTAATCAATTAAATGTCTGATTGGTCGATCCATTAACTAGTCTAACTACATATAAATAAAGAATCAGACTAGTTAAGCACTGACCTATCAAAATAAATTTACAATCCAGCCATGATTGAATGAGACATTGTAATATTTGTAATAACTTCCTCAATTCTTATCTATATAGAAAAAACAAATATGACAATATCAAAATAAAACAACATGTGATAAATGAAGACTTTCTGTGATGAATATACATATATATACAACACCCACCAAAAGTTTGGAGACATTTTCACTTTAGATGCCTAATTAAGAGGTTTATCTAAAATTTGATAACTGTTAATTTTGAAATACATTTTAGTTTTGCTTTATATTTTGGTTATCATTAAACTGAGACTATAAAAATCACATAAAATCTATGTTATGGAAAATAATTACAGTAAACATGGTTTTTGACGCTTTAGGATGTCAGATGATGAATCTTATAAATATGCTGCATTCATGAAATTTGTTTCATTCTATTAAAAGCCATACATAAAAATATTAAAAATAATGGTTCTACATAAATAATCATCAAAATTTAAGAATTGTATTAAATTTCTTTTGTCTCCGAACTTTTGGTGGATATAGTATATACTTGTGATGTATTGCAAAACAATGGGGGCTAAAACATGTGTGTATTACCCAAAAAAACATAATACAAATAGTCCAAGAATTGGTACATTTTATTCAACTGTCATGAACATTTATAAACCCCACTGATTTAAATACTCCATTATATGTAGTGAGTATAGTAATAAGTACTGAAGTACTGTAGTGAGCAATTATATCAGTGGGATTAATGGATGTGTTACTGACAGTTGAATAAAATTAATCAATAGAGATCATCTAAATAAACAACAAATTAAGGAAAGACAACTTGTCGCCTCAATCTAACAATGTCCTATCTCCATTTTTGAAAACAAAATGAGATAAACATCCCAAGCGATAAGTATGACCTTGTAGTATCTTCTAAAACATTTTCTTGACTATATACATTGTTAATGTGCCTGCCAAGCCTCATGTCTTTACAGATTGAAACAATCAAGATATGACCCTTTGAAGTCGATTTCCCAAAAATAAAAATTTGGTAGTTACAGCACTGTAAGAGCAAGGCGACAAATTGAAATCCTAACTTAAACAAAGATTTTTCCCTTTATTATTCAAATGTCATAAAACTTATCAATGAAGTAAGCCTAAAAAGAAAGCTGAATATCATTCACCAGTTTTATAACAGAATTCAGATCTGTACAGTACTTGTCACAATCAGGATGTTGAGATCTTTTTACAGTTGTTTTTTACAGTTGTTTTTTACAGAAAGAACCTTTATACTTTTTTGTTGCAAGGAATCTAGAACTGAGAAAAATCTTGTTTTGAATTTAGTAAGAAAATTTAATTCTTAGTACAATACAAGGGATGAGTAAGTTATGTTATGTTGTAAAGACAAGAGCCTTCAAATTGTGTGTGTAATGTATTCACATAAAGAAGTAGAAAACAAAATCCTACAAAATATAAATGAAATCTAAACATACAAAGCACTTATTAAATGTATACAAAATATTGTGTGATAAGCGTTATGTAAAATGAATTACTAATGGGGCCTGTTGCTTAAGCCTATCGCTACGTATCGCTTTGCCCCTTGGTACCCTCAATTTGATATGAAATACATGTTCCTTTTAGAAGAAGGGTACCAGGACACTAAGCACTATGTAGCGATATGCTTAGGCAACAGGCCCATGTACTTCTTCACAATAAAAAGACAAGTTCATAGACTAAAATGACTCCATGTAAACATAACAACATTTCTAACAATATTCAATATCAATCACTCTCATGTCATGATCTCACCCAGAAAATCGAGTACAAATATTCATCACATCCGAAACCGCGATCTATTTTTGGAAAAAATGTAAGAACAAAATCAGCTTAATTAACACTGAAAACGAGCCGCCCTACTTATGAAAATTTTAATATATGTAGGGACTGTATTATCCATTGTCAAAACTTGGATTGATACACAATTAAAAAAAATGTTATCACTGAAAATGCCCATAAAACGTGTGGTAATAGAAATGTTTGGAGTACATGGTTTTCCATAATTTTTTTATAGTAAACGCTTCTGTAAGTGTAACTCTTCACTTGTTTTTGTTATAACATGAATTCCTGTATGCTTCTCCATTAACAAGTGAATTGCTACACAGGAATCACCACTAGCTCAACGATCCTCAGCCCTACTCATGTCATCATAATTCTTGTACAAAATTGTTAAACCCTATTAACATATTCCTTAATATATCCTCCTAAACTTTATGATTTAACCAACACTATCATTGTTAAATGTTCAAAATATCAAATTTCAAAATTTCAGTAGCTTTTATATAAGAAAATGAGTAATACAAAGATAACAAAATCCTTAACTTCAAGACCAGTCCAGTAGACTTTCACCACATGCAATCAAAATGATTCAAATACAAACTACCTAAAAAAGTTTTCAACAAGACACAACACTCTCGATAAAAAGATGGGTCAAATTCTGTCATATATCCAGGGATAAATGAAACACTAGTGTAAGTCTATTTGAATATAAAGTGAGTTATAATAGTTTTTCGTTCACCCCTCGATTTAATAAATCATAATATGTTCTCTTTACTAAGCGGTATCCAGTACTATAAGCATCATGATGAGTATGTGAACACACATACAAAATGTAGTTTAACCAGTGCTTACAACCAACCAAGTATAGCAATCACCTCAAAACTATCACAATGACCAGTCCTTACTCTTTATATCCAATTACAGTTAGTGCAAATTGACATAAGACAAATTATTATATTCCATGCTTAAGTAACAACACCACTTGTAACTAATACAATGTATGAAAACTATATTTAAATTGGTTTTTTTTGTCTCAGATCAATTTTCACCAACAATACGTAGTTAATACATTCTACTATCTCCGTACAGAGTTGACAGACGGACCATTCTCCCAGTTAGTTAATGGATACAAGCAAAAATAGTGAAAAGTTATACAAAATGAACACAAATTTCAAATCTTCAACTTTGTTCATCATCTGATAAAGTTTCATACTGTGATGATAACAATAATTTAGGTTCCTGATCCCTTGAGTCCCCTCCAACAGAGTCCCCATCTGGGCCCCTTCTTGAGTACTGTACACTAGATGGTGCATTAGATCCAAGATCAGAACTAGATTGTGGGTATGACCTTGGACTACGTGACCTATGACCTTGTCGACTATGACTTGGATGTTCCGTGGAACTTGTAAAGTCAGTAGAAGGGTGTGGACTATTGTCACTTTCTCTAGAAGATTTAGAACTTCGACGACTCCCCCCAGCTGATGTGACTTCACCGACAGCTGAACTATCAATACTTGCTGACTCATCCACCATTAATCTATCCGTACTGTCAGCACTTGTATGTGAGATATTTGATCCATCGTCAGCTTCTATAGATTGTTTCCGTAGCGACGAAGCTCCGCCTCCAAATCTACTTGATACTTGACTATCTTCCATCTTTCTACTGCCACCAGGGCCGCCATGTTCCATCAATTTAGAACTATCAACCATTGGATCTGCTGCACCAAATCTTTCGAACCCTTGAGCTTCGTTATCTTTACCCATAGCTCCGCCCTCACTGACTTTAGTATCGTTCAAGCCGACATTCTCTGAGCTCTCAACTTCACCTTCTCGGCAACCATCATTACTTGTACCTTGAACTCTATTCTCTGAACTATCAACAATACCTCGTCTTGGACTACGGGTACTACTAGATAAAGCCATATAACTACTGGGTTTTCCTCGGGCTTCATCATCCGGGCTGTCAGGAAAATCATATTCAGACTTTGGACCTTTCTTATCAGAAGAAGCAACGCCACGCCCACCTTCCTGTACAGAAGCAGACGGCGACGCCCTCTGTAATTGTTTTATGCTTTCCCTAGGTGGCGCCACCGCAGGTTTTCTATCTGGTTCTTCCTGTTCCATTCTAGATCTAGGTCGTGAGAACATACGACCCTTTCTATGTGGATGTTGTGAAGAATGAACTTGATCTCTGTTATCACCAGCAGACGACACAGGTGACTGAGCTTGTGAACTTAGTTTTTGATAGTTACCTCCTCTTGGATCTTCATCCTGCAATAGATACATACATATTACAGTTCAACCTGAGTACAAAAGACAGTGATCAGAAAATACATAAGTGTTCTATGTGAACATGTCACAGGTGTCCTCTATGGACAGGTTTGGGTTGACATGTATCATAAAATGTAGAAATTTCTTCCAGGACATAAGCCAGTACAAACTCTAACATATAAACAACTGTTATTGGTTATCAATTAGCTGTACAATAGCACTATCACTTGTGCCACATGCGCTTAATCTAATTAAACAAGTCTTTGTTCTAGTGTCAAAAAAGTGTGTTCCTTTCGCATTTATGCCAACTCAATTAAGATTGTTAAGTGTATATCAGGGCTCAAGTTAGACCAAAACTTTAAGGAGAAGTCACTTCTCTTTTAGCTCATATTAAGGTGAAGTTTGAAGATTTGTGGAGAAGTGAAGATATTACGTAAACGGGTCGATTCTACCTACAAACTCAAAAAATCATATATCCGAAATTTTAGCACATCTTTTTGCACAGCTCTATTAGGCCACAACAAGTTGATCATGTGTTCTATGAATTTTTCTGGAAAAAAAAATGGGGCGAGCGAGCGAAGAAATTTTAAAAAAAAGTCTATATTCACTTGCTTTATATAGGGATTTGACCATATTTTTATGTGCGAGCGAGGAAATAAAAATATTTTTTTTTGTAAAAACCGTCAAAATTAAGGTGCGAGCGAATCCATAGAACATAGGATCAACTTGCCCAAATGAATACTATACTGTACCTGTGTATGTTGATCAGGTGATGGTTGTGATGAACTAGAAGGTGATAATGATGATATATCTTGTCTTGTACCTGCTGTTACTATCTGTTCTATAGACGTACTCACTACTGGTTGTACACTCTGTTGTTGTTGTTGTGGTTGACGTTGTTCTGGTCGTATATGTTTATGTGAGTTCTCTTTTACACTCATCTGTGATGATACTGGTGATTGTGTCCTTGATTTACTGGAGGAATGGCTTGGCTGAGACATCATCTGATAATTATATAATATAGAGATAATATTATCTAAATACATTGAAGAGAGCTCAATCAACTCAAGGGGTGGTTTATATCATTTTACACGACCAACATTTTGGCTTCTCACAATTTTGTTTTTGGTGAATGGCTGAAAAATCAATTGCCAATTTCTCTGCTACCTCAGTCATCACACTGAATCTTCACAAGCCCTATCCAATTAATTATATTGGAGTGAAGGGCAAAATAATTAACTTGACATTCAATGTAAGTAATTTTCACAAGCCAAAATCAATTTCCACAAGTCATAAGTTGCTAAGGCAATAACTGTACATTCTTAGTTAGCCAAAAATTCTATCACAATTG
This sequence comes from Mactra quadrangularis, assembly GCA_025267735.1. Lineage (NCBI taxonomy): Eukaryota > Metazoa > Mollusca > Bivalvia > Venerida > Mactridae > Mactra > Mactra quadrangularis. The sequence goes on along the minus strand of CM046305.1, from coordinate 35,664,622 downwards.
ACTTGGTCTCTAAAATATCTATCATTTTAGTTAAAGGTTTTTACCCTAGAAATCTCTATTTTAACAACATTACATTATAACAGTGCAATAAATCAAAGAAATACAAACAAACCTGTGTATGAGAGCCTCTTCCTTGTATAGAATGTTGTGAATCTTGTTGTGTACTTGATTGACCTTGACCTTGCTGTAGATGACCTTGACCTACTTTAGGTTCACCAGTATCATCTTGTAAACATTGAGCTATTTTATTTTGTACATATTCTAATGGTGACACCTCAGAGTCTTGTATACCAAGTCCTACTTTACGTACACTTCCACCACTCTTCACATCTATAGAGTTTGTAGACATACTACTACTGCTACTGTCCGCTTGACCTGATAATAGATATCATTATATATTATACCTTAAAGTCTGTTTTTTCTCAACTGTCAAAGCTTGAATAATTTCACTATGACTGAATGTATTGTTTTTGTTCTGACGGCCTAATTGTTATTTAATATATGTTGATTAAAGCATATCATACGACATAAGCAGCTTTACTCGATCATAATACACACTTTCGGAAAATCATGAATATATCACGATGATAATTTTAACAAAGGCATTTACCGTGAAATTATTCATTTGGCAGTTGAGAAAAAAACAACAATACATAAACTTGCTTCTTCTTTACATATATAAAACATAGCAGGCCATGATAGTGCCCACTGATATGATAGTGGCCTGCTGATGTCATTTCCAGTCAATACCATTAAACCCTTGTTATGCTAAGGGTTACCCAGGTTGTAATTTACTTGGAGCAAAAAAAACTTCAGCACTGTGTAAACAAAGTTTATACTATTAGTTTTGACCTACATGTATTAAATGTTTAACAATGTTTATTCTTTTGCATTTGCAAAAAATCAAGTGTTAAATTTGGCTTCGGTCCACTTATATTTCCAGTTCATACATATCATTGTTATATGATATAGATTTAAATTGCTGGAACAATCAAGGCTTTTCTCCAATGTATGGCCTTTTTTATACTTAGAAGTTCTGAGTAGTAAGTTTAGAGGAGTTTCAATCCAGGAGCCTACCTTCTCAACGGTAACTCTGTCACCAGACATGAACAAAGTTTAATATTTAAATTTATATATACTACTGCTCTATCCAGTATGAGCAGTCTTATCAAAGGTATAAAAACACACCATAACTAAGATTGATTACCCTTGCAAGAAAGAAGAAAAGAAAGAAAAACTGTTGTTTAGCACATAAGTAAAAGTCGGAAGTATTGAAAACACTGAAAACTTTCTTACAAAATACTGAGACATATGAATTACAGTAGTTTATTCCCAAAATACTGAAATCAGTTTTAATACTGAAAACTTTCACCACTGATAGTACTTGGCCAACACAAAAAGGTGCACTAAAGGTAGCAAATTTTTCCGGCAATAGGCTCTATGCATCTACTTAGGGTTAGAAAGGTCCTTGGATCAATCCCATGGATGTTTTAACAGATACAATCAATTGTAAGTGTTATAATGTACTCACCTGGTGGAGATGTTGGTTGTCCACCTGTCACATTAGGAGAATGTGATTGGTCAGGTCTCATTTGTCTTGTCCAATCAACTTCCTGTTGTTGTTGTTGTATATTAGAAGACTGGTCGTCTGATCCACCAGACTGGGTCACCATATTTGATGCATCTGTAGGATGAATACTACTAGTAGCTTGCTCATTGGCCTGATAAAATATTTATAATAATTACTATCTACCATATTTATATAAAATTCTTTTCATATATTAATACGTTCAATAACAATTTTTGATAATAGTCTTCAAAAATATCTTAATAAAATGGCATAGATTTAAAGTCCCAGAACTTTGGGGTCCAAGAGACTATGGCTTTAAATGAAAACCATGTTATAACGATCAGTGTTGTAAAAATGTTAGAACATTATATCTTCCACCTGAAAAATAAGGTTTTAAAGTGGAATTTTTACTACTGGTATTCTTATCCCAGATAACATTAAACATTCATTTAATTTTTTTTATTTCTTTTAGATAAGAAATAGTTACCAACAAACTGTTAGTTGCAATGACGTTGCTTAGAGAAGTTCATGATAAAACAGGTACAAAATGTACTTTTTTGTAACTGAGTGTTACCTTGCATTGTTTAACATTGAAATATCTGTGACTTAAAAAATAAATGTTTCTTCTAGGATTTTCATCTTCGTCTAAATTCATGAAATAAAATGTACAACACATATAAAAAAACCCAAAAGATTATTCTGTCATAAAGGAATGAGATGTTGTCTGCAACAAATTGCACCATGATTTCCCCTAGCTTAATTATCTAACATGTCCTTTGATAGGACCTGGACAAGATATGCATATGCATATAAGTTGAGATTTGTTGTGCTTTGGGGCTTTGCCTCAGTCATGTTAATAGATAAAGTATACTTAACCTACCTGTCTCCATTTAAATTTTTTATGCCCAGAAAAAGATGGTGGTGTTTTCTCTTGTTGTTGTTGGTTACTAGATGTAGAAGATGAAGCAGACGACCAACTGACTGAATTCTCTGATGTTGTTGTGCTCACTCTAGATACACTGTTACTTTTATTACTAGAGTCTGTCAATCATAATATATAACAAATTAGTTTTGTTCATACTTATTCATTTTAGCTTGATTGTGCAACAAGTTATTACAAATTAGATTTATCAATTTTCGAATCAACTTCCTGGTTCCCCAGTACTGAGCTAGAAGGATAAAGTTCCTTACTCAAGGAAACAACCTGGTATATTTTGGATGGGAATCAAACCAATGCGGAGCTGACTATCCTATGATTTCCATTCCAACGTCGTAACCACTTGGCAACGCCCACTTACATGAAAAAAATTTTCAGCAGCCTTTACATTGGAAGAAAACCCAATATGGAGTTATTATAATTATAAATTTCAGCAGTTTTTAGTAAAATTTTAAATCTTAGGATGTGTGTCACTCTACAATAAACATCTAATAATAGCAACCAAACACTAACTTCCATTGAGCCTATCAAAAAACGAATATTTATATAAGTAGCGAATGAAAGTTTAGACATTAAACTAGATGGTATCACTTATTATAAAAGCCTTTACATTAATCAAATTACAAGCATAATTATAATATTGAGTATCCAGTCAAGAGCTTGGAGCTCAAACCCTGTTGTTGACTTGACATCCCTGATTGGATGGTTCAGCAGTTGTGAACTCTTCAAACATTTTTGCTCATTTGGCTTCCACAAAAACTACATCCCAAATGTGCAGTATGATATTTGCAGGATTCTTAAATACTCAGTAGTGTGCTGTTCTATCCTGTTTGCAGTGACAAATGCAGTATTTGTCCATAGAGGTTTTTCTGCTTATCCTCTAGCAAACTGGTCGGAGTGCGTAAAAGCAGACATGAAGACATACAAGATGCACAACTGCGATACTCTAGACAGGATAACATGGAGGACAGATGTTAGAAGATCTAGCCACCTAATGTCTAGCCCAGTCACTGGGACACTGGCAGCAGATGACAAATAAACTATTAGATTCGATTTGATGATTGAGGATTATTCATGGAGTTAATTTTCTTCAACTTAGAGTGATTATTCAATAAAGCAAACTCCAAAATAGGTGGTAGTTGTGCCAGACCCAGATGAGACCCTTTATGCCTGAGTAGGATATCAGCCACATCAGCCAGTGTCTATGAGAACAAATTGTATTTACCTGACTGTATAGATCCATTGATTTGACTAAGAAATGATTTGCCACTTGTACCAGGTACTGTATTGTTAGTTTGTGAATCTTTCTTCTTCTCATAATCCATCAATATAATATTATTAATGGTATCACCTAGAGTCATTTGTTTAGGATCTGTATTACCTAGTACGGCTTGACGTAATGCTGAATCCTACAATACAAATATATACAATTAAAAAAAAAAAGTTGAAGTGCAGTTCAAAGTCTGCTTCCATATACATTCAGAGGGCTTTACAATCTGTACAATAACCCCTGCTCATTGAAATCTCCATCAGGCAGAATATCCCTCACAGTACCCATTTACATCTTGGTGGAGTGGAACAACTGCACATTAATTCTAGCTCTAAGTCAAAGAAATTAGCAGTTCCCCAAGTGGCAATTGAACCGAGACCTCTCGATCCCTTAGCGCACATCCTACTGGAGGACCACTACACCTACATTTTAAAGAGTGCAAATCTACAGTTTAAGCTTTACTAAGGAATTAACAGAAACCATTTCACATGTAATTTTCTGAATTTTACATTCTCTCATTATAATTGATTCATAACTTGGTCATTTGCCATTACATTTACAAAATTTCTGAGCTGCAACTATTTCATTCCCAGACTTTAATCAATCCAACTTGAAACATTCTGTCTTTATCTATAAATTTTTCTAAAGCACTAGATCGATTAATTTTCTTTTAGAGTTTTTCACAAGCACTAAAACTATTTGTTTTATTTTATAGTAGCATGAAAAATTATTAACTTTGAACTAGCCCTATTACACAAATAAATATTTTCAACAAGCCCAAATCAATTTTCACTTGTGCTAGCCAATGGGTTAATCCAGAGACTGACTATAAATAAGCCCGAGGGGTAATTCAAAGAATGACTATATAGAGGATATTCGTCAACTTTGGTGTTAGATCGATATTTATTTCAACTCGTGAACTCGGAAAGTGACATTTTCACTCGTGGCTATGACTCTCGTGAAAATATGTTTTCAGAGCTCAGAAAACATATTTTCACGAGTGGCATAGCCACGAGTGAAAATGTCACTTTCTGAGTTCACGAGTTGAAATAAAAATAATCTTACATCAAAGTTGACGAATATTCTGTTTCTTTCATGCTTAGTTTTGTGTTTTATTTGATGTATTTTAAACAAATTATAATGTGACGTCATTTCTACTCCATGATGACATCATTTATCTTCTAATATGACGTCATAAACAATGAAAATATAAAGTTACATTTTCACTACGATGAAAATATAAAACTTATATTTTCATCATTTATTTTCATCGAATAACGCGATGTTTCACCATAAAGCAAGAAAGAAAAATTAATATTTACCATAGGTCTTTGTTGTTGTCCAGTAGAACCTCTACTAGATGGTCTAGAGTCAGGTTTAACATCTTGGTCTGGTTTACTAGATGCACCTGGTGAGTAACTTGATCCTACAGAGCTAGGTGGTGTCACTGGGGATGTCATCCAACGTTTTTTACCTTAAAACAAGAGTAGTTTTATATGACACAACTAAGTCTTGTTGCTATAAATATCCGTTTGGGCTTTATAAAGAGACCTCTTTTTCTCAAACTTAGCATTTGAGACTTAAAGCTCGTAAATTAGAACCATCAATTATGATGTTTTCAATATCGAAAAGGTCTAATTAAAAGAACCCTTTTTTCCTATATTAAACATTTGGGACTTGAAAATCACTAAAAAAAATCACATGATTTTGCAAAAATCAAGGAGGTCTTCATAGCAGACTTAAAAGTAACACAAACAATGATGAAACATTTCTTTATTCCTGAAATTCATAATTCAAATAGCAAGTACAAATTGACCACATAACAAGGAGTGATTTTTAAGAAGACTACATAATTGTTTAGAAACAATTTTGAATGGTAAAAATGAACGAAAGTTTCATTACACCAATATCTGTAAATAACTCGGCTGAAAACAATACTGGATGCAAAAATCTCAAATCAGACCAAGATCTAACAATTATAAGTTTTGTATACATACCTGCCATCTGTGCTGGAGGGGATTTATTTTCCTGTTGACCTTTCTGACCTGGATATGGTTGTCCTGGATACGATTGACTTACAACAGGTGCTTGACCTTGACCCATATATCCATGACCTTGAGATACATGAACTCCACCAGGATGACCTGAAAGATGTATTTTTTTACATTATTGAGAAAACTACAACATTTGACAATCACTTTGTACTTGTGTCCCGTATTGACATGACACTTCATTTAATTTTGTTATAGAAGTCATTTACATTTTCAATATCTTTTAGCTTGTAAAGTTAACAAAAAACATCAACATATAGGGTCAAATGCAGGAGTGCCATGTGAACTGTGTAGCATAATAAATTGTATAAATGTTTAAAACCAACACCCCCTTGGTTATTTCATATAGCAAAGAGAGCAGCATATTATCATCATCTTACGATTATTCAGCAATACAATATAGAGGAAATTACAACTAAATTCAGTCGTAAGACTTTTGATAATATAGGCCCCAAGTATAAACATATTTGTTATGATTTCAAACGGAAATTGAGTGGCAGTTAAAAACTTATTGACTACTACTATGTAAAATACCATCAATATAAACCCACTAGACGCCGAGCGGTAACGATGTTGGACTTGTAATAATAAGATAGCTAGCTCCGCATTGGTTCAAATCCCATCAAAAACCCACCCCCTTGTTTCCTTGACCAAGAAACTTTATCCTGCTAGCTCAGTACAGGGGGACCAGGAAGTGGACACAAAAGCATGGGTACAAGATGAAAATTTTGAAAAACCTGAAAACTGTAATTTGAAACCATTTTTCTTCATAATTTAATAGCAAAACATTGTCTAATTTGTTGTGAAAAACCTGAACTTCAGGCATATGCCTGAAAACTTGCACCCATGCAAAAGTGATAAATATAAGCAGTAAGAACTTGTTTCACAATCAAACTGAAATATATCAGTATAAATCGTAGTTATAAGTGATTAAATTTACATCAGTTACCTGGTTGTGAAGGATAAGGTTGTTGTTGTTGTCCAGGTTGACCTTGAACTCTGTACAAGTTGGAAGCAGACGTAGAAGATTGGGTGGGTGTACTACCTTTTACGTCTAGTTGTTTTGTCTTCATGGATGACTGACTTGACGAAGTGCTAGCAGAAGTGGCCGTATCTTCACTTGATTGGTTGATCTGATGTACAATAATAGCATCGATTAAACACGCAGCTGTTAAACTACGATTTCCTTGTTTAGATGCTTGATCCCCAGGTGCTTTACCAGAATTTCGTTGATTTTGTTGTTGAACATCAGGTGTAAATGCTTTCAACAAGTCACTAGGTTGTGTTAGTTTAGGTGATCTTTTATTTGGGTCATCGGCATTTCTCATTTTCTGTAAATATTCTTCTCTCTTGTGTTCAGCATCTTGCTGCTGTTGTTGTTGTTGCTTCATTTCATTAAATCTTTGGATACCTTGATGATATTGTTCTGCTTAAAACAAGAAAGTACAAGTATTATAGGAACTGTCTTTGAAATTAAGGTGGGTCAGTACCTTACTCAGAGTAAAAAAAAACAAAAAAAATATCATGTTCACCGATTATGATAAAAATTGGCAGGCAGATACTTTCATGTTATTTGTTTGTTTTTCTGGTAACCTTGGCGACGTTGTAAAGTTGTTATTTTCACGACCTCATGGACGTCACAATGTTTCGCGCTATAAACAGGCATGCAAGTACATTAAACCCACATATTTAAAGTATTGAATGTCCGAGGCAAATGATAATTATACCAAAATGTTTCTGAAATGTTGTCGCAGACAATTATTTTATTCCGATTATCTAAATATCACGTCAGTCGTAAAGATTGTACACTTCATCACTGAATTCACAGTTTTCACGTCTAAAAGGGTTCACCAATTACCAAGTTTTGACATTTATTTTCATTGTTTATTAATTTTTAGGATAGATTATACACAAATGAATAATAATATTAGAAAATCATTCAAACAGGCTGCATATTTAAACAAATCATTAAGAATTTTTTGGTCTAGTAAACTGTAAATTGAATCGGCAACCTTACAACAGATTTTTGATGTATCAATTGAATTGTTGCAGTCCTAATCAACAGGACTAATAGTCAATAATGTCAAGTCTGCATCAGATGTAGACGCTAATCATTACAATTATCAGAGCAGTTTTCAAACCATACATTAATTTTCCATCAAAGATTGACTAATATTTCTAAAAATAAAACATTGACAAAATTCTTAATCAAATATTTACGAAATTTGCTAAATTTTTTCTAAAAAATTGACGAAATTTTCCATCAAAATTTTAAGAAATTTTCTAAAAAGTCAAACATTGAAGAATTTCTCCATCACCCCAAAGTGGTATAAAAGATGAATAAACCTACTAGCTGCTCTTAGAGACATTTGTTCTTTCATTTCTTTCTCTTGTCTTTCTCTCTCCAGTTGTTGTCGTACATATTCTGGATGTACAGCAGGACTACGTCTGTGATCACCTGATTGATTAGGTATAGGTAGATAATTATCTGACTGACCAATACGTGGGGAATGATGAGCACCTGAACTATCTGGCATATTTCTATACCTGTAAAACAATATATGGTAAATTATTAGGGGTGTAACAATACGGTAAAAAACGTATTGCAATATGCAAAACCCGTATTGCAATATATTGCAATATGTACCGGTTTTTGGGGGTAGACATACAAAGCATTCATCAATGCATGTGTATCGTCTTAATTGGATCCGCATAACATGCAGATGTGTATTTTCAAATGATCTTTATTGAAATGTTTGAATTACTTGCGTAAAATGGTCTTTATGTATGAAAAATGAGTACTTTATAAACAGACTTTTGAAGATGTTTTTTTTCTCATTTGACTAAATGTTTATTCTTTTAGGCACAGTAAGATGATTTCAAGAATTCAACACATTTTAATACTTATTCAAACATTTAACTTTAAGATTTTGTTCAAAATAAACAGTGTGACATACAACTACAAAAAAGACGGTTTAAGGAAAAACGAACGGATTAAAACCTTTAGAATTTGTATTGCAATATTAACCGGTATATCGGTTAACCGTTACACTCCTATAAATTATTACAGTACTTTTTTAGTTGAGTTTAACACCATAGCAACAACAGTCAGTCAACTTATTCACCAATCCTGATAAGGTTAAATCGCTGGATTAAGCTGGTAACCAGTTACTAGGCACATACTTCCATCAGTGACTGATGACTGCCCTACATGACTTAGAATCTGTGGAGGGAGAATGGCTTTAGATATTATTTTATGCCCAACCTCTGTATGCCCTGCCAGGGAAACGAAACCCATGATCCCTCAATTGGTAGACTTGTGTGCTATGAACTGAGCTAGCCAGGTGGGCAATCATATTACTATATAATCAACTTGAAGGAACTTGTACATTAAGTCATTAAAGAGGTCAAAATTATGATAGCACATACAGGGTTGCACAACACATCTTAAAGAGAACCACTATGTACATCATAAACAATGTAATATGTGTCGAGAGGGTTAAAATGGGGTCACTGTTAAGTGAGCTATAACTAGGAACTGGGTTTTCACTATGACAATTTCATTAGTGGACAAGTGAAGTAAAAAGTTGCAGGGCTAGTGAAAACCAGTTATGTCATATAGATGGGATAATCAATAATTTTGACCATTACTTTATAACATTACAAATTGAGCAAGAAATGCCTGCATTGGTAACAATATAAATAATTACATACCTTTCATCATTTCTAGAGTCAGTGATAACAGATTGTCTTCCTGTACCTTGTGTTATACTAGGTCTACCAGGTGGCCCCTGATATTGATGACTAGGGTCCATGTTACCAGGGTGACCACCAGGACTAGGTCTTTGTGACATCATCATAGGAAAACCACCTTTATCATCTCTAGGAGATGGCATACTGGATGTAGGTCTTGGTGAAACCCTGATGGTGTAAATAAAAGTTGTATTTAACCCTTTACTGGTTGCAACATGTGTAAAAAGTAGCCATTATTTCACCATTGCACACTAGGGCTATTTCAAGATGCTCTAATTTCATTACTAATTATCATACAGATATGCAACTTGGACAAGTTATTCTCTGGGTAAATGTCTTTCAGAAAAACCAAGTTGAGCCCCAATCCAAGTTACCATGGCAATGCTGGGGTGGAGCAAAAACGGCAAAAAATGCAATTTTCGCTCTTTCCATCCCACATTAGCATTTCAAACAGTAATATTTTCCAAAATAGAGGTCTAAAGTGCCACGTCTTTTCAGATACTGAAAACATGTTTTCTTATCAGCATTTGGCGCCATTTCTCTGCACTCAATGTCCCAGATTTTTTTTCTGGCGATGTGGAGGCGCGCAAAAAAAGCTAATTTTTTGGAGACAACTATCCTTTAGTGAAATTTACTAAATCTAGTTAAAAAGCACAATTTTCAAGGCTGTGGCGGCCATTTTGGAGGGGGGGGGCTTGACACGTAAAAATGCGGGATTGAGCGGTTAAGTGTTAAAGCCACTATATGAAGATAAACATGTATTCATTTACAGCAGACATGAAAATTGTCTTATAACATTGAAGTAATCAAAATATAACATGTACTAATATATAACATGGATTAATTTTTTTAATTACAGTAAAGCGTACATGCCGAAGTGTAAAATAGGTGCGGTATTGATTTTCGTCGGGATATGTGTAGATAATTATTAGATGCAAATGTGAAAAGTCAGATCTGGGTCAATATTTACGCACTATACATAACTTGTACCTATGTTTTATTCTAGAATAAACTATAGACAAATGTATGTTTTTACTTAAATAAAGACAGTTAGACCATACCTTGAAGATGATGGTGGAGGTTGTCCTGGTTGTCCTGGTTGCATGTACATCCCTCCAGCATGTGGGTATCCTGTTCTAGGATCAACTGGTGGATACCCTTTGACCCCTCCTGGCCCTTGTTGTTGATGATCAACTACACGAGGACTTATACTTTGATCCCTAGGGTCCCGTGGATCTCTTGGGTCCCTTGGATCTCTGGGGTCCCTTGGATCTCTAGGATCCCTTGGGTCCCTCATTTCTTTATCAGTAGGGGAAGACTGATGTCGGCCCATCTGACGTGATGTGACATAATCACTCAGTATTGTTTGTTTAGAGCTATATTCTCCTGGTTGAGGTACGGGACCCTGTTGTCCACTATACTGGTACTGTGGTTGTTGGTAAGCTGGATGATGCATACGTAATTGTTCCATGGCACGAGGGTCCATTGCACGTGGATCGTAAACTTGTTGTGGATGTTGAGGATGTACACCTCTCATTTGTTCCATAACATGAATATCATATTGACCTGAAAATCATATAATGTAAACATTAAATAACTTTTGAGGTTTTTGCTAGTGTGTGTAGCAGAGGTATAATATGGCACTGGTACTCCCTGCCTTCAAACTAGCTTTTATGGCAGCATGATAGAATGTCCACTTACAAACCTCAATTCTGACCATGGATTTTTATCAGGTTAAATTTAGCCCCCAACACAAATAACACACTAAGAATTGTGTGATTGCACCCTTAGATTGTCCCACAGATAATCAAGCTCCAAGAATTTGTGTACTATTTCAGTTAAGAAGGGGTTTATGTAGTATACACAAGGCCATGAATCTCGCAGTATTGCTAAACTTGCGACATTTGGAAAAGCTCTGTCCACAGTACCATATGTAAACAATTACGACCCATTTTATTCACACTGACAAAAAAACCCAACTTTTTTCAACAATATGCCATCGATTGTGGTAAGTATATGCATTCGATTTACCTCCCTTGCCCATGAATTACTCGTCTCGGGTGAAACTCCATTCTATCACCCTCTGTAGGATGTGATATTTATAAAAGAACTAACCTCTAGGATTACCAGGAGCATCTTGATGCATCATATTACCACCTCTACCCATACCTGTGTTATCTCTAACAGGTGTACCTGCTGTGATAGATCCTCTAGCTACAGATGACACTTGTCCTCGCAGGCCACCTGTAATATATGTATAACATGGTACAGTTAAGTTTCGCTATATAGACCACCTTGATTATGCAAAATAATGTGATTTTTGTAGGTTTTTAAGTCCAAAATGCCTAAATTTTGAGAAGAAAAAGGTCCCTATAAGACTGTTCAGCTACTTTATCAAATTTTGATAAACTAGTTATTGCTGAGTTACGAATTTGCTCAGTTGGGTCTTTGTTTCTTTTTTATCATGGGTAAATATGAATCTTCTTATCATACTTCTTTACTTTGACTCAGGACTCATGCAGGACATTGTACATATATGGGTGAAAATTTCTGTTTTAAAAATCCTTAAATTTCCGATTTTCATTATTTTTACTACTTATAACATAAAAGGCATATTTCCACAAGTTCAAAAATTATGAACTTTAAGACCAGTTCTGAAAACATTAACCCATGTAATATTGTATTTAAGTACCAGAATCATTTCAGACTTTTGAGCAAATAAGTTGATTAAAGCCTTATTGAGAAACCAAATGTCATAACTATTTACTAACACCAGTGAATAAAAATGAAATTGCTCAACAGTTCAAGATAAAGTTTCAAATTAAAAGGAGTATGTAAACATCTGATTAGGTCATAGAATGACCATGAGAATGAATCATAGATTTTGTTGAAAACCTAATAACTTTCAAAGTAATAAAAATTACTATTTATAGATAAGTAAGATGGATTTTTAAGTACAATTATTAATAAAGCACAAATAGGAAGTAAGTAAAGTACGAAATTAATTCAAAATCACTGCAAAAACATGGGGAAAACTTTTACCAACTTGTGGTATAGTTTGTTTTTTCTCAACTGTCAAAACATGAATAATTTCACGGTGAATGCGTTTGCTAAAATTATTGTTGTAATACATCTATGAGTTGCCGAAAGTGTGTATTATGATCGAGTAAAGATGCTTATGCCGTATGATATGTGTTAGTTAAGATATTTTAAATAACAATTAGGCTGCCAGTACAAAAACAATGCATTCAGTCACCGTGAAATTATTCAAGCTTTGACAGTTGAGAAAAAACAGACTATACAAAATGACAAGAGAAATCTGTACTAAAAGAAAAAAACAAATCTGTACAAATGACAAGGGTAGACAAACATGACACAAAAATACAGAAAAACTATACAAAGACAAAAAACATAGAGACAAAGAATACATGTACAAAACTGTACAGAAGTCAAAGAAAAACTGTACAAAATAAAATAAAATATAAGTATAAATCAAAATCAAAACTGATTACTTTAGGCAATTTGACAAATATTTCACTGACTGTAAATACAGAATTTTGATGGGTTAGTGCAAAATTAGTCTAATTACATGTAAATAAATAGGGCTGCGGCGAGTATCCGAGTACTCAGATAATGGCTATCCCGAACAGAAAATCGAGTACGAATATTCGTCACATCCGAAATCGTCGGATCACAATCTTTTTATTGGAAAAATGAAAGTACACTTTCAGCTTAATTACAACTGAAAATGAGTCAAACTTCTAATGTAAACTTAAATTTATGTAGGGGCCGAACAATCTTGTGTCAAAATTCGATTGAAACACAATTAAACAAAAATGTTATCATTGAAAATGCTCATAAAGCATCTGGTAATAGACATGTTTGGAGTACATGTTTTTCCTTATAGTAAAAACTCTTGTAAATCTTCATTAACTCTTTTTATTACATGAATTCTGTATGCTTCTCTATTAACAAGTGATTCGTGGTTCGATTCGTGATTCGCTACATATGAATCGTGGTTCAGATCGGATTGCCACTTGCTCAACGATCCACAGCCCTATAAATAAAGTATAACGTAGACTACTTTTGTACTGACCCACTAGCAGTTACAGGTGACACAAACACACACACACAGATATTAATTAAGGTAAGACTTTACCTCAGCAGACACATGTAAACTATTTTCCGATCAAGATTTGAGCTAGGCTTTTATTTTCAAATAGATTTTTCAAACACAAAATGCTAGTGTTTACGATAAAGGAAACGTGTTCAGCTGGGATAAGGGGCTACAGCCTCCATTTTGAGGCCTAAAAATGCTGAATTTTTTTAATTTAGAGTCTGCTAAAGTAAATCAACGAGTCAGAGCAAAACTAGCCTTAATCCTTCTTGATTTGTTTTCAAATTATGTATTATTTACAGTACCCACCAAAAGTTTGGAGAGAGTTTGTAGAATCATTATTTCTAATATATTTAAGTATTTTTTTGGTAAAATGAAAACAAATTGAGTGAATGCAACACATTTTATAAGTTTTAGCATCCGTATTCTAAAGCCTCCAAAACCATGTTTATTGTAATTATTTTCCATAACAATGCTTTTATGCTATTTTTGAAGTCTTAAATTATAATTATAATGATAACCAAAAAAATAAAGCAAAAGTTAAAAGCATTTCATATTAAACAGTTATCATATTCTAGTTAAAAGCTATTCAATTGGCCTACAAAGCGAAAATGTCTCCTAACTTTTGGTGGGTACTGTATACATAGTACACGCTAGTTTTGCACACACCCATGGAAAATGTGATGCATTATTATTACCAATAGAAGGACTGGTAGTCGTAAGAGAGTGAGGTCCTACTGGTGTACCATGGGTAATGGAACCAGAAGGCGGAGCTTGAAGGTGACTAGTAGGCGGAGACTTAGGTAATCTAGAACTTGTGCTGTTTATTAGTGGAGGTGGGGGAGGGATTCCTTTACCTCCATGTGGACTGTATGGTGATGATGCTGGAGGCACACCTGAAAACACACACACATCACATCATTGTTAATATAGCATAGCTAGATAATGTCTGAGAAAATTTGACCTGAGCTACTTAGAAGTTTTATCTTCATTAAATACATAATCAAATCAATTCATATTCATAAATCAATAAATTTCATTTAACTGGCTCTACATCTCTAAAGAACAAGACTGCACTTAGAGTCAGTGAATGAAATAAAAATATAATGGTAATAACATATAAAGGGATACTTTTGTGGGAATATCTGGGGTCATTGATGTACATGTAGCCACACAATTATTTCTGCATAAATATCCTATGAGGTGTAAATATTGAGCATGTTTTATTTTTATCTGATCATATCTGATGACATATCTCATGGAAATATTCGTTACCAACAAGAAATGTAATATCGAAACCACATTAAAGCCAGATTTAAAAACTTTAATGCAAAAATTACAAAGAGAAATAATCCATAATTAACCCAGGTAGTTGTGTTTTTTTCTTATTCTGTTCATCACATGGTATGTTATCTTTGTATGAAGTTTCATAAAGATCTGACAATAAATGGCAGAAATATATGGTAAAGAAAAACTTTAACACAATAGTTAACAACGCCAGACACCCACCCGCCCAGGTTTCGCCAAACTATAAGCCAAATTTTTTCGTTGAAAAATCCGGCCAATAAAAATCTTCTAAAGTTACAACAGAAACTTGGTCCAAAGAAATAAAATACATGTTTTAGTTTTGAAAAAACTGCACAAAATGTCCACTCAAAAATGTTTACTTATGTGGCACTTTCAGTCATCTAATGAAAACAATGGTTGGAATAAAAAGTCGCTTGCAAAACATTTGTGAAAGTTTAATGACTCAAAGTAGTTCAACTGGTCAAATTTTGACAGAATGCAAAGAATGAACTCACAGTAATGTCGTAATTTATCACTAAATGCTTTAGTCAATCATAGCATGCAGATAAATCAGACAAGACAAGCATTACCGTTTCCCACAGTATATATCACACTAGTTGCAGCTCTGACTTTTAAAGCTAAATTATGCAAAGCATAACACATCATTGTAACACAGCAAATTTAAAAAAACCAATCCAAATTGATAATTCATAGTTTCTACACACATCAAAATTTGAATACAAAAAGTCACTTCAAACATTTTTTTACCTCTAACATTAGGAGAGTGCCTGTCTTGGTACAGACCGGGAGATTTCTCCATACCTTCTGGTCGTCCCTTCATTGCTCCAGGCTCTTGCATTTGAAATGGCGATCTTCTATGTGAGTGAGCTGGCGGTGGTGTTTGCATTGTGATGACCTTCCTTTGTTGAGGGTCATCAACTTGACCTCTATAAGGGTCACCTGCTCTATGAGCCCCATGAGAGTCAAAGATATCTCTAGGGTCCCCTTTGTAACCATGGGCGACTTTGTCTCCATCAGACTGTCTAATAGAAAGATCTATACCTCCTGGCTGGTGTCCACGGTGATCCCTGGGGTCACCTCTAGGGTCACCTCTCATATCCCTAGGGTCTCTACCAGGCATAGGATAAGGGGATCCTCTAGGATCATACCCAGGTCCTCTAGGATCTTTTCTTAAATCTGTAGCTCTAAGATCATGAGCCATATGTTGACTACCTGGTCGAAAACCTGTGTCTGTTGATTCTGAAAAACAATGTATATAAGTATAACAATATATCCTCCGAGGTCCTATTTTCGTCCCTGTCCTAATTTCGTCACCATTCTTGTTTTTGTCGAGATACTGTGAGATTTCAACAGGTGCGCCTGAGTTGCTGTGGGAAAAATGATACTATGCATAGTATTTAACGCTTGAGTGATTTCAAGTGCAAATATGCAGTTGCAGTTATCCATTCCTTGTGTTTTTTACCAATTTCTTTTTAAATCCTTAGGGTGACGAAATATGAACCATAGCGTATAAGTAAATATTTCATAATACATAGGTTGAGAAATAATAACAATTTATAGTGTACTTAACCCTTACCGGTTGCAACAGAGGGGAAGATTTGACATTTTTTACATATATGTGATAGGGCTAATTCAAGACGCTTTTATTCCATTACTTGTTGACTGACAGATACCCGTATGCAACTTGGCAAAGTTATACCCTGGGTGATAGTTATTCAGAAAATGCCATTTGAACCCTGGCAACACTGAGGCCAAGCCAAAAGGGCAGAAAATGCCATTTTTGCCCTTTTTAAAACTCAAAATTTGCACTAATATTTTCTCAAATGAGGTCGTAAGTGCCAGTACTTTACAGAGCTTGAAAACATTTTTCTTACCACCATTTAGAGTCATTTTTCGCTTAAATTCAAAACAGACATCATACCCAGTATTAGTTTAAACAATATTTTATTTCGGTAAATACAAACATAAATATATATACAAAGTAATGGTCAAATATTACAAAAGAGAGGATTGAGAAGATAGCTTTAAAAGCTAATACCCAGTATTAACAAACTTGTGCAAAGTTACGAGAACAAATGTTTATACTTGTATGTGTTTTTATAAAAAATAAATGCCTCCAAAGATTTACAGCAAATACAATGGACTAATTGAAACAATTTTATTAGATCATGGTTTAAGTGGTCAACTGCTGTAAGCAGCCAATCCAGCCACTTCACATCACAGGCTGTTTAATGCAGATTTTGCTTAATAAAATGCAGGTAATACATGTAAACAAAGATAAGGTTACACTAACTTGGTCTTTCTTGTGTTGGTTGTCTCTCAGGTTGTCCATCTTGACTTAGATTTCTTTCTATAGCAGAATGTATTAAATCTCTAACACATGTTGCTTGTTTTAACTGCTTCTTGTCCTGTGGTGGTGTACCTACACGCGATGGATCCAGTCCTACAATACAGTCATTTACCATTGATTTTTTCAATGTCATTTAAACATTTTGTTCATAATATTGAAACAATAGCTCTCTAGATGAGATGTCATATCATCCACAGCCGCATAAAAAGGAATTACATTGCTTGTAAATTGAACTTCTAGTTATTGCAGGGAATATGGGTCTTTATTTACCCGTAGTTAAGACTAGTTTTATCTTGAGCCATTGATATGTACGTATACCAAGTTTCAACACAATTTTAAGAAAAGGTGACCAATGACTGAGACTACAGAAAAGTAAACGTTATACAGTACAATTGTTGATAAATTATGCCAATTAATCTTTATCATAATAAATCTGGCTGATGAAAATTTAAGGCAATGACTAGGGCTGCTGCGAGTATCAGAGTACTAGGGTACTCGCGATCCAGACCAGAAAATCAAGTACAATATTCGTCACGTCCAAAATCGTCGGATCGGGATCTACTTTTTTTGGAAAAAAATTAGCTTACTTCCACTGAAAACAAGCCGCATTACTAATGTAAACTCAAAAATTTGATTGATTCACATTTAAACAAGATTTCACTGAAAATGCCCATTTAACGTCTGGTTACAGTTATGTTTGGAGTACATGGTTTTCCATTTAGTAAAAGCTAATGTAATTCATCGCTTATTTTTGTTATAACGTGAAATTCTGTATTTATCTCCATTAACAAGTGATTCGTGGTTCGATTTGTGGATCGCTACCCATAAATCGTAGGGCGGATCAGATCACCACTTGCTCAACGATCCACAGCCCTAGCAATGACAGCATGAAAACACTGCTATTTACATAAAATGAAAAAAAATGAATGTAAAACTTACCTATCAACATATGAGGCTGAGTACCAGGTGGAAGATGTGGTGATAAAGCTCTATGTGTAGACATACCAGGTTCTGACATAGCACTGTTTGGTCTTCTAGGTTGTACTCCACCTTCACGACCTTGACCTTGATATGCTGCAAACGGTTTACCTTGAGAAAAATCAAGGACATTGGGGTTAGATCCTGGTGGTTGATTCGGGTTAGCCTCTCTGATAATTGGTACTTCATGACTGCTTGAAGGTCGTGAGTTTGGGCGATTATCTCTGGAATGACCTTGACCTTGAGCTGCTGGGCTTGCCCTTGACCCTGGTCTTGAAGGAAAACCTTGGTTAGAGTTACCTGAACTTTGACCAGGGCTAAAGACTGGACGTGGTACAAGACCTAAACCCATAGCACCAACTTGGGCTAGACCTCTTGAGCTGACAGCATCTGTAATGATAAAAACAGTAGTATGTTGCTATGAGTTGTACAGAAATACAACAAGTAAATCTGTGAGCTAATGCTCACTAGTGATACCCCCGCCAAAATCTAAAAATATGCGACAAACAGGAAGTAGATGAGCAAGGAGCATGAAATCGCTTTACACCACATGGGACTATGGGATGAAGCAATATGCAAAGTTTCAGGCTGCTGCATGGTATAGTTGCTGAGAAAACTGTGACGGAAATTTTGTAACGGACGGACGGACGGATGCACGCACGGACAAGGGTAAAACAGTATACCCCCCTCTTCTTCGAAGCGGGGGTATAAATATTTCACCTATTTGACATTTAAATCATGTAATTAAAAGTTATTCAATGTATGATGTTTTACACCACATTTCAACAGTTTTTCAGTCATATCACTGCAGGAGGTTATTCCAGTTTTCTAGACAGGCCTAAATCTTATTATGCTAATTCAAAATATTAAGGAAATTAGTAATGCCTCAAATACAGTTCCAACCTTAGATCATTCAATCTCTAAGCCTGGACCCAGTCATTAAACTATTGCCTCTAAAGGAAATAAGCAGCGGGCAAGTGTTGGTTTGAACCTGGCACCGCTTGATCCCTAAGTCTGGGTCCTACTCCTGGTCTACTGCCCCCTAAAAAAAATTAGCAGTGCTTTAGATGGGGTTTAAACCTGGGACCACATAATTCCTAAGTCCAGGTCCTACTACTACCCTTTAAGAAAATCAGCAGATGTCATATATGGTTTAAATCTGATACAACTTTATCACTAAAAGTGGGCCTTACCTTTGGACTACTTCTCGAGTATCATATTAAGAACTTACCCATACCTCCAGCTCTGTTAGCAGGTAAGACAGAAGCCAGTAAACTACCAGGATATAATGTTTGTTGTTGTGCTGGTACTAATGTTATCTTCTCACCACCATTGTCATCAGTACTTATAGTAGCTATATTATCCATCTCTGTGATTCTGACATCACTTCCTGTCAATTTTTGTTGTCTGACATCATTTCCTGTCAAAGCTGGTTGTTGTTGTTTATGTTGACTGGTCGTTACTTCTGACGTCTGTGATGTATTGGTTGTTGATTCTATATCAGACTGTCTCGAGGAATCAGGCTTAGAGTCTTTACCAACATCTACAATAATAAATTGATAGGTCAGTACAGAACTAGTATAACTATACAGAGCTTTTTTCAGTGCTTGGGGAAGGGACCTGGGGCCTTTTTATGTATAGAACATTTGGGGAAATTTTATCACAATTTCATAGAAAGGGGAACAAAATATTCAAGGTAAACTACAAATTTGGGGAAAACTGCATGATTTTAAGAAATGCATGAAATTTCAAGAGGGGAAGGCGCCTGTTAACGGCCCCTGTTATATATGGAAAAAAAGGCCTGCTATTAGTAAATATTGAAGGTGTAGGCTAGTTTTACACGGACATTTAGTATAGTGCAAAAATTTTAACCTGAGCTTGAACTACCTAATTATAATTATTACACACTTCACTTACATTAAATCGAAAGTTTCCGAATGCATGTATACGATTATACATGTGTTTATAAAAATCTATGTGACTATAAATCAATTTGTAAACATGCCTTGTTATTGTACATACCTTGTTATTGTACTTTTTTGGACACATTAGTTTTTGGGGAAACATGTAAGTCCGCAATATTGTGGCACAGTTTAACAGTATTTATTCTTATGAAAACACAATTAATTGCTCAGTGCGTTTATTTTGCCGAAAGCTTCTGATAAAGGGCCATTAACAAACAAAGACATAAATAGACAGTAAATACTGAGTTTAATGTATTCTTACATAAAGGTCAAGCTCAGGTTAATATTGAACTATACATGTTTATTATTAGGTGTGACTGTAAAATCTTTTGCATACTGAGTGACTTTTGACTATTTTTAATGTTGTCTGCTTAATTTTTCAAAATTTTGTCAATTTTTTCTCTAAATTTGGTAGAAATACTGTCTGACTGACAAACAGCTAACAACTTGTCCAGATGGCCAGTTATACAGCATTTCGTCGGGTTTGAAGTGGTTTGCAGTTTTTTATAATCAATCCAGCAGGCTAGGGGTTAAAAGACTCATCTGGGTGGATTTTCACATGCCAAGACACTTTATAAAATGTAAGTGACATGTAAATAATTTCAAAAACTATGACCACTAATGACAGCTTGTTTGATGTTTTTGAAGAAAATTGGTGGTCACTGGCAACAAGCAGCAAAGTGACTGTTTACTACAAGTAGACACAAAAACAAGTAAGCACAAGAGGGTATGGATATAATACCTCTATCATCAATATTTATAGGTCTAGGACTGGGAGCACTGGCTGTACCACTGTCATCAGTATCTCTCGTCTCTTCTGGTTCAGATAATATTTGTTCACCATCAGAGGGCGCCGTTACCGTGGAAGCGACACTTTCACAAATAGATACAGTACGATTATCTTCTTCCTGTAAACAACAAATAAACAAACTCAGAGTTTAAATACATTAATACAAGCCCAACTATACTCTGCTTAACAACTATATTATAGTACTTTTTTCTCAACTGCCAAAATGTGAATAACTTCACAGCGATTTTGTGCTCTTTGTCAAACACTCATGATATTTTGATAGAGTGTACTCAATCACTGTGAAATTTATTCAAACTTTGACAGATGAGAAAAAATGGACTATAATCATAACTGATTGCTCAATTCACAGTCCTCGCCTTAGTTTTTTCAATCCTTAGCTAGATTATCTGTTATACAGTTAAAAAAATAATCAGCTAGCCCAACAAAAATCTACAAATAGTAAAGTACAATCACTAAGTATGTATCAAAGATCAAAATTGAAACCTGAATTTCATGATTTCAGCATAAAAGTGGATGAAATAGTCACTTGCTTATTATTTAAGTGAACCATGATAAAAATAGAACTGTGTGGCATCCCTATTTAATGACCAATACAGCTCTAAAATCATACAAAATAATGCTAGTTATGTTTTTGTTATATGCCTCATTTTAACATTCTGACTTATACAAGGTGAACAGTTCACCTAACTATTGTCAGGATGCAATTGTGCTAGCCTCTAATCTTTCATTATAAACTACATACTTTCTCATAGAAATAGACAAGAACAGTAACTGGGCTTTAACCCACAATTTTCATCCTGTGAGTGGTAACAGTCAATTAAAGCCAGCAATATTGACCAAATGATTATGGATAAACCAACTAAAGGGTAATATATTATAATGGATGAATTGCATTCAACTGTCAGTAGTGCATACATTGACCCCGCTGATCTAAATACTTACTACAGTACTTATGTACTCACTATCTATAAAAGAGTATTTAATTCAGTGGGGTTTATGTATGGGCTACTGAAAGTGGAATAAAATTTACTCACATAAATTTATAATACATGTATAAACATATATAATACTATTTAAGAGTCCTTTATATAACTATCAACCAGTTGTGCTGTTTTGTACATATATATTATACATTTTATATAAGCATAGAGTATACAAATATAATTTATAAGCCTTGTTTTTTAGTATATAATACCAACTTTAACCAATAGTATCAATGGATCAAAGCAAAACTAGTATAACTACATGAAAATAAAGAAATATGTAGACTTGTATTGCAATGACCATTAATACAAAACAGAACTGAGTACACATATATATTGAAAGCATATTTATATATTAACTAGATGGGAGCCCGTGCAAGCACGGGCTTTAGCAAACTCACAGTGCTTAAGTAACGCTTTGCTACTTAATTATTGATTTGATAAAGGGAGATAACCGCTGCGGGAGTTTGGTTTGACGTGTCTATTTTTAGTTTTATCTATTTTTAGACACAAAAACCCCCCATTTTTTTGGTTGATTTTTGGCAGTTTTTGCAAATATCAAGAGGCTTTGTCAAAAAAGAATTGTCAACTTGATATGCCGGTATATAGGTGCTCCAGCAACAAACAAAAGATTTATTCAAAGCTGCGCAGTTTCTTCCACAAAACAGGAAATTCGCAAATTTAATAGTATAGATTTATAATCTCGTATAAGAATTCAATGATTTCTTCAGTCCACATCATTATAAATAAAAAGGGGAATAATTTCATACTAGAAAAAAATGGAGTTATGGCCCTTGCACACTGTAAAAGTAATGTAATGTACGATAAATTATGTTGCATTTAAACATTTTTTTCTGTAATATTGCGGCAGTTAGTGGTCCTACTCACAGTCCCTAAAATAAGCCTAGATCTTTGTACCCAAGCTTTAAACCTAGTTAATACCCAAATTGGTTGCTTACAAATGCACGGCTTGATAAAAAAGTGGGTGGAAAAATGGCTGTAGAAAATATTTCGTGACCTTACTACACAAACGTGTGTAAGGATAGGTCCCACCTGGACATCAATCCCCATAACCTGCGAATTGCTTGTTAGACTTGCATACAACTGATGGACCTGCTTACAATTGAGCTAACCATGTAGATCTTTGCAGGCTTCACTTTTAGTCATCCCTAAAGGTTTTTAAAACCTTAGTGCCTAAATTTGACTTTTGAACTTACAATCCAGAATTGTTAATCCATTCCATCAAGATGACCAAAATGACAACTTTAATCACATAATATGAAGAAAAAAGTAAATCTGTGAGCTAATGCTCACTAGTGATACCCCCGCCAAAATCTAAAAATATGCGACAAACAGGAAGTAGATGAGCAAGGAGCATGAAATCGCTTTACACCATATGGGACTATGGGATGAAGCAATATGCAAAGTATTAGGCTGCTACATGATAAAGTTGCTGAGAAAACTGCGACGGAAATTTTGTAACGGACGCACGGACAAGGGTAAAACAGTATACCCCCCCTTCTTCGAAGCGGGGGTATAATTACATACACCACAGTAACAACAACCACAACAAAAGACTTACAAGTACAGAATAGTATCTCAAAAATAAACATACATGGTATCATGATAAACAAAAAATACAAAACATTACCAATCTCCCATACATCAAAAAATGAAAATATTTTATAAATTAAACATGATAAATCTATACCATGCTCTGTAAACAAACTAAACATTAACAACATAAATATTACAATAATACATTACAACTTACAAGTATATAAAAAATATTGATCCCTTAAAAAAATCTAGATTTAACTTTTCTGAAGCCTTGATAAGCAAAATAATTCATCTTTTGTCGTTGTTGGGTTTAGCTCTGTAGAAACACATTGTATTGGTGATATCAAAGTGATCAGTCAACCCAATTACCATTCTAGGAAATGGTAAATCTCTGGATTTTGCTATTAACCAGTTACTAGGCAGATACTTCTGTCAGTGACTGACAACTGCCCAACATGATTTAGAATCACAGGTAGGAGGGAGAAAGGCCATAGAAATTTTTCATGACCAAGCTCCACGAAAGTATCTCCTACCCAGGAATCAATCCAATGAACCCATGATTACTATTCTTGTGTGCTACAGACTGAGCTAGCACAGCCACTTTATTTAATTTATTATTAAATAAAAAATCCCCAATTGAAAATGAAATGTATGGTGCATTAGGTCACATTCCAAAATTGTTTTGATAATATCACAGCATTGCAATAAAGAACTTACAAAAATGATCATACGATAATTTTAAACAATACAGAACATTTACAATAGACCAAAAAAAAAAAGTGTGTATAAAATGATATAATAATAACATTGCTATCTATGTGATTAACTTATAAACCATCAACAAAGCAACTAGAATATGTAACAAATATAACGTATTATAGCATTGAAGCTTTAAAATGTTACGAATAAACAAGACCACTGACCAATTCAATTTGTCATAATAATAGATTTAAAATATCATGAATAATCATTAATTTACTTATACTATGCAGTGCTCATAAAATAAATAATAAAGACGTTTTCATATTTTTTTCATCACAGACTTAAATTCAGACTGTAAATTTTGACCAAATTCTTAACATGATTATTTTCAAGTAGTCATCTGTAAACTGAACCTAGGACATAATACAGTTTATCCAGACTTTGAAAATATACATTAAGAGAGAGCACTCTCAACTATTTGGGGTGATTTTGTAAACAAATCAATCATCATTATGCAAGCCCATTGAGAAAAATTCATTTAAAGTAGATAAACATTCATTCCGTTAGTTCAATAGTTTCAATTAATAGCTAAAAATTCATTATTTCTGGGTCTTGTTTAAACCTAATACATGTATAAAAAACTTACTTTTATTTTAACCATAGATTTTTGTTTAAGCTGTCAAAATGTTAAAATATAGTAAACATATATCAGTGTCGGGAATCACGTGACCTATATGGTTCCTAACAGGGCAAAAATGACGACCTGATCAACACAGTTAGATTAAAAAGACAAGGTAAATGACATTTATATGTAACAGATTTTTATCAGACCTAGTGCAATCTAAGCAGCACAAAGTTCTTTTTCTGGTGGTAGTTCTCTCAATCCCACAACGGTGCTAGTATTTTAGATTACCTCAAGGTTTTGAACGAGTTGAAAGGGTTTATAGAAGAACTTCGAGGTAATCTAGAAATTTAGAACTGTTGTGGGGTTGGCAGAACTACTGCTAAAAAGATAACTTTGTGCTGCGTCGACTGTACTAGGTCTGATAAAATTGGTTACGTATGAATGTCATTTACCTAGTCTTTTTTATCTAAATTTGCTGATCTGGTCATCCTTTTTGCCCTGTTAGGAACCATATAAGGTATGTGATTCTGCACAGTGATATATCTAAATAAACAATAACCATAAGTGTTCTATAACACAAAAATATTTCAAAATACCGTTACTTTGTAAGTGTCAAATTCAATCTGACTACAGTACATGATCTTCCTATAGGCATTGTCAATTTTTTTCTCAACTGTCAAAGTTTAAATAATTTTAGGGTGACTAGATATGACTGTTGTTCTTTTACATAAATACCAAAGCAACATTGATTCAGCAAGAAGGCATTAAACAACTAAGCTATTGGTCAGTTCTATCTTTTCTTAAAATACACCATCATGAAGTCACCATGAAATTAGTTGTACTTTGATAGTTGAAACAACCTGTCATTACATCTAAAACTGAACTGTTTTAAATTCTTTGTTTAGATTTCATCTTTCAAAAAAAGCTCTTGAGTTATCAGCTTATCACAAATTTAATTTCAACAAGCATTTTGTATGGTGTTGTGCAGAAATAGACAGCATATATATCAATCAATATTCTTGTCCCTTGGAATTTACCCAACTGGCAAAGCCCCGACCTGATATTGGTGTCTAGCATTATTATTCACGAGAAAACCTATGAAATTTAGACTTCATTCTTGACGTCTTAAGTTCCGCTATAGACATCATCTTGGTTAATGCAAAGTCATGCAATTTTTGACAATTTTTAAGTCCCAAATGCTAAATTTGAAAAGAAAAAATGTCCCTGAATGAAGACTATAAACTATGATGCCCCAGAAAGTCGAACTTAACTGTATAATAGTTGAGAGAGCATAGATTAAACCATACATAAACAAAGGTTATCAATAAGACTATGAAATCTTACCTTTTCTTTCTCCACAGCGATAGATTCCAAGTTATATTTCTTCTTAAAACTATTATAAAAGTTTAAACATTGACTGTCAGATTTGGTACCAACAATGTTAGCAATAGCACTCCAATCTCTACCATGTTCTCTTAGACCTATGATATAACAATATTTTCTATACAGTAATAATGAAGTAAGAGAAATTAAGAGCCATGCAGCCAGCTCAGTTGGTTACACACAAGTCTACTGAT
Source organism: Mactra quadrangularis (assembly GCA_025267735.1). Lineage (NCBI taxonomy): Eukaryota > Metazoa > Mollusca > Bivalvia > Venerida > Mactridae > Mactra > Mactra quadrangularis. The sequence goes on along the minus strand of CM046305.1, from coordinate 35,638,066 downwards.
TAGGGGTCATAGGTTACATTCCCAGGTGGTGCATACATACTTCCGTGGAGCTTGGTCATGAAATAACTTCTACAGCTATTCTCCCTCCTATTACTGATTCTAAATCATGTAGGGCAGTTGTCAGTCACTAAGGAAAGTATGTGCCAAGTAACAGGTTTGGCAGCTAAATCTAGAGATTTAGCCTTTCCAGGAAAAGTGAGTAGGTTGACCGACTGCCGTTATATAACCTGTATCATGTGTTGCTACAGAGTTATACAGCTTCAAGATCTCATAACTTTTATTATGTTTTTCCATCTTTCGTTCTACATGTATGTAAACTTTATATAGTGTCATTTCATAGATGCTATACTACAAGTCCTTTTAGACAATATCATAAAATAAAGAGACAAGCACCTAAAAAGGATATTTAAATCAGTGTGTTAGAGGTTTTGAAACTATTTTTTTTACACAAAGCATCAACCTGGATAAAGTGGCACTATTGAAAAAAGATTTTCTAAAGCAACAAAATTTTCAGTGCTGTTTGTATGATTCTAACTCAGTCTTCTCAATCCTCAAGCATACATTTTATCATAGAACCATTGCTTCTACTTTTCAACTTAGTAAGCATAGGTAGTTAACTATGATAGTTAAAAACAAACCTTTTTTAGCTAGCTCTATCTCCTCATCAGTCCATTTCTCAGGATCATTGGATTCTTGTGCTGAAAAAATATAGATAAATTTACTTAGCCATCACTGAAGGAGATAGTATGCCAAACCAATTACTGGGTTATGGCCATTTAATCACTGACCCCATTTTATTACCGAAAGCAACACTCAACCTATATTTATGAAGCAGCATCAGTGTACCAGTAATAATTTCAATTCATTGTGTAACAAGTAAATCTGTGAGCTAATGCTCACTAGTGATACCCCCCCCCCCCCCCCCAGTGAGAAATATGACTATCATAATGTAACTTTCATTTAACGAAATCTAAAAATATGCGACAAACAGGAAGTAGATGAGCAAGGAGCATGAAATCGCTTTACACCACATGGGACTATGGGATGAAGCAATATGCAAAGTATTAGGCTGCTGCATGTTATAGTTGCTGAGAAAACTGCAACGGAAATTTTGTAACGGACGGACAAGGGTAAAACAGTATACCCCCCTCTTCTTCGAAGCGGGGGTATAATAAGCAAGATATCATCTGACAGATTTACAGTCCCACTGGCACATTTATTCCTATATTCCAAGTTCCTTTTCCAAAGGGGAATAAAAATCTATTTGTTAGTTGTTCATCAATGTTAAACTACTTTTAGGGTACTATCATAACTTATGCTAGCAGGTGAAAATTTATTTATAATATTATTTATCTTTCTTATTATGTTAAATTAATACTAATATATATTTTAGCTTGATTGTGAAACAAGTACTAACAAAATCACTCTTGAGTATGCATCCTGGTTCCCAGCACCTAGCAGCTGCCATTTTTAAAGAAAGGGCAGCCATTTTTTAAGAACAGAAAGACATATGAGTCTAAAATCCATGAATAACAGCATCTGGTCTCTGAGATCATCAGTTTGTCAGCAAACTAACTTACCTCAGATTTAATGGCAAATTCAGCGGTCGACACTAACGGTGTCCCGGGATCCCGAGGACACCAAAAAATGGGAAGGGACTCCAAAACTGCCAAGCTGGGTGTTCCGTGGGGACACTCGATTTTCTGGGAAATTAAATGGTTAAACATCAGTATAAAGTACTTATTCAGACACAAAAGTACATTTTGTAAGTCAAAAAGTCGATCCAGTGTACATCTAACTCGCTAAAAGTTATTACGGAGCGACGAATCCAATCTCTCATACAGACGAAGAGGTCCGACGCAATCCGAATACAGAAGCGTCGTTATTGTGCGGCCCTATCTGCGTTCCAATGGATTTCAGTCAACCCGTCAATAGCTTGTAAAATAATAAACATATGCGTAGCTCTAAAAAATTAAAAAAGATACATAACACAAAAATATTGCCATAAATCATTATAAATTCAATAAAGATTATTGACCTAAGTTTTCACACGTATTCTCCCGCGATTGTAAGCAACATACACCATAGAGTCAATTAGTCAAACTGATAATAAAGCGCAATTTAAATAACGGGGGGATAAACTTCATATGTGAAGTAGCATAGCGATTAAAAATAAATTATTTTGTTACTAATTGACCGTCCATTGTTAATCCAGATAAGAGTTGTGAAAATTGAGACCGCCCGCGGCGATTACATGCCAATTATATGTTAATTAAACTTAATTGTCGGTCACACGCTGGGAGATTAACTCGCCGACTAAAGTATTCAAAAGGATGTCATAAAATCGATAAAGCAGTCGCCAAGTGATGTTTTACATGCTTGATGACGTTCGCATATGCATATACCATAAGTCAGAGAATATATTGTTATTAGAAAGAAAAAAGAACATGTCAATTTATTTTAAGACGTTCGACGATATCGGGGGATTTAATTTAACCGCGCGTGCGCGAAAACAAGTTAAACTACATTAAATCGCGTTACTTGTAGCATCAAGACGGACACAAAAAGACAATAAGCCTTTCAATCACGAAGGAAGTTTCATATGAAAGCAATTTAGCGCGGGTCGCGAAAATATATGACAACACTTCGTATTGGTTAAAGCGATTACGTTACGTATAAAACAATATTATATCATACATAATAAGCTTTTATAGAGATAAACTGTAACACTATTGTTCGTTTTCACGTTTATTAAAGAAAATTTTCGGAAAAATCGTCTTCGTTAAAATGGGGAGAAGTGTTGTTACCAATGTTGGTTAATCCTAGAATAATGCCCAATAATGAAAATCATGTCTATGAAATGTCCAAAGGTATTTCTTTTCAATCACATGTCTAAGAAATAATTTAATGATAAAATAAACATAGATCAATGTAGGATATAATAATAGATCTAGAGTTGTTAAAAGATTTCATAAAAACGTTTATGATGAGATGACTCCTAATTGAAAACATGTCAGAGCAAAGAGAAAATATTTTGAAACAAAATTAGATTTGAGCAAGCCATTTAGATCTTAATTTGCTGATGCATGTAGTTTTTAATTGTCTATAGCAGCTAATCTTCTCATATACTTGACTGCTGTTTTATACTGCTAATAACAATCCACAGAAGCAATCCATTCCAGGGACAGACAGTGTAGACACTAGAAAGGCTAATTTTATATGAACTCAGTGCAGCATAAGACACCTACTCTGTTAAAACCTGCGAATGACGGAACACCACTTCTCCCAAGAATCCCACCACTTCTCCCTATTTCAAGTCCAGGGAGACGTCACTTCTCCCTAAAATTTGGTTCTAGCTAGACCCCTGATTGTATAGGTCATATAACGGCGGTCAGCCCACATACTCGCCATTCCTGAAAAGGCTAAACCACTGGATTAAGCTGTTAACCAGTTACTAGGCGCATACTTAAGTCAGTGATTGACTACTGTCCTACATGATTTAGAATCAGTGGTAGAAGGAGAATAGCTGTAGAAAGTATGCCCTGCCCAGGGATCGAACTCACGACCTATCGATCAGTAGACTTGTGCGCTACCGACTGAGCTAGTAGGACAGGCCTTTTACTAAACATAGGATAGCAGGTGCTTGTGACGTCATGCTGCAACTGGTCTATACAGCTACAATTATGCAGTATATCAAATATGAATATATCTGTAATCATGAATAAATTAATTGACTGATAGAATGCCGAGTTCATTTTTTAAAACTGACAGTTCATAATTTTTGATGATCCCGTTCAGGGATCCCAATTTTTCATAAGGGACACCTTGGATCAAAAGCAGGAGTCCCGTCAGGACACCTGGCTCAGAAGTTAGTGTCGACCACTGAAATTTCAGGATCACTCTGGTCCCTAATATCTGAAATCCGCCAAAAAGCGGACAAATCACATGCATGCCTGCATAATGCATGACCAAATCACTAACATCAGACCAGGTGCTGAATGTCATATAAGTGGTTAAACAGCTTATATCAAGATATCTAGACTTACTGTCCATAGGTTTCTCAGTATTTAAGTTAGATTGTGATGTAGTAGATGCTGTATTAGATGGGGTAGTCTCAGTAGTAGATGATGATGTTGTTGATGATGTCTGTGTAGTTGTACCCATTTCTCTAGCTATTCTACTAAAACAAGCTGAACAACATTTCATTGTCTCATCTGTGATCTCTATAATATATGTAATATACAGTAACAACAGAGCTCTTGTTTAAGCTCGCATACTTGCAAAATGTGAGTGGGTTTTGAAAATTGTGAATAACTTTTATCTTAACAAGCAAAAGTTCGCGAGTTAAAATCACTGCAAAATTATGAGTGTATACACTAAATAAGGCTCAAATCAGCAGTGAAAAGGCCAGTATTAAATAAAGATTTACAGTAAAAACATGTTTGAAATTCTTTATCTTTCCCAAAATAATGCCCTTGTTCTATCTTTACTTAAATATGGTACTATGTTGTTTTTATATTGTCTATACGAATACATGTAGTTACTAAGTACCTTATTAAAATTTAGAGAAAACAAATGCAAGTGATTTTTTTCATCTTTCATTTTTTTTCATTTCAAAAATGATACTAAATGTACAGTGCCCTCCAAAAGTTCTTGAACAAATGAAATTTTGAGGAAAAACAAGTAAATCTGTGAGCTAATGCTCACTAGTGATACCGCCGCCAAAATCTAAAAATATGCAACAAACAGGAAGTAGATGAGCAAGGAGCATGAAATCGCTTTACACCACATGGGACTATGGGATGAAGCAATATGAAAGTATTAGGCTGCTGCATGTTATAGTTGCTGAGAGAACTGCGACGGAAATTTTGTAACGGACAGACGGACGCACGGACAATGGTAAAACAGTATACCCCCCTCTTCTTCGAAGCGGGGGTATAATGATCATGCATCCTGCAAGTAGTTTTTCTACAATTAAAGCTTATTCATGTAATCATATATAAATATTAACTTCCAAGTTATAATCAGCAATTCACTAACATTGTTTGTTTTGTTTGCTTTTGTTGGGTTTAACGCCGTAGCAACACATATAAGGTCATATAACGGCAGTCAGTCAACCTACTCACTCCTCCTGGAAAGGCTAAATCTCTGTATTTAGCTGTTAACCAACCACTATGTGCATACTTTCATCAGTGACTGACAACTGCCCTACATAATTAAAAATCATTGGTAGGAGGGAGAATGACCGTAGAAATAATTTCATGACCAAGCTCTACAAAAGTATACCCCGCCCGGGAATCGCACCCACAACCCCTCTATCAGTAAACTTGCATGCTACCAACTGAGCTAGCCGGGCGGGTTTTACTAACATAAGTAGAAGTAATATTTAATTTATGCAACATATAACTTACGTAATTCTTTCATAATTGGTAATTTTAATTCTGTAGACATCTCAGCCCACTTTGTAGGTAATGGTCGTAATCTTTTAACTCTTCTTTTAGGAGTCTTACAAGATGGAACTGGACATCTGAAATGACATTATATAATTATATACAACTGTATGAGTGAAGATTCAAAATTTTAGACATTATTCTAGAACTCTGAAAAGCGAAGAAAGACAAAACAAGTAAATCTGTGAGCTAATGCTCAGTAGTGATACCCCCGCAAAAATCTAAAAATATGCGACAAACAGGAAGTAGATGAGCAAGGAGCATGAAATCGCTTTACACCACATGGGACTATGGGATGAAGCAATATGAAAAGTATTAGGCTGCTGCATGTTATAGTTGCTGAGAAAACTGTGACGGAAATTTTGTAACGGACGGACGCACGCACGCACGGACAAGGGTAAAACAGTATACCCCCCTCTTCTTCGAAGCGGGGGTATAAAAAGGGACAGGGTGCATCAGAGGACTAATGTTTCAAAGCAACTATTCTACGTAGGGAGAAGCAACAAAGGGCAGGGAGGAGAGATAAATAAATATAGAGACAGACTTAATTACATGGCATGGGCATGGCCAAGCAGTTACATCATGGGACTAGTATTAATTGGACAGCAAGCCAGTTCAGCCTTGGTTGGAATCAACACATCAAATACCTTCAATATTGATGATAGATATATGAAACTACATTGTTTACTAGAGCAACACACTTCATACCACAAGCTCAGTACGGGGGACCAGGAAGAGGACTCAGTAGTGAACAAGCAAAGTTATAAAACTTGATCACAGTCAAAATACTAAATGAATTTAATATAGACTATATCAACTTACTGTGTATATCTTCTCCTAACAGATTTACACCAACAATTACTACATACTCTCATATCTGGTGTTAGATCAGACTGTATTATACCATATAGTTCACAATTCTTTGTTGTCAATGCTCGACTTAAACCATAATGATCTAACTGTGTCTTACATATAGCACATTGGTGTACACCACCTAAAATACAGTAAAACATACATACATGTTAAAAATGTACAGTAACCCCCCCCTTAAGTTCTAGTAAGTAAATATCAATGCTTGTGATTTATTCTAATGGAAATACTGTTGATTAAAACAATTACCTAAGACAACATGACCTTTATTTAGATAAAATGGATAAAACTAAATATGTCCATAAGGGCAAGCTATTTTAGAACAGTTCAATGGAAGTAGACTCCCTTCTTCCATGTATTTTCAATAATATTCAGCAAGACCTTGTACTATGTTTGATAGGGGTGTAATAATATGGTAAAAACCATATTGCAATATATTGCAATATACAAAACCTGTATTGCAATATATTGCAATACATACCGGTTTTTGAGTAGACATGCAAAGCAAGAATTGATGCATGTGCACTGCATTTGTAACACGCATATTTGTATTTTCAAATGATCTCTTACCAAATATTTGAATGGCTTGATTTAAATTGACTATATGTTCGAAAAATGCATGTTTTGAAACGGACTTGCAAAGAGAATTATTCTCTCAATGGACGAAGTGTTTAACATTTTAAAGCACAATAAGATTATTTCAAATTTTCAATACTTTTTAACATTCATTCAAACATTTAGATTTCAGATTCTGATAAAAAACAATCAGTACGGCGCATAACTACAAAAACCGGTTCAGGGAAAAAAGAACCGGTTAAAAACCGTCAGAATTTGTATTGCAACATTTACCGGTCTATTGGTTAACCATTACACCCCTAATGTTTGATATATTGTCAACACAATTCAGGTTATTTTACAGCAGCTAGGGAATCTAACCTAACTTTCCTGGACTTTTGTCTACAACCAGTAATAACCTACCCTTCCACCAGGCCCACAACTTCTCCATATACTTTATTAATGAAAACAATTTACATTACTGTCAAATTTTCATAGAAGAGTATAACTGCTGCAGGTTAGACTTAAACCCTTACCACCTTTGAGACTAGATTTAAATTCTAGTGCTATCAACTGCGCTACAGACCCGGTTAAATGGGAACTTAAGAAAATAAAAAAATAGTGAAAGAGAGTACATGAGGATAACAAGAGCACCGCTGGGCGGGGCATTATATGCCCGAAAGTGTTGTTTTTTTTAGTTAAAATGAAGCATTTGTAAGACATAGGAATATTTCAGATGAATATCATATTATGAATAATTGTGGAAAACAAAGTAGAGAAAAAAAGTTTTAAGGTAATAGTGACCTTGATCTTTGACCTTGTGACCCCGAAATCAATAGGGGTCTTCCACCCGATATGGGCAATCATCCTATGAAGTTTGAATATTGTGGGCCAAATGGAACTTAAGTTATCCTCCGAAAACTGTTTTCAGTTTAAAGGTAATAGTGACCTTGACCTTTGACCTTGTGACCCCAAAGTCAATAGGGGTCTTCTACCTGATATGGGCAATCATCCTATGAAGTTTGAATATTGTGGGCCAAATGGAACTTAAGTTATGCTCCTGAAACCAAATTGTTAAGGACAGACAGACGGACGCCAGGGGGTATAACATAATATGTCTGAAATTCTTTCTGGCATATAAAAAGAAAAGAGAATAGATAGGACTTCTGATGAAAATTTACCATAGAGGTTTTTAATTTATTATTGTAAAATGTTACCTTCACATTCTCCAGGTTTTGTATCATTATTATCATCAGATGAATCATCTACAATATCTTTATCATCATCATCTTTGTTACCACTTGATGTAACATCACCACGACTATCAACACCACTAGCTGATGATGTCACTCTGTGGGTGAAAACATTAGAACTTTTTCATTTATAATACATTTAAATTCATGTAAGAAATTTAAAAAAAATAAAATCCTGTTTCACATGACTTTAGCAGTTTTTACAAATGAAAAAGAACCTTTTCTCAGAGCATATTTTATCAAATTCCTAACAGTATTTTTTCGTCCAGTAAATTTTTATTTGGTCTAGTAAAATTTCGATTGTGCTGGACTGAATGTCCAGTTCTAATAAATGTTTGCTTTGAAGACTGTTGTCATGATTGAGACTCAAAAATTGGTTTGTAAAATGGGCAGAAGAAAGACCAATTAACTCAACTAAATGACAATATTTAATTAACAAAAGCATTGTTGTTGCATTCCAATCTAAATAGACTGAAAAAGTAGGAGTAGTGAGCTTTAACACTAAGAATATACAAGGCGCAAACAGAACAATCTTTCGTAATAACAACTTTGATGAGTGGCAACCTCTGAGTAGCAGTATGTAAAAATGCCTAAAGTTGACATTGCTCTATTTTAAACCCTAATGAATGACTCCTCTGAGGAGCAGCAAACAGCCATTGAGATACATTTACTGTGTTTGTTTACCTCTGTACCATGACACAAAATCAAGTAACTTTTTAATCAATAATTGAGAAGTACTTATGACTTATAGACATACACAATAACTGGTATCCCCAATTTTAACAATAGCTTACATAAACAGATCTATTTAAACTCTTTTATTTCAAAACATTTCAGCCATCGGCCTTCTTCAGTAGATATTGCCACAACAAGTTTACATTTTCTTATCATCATAACATGACTGTGCTATGAAAATTAGAAAATGTAAACTTGTTGAGGCAATATCAACTGAAGAATGCCGATGGCTGAAACATTTTGAAATTAAAGAGTTTATGCATCTATGCATATTATTCACTATCCCTACATGGATAAAACAAGTAAATCTGTGAGCTAATGCTCACTAGTGATACCCCCGCAAAAATCTAAAAATATGCGACAAACAGGAAGTAGATGAGCAAGGAGCATGAAATCGCTTTACACCACATGGGACTATGGGATGAAGCAATATGCAAAGTATTAGGTTGCTGCATGTTATAGTTGCTGAGAAAACTGCGACGGAAATTTTGTAACGGACGGACGCACGCACAGACAAGGGTAAAACAGTATACCCCCCTCTTCTTCGAAGCGGGGGTATAATAACTTACATGTTAACAGTTTCTTCTTTAGATTGAGATGTAACAACATCAGATGTTGATGGTATCTGATCGACATTTTCTTCTTTGATAACAGCTGACTGTTGTTGTTGTTGTTGCTGAAATATAGGAATATTATTTTCTATCATACAGTCCTACCCATCCAGGCAAGGGAATCAAACAACCTGACAACTTGAGAAAGCTGGCAGCATAGTATAGACTGAGTAAATTAGACAAGTATATTGTTAGGAAGATTGTTTCTTGGTCACTAAAGTTAGGACTTTATACTGATGTTATACAGGTGATCACTAACTCAGGATAATGTGTATGATATTTATATACAACACATATAAATTGAATTCATGCTAGAGCTATGACAAATAATATTTGGATTACAAATTTCATTTTGATACAAACACTAACCCCAATTTCATGGAGTATTTATCAAATTCTCATAGCATAGGACTGCCAGGGTGTAGACACCACAGTAACAAACTGACTATGGTACGTCAAATAAAATGAGACAGTTAAAAAAAAAGGTTAAAAACTTATTCCAGAGATTATATGATAATATAAAATTACCGGAGCTTTCTGCTGTTGTCTCTTTTTCTTCACAGTTTGTTTTCTCAACATTTGTTTATAATTCTCACTCTTCTTAGCTCTATAATAATATTCTACACAATCCATAGTGTTCTGAAATATACAAGCAAATAGTACATTATACCTCATTAGTCTTCATGACAAATTTTCATTAACACTAGTTAACATTAACAAGTCCAGCAAAATGGAATTTTTTACTGGACCAAATTAAAGTTTATAGCACTGAAAAATTCTCATTGATAATGATTTGTTAAAATATGCAGCCCATTTTAATGAATTAGCATTGTAACTCCATTTGAAAATAAAGGCAGTTACAGTTCAGCCCTCCATACTGATAAGTATGTGAATCTCCTCAAATATTTCTAAGTTTTTTTATTATAAAAATGAATAGTTTAATAATACAATTTTATAATAAAACATGCAAATAAATACCTTTTTCTCAAGGAATGAAGCAATCAAACCAAAATTTTTAGGATGTTGTAAATATTTCTCTTTAAAAATTTGTTTTTCTTGAGCCGTCCACATATTATAATATTTTCTTTCTTTATATTCCTCCATACAATCAGTAATTAAACCATTCTTGTTAACAATCTTCAGACTTCTTTGTCTAGCATCTAACATCATCGGAGGTATCACAGCAAGGTTACGCATCTTTTTGTCTTCTTCCTGAAATGACGATTTCAATAAATTGCCTACCAAAAGTTTTGGACAAATGAAATTTTGAGAAGAAAGCATTATAACATACCGCTAAGTTTGAAAATTAGGGATTGCAGGATCTGTTCCAAGCTAAACACAATGATTAAGAGACTCTTGCAACATACAATTTTCAACAGACTTGCCTTTGCAATGTTTCCTATTCTAACAACTCCCTAAAATGTTTCCCTAATGCTTGCCAACAGAAAGAACCCCTCTAAATCAATTTTTTAAATTTAAATTTTATTCTCCCTTAACAGACAGCAATTTTCAAGAAAAATAATTGATGCATTAGCATTGCCCAGAAAAGGCAAAATCTGTCCAAAAGGAATAATTTCACAATAAACCATTAAGTATAAAGTCTAGATTCTTATTGGGTCCATGCAACACACACATACAAAATTTCAACTTATTAGATATTTAGGCAACAAACTTATGACCAGACAAGGAAATGAAGCTGATGCATGCCACACTTGATTGCGTTGCTCAGTCAGGTATTTTACAGTCTAAACTAATGAAAGTATAAAACCTATATTAACACAGACCTCTTGTTCATGTATACCATCCATAATCTGTTCTAATTCTGCTTCACTTCTAGCATATACATTAAGACCTGCTCTTGTACCACTTCTGTAAAATATCATAATATACAGCGTTTATTTTCAAAATTAGGGGAAAGGTGCTAGGGTTATTCTAAGGTAAAATAACAACAAAACTTTTTCACGATGCTGTCTAAATGCATTCAACAAAATAAGTAATTTTTAGGAAGAGAAAAGGGGCCGAATTTCGGCCCCATAATGACCTAAAAAGACAACAACATACAGTTATGTATAATTCATTTGTTGACTCAACAGACCAGTTTTCATTTCACTACTGTACATAAATAAAATCCTAACATGATTAAGATTTTTCTCTATATTAACAAACAACAAAATTTTACTCTTGAATAATCTGCAATATACCAAGTAAAGTCAAATAATGTCAAAATATATGCCTGTTTTTTTTTGCTCTGATATGTTGGTTTTATATACAGTAAAAGTTCGCTGGCTCGAACTCGAAGGGACGTGAAAAAAATTCAAGTGAGCCAGGTGTTCGACCTGGCCGACATTCGTCCGAGTTTGACGTTATTACTTCCCTTTGTTTTGTAATTGTTTTTATTTGTTATCTCCCTTGGTTTAATATATAACCCAAACACAAGGTTCGTTCAAGTTTCATGTGAACTTAGTCAGTACAAACTGCAAAATAATTTCCTTATAACTTATTCGTTGTTCGTTAATTTCGTAACTAAAATAGCACAAACTTTTAGTTTGCAATTTTTATCATTTAAAACAAACATACAAGCTGTATAAGCGCTTATTCAATTGTTTTATCGAGGCCTTAATTACTTGTTTTATTCTTGATTTTCAATCATACCATAACACTAGTCCGCCAACAATGTGCAATCAACAAACAATTCTATTGTTAATCATGTTTTTGTGCGACAATGTGATCACACAACAAAATGTTTTGGACAAATTAACATCAATTAACAAATCTATTGCTGAGCGATTTTCACGCTGTGTTATTATCACGCATCACAAACAATGACTACGATTAAGACTTTACCACCGATGTGTGAAAATCTATTGTTCGAAAGGAGACCATGGTTATATAGTGTATTTGTAAACCGGGGGACCGTGATATTGGTTCGAGAGTTCGACTCAGTCATGTTCGACTCAAAAGAGGTTGACTTATATAGATATAGAAGGGAAATTGATCGGTGCCAGACAATGTGTTTGACTCGGTCAATTAATTCAACCTAGTGGTGTTTGAGAGAATGAACTTTAACTGTATTTCAATTTATTTTCTTTTGACCAGTTTTGTTTTTCACATTGTTGTATGCTACTATGGTTTTATAAACAAAAGCCCATATTTCAATTGTATAATCTGTGTCTGTCATCTATTATCCAACATACTAGCTTTGCCAGTCTCCATCACCATGGATACAATAGAAGAACTTTTAAGTAATTTTAAGTAATCGATGTATTACAAACCTGCTTAATCTTTCTTTATCATCTCTTGCTTTCTTTAGTTCAGGAAATATTTTCTCATAGTATTCTCTCATCTTAGCTTCTTTAGCCCTGATAATACATGTAGATAAAATTTACCTCAAACTTACATGTATAGTGCATAAATATTGACCCCAACCTGACCTTTCACATTTACATCTTATAATTTTCTACACATATCCCGACGAAAATCAGTACCACGCCTATTCTACACTTCGGCAGCGAGCGTAAAATTATAGAAGTGAGTTTGTGTGTTAAGTTTTAACTCATAATCCTCACTGTCACGGTGTAATCGAGCATTAATACTACATTCGTATTCAATGTAATGAATATTCTTGCATAAAGGTCAGGTCGGGGTCAATATTTACACACACTATATAAATCAAGTTGTTTAGTCAGATGAAAGAGAAAATTATATCATTTTTCCTACTTTCATGATTTCAAATGATTCAATGCTTTTATAAATGAATTTAGACTTAGACCTAAAAACTTTTACTAATACTTAATAAATACAAGACCCGGGCAGGGCATACTTTCGAGGAGCTTGGTCATGAAATTATTTCTAAGGCCATTCTCCCTCCTACCAGTGATATTTAATTATGTAGGGCAGTGGTCAGTCACTGACAAAAGTATGCGCTTAGTAGTTGGTTAACAGTTAAATACAAGATTTACCCTTTAAGGAGCAGTCACTAGTAGGTTGACTCTGTCAATCAGATGCATGACCTAATGATCATACAAGATACTTTTAAAATAACATAAAATGAAGTTACCACCCTTGTGTAGAGTTATCAGTTCTTGTGTACTTCATTTTAACTCATTGCAAATTACATGCAAACCTAGTTTTAAGTCATCTGAAGCAAAAGCGCAAAGTTACATCTCTCCCAAAGTTTCAAGTTTCACCCAAGAAAGAGAGAGATGTTCATGTTGTCAACACCAGTAGCACTTTTATATTGCCACATTTTCAAGTGACACAGATAACAGATATATACTTACTTTCTTTTAGGATTATTTTCCCATTTTTCAACATTTTTAACCCAGGCTTGCATCAGCTGATCATATCTCTCTGTTAGATAACGTTCCTATAATAAAAAAACATAAGATATTTTATATTATATTAAGTTTAAGTCAAGGCTAGAAAACAAAAGTACTTGAGCAATAACTGAGACAAACCAGTTCACTTTAGGCCACAACAAGCTGATGATATGTTCTACGGATTTTTCTAGAAAAATATGGGGCAAGCGAGCGAATACAAAAAAAAATTCCTAATTTAGTTGCTTTATATAGCAGTTTGACCAAATTTTTATGAGCGAGCGAGGAAATAAAAAGATTTTTTCTGTAAAACTGTCAAAATTAAGGTGCGAGCAAATCCATAGAACATATGATCAATTTGTTGTGGCCTTACAGCTTCTTTTCAGTTCAAACAAAATAAATGAAAGTGGTTTTGACACTTCAGCAAGGTTTGTCATACACAAAAAACATCAATAAAACATTGAACTGCAACTGTATAATGTAAATGCAATTGATATTTTACCAGTCTTTTACGGTCGTCGTCCTTTTATCACATGTATATATGTCAAGTGTATTTAATAAAATTTGGGGGCATATTTGAAACCAGCAGTCTACAAATGCATCCAGCCTCGTCTATTTGAATATATATGTGTCCCCTTGTCAAAACACTACAAGAATCACAATCCTAACTTACCCTAATCTTCCTAGCTTGATGTCTCTTCTTAAAATGTAGAATTAATCTTGGCTTGAATAAAGCAAATCTAAAATAAATATACATCAATAGTTAGCAATGAAGATGATACTGTAAAGTGGACCCTAATGGGTTAGCCAATCAATTAGCTAAACAAGACATATGACCACATGACAATTGCCCACCCAACTCCACATTTGTAACATTTTATATAGGAACCAAGGAACGTACACAAAGATAGCAGTATACCTGAACAAAGGATACATCGAGCAGAAAAATGGTCAGTCTAAAATCTAGACCTTTTTCAAGTTTAGCCAACTCTGCTATTTTGTGCAACTATGGTACATGATCTTTAAAATCACAATCAATCAGGTGGCCCTTACATTACTTATTTACATCAAATGAAGCTACTGCAGGAAAATTTCTAGCACAAGAAAAGAGTAGTACCCTTGGTGAGATAGTAACTTGGGACCAATCTACTCCTATTTTTTAACGTAAAATATTATAAATACTGTAAAATACTAACTTTCTTTTATTTTCATGATATATAGGTGTATCTGATGGCTGGTTGTATATAGGCTGAAAAATATAGAACCATTGTTATTTAGCATTTATCAAAATATAAACAATATTCCCTAACTACAGCTAGTCCATTTGTGAGGAATACCCCCACATGCACACCATTTAACAATAGATACAAAATTTTATGATTTCACACTTCTTTGATAATAGTTCACTATTCTGCCTGGACAAGTTAACATGGCTACAAATTTAGTTAGCAGAAAATAGCATTTAAAAGTCAAAATATAATGGGTGTAAAATTTCCTTTAAAAAAAAAGTTCTTAAATATTATATACCATTTGTATAACTTAAACAGTTCAATTCACAGTCAATGAACCAGCCAATTTAAAAAATATATAATAATATAAAGATACCAACCAGATCGACTCTTGGTCCTAATTTAGATAATATATGATGTGCCTCTGATGCCTTTTTCTGTAAATAGAAAAGCAAGCATCATAATTATATGCGTAACAAATGTACAAAAATAATGAAAATTTATTAAGTCAAAACTCTTTATTTAAAAGTGATGGACACTGATTGAATTCATGAAAGAGAACATAAGGTAATAACATGATGTACTACTATAACTTAGAATCCAAGACTCAATATCCAGTTACTTTCATTTCAGGAGTATTTCAGGAGACATAAAAGCACTTGGGATGCTTCTATAACAATGTTTTCCAATGTTCTTCAACAACACCCAACTTCCTCATATGCCTAATGCTGACTACTTTCTACTGAGGGCTTTGTTCAAATAAGCTCTTTAATATTTCTATACTAAAATCTAATTTTCATGAGTGGAGGTTGTAAGTTTCAACAATACTGAAAACCTACTATCAAAATACTGATTTAGACAAATTTCATATAAATTATCTAGTTAATTTTTCTCAAAATACTGAAATCAGTAATAATACTGAAATCTTTCACCCCTGAATTTTTTCTAAACAATGGGATTTAGCATTTGGACAAATTGATACACATATCTTTTTTCTTAATTACATAGTATGAACTCATACATGGAAGTTAAAAGTTAAAAAAAATACTGAAAACCTACTTCCAAAATACTGAAATCGACATATTTAATACAAATTATATAGAGTAACTTTATCCTCAAAATACTGAAATCAGTATTAATACTGAAAACTTTCAACCATAAATTCCTAGACAATAGGATTTAGACCTTGAACGAATTGATACACAGATCTCACTTGTTAATGACATAGTGTGTGAACTTAATGAATTTTCTTACCTCAGCATAAATGCTAACAAAAATGATTAATAAGGTTTTGATATCAAGTCACTCATATACAAATTTATTTTAGCTGGATTGTGAAACAAGTTCTAACAACTTATATTTATCACTTTTGACTTCACTTCCTGCCTCTAGTACTGAGCTAGCAGGATAAAGTTTCTTGCTCAAGGAAACAGCAGGGTAGGTTTTAGATGGGGTTCGAACCAACGCGGAGCTGGCTACCCACTGATTACCAGTTCAACGTGGTATCAAGTCACTCAATTCCTAGTATATATAAAATACTCACTCTATTTTCAGCATATAAAATAAAAATAAAAATTTATTTTGTTTACGTCGTATTCAACACATATTTAGGTCATATATACGACAGCCAGCTCTTCCTACTATAGGTTTCCTGGACACTTATCTATCACCAGTACTAACTTACTCTACCACGAGGCCGACAACTAATGTACAGTGTATGACCTACCATGACCGGGCTCGAACCCGCGATCTCCGGATTCATAATCAGACATGCTAACCACTATGCTACGGCTGTGATTGTGCAGCATATAAAATACTCACTCTATTTTCAGCATATATAATCTGTGCTATACTTTGATGCTTTGTATCAACAGTTATTGTATCTGGTATCTCTTCTGATTCTACTTCTTCTTTTTGTTTATTAGCAGCTTCTTCTTGTTGCTATAGTTACAATATAAAACAATACAGTTTAACCTGATGTAAAAATAAATAAAACAAAACTTTCAAAGTCTGCTGATGTTTTTTTAAAAATATATAACAAGTAAGCCAGTTAAATCATTCACAATAAACAGACTAGCTCTGTCTCTATCAAGTTTTAAGCCATACCCACTTTCACTAACTTCTTATAAGCAACATCAGTATCAGTCAAACCAGTATCAGTCAGTAGGGCCAAAATATGGCTTCGTCTTATACGAGGGTCCACATAAAATTCCCAAGTGATGAGACTAAAAGTGGGGGTGCGTCTTTTAGGCTAGGGTGCCTTATTACTGAGTACATGTATCTACAGTAAGCTATGCCTACCTCTTTCTTTTTCCTCTTCATACCAATCTGTCCTTCAACAAGTTGTATTTCTCTGTCAATTCTACTGATATTCTGTAGTAATTCATCTTTAACTTTCTGTACTTTAGTTTCCTCGGGTGGTAGCGTAGGAGAGATGGCCTCTGTCTGAGGATTATATGCTGGTTCCTGTAATATAAGGTACCAATAGGTGTAACTGACATAATTGAGAATTCCAATCTATGGGTTTTTCCATCTGTGCACAGGTGGTACAAACAAAGTTTTCTACACATTATTGTTGAAAAGCACGAAATATGGATACAATCCTTTTGTTGTATGTACACATGTTTTTATTGTAATTATGAAAGTCTCTAGAGACAAGGAAATCTATCCACTGACTTTTTGCGTTTTTTTTATTGTGTTCTAAGTCCACTCTTTGCAATATTTCAGTTGCAATAAGAAACATCACAATTCAAATTTATTCATTTTTTCATTGGTCGAAACATGAACCATTTAATACAATGAAAAGTATGTATACAGAGAACAACAGAACTGATTTTCTGAATTTAGCATAATGTGATTGCATCTCATCAGTCAGGGTGAAACAAGCCAATATCTTTAGTTCTGTAAAAAGCAAAATATCAGACGGCAGTGTTGAACCAGTGACCTCCACCTTACAAGCCAAATACTGATGGTGTTATAGTTTCTGAGAGTTAAAACAGAATATACACAATTCAAAGTATAATTACCCTCTTTGGTTCAGACTGACCAACATCAATACTGAGTGGCTGAGCTAGATTGTGATCAATAGGACCAAGTCTTGGACGTTTAGATGCTGTAGGTCCGCTATTAGCACCACCACTACTCATAGATGTAGGTAAACCACCTTGTAAATTACCCATAGTATCTTGTCTGTAATGTTGACCATACGCTGATGGTGGATCAGGTCTGATAATAGAAGAGAAACAATTATAAATCAATTTGTAGGCTTAGAGCAAAACGGTTGTAACTTTAGCTTGAGTTACAACTGTTTTGCGCTACTCCCGAGAATTATGTGAGACAACACTGAAGTAAACAGAATCCTGTGTTTAGGTCAATCACATTCATCAGAAAAACTTGTATTTCATAAGGTGTTTGAAATAATGTTTATAACAGATAACTGTCAATTTTCTTTGCAATCCATGAACAATGTTAGTCTTGATATAGGGGCTTTGATGAATAACAAATACATACTAGTAATTATTTATAATTATAAAACTTGTAGGTGCACATCCTTGTTGTTTAATAGAAGAATTGAACTACAGGTACAAACTATAGGGAGAGATCAGATTACCGAAGAACCCGGGTCAGTAGAGCAGTAAGTAGCACGCCTGGATTTGAATCTGGTGTCCCGAAGGGGGTACGGGTTCGAATCCCATCTGGGGAGGTTTTACCCTTCCATTCAAATTTTACATTTATGTCAATTATCATCCATTAATAAGGAATATGGAGATGTTTCGGGCCTTGTGGAAGGGTAGATGAGTACTGGTTATAGA
The DNA here is from genome assembly GCA_025267735.1 of Mactra quadrangularis. Lineage (NCBI taxonomy): Eukaryota > Metazoa > Mollusca > Bivalvia > Venerida > Mactridae > Mactra > Mactra quadrangularis. The sequence continues at coordinate 35,619,235 of CM046305.1, read as the reverse complement.
CAAGGGTCCAGGAAAGCTAGGTTAGGTACTCTGGATGCCGTAAAATAACCTAAAAAATTGTTTTGACACAGCATTAAACCCACCATAAATAAATAAATTAAAAACTTCTTTTTCATTGAGTGTTTAAAATAATGTTTGTACCATGAACAGTTTTATAGGCTTTGTTGAATAGCAAGTAAATACTAGTAATTATCTATAATAATAAAAATTTGTACTTGCATAATTATTGATGTTTAATAGAAGAGTTGAACTAAAGGTACAGACTATATGGAGAGATTAGATTACCATGGTTACAATAAAGTAATGTTTTATCAAGAATATAAGGAATAAAGTAATATATTTAAATATGTGACTGACTAACAGTCCTATTTTAACACACTATATATATAATATTGCTTAGATTTTCACAGAACTTATCCTCAACGACCCGTGTCATATGTAACAATAATTATAACAAATGGGTATATTTTTACTGTATGGTCAAGTCATAGTACAATCATAAATGCCTGTGATTCCAAAAGCCTTCATAATACTGTGGTGTTTCAAGGCTTTATAATATTGTGGTGTTTAAGCTGTCACAATCAGAAATCAAACTTCAATTATAAGGTTTATACAATAAAAGTAAAACTTCATTTATTGAGGTAACAAAATGAGGCAAATAGCATCTTGAATCAAGATTGCTGGAAACTGTTCATGTACAGGACCATGGTCTCCGATTTCCTCAAGTAATATCTTATGTATCAAGGATATACAGTCACATAATCTTGAAAAGGTAAACATTAGGCCTAAATTAAAATTAAGTTTGTTTGCCCTTTACCGACCGACCCAAAAAAATGCCGCCGACTCAAAAAATTATATTCGAAAAATATGTGTGGTGTTTTTTTTTTATTGTTCAGGACTGTTCACCATATCACTTTCCAGTAGTTTCTTTACGCTAGTAATTCTGCTTTAGGAAAAAAATTTCTTCCTACCTACCGACCCAACAAAAAAAGTTAGGGTCAGTAAAGGGTAAACAAAGTATTTTTAGTTTAGGCCTTATCAAAAAAGAGTTATCTAACCTGTATTGTCTACTTCTATCAACACCAGGTTGATTATGTGTACTATGATGATAATCTAGTAACGTTGGTCTACGTTGTTTATGTAATTGGGCTGCTTGTAATAAGTCTGCATCACGACTTGTTGCCGGGGCAACTGGTAATCTATCCCGATTATATTGTTCTCTTACTTCTCTAGCATGTTCCACAGGCTAAAAATAGAAACAATGTCCAATATAGGCTAAAAATAGAAACAATGTCAAATATAGGCTAAAAATAGAAAAAATGTCCAATATAGGCTAAAAATAGAAACAATGTCAATATAGGCTAAAAATAGTAACAATGTTAAATATAGGCTAAAAATAGTAACAATGTCAAATATAGGCTAAAAATAGAAACAATGTCAAATATAGGCTAAAAGAAACAATGTCAAATACAGGCTAAAAGAAACAATGTCAAATACAGGCTTAAAATAGTAACAGGGTCAAATACAGGCTAAAAAAAGAAAAAATGTCAAATACAGGCTAAAAATAGATCCCATGTCAAATATATGCTAACAATGTCATACACTAAATAATACAGGTTAAAAAAAGAAACCATGTCATATATGGGTTAAAAATAGTAACCAAGTCTAGACTTAAAATCAGACTTAAAAATAGAAACAATGTCGAATACAGGCAAAAAATAGGAACAATGTCAAATACTGGCTAAAAATAGGAACAATGTCAAATACTGGCTAAAAATAGGAACACTGTCAAATACAGGCTAAAATAGGAACAATGTCAAATACAAGACATCCCTACTTCCTACTTGATAAAGAGGTAGATGGAAGAATGGTGGCATATCATGACCAAACTCTGCAAAGGTATGTAGGTCCCTCCCTGGAATCAAACAAACAATCCCTGAACTTGTAGTTAGACAAGCTACCGACATATTGAGATTATATTATAGAAGAATCACTATTCCACACAGATCACAAATTAAAGGTGATATTTATATCAAGGTTATACTATAGAAGATTTAAAGTTTAAGAAATATAGGGTAATCACAATACTTTATATGCTAACATGAGAAGGGTTGTCATGTATGTAGGTCATTTAGTGTAACAATAAAATATACCATCATTATTACATGTTGAGGGTTGCCTACAAGAGTGTTGTAAAGGAAATACATTAAAGAGCGAGTTACTACAGTCTTGCAGGCAACCCTCGATGTGTACATTAAGTAACCTATATACAGTCAACTATTACAGAGATCTATGGACCTTTTCACAAAAATTCTTACCAAAAAAATTATTGTAAGTCAATTTTATAAAGTTTGCAGTTCCAAAGTCGCATGGATAATAATTATAAGTATGATATGATATTCAAGAGGTATACAATATTCTACATAATTCAATAATATTTGGAATTGATTGGCCAAAAAATGACTGAATTACTAATGTTTCTTGTTTTTTGACTTACGAAGATTTTTATCGTAAGATTTTTTGTGAAAAGCACCACAGGTTGACATTGAACATCTAACAGGGATATCATCTTTATTTAATACAAAGATCTCTTTAACAATTATCAAAGTTAAGGTGTTTGTACTGTGAGGACAGAAAACAATACAAAACCTACAGAAAACAGCTAAAAGACAGCAAATATAGTCACACTCTAGATTCCCTAGTGGGCCATTATTTCAAAATCTTAGTCGACCATTAGATATTTTGATTTCCATGGGCAACTGAGTGAATGTTAAATTTTGGGCTCTGATTCGAACCATGAGTTGAAATTTATACTTATTTCAACCTTGAATAACTTAACTTCATAACCCTTTAAAACCATTTTTTACCACATGTCAGTGCAAAAACTAGTCTAACTACTTGTAAATAAAGAAAGGACATAGACTAGTTTTGCACTGACACATCAAGTGTTTTAATGAACAAGCTTCTATATTTCAGCACATTATTATAAATTTAGAGCATAAAAACATGACTGAAACAAAATATGTCTGGATTAGAGCCAATAAATGTGCTAGTTTATATAACTATGGCACAAGTTTGCAATATTTATGTAACAGGGGGTGTCATTTGCCCCAAATATATCAATGTCATATAGGATCTCCTGACATTGCACAGGGGGTCACATCCAGATGACCTTTATGTCGACCAGTAAATGTGTAGCTTTCAACTAGACAAAACACTACAAATAGCATCATGATTTTGTAATTTCTATTTTCAGAGTTTTGTGAGCCAAGTGTTCTTCACAGGTTTGTTTGTTTGTTTGTTGGTTTTAACGCCGTAGCAACACATATAAGGTCAAATAACGGCGGTCAGTCAACCTACTCACTCCTCCCGGAAAGGCTAAATCTCTGGATTTAGCTGGTAACCGACTACTAAGAGCATACTTTCGTCAGTGACTGACAACTGCCCTACATAATTAAAAATCATTGGTAGGAGGGAGAATGGCCGTGGAGATAATTTCACGACCAAGCTCCACGAAAGTATGCCCCTCCCAGGAATCGAACCCACGACCCCTTGATCAGTAGACTTGTGTGCTACCAACTGAGCTAGCCAGGCGGCTTTCTTCATGGGTTTTGATTGGACAATTCTTTTCAAATTACATCACATAGACAATGTTAACAAGTCACTGAGCACAATGATTTGGTCATAAATATCATAAAAGCAAAAGTCAGCTGAATGTGACCCTTAATATGAAGTAGTCAGATCCAAAATAAGCAAGTGTGAGCGGATAATTTTATATCTGGTTTTAATGTTTGTTTGTTTTGGTTTTACGGTGCACCAACACAGAAAGGTCATATCGCGTTGAAAACAATTAATGATACTATAATGATAATTTGTCCAAAATAAGCAAGTGTAAACGGATAATTTTAGATCTGGTTTTAATCAGATTGCATAATGCTGTAATTCATATGAATAAATATAAATACACACGTAGTGCATTTTCCCCTTACAAATGTAACTATACAACATTGACTCCCGAAAATTCCGAGTGACTCTTGATCTTGAAGTCAAGTGAGAACTCAGCTGTGTTGATATGACATCAAGGTACAGCTTGTCAGACACAGAATCTTCTGCATATTTTCAGTCATTCTTTCTAACAGATGATTTATTGTTTCAATGAAAACAAGAAATATAATGTGGAAACCATAATCAAGTCACATATTCGCCCTGATGGGGTAAATAGTGAAGAAATTAATGTTCCAACAAAAAGAATTTCATATTTTGATGTATCATTTCAAGCATGTTCTCTACTGGATTTACTCCAATGGCAACATCGAAGAAAATCTATATTATTGTCAATTTTTCATGGAACTTACAAGGAGCAATAATCCAAAATTAAGCAAGGTAAAGTTTTGGTTATTTCATAATTCTGTGTATCACATATTATGTTTTCATTGTATAAAGTTTCAATAAGATCTGACCAGAAAAATGTTTTGCCCATAAAAACTTTTCCAAGAAGTGTGATGCTGACACTGCCACCTAATTTTTTAACTAACGCTGAGGCACAACTGAGAGAAAGTTCTCACTATTCTATAAAAAGTCAAGCTGAAAACTTTATTACAATTGTCAACAACACCGGACATCCCTGTATGGCATAATCACAATAAATATAGAATTATCAAGAAAAGATAACCTTCCAGAACAGAGATAAAGTAACACAATGCCACTAAAGCTAGGTCAGTCACATGTCATAGTAAATTGATGTGAAATTATCACTCTTAGCAGCCCCTTATCATACATGGTATTCAGAGGATCAACAAGGTAGCAGTTAATGAAACTGAAGGGTTCAACTCCCAGTCACTCACTCATCAATCAACAATAATCACATTATACAACCAATTATCAAAATAATGGCATCCTCTTTTTTATAGATCTTTCCCAACAGTCTGATTTCCAAATTGTAAAAAAGTCATTCAAGAATTATCCAAACTTTCAGAATATATCATTTAAAGACTTTAATGCCATAAGACTCATTGTGATCTTGCTACAAACAGAAAATAAACAGTTGATAACTGTTAAACTTTGTGTCCCAAAAATATCTTTCAGCAAAATTTTGGAAGTACTTTTTGTGAATTTTCATCATTGTTTTCCAATGTGAAAGGCCTTCCTGGACCAGTTTTTGGCAAAAAGTTTATACTGGGCATTCAACAACGAAGAGACACTCACCTGTAACAAACATGTGAGTTATATATTAATCAATGATTTAAAATCCAAGATAATGGGGTTAGAGTTAAAGCTCTGTGTGAAATAAAAAAGTGACCTACTTTATAATGCTTATCACAAGCTTAGACATACATAATTTCATTTTTCTATGTAAAACACTTATTTCATTTCCATGTAAAAGCAACTTATCTCTAGTATTCCATGTAAAACAATTATTTTATTACTATGTTAAGGAACACTCCTCAAATTCCATGAAAAACAATCATTTCATTTCCATGAAAATGAACCATTTTCCAAATTTCACCTAAAAACAACTAGTTTCCAATACTCGATGTAAATCAATAATGTTGACAATATTCAATATAATTAACTTACTTGGGTTAACTTAAAATCCATGTAAAATTGCCATCTTGATATCTTTACAAGTGAACTTTACTATGTATATATATTGTCAACCATTTCTATAACTGGTCATTATAGCTGTTTTCTCCATTTATGTTTAGTGCGATAGTGCATTTTGGATGGTTTTCATAGTAAATTTTATGAACACATAATTTTGATTGGATTGAATTCATTATCAGTAAGCCCTGTTTACTCTATATGGTCAATAACATGAAAGAATTAAGTGCTTGTAAACAAGGGTACAGTTTAAAGTTAGCAAGTCATTATTCCATCTTCCAAAGTCTAAAAAAATGTGCTATTATAAGAGTTGGTCCTCTCAAGAGCAGTAACAAATATTTGATATATTTCCAAGTAAGTATACAGGTATATTTTCAAAGTTTTATGTTTAAAAGGCTTTTTTCAAAGTAAAAGCTTTAACTCCAATATTTTCCATTTAAAAAAGATATTTCCAATAATTTTCATGTAAATGTGTATTTAAAATCCATGTAAAAAGTGCTGTTTTTTCAATTATTTTCATACAAAAGGCACATTTACAAAACTTTCTATGTTTTCTTTTTCAATAAGTTCCATGTAAAAGGTATATATCTTTATAAAATTCTGTTCAGAAAAATATTCTGAATTTCATGTAATAGTTTTTTTTTCAAATAATTTCCAAATAAACATATTTTTATAAAATTCCATGTAAAAGATATAACTTCATATCAATTCCATGTAAAACAGTGTATACATCACAAATAGCATGAACTTCTAAGTATTATGTAACAGGGCACATTAACTAAATTTCACTATCACAATAAACTATATCCTACGAACAGTCAAAAACATCACAACCTAGTTTCAGTTAACTTTTTTCTTCATATTGTTACATAATGTATTATTATGCATTTTTCATCAAGTATGATCACAGTAGCTATATCCTATATCCTAGTTTCTGTTTTAAATATAGTTCAAACACTCCCCCCACCTCCCAAGTTAGTACACACACGCATGTATAGTTTATCATTTATAATACAAAAAATCAAAGTGCTGAAAAGCACTGAAGCAAGACTGTGTTGAAGGCTCAAACAACCATTAATAGTTCAAGTTTTAGTTTAGTCTCACGTATAACCAGTCATTAATTTAGGTATAAATCAAATCTGATGATTAAGAGCTTTTTAAGAAAGATTGGCATACATTTTCTAGTAACTCATTGATCAATGGACTTGTATAATTACTAGTTGATGAAGAGCTGTGAGAAGTCTTATTTCCTCATTCAATAGAAATAATGATTTTCTGTAATGTCAACACAATTCTTTCATACATCCTGTCTATAATCACAAAATATTGTACTTCAAGTAAAATATCAAAATCATGTTGAACACTTGAAGAAAAAATTAAAATCATTATTCACAAGGGTGTAATCTCGTCTATGGGTTACATTATAAGTTTAAGAAGACATGTATAGAGTATATATATGCATTCAAACGTGAAACTTGTTTTCTTACATTTGTAATTACAAATTATAATAAAATGGGCGTGGATGGCGGTTTTGGGGCTAACACCTACAACTTTTGAATTTGTAGCTAGCCTCATCTTATAATATTCTGGTCCGGCCTATGTGTAATGGCAGAGTCTAGAGTTACGGTACCGTAACTCTAGACCCAGGTTCTAGAGTTACGGAAGTTCCGTAACTGTAGACAACCGTGACAGGGTTGTCTAGAGTTACGGAAGTCAAATAACGTGCGTACTGTATAGCTTGTTTAGGATAATTTGAGACAAACGACTCAATTTGTTTACATATTTTGGACTCGGGTATTACATAAAACAGGGAGGTCAGCAGATTTGTGTAATCAAAGTCTTAAACATGTCATAATGCAGGAAACGTGTGTTCTCGTACGGTACTGTAACTCTAGCCACTGCCATGTGTAATAGAGACTCATTGTACACTTTAAATGTACTTTAAAATTAATCCCTGTGTTATAATTACATTCGAGCCTTGACGGTATAATCTGATTGTTTTCTAACATTAATACTACATTCGTATTCAATGTAATACATATTCTGGCATTAAGGTCAGGTCGGGGTCAATGTGTCCGCACTATACGTACCGGTAAATGCAATAGCCCCCTCCTCCCCAGCTAATATTGAATCGGGCCGGGGTTTAATACACATAATAACTACAGTTTGAAATCAGAAGTTACCTTGTAATTCATGTTTACATTTTCTGCGTTCCCGTGACCATGTTTCCTGTTTAGTGAGCATGATGCATGTCTCTAGCCATAAAGCACATAATGACTAGTGTTCTGGGCAACACACAGAACACATTAGCGCATATATGTAGGTTATGAACTAGGATTCTGAGCTCAAATCAATGTTTGTTTATCCATATGTTTCGTAACCAGTTTTCGCGACGTTCGCATATTTGGATCCTCTATAATAATTCCAGTTAATTTGTATCCTTCGATGTTAAATCCTAATCCTAGATGTGAATTGGTTAATTCCGTACACTTTTGCTGAATGTCAATGTTTAAATCCAGTTTTAACGCAAGTTTTGATCCATTTTGTTATGAGAACATTTTGTTTTATGTCAGCGTTCCTGTCATGTTTACATCGAACTCTGTGAGTTGTCTTTGTGTTCACCCTTGTGTACCTGGTACGCAGACAGTGCTGACCAGAGCATCGAGTGAACTTCATTCGTTTACGCTACCAATTGAACCACAGATGTAAGAGAACCACTCGACAGGCCTCTCAACCCCGATACCAACCAGTTCACCTCGGAGAAACCTCCACTGACGTAGATCGACTCCGGCGGTATAGATCTAAACGATACATCGTGCGTAGATATATACACGCGTCCACAGTTGTCCGGGGTGAGCTTGTTACAATATTACGCATAATCGAATTATCATAGCAAGGAGTCACAGCAGATCTCGACGTAGGAAATATTCGAATTACTAACTCGTTATACAATATTTGTAAACAATTTTGGAAAGAAATGCCTATTTACTTCCCTGAAATGATTATTAAGATATTATGCACATTAATTTCAATGTTACGAATATTCGAAGTTTCACTGCGAAGAACAGTAGTAATGAACTTATAATGAAATATTCGAATTTGCACGGCGAAAAGACTACTTCACAACTAGCATATTGTGTCATTCAATATTTGTTTATTTTTTACACAGAAATAAACCATTTACTCCACTGTTTATATTATTGAGAAATTTAACCGCTATTACTAATTCAAAGTAAAGCGTTTGATCGAGTCTTTTCAGGCTTATTGAATTGTTAATCACGTGACTATAGTGCTTGATACGGGGCCGAGTAAAATATTTTCATTCATAATTTTTCATGAATGAAATCGATGTACATGTATACATCCGCGGTAACCAGTCGTGTTATTACTTTTCTAACATCGTTTAATTGTTCACGAAATTGAAGAGATTTGATGTCACAATGAATTTTATGAAATATGTGTGAATGCAATATAAAGGCAGTTATATATCGAGTTTTTGATATTGAACTATTTGCTGGCATGCGGAAAAATGGACCACTACTCAAGATCGCAATTCTGAAATGCCGCTTATAGCTTCGCCTGTTTCACAGTCTTGCTAACCAGAACATTAAACAGACTATCTGTTAAAAAAACCCACCACACATACAACATACAACTAACTAGTTTATACCTCATCACAGTTAATACAGTTCATAGTTAAGAGTTTTGTATCACAGTACACTGACCTCTTGCAGAGAAAATATATGGTGTAATATTAACAAGTTTCTTTTTACTAACAGTATAGGTATTGGCTAAATATTCCCTAGTTTCCCATGGCAGTAGTAAAATGTAGTAATTCACAGGATATTTTTTCAAGTATTTTTGAATATAGGTACGCCAATTTCATTATCAAGCAGTATTTGTGACCAATATTTCATTTTGTGAATAAACAAAGATCAAATTTCAAGTCTAACCTGCCATTTTTCATTGGGACATTTTTTGTTCAAGTATTTAGCTTGCAAGATAATGTTTAATACAGATTACAGTATTTATATCAGTACATATGTATGGTAAACGCTCTGTTCTACTGACCCCATTCCCTCATTATAGACCTACTTTACTATGTTACCACTACACTACAAGTATGATTGTATTCTATTTTAAGGTTTCTTGAGGTCACCGCCAAGTCTTCCACCATTCTTTTTTCAGGTCATACATGTGTTTGTACACACAGAATTAAATTATTGTGTTCAAACGTTCAATAAAAGTCTACTACAATTCTTTTTTCAGGTCATACATGTCATGATGTGCTTGCACTTGGAGAATATAAATGATTGGGTTGTTCAAAATTTCAATGAAAGTCTACTACAATTCTTATACCTGGGTTTGTATTTACAGAATTAATATGATTGCATTCAAAGTTTAAACAAAAGTGTAGTATAGATCTTTTATCAAGTCATACCTGTATTTGTACTTACAAGATAAATCATGTCTAATCATGAAGTTATTTATTGGTTTTATCAATATGATTTAAGGTGTATCATGAATCATATCGATGGTTGCCCGCAAGACTCTAGTAAGTCACTGCATAAAACTGCGAGTTACTACAGTCTTGCAGGCAACCCTTGATATATATAACTCACAAAATCATTGCAGTTACAAAGTTAAGAATCATTTTATGAAGCCTAATTTGAGACAAACATAGTTTAATACGCACCATGTACTTTGACATTACTGCACGAACATTTTCTCATGTACTGTATTTTGTGCTATATAATTCTATACGTAGCTAAGTTTCTATTAAACATTATTTAAACAAAAAATGTAATGTGGAAACCACATTAAAGCCAGATTTAAAAACTTTAATGTAAAAATTACAAAGGGAAATAATCAATAATAAAGCCAGGTAGAGTTGTGGTTATTTTCTAATTCTGTTAATCACATGGTATGTTATCATTGTATAAAGTTTCATAAAGATCTGACAATAAATGGCAGAGATATATGCTAAATTGAAAACTTTAACGCAATTGTTAGCGACACCGGACGCCTGACCGCCTGCCCAACAGCCCGCCTGTGTTTTGCCAAACTATTAGCCGGATTTTTCAATGGAAAAAGTTCGGATTTTTTTCTGTTGAAAAATCCGGCTAATAATTAAAGTTGTTCGACTGTGTCTATTAAATTACAGAGACTATTCTTTTTAAATCTACACACTGCTAGACCAACAAACTTATGACAATCATATTCCATCAGATAGATTTAAACCCATTAATTACAGTAGAATTTTCTTAATGCTCTTCTGAGTGACATGACAAAGTCCATTTAGGGCACAAGATCTAAAGACCCTATTTTAGCAAAATCAAATTGACTTTGAAACAGAACAGAGACTTCATTACAGGGCTTGAGCAAATAAAACAGAAAATTTAGAACAATGACTTTCATGTATTCATACAATAAACTTATCTAGGTTATTGTTCAAAATAGTGAAGTGAGCTAAACATGTTTATTGAAATAGATTTTATACTGCTGCAAAGTTTCAATTTTAACTATCCCTATTATAAAGAATGGTAGCCAGCTCACTGAACTAGCTTTCCTGGAGAATTGTCATCATTCAATCACCTTCATGTATATAAAGAATGTAGACTAGATTTGCAATGAGGCAAAAGGTCCTTTCGAAAGGACAGGGCAGGCGAAATCTTGAGATTGTTTACTTTCCGTTCTTGGCAATTGGTAAAGTTACTTGTCCGTATGAAGATTATAGAATAAAAATATTGAAAAATCCACTTGTTCGTACTTACCTTGGGACAACACAGACGTTTGATTTTGCCGGCCTTGCTGCCCCACCAATATGAACTTTATAACCAAGAAATATTGGTTTTTACATTCCATCAAATTACATGTAAACTGAACAAAGTTCATAGAAACAGACTATATTGGTATTTTACAACAAAGTATTAATATAACTAAGTAACTTTATACTTATATATATATAACTGTAGCTTATCTTAAAGGTCATTCATGCTTTGGTTATTACTACAGTTGCCCAGTCACAAAAATTTAGCAGTCATGTATTTCCTAAATTGAAAAAAACAACATTATATAATATATCAACAAGCTTTTACTACAAGGGACTTTACAAATACACAAAAATGCTATAAATTGATTTAACTAAAGGTTTGACACTAACAAAGTCTCAGGATTTAAAAAAAACTCGAAGAATATCTGACCAAGATCCACCATAGTATGCTCATTCTGGGAGTCAAACCGATGACCCCTTCAGGTCTTTCTGTAGACTTGCTAGCAACTGACTGAGCTAGCCCACTGGGCTATACAAATTTCAAAATAAGTAATATCATCAGACTGGTATTAATAATTGTAACTACATCTATATAATTATACAGCAACTTCCAGAAGCCCTTGTAGAAAATCCTGCATTGAAATAAATCAATTCTCATTTACCCAGAGTCATCTGAGCAAATTCCAAAATCAGCATTATTAATTAAGTTAAACATTTCATCTTGTACAGGAACTTTTGGAAGGCTTTGAACCCACATGGTGTCATGTGACCTCAACATTTTACGGAAACAGACTATAGTATAAAGGTATTTATAAAACATAATCAGAAAACAAATAACTAGGTTCAATGTACTATTATAAAGTAGTTGACTCCATGAACTGACCTTGAACCCTTCACATCAATGTTAGAAGTTATAAATTATTCAATAACAACAATGGCCAATGAACTAAAAGCTTACAGGATACATTGAGAATATGAAGATGTAAAATGTCAATGTTCTCTACTATACTACAGTTGTAGAGATATAGAGTAAGAGGGTGGGTGAGAGAGGGAGGGAGAGAGAAGAGAGAGGGGGGAAAGAGAGTGGGGGGAGAGAATATGAAGATGTAAAATGTCAATGTTCTCTACTACATAGCCTGGATTCCAGGCGATGAAGTATTTTACTTTTAATAATTCTTCAACTAATAAATTTGAGCCAGTCTACACCTCTGTCTGAACTTCATCGCCTGGACTAAAGCGTTGGAGTACCAACCTGATTTTAGGTTGGTTATCAATCACTGTCAAAAATTGACCGCAAGGTGCTAAGTGGTTTATTTCCTGATGTTTATATAAGCCCATTGATACCATGTGGAGAATTTTGATCATTATCTCTCAGTTTTTCTTGACCAGGTCAGTCATCACAAATTTTGTTTTACATTTTTGCTGTTGATATGATGAAAACTCAAGGATGAATAGGCTTAATTATGCAATAGACTATGAATTTGCAAACTGTTATAGAATACTATATATCTGGGAGAGATGTTCTTTTCTGCTTACCAACTGGCAGTAGCAAAAGTTCGGTAATTCAAAATGGCACATTTTCTCTACCAGTAATTAGGAAACATAGAAGTGTTGCACAGGTGCAGTTGTGTCACCACTGGCTGCACTGATGATATCACAAGTTCAAGAACTCCAACAAAGAAATATCAAAGCTCTGTATTTCACGGACTTAGAAAACATGGATAGAGATTCAGCGCAATCAAGTTCCACAAATATCACTGACGGATATTTTTAACTGATTTTTGCAAGTCCAGAAACACTGTTAGAATGAAAAAGAGATGTAATATTGAATTTGTCAAAAAGGTTATTTTAAAGCCTTAGTTTTTGACGCGGCTCAGTGCATTAAAAATTTAAGTAACATACACATATTTTTTTTCATTTCATGTTCAAATAGTCTTTAAAACATGATAAAATTCTTGTTAATGTATATTTCTTTGCGTATAAAAATATTGTAAAAGTTTCATACCTTTCAGTAACTATTGTTCAGGCGGATATCTAATCAGTCTTTTAAATTAAGCACAAATGCTAGGGGTTCGAGTAGCATGCCCCCACCCCAGATTTTTTTCCACCACATTGGCTAATATTCATTTTGTGATACTTTGACCACCGGTTGTACGCTAATAAGACAACAGAAAAACTATTCTTTCCATCCTATTTTCATGAAATCGGCAGTTTTGTACGGGCAAATAAAAAGCAACCAGGGTAAGGCATGCAATTTTTCAGTGTTTTTTAATATCTGGAATCGAGGTTACGCGTGTGCGTAAAGGGCATAATGGCAGATAAGCCCATGCTATTGTCTCAATTAACTTATATTTCTTTAAAACTGTTAACCTTTATAAAACTTAAATGCACGAAAAACAATGTTTTAGCCTGTAAAATAATATATTATACATTTCAGCGGCAAAAAGGCCCTGGAAAAAATGGGCAAGCATACCGACTAATGTCTGAGCTCTTGGTGAATTGAGATCTCTAGCTGGCCCAAAGATTTCCATCATTGCGTTAACTACGACAGCCTCTATCCACGTCAGAAATATGATAAAGAATGGTCTTTGTATGAATGAGAATGGATTTGTATTGATTATTAATCCAAATTAAACTAATTTTAAATTGTGGGTGATAGAGACAAAACGAAGTGGGGGAGACTTTGATTGGTTTGTGGATCTGATTCGTAAAGAAGGCGTAAATACTAGTACCCCAAAAATGGTTATCTTAGTCAATGATCGTTTAAGAGCATCGCGAAACATGACTGGTAAAACGAAGATATTTAAATTACGAGCAAAACAAAATACATGATGACAAAAATAGATTGTTCGACATGTTTCACCTCAAAACAGATGATGTAGTTGAAGAATCATTCACAAATTCATACCAGGATCCAACAGGGCATACTCGCGTAGCTTTGTGCTCTACTTGCTTTAGTGTGGACCTTAACATAAAAGGAGTGGACACAGTGATACATTATGGGTCTTGTAATGACCTTGATGACTTTCTCCAAGAAACAGGCCGAGCAGGGAGACAAGCAGATGACAAATGCCACTCAATAGTTATGAAATATAATTAGTGTTTGTCTAGCAAAAACATAACACAAAATATGAAAGATTTTGTGAACACAACTACATGTAGATGTGGCAGAAAATAGCTGCTCAATCCAATTACATATGAAACAATTGTGCATGAAGGTCACAACTGTTGTGACATTTGTGCACTTAATTGCACTTGCCTCTGTCTTTGCAATGAAGGAAAACCTTAGTATACTGTAGCCTCAAGTGTCCATCAAACACCTCCAAAGCATACGGTAGAATTATTCAGTTCCTTGAAAATTGATATTGATGACAACTATAGTAGTAGTGAGGGCTTTGACACAGACAGTGACATTGATTAACAAATCAGTAGAAAATCGTGTGTTGTTGATTATTCATCTGATTACGAATTTTGAATGAAAGGAAAATATTTATGTTTACATGCATATTCGTTTATTTAATGACATCAAATTACTATATGTATTTTCTGTGTTTACAGTTAAGCTACTGAAACAAGTAAATCTGTGAGCTAATGCTCACTAGTGATACCCCCGCCAAAATCTAAAAATATGCGACAAACAGGAAGTAGATGAGCAAGGAGCATGAAATCGCTTTACACCACATGGGACTATAGGATGAAGCAATATGCAAAGTTTCAGGCTGCTGCATGGTATAGTTGCTGAGAAAACTGTGACGGAAATTTCGTAACGGACGGACGGACGGACGGACGGATGGACGGACGGACGGACGGACGGACGCACGCACGCACGGACAAGGGTAAAACAGTATACCCCCCTCTTCTTCGAAGCGGGGGTATAATAATGACAGTTATGTCTAACACTTATTTTGTTAGCTTTAACCACATGACACTGAGAAAAATAGTTATTATTTTAAATCATTGTTTATTTAATAAGTAATATTTTAATTAATAACATTCAGCACATTTTACTGTTACTGTAAAATGCTTTTACTACAGCTATCATATTTTCTAAATGTCATTGTGTGGATACAGAGTATACTCTATAATCAATAAGCATCACAAGCACTTCTTTTTTATGAAATAATCATCGAATTAATCAGCTTTCATGCATCTAATGAAAAAAAAGAAATTTTACATAATACATATAATACATTTTTTTACATTCTTATATTGCAGAGAAATAACAAATTTTTCCTCGAATTTGGGAATACGTGTATGACCCATACCCCTAGAATTGGGAATTTTAACAGCATTTCGGTTTCACTTGTGAGAAAATGCCTAGCAAATCTAATAGCAAAATCAGACTTAACTAAGTAAAAAAGTTATAGTTTCATTCTTAATTAATTTAATTTATTAATGAAAAACAAAGATTACTGGGATCCATGTATAATTTAAGCTGAAACATACTTACTAATGTCATAAATTAAAAAAATTGTTTCAAGTTTTATTTTGAATTTTGGAATGAAATTTGGGAAAAAAGATATGATTTTAGATTGAGAATATAGCCTATAAACGGCTATAAAATTGACCAAAAGTAAATACTGAATAAAATTCTTGGCACATATGTTTGAATTAAATTCCAGTCAAAGAGTAGGCAACTATACAACTTAGCATGCTAAATTTCATTTTTGAAGTGTATGGCTTCAATACTTGTTTAAGTCTTTTTTTGAAACTTTCCACATACTTTGTGAAAGCCAGTCTCGAAATTCATGCATGTTTAGTGATAACTGATTGGCTTTAAAACCCATGAAGGCACTGTGCTGTCTTCCTGGTATGGATTCAAATAGTTGTATTCCCATCACTTGCTTTACTAATGTGTCAATGTCACATTGGATGTCACCTGGAGTTTAACAACTGCATTTGTTTGCAGAGAACTTCTGATTACCCTTGAAACATCTTTTTCTGTAAAAATACATGAAAGGCAGTCTTTTCTGCTTACACGCCCATGAGACTTTTTTTAAATCTAAAAATTATTTTCATACGTCTGATTAAGTGAAGTTTTGATTGTATAGTTAATACACTTCAGTGGCAGTTCTGGCAAACACTGTCAACATACATGTATTAATTATAATGTATTTCAAGTAATTTTCTATCAAAATACTAACTTCTGCTTTCTTTCTATTTTCAAAAACTTTTGATCTGTAACTTTAGTATTCTTCTTTTCTGCCACAAATAATGCATAATAGTATTTTTGACGTTGGTGTTACATGTAGTTCTACAGAAATATAGATTTTTATGAGTGTTTCAATGCCTCAAGATGCCATATTCTAACTTAAGTTTTAATTTTATCCAGTAAAACTATATCTTTTAGTACTCATACAATTTGCTTCTCTCAAACATATTGGCCTGTAAACATGAATTCTGCTCTTACAGAATCTTCAAATACTACACAAACAGTTAAGAGTATCCAAATTTCCCAAGGTAAATAAATAATTGTTGATAGTGGTCATTAGCACAGCAGGCAGATTAGGCATGGGTCATTTTATTGCCATAACATGTCAATCATTTCCAAGAGACCCCAAACGCTTTTTACTAGTCTGATAATTCAGATATCTCTCTCAATGCAGTATGATAGAAAATAGACTGGCTACAATATAAGTATGTTATGATGTTTAAAACATAACTGGAAAGACAATGCAAACTAATTATCAGACTAGTAGCTAGTCTATCTACTACACTACAGTTGTAGAGATATAGCATAAGAGGGTGGGTGAGGGTGGGAGGATGACAGAGAGGGTGAGAGACAGGGAGGGAGAGAGGAGAGGGGGGAGAGAGAGGGGGGGAGAGAATATGAAGATGTAAAATGTCAATGTTCTCTACTACACTACAGTTGTAGAGATATAGCATAAGAGGGTGGGTGAGGGTGGGAGGATGACAGAGAGGGTGAGAGACAGGGAGGGAGAGAGGAGAGGGGGGAGAGAGAGGGGGGGAGAGAATATGAAGATGTAAAATGTCAATGTTCTCTACTACACTACAGTTGTAGAGATATAGCATAAGAGGGTGGGTGAGGGTGGGAGGATGACAGAGAGGGTGAGAGACAGGGAGGGAGAGAGGAGAGGGGGGAGAGAGAGGGGGGGAGAGAATATGAAGATGTAAAATGTCAATGTTCTACTATACTTTACTAGTTGTAGAGATATTGAGTGAGAAGGCGGGTGAGGGTGAGAGAGAGGGTGGGTGAGAGAGGGGAGAGAGGTGGAAGAGAGAAAGGAAAAAGAGAAGGGGAGAGAGTGAAAGGAGCTGAATAGGGAGAGAGAGAGAGGGGGAGAGAGGGGGGAGAGAGGGGGAGGAGAGGGGGAGAAAGGAGAAAGTGAATGGACTTGAAAAGAGATGGTGAGAGGGGGGAAAGAGAGGGGGGAGACAGAGAAGAAGAGAGAGGGGGAGAGAGAGGAGAAAGGGAGGAGAGGGGAGAGAAAGAATGGGGATGAATAGAGCATGTGAGAGAGGGGGAAAGAGAGGGTGAGAGAGGGGGTAGAGTATTCAGAAATAGTTAATTTTAACAAACCAAATAAATTTTTACTAGTCTATGACTTTGGGCTAGTGGGTTAAGGCAATGATTGAGGGAGGCTGAGAGTGCGTTACCAAGACACTCAACACTTTTTGTCTGTTTCCATAAGTTTAAAAATAATTTAAAAAATTAAAACAAGTAGCTTATCAGTCAAATTCCCTAGTAATACACAACAAGCCAGTGACCTAAGCACGTGTTTGTAGAGGAAAAATTGTCTTTTTGTCTCATTCTAAAGACAAAAATATATACTTGGTAGTTTAAATTACAAATTTGGTTCAACTTCTTAAACATCAAGTAAATGATAGTTGTATATTAAAACAACCTAATATGCTTTAAAAGTGTATGAAGTAATATCTTATGACAAATTATTGTACAAAAAAGTTATCAGTATAAAGATAGGAATCATTTCAAGTGACCTTCTCAGTAGATTGAGACAAGCTTAGCTTAATGCACACACCGTATGTAGTCTTACCTTTACAACACATACATTTTGATCAAGTAGCACATTTTTGTTTTATGTGGTTAAAAAAGAAGTCAAGTTTCTATTGAGCAAAATGTTATTTGAATGTCATGATCAACTGTGTGCTTTAAATATGAGAGCCATCAAAATTTCCTAATGCTGCAGTCATAACAATGTGGGACCAAGTTATTTTTATACATTTTAACTTTTCATAAGCATAATCAGTCAGTAATACATGTACACACTGAAAATTTTAAAAGGAGGCAAAACTCATATAATAAACACAGTAACATTCAACAATAGACAGTCATTTTCTTAACCTACGACCCAGAAACCTGGACAATGTGAAAATTTATTTGGGCAAAAGAAAATCACTGGTTTCATACAGTTGGCCAAGTTGATAATTTTGTTTTTTACACATAACTTTAGAAAACCAGGCTTAAGCTCATAAAAATATTGAGGGGATGACTGAATAGAGTCAATAGGCACTCAATATCAAGGGCTATCAATTACTGAGGGATATCAAATATCTATATATCTATCAACTCAGCTTCTTATTTGCTTAATGCTGCACAAAAAACAAGTTGAACAAAGGGAGATAACTGAAAGTTGGAATAAATTAATTCCGTCATGATTACTTCCCTTACAATTTTTAATGTTTAGAGCAAACCAAAAGAAAGGATTTTAAGAAGTCAAAAATGAGACATGAATTCAGCAATGAAGCAAAATTTTGTATAAGATATTGCACTGCATCAATTTTGTTTGATTTAATTTAAATTTCATTGATATGAGAAAAGAAAATTCCAAGGAAAACTTCTAATTTGTGGAAAACTGCTTTATTTCAAAGAAAATTTCAGAAGGGGAAGGGGCCTGTAAATGACCCCAGAATATAAGGGAAAAAGCCCCGATTACTGCAATTCTTATGGCTACAGTAAACCAATTGTTTAGACTTGAGCTGACATACTAAAATGATAAATTACTGAAAAGTAAAACTTACCGATTGGAAAGGATCCCTGTATATACTTCCATATCCACCGGCAGCAATGGCAGCCACAGCCATACCAAACCTTGGATCCTGATAGTAGGAGGGTCCTGGTCTCATCTGGCCACCTGTAGGACTCTGTGGTCTAGATCGTTTATACGGTGAGGCATCATGCTGTGATCCTCCCGGACCCCTGAAAAAATAGAAATATTCTTTTAGCATTTGTACAACTAGATTTAGACTCAAGCCGCGTTCTGGGATTAAGAGAATCTCAAAACCTTGGGAGGATTCCCTGTGATTCTAATTGGGGATTCTGTCAGGAATCCTGGAAAAAATGCCTAGTACTAGTGTGAATTTTAGTTTCCATGAATTGTTTATCACAATTTATGAATGATTTCAAGTCTGTACAAAATTTGACTTTATTTGAGGAATACCTTATGCCAATCTGATTAAAACCAGATCTTAAATTTTCCGCTCGCCTACTCTCTAATTTAGATCTGGCCTTTATCAAACAAGGGTCACGTTCAGGTGACCTTTTCTCATCATACTATTAATGACAAAATTGTTATGATACGTAATTTGTTTACATCGTCTACGTCACGCAATTTGAAATGAGCCGTCCAATCGCAGACTGTGAATAGTACCGCTATTAAATTAGCTCGCAAACCTCGGTCTATAGAGGTAATAGAAATTACAAAATAAAAATGCTATTAATAGTGTTTGGTCTAGATGAAAGCTACGCTTTGATTAGTCGACATAAAGGTCATCTCGAAATGACCTTCCATTGAGATGGTAGAGATCCAGTACGACAATGCTCTACAGGATATCTGTTTAGGGAGATTGACCTTATGTTAAAGAGGAATTTCTGCATAAGTGACTTAAGATTCCATCCGGAATCAGGATCCTTGGTTAAAACAGTAAGTGTTGAACTCTGTGTATGACTATAGTCTTTTATCAGACTAAGAAATTACAAGTTGTCTGTCTGTACCGGATGATCTCTTATCAGTTTGACAACAAAAAACATCTCTTTAGCAATCAAAATTATACAACAAAAATACATAACAGACAGGTGGAATTGCTCTTTTGTGACAGCAACTTTTCTAAACCTCAAGTTACAGTAAACTGCAGAATGCTGAACATTTTTGTATTGGCTCATGATTCAATCTGATTAAAACCTGATCTAAAACTTTCCGCTCGCATACTCGCTAATTTAGATCTGGCCTTTTCCAAACAAAGGTCACGTTCAGTAGCGATTCACAAATCAAACCACGGATCAATAGTTAATGGAGAAGCATACAAAATTTATGTAATAACAAAAATAAGTAAAGAATTACAGAAGCTTTTACTAAATGGAACACCATGTACTCCAAACATTTCTATTACCAGGTGTTTTATGGGCATTTTCAGTGACAACATTTTTGTTTAAATGTATAACAAATGAATTTTGAATTCAGTTAAAAATTTCCATTAGTAATGCGTTTCGTTTTTTGTGGTAATTTAGCTGAAAATGTTCTTTCATTATTTCCAAAAGTAGATCGCGATCCGACGATTTCGGACTTGACAAATACATGTATTCATACTTGATTTCTGGTCAGGATCACGAATATCCCAGTACTCGGATACTCGCAGCAGCCCTAGAAGACATACATTCTTCAATTTATTCCTGATATTTCAGCACTACTATACTAGCTCTAAATACCTTCCTGGCTGGCTGAAGATTGAAGAACTATCAGTATAAAATTAGACAGTGATAATTTAAATTCACAATAACATTATCACATACCAAGGTCTGCCTTGTATTCTAAATTCATAGTAAGATATGTAAAGCTATTGCTTAACAGACCATGTACTCTCTAAAGATACATGTACAAAGATGGCAATTCCAATTTTTATAAATTATAGCCATTGGCTAAAACGGGGATGGGCAGCACAAGCCCTGCATAGTTTATTGTGTATTGGGACAGTGCTGAAAGCCTTTGATCAATATAAATTATAATGTTAGAATATCAAAATAAGGGCCTTTAGTAATTTATTTCCCCTTGTATACTCTTCAAATAGGTAGGTCCAATTAGTTGGATTACTCGGATTTTACCCTTACTTTTCAAAGTCAATTTTGCCAAACTTAATCTTAAATAACATTTTTGTAAATCATTTAGTTTGTTTGAAATTCAAGCTAAGTATTTTTAGGGCAAAGAACTATCTAAATTTCATCACTTCTGGTAATACCTTAATTTACAAGAAAGATACTTGATGAACTTTTTTGTTATCCTTACATAGGAATTCAATGATAAAATCCGAGGATTCCAACTGTAAGGACCTACTTACCAATTGGATCGCTTCAGATTTTGTCAGGGAAAGATAACTGACTAAAGTCCCTAATTGAACAAAAATCTTACACTACCTGACTAGAAGAGGGTTTCTAGGGTAACATATATTATGATGTTGCCATCCAGCAGATGTATTCATCCATCTATGATGGCTCATTATTATTGAATTAATCAAAATATTTGATCCAATAATGAATTAATCTAGATATTTGATCCAATAATGAATTAATCAAAATATTTGATCCAATAATGAATTAATCAAAATATTTGATCCAATAATGAATTAATCTAGATATTTGATCCAATGTATATTATGTTTTCACAAAAGAGTTAATTGCCGTAAAACATCTTAAATTCTTTATATGAATCAATCTGAAAACCATGTTTCACATTTTAAAAAAATCCATTATACTGTCAAAACTATGATTTTACACATCTAATGTTTTAAAATTTCACATATTTCTACATTTAAAACATTAAACAAATATAAGGTTCTATAATTTAATGTTTAAGAAATCAGGAAATTTTATGCATTCAATGTTTTAAGATTTTTTTAAATTTTACATTACTAAAACAACTTATTGTCTCATCATTCACATTGTCTTGGACAGTTAATTCAGAAATAATTCTGATTTTTTTTTATTTTTGTAATAAAATAAACAGATCACTGATCCCATTGTCTTCATCACAGAATTCCATAACAATATTTATTCAAAATCACATTGCACATTTTAAACATCAATCACTAATCCATGAAAAATAACGAAATGTATCATAAGTCAATTCACTGTAAAAATATAACAATATAATTATTTTTTTACTTTCAAACACAAATTCTATCAACAAAATACATGTACACTGGTCGTTGTCATAAACATTGAGCTAAATCAAAAGAAAGTAAATGCCTGTAATATATATAAAGGCTGTACTGACGGAATATTTCATAAAAAATCTCTGTGAACTAGAGTCTTCATTTCGATGACCAATTCATCAGTAAGTCTTATTCAGCTAAATTAAGCCAATTTTTCAGTAAAAGATGCATAAAATCAATTCCAAGAACTTGAAGAAGATTCTTGGAAGATTAATAAAATGACCTAAATTGAAAGTAATCACCAAGAAACATATTTATCATAATTAAACAAATATTTTATAAAAAAAACTCCATTTTTTGTCATCTTAGTAAAAAGACATCATTTTGAAAATTTTTAGAAAATTTCCGACAATGCTAAAAATATCCAGCTTTCATGATGGTTCAAGACTTTCCTATACAGCTAGTTATTACAGTAAAACTAGTTGTTTATTAGAAACATACTTCACAACCCTATATATTCAATAATTTTACAAGGATGGTCATTTTTTTCAATATATGTATCAATACATGTATGTACAATATACTATAGACTTATGTCACAGAGGCCTTCCAGCTAACTTTGAAAATAATATGGTTATATGTGACTATGTCCATATGGGGGTTAGATTTTACTTTTGGGGCCACTAAGGGTTTGATATTACATACATAATCATGTACACCACTAAAAGGAATAATATGGGCCCCACTTACAGCTCCATATGTGCACCACATAGGGTTCAATAAGTACACCACTTAGGGAATGATTTATGTACCCCATAAAATCATATAGGGGATGATAATTATGTACACCACTAAGGGATGGATATGTAGTTTATGTACACTAATACTATTTAGAGGTTCAAAATGTACACCATTCAGAGGGTCATTATGTCCCCAATTTAGAGAATGATATGTACACTACTTTGTGTTGAACTCCAACAGTAATCCCATACTATGGGCCATAGACGTATGTGAAGTTTCAAGTGATCTTTCAGTAGAAGCAAAAATAAAATATTGCACAAAAACCCTAAATTAAACAAGTTACACCCATCCTACACACTCAGGGCTTTTTTTCCTTATATAACAGGGGCCGTTTACAGGTGCCTTCTCCTCTTAAAATTACTTTAAAATCATGCAGTTTTCCCCAAATTTGGAGTTTAACTTGGTTTTTTTGTTCCCCAATCTATGAAATTGCGATAAAATTTCCCCAAATCTTCTATATAAAAAAGGCTCCAGGCCCCTTCCCCAATACTGAAAAAAAGCCCTGACACTACTGAGTAGAATGGCCCCCACAATTCTCCAAATAGTCAAGCTAAAGATGGTTTCACTGTACTTGTTAAAATCAGAAAGGAAATAAAAACCCCACATAAAAAAACAAGATATAAATACTAATTAAAATAATACAATGGTAGCTAAATATAGTATAATATAATAATAAGTTTATAATAAACTTAATCCTATCTTACATACTGTGTGACTACCATAGTGATACCATGGCAACCAAGTCCTTGGAAACATGAGATACATTTAAATATCATTATTAAGCTCTATTATAATATACTGTTTACAGTAAAATCTCTCAATACTGGCACACACACCAAAAGCACAAAATGGTAGCATCAGACTGGTGAATGATTACACTGTTTTTCAGATTACTTTAAAGTTTATTGTCAAGATTGAATCCCATTTCCCCATTAAAAATGGTATGTTTTGATGAGTGTTTGTCTATTTCTTTACTTAAA
The DNA here is from genome assembly GCA_025267735.1 of Mactra quadrangularis. Lineage (NCBI taxonomy): Eukaryota > Metazoa > Mollusca > Bivalvia > Venerida > Mactridae > Mactra > Mactra quadrangularis. The sequence continues at coordinate 35,594,956 of CM046305.1, read as the reverse complement.
TTTCCCTATACTTTTAATTTTGTTTGCACTAAAATATTCATATGAAGATAGATACTCTGTTAGATTGTCACTTTTTTCTATGCCTCAAAAGGAACATTTTTTTATGAACACAAAATCTAACAGCCATAGAACTTAAGCATAGAAATTTGGAAAAAAACAAGCATAAAAGGATGCTGGCTTAAGTATTTAGCAGTTTGAGCTGTTTTTTTTTTGCTCATTTCCCAATTTTAAGATTCCTAGCCAAGTTTCCACAAAATATGAAAATGTAAGGAAAGTTTGCTCAATTACAATATAGTCTGCCACTGGCTCAGATTAAATGTATTTGCTGACTCTATCTTTTATTTCAGGAATAAAACATGGATCACAGCGTGTCAGAGCCAAACTTGACTTCTAATAAAAAGTGTGACTATGATGATTTTACAACTGACAATCCATTATATTGGGATGTAAATTACTATTTAAATAATTAGCAGACCTTTTCTTCCTTATGTAACAAGGGCCATTTACAGGCACCTTCCTCTCTTGAATTTTCCTTAAAATCATGCAGTTTTCCCAAAATTTGGAGTTTAACTTGGATTTATTGTTCCCCTATCTATGATATTGTGATAAAATTTCCCCAAATGTTTTGTATAAAAAAGGCCCCAGGCCCCTTTCCCAAATACTGAAAAAAGCCCTGACTAGGGTTGTGTTTTATCAAGGTCAAAAGTTGGTCTTAACCAAGACTTGGATGTAAGTTGAGACCTTTGATCAATAAAGTTGTAGCTAAGATGCCACTGAAGTCTAAATTTTGGGTCAAAACTTAAAAGCTGGTTCTGTGTGGCCACATGTTTGTTGTAAAGGTCTTAAAACTGGCTGTTGTTGAGACTAACTAGCTTTCCTGGAAAGTTTACCATGAAATGTATCACCTATCACTGTGGAGTGAATATGATTTACCACCATGAATTGAACCTGGGACCTCTGGGTTCTAAGTCTTGCACTCTACCAGTGTGCCAATGCAAGTTTTGCTTAATGTATACAAGATATTCAACTCTTTTATTCATCAACCATAAAAATTTGTTTATCCTTGGATGTTTTAAAAGAAGGTTCACAGAAAAATATAGGAATAACAACTAACAGTATAGAGACATTAACACAATATGACAAACTGTGACTGTTCATGTATAAATAAATATATTTTCCAAAGGTAAATCAATGACGTATATTATTATGAGTCACATTATTCAAACAAAATTTCCCTCTAGTTGCCTCATAGGAAGGGGGAATAATCCAGAAATTTCTTATCATATCTATAGACCTTTGTCACATTCACTGTCTTAGACATCAAGAGTTGTCCCCCTTTACCATGACTATTTGACATCACTGTAAAATCTTACATTACAATAACAATATCCATTAACAGAGTCTGACATCCTTTAGACCACTGTCATAAGTTCACCTAACATTTCACTGTGGGACATGATCAGATAACCTTTGTCACATTCACTGACTTAGATATCAAGAGTTGTCTCCCTTTAATTTATCATGACTATTTGACCATTCAGAACAGCCTCGGCGATCATCTACGAAGATATACCTCAGAAATCAGATGTAGTAGGAATACAACCAGGTTATTAGGTCTGGCACTGTAATTTTCATGTCAACATTCAATAATAACATTGTTACATGCTCTATCACATCATTTCATCAGTACAATGTCTCACATGTTCTGCACAATCTTATTCTCAAATGTTTTTATATGCATTCATCATTATGTAAGTAAATGTATATACTGTGTAATATGATTGATAGAGGCCCACATGGAAGATTGGATTTATCCAAATGTGTAGCCTCTTAAAATAAATTCGTTATTATTTGTATTAGTATTATTATTACTATAATGCCTAGTAGACAATTATCATATTTATTGCAGCAGTAACAACTTACATAGAGCATATTTTGAGATTATCAAAATATTTGCACATAAACTAAAGGAAAAAAGCAATAAAAGTTGTTTTTATAAGCAATATCGCATAAGTAAAACCAGTAGCTAATGAAAATCAAGTATCAAAAATCATTGTCTAAAAATGATCACATCTTTTCCAAGAATAAATATTATTTGAGTAATTATTCAGTTTTGCAGCAAATGTTTGTTTCATATATGACACCCAAATGACAAATTTTTAATTAAAGTATTAAGTGCAAGTTATCATTTGGAGAGGCTTTTAAAGTTTATGTGCCTGGCTGACTGGTAGGCTTTTAAATGTTTGTTTCAGACTGATGGCTACATTCTTCTTCTTTTTATATGGTACAAAATCCCTCTCTCAGTCTCTGGGCTGGGCATTGTCACACAGGCAGGGACCTGGAAATTAGCCGAAGTCAATCGGTCCAAAGCCGTCCGAGTACCGGATACGGGTTTTAACATGTACCGTACGGACCCGACCTTTTACTGTACTTTATTCACGACCATGTTAGTTCTTATTTTTTGCTCCCTTTTATTAGGAAGGCATACGATACATTGGCATTGTTTGTTTAATTTTTTACAAAACTTAACTTCTATCTAAAATAAAAGCGTGGTTTCCGAAATTACTCCCCGCAATCGTCGGTCGTTCAATGAACAGAACTTGAAAAAAGGCTGTTTCATCTAGTTCTAATGTTGTTGGAAAACTCCGTCATGTGGGGAAATTATTTTAACTGCGCATGCGCAGAAAAACGGGTCCAAAGTAAATGTAGCGTCGTTCGCTAAATTAAGAAAGAAAACGTAAAATAATGATAAGCTTTTTTAATTAAACACGTAGATTAAAACGTTTCTCATACGAAGTGACGATCTATCGTGGGTCTCGAAAATGTATGACATCTCATCACAATGGTTCAAGCGGTTTCTTTTAACACAAAAGATTATCAAATCGTGCATAGTACACCATTTATAGATAGTTTAATGACACAACTGTTCGTTTTGATAATTATTTTCGTTGAATTTGGAATTTAATAGTAATCATTAATTTTGTTCACCAAAGAAGGGAGAAGAGATGGTTGAATTTTGATCATCAACAACTGTACCTTCGATTAATAAGAATTTGCGTAGATACATGTCCTAAGATAATTTCTTATTATTCACACCTCAATTTAAGACGTAAAAATAAATCATGAATTAAGTCAAACAAATTAAAGATTAAACGAATACATCAATCAGGAATTGACAACAAAAGCATTTAAATTGTTTTCTTTAATTATTCATAAAACATTCTTTATAAAAGATTATTGTTTTTTACAAGTTTACAGGTTTCAAACAGACCGATTGAAAAACGTAATCGGTTCGATGGACACGATTAAATAAGAACATATTCTTCTGCTGTTCCTTCAAATTAATCGAGTGCAAATCAAGCGTACCTTGCTGTGCTTGATCAAAAAAAAAAATCACCACCTCAACCCCACGATACCTGTAACCATGGATACGTTATACATGGTCCTTGATGTGTAACCTGTGGACGATTAAGCAGGATATTACATCAGTAAACAGTGGGGTTTAGCAACTGATAGTTGTTTGAAAATATTTTATCGATACGCAGGCCTTTTTTTCCTTCTTTACGAGACGCCGTTAAACGGCGTCTTCCCCAAGCAAAATAAGTATCTTTTTTCCCCCAAAACAAACCAATTTTTCCCCTCAACAACCAATTTCCCCATCAAAATATCTTAAAACTATGTATAAACATCGAAAATATGGCAAAAGAGAAACCGGAAATCTCGCAGGATTTAATTATCGAAATGGTTATTTACCCGAACGGAACATGGTCATTTCGTTAAATAAGTTTATCAAAATAATATAAGCAATCAAGTTTGCGAGTCCTTCAAATTACCAGTTCGGTAATTTCTTGCTAATAATTCGTCCTCAATCACATTCGCCCCTACATTATTCGCACCCAAACCGGCAGCGAATTAAAAATTTTTTGTTTGTTTTTTCCCGACGCACGTGGTATGTCTTTCCGAGCATGTTACAATTGTTGGGTTACTTACGGAATTGGCGCAATTATACAAAAAATACGAAAAAATGACTTAAGAAATACTTGTACCCTTAATTTGTTATCTTAAAAACTTCAAAACATCAAGATGAGTCCTAGTCAGGTATTAATCAGTTGAAAACACAACACATTTAGTTTGAAAAGCCAAGTAATGATTTCAATGACAAAGGAACTAACAGTACCCCTGCCAGTGACAACTAGGAACCTTTGAATGAAGAACTTGATGCCCTTTTGGTTGAACATGAAATTGAGTCAACACCCATTGATGATGATACCTCTAAAGCTACTTAATCTCCACCCAACACTCATAAACAATAACAGTTTAAATGAAATATGATTACAAGAATTAAGTATAGATCTAAATAGTCTAGTTATATTTTTCCCCATTTTCCAATTATCGCGCGCCATTTTTCCCCTTGTTAAAGGCTACAGGCTACTTCCCCAACACATGAAAAAAAGGCCTGATACGTTTTCTTGAAAATTATGGAAATTAATGGTTTGAGGTCAAAATTAGCGAATTTTTCTCGGACCGATTTTTTTTAAGGATTTTGAAATCTCAATCGGTCCAAACTGAAAAAATCGGTCCGAAAACCGAAAAACCGGCGATTTCCTGGTCCCTGCACACAGATGATAACATGTAGAAGCCATAATAAGGCACTAACAGTTTAAATTTGTAAAAATATGTCCAGTGTTGTTGCAATTCACATCTGAGCCAGTTGCTTCTTGAAGGCATTAAGACTTTTGAGCTATTGAACTTTTTAGCTGGTCAGGCAGCAAGCTGGTTCCACTTTCTAGTAGCAGAGAGGAAAAAGGAATGTCTGAGATAATAAAATCTATGGTAAGGAATTATGAAGCTGATGCTGTTGTCTGAGGCTGGCATGGCAGCGATAGAATTTCAGAACACTATTTGTTATTCGGAAGTTGCCTTTGAAGAATCTTGTCACTCTACTTGGGACTGTTTCAAGCTGGTTGTTGCAGGTGCTAGTATATGGGTCCCAAGCTGTGGAGGCATACTCTCAAACAGATCTTGCAACTGCTGTGTAGTTGTGGGCCTCAATGTTTGCTGGGCAGCAGGACAGGTTGCACTTTAACCACATTGAAAAAGGCAAGGCTGTTACTGGCTTCCTTGGCAGTTGATTTAATGCAGGTCTCCGGAGAAGCTCATCAAAGACCATGCAACCAAGATATCTGGTGCTATTGACAGCAGTCAGGGTTTGCCTGTAGATGGTATACTGGGTCTTGGTTAGGTTACAATGTTGAGATTGCCATTTTAGAAGAGTTAAGTTAGTAAGTAGGGCTGCCGCGAGTATCCGAGTACTCAGATAATCGCAATCTCGACCAGCAAATTGAGTACAAATATTCGTCACGTCCGAAATCGCCGAATCTAGTTTAGGAAAAAAATGAAAGAACATTTTCTTCTTAATTACCACTGAAAACGAGTCGCACTACTTATGAAAACTTTAATTTATGTAGGGACCGAATTATCTTGTGTCAAAATTTTGATTGATACACATTTGAACAAAAGGCTAATTTTAATACTAAATTTAATTTTTTCTTTAAAAAAGGCATTATTCTTAGGTATTTAAATTAAGAAGTCATGAAATGTAAATACTATATACTGGTACATACAATTAATATTTTTTAAAATGCGACACATTTTAAATAAGGCCCATACTACTAAAACACTACACTTGGGCACAATGTAAGTTCACTATTGTCACGAAATGTCACAAATCATACATTACTAATATCTCTAAATAATGAATAAATGATAACATAAATTTTAATTGAATAAAATGTAACTAAATTCAAAGCACAGCAATGTAAACTTTGCTGTACATTAAACAAGCAAAACAAAATGAATACTAACCAAATGCATGCAACAATTTATAACAACAAGATGAAACCTAAATATAAGCAAATATAACTTTGGGGAGGTTGGGCGGGACAAATTTTTACAACTAGAGTGGCGCACTAATTTTCCGACAGTGCGGAACCTCAGTAAAAATTTTACATAAAAAGAATATTGACCAATCAAAATGAGGATAACTAATTTAACCAATCTAAATAGCTGTAACAAAAAATGAAACTATGTTTGTTATTTACGGGTCAATAATTAATGATTTTAGTATTAAAATTAGCCAATTATCTCCCCTGTTTTAAAATAAAGGACTGAACAAGGAATCAGTAATATAATTTTAATTAGGCATAATTCTTAGGTATTTAAATTAAGAAGTCATGAAATGTAAATACTATATACTGGTACATACAACTAATATTTTTTAAATTAAAATTATATTACTGATTCCTTGTTCAGTCCTTTATTTTAAAACAGGGGAGATAATTAATGTTACCACTGAAAATGCCCATTAAACGTCTGATAGTAATGTTTTAAGTGCATGGTTTCCCATATAGTAAAAGCTTCCGTAATTTTTCACTTATTTTGTTAGTTCATGAATTACTGTATGCTTTTCCATTAACATTTGATTCGTGGTTCTATTCGTGATTTGCTACGCTTGAGTCGTGGTTCGAATCGGATCGCCACTTACTCAACGATCCACAGCCCTATTAGTAAGATAGGGATGTAGAAACAAGTTCATAAGAAATCTTGTATAGCATGAGCAGTCTCTCGTCCATTCATCACAAGTAAAGTCAGTGTAGGCCAAATATGTTTGCATTACTGGGCTTAACTTATGAATCATGAACAAACAGTGACAAAACTATGCAAATAAGCCAGAAAATGAGAAATGTAACTTGTGCATATCACTATCAGTTTGTTGACATCTACAAATTTATAATTCTGACAGTATTTATAAATACAGTACTATCTGAACTTCTGACAATGATAATTTCATATAGGATAACATAATATCATCTAAAAGAACAAATATCAATAATAATCAGGACTCGAATTAAAAAATGTGCATTTGATTTTTATTTCAGCAAATTTGGGGCAGATTCTAAACAGTGCAATAATAATTGTGATGATACGACAAGATGTGAACGATTTCGGAGATAACATTCATATATTAATGTAGGGCATTCTATAAAGTTTCATCATGCATGGTTAACATGACCTTTTTATAATTACAAACAACCAACTCACCGATCATTTGGTTGCCTATTAGACATTATTATTTTCTTTTGACCGACGCCATTACAAGTGTTGATAAACCTCTGACGAATGGTGTAGGTTAAACGTTGTCGTCTATATTTTGGTTACACAGTGACCTCCCTTTGTTGTTTAAAATTTATTGCTGACTGGGACCGAAATTATCCTTCTGTAGTTATATCAGTCTATTTAAATTAATCTAATTTTTACAACAACAACTCGATCATTTTTTATAAAATAGGGATATTTTAGTTCACAAATCATTCCAAATTTGATTTCATCCTTATTCATCTCCCAAATGAAAATTTGACCTTGATTATCCAACTGGTGCGCAAAGACTTTTTATCTCGTGAGTTTAATATGCTTTGGCACACACGAAACTCACTATATCTACATCTACATAGTACGTGATTCTGTAAAAAAATGACAATCTTATCACGGTGCGCAAATAAAAAATATAAAGATAAAGAGAAAAAATGATAAGAAAGAAAGAGATAAAAAGTCAGTCAGAGGAACCAAGATAGAAAAGGACGAAAATAAGAAAGTTGGTCAGCTACCATATCCCTACAAAGTCAGTAGTGGAGGTGACCTGTCCGGCTTGCAAGACGCTACCAGGGACAAGTCCCCGCCGGCATAGCTCAGTGACTTATAGGGGTACAGTAGCTGGAGAAAACCCCATTAAAAGTGTTGGGAAGACAACTCCTCAGCATTTAATTTTTCATACAAATCAACAATACATGTACATGTATTTTTACTAAGCTTTAAGGTAGTAGATGTAAGAATAGTGTCAAAAAAGAAAAAATGGACATTATAAACACATGAATAGCTAATGTGGATATAACTTGATAGTTTTTTTCTCATTTTGAAATGTTCAGATACGATATATCCATACGTATATCCATGGTGTTAGCTGACTAGAAGTACTGGTTTGAAAAACGTTTTGCTGTATGTATTACTATGACAGAAAACTAGCATCTTCAGATAATTTAAATCAATATTTTCTGTATTATTCATTATCACCATTGTCTTATTCACCGTTTGTAACCCACAACTATTTTCATCATTACCAATACTGTTTATTTATCACACAATCATTGTTATTTTATAACGATCAGCTCACATTTACAGTCTCTCATTTACCTTTGTCTGTTACCAGTACTTCATACGTGGTCCGTCTACAAGGGCGGCAACAGCTCCACATACCTTATCATGGGACGGGTCAAGGATTTTTTCTGGGGGGGGCGAGTTTTCTAAGGGGGTCCGAACTTTCAAACCACAGCCACATTATACACATTTTGCAGAAAAAAATGCGACATTATTAATAATAAAAACTACATAACCATTAAATCTAGGTTAATTACCGAGAAAAATTGCTTCATGCTACTTAAAAATGACTTACAGTCAAGAAATATACACTAATGGACAAGTACATTTTCAAGAAGGAGGATCCGGACCACCCTGACCCCCCGCTGGATCCACCCATGCTTATTTACTAAGAAAAAATGACGTAATTGATGGAGAAATTCGAACCCGTAAATTCAGGGTGGAGAATCAAAACCAGTTCGTATCATATAAAATGTAAACAAACGGACGCCATTTTGGAAAATTTCAGGTATTTTTTTCTAATTTACTCCTTAAATCGTCCACCAATGAAAAAACAAAAATTACCATAACACGCTACTCATTTTTTCCGCTTCTAATGATGTATATAATATACATATTCAATTAGAATTTCAGCAAGTTATCCCGGACATTGGAATCGAAGTGAGCAAGAATTAGGTCATTTTTGACGGATGCGAACTGGTTCTAATTCATGCTTTTGCCTAGTTTATCACAAAAAAAGCATTTTTTCTCGTTAAATTTGCCATGTATAACCCACGGAACAAGTGTGTAGTCTTGTAGAAAAGTATTAACTCTTCCTGACTTACTTTTGACATAAAAATAGAATTTTTTGAGAATGATGCGAACCGGTTCAGGTTTATACAATGATACGAACCGGTTCAGATTTATGGTATTTTGCAATGTTATTTTTATTTGCTTACGTTCTTTGTCGATGTGAGTTTCACGGCATTATTTTTCCAAACTTACACAATTTTATTTCGTTTTCGTCTCGATTTCAAAACTTTTTACAACAATCTGATTTTTTCGGGAGTTTTAGCTGAAATATAACTCATCGGTTACGTTTATGAAGACATGACTTAGGACATATGCATGGTCAGGTGGAGAAAAGTAAATGCGAATGGAACGTTGACATTTTTATCATCAAAAATAGAGATGGTGTTCGGTTAAGTATAAAGTCATTTTCATCTAAAAAACCCGAAGTAGTCCAATCGTTTGCGAAAGTTGTTAAATTGAGACAAAATGACGATCACAATTCGCTATTCAAAGTATTGAAAGACTTTCGTACACATTGAAACCTTAAAAATACATACTAAAATTACTCCTTAATAGACTCAAGTACGAATCGAAAAGTGCATGAAAAGCTGACGAAATTTTAATTTCACAATAAAAATATTTATGTTTCCTCTTTTCTAAAAATGACTAATTAAACATATATGTAGGTCGGTATGTCGTTTTTTTTTTGAAAATATATCAATTTCGACGTTTGGGGACTGGAGACAGTGGTTACACTTACACAAACACAAAATCTGGTTTATCACTGGGTTAATTTTACTTAAGACTGTCTGTCTGTATTCATTTAGTAAAACTCAAAATATCCGACGTGAAATACACTGACCAACAGCACATTTTTACTTGCGCAGTGATTTATTTTGAAGCTGGAAAACATTAGTCCATGGAACATATTTTGAAACAATGAGTCCCACCAAAAAACAACGAATCTGGAGATTTTGGTCGCTAAAGCATGTCCTTCAAATTATGCATAATTTTTAAACAATCATTTTTCATTCAATATTATTGTGTAGTCTTATTTTATATTTATATTATCACATTCATTTTCATTAGTAAATAAGTTTTGTGAATCATTTGAAATGTTAAAACATAATTTCATGATAAATTGCAGACTGAGTCGTTATCTGTCATTGTGAAGTATTTATCAATTTAGCTTGTTTATTTCTAAATGATTACAATTTTTTATTTCTATATACATTAATTAACTTGGATTAATTTGAAATTGTTTTACACACACCACAGTACAAATTATTACGATCGGCCACGTGTACAAAATTATTATGGACATAAGTTAAATTTCACGATGCCATTTACTTTTTAAAGTCAAGTACATGTAAATGGTTTAATCAATTATATACATATTACTTAATCATCATAAAATGATATGGGTTTAAATTTCTATTAAAATATTAGCCACAAACATTTATAATATACATGTACTGTAAAATTCGTAATATTCGATAGTAACCTTTCATGTCATACTGCAGAACGCTGTATCTCTTGGACGTAGTTTTCAGCTGAGGTTTACTTTAATTTTACAGGTATAATTCGCATTAAAAAAATCTGAGCAAAATCTGAAAAAAATCAGCCGATTTATCCGGCGAAATCGAGATGATCGGCCGATTTTTCGGCGAAAAGACAAAATCTCGCGGCCCATTTCTTTGCCAAAATCGAAAAGAAATAGCTTACGGCTGTTTTTTTTCACGGCGAAATCGAATTTGTTAGGATCGCACAATTTCACTCTTTGTGGTGAAACAGGCTTAAAGTTACGGTGCAACGGCCCATAATCATACTATCAATTATCAATAAATATGAATTCATTCACTTACAACCGACCACACAGCTCTCAAATCAATAAAAAAGACATCGTCCATCATTATATATTTAAGGTCGGCGGTTATCATCAAAGAAGTTGATATACATTAACAATAAGTTCGAAGGGACACAGAGCCGACTCACATTAAATTGATTTTAATGACGTTATTATTAGAGCTTTGTTCTTACGCCCGTAAATATTACGATATTTTATGGATATTCATAAATACATGTATAAAAAATGTCAAAATTACGACAAATTTTACTAAAACAGTCATTACTCGGTGCTAATTATAACCTAACCTTCTATGTATAAATTAACTGCCAACACGTTATCATTTATCAATTGACGCATGTCCGCGGTTCAAAGTTTGCGTCTCTAACGCAGGACGCACGGCAAAATGAATCACTGCTTGAACTCCGGGTCGGAAAAAAGTCTTTGTTAAAAGTCCTACATTCAGATTGGATTGAAAGAAATCCTGATTTCGGCAATAAAAACTTTTGAGTGGGCGGGTTTTTGGTCGTCGGTCGAGAAAGGGAAAACTTGTGTATTTTTAATTTCGGTCCTAAAATAATTATGGTACAATACTGTTCGACATTTAAATGAACGACATTGCATTCTATAAATAGATGGTGAAGATATCACCCGTATACTAACCCACACAACCTTCCCAGATTTCGGCGTTTTAGTACGCAAAAGAATATAGTGCGGCGCATGAAGACAAAATCTTTGGACTTTTTCGGTTTTTGACAAAATCATTGTTAAAATTTCAAAACAATTATCAATTATAGCTACAGGAATATAAATCCATGTATTCAAAGTACATTTAAATATCGAAAGGTACAGATGCATAGTTAAACTGTGTATTCTACTTTCGATTTCAAATGTCTGAGTAAAGAATGACAGATGTAAACACGTTACGACGGAGATTTAATTACTGGTTAAAAAGTTTCATTTAATGAGGAAAGCTGGTTGGATAGTAAAATTTTATTGAGTAGACACAAAATACATACTCCTATTTGTTGAGTATACTTGTTGGGGGAAATTACTAGAATGTAAACATTGCCACGTGTTTTAAGGTAAATAAACAGTTTTACCCATGATGCTCGGCGTCTCCGTAAAAAGGTCAGTCAGACCGTTTGTGTACAGAATGACGATTTGTTTTTAATATTAATGCCGTGAAACAGACATCGACAAAAACGTATGCAAATGAAGTATAAAAGTAAAATATCACAAATCTGAACCGGTTCGTATCATTGTATTAATCTGAACCGATTCGCATCATTCTTCAAAAATTCTATTTTTAAGTCCAAACTATATCTGGAGGAGTTAATACTTTACTACAAGACTGCATACGTGTTCTGTGGGTTATACATAGCAATTTAAACGAGAATAAATGCTTTTTTGTGATAAACTAGGCTAAAGTATGAATTTGAACCAGTTCGCATCCGTCAAATACGATCCAATTTTTGCTCACTTCGATTCCAATGTCCGGGATAACTTGTTGAAATTCTAATTGAATCTGTAGGTAATATACATCACTAGAAGCGGAAAAATGAGTAGCGTGTTATAGTAATTTTCGTTTTTTCATTAGTGGACGAATAAAAGAGTAAATTAGAAAAATTACCTGAAATTTTCCAAAATGGCGTCCGTTTGTTTACGTTTTGAGTGATACGAACTGGTTTTGATTCTCCACCCTGAATTAGCGAGTATGCGAGCTAGGTTAAGTGCGCTGGACGCCGTGAAATGACCTAAATTGTGTTGACACGGCGTTAACTCCAATAAATAAAACAAATAAATAAATATGTGCAGATTAACCATAACATCATGTCGATAATGCGCGCTTAATTGCAATTCAGACGAGTTTTATGGGCTGATGAAAAATCGGGATTTCCTTTCATTTCTCTTTTTGTTATCATTGATGCCCGATGGGACTAAATTTTGATTCCATAAGCCGTGGGTTTAATTCCCGTTCATGCAGATTGGTATTGAAATAATACCACACCAGAGACATAGATAACATCTGTATCTAATTCCCTGACCACACCACCAACTGTATCAAGTTGGACAGTAGTCAGTCACTGAGGTAAGAATGTGCTTTTAGTAATCAAAGCTTTGGTCTAGAGATCTAAACCTTTTCATGGAGAATAAGTGACTGAAATATTATTGAAAAGTGGAGTAAATATACGTTATATTTTACTATATTATTAGCTGCAATACAGGGGCGGATCCAGGATTTTTTTCTAGGGGAACCAAACTTTTCTAGGGGGTCTGAACTTTTCTAGGAGGGTCTGAACTTTTTAGGGGGGTCCGAACTTTCGAACCCCAACCACATAATACACATTTTGCAGAAAAAGTGCAATATATTAATAATAAAAACTACAACACCGAGAAAAATTGCTTTAAAATGACTTACAGAAATTCAAGAAATACACTTATGGACAAGTACATTTTCAAAATTCTAGGGGGGGGGGGTCCGGACCCCCCTGAATCCCCCCCGCTGGATTCGCCTATGCAATGTATTACTGCATGTACATGTATTGCCTGGAGCAATTGTACTTAAATTGTAGATACGATCAACAACAACTACAATATAAGAACTTACTTTATTATAACCAAATATTGATATTGCTTTGTTGCATGTATATACATGTAGTATTCATACATTATGTATGCACTGTAATGTTTTATCATAAAATGTACGATTTTAATTATTATTATGAGGTTATTTAGCCCATAACATGATTTTTAACAAATAGAAATATGTGACATACATACACATGTAACAAACTTGATTAACTAGACTAAGACAAAACCAACGAACGAACAAATGTACATTCATGTATTGTATTATTTGCATTATTGTTAGATGACCTTCTGGTAGATAAAGCATTGCGCTTAAGAAGTTTTCATCTCTAAATAAAGACACTATTATTATTATTATTATTATTATTATTATTATTATTATGTTCGCAAACTCAACGCGAGTCCACACGGACATACCTCTGCATTACTCGTATTCATTCCTGTTTATGGAGTTGAAGACACAATAAATGTTTTTAAAATTGCATCATCTTGGAATACGACTGAGTAAATTTCTATCACACTTGCAAATGAAAATACACATTATAACACATATCACTATAACAACAGTTATGTTTCTATATTTTATCATAAAAGGCGCATAATAAAGAGCTTGGTTGTAATAAAGTTTCCCGAACTGGGACGTATCGTTCAGTTGCCACCATTTGTCTATACTTGAATACGACTTCCGGTGAGAATCTAAATTGTGTAACCATTCACACAGCTGACAATACGACTTCTGCTGCATTTCTTTGTGTCCATAAACAATATATTCATCCTTCTTTCTAAGGTAGTCCAAGTACAATTTCTTGTTTGAGCCTATATATTTAAGAAATCCAGCAAGCTCTTTTGGGGAGTTAAAGTCAGCGGCGTTTATGATGGTACCCGGCGGGACTATCCGACTATAGTTTGCCATGCCGTAAACTACCGGAATTATATTACGCGGGAACCAATCAAAAAGTTTTTCCGTGACGTAATCAGTATGGAATGTGTTTTCAAATGAAAGAATAAACTTGTATTTTTTCTCTATAACCTCGGCACAAACATCTACTGCCCCTTCACGTTTCGGACAGTCTTTATCCCCACACGCACCGTATATATCAACCTCTATGTATTTTCTTAGTTCATTTACGTAGAACTCGCGTTTTGACTTTGTTATGCAATGGCTAACTAGCCAAACAACGTCGGCCTTTTTCTCGTCGTATATTTTATGATAATTCGTTTGTTTTACTTTTTGGTTTGTGTACTTGTACTTAGGTATGACAATGTCTCCATATAACATGGGTATATCAGAGTCAAGCCTGTACGTCATCGTCCAATTGAATAGCGAACGAAATTTCATCGCATTTGTGTAGGCTTGTGAAGACACGAATATATCAGGCACAATGCCTGACAGGAAACCGACATCTGAGTACTGCATTGTCTTGTACGGTGTTGCAGGTTTTATCATACTGTCTACCATACCAAGATGCCACCACGTCTCACGTTCTGCAAACACGAAAACCTGAAACAATATACATAATGTACACGATAATAAAAGGATGGCCGTAATGACTATGTATCAACAAAACATGTATAATTATGCGAGTTGGGCAAGTTTAACATATAATTTTTAGCACGATTTTGAAACAAGATATTTAAATGGGATATTTTTTAATAATTACAACTTTTAGCAAACATGATGAAGCTGCGTGCACAAAGGACCAATCCTTCAAATAAGAATCCAAAGATTTGCTACATGCAGGCTATTATCCTCATACAATGTATTAAAATCATGAAACAAATTCACATGTTCACATTTTTCACGGAATAAATTAAAAGAAATCCACAAAAATATGCACATCACTGTTATGACGGCGATAGTTATTGAGATATTCATTTCGTCTTTTTAGGGGTTCAGGTTCAAAACAAGTTACAATTATACCTCGCTCAATAAAGCATAGAATTCATCTATAATTATTATTGTATAGCATGACTTATAATTTTGTCTGACCAGAATAGGTCTTCTCAGCCATTGATGGCGTTGTTCATATTCCAAAGCACCAGGTAACAATCGTTTTCCCAACGGACGGACGGAGTCTAAGTAACTTAGTAAGTAACTAATTCATCCATACCTGATCATGGTCTCGTCGTTTCGGTGGTACTAGCTCTCCTGTATGAACTCCTTGAATTATGACAGCATCTGCCGCTAGAGGGCGTTCTAGTTGAGATCCGCCATTTTGTCGTTCTACGATGTAATGATCTAATAATCTACATGTTTTATGTTTACATTTCCTGAAATCAACATCCTTAGATTTACAACGTAATCCATGTCCATTGTGATATTGGTCATACCACTGTATTGTTTTTATTGATAATGAAGACGTACGCGATCTCCGATTTTGAGCACTAGTTTCTGACTGTGAAGTCGGTCCTTCTGTTTGTTTTCTACACAGATGAAGAGGATCATAATTAAATAATATTCCAAAGTACAAGAATAAGATAAAAATTATAAAAAATGTATAAATATATCGTAATTTAATAGTCAACATTTTTATTTCAAATGTGTTATATATAGTATTTTATATACATAAGAATTTTCATTAAAAAGCCAGAGGGCAAGCATTTCACCCGTACAATAGAGATACCATCTTTTTTAATTAGTCCGCTGTCAACAAAAAACATTCATATTCATAGTCGCATATATATTCAGTCTATTCAAAAAAAAAAAGATGTAAAATTGAGGACTTCAATTAACAGAGTGGCCAAACAATAGTCACGGTGATTCCGGCTTTATTTGTAAATTAGATTTATTTAAGATTAACAGGATAAATTAAATCCTTCAAACGTTCACAGATATAGTCAAAACCAGAAACATGAATAACTATGTCTCTGTTCTGCTGATTGTTTTAGTGTGACTGTGAAACAAGTTCGATTATAAACTTAGATTAATCATTTTCGAACCCGCTTAAAGGTCCAACAGTTCTGAGCTAGTAGGATAAAGCACAGGAGCTTGACATTCCGTATCGTAGTTTGAAAAATCTCTTCCTTCTTATAATAAAAAACAGTTTTTATTATAAGAGGGAATTTTTCAAACTATGATACAGAATTTCAAGCTCTTGTGGATAAAGCTTGTTGCTAACAAATCAATCAAAGCGCAAAAGGCACTGGAGTTGCTCGACATAGAAAACTATGTTGTGCTTCGGTCACTTAATGTGCTAAAATGAGAGAAAATGTGTAGAATAGGATTTCGTTTCTTGAAACATAGACCGCAGAGCTTTTGTTGTATGAAATGTATCTTCAAAACTGTGCCATTTGTACTTGTAAACTATACATAAATACAATTTTCACTGGATTATCAAAAAAGATATCTAAATGTTCAGGTAAAACTGATTGAGAAATTGATTAAAATGCATACTCCTGTAATTGCACAGAAATTGTATATTAACCAGGAAAAGACAAACTGAATTTGTATACAAATTAATTGTATAAGTTACTTAAAAGTAACATAGCCACCTGTTTACATTCAATAGTGTCACACACGGCGTAAAATCTACAACTTGTGTTAATATTTATTGCATTAAACATTAATGAGTAATTATCAACAAATGGTATTTTTTTTTAAATTTGCAACTTATTTGTTACTTCAATTCATTACCATATCAGAGCTATGAGAAAAGTACTACGCGAAACTATTTGACTAATATTTTAATTATCTGTTTAATTTCCCATCCATTGATCCATATTAGAGTTCAACACTATGCTCACAAAGTAGCTGGTCTGTTCGATACTACGCTAAGCATCAACGGTAAATTTTTTCAAGTACTAAATAAATTAAGTAAGTTCTTGTGACTTCGCAATATATTATTACTATCCAATATAAAGTATGCACATTAAATGAAACTTTTATGCTGGTCAATTAACATCTATGAGCACGTGTTTTCATCTGTCAATCTTTACACAGGTCTTTAAAAACGAAATTAGGATACAGCTAATGATATATACATTGTATACCCATTGAGGTTTAAAAGAACATTCTATGGATTGGTATTCCTGTAGTTTTTATATAGCCGGCATTTTCTTACAATTTAATCATGATAATTTAAAAAAAGCATACAACCATTTTATGTTCATGCATACTCCGCACTACTTCCTGTGCGTAGCCGATTTGTGCGATGAGTTAAGCGTCTTAGCCAATTATGTTTTATCGTCTACGTATAGGAAGGAAGATCAATGCATCACGTCCTTTCAACAACAACAACAACAACAACAACAACAACAACGTCCTTTCAAATTGGGGCTCACCAAAGGGAATCTTCACTGTTGTATATATTTCAGTGTTTGATTATATGTGATTATTACAATATTCGTTTATTAAACTTTTCTCTGTAATACATATGCTTGAAGAGTTGAGTTCCTTCATGTACCTCAAAAAGTAGTTTTTGTAGTAAGCTATACTGATTTCTCAAAAGTGGTATATATAATTGTCCGACAAAGTCGAACAATTAAAAACGAGGCAGGTTTTAGATGTAATTTGAACCATAGCACAGCCTGCTATCTAATGGTAACCAGTCAAACGTCATAACCACTCAGCGACTGCCGGACACATATATTTTTATCGTCAATAGGCTATATGGAACGACTAAATTACGGACATGATGGAACCCAACGTCGTTGCAAAATCAAAAGTTGTCCGACGACGTACACTGAACGATGATAGACAACAAAATAGGTGACAAAAAGAATATTTCAAGAACATAGTTTTATATACTGACAGATTTATTTTGGGCAGAGAAAAAGAATCAAAACAAAACATGAAAATACATGTACAGTGTTTGTGACATATGAGATAGATATCCTTTTAGATATGTTAGATGGACAAGAAATAATAAAATAAATGCATAAATCTGATCAAAGTTTGTATCAAAGGGAGTTAACTCAATATGATACAATGCGTTGTTTTGGTTAAGTTTGTACAGTATTACCTCCCGTTGCAGATCAATTTTCACTGGCTGTTATTTATTATGCAAGCCAGTTGCCAAGTGATAACTATAAGTCGCAATGACTCTCTGAATTTGTCATTGGCAATAAATGACGAAAGCGCGTTACCGCGAAATCAGATTTACTGCGAAAATATCAGCTATCACTATATATTGGGTTAACTCCCTTTATTCTAAGAATAGCTCTTATGCGTGTATATTAAATATAATATAATATACTTAAAAATAATACTTACAATTTAAAAATAAACTTTTTATGTACAACAATATCACAGAAATGCTTGGCAGCTTTTATGTATAAAATATTCACATTATAGTCCAATGTATCAAGAAAAAAAAACCATTATGAAACGTATCCTGCAAACTCCTCACTACGGTTATATCACCTATTTACAAAGGGAAATAACTTTTGAAAGATTTTGTCTATCCAGGCACACGACATAAGCACAGTAGTATTTTTGTATAACAGACAAGGGCAGATAATTCAGTGATTATAATTCTTTAATCATACAATTTATATTTTCTTACAGTGGTGCCATTCCTTGCTTTCATCGACAGCTTCTTTAAAGTCTTAAAAAGGCTATTTCTGCAAAATACTTCACTCACTAAAGGTCTCGTTGGTCTAAAAATTTGTTTCCTAATAAATGCGCTCTACAAATATATTGTGCAGTGTTGCTAAGGTAAACGACTGAGATATTAGTGTTGTACACAGTTGCCTTTCTTGATATAGCGGACTATAAATCACTTTTATTGCAGAATTATAACATTATTGCTACAAATGATAAACACTATCTATCCTATATCAAATTAGAAATCTAGTTCACAAAAAACAAATATTTTTGTAAATGAATTATAACAAACACAGACATAAATAGCAATGGTATTTGGTGACAAAATGAGAACTGATATAATGTATGCAGATGATATGCAAATGATATGCTAACTTGTTTTTTGTCACAGGTCAATTTTCACAAAATTTCGAAAAATAACTAACTTAATTTGATCATAACAATTAGTAAAACATAATTAACAACAATTTACAACATTCATATCTGAGGATAAAAAAGATTAAACATACACTGCATAACTGAGCACTTTTAAATACAATTACTATAAAGCCTCTAAAGCTACAGTCCCATAAACATAAAAATTAGCCATGAGGGCACCGTACGGACGCCGTGCGATCAAGCTCCGCAAGGACCCGTAGGAACTCTTGCGTACCCGTAAGGACTGTAATGTTTTTACCAAAGACCGTGAGATGAGCCCAGGATACATGTATCAGTTTCAGAGTCAAATCGTAAACAAAAAAATCGTGACCGAGTATGGATTAAACATGCGTATCTTCCAGCTACGGCTCCGTACGGGTGTGTTGTTTTGTACCATGTGCGTACCGTCACCTCAATACGCAAGACTTCCCACGGCCTACGACTGTCTGCACGTAAGGGTCCGCAACAAGCCACGATTTTATGGGACTGAGGCATAACTCTACTGTTTCTAGTTAATATCAACATATCAATATAAGAAAATTGTTTCAAAATAATAAAAAAATGTTAACACTGATTTATCATTATTTGAACAGTAAACATTGTTATCATTTTCAATAGTCTACTCTATGTTAGTCAAACACATTAAAAATATTTACTCAAATTTAATACATCATCACAATTTAATAAAAGTGAAATAAATAAATAAGTATTTTCTGTTAATATTCTCAAAATAGAACAATAAGTGTATTACCTACAACATGTTCTTAGCTACACATACCTTTAATTGATACGTAGATAGCAAAACTACATTTTGTAAATTAATATTTCACAATTATAGAATTCAATTAAAGTGTACTGTGAGACAATTTTAGCCACATGTGATACAATATATATTTGGCAACTGAAATATAACCGAGGTAACAATGTGAATGTGATATTAATGACTGAAGAATAACACAGTGAACTATTATATAATCTGAGGACATGCACGTATCAGAAATCAATTTTAGACTGAGGACAACCGCAGACATTAATTTTACCGCCATAGATGATACCATTTATTAGGTGAGAGTATTATCATTAGGGAACTACAACTAGATACAGTCTCATCAAAACCTCGGTTTCTATTATCATCTTTACTGTTGAATACAAGGTGATTCATTTCTATCTCTATTAGACATTCTGGATATTGTGACAGCACGCTCTAAGGTAGTATAAGGCGGTGGCTTTCTTTCTTCTGCAATATGAGCTGTTCTCAATCTAGCAGACAGCCTATGCTGATCCGGTGTTGACAGCGACAAACGTCGTATATCATTGTTAATAAGGTCATTCTCTTCAGGCTCTTCGCACCTTGTTGCTAATTTCTCTATGTGCTCCCTTAAAGGATCAGCAAACTCTAAGATCACACTAAGTATCATAACTCTCCCATCTTCACAACCTACAACAACTGTCCTATCATCGTCTGCTACACGCATACATGTAGCTTTACCATGAACAAATAAGGAACCAACATTTTTATCGTCTGATGTCCTTATAACTACGACATCTCTCTGATTGTCACTTATACCAACAACGTAGCGTCCATCTAAAACAAACCTAGCACTTCCTGGATATAACCTACATGATGTAATTTGTAAATGGAAAGACGACGAATCATAATTAAATATACGAAGGTCATCGTCCATAAACGTTGAGTATTGACTAGAAAATTGTAAATTGTCAATTCTTGAACCAGCCTCCACAAAACATGGTATATGCTTTAATACAATTTGTGATTCAATATCAAGTAGAATTGCTCCTTTACGAATGTATTTAGGAGGAGTTAAACCTTTATCAGTCACAAATTCATAAGAGCCAACTCCTTTAGCGTACACTGCTAACACGTTATCATCCGACACTGGTAGAACATCTAAGAACTGATCATCATCGCCAACATCTTTAACTAAGTTCTGAACGCGTAGAAGCTCCTGTTCACACGGGTCAGCGTTAGTGTTTAGCTTCTGAATCAAAAGTCTAACTTCATTCCATCTGGAGGTCTCCTTATTAGTCACATTGTCAACGTTTCTCTTGCAGGTTTGGACAACAGCCACAAAGAAGTTGTCATCCAGTTTGCTGACTATCTTAGGTGGTGAAACAAATTCAGTATGATAAGGAAAATCCATAGCATAGTTGGTAGATGTCTCTGGATGTACAATAAATACATTATATATATTTTCTCTCCAGTCGCAGCTGTTGTAAAAAGCACATGTTACAAAAGCTGCAGTTTCTGATGATGGACTGAACACAATATATCTAAAAAAGAATACAACAAGAGTTAGAAAATGACTTTATGATTTCTGAGAAACGCCCTATACATCCTAATGATATTTTGCTTGTTTGTTATGGTTTAAAGGTACACCAACAGTTATATGTATATAAAGAAACTTTTATTCGTGTGTTATATTATAAGCAAATTTGTGTTTTTTCCCAAATATTGTAAATAACTTTAGGAGCGGACGTGGCTGAGCAGTTACGACATTGGAATGGTAATCATTGGATAGTCAGCTCCGCGTTGGTTCGAATCCCTTCTAAAACATACCCCGTTGTTTCCTTGAGCAAGAAACTTTATCTTACTAGCTCAGTACTCGGGAACCTAGCAGCGAACTCGAAAGTGATAAAGTTGTAAAAAGTTGTTTCACAATAGAGCTAAAATAAATTAGTATAAACTAATGACTTCATTGCAATGAGTTCATTTGATGCGAGTACCAAGTTCTACTTTTTTAACTAACTTTTATTGAAACAACAGAATGTATATCAGCAAAATGTAATTTAAATTATTCCAAAACCCGGGTCGATAGCGCAGTTGGTAGCGCGCCGGGATTTGGATACTCGTGCCCGAGGGGGTGCGGGTTCGAATCCCACCTGGGGAGGTTATACCCTTCCATGAAAATTTGACAAAAAAATGTCGATTTTCCTCCATTGATTAGATAATATGGAGAAGTTTCCGGCCTTGTGGAAGGGTAGGTGAGTACTGGTTATAGACAATGGTCCAGGAAAGCTAGGTTAGGTGCGCTGGACGCCGTAAAGTGACCTAAATTGTGTTGACACGGCGTTAAATCCAATAAATAAATAAATAAATAAATAAATAAATAAATTATTCCAAAAATCAAGACAAATTGTTTCAAATAGTTGTTTCTTAATTTTAAAATGCTATTCAGAATTTAGATATTTTGTTTACTATAAACCATATCCTGTGTAGCCATGACTTTACTCTAGATGAAGCAATGACCATCTTTTATTTCAAGATTTTCAAAAAAGTGAAACTGTGAAAAATGACATTTTATAGTTACCTGTTCGATATAGCATGAAACACTTTGGAAGCAGTCTCCACCTCCCACATGACGTCATCAGTTAATGGTTCAAAGGTCATATTAGACAAAGCGTCAGTGTGTTGTAGTTTGGCTCTAGTGACAGCGTACAGACCATCAGGTGACATGATAACATCAGCCAACCTATCTCCAGTATTCTCACTGTGTGGTAAGGTATCAACAACCACACCACTTGCCAAGCAAACGATTTTAGCATCGGGGGTTTGATCGTCATGAGAGAGTATGTATTCCGTGGCAGACGATACAGCCAGTGAGGCAACAGCACCTTGATGGACTTCAGATGAATGCTCAATATCACGGTCCAAGTTGTCCAAATCCCATACTTGGAATGAATTGTTTTTTAGAAGTGTTACAACTTTGTTGATAGAATCTGATGTAAATAGTTTAGTCATAGGTGAAACAGCCGTCTGCAGCACGCGCAAAGGGACGCACGTGTCAGCATCCCAGACGATGAGATAAGTGTATCTAGTAGCGACGATCATTTTGTCGTTTGGTGTAAAACCCGCGCCACTAAACGTAGAACTGCTATCTACGAAGAATCCGGGTGGTAACTTCTGAAGTCTTGCTTTTACTTTATCTAAAATGGTGTCAATGACATGCAAAGTTTTAGCACATCTGACAACAAGTAACTGTTTAGTGTTTGATAATATACATTCCTGGGCGTTCATATCCGTAAGAATTGATTTACTCTTGAATTTCCTGTTTATTACATCAAATGTTATAGATTCTATTAATTTGGTTTTTGTCATCACGTAACATTTTGGGAGATCATTGATAAACAAGATGTCATGTGCCACATCGGAAGCAGTTGCAACACAGCGTTTCTCCATCACAGGTAACTCGTATAGTAATACACTTCTCTCTGCGTTAAATGCAACATACTTTTCACAATCACTAATAGCGACTGCGTGAGTATGATATTTGAACTTGTGCAAGACTTCATTTCTTTCAATGTCAACAATATACGGTCCCGATCCTTTAAGAAGGACAAAAGCTAAGAACTTATTTGAAACCTTTGAGCTCGATATTTTTCCAGGTCCATATTCAATTTCACCATGAAGAGCTCCACTTTCAGTTCTGTAAGTCTTGACCATGTTATCACCAACAAAGATGTTAATAAAGCTTCCATTCCTAGTAGATTTGACATCACCAAGAGGTAGCATGATATCAGGGCGCTCGTCTCCATTTGTAAGTTCCCATAGACGTAGACGATTACTGTAGGATGGTTTGGCAGCAAGGATAATTCCATCTGAAGTTTTGAACACATCAATATCAACCTGAGTACTTGAATCAGCACCGACATTACATTCATACTGAAGAGGCGCACCTGGTGTACTGTATATCTGACTATTAGCAACTAATGGACAACATCTTTGTGCATCTAGATCACATTGACGTATCA
The DNA here is from genome assembly GCA_025267735.1 of Mactra quadrangularis. Lineage (NCBI taxonomy): Eukaryota > Metazoa > Mollusca > Bivalvia > Venerida > Mactridae > Mactra > Mactra quadrangularis. The sequence goes on along the minus strand of CM046305.1, from coordinate 35,570,804 downwards.
ATTCTTTGATGTGTGGATGTTTATGTATATGTGGAAGGAGTCGACCAGTAAGCTCAGTTCCCAAAGCATCAATATTGATAGACAATGCTGATTTCGACATGCGCAATGCTTCTCTGACCAGTTTCACTTCTCGGTCATCTTGAATTTCAAAGTCAGTGATTACACGTTGTATAGATGATTGCTTAAGTCTTCCGTAAATCCATTCATAATTACACAGAACATGACGTTTAATGTCTTCAGTACGCTCACAGTTTATAAGTAAATATGGAAGTTGAGTAAGCTTTCTCTTGTTAAACATTTTTTCGCCAAGCAGTAGTGGCTGCAGAGGAACATGTCGACAGCATTCGGCATGTCGGTCAACCAGCTTATATTTAGCCATAAGAACAGATGGATGTTTGAAAGGTTTGCGTTCATGACCACCCCATCTTCCAAGATAATAGTCCGCCATAATGGAATACAGCTCCATGGTATTGTCATCGTCATCTGGAAGGTAACGTGCCGCAGCATGTGTCGCCATTTTTTGATGTTTCCATCGCCATGTTGATATACCATCGCATTCTTGCTGGAACAAATATGGCGTCAAATCTTGTCGCAGACGAGACCAAAAATAACTTGGTATTCTTCGTAGATGAGGATACTCATTGTTTTGAATAGAAACATCATTTAGAAGACGATCATCTAGAGACATTATGTCTTCCAGTTCCAACTGACTTAATCCACTTTTTGAAGCCGTAAGATATCCTAGTGCTCGCCGTACAAAATATCCGCCATGTTTGTTTTCTACCGACATAAATATTTTTGTAATGATTTCATCTATAGTTAGGTCAAGAAAGTTCTCAGACACATGATCATACGAATGCCATTTCATTGTCTCTTGGAACACAAGTTCTGATAATAGTGGCGTGGAACTCGACTGCAGCGCCATCTGTACACGTTTCCATTGGTTATAATTCACAGTCATTTTGTTTTCTTTCATCTGCAGTTTCAAAGCATCTTCACTTTGATTTGGTGAAAATTTTGGTATTTCTATTACACCTTGATCAAGCATATTGTCAAGTTTTTCAATCATAGCCTCGTTTTCAGAATTGACGGTGACAATGATTTTAATATTGGAAGCAATGCGTGGTGGTAACCAGTCCAGTTTATGTCCATTATCAGTGGTTGATATTTTTTCAAGTGAATCTAATAAAATGACAATCATGCCGCCATATTCTCCTCGTTTGACAAAATCAATAAAAAAGTTTCTTAAAGACATATAATCAGATGGTATATCTTGTCTGTATCTTCCTGTAATGAAAGCTAATTGATGGCACATGTAGTGCAAGAACTGTTGCACATCTTCAGACTTGGTTGTCGAACCGATAAATCTTGTAATAATAGCCGTAGGCATGGCTAAATTACCTTTTTGCATAATTCCATTTATATCGTTCGCAGCTTCAGCAATCAATGTAGATTTCCCACCACCTGTCTCTCCGACAAGCACTAAAGGTTGATCAGTGTCAGTGGTGATGTAAGCTCTTACATCATTGAGCATTTCATCTTGACCACGATGTACCAGTGAAGACTTTATCAATCCCCAATGAGTTGAAACTTCTTTTATCAAACTATCATCAAATATTTTATCTTTGTTTTCCATTTGTTTATTCACTAATCGTGTTACCTCAGAGAAGAAATGGCGTCCAATGCTTGCAATGTATTCGCCAGATTTTTCTTCATTCAAAGCACATCCATTTAGCTCTATTTCAGATTTTACCATATTTGATGGTGCAATGCTTTCTACAACAAAGTCCCGGAGCAAGTTTATCTTCCTGGCTTTATCTGCGTTACGTGTACAACTATCGTGTTCCAAATCAACAAAACTTCCAGCGTTTTTGGCTGTTAGGCGTTCATCAATGTTTTTAATATCTCGCATGTAAACTAAACAATTATCACCAGAGTTCTTTTGATCCAATGAAAGAAGTCCGTCACGAAGTAAATTTTCAAAGTCTGAAAAATAGGAAAATAAAATGTTCAATAGACTTTTTTATATTCATTATATTTATAAAACAAATAATGAAGAAGTTAGATCATGATGACATTTATGGTTAAGAATTTGTGTTAAGACATTTAAGTTGCTTCTGATATCAAAATGGAACCAGAACATCGACTTATTTATACATTACGTTAGTTGCTTAAGGTCAGCAAAATGTTGTTGTGATGTGAGTAAACGATTAACTGATGATCACAATTGTTCATGTCTGCTACTTTCCAGGCATATGATCTCGGACTGTTGAATCTTTCAATTTAGTCTTGTAAATAAGAGCACAAATTCAGTCTTTTGGAATATGAAGCTATTGGCAGGCTCGACCAACGTTTGATAACATAGATGGAAATAAGAACCTAGTTTTATTTTAAATGATAGACTTGAAGGTTGATTCTTGATAAGAGTCCTCCAATATTATAAGACCAAGAACTTTCGGATAGCGATTACAAATTGGATATGTGGCTGATGTAAAGATGAATGACTTACCTGAGTTATTACAATAAAGTGTAGAAAGTTTATCTGAGCTTGTGGAAGCTGATTGAAATATTCCAACTAGTTTTTCATAATCTTCCTGTAAATCTGAAAAAAAATATACAAAAGTTACCAACTATAATGTTAACAATAATGTTACCAACTGGAGCAAGTGTTTCTTTGTGCAAGAAACATATTCTGCGAGATAAGTAACAACTTGCAAACAATAAGTTGATGAACTAAACTACAGTTTAACAACATAGTGTTTTGAAAGCCTGTAAACAGAAGATAGTTTATTGAATTATAAAGTGGAAAACTATGCTGAGTACTGATAATCATGACTCTAGACAGCTGAAACATATCTTGGTTAAATACATGTATTATTAAGAACGAAGATGTTCTTGGTAGGCACCAGGTCACGACACACTTTAAAATAACTATGTACCTGTTCCTGTTGAAGATTGGAAACGATAAACATTAGGGTTCACATTAGTATCTTTGCGGTACCATTTTGTCAATAGTTTATCATCATGTCCGGATACTTCAGCTACTGTCAAGATTTCTTCCATATCTGCTGCTGGGACTATGTTAGGAAGAGAAAAATGCCCATATTTTTGTCCAACAAATGCCTGAAAATTGAAAATAAATAGTTTAAAAAGTAACGCTGGAGTGGCTGGCGTGAAGTTAAGATATACTGAATCATGTTCCTGATAGTGTTTATAGACATTTGAAGCTTCTTATTTAAAGCTGATCGTTAATGACATAAAATTGAATTAAGTCTTGCGTAACTGGTAAAACGTGACATTGTTATGACTGTTTTAATATGGTGTAATTAAGACATTGGCGAAGGTGAGACTAGCATGGGCGTAGAGATAGGTCTGGATTTCGTCTTAAAAACTAGATTCGTTAAGTGTATAACATACAACTAGCTTACTATTTAAACTTTGCCGACAATGCTCTAGTTAAATTCAGTTTTCATGGGTTATACATATACCTAGTTGACCATACCGCCAAACAAACCAGTTATTTTTCTCTCAACATCTAATATTTTATTTTTATATACTAAGATATACTTACTACAAAATTTGGTCCGATTGAAATTTTCTGACAATGACGCAACTCTTCATATACATATTCCATTTGATTTGGATCAATTGATGGTAGTCCTGGATTTCCCCATAACATATCAACCAACTTAAATAGAATATATAAAACATGTTAAAATATACACATATGGGTACTAAGAAACCAAACAATATAAGATCACCAATGGCTTTAAAAAGGGAAATATGGAAAAAATAATAGACAGTAGTGTAGCTACATTGACAATGAACATGCACATGGTGATTTATCTTACATTATGTACATCTGAAATATATGTTAGTTGCTTAAGTGTTGATTTATGTTTATATGGCCATCGTTGACAGAACTAGTTATCTAAGCTGCTAACAACTGCACAAGTAAAACTTTGATTATTATGGAAATGTGTATATTTATTGTGACTTGTTTGCTGTAAAGTCGGTTGATATGCATAAGCATGAAACTTAGACTATAAAATGCCATTTTTACATGAGACCATGTGGTTAAATATCTATCTATAACATTAATAACACGAATAACAAGCTGACTGCCTTTATAGAAGCATGTATGAGTGCGGTCAGTACTTTGATTTTCTAGAGAAATGATAAACGATCACCAAGATCGTTCTAGTCGACTAATAGCTATTCATAGCTAATGTTAACTGTTGTATATAAAACCAACTATAAATAAAGTTTGTATATCGTATCTAGTTATTTTAAAAAAATTTAAAAAGGTAAATAAAATCACATTTGTTATTTTACCTGGAAGTCGATACCATAATTAGTTCTACAATATTGTCGTACAGATGGATATATATTCTCAAATAAAAAGTTGCGTTCTGACTCGAAATCTGTAAATATAAGCAACATTTTTTAATTTAAATACTTGTGCTGTCTACGAAATTAGGGGGTGCCTGGTTGCCCTGGACAACCAATTTTTAGTTCAGGCAACCAACAATTTCTTTTAGACAATCAAAATTGCAAATGAGATATAGTGCTTGCTTTTGAAATGATCTACTCGGACAACCACTTTCATATTCTTATTTCGTAGACTTTTTGTGTGTGGTAATCAATAAAGTCAACGTTTTAAAGCAAATAGAAAGCCATTCTGGTTTGCTGTTACCCATTTTTATGGGAAATATACAAAACTCTTGTAAGAGGCATTGAGGAAACACTTTCGTGTTATGTAAGGAACTCTGAGCCTTTATTTCAAACCTTGACAAATAGATTAGTATCATATTGTATGAGTTTTACCCAGGTTTATAAACGTAATGGCGGACGTAACAAATTATTGAGAAAATTTAAGCCTGGTAATTGTTATGTAATATTATTGCAACTGATCAATACCTGACAAACTTTGACTATTTCATTATTAATCCGATTAAAAATTAATTTCACATGAAAACAGTGGTTGCAATGTTAAAACCCTATTGAACGTTTTGATCCATTTAAATGATTAATTTATACACCCTTTGATAAGCTTGATTGCTTGAATGGGAAATATTTTTCTATTAATTTTATTTGGTCTCAAGTCTAATTTCATTTTATCCCAGACCTTAGAAAGTATAATTATTAAGGGCTTTGCTCAAGAACTAATACACATGTCATATTAGCGTAGTAATCATTCGGTCACAACCTCTCCATAAATAACGAAATTTGGACAATTATTATACCCAGTAAATGACCTAATCCTATTAATATATTTTTTCCCAATTGTGCCATTTGGCAGACAAATTGAACAAAACTGGCAGGCCTAACTGGACTTTATTAGTAAATTGTGATAAAAAGTAGTTTCAAAAACATAGGCCTACCTGGGCCTGACGAACAGACGAACATACGAACTACTTTCGCTTGTTGACATCGTAACTTATGTAGATCAACGCCACCTCTTAGAATTTGATCAACTAAATTTTGTTGTTCCTTATCCAAATGCTCATATCGAAATGTCTTCTCATTCTCTTTCCTCCTCACACCAGTGACGTCACTTTCAATGACGTCATCCAGGTGACGTATGCGGAATGGACAACCAGACGCTGAAATGTAATATATAATTAACATTAATATTCAAAATTAGTACAAAATAGATATGTTTATCTCAGCATAATTATAGCAAGGTTTGTACTTTTTATCCGGTCAAGACTTCTATATATACTATTTTAGCATGGCCCTAAAGTTAGCTTACATTGCCCTTAGACGAAACATTTTTTAAATATTGAAATCACTCATGGTTGCAGCGAACGTAAAGAGGTAAACATTTTGTCATCCTTGCCAATTTCATTAAGTATCATTTGTGGTGACATCGAGTCTTGGTTGGTAAAATTTTTTGACAACCCTTGCGAATCTCTATCACCGAAAAAGTTCTGTTACATTGTTATCGTTACATTTGTGGTAAATACGGTATTTAACTGCTGTAATCTAGTTTACTGCTGTTACTACTTTGACTACCAAATACACATGTATGAATACAATGATTAAATCTAAATAGGACCTACAATATTTATTTTTTCAATGTAAAATGGATAATGGCATCGAGGATTGAAAGAAACGGATCCATTATACATTTCATTTCCTTTTATTATTATTACATTTGTATTTACTTTTCAAAATGTCAGCAATCATTTGAATATCGCCATTAGACAAATACATAAAAGAGACATAGCAATTATAGGCAATATTTGGTAAATATTTGTGTTTACATAATGAAAGTCTGTTCTATAACGCCGTTGTTAAGGGGTATAATAAGAAGTCTATAGTTAATACATTTACAAAATCGCGCATGTCTTTTAAGACGAGCTATATATTTGAATTCAAAGATCTCGAATTTGAATTCCGCTCGAGGCAAGGCATAAATTTCCAAGAAAAGTCAATATCTGATGTTGATTTTCTTCGTAGAGGGAGTTGTTTCTGGCCCCTTGTGAAAGAGTAAGTGAGTGGTGGTAAATAACAGGAAAACTGGTAAGGTAAGCCGACTGCTGTACAAAACGTAATGAAAAGAGTTGAAAAACGACATAAAAGCAAAACGACATAAAAACCCCAAACAAATCGCCTAACTTTGGAATGGATTAGGGACAATACAAGATACACATTTGTGTTTTTGATTTACAATGACTTTTAAATGTTTGGTGTGCCTATTAATTATTATGATTACATCTTAACTTTAAAACTTTGTAAGTGCTATTACAACTTAAGAATACACTCATCTACAAAGATTTTATTGAACGATTAAATACTTGTAAGAATTAATTTCAACCATAGTTCGACAACTGAATTATTTATTCAATTTAAAACCTGTATATATACAAACACACACAATATATACTAAGTACGTACTCGCATGCCCCTTAAAGTGAGATCTATAGTGCTTGAATTTATGATAACGTTTTCTTTAATTAGTCAAAGTAATTTGATCGAACCTACTTTATCAATGAAGTAAATTGAATACTTTGTATTTGAATAATTCAATGTGCGGTGTATACATGAGTTAAATTAGATTGTAATAGTCATCAATTTATTGTAATGAGCACATTTCAATGTCGGATTTAACTTAAGTTTCATGGTATCAGAAAGACTTATAGGAATTGTCAAAATACAACATGCACTGGAAGTACACGTCATATTTTTTCAAAGGGATTCAAGAATGGATTGTGGTCGTCTATCTCCGTAAAGAAATATCCAATAGATCGCTGTCATTAACCAGATTTCCCCTCCTGCATGGATTGATTCTTGGATGGCTAATCTCAGTGCAGTCGTAGAAAATATTTCATAACCGAACTCCACGATGGTATTATAGGTCCAGCATGGGAATCGTACCCACGACTCCTGGATTCGTAGTAATCTATTGTGGCTATAAACCAATTTAAGGTATTGCCGTCATAGAACGTTTAAGTACAAGGGCTTTCTGACATTCCCTTAGTAATAAACGGCCCCTTTGTGTGAGTGTATCAGAATGAACGATAATGTTATATGTATTTTATATATAAAATATGTATTTACTGAGGTGCTGAGTTCCATTTATTTTCCATTTGTCTACGGAAAAGTGAATTCAAAAGTCAACTTGTCCGAGATCAAAATGCACGTGACTATGACCAGAGGTTCTATACTCAAAAAGAAATAAAAGGAACCATAATATAAAATGCATATTTTAAATAATAATAAACAATTGAATGAAATGGTTCAATGCTTAATATGATCGAAACATTTACATTATTAAGTAATACTATGTTAGTGCATTTACAGCTGAAAGTATTACTTGTGAGCTGGAAATATTTACTTGTCGCAGACATAAATGTATGAGTTGGTCAAGTCGGCCATAGGAATGCCACACACCTAATTTATTTCTTATTACATTATTTCAGCTTAGTATGGTATACCTGGTGAGAGGATAAACCGATATAAATTCTCTTAGAACATAACTAAGTATTATAGCACTGGTTAATTAAATATTAATGGATTATCAGGGACTTGACATATTTCTGAACTTAATTAAACAGTATATGAACTTTCAATGTCGGACATACATGTAATGTAACTTTTCAGATCAGCCAAACTAATTAACGTAGACTGTGGGAATTAGTAGAGGTTTATTAATATAGTTGCAGTTAATTTATAATAAGCTTTAAGTCTGTTTCAACATACATCTTCAAACGATTTGATAATATCGCACGATTACCTCTGATTTTTGAAATCACCTTCAAGCAGATGGTTCACGCAGTAAAAGGTTATTGAAAATGTTAGAAAACCTGTTTCCATGTAAATGCATGCACAGAGTTTTAGCTGACTTTGAAATATTGCACAATGACCCCTGATAATAGAATTCACATTCAAGCTGGTGAATCACACAGTAAAAAGCTGCATTCCAAGCAATCTCCGTAAACAGATATCCTATAGAGCTTTGTCGTACAGGATCTCTACTATCTCAATGGAGGGTCACCTCGAGATGACCTTTATGTCGACTAATCAATGCGTAGCTTTCATCTAGACGAACCACTATTAATAACATTTTGAGTTCGTAATTTCTATTTTTTGACCAAGGTTTGCAAGCTAATTTAACAGCGGTATTATTCACAGTCTGCGATTGGAAGGCTCATTTCAAATTGCGTGACGTAGACGATGTAAACAAGTTACGTATCATAACAATTTCGTCATAAATAAATGATGGAAAAAGGTCACCTGAACGTGACCCTCGTCTAAAAAAGGCCAGATCTAAATTAGCGAGTAGGCGAGCGGAATATTTAAGATAGGGTTTTAATCAGATTGCATTCAAAGTTATATACAGTTCTGTTTAAACTCTGCTACTTGGATATACAAGTTCAGTCGACTTGACAGTATTTGTTCAAAAACTCCAGATCATCAAAATCACTTTTTAAGTAGGTGATTCTCACATGCATTACAAAAAGGCTATAATTCAATATGTTAGCAATAAAAAATCCCAATACTTGAAAGTACGTATCTAATATTTGTATTTCACATGGTTTATATCAATTTAAGTATTATCTAAGACAAGATCATTGCAAGTAATGTTGAATTATGTATGATACAGGACTATTAAATCTTCAACAATAAGAGAAATCTCTCGTCCTTCACTACTGTGAATATTGTCAACATTATCGTTGATAAGACAGCTTAAAGAATTGTATTTTTTTTACTTTTTTATTGCTTGTCGATACATTAAAGGTAGTGTAGGGGCGTCGGATATCAAATCTGGTAAGTCCGGATTAACGGAAGTGCGGATAGAACGGTATTTAAACTCGGCAGTGAATGCCTCGTTTCCATTCAACCAATGAGGTGTAATCGTAACAAAATGGATATTCCCGTAAACTGAGATGAAGAATTTACATTGGATAATCCAAGCGAATTCTGATTGAAGATATACGTCGGCGGAAATCAACAAACGTTCGTTTCAAGACAGTGGCAATAGCTTAGTATTGATAAAAACTCAAACAAATTGGAATGAGCAATGAGTGTTTAGCATGAGAAAAATTGTTTAATGTATTTATATCACAAAATATTTACGATTCAAAACATAACTTGTTTTTTTTAACAATTTTTAGACTTCAATTGTATTGAGTGAGCATGGCCGAGCGGTTACGACGTTGGGCTGGTAATCATTGGATAACCAGCTACGCATTGGTTCGAATCCTATCCAAAACATACCCCGTTGTTTCCTCGAGCAAGAAACTTTATTCTACTAGCTCAGTACTGAGGGACCAGGAAGCGTATTCGAAAGTCATTAATCTAAGTTGTAAGAACATGTTTCACAATCGAGCTTAAATGAAGTATAAACCAAATTGTATTTAGAAAATCCGCTTCCTAATAATTATTCTACATTTGTTTGTCATCGGCCCTGTTCCTCACTTTAAATAAATTGTTCATTCAGTGCTTTCAGCACTTTGATTTTTCTTGTCCTTTCAATAAAGTGTAGCACAGTACCTTTAAACTACATGTATGTAAATATTATGTAGTAACTAACAAGATCTATAAGGCGACAAGTTTACAGTAGTTAAATTGATCTATAAAATTATTTGATCAAAACCGATTGTCAATTTATATCTATGCCAGACCAATCAAATAGGGGAAATAACTTCTTTCATAATGGGACAATGTGCTACTAGTATACCTAATCACCAGTTTTGATATAAATGGTAAATATTCTAGTCATTGAAGTCAAACCATTAGGCTAGGAAGGAATTAGGCTATGTCAATAATACATGTATTAGATTGCTAACAAATATATCAACTGCGTAAGGCCAGTTATAGGAGGCATTAGGTTTGATCAAAAACTGAACAAAGCACAGCGAGCAGAGCAAAACAGAGCAGAGAAGAACAGAGCAGAGCAGAGCGGAGCAGAGCAGAGCAGAGCAGATCAGAGCAGAGCAGAGCAGAGCAGAGCAGAGCAGAGCAGAGCAGAGCAGAACAGCACAGCACAGCACAACACAACACAACACAACACAGCACAAAACTGAACATATATTTTATTTACGATTTGTACGAAGTGTATCACTGTCACTTTTTTCCATAAGTCTAATCAATTGAATCATTATTAAACATATTCAACATAGTTACATAACAGGTAACAGTCTAGTCTCCGTCTGGCGTAGAACAGAAATCACCTTCTGATCTCACTCTTCTGTGGGTTAACAGAACGTAGCATGATCACATGTTGATCAGGCAGGCACACTTTAATTGGCCCATGCTGTAACCAGCTAGCACTGGTACCAGAGTCCTCACACTCGTTAAGTACGCACACATTTAATATTTGTCAACAAACGAAATTAAAAATCGGTCCCGTTTACATTATCGTTTACGAGTTATAACTATACTTTCATTATAATATTCACTTTGTAGGCACAGGGAACTATATACTAGTACATGTATAGGGGACGTACGCATTATTTTATGGTCATATGATATGGACTCTGGTGCCAGTGTCAGCTAGTGGTGATATCGCCATGTCATTGTTACATGAGTCTGTAGTGTGACAACTATGATCAGTTTGCAAATAAAAACAATTGAATACAGATAATGTTAGTGGCAATATCCACTTGGTAAGACTGTTTTAGGTAGAAGGGAAAATGGGTCAAATGAACACAGCAGATATATGTTGAAGGAGTTCTTAATACTTGTATCAAACAAGTGTTCCGGTATTTTCATGACTGGTTATAACATTAAAGGTATAAAATATGATAACACTTCTATAAGTGGTAAAATATATATAACCAGTCTGGTACTTGATAAACTAGGAGTTAAATGGCAGACCAATATTGGAAAGAGAGGGGTAGGGATCACAAATACCACCCGTTGAAGCAAGACTAGCCGCAGCTTTGAGAAGTTTTCTTCTCGTGGTCATGGACTAGACCAGTCGGATGCAAAAGGAGATGGAGTCCCAGTTCCAACACTCCTGAGCAGACTTGTTGCAAATTTCTTATGATGATTTAACAAAACACTACAGGAAGGACATATGGCGGACTTTCGTCGTAAGCTTGTAGATGATACGGGGCATTTAATTAATTTATACAAAAAACAGTGTAATAACAAACCTAACCTAACAAAACGATAAACATTACGTTTTTTCAGTTGGATCATTTTACAGGTCGTATTCTAGGCAATGCGTGTTTTTGTACTTTAAACAATTGACTTGTCCACTAAATAGGTTTATAAGCAATGCATAAACAGCATTTTACTGATTTAAACAGGCCATTTTTATGTGTAACATTTATTTTAAATAGTGTTTATGCACATTGTAAATTTTATATAATGATATGCTTATGAAATATGTGTACACTAACTATAAACTATAAAATTTTGAAAATAATTCACCACTAAATATTGGTGTGTAATGAAACAGGCTATGTTTATATACGCAATGTTTACGTGGACGACCTGTAGTAGTTTGATATCAACACTCCCAAAGAAAGAAAATCTATTCGCCCCTGGACTCTGCCCCCCCCCCAAAAAAAAACCCGATCCTTTGACGATTATGTTTATATTTTCAATCGTATAGATATTTTTGTAGCAGTGATAACAAGTTTTTAATCATGATAAATTACATTTTGATCAATACAATATACAGTATTAGAAAAATCAAAATGTTATGCTGACAAACTATTTACTTATGCTATAGGGATCACGTTGTTATCAATCTGTGCAATATGGTTTAACATAGGAAGAAATTATAACGATATTGTGTCAGTGTCAGCTACTACATAGATGTTTGTACATGTAAGAAATCAGTATTAAGGAACACATAGAACATGGCAATCTCTCAACAACAGTAACTCTTTTACAACGACCATTCTATAAAGAGTCGTAACAGCAGTTACCTCTCATAAACATCCACCTTCGAATAACTTTCATTTCGCGACAACAACCATTTTCAAAACCTTCATCCCCAATCAACAGCCATTTTCAAAACCTTCATCCCTAACAACAGCCATTTTCAAAGCCTTCATCCCAAATCAACAGCCATTTTCAAAACCTTCATCCCCAATCAACAGCCATTTTCAAAACTTTCATCCCAAATCAACAGCCATTTTCAAAACCTTCATCCCCAATCAACAGCCATTTTCAAAACCTTCATCCCTAACAACAGCCATTTTCAAAGCCTTCATCCCAAATCAACAGCCATTTTCAAAACCTTCATCCCCAATCAACAGCCATTTTCAAAACTTTCATCCCCAATCAACAGCCATTTTCAAAACCTTCATCCCCAATCAACAGCCATTTTCAAAACCTTCGTCCTCAATCAACAGCCATTTTCAAAACCTTCATCCCCAATCAACAGCCATTTTCAAAACCTTCGTCCCCAATCAACAGCCATTTTCAAAACTTTCATCCCCAATCAACAGCCATTTTCAAAACTTTCATCCCCAATCAACAGCCATTTTCAAAACCTTCATCCCCAATCAACAGCCATTTTCAAAACCTTCATCCCCAATCAACAGCCATTTTCAAAACCTTCATCCCCAATCAACAGCCATTTTCAAAACCTTCGTCCCCAATCAACAGCCATTTTCAAAACCTTCGTCCCCAACAACAAACATTTCCTAAAACCATTCAACCCTAAACAACTGATACATTAAATCAAAAGTTTTCTTTTCGACATTTGAAAATTTATTTTTTTCTCAACTTTTATACATACATATTTCAAATACAAATTAGGCTGTACCCCTCTGGTATTCACTTGAAATGTTTAATAAAATGGTGACATATGTCAGTTAATATTAAAACAAGATTCTGTGGGACTACAAAACTATGTGTATGTATTGTATTATAATCAAGTTTTGTTAAAGATTAAATTTTGACCTTTTATCAAATATATCAAGTTAATGTTATCATATCTTTGTTACACAAATTCTTAACTTGGCGAACATCTTTTTAGAGATATAATTTAGAAATCATTGATGATCATGAATTGGGAAAAATCAAACTGTTGCATTAGCGTAGATTTTTATTGACTTACGATTAAACTAAAATAAGTCGTAAGGTTGTAGCGACTATATACCAAAAGACTGTCAAGGAGACCTTGTAGGGTCAAATATAAGCTCATTTTCAGACAAGATACATGCACGTTCAAAGGCAAGTAAAGTGAAGCCCAAAATGAGTCGGAATTGCACTTTTTATAAGCAACGATGCGTTGTTGTGTGGCTCGTAAATATTCACATTAGATGTGTTTGTGCTTGGTACAGCGTTAAGCCATTCGGAACTTCTTGGTGAATTTCTATGCTAATATATTTTTCGTGAAAAATCGCCGTGGTGCTCCGAAAGGTGTTAAGAATCCACATTTATAATTGATAGAGTAGGACGTATCAGCTAGTTAGGTAACATAACAACTACAATAAAATCAATTGTTAGTAATAATTTATGACTGACAGATTTGTAGCTTTACACGCAAGTCAGTAGTTCTTCTTACTATGTGGTAAGTTGGTAACAATATACATTGCAAGATTTACGACAGTATTTATATATATTTTTTATAATGAAAAGTCGGAAAACATAAATCTCTTAAACCCTGTATCCACACATTTGCGTATCATTTTTACTGGAACTTCTTGTTTCTTCTTTAGCTAGTCTAAAACTCCGGAAATCCGGAACTTCAGAATTCCGGAACCTTGATTTATCAACACATTTTATCAGGTGATATGCAGCAGTCGTCTCACTTTGCCAGCTTTCTTGGACATTTTTCTTCACCAGTACTGGCATATCATTCCACCAGAAGCTGACAACTTCCAATAATTATAGGGAAACAGTCAAAGATGGCGTATATATATATAACTCTACCCCACTCCCTTAGAGCCTTCGGTGCAATTTTGGTCAGCATATGAAAACATATCACAGAGTACGATCAAATATGGCCAAGGTAACCCATATCAGATGTGACCATGACCCCTAGAGAAATACCTCGGTGTTATTTTACTTCTAGTTACGGTACAGTACATATTATGTATTAAAAAGGAATATATAAGACAAATGTATGTTATCTACCCATATATGTATAAATCAATGTAATATGATACTCATCTAAAATCTAGTATATTGTTTAAACACTAATATAATAATACCTTGGTATACAGTTAATATTAATATAGTATACATGACAGGGGCGGATACAGGATTTTTTTCTAGGGGGGGGGTCCGAACTTTTCTGGGGGATCCGAACCTCGAACCACAACCGCATTATACACATTTTGCAGAAAAAATGCGACATATTGATAATAAAAAACTACATTACCATTAAATCTGTGTTAAGCACCGAGAAAAATTGCTTCATGCTACTTAAAAATGACTTACAGGCAAGAAATACACTAATGGACAGGTACATTTTCAAAATTCTAGGGGGGGGGGGTCCGGACCCCCCTGACCCCCTGCTGGATCCGCCAATGCATTAACACAAAGTACATATAACTACAGAGTACCTTATACACCGTATGTACTCAGTCAACGTAAACTACTTGTGGAGTATCTGATATGATCTAAGGCTTCAAATGATGCAATCAATTGATTAATTAAGATTATTTTTATTAAGATATTTTTTGGTGGGATTTGTATTGACTTTGCAAATACATCAGATAAGATACATGGACATAATTGTCATGGAATTTATAAAGTATGCATGTATTGCTTATTGCAAAGGGAATCAACACGGTCGGAGACACAAATTGTACGATTCGTAAATGCAGTGTCTATGGTGGATCGGGAACGTGCCGACCGTCTGTGGCTAATTGATTGCCTTATAAGGGCATTAGGTTTGACTACATACCTGTGAGCTAATAGACTGTTTTTTGCTTTTTGTATTCTAGAGACTGACTTTATTCTACATATCTCAAAATGTCTCATAATAAAGCTTATAGACTAAACGAGTTGAGTACGGATAACAATTTAGAAAATAGTGTAAGTGCTTATAGATTGAACAAGTAGAGTATGAATTGTAATTTAGAAAGTATTGTTAACATTCTTGTGTATGTAAAACATAAATCCAGTGTTCGTTATACAAAATACAAGTACAACAATATTGACATTAGACCATTGTTAACCAATGTTAGTATTCGATTAACACCAATACTCGGTACATGTATACCCGAGGAAGGTCATACTTGTCATAATGAGTTTGTTCACTATTATTTTAATTATGTATTGTAAATAAACCCAGAACATGGCTTCAATAAAAAGAAAAGTATGTTATGTTCTTTTGTTGTGATCGCGTTGTTATATCTTTTGAATTACATGTTTTGACATTTTCAATTACATGACTGTAACCCAATATACAATTCATTGACAAGGTTTTTATTCGATTTACACAAACATGAATCATAATTAGAATACATACTTAAGTTCACATTTTAAACATGTCAGTGTGTTTTCCTTATATAACAGGGGCCGTTTACGGGCGCTTTCCTCTTCTAAAATTTCTTTAAAATCATGCAGTTTTCCCCAAATTCGGATTTTACCCTTGTTTTTCCCCTTATCTATGAAATGTGATAAAATTTCCCCAAATGTTCTACGTATAAAAAGAAAGGTCCCAGGCCCCCTTCCACAAATACTGAAAAAATGCCCTGCATGTATATATTATTTTTATTAATATATTTTATATATAAAGTTCTTCAAAATTAACGTCAATTTAAAATTTCGAAAAGATTCGAACTTCACCATACAATACCGTTGCTAAGTTTATGCACAACTTCAATTTTATGATCACTGTAATTAACACTTAAAGAAAAGTGAGCCCAAGTTGTTAAACATGATCAGTGAAAGTATTTTGATAGAGACATACAGAGCATGACTATAAGAGTGGAGTGGTGGCTAATTAGATTTGAGACAACCAAAGCAAAAATGCAGAAATAACTCACCCTGGTCTATCAAAGAACTTCCACGCCGCTGCATTTTTTATCCATTCAACTTCCTAAACAGTTTCACACAGTATCCTTTTATTTATAGAAACATTATATAGTTTATTCCCAGAAAACAATATTTTCTTCCTTCGTTCACCGGTTGTTAAGGAAAATGAACTGTATATTGGACTGTGGATTTTAAACTAGGTCCGTTCCATATATTGTCTCTGTGTATGCTAGGTAAGTCGATCAATCTTTGAAGAGTTAATTCTACTAAAACGTATTACTTATTCTATTCCAATACGTCTAAAGCCTGTGAAAATACGAAACAATCCTATTTAATCCCTTTGATATCAATAATATCGACTCCGGCGTAACCGAGACCAGTTTAAACTCGCATCGTAAAAAACTCCGTAGATTTAACAACCGTCGCGGTGTAAACAATTTCCTATAATGGCGCGTGAACTAATTATACAAGAAATTGCCTATTTAAACTTAAAAAATCCAATATAAAGACGTGACGAGGTATTTATTATGAAATTATAGTCAGGTTTTATAGATCAATATTCGAGTTGTTAAGCTTTTATCACCCGAGGAGCACAAAAGTCACATAATTTTAAAGATACGCTATTTAGAATTTTATTAAAGCAAATTTTACAATACATGAAATATGAAACGTGATTTTGTCAAAGACACGATCAAATTTAACAATTCATACGTCGAATGAAATATTAGACAGTTTTAATTTATGTATTAAGTATTCGTACGCTACACATGATTATTTCGTTCTATATCTATCACAAAGGTGTCGTTTTTCATAATTAAGAATATTACTATAAGATTTAAAAAAAGAAGAAACTAGCGTTATTGTTGGCATTGTTACAGATATACTTTAAGTGCTATATAGCCAGAAGAACGCTCAGAAATGGTTAAAATGTAACACAAATCAACTTGATCAGAATCTTATCGAAAGTTAAACAATTCATCTGATTAAAATTTGTCCAGTCTGACTTTAAAACATTATATTCTACAGTTGGAAGTGACAACGGTTACTAAGGAAGAAAAACAATCAATATTACAAAGGAATGTTTGCAATCAGATTGGAGTTTTTGCTTTCACCAAGATTTCATGTCATGTTGCTCAGCTAATATATTTCTTGGAAAGACTTGATTGTTAAGAACTTGATCGGATCAAACTGTCTGTAGCTGTCATTTGTAAAACCTGACAAATGTAAGGAGATTAGAGCTTACTGTTCTATGTATAGACTACTTATACATGTACACAATGTCCCAGTGACAGAATCCTGGATGATATACAGCCAGAGGAAAATTAAGTTGACTTTCAACCAGAAGAATTTTTAGAGATTAGAGCCTACTTCTCTAAATATAAATGTAACGTGTCCGCTGGGCGCAAGGCAGTCAAACCTACTTCTCTATATATAAATGTAACGTGTCCGCTGGGCGCAAGGCAGTCAAACCTACTTCTCTATATATAAATGTAACGTGTCCGCTGGGCGCAAGGCAGTCAAACCTACTTCTCTAAATATAAATGTAACGTGTCCGCTGGGCGCAAGGCAGTCAAACCTACTTCTCTATATATAAATGTAACGTGTCCGCTGGGCGCAAGGCAGTCAAACCTACTTCTCTATATATAAATGTAACGTGTCCGCTGGGCGCAAGGCAGTCAAACCTACTTCTCTATATATAAATGTAACGTGTCCGCTGGGCGCAAGGCAGTCAAACCTACTTCTCTATATATAAATGTAACGTGTCCGCTGGGCGCAAGGCAGTCAAACCTACTTCTCTATATATAAATGTAACGTGTCCGCTGGGCGCAAGGCAGTCAAACCTACTTCTCTATATATAAATGTAACGTGTCCGCTGGGCGCAAGGCAGTCAAACCTACTTCTCTATATATAAATGTAACGTGTCCGCTGGGCGCAAGGCAGTCAAACCTACTTCTCTATATATAAATGTAACGTGTCCGCTGGGCGCAAGGCAGTCAAACCTACTTCTCTATATATAAATGTAACGTGTCCGCTGGGCGCAAGGCAGTCAAACCTACTTCTCTATATATAAATGTAACGTGTCCGCTGGGCGCAAGGCAGTCAAACCTACTTCTCTATATATAAATGTAACGTGTCCGCTGGGCGCAAGGCAGTCAAACCTACTTCTCTATATAAATGTAACGTGTCCGCTGGGCGCAAGGCAGTCAAACCTACTTCTCTATATATAAATGTAACGTGTCCGCTGGGCGCAAGGCAGTCAAACCTACTTCTCTATATATAAATGTAACGTGTCCGCTGGGCGCAAGGCAGTCAAACCTACTTCTCTATATATAAATGTAACGTGTCCGCTGGGCGCAAGGCAGTCAAACCTACTTCTCTATATATAAATGTAACGTGTCCGCTGGGCGCAAGGCAGTCAAACCTACTTCTCTATATATAAATGTAACGTGTCCGCTGGGCGCAAGGCAGTCAAACCTACTTCTCTATATATAAATGTAACGTGTCCGCTGGGCGCAAGGCAGTCAAACCTACTTCTCTATATATAAATGTAACGTGTCCGCTGGGCGCAAGGCAGTCAAACCTACTTCTCTATATATAAATGTAACGTGTCCGCTGGGCGCAAGGCAGTCAAACCTACTTCTCTATATATAAATGTAACGTGTCCGCTGGGCGCAAGGCAGTCAAACCTACTTCTCTATATATAAACTACTAATACAAGTCATGTACAAAATGTCCCAGTGACAGAATCCTGGATGATATACAGTCAGAGGACAATTAAGTTGACTTTCAACCAGAGGAATTTTAAACCTTTCTATGTATAAATATTCAGCATTTTAAATTTATTATTAGTGAACATAACTATTGGCTTTATTTGATGCTAATTAAATAAATGCATGTATGTGAAATGAGTTCTTACAACATACATACATCACTTTAGAGAGCGATGCTTGTTCTCACATCGTATCAGCAAAAAGACATATTTTGCTTCCTTCCCAAGAACACGGTGAGATGATTTTTGACGGGATTCAAACCAACAAAGATATAGTGTATATCTTAAAATTTCCAGTCAAACGTCGTAACTGCTCGACCACACTCACTCACTCAACCACGCCAAAAACAGAAAACAACGGAGAGATAAAAGAGATGTATTGAATTCAGGGCGGATCCAGAATTTTTTTCTAGGGGTGGGGGTCTGAACTTTTCTAGGGGGGGGGGGGTTTCCGAACTTTTCTAGGGGGTCCGATTCTCGAACCACTACCACATTATACACATTTTGCAGAAAAAATGCAACATATTGATAATAAAAACTACATAACCATTAAATCTATGTTAAGCACCGAGAAAAATTGTTTCATATTAATTAAAAATGACTTACAAGCAAGAAATACACTAATGGACATGTACATTTTCCAAATTTTAGGGGTGGTCCGGACCCCCTGACTCCCCCCCCGCTGGATCCGCCCATGGAATTCGTGCCAGTCATTATTTCTAGCATACAAAACGTATTATTAAGTGATACAGTAATGTCATTAGGTTTCAGTAATTAAAGCTATTAGAAGTCATGAATTTCCAATTAATTTTGGTCAATCGATAAAAACGTTAAAAGCATTGCTAGTACCTGAACACACCTTTAACAGATTCAAGTCATTACGTTCGCTCGACGACATGGTACAACCTTTTTGTGTCGGCATCTCTTTAACTACATATATACATGTATGTGTGTTTCACACTTTGTATATATCATATGTTTTATATTTCCATAAGTACTATGTACTGTTATGCTAGCGAAATAAACTGTATTAGTTAGAGCATGAGACATTATTCACAAAGACTATCGTTTAGATTTGTCTTAGCGTAAATGATGGTGTTTCGAATCAAAGCTTATATAACATTGGTAGGCTGTTCGTGAATTTGGTTTCCATACAATATGTTTGTAACCTGCCTGGGACAAACGTTGTTTGTTTACATAACCATTTGGAAGACTTATAGGCTGACCTAAATTCTCTAATACATATTTGAAATATTGAAATTTTCATTTGAAATATTTGTTTTAAGTATTGAACAATCTATGACCCTCGAATGTATAAAACCTTAATATTATCTTCAAATATTTCTCTGTTTTAACATTCAGTAGTCATATAAATGTAATATATTAAACGGTAAAGTAAATAAAATATGTGAACATTTATAAGATCAATTGAAACTTCAAAAAGTACTTAACTTGAAACATTTATGACCATCAAACACTTCGGGTAGGTTGGTTTTGGTTTGTGAAATGAGTACATGTATGTATGTATACATATGTATGTATACTTGTACTACGTATGGGGAATCGTTTTACTATTTATTATGGGACAGAATGAAAAATAGATTTAATTAATAGAACTATCAACTAATTGTAAGTAGAGTTCACCATAATTTAAGAGACATACCTTGAACAGGGATTCTTCATAACAAATCCCTGCCTTGAGTAAGGGATATATATTTATTTAAAAGGTTATCACCATTGAACCAGATGTGGAGGTCCGCTGCATATCACTGAGCTTAGACTACAGTAAAACTTGATATATAATACAGTTTATGAAACAGATGTATCTTTCGTAAAAGAAAGCAGTTTATGAATAGGAGATAGCAGCCCTAATTTTGTTCTCTCTCCCTCTATTGCGGCTCAAAATTAAACTGTCCCTTTTATGAGCAAAACTGCTTGCAACCTAAGTTTAGAAGATCACATGCAAATATATTACGATGGTAGCATCACAAGTTTCGAATTTATTCTCTCAATAAAGGGGAGTAACCGATGTGGGCAGTTTGACTTTGAAATAGTATCATTTCGAAATATCTCTCTTTAAAAACATTAAGTTAAGTTAATGCTCTTATAAGGTTCGCATTAGACTTAAGTGATAAGATATTATGAGAATACTAGTAAACCATAAATTTCACGTCGCTGAAGTTAGCAAAAGTGGCCACAAGTTGCTATTTTTGCTAGCAATTTTTTTTTATAACGAAGAGCTAAATAATAATTTAGGCCTAAAACTACATACAATAACGAGTCATTAAACATGGCCTCTAGTCGGTATTATATGTTTTGTGTAAAAAATCAGCACTCAGATGGGCCTTGTTTCAGGGCTTGAATCTCGAGTTAAAGCGATTATGCCGGGTACTGGCGTATACCAGGCGAGAGGTCTGACCGAGGGCTACCACGTGGGCTTAGCGGCTACCCTGTGAAAATTCCGTGGCCTTGGGCTAGAGACCACAAAATGTTGGTAGTTTTCGTTTTGTGTTTAAAATCAGCACTCAAATGGGCTATGTTTCAGGGCTCGAATCTAGAGTTAAAGCGATTTGACCGGGAACTGGCGTATACCACGTCAGAGGTCTGACCAAGGGCTACCACGTGGATATAGTGGCTACCCTGGAAAAATTCCGTGGGCTTGAGCCAGAGACCACTAAATGTCGGTACTTTACGTTTTGTGTATAAAATCAACACTCAGATGTGTCATGTTTCAAGGCTCGAATCTCGAGTTAAACTGATTTGGCCGGGAACTGGCGTTTACCACGCGAGAGGTCTCACCTAGGGCTATCATGTAGGCATAGTGACTACCCTGGGAAAATTCCTTGGGCTTAGGCCAGAGACCACTTATTGTCGGTACTTTACGTTTTGTATATACATTATGTACAATCAACGCTCAGATGGGCCATGTTTCAGGGCTTCAATCTCGAGTTAAAGCGATTTGGCGGGAAAATTCCGTGGGCATGGGCCAGAGACCACAAAATGTCGGTACTTTACGTTTTACAACGAAACAAAACCGTCGTCATCGTTATATATAACAGCAACAACGAAACAAACCGTCATCATCATTATATATATATAACAACAACGAATAAGGGACTTTAGTCAGTTATTTCCCCTTGTATACTCTTTAAATAGGTAGGTCCTATTAGTTGGATTACTCGGCTTTTCAATGTCAATATGCCAAAATTAATATTAAATAACTTTTTTGTAAATCTTTAATTAGTTTGAAATTCAAGCTAAGTATTTTTAGGGTCAAGAACTATCTAAATTTAATCACTTCTGTTAAAATCTTAATTAACAAGAAAGATATTAGATGAAATATTTTGTTATCCTTACATAGGAATACAATGATAAAATCCGAGGATTCCAACTGTAAAGACCTACTTACCAATTGGATTGCTTCAGATTTTATCAGGGAAAGATAACTGACAAAAGTTCCTAATTAAAACCGTTTTCATCATTATACATATTAGCAACAATAAATCAAAAACGTCATCAGCATTACGTGTATATATAACAGCAACAACGAATCAAAACCGTCATCGTCATTATAAATAACAGCAACAACGAAACAAAACCGTCATCATCATTATATATAACAGCAACAACGAAACAAAACCGTCATCATCATTATATATAACAGCAACAACGAAACAAAACCGTCATCATCATTATATATAACAGCAACAACGAATCAAAACCGTCATCATCAGTATATATAACAGCAACGACGAAACAAAACCGTCATCATCAGTATATATAACGGCAACAACGAAACAAAACCGTCGTCATTATTATATATAACAGCAACAACAAAACAAACCGTCATCATCATCATATTTAACAACAACGAATGAAAACCGTTTTATCATTGTTTATAACAGCAACAACAAATTAAAACCGTCGTCATCATTATATATAACAGCAATAACAAATTAAAACCGTCGTCATCATTATATATAACAGCAATAACAAATTAAAACCGTCGTCATCATTATATATAACAACAATAATGAATTTAAACTGTAGTCAATATTATATTTAGCAATAACAACGAATCTAAACCGTCGTCATCCGTATATATAACAGCAACAACGAATAAAAACCGTCATCATAACTTTTAACAGCAATAACGGAACAAAACCGACGTCGTCATTATTTTATACAACAGCAACAACGAAACAAAACCGTCATCATCAGTATGTATAACAGCAACAACGAATCAAAACCGTCATCATCATTATATATAACAGCAACAACGAATCAAAACC
Organism: Mactra quadrangularis; assembly: GCA_025267735.1. Classification (NCBI taxonomy): domain Eukaryota; kingdom Metazoa; phylum Mollusca; class Bivalvia; order Venerida; family Mactridae; genus Mactra; species Mactra quadrangularis. The sequence continues at coordinate 35,547,338 of CM046305.1, read as the reverse complement.
GTCATCATCATTATATATAACAGCAACAACAAATCAAAACCGTCGTAATCATTATATATAACAGCAACAACGAAACAATACCGTTATCATCATTATATATAACAGCAACAACGAATAAAACTGACCGTCATCATCATTATATATAACAACAACGAAACAAAACCGCCATCATCATTATATATAACAACAACAACGAATTAAAACCGTCGTCATCATTAAATGTAACAGCAACAACGGATCAAAACTGTTATCATCATTATTGATAACAGCAACAACGGATCAAAACCGTCATCATCATTATACATAACAGCAAGAAAGTATTGAAGCCGTCATCATCATTATTTATAACAGCAACAACGAATTAAAACCCTCATCATCAGTATACATAACAGAAACAACGAAACAAAACCGTCATCATCATTATATATAACAGCAACGACGAATTTGAACCGTCATCATCATTATATATAACAACAACGAATCAAGACCGTTATCATAATTATTTACTACAGAAACAATGGATCAAAACCGTCATCATCATTATACATAACAGCAAGAAAGTATTGAAGCCGTCATCATCATTATTTATAACAGCAACAACGAATAAAAACCGTCGTTATCATTATATATAACAGCAACAACGAATTAAAACCCTCATCATCATTATACATAACAGCAACAACAAATCAAAACCGTCATCATCATTATATATAACAACAACGAATCAAGACCGTTATCATAATTATTTACTACAGAAACAATGGATCAAAACCGTCGTAATCATTATTATTTATATAACAGCAACGACGAATTTAAACCGTCATCATAATTATATGTAACAACAACAACAACGGATCAAAACCGTCTTCATTATTTTATATAACAGCAACAACGCAACAAAACCGTCGTCATCATTATATATAACAGCAACAATGAATAAAAAAAGTCATCATCATTATACATAACAGCAACAACGAAACAAAACCGCCGTTATCATCATTTTTAACAGCAACAACGAATCAAACCGTCGTCATTTTTTATATATAACAGCAACGACGATACAAAACCGTCATCATCATTATGTATAACAGCAACAATGAATCAAAACCCTTCGTCATCATTAAATATAACAACAATAACGAATTAAAACCGTCGTCAATATTATATTTAGCAGTTACAACGAATCAAAACCGTCATCATCATTATATATTACAACAACGACAAATTTAAACCGTCGATCGTCATCATTATATATAACAGCAACAACGAATTTAAACCGTCATCATATTTATATGTAACAGCAACAACGGATCAAAACCGTCGTCATAATTATATATAACAGCAACGACGAATTTAAACCGTCATCACTTTTATATGTAACAGCAACAACGGATCAAAACCGTCATCATCATTATTTATAACAGCAACAACGGATCAAAACCGTCGTCATCATTATATATAACAGCAATAACAAATTAAAACCGTCGTCATCATTATATATAACAACAATAATGAATTTAAACTGTAGTCAATATTATATTTAGCAATAACAACGAATCTAAACCGTCGTCATCCGTATATATAACAGCAACAACGAATAAAAACCGTCATCATAACTTTTAACAGCAATAACGGAACAAAACCGACGTCGTCATTATTTTATACAACAGCAACAACGAAACAAAACCGTCATCATCAGTATGTATAACAGCAACAACGAATCAAAACCGTCATCATCATTATATATAACAGCAACAACGAATCAAAACCGTCATCATCATTATATATAACAGCAACAACAAATCAAAACCGTCGTAATCATTATATATAACAGCAACAACGAAACAATACCGTTATCATCATTATATATAACAGCAACAACGAATAAAACTGACCGTCATCATCATTATATATAACAACAACGAAACAAAACCGCCATCATCATTATATATAACAACAACAACGAATTAAAACCGTCGTCATCATTAAATGTAACAGCAACAACGGATCAAAACTGTTATCATCATTATTGATAACAGCAACAACGGATCAAAACCGTCATCATCATTATACATAACAGCAAGAAAGTATTGAAGCCGTCATCATCATTATTTATAACAGCAACAACGAATTAAAACCCTCATCATCAGTATACATAACAGAAACAACGAAACAAAACCGTCATCATCATTATATATAACAGCAACGACGAATTTGAACCGTCATCATCATTATATATAACAACAACGAATCAAGACCGTTATCATAATTATTTACTACAGAAACAATGGATCAAAACCGTCATCATCATTATACATAACAGCAAGAAAGTATTGAAGCCGTCATCATCATTATTTATAACAGCAACAACGAATAAAAACCGTCGTTATCATTATATATAACAGCAACAACGAATTAAAACCCTCATCATCATTATACATAACAGCAACAACAAATCAAAACCGTCATCATCATTATATATAACAACAACGAATCAAGACCGTTATCATAATTATTTACTACAGAAACAATGGATCAAAACCGTCGTAATCATTATTATTTATATAACAGCAACGACGAATTTAAACCGTCATCATAATTATATGTAACAACAACAACAACGGATCAAAACCGTCTTCATTATTTTATATAACAGCAACAACGCAACAAAACCGTCGTCATCATTATATATAACAGCAACAATGAATAAAAAAAGTCATCATCATTATACATAACAGCAACAACGAAACAAAACCGCCGTTATCATCATTTTTAACAGCAACAACGAATCAAACCGTCGTCATTTTTTATATATAACAGCAACGACGAAACAAAACCGTCATCATCATTATGTATAACAGCAACAATGAATCAAAACCCTTCGTCATCATTAAATATAACAACAATAACGAATTAAAACCGTCGTCAATATTATATTTAGCAGTTACAACGAATCAAAACCGTCATCATCATTATATATTACAACAACGACGAATTTAAACCGTCGATCGTCATCATTATATATAACAGCAACAACGAATTTAAACCGTCATCATATTTATATGTAACAGCAACAACGGATCAAAACCGTCGTCATAATTATATATAACAGCAACGACGAATTTAAACCGTCATCACTTTTATATGTAACAGCAACAACGGATCAAAACCGTCATCATCATTATTTATAACAGCAACAACGGATCAAAACCGTCGTCATCATTATATATAACAGCAACAACATATAAAAACCGTCATCATCATTATATATAACAGCAAGAACGAATTAAAGTCGTCATCATCATTTTTAAAACAGCAACAACGGATCAAAACCGTCATCCTCATTATACATAACAGCAAGAACGTATTGAAGCCGTCATCATCAATCTTTATAACTGCAACAACGAATTAAACCGTCGTTATCATTATATATAACAGCAACAACGAATTAAAACCCTCATCATCATTATACATAACAGCAACAACAAATCAAAACCGTCATCATCATTATATATAACAGAAACAACGAATTAAAACCGTCATCATCATTATATATACAGCAACAACGAATTAAAACCGTCATCATCATTATATATACAGCAACAACGAATTATAACCGTCGTTATCATTATATATAACAACATCAACAAAGTAGACACCATTGTTATAGTTCAGGGCTGCGTTCAGTTAGCAGTTAGCGTTAGCCAAACATAGTTACCGTTATGAACGGATAATTGAACGACCCGTTGAAGTGCGAACGTTTAAAGATGGCGGGCAAGAGAGTCGTTACTTATATTTTATTAGAAGAATTCGGAGGAGGACTTGTTTTTCTTGTTTACTTGTTTTTTTTTGTAAATGTATTGATCTAAATCAACGGGAGTAACTCCGCCGACTTCGTTAAACCTAATCCGGAATTCAAATTTATGGGTTTTTTCCGTCCGTGCACAGGCGGTACAAACAAAGTTGTATGTACATTATTGCTAAACAGCACGAGCTATGAATTAGATACTACTGTTCTTTTTTACACACGTTTTCATTGAAACAGTGAATGTTTGTACCGGAGGGGAAAAACCAAATATTTGAATTTCGGATATAGCATATTCGCTATGGCAGTTGCTTATATGCAAAATGTACTGGAACTATTTTGTTTCAGGTTGTTTCATATTCGCGTACCATATACTAAAACCGTTAGCTGTTGGCCTTAAACGTTTTCCGCTAACAGGCCGTTCAATTATGACTGTTAGCGAACGTTACAAAACGTTCGCAGTAACTGAACGCAGGGCTGTATCGTGTTCAGTTACCGCGAACGTTACATAACGATACATTCGGAACTCCTCGGCCATTCGCTGCGAATAATCTCGGACATATTTAGACGCTATTTTGAAACTACAGGTGTTGAAGTAAACAAATATATGATCGTGTAGGTATTGAGTGATGTTTCGTTTTTAGTCCGTAAATTTTGAAACATCACTCATTGCCTTAACGATCGCATATTTGTGTATTAGATTAGATTATTCGCAGCGAATGGCCGAGGAGTTCCGAATGTATCGTTATGTAACGTTCTGTATCGTTCGCGGTTACTGAAAACGCTACTGCTTTATTAAACTGTTACAACTTGAATAATTACACGATTACTGCATGTGTCATTATCTTCTTTTTAACCATTGAGTCAACGAACCATAATAATTAATGATTAAAATATATATGCGGCGATTTGAATATCGGGAAAATCACAAGTTCGAAGAGTTAAAACAACAGATTCAGTGACCTGAAATTATTTTTGTGACCGGTTGATAAAACAGACCTATATTTTTGTGAAAAGCATTGAAGTAATAAAACAACAAAACAATTTCGTCTTTTTACTTGGACAACAAACATCTCAAGGACAAAATGTCCGAGACGACTTGTTAGAAAAGGCAGGCCAAATAATAACATTTACATAGAACTCATAGTGTTGATTCTTCCATAAAACTCTTTAGATAATAATGGTTGAAAATTAATTGATCAGTACTTCTGTCCCCAACATTCTGAAACGATACAAACAAGAAACATTAACATTGATACGATATTTTGACTGATTAATCTATCAAATGCAAAGATGACTGTGACATAAGTTACCCCGATCTTGTCTAATTATACAATTCTACTGCTCACTAACATCAATTTAAGGTAGAATTCCATTTGTACTCAACTATGCTGTGGCCACAGAAAAATACAAAAAATACATGTACTGATATCTGTTTGTACATTGTACTTCTAAACTTTTCACAGTATCAGACTATAAAAAAGTTCAAGTTTTCATCATCATCATCATCGCCATAGTTTCGTCATCATCATCACCACCATAATCATCGTAATCATCATCATCACCACCATCAATATCAAAATCATCATTAACAACAACAACAACGACGACGATAACAACGACTATAGATCCACTATCACATCAACAGCGTCTTTATAAGCATCACAATCTTGTCATAAGTTTAAAACACATTTTAATGTGTGTTTAAACGAAACAATATAACAATAGTTAATGCTTAACTAATTCACAATCATGAATTTCAACATACTTAACAAACCCAGTTTTTTGTAATAATATATTTGTAACTGATGATGCACAGTATGGTCACTATATCGGCCATTATGATACTACCAGGTTTTTGGTTCTTTTTATTTGTATGGGTCGTCAGAGTTATTTTTAAGATGTATAATTGGAACACCTCGTGCTACTTTAGAAAGTCTCACATTTGGTTTGATTGCATGTGTTATTCACTAAGAGTAGTCTCTCTTGATATTCTTATAAAATTATAGTAAAATAAACCTTTAACATAAACTCAACAACGTAAATTATAAAAGACTTACTTGTTCTAATACTGAGATAAGAAAATCAGAATTCTTAGTAATTTGTCCTTTGATAGACTAGAGTAGGTTTATTAGATTGTTGTAGAAAGTATATTTTATGCGGAAAGAACAATGCTTTGTTTTAAAATGATACTGTTTTATATAAAAGATACATAATATGTAAAATAGCTGTTTCATGGAAAGATTATGTTTTAGGTAAAGACGAAGTTTGTTTTATGTAACACACGACTCAATTTTGAAGAGTATGTTTCATGCGTGAGTATATTTTATTTGAAGATTCTGTTTTATGTTAACTTTAGCTCATACAAAGGTTTCATTTGTTTTAAATGTATACCGGGTATTTCAGTGGGAAATAGTAAAATAAATGTTCTGAAAGCATACATGCATTTAAGATATATATATTTGTTGTTAAAGTTTCTAGAATAGATTATGTTTAATGAATAGAAATGTTCAATGAATAGGGTGTGTTTAATGAATAGAGAATGTTTAATTAATGCATAGAGTATGTTTAATGAATAGAGAATGTTTAATGCATAGAGTATGTTTAATGAATAGAGTATGTTTAATGAATAGAGAATGTTTAATGCATAGAGTATGTTTAATGAATAGAGTATGTTTAATGAAGAGTATGTTTAATGCAATATACTGGTATAGAATAGCCAAATGTTTGGGCATAACCATCAGTTTCCTGATACAAACGAAGATAACATAATGAATGGAGTAGAGAAGTTGTAGATAACAGTTTTCTAAACTTTTGCCAGCTGCATTGAACAGAGAGGCTGATATGAAAAAGAAAGAGTTAGATAGAAGTCAACACAACTAAGGATCCCTTCAGTAAGTACTCTACCTTTTGTAAGATGTACATACAAGTGTCAGACTTTCAGTATACAATGTACATCCAGTAGGCTATATGTCTACTTTGTATGATAACTAATGGTGATGACTTTATTTCTCAGAAACTAGCAACTAAGATCTTCATGTGATAATCATGGTTATTATGTGAATGATAATGCGTTGAGCATTACTTGTCTAGAAATACTTAATTTCGTGATGTGACATTGTTTATTCAACCGTACAGTAACCAATGAGGATCTCGTAAATATATCACAGTTATAACCAGTGGCACACTATTGTCAGTGCTTGATTAAGTTAGGATAGTTCTATCTTCCTGGCCAGTTAAGGATACAGGAGATATAGTTCTTACATTATGTAAAGGTACTTTAACCTAATAGAATACTCAATGTTCTACTTGTGTTTTGACAATTAATGAAGTTATCATTTTCAATGTTGTTTGTTTACATATATGGTGATAGTGATGACCTTGTAAGTGATTAACCAGACAAGCCAACCAATTATATCTCAATAACCAGTAATGTCTTTGTCATCGCTGACCGGCGAAAAATATACCTCCCGATTACTCGGTTAGGAGCAACAAGGAAGTATAAGTCCTACTGACCACCGGCAGAAAATTGTTCAAAGATGTGCTCGCCCACATCCATCTTGGTGTGGGAGGTACATTGTGGCACCCTATACCAGTACCAGTACCTTAACCTAACTGAATTTTGTTATATTTAATTTTGAAACTTCTTATTAATAACCAAAGGTAAAACTTAATGTATTAAGCCTACTTATACGGCATAAGTAGGACTGAGCACATACATATAAACAATAATCATTAGATGACCAGAACAATGACAGGTGCTTTCCTGGCGCAATGAGTCAACAAGTCCGTGTAATGTGAATCACTTACAAAACCATCCACCCTAATAAACAAACATCTTAACCTTACCCTTTAGTACAGATATATTGTACACGAGGGATTTCTTAAGTTACCTTATGAATATTGAAATAGTGCTCAGACTACAGTTTACTATCGTTATTATTGTTGGTGCCAAGTGTTTTAAAGTACGTTGAGTATTTTTCCAACAGAATATTGATATATAGTAATTCTGCTGGTGCAACCATACTTTGATTTTGTATTTCCTTTTGTCATCTTATCAAGCTGTATCTCCGAGGTAATGTCAACATAGCAACTAGGATCCTTCATTGAGTGACATAGAATAAACCAAACGTAAAACATACGAGCAATAGCGGAATCTTAATCCTTTTATCCTCTGTATGGTGGCCATTTTCTTCCATCTGACCAATTGTCGTATGGGACAGAATTTAATGAGCACGTTTGTGTATCACAGATAGAGACAAGGAAAGAAATTTAAACACCAGTGTTTGTGTTTGTGGCCAACCAGTATTGTTTAGAGGGCATTGTAGTCATACAACGACAAAGAATGAAACTATTTTAGTTTAGTTGTTTTGAGTATTATTAATCTAGCATATTAGTATTGCAGTAAGACAGATAGTAAATGTATGTACTAAAGTGTATGATGTCTTTGTACTAGAAAAAATATAAAATTAAAAGACGAAAAAAAGAATGACATGTATAAAAAATACCTATGCTTTATAAAGGTCATACAGCGACAAAGATAGAAATGATATCAGCAGTTGTGTTGAATAATTTTTACGTATTTGTGTGTCATACAGCGACAAAGATAGAAACACAAACATTTTATCGTTTTAGGGTTTCCTTGAATACTTACCTAGTGGGCGAAACAATGACACAGACAGAAATTAAAGAATAGAAGTGCTGTTTTGTGGTAATGGAATATCCCATTTTGAGAGATTGTGTGTCATACAGCGACAAAGATAGAAACAAAGAACATTTGTTTGGTTTTAGATTTTTGTTTATACTAATCAAGAGGGTCATACACTGACACAGGAAAAACCATAGATGTGCTGTTTTGTGGGAAATAAATATATTATATCGTGAGTTTATTTGTGTCAGACAGTGACGAAGATAGAAACATAGAACATTTATGGTGATAAGACTTTTTTTAAATACTTACTATGTGGGCAGGTAGGTAATACAATGACACAGATAGAAAGAAAACAATAAATGTGCTGTTTTGGGAGAATAAAATATTTAATTTCGTGAGTTTGTGTTTCATACAGCGACAAAGATAGAAACAAAGAACATTTTATGGTTTAATGGTTACCTAGTGGGTCTTTAAATCATACAATGACACAAGAAGAAGGAAAACAAGAGATGTGCTGTTTTGTGGGAATATAATATCTTATTTCGTGAGTTTGTGTGTCATACAGCGACAAAGATAGAAACAAAAACATTTTATCGTTTTAGGGTTTCCTTAAATACTTACCTAGTGGGTGAAACAATGACACAGACAGAAATTAAAGAATAGAAGTGCTGTTTTGTGGTAATGGAATATCCCATTTTGTGAGATTGTGTGTCATACAGCGACAAAGATAGAAACAAAGAACATTTGTTTGGTTTTAGTTTTTTGTTTTTACTAATCTAGAGAGTCATACACTGACACAGGAAAAAACAATAGATGTGCTGTTTTGTGGGAAATAAATATATTATATTGTGAGTTAATGTGTGTCAGACAGTGACGAAGATAGAAACATAGAACATTTATGGTGATAGGACTTTGTTTAAATACTTACCATGTGAGCAGGTGGGTAATACAATGACACAAGAAGAAAGAAAACAATAAGTGTGCTGTTTTGGGAGAATAAAATATTTAATTTCGTGAGTTTGTGTGTCATACAGCGACAAAGATAGAAACAAAGAACATTTTATGGTTTAATGGTTACCTAGTGGGTCTTTTAATCATACAATGACACAAGAAGAAGGAAAACAAGAGATGTGCTGTTTTGTGGAAATATAATATCTTATTTCGTGAGTTTGTGTGTCATACAGCGACAAAGATAGAAACAAAAACATTTTATCGTTTTAGGGTTTCCTTAAATACTTACCAAGTGTGTCTGTGGGAAAAATGACACTAGAGGAAAGAAACCAAGATGTGCTGTTTTGTGGGAATAAAATATCTTATTTTGGTGAGTTTGTGTGTCATACAGCGACAAAGATAGAAATAAATACATTTTACGGTTTTGGGGTTATCTTTTGATTTTACCTAGTGGGTATTACAATGACACAGAAAGATAGATGTGCTGGGTTTTTTTTAAAGAATATTTCATTTCGAGAGTTTGTGTGTCAAAGAAATTAATTATACAAAGTTTGGTGTTTGAAATATGTAATACTCATTAATGTTTATGTGTTTCAATCAACAAGGGCTTATTTGTCTTACAGCGACAAAGAAAGAAACAATAACAATGCTTTTTTTGTTTTGGGGTGATAAAATATTTACCTCTTGGGCTTATGTGTCTTACAGCGACAAAGAAAGAAACAATTTCATCAGTAATCGTGTTTAGAATGATGGAATACTTACCTTTTGGGTTTATGAGTCATATAAGGACAATTGTTTATTATTGTAAGACAATCAAATTTAAACAGAATTGTTCCATGTAGTACCTTTATACTTGTGTTGTTTACGTTAGATGCTCTTGTATTCACATGTTTGTAAAAAAAAGTTCACACAAAATTATTCAAACTTCTAAAACACTTTTACAATAGAGTTAATCGAAAAGAATAACCATGAAATGATAAATGAAAAAAATGTGTGCCAAACAAGGTTCAAGCCAAGTAATATTTCAAAAATATATAACAGTGAGTAATTTAAATAAAAATTGAATTATATAATTTCACAAAAAGAAAACGGAAAAACTACTATGTACCTATACCTAAATTGCTGTTAAAATACTCAAATTAATTACGAAAGTTCAAAAATGCAACTAAATGACCACATACAGTAATCAACAACATGTATGTTCAATCAACAAAAATACGTAAAAATAAAATACGTAAAAATAAACAAAAACCTCTTCATTCAAACCATAAATAGTCATCCTCACATAAAATATAAATATAAAATATTATTTAAAACAAAAATACAAAAATGAATAAGAAGTTATCATTATACACTGATTTATTTTTTCTTGGAGATAATAAAAGTTATTAAATAGAATAGAAATATTAACAGAAACAAAAAAGAGACAATACGAGTATAATGCATATAAAAATCGAACAAAATTAAAGCAAAAATGTAGCAAAAAATACGCAGGAAAAATAAAAAAACAAGTAAAAGAAAATTAACCTTACCTATAAACGAAAAGAGCTTATAAAAAACCTAACAATTAAAGCAAAAAATGCAGCAAAATACCCATAAAAATAGTAAAGAAAAATAAATATAAAATGTAACAAAATTTGTAAAAAAATCCTTCCCTAAGGCAAAATGAAGCACAAAATACCAAGAAAAAAAATAAAAGATGAAAAATAAACTTGAGCATTAAGAGAACTGATGACCCATCATGAACTAATTGTCAAAAATAAGAATGAAGGGATAGTCCCCAACCGAGACAACTTGTGATCCATCTTCATTCCGACATAGTCTTAGGGTCAGCCTAATAAAAAATGAAAAAAAAAATAAAATCGAGCATTAAGAGAATTGAAGACCCATCATGAACTAATTGCCAAAAATAAGAATGAAGGGATAGTCCCCAACCGAGACAACTTGTGATCCATCTTCATTCTGACATAGTCTTAGGGTCAACCTATCAAGAAAACAATTAAAGTTAAAAAAAATCCTAACCTATAGACAAAAATGAGCATATAAAAATTAACAAAACTAAAGCAAAAAAATGAAGCAAAAATACTAAAAAATTTAAAGATGAAAAAAAACCCCCTAAAATCGAGCATTAAGAGGTTTGAAGACCCATCATGAACTAATTGTCAAAAATAAGAATGAAGGGATAGTCCCTAACCGAGACAACTTGTGATCCATCTTCATTCTGACATAGTCTTAGGGTCAGCCTAATAAAAAATGGAAGAAAAAAATAAAATCGAGCATTAAGAGAATTGAAGACCCATCATGAACTAATAGTCAAAAATAAGAATGAAGGGATAGTCCCCAACCGAGACAACTTGTGATCCATCTTCATTCTGACATAGTCTTAGGGTCAGCCTAATAAAAAATGGAAGAAAAAAAATAAAATCGAGCATTAAGAGATTTGAAGACCCATCATGAACTAATTGTCAAAAATAAGAATGAAGGGATAGTCCCCAACCGAGACAACTTGTGATCCATCTTCATTCCGACATAGTCTTAGGATCAGCCTAATATAAAAAAACCACTAAGGTAAAAAGTCCTACTCAATAGACTACAATAAAACTATTCACGTGAAACAAACAAAAATTTGCAATAAAAATATGATTAACTTAAAAAAATCAGCAAATAATAGAATTATTAAATTAATATTAAGATAGTATTTTTTTTATTTTCCTATTTATAGATCTTATGCATGAATTAATAGATCTTTGTTCTGACCCGAATTGTAGAATTTACCTTTCCCAATATGTCGACAACTTCTCCGTACAAGGAGGAAATGCAAACTTTAAACAAAATTTAAAACATTAAAATTTAGGTGGGAAAGGTATTACCTTCCAACCTGCCAAAACAAGATATCAATATATATGATGACTTTCTAACATAACTCAAAGAAAATTGAAGCAAAAATATACAATTTTATAAAGAATATATTTCATCACTAGAATTCATACTTCTGTACTTTTAATATAAAAAACATCCTCTACTATGTAAACATGAAGTTCTACTCCCATTAAAGAAAAAAATAATATTGACATCAAAAATACAAAAATGTAATTTAGACAAGAGAAAAATGTCCTGAGCTAAAACAATTACTACAGCGATATTTTTATTAGATAAACCTTAGACCTAAATTCTTAAAGTAATAAAGATGATCATAAATGGAAACTTATATTCAGTTAAAAGAATAGTGTACCATTCTTCTGCATCTGAAAGATATTGTGTTTAGTTTCACTACCATTGTAATAAAAAATCGTCAACAAAAATAAGAAATATTTTCACAGTGACTGTAAGTCACACAATATTTGTTTATCATGTAAGTTATGTAAAATCATTATCGAAGATAGTAATGTAATTATCATAAATTCAATTCAATACCTGGTACCTTTGTGTTAGAACAATTTGGAAACAATAATTAAAGTCTTACAAATATTTAACACCTTTAAACTCTAAGACAATTACCTTAATACTGTATCAACACAATGCATTTTTTACGGAGGACAGAGCACATAACCCAGCTTTCCTAGCTGATTCCTGATTCAGTAAGTTGGGAAAAACTTTTTGTACAACAAAATAGTAAAATCCGGAGAACTGTTTGTCCCAATTCATTATAGTTTATAATCAATTGGTCGAAATCAAGAAGGACAACTCATTATATTTTTTATCGTCGGTTATCCCACGATACATTACTTTGCTTAGCTGCGTGTTGTACCCTGGGTCATGTGGTTAGGAAAATCTCGCAATTATGAATTATTAATGAGGCAGTTTCATTGGTTCCGCTAGGAAATCTCTGCGGAAAAGTAGCCAATGAAATTACGTTTTATATCTAAGGTTTGGTGATTTTTCTTACGGGGGTGAAGAAAATCCCAGTATGACGTCATTGTTATTGAAGTGTATTTAATTGTTACATGCGATTTAGTTGGAAGAAGATTGGTTTCCCCTGCCTTATGCATATTCATGAAACAAGATTTCGCCTGTCAACTTGCCCACGGTACATATGGAGTGTAAACGGGAGAAAGTACAGTGGTTACCGACGATGTGTATTTCAATCAACAAGGAAGAAAGATTATAACAACAGAAATATCGCTTCGGGACCCTCTCATAAGAGGGCAGAAAAACTGCGATATAGAAAAAAGACATTTGTATCTAATGCGAGTTAGAATATACATTGGGTAATTGTGTCATAAAGTGTCAAAGATAGAAATAATGACATCAGTTGTGAAGAATTGATTTCAGTTATTGTTTTTGTATATGTGTGCGTGTTATTTCAGCAAAACAGATCAATACAAATGTATTTTTAATGGGTATGAACTTATGGGGTTTGTGGCCATTCAATATCTCGATAAGTTACCACGTGAAAGCAATTATAACAACGAACATAGTTTTTTGGCCTTGATGTTGGTAACAAAGCAGACTAGACGCCCTCGTTAACAGTCGAGAAAAGGATACAGTGTTTTATGTGAAAAATGAAGCAAATACAGCAAAAATATCACAGAATAATAGCAAATTAATTTGGTGAACTATTCTAACAACAATATAAGGTAACTTGAAGACTTCAAGTACAAGTGTTGCATCATACATTAATGTGACATAAAGTTGATTGTTAACTAAATTGGTTTTTATCCAACCAATAACCCATATTGTAATTTACTTCCATTTCATACAGTCACTATTTATCCTAATCATTTCAAAACCGATCAGGTCAATGGCGCTGATTTTAAGTCGTTTAAAGAAATATTGTAATTACTTGCTTCAAAATCAAATAGAAATATTTATCAAATAGTTATTTGTAAATATATTATAAACAATGATACTTAGCCTCTTATTGCTGGCCATATAAGTAGGCATTTTTATGAATTCATTTGCTAACAACCATTTTAAACCTCTTATAACCATATTGGGTACAATCTTCACTCATAATACCATTGTATACCTAGAAAAATAACAAAGAAGTGATAACTTTTTATCTTAACTTTAATCAATGCAAAAACAACACATTGCATGTAACTAAAATAATTTTGCTGTCAAACATGACGTCCAATTTGAAAGAATAAAGGGAGACGAACGCTAACTATATAAACGAATAACTAAAATAATATAATTGGATTATCCCCCTTGTTAAACAGTCGACGGGTAATAAAGTCATATTATCTATTATGATTAAGGTTATATTAGACAAAGGACAGGCTATCCAAAGACCGTTATTCTTAATCAATTTATAGCAACATTAGTCCAGTTGTTGGAGGCACCTAGGGGTCGAGAAGTTCAAAGTCCGAACCCAACAAAGACACTGCGGATTTTCTTGAACATAAACTTCCATCCAAGTGAGAGTGGATACCTGTGAGGGTGGTTTATTTCCGATGAGCTTATATATCAGCTGCAAAGAATCACTGTGAAATATTCCCCTGCCCAGGAAATTACTTGGGATAATAACAATAAAGTCAGATATCGTGCATCAGCATGAAATTAAAGATTATAAAATACAGTTTATTGATATTTATTTTTTTGCTTCTATTATTTCAAGACAATCCGTCTCTGCTAGCTAAATAGAAACTATCAATATACAATGTATAACAAAATTATCAATTTTTATTCTTTTAGCAACGATGATTAGGAGTTCTTAATTAATTATTGCAAGTTTTATCTAGCCAGAATTATATTTTAAGGTGTTCAGTAATAGGCACTAAATTACGAAGGAATCTAACACATGTACGTCAATATATGACCGGGCCAACAATTAAGCGGGTACAAGAATTTTGGGATAAAAAACAATAAAATTATCGACTTACCATTCAAGCCAAAAGCTAAAGATTTTTGTGATCATAATTGTTCTACGTATTTCACAGCAACTTTCACTGTTGCCATGGAGACTATTTTGTAATCAAACTCATCTTGAAATGTGATGAGAACTCTGCAATATAAGATGTTTGCATTATAATTTAGGTTTATCAAACTAAAAAGATGTATATTTTCTTAAAGAGTATAAAATCTACATCTAATGATATTCATTTACTGCTAAAGTAATTTACTACACACTAAAACAGCCCTGCGTTCAGTTACCGCGAACGTTACAAAACGTTCCGTAACGATACATTCGGAACTCCTCGGCCATTCGTTGCGATTAATCTTGGACATATTTAGACGCTATTTTGAAACTACCGAGGTTGAAGTAAACACATATATGATCGTTTAGCCATTGAGTGATGTTTCGTTTATAGTAAATTTTGAAACATCACTCATCGCCTTAACGATCGCATATTTGTGTATTAGATTAGATTATTCGCAGCGAATGGCCGAGGAGTTCCGAATGTATCGTTACGTAACGCTCTGTAACTATTAGTGTAATTGAACACGCTACAGACAAGACAAATAATACAAACAATAGAGTGAAAATCAACTTCACTGCACACAATTTTTAATTGTATTAGTATCATTCTTTACACAGCGAAAACTCTGTTTTATTATTTTGACTCTATCATCTGAGTCTATCACATAGACACGTTTTTTACAAAATTCTCCACGCTTTAAATGCTAGACTAATAAATAATTATAAAATTTGGAAAATTATACGATTGAATCCATCACGAGGGTACTGAAATTATTATTGTTTTGACAGTTGAGAAGAAACGAACAATTTCAGTCCGTCTTTTGATAGGTCATTCAGGATAACTTGGGACGCTATGTACTATGTAATCCTAGACTATCTATAGAATATCTATTTCACGCGGTTCGATAGTATAGCTTGAAATATTTGTCTTAACGCGACGCAGTTTTCATACAGTGATTGCATTGGTCAGTTGCACGAGAAAAGCGTGAGAATGTTTCCATATTAATATGTGTAGTAATTTAGATTTGAATCATTCTACCAGGCGACTTCACACTGTCAACACCTAAAGTAGTGAGTTCAGTTACCGGTAACGTTACAGAACGTTCCGTAACGATACATTCGGAACTCCTCGGCCATTTGCTGCGAATAATCTCGGACATATTTAGACGCTATTTTGAAACTACCGGTGTTGAAGTAAACAAATATATGGTCGTTTAGGCATTGAGTGATGTTTCGTTTTTAGTCCGTAAATTTTGAAACATCAATCATTGCCTTAACGATCGCATATTTGTGTATTAGATTAGATTATTCGCAGTGAATGGCCGAGGAGTTACGAATGCATCGTTATGTAACGTTCTGTAACGTTTTGTGTAATTGAACACGCTACTTGTTTCCTACAAATCGATACTTATTTGCATATCATATATATAATAATAGCCAGTTTCATGATATTAATACTGAAACTAAAACACACTTATTAACGTATTTCAGTTTATCAGTCATGACGCTATTTATTACCTATACAATTACAATCTTATATGTTTCTAGTTTTTTTTTTTAGATTTTTAGTTTCTGCACTTGTGATGAGATAGATTTAATTTTGTTTTTCCTGATCATTGGTTAATATATTTATTCGGATATGGCCGTCCGACTAGGGATAGTGAGCTTTGCTTGAAAATAGAGCCAACAAATATATCTTTTCAGAATGAGGTCTAACATTCAAGCGATACGACATTGACAAATAGACACAGGTTTCCAGAGTGATTTTTTATGTTTTTTGTCTCTGGTTGTTCCTGGGCGAGTCGAATCGCAGACGTAAAAAGATCTGTCATAAAAGGATTCATTTATTTTGTAGCATGTATTATAAGTACGCTTTCGTAGAGCCTGCCTCTTACATTTATGGTTAAGAACGAGTGGTGTTTGTTGAAATACTTTAAAACCATGTTATATATATTTAAAGTGATAGCCATGTATAAATTTGTATTCATTATATTGTTAATCTGCCGACTGTAAAGTTCAACGCAATAAATACACATCGTCTGGTCGTGCATATAAGTGTTTGTGTTTTTATTTATATGTAGTACGGATTCCAGTTTGGACTGTTTACATTCTGTTCTACAACATTTTTGATGAGTTGACTCACGCCCTTTGAAAAAATGTTTACAGTTAACACATTTTAACTCCAATATTTGTATTTAAATTCCAATTCATTTCTACACAGCTAACACATAAGTATATTACCATCACAACGCTGTACAAGGATCATTCAGTAGGATTTTGTCTGTGTTTCACGTTTTTCGACAATAATAAGTAAACAAACTTGGTGTGTAATGGAGATTCAAGCGCGAAACCGACTTGAAAAAACAATCATCTTGAATAAATTATAAATATAGACATGGCCAACATTGGTTCATAATTTGACTAAACCTGTAAACTCCCGTAGCCCTAATCTTGAAACAAAATTATGAAAAAAATCTGCGTAAACTTAAAGTGCACCTTAAGCGACTTGTCCTCTCACTCCAAAAAAATACCCCAAATTGGCCAAATTTTATTCTTGTTGCGTGTAAGTCTGCTCAGAGTAGTTTCTCTACTACATTCATCAATATATAACAACGAAGGTTTAGTCTCACGACGGTTTAAGGAAAAACGAATTGTTTAACAAACCAACTGACCTTTTTTATTGAATAAATTCCACAACAAGCTATGAAAAAACATTTTTTCCCACTTTGTCAGTTGAAAATGGCGGTCCATCATTTCCGTTTAAAATTTACAAGTCAGTCCGACCAATCAAACAGGCGATTAGACTGCACGTGACTTGTCCGACATTTAGTGGTCTCTGACCCAAGCCCACGGAATAGGAATTTTCCAAGGGTAGCCACTATGCCCATGTGATAGCTCTAGGTCAGACCTCTCGCGTGGTATACGCCAGTACCCGGCCAGATCGCTTTAACTCGAGATTCGAGCCCTGAAACATGACCCCTCTGAGTGCTTATTTTATACACAAAACGTTGAGTACCTTTTATAGACCTTAGGCCCGACAAATGGACTTGCCATGTCTAATAACTCGTTATGGTATGTCGTTTTAGGCCTAAATTACTATTTCGCTATTCGTTGTAAATAAAAATTGCTAGCAAAAACAGAAACTTGTGTTTATGGAAACAGACTTAAAACCGACTCGTTTAACCAACTATAGCCCCTTACACTCCTTAATTATTCAAATATTACTACACTCTTAATTTTAAAAGCAATCCATGAAATTACTTAAAAAGTAAAAGAGTGTATTTCAAAAAATCAAGTTAAGAGTAGTTTTGCATCTATCCAGTACGTGTTATGTCATAACTTATTTTTTTCAAGGACGGTTTAGCCACGTCACTTCAGCAGATACTATACAAAGTTGATTTTTTGTGAGGAGAGAATATTGAATCACTCTTTTAAAACTTTATCAGTGCAAATACTATTATCTAGAGTTAAACATGGACCTTCGCTGATAACAAAACCATACATAGTATATATCAGGACCACGTGTGTGATAGATATAAGCTCATTTCTTCATATCAACAGAGATCATTGTAGTAAAACCATACCGTCGGTGAACACACATTTAACTCCGTATAAAAATGGCAGATTTCGCAGTAGGAACATGGAACTTAGTGGAAACAGAGAATTTTGACGAGTATATGAAAGCCGTTGGTAAGTCTTTTTATGCGATCACTTTTTACTAGTTTATAATTTGTATAATAGCGTATATTGCAATCGATCTCGATGCCTTTTTGAACGATTTTGGTTATCTTAATTAAAACATAAAAAACCCGTCTTTACTATTTTCTACACAGACTTGCAGTTGAAAATATTCGGCCATTATTAGTTTTTCTAGTAGAATTATTTCTTAACATAAATCCTTGTGTTAATTTTTGTTAACATAAATATTATTTGAATATTTCTACTGACGAAGTATCATCTGTTGATGCTGTTTTTCACTACGGAAAATATTAGTCCATGAAATTTGCGGGCATATCATTTATTAAGTCTATAACAAGTGTTATTGACATAGACGATGAAAATATCGCTAGTCTGCGAGCACAACACTATTGATTCGAGACAGACTCACTGACTCCCTAAGTATATTTACAATTAATGACTGAAAATGTGTATTTTGCAAAGCATTGCGTTTATTGTATGTAAGATTAGTATCTTTAAACAGTATTAATACTGTTTAACCGTTAATACTGTCATGTTTCTTCTATTGTATCACATGGAAGACTTTAAACAGATTGTTTAAAACAAAAATCAACAAAAAATAAACCTTCATTTTCTGTATAGGTTTTGATAAGATCAATTGACAGTAAAGGCTAATTCAAAGCAGATGACTACAACCACTATCACCATGGCATCCTCTGATCAATATCACATAATTAAGTTCAGCAGGGAGGTGGGCTTATCTGTTGATAGATATGTAGCGTGATGATAGACTGCAAAAAAAAACATGATAACTTAAAGTGGAACGTTTTGTAACTATGGCCAAAGGATACCAACTCTCGAAAGGTACCAATTGTCGAACGTTTTATGAATAGAAAAAGATTTATCTATTTCAAAACTCACATAGGGCCTGTATAGAATCACTGTTTGAACTTTACTAAAAAGGCAATTTGCCAAACACTAATGTACAAACATATAATAATGACCTTACAGTATCATAAACTTGCATAAATATGCAAAGCATGGTTAATAACTTAGTAGCAACCTTATAAATTGTGAATAAAAAAGAAACATTCTGCTTTCATCTAAGAATTATGTCTTTATGAATTGCGGGCAAGATGTAGAATCTATGTCATAGTATTTAACAAATTGACGCACTTAAGTTTTCAAACACCGCTTATTTTCAAATAATTCGGTCGTAAGTGAATGGCTTTCCGGAAGTTTTGAGGTTTGGCAAACACGGTCTATATTTAACCAATAACTCTTCTTTGAGTTCTCGAACTAATAAAATGTGAATAGATAGTTAATTTCCACTATTTTGACCATTTAAATACCTTGTCATATAGTTTATTTTTATTGAATTGAAACCGAGTGTTCGAGATACATGATTTATGAATGTCACGTGACCACACTACAGACGTCATGAAGGACACGCCAAACTTCTGAAATCCTCTTAAATATTTAAATTTCATGCAGTTTAATCACGGTTTGCTCATTTGGTTGAAATCGTTTGCTTCTTGAATCAATGCGATGGAAGGTAGGGAAAATGCAAGAAAACCTTCGTTTAACAACGATATTATCTTGTAGAGTAAATTTCCACTACAAAGACCATCAAAATTGATAGTCTTCATGGAAGAATGGTCTTAAATATAGGGGCCTTTTGGTGTTTTTTTTTACAAATTAAGTACTTGGGACTTAAAATTCATTAAAACCCGCATTACATTTCAATAACCAAAAAGGCCTTCCAGCGGTACTTTACAGTACCTAATTATGCAATGTTCGTTATAAATAGTTTGAAAAAAAATCTGACCACTTTTTGTCCTCATCTGGGCCCTCAATTGTTTAATCTAACTAAAACACTTCTCTGATATGATAAAACAATCCCTTTATGACCTTTAGTCTTTATCACTTCTGTCTATATATAGGTTTATGTGAGACAAAAGAACTTTGTACTTTAATACTTGAGACATTAATAGTATGTTTTATCATTATTGAAACTATTGAAGTAGCGCTACTTTTACCATACAGACTAAAGTCCACATCATCCGGTCCTGGTGCACGAAGCAAATGAGTGAATCGGAAAATTGCGGTATTTTCCGTAAGCTACAAGCTACATCATGTATGATTCAACACATACGCTCATTGTGATCGTAGACTGATATTTTCATTGTCTATGCATAGAACGCACGTTTACAAAATAGACGTATATCCTCATAAGGGCGTGCACCATTTTAAGTGGCAGGACATACAATTACGGAAAAAGAAGAATAGGCGAAGACCATTGATTGCATATACGAGCAGTTTACATTGAATTTCGCACTATTTTAGTTCATGCTCAAGTTTGTCTAATTAAAGCTCATAGTTTCGGGTTATGGAAAATACCGAGCAGTAACGATTGACATTCGCCTTAACAGCAAAGTTACCTCCCTTATATTTTGAAGCGTCATTGCGGGACTGTGCAAAAGCAATCACATGCGTCAGATTTTATCAACTAAGTGTTTTATACTGATTTGTAGGACTGTCACGATACGCAAAAAGCGTACCGCGGTATATTGCAATACGCTGTCGACGTATCGCGGTACGTACCACGATATATTGCGGACTTTTAGATTCGTTGTTCATCCGCTGTATTTAACAGAAAAATTGCAAATCTTATATGCAGCTAATGATAGAATCTAGCCTCTTTAAGTATTTACGGTCATTTAGGACTGAGACGCGCCCCAACCGGTTAAATTCTTGCGACTTCAGGTTAGATGGAATGAACAATGTAAAAACTGACGATTCGCAACTTTTATTGATTATCGCAAAGGGATTTTTTTTCAATGAAATGAAAAATATCGCCAAATACGGTACATTAAAATCGTACCGCTGTACGTATTGCTGCAGCTGCGTATTGCAATATACCGGTATATCGGTATATCGTGACAGCTCTACTCATTTGATTCATTCATCTCGCTTACAGTCTATTCTTGTGTTCATTGCATGGAGATAAAACTTAGTGAATTAAACAATCCACTGTTTGAACTGATAATGACGCAACACAAAAATGTAAAGTTCTGTTACACGTAAGTTTGTATACAATTACAAGTTTATAGTTGCACAAACATTGTACTGCACAGTCTAGATATGTATGTCAGTAGGTTGATTGTTCATTTAATCAAAGAAATGCTCCTTAAAGACTTCAAGTCAAAGATTTTGGATACGACGTTTGTATACTACAAGGGTCCTTCAAATAGTGTCTATCTAAAAAAACCCTGATACGGCTGAGCGTTATAATTATGCGTTGTTTTCAAACATCGCGGCTTGTCGTAGCAGGAACGTTTCGAATGACATGAAGTGAAAGAAAGCGGTAGCATCTACCACAAGGTTCAAGTAACACTGTTTTCTTTCGCTTAGGTGTGGACTACCTTAACAATACCATAATACGCTGTTGAACTTAATACATTCACTCAAAGATTAACTTATATTATAAGATATCATACAGTGCATGAGAAACTTCTTACAACATGTACTTAGTAACTCCTAGCTATTGTTCTTGACATTTATCCACGCATTTTCTATGTGCGTGTTATTTGATCAGACACCATCTTAATATATTCCATACAAGTGTTAGAAGAATACTAAGAGGCCTCGCACATATACTTTGGTCAGAACTAATTGGCATTTAATTAGTTCAGTAAAAATCATATTTTTACGACATTGAGCGGGACATCTACAGTATACAATGTGTTATGTTTGAACTCAAGATACAATGTACCACTTTCACTTTGCAGGACATCACCGACACAGTGACACAAATATTTCAATATGTTCCGACTACGCCTTCTGGTATACATACATTAATTGAGATCAACATTGTTTTCACGTTGAGTCTGTAAATACATAGAAATATATTTCATGGAATCCTCCATTATTGAGATAATGACATATAGTGCGTACAAAAAAACAAAACCTGTTTTGGTAAACATTAAAAAAGAGACAATTCATTTTAAGGGTAGGCAGTATTGAAAATAAAATTTGTATAATTCATTTTAACAAAATTAGCATGGTTAATAAACCACCACCACTTGGTAAATCATGCTTGTTATGGTAGAACGCTTTCCATTGTACCAACTACTAAGACACCGTAAAACATATCACAATTGTTTATTTTAAAGTCATCCTGGGCATCCCTCGTCGTGGGTTAGTTCATTGTATTGTTATTATAAACAGTGTTTTGTTTTTTTGTACGCACTATACTTACAAAGTTATGCACATGTATACATTGACCGATATAATCATAATATAATTATAATTGTATTATAATATTATTATAATTATATCGGTTAATGAATTATACATGTGCATATCTATGTGAGTAAGTAAATAGACAAAGTGAGTTTTAATAAATACTTATTAATTTACGTAATACGTAAATTACTATACAGAACACCTTGGTTATCGCAAAATCATTTTATTTTGGCGATTTTAAGACCCAAAATGCTTCATTTGAGAATAAAAATGTCCTTATTATAGTATTGCGACAGTTTCCATATAAAATTTCGATGATCTTAAACGTGGAACTTATCTAGATCATTTTTATTAAATTGATATACAACACACAGTGGCTTGATTTTGCAATCTCGCACTTTTCAATATCCTAGACTTATCTTTTTTAAACAATACATGTGTAAATTCTCTGAGCTCCAGGTTGTCAAGCACAATGATATGTTTGATCAGCACTTAGTAATTTATCAACATTTTATGAAACCTGTCTGCTTATTGATCATTATTTGATTTGATTTCAACATTAGAACATGCTATTTTATAGATTATCCATTGACTTGTCTGAACATTAAAAGCGCATTGTGTGCAGTTCAATATAAAGTAAACATGTTCATATGCAGTTTATCAGGGGCGGATACAGGATTTTTTTCTGGGGGGGGGGTCCGAACCTTTCTAGGGGGAGGGGGGTCCGAACCTCGAACCACAACCACATTATACACATTTTGCAGAAAAAATGCAACATATTGATAATAAAAACTACATTACTATTAAACCTATGTTAATCACCGAGAAAAAATGCTTCATGCTACTTAAAAATGACTAACAGGCAAGAAATACACTAATGGACAGGTACATTTTCCAAATTCTAGGGGGGAGGGGGGGGGTCCGGAGCCATCTGAACCCCCCCGCTGGATCAGCCTATGTCAGTACCCTTCAAAAGTCCTGTTTTAGGATAAACAACTAACCTTTATCTATGAATAACAGAAACAAATAGTCGTCTGAGCAATTTTAAAAATCAGAAATTTTTTATTTAATCGACTTACGATTTAATGTTTTATGATGAATAAATTTAATAGTGCATGTAGTAAAGTTATTAGCGGAGTATAATAATTATGGTATTTTTTTCTCTAAGCAAACTTCAGTGTGTCCAAGAAACGTTTGGAGTGCTTTGTATATTTGACAACATGATTTAGATTTGCATTTATCCTAGGCGATTTAAAAATTGTACCAGACATTTTAAAGGTGCAGTTGGACAAAAAACCTCGAGGGACTGAAATGAAATTGTAGTACTTGTAAATACACCGTTTATACCTCATTGCAACTTTCATGTTTTTTAAACATTGAAGTGCTTAGATGGAGAAAATGCATCACTTAAGTCCCGTAACATAGATTGGGAGAAGTGGAAAAGCCTTGACTCCGACCGTACATCATGGCCAAGCAAAATCCACGCCGGTTGTACCACCTCAAAAAATTCCCGACCAAACCACATCTGCAAAAGCAAAAGAAAAGCGTGCTTCTGAAAAGGCTAGAAATGCGATAACTTCAGCAGTCTAAACCGACCACATAAGTCCAACTTGTGAAGGATATTTCTGTGCCCGGATTGACCTCATCAGTCATCTCCGGACACATAGAATAATTCAACAAACTGAAACCATGGTGATTGTACATGACGACAGACGAACAACACAGATGGAGAAGGTGCCGACCAAACTCCTCACAGTGCTTACGTCACGCTTTGCTACTTTTAATAAAGGGAAATAACCGCTGCGGGGAGTTTGGGTGCCGGCGTCTTGAAAATGGTAAGAGAGTACTGGTTAATGAAAATGTCCAGGAAAGCTGATTAGGTGAATTGTGCGTCGTATTATTATGTCCTATTAACTTATATACTTACGCCATTTTCATGCACAATAGCATTTCCGCCTCGGTGACAGCATGAACGAAATTAACTTGTAGTTCAAATAGAAACAGTATTGGTGATCGGAGGTACATTCATTTCTGTTAGTAGGTTTAGATTTAAGTCCTATCAACGAAAGTTGCTGTCATCTGATTTTACAGTCGGAACTCCACGGCCATTTTCTAGGAATAACATTTAATGAATGGTCGAGGTGTTCCGAATGCTGATTTTATTATAGGGTGTTGTGTCACAGACATAGATACGGTTATCTATGTATCTTGATTTTACTCGTATACATCTTAATTCTGTTTTATCCATGCTTCCTTGTTTTTTTATTAACGAATTATATATAACTGGGAACACCCATAACTTTAAAACTTCAATTCTAGGATAGTTATCCTGGTTTCAATGTTCAGACGTGTTGCTATACAAGTACATGTATATATGAAATATATCATTACTGATACAAAGAACAAAATACATACATACATCAATTCTTAGATGTCCAGGTCCGGTTTTAAATGTCGGAAAAAAGTTAAAAATTTGATATATCATAAAATGTTTCAAATTCAGGATATAAGCTATCATCGGTATACATGTATATCCGTTTTAACTATGCTAGAGATGATTTATCAAATACATGTATAATACATGTATGTCCAGACCTGATTCAATCGAGGTTTTGTTAGGTTTTCTTTAAAACTTATTTTTTATCACTTAGTCTTGAGTATTTCAAAATTTATCTTATTTTATAGTTACGCTTAGAGGTCCATCAAAATCGATGGTCTTAATAGCGGATAGGTCATAATATAGTGACATTTTTCTTCTTAAATTAAGCTGTTGGGACTTAAAAATCATCAAAAATCACATGTTTTATTTTGAAAATCTATTTGAAAATTGCCGTGGAACTCCGAATGATAACTTAATTGCATTCGGAACACCTCGACCATTCATTGAATAAATAATCCGTAGTGAGTGGCCGAGGAGTTCCTAATGAACTTTATTGTAATCATACTTCTTGTTGAAACGTATCTCGTTTTTTTTCAATATTTATCTCAATCGTCTCATTATTTCATGGCGGAACGTCGCATGATACCTTTAAAAAGAAATAATAAAAAACTAAGAGCACATGTAATCATATGATGAAATACACTTATCTTTTCAACCTTGGAAGGTCAGGGCCATTCTTGTCTTGCCGTCTGTTTGATATCAGTATACATATCCGGGGTTCAAGTGAATTTTTATCTAAGAGAAGGGGTAACCTTGTTAACTGGGCTTTATGAAGGCTATATTTGGGCTTTTTATGTGTTTCATCTTGATTTGGAAAAATTCATAGATCGAATGCATATTTTGGTCACAAGGCTATATCAGTTTTGGCTCGGCAATAAAACTGAAAACTTACTAAAACAATTGGTTAGTAACAGCAAGCTTAAGAATCTTACGTGAAATTTGTGGCACCCCGGCTCACTGGTTATCGTGATTTAGTCTTTCCAGGAATGGTAATTAGATTGACTTACTGCCGTGATTAGACCTATACAAGGTGTTCCTACGTTGTTTAATCCAACAAAAAAGGATTTCAATCGAGACAACGAAAAGTCGACTCAAGCATAGTCGAGATAATGCGAACTGACTGTATTTAAGATGCTCGTGAACAATACGTTGTTGCCCCGGAGTGAATCCTGTACTTAAATCAGTAAGGAACACCATCCAAATTGCTGAATTGTCAAATTGTCAAATATACACAATGAAAATACATCTTGTGTAAACGTTTATTAAACTGTTAGTGGTGAATACATTAACCCCACTGATTTAAATACTTGATGTACTCGATACATTACATCTGTACCACTCTCCGTAAACAGATAAATTAGCGAGTATGCAAGTGTAAAATTTTAGATCGGGTTTTAATCAGATTGCATCTTTACGCACTATCGATAAAAATAGATGTTCGTATTCACATGTATGTATGCACTCTCGTACCCAGAGTCTAGTAGGATTCTCGAGAATTTTGATAACCTCGGGGTACGAGAATAGTATGTATGGGGCATATGGAACAAACATAGAGTAATTTAAATCAGCGGATGAATGCAATTTTAATGTTAATATATTAATACATGTATAAACAAATGTTAACAAAAATTACATATCTTTTAGGTGTTGGCATGGTAATGAGAAAGATGGCCGCCACAGTTAAACCAAGCCAAGAGATATCTGTAGATGGTAACAAATGGACAATAAAAACAAAATCTACAATGAAAAATACAGAAGTTACTTTTGTACTTGGTGAAGAATTTGATGAAGCAACAGCAGATGGTAGAAATGTTAAGGTAGGTTTCCATGGTGATATTAACACTGGAACTGGTGGTCGAGTGGTTATGATGTTGGTCTTTACCAGCTCCTCTTTGATTCGAATAACATTCAAAACAAACCTCTTCGTTGTTTCCTTATATTAAGCAAGAGACTTTATACTTACTGTAAATTGCTGGAAGATCGAGAAGCAAGCTGGAGAGTCACTAATATAAGTTGTAAGAACTTGATTCACAATCGAGCTAAACTGTATTATAGTACAATGTAGTATAAACAGTTTAGTCGAGTTGACCAATGCGATTGCTCACACCACGATAGATCCTTAGAATCATTATCATGTTTTAATTCAATTCTGAAAGTCTTTTGACCAGAGTATTGCTTTCACGATTTATTCAGATTTGAGTGTAGTGTCGACATTCTTTGAAGAGAAGTTAAATTTCCAAACATTTTCAATACCGACCTTCGAGATACTTTAACCTTTCATGTAGAGTAGGTGATGGCTTACGGAAACTGCCGATTTTTTACGAGTGATGTCGCCGAATGCCCAATAAACACGAATTCTGATCGTATTTTAGGACCTCAAAGTCTTCCCATAACTCTTTGATGACCATAAATATTCGAGTTTTTATCAAACCGTGATATGTAAGACTAAGTACATGTACTTATGTAAGATAGATTGATAGTATTTGTTATATGTCAATGGTTATTTTTGGTAAATTACGACGTGTATTTCATGTCACAATTTTACAAATACACTCGAGTACAATTGAACTATTAATCATTTATTTAAGTGTCCTTGCTTCTATATAAAACTAGACAGGTAATTTACTAGGGCTATATTTAATCAGCCTGTATTTGGTATAGACCCTACTATGCCCTCCAAAAAGTTCTTGAATCAATGAATATTTGAGGAAAATTGAGTATGCATACAAAGTTATACTTCATATATATTATAACTAAAGTACGGAGCCCCTAAAGTGAAATATTTTTTTTATTTTCACAACTATTTCGTTGAAACGTTTTTTCGAAATAATTATTTCGTATTTACGTAATATTATTTCATAAATACGAAATATTATTTCGTTTAAACGTAATATTTGTGAAAATAAAAAAGTATTTTAAAATGTCACTTTAGGGGCTCCGTACTAAAGCTTATCTATGTATCATACACTAATTAACTTTGATTTTAAAATTTGCTCATTGACTTTTTGTTTAATAGTTCATGTTAATGTGAGTCGACGTATACTAAAACAGACCTTCGTCCAAGTGCTTTTGATAGGCATTGTATAGTTTTGCTTATTTTTTTATACATCTACCTTAGTTATATACTGGCAGAAAAAGATGGGATTATATTAACTCTGATCACAATGTACTTATTTTCTAGTATCATTCAGAATTTCCAGTCACGGGAATAATTATTAGATGCCCTAAATCAAAGGCAGCCGGTAAATGTACGCACCAGACATTATACACTGGGGTCCAAAAGTTTCTTTACGCATGTTCATTTTTGATATTTTAATATATATTTAGATATACGTCATATAATGTTGTTAGTTTCACAGCTAATGTACATTTCAACATGAACACTCATTTATGTTCTTTCATCATCCCTTTTTATCAAAATGTAGTTTTTAATGAAAAATGTCTTTAATTCATAATAATTAAATTCTATACGAAAGTTCAAGTTTTCAGTGAAAATATGAAAAATACACGTGTAAAGAAACTAAAGACCCCAGTGTAAGTACATATGTAAATAAAATGTCTTTGTCTCAAGAGATTGCCAGTTGCCTTTGCCTAAAACAAAAATGTTCTAGACAACTTGACAATAACTAGTTTCTCTGGTACTCGTTCTTAGTACATGTTCCACACCCTACCTCTATTTCTAATCACTATATACACCAATATATTATGTTTTGTTTTATTCTAGTCAGTAAATTCATTAGAAGGACAAAAATTGACCACAGTACAGAAAGGTGACATTGATTCAACTATAGTGAGAGAATGGTCAGGTGATACAATGACCATGGTAAGTTTTAACTTTATATTATCATCGCATCAGCCACCATGCCCAGTGTAAGATTTTGACCAAGTCCAATTTGTTTAATGGCGCATGATTATTTATTCAATGTGTCAAACACCCAATCAGAGTCCCACACCACTCGGACCTTTTGGGGCCAGACACTGTAAAGCTTTATCAATGATGCAACTGAAAAATTTTACGGAATAAACAAAAGTTTAATGTCTCTTTATGTTTTTACTTGTTATAATTTTTAACAGCTTAAGAAATTCATTGGAACACATCGTACGTGTGTATCCATATTTAGAAGAAACCGATTGTTAAACTTATGTATTTATACATCTTTATTGTGTACTTT
The DNA here is from genome assembly GCA_025267735.1 of Mactra quadrangularis. Classification (NCBI taxonomy): domain Eukaryota; kingdom Metazoa; phylum Mollusca; class Bivalvia; order Venerida; family Mactridae; genus Mactra; species Mactra quadrangularis. The sequence goes on along the minus strand of CM046305.1, from coordinate 35,517,530 downwards.
CAGACACTGTCTGCCAAAGATGCCGTATGTAAAAGAGTATACAAGAAGGCTTGATCTCATTTGACTACATTTTATTACACAGTGATATCAAATATCAACATTTATCAAACTTTTATTTATCCAGTGAGACATTTTGCCGTCACCAAAGGGAGATAATTATATAAAACAAACTTCACGCGGCACAAGAAACCATGCAGTTACTTCCCTTTAGCTAGTTTCTCTGATTTCCAAATTTCAAATAGTTTTACCGATAAAATCTTAAAAGACTTGACTTGGAACTAAAATCAGCATGGAATTAATAGCCGATAACTTGTGGTATGAAAGAGAATTGACTGTGAAATACATTGTTTACTCCCTTTGACCACAATTAACTTTTTCCGGAAATTTGACGCAATAATATGATCAGAGAAATGACATGTGACTCTGCTTAAAATACTTATCAGTATTCTATCACAATTTAATAAATCTTTATATTTTTAATTTGTCTTTGTTTTATTTAATATGTACACATGAGTCTCACTAGTTAGCCCACCAACCGGTATGTCAAAAAGTGGTATTTTAGAAAATAGCGGAGTGGTCTAAGTAGACACTTTTTAAATAAACTGTGGTGCTTTTCACAAAAAATCTTACGAAAAAAATCTTCGTAAGTGAAAATCAAGAAACCCTAATAATACGCTCATTTTTCGGCTTATCAATTCTAAATATTATAGAATTATGTAGAATAGTGTATACCTTTTGATTATCGTATTATAGTTATGCTTATTATCCGTCTGACTTTGAAGTGCTAATTATATGAAACTGACTAAGATTTTTTTCTTAAGAATTTTTTTGAAAAGCACCACTGGTTGGTAGACTCATTAGCGGAAATTACCTATACTGTATAAATAACATATGAAATGTACATTGTATGATAGATCTATATGCATATATCTAATCAGTTGAAGCAGTAGTCCACGGGTAGGACGCACGCCTAGGGATCAAGAGGTTCGAACCCAAAAGATGCATGGGTGGTATAATTCCGCTGCGCTTATATGTCGGCTGCACTAAGCGGAGTAAAAGACTCCCTGGAGAGATTAATAGATAGATACCAGTAGTCCAAAGACCAGAGGATAATAGCTGTAAAGTCGGTGAACATGCATAAGCATGAAATTTTAACTATAAAACGCCTACACGTGTGTACTTTATAATATAACTATTGATCCAGTGAGGTTCGGCCCAAATCCTCCACACAAACATGAATCTTTGTCATGTACAAAATATCGATAATCTTTAGATCTCAATGTGTATATGCACTTCAGTAGGCCTATATAATGAATGATAAACTCTTCCTGAACGTATATATAATGTATATTAATACAGGTTCCAAGTTGATAATTCTTTAAATATAGACATCAGCAAAAACTAATCAAAACAACAATTCTCATACTACAGCAGTCGTCAATCAAAACTATCATCATCATAATTAACAACAGAAACAAAGAATTAAAACTATCATCTTCATTATAAACGCTGTAAGCTCGCCACGGATTGGCTGGTTTAAGCGTTGAATTCTCTGTCTAATAAAGAAATAATTAATAGCATACATGTATTTGCAAATAGCCTTTTAGCAGAGGTTAGAATGTGAACGAGAAAGACACATTCACCGATGCACAGGAGATTATAGTCTGGATTACCTGCCTCTACCACTGTCGTTAATGGGTCAGACAAAGCGCAATAATGGCGGCGCCCACAGGGGCATTTTCCAGTCATAAAGATTTCTCTTCATTTTGCAAGAAAAGTTTAATAATGGTCAAATTGGTAGGAGGTTCGGTACAGCATAGGCCATTTGAAGTCGTTTATTCTCTGTGTTCTTAAATTAAGCTAACGATTAACAAAAACATGTCTGCAAAGTAGACATGATTTGGGCGTTGGCTGTTTCTCGTTAGAATTTGGGATAATCTATTTAGCAAAAATGTAACCGGACAACTAAAAATAAAATATCCACTGTTAATATTGTACTAAGTTCCTTTGATTAAATTAAGCCAATGTACATAGTGAAAAATATTCATTTTAGAAAAGAATTATCCAATACCTTGTACAATACATCAAGGCCGTCATTATTCTGCTTTGCCTGGCATACTTTTACCTGTCAGGCACGTCTGGGAGCCAGACAAAGGAGGGTAGATCAAAGCACCGGAATACTGGAGGAACGATGTTCTGATCGACTTATTTATTGAAAAAAAGATTATAATTATGTCAAAATATCAAACTTGTACAGCAATATTATTTATAAAATTATGTATTAAATAGAATTTAACAAGAACAGTTCTAAAACTATAACTACAACGTTGAAAAGGGGCAAATAAAGTTCAATAAAGTTCCAAACAATTCCGACAATTGCGATCGCCGATATCCTTTTTTCAAAACTGGCCATTTGTGCTATTAAATTAAGCTGACATATAAAGAACTAAGAATTAATATTTTATGCACACGTTTAACTAGGCACTATGATTATGTCATTGCAATCTAATACCATAGTTTGAAAAATGCTGACACACATCTTAAATTGGTTTTATCAATTTCCGTGCAAAACTGCAAACAAGTGTTAAAAATTGGTCACATATTAAATATTTTTGGTGGGCGGGGTTTTACTCTAGGCATGCAAGTTGTTTACTTTCGCATACAGCGTGAGTTAGTTTGTGAGTCGCACGTATTGATCGTAGAGAAACTAGGTCAACATTTTGTTTACCCACAATAATGTGCTATATAAATATTGTGGTTTTACACAACACTATTCCAACCCCGATATTGTAATGTTAATTATTTACAATTCCTTAATGTATAAATTGTAAACGTCCACAATTTATTCAGGGATTTGTTGTCTATTTTCCCTGATTTATTTAATCTTCGAATCGACAAGCTTCGTCGTAAACAACAAGGTACAGAAGACAGAGTCTATGGTGGAGAGAGGAGGTGGGTATAATCAACAACGCCGTCTAGCAAAATTCGCATCGCGAGACAATATACTTTTGTGAACAATTTAAAGAACGACAACACTAGCCGGTGTAGTTTTTTTATAACAATGAGGTTAATGAGTGTCTCGCTTGAACTACGCCTCTTTGTCAATGTTGAAAATTGTTGAAGCGTGAAAAGAGTTATCTTGTACTTTCTTGTTATCATTGGAACGATGTTTAGACATCGTTCCAAAAAACAGCTATCTTTTAAAGTGACTAGTTTTCTGAATCGTCCGACGATTATATTTACGGGGAGTATATGAAGCAAACAAAAAAGCAAGACCTTAACGCATTTAGATAAGAGTTTCTCAGTCCTTCATTTCATAGGTTAATTATAATTAAATAAGTCGCCAACTACATAAATAGTTATTTGTATATATCAGGGCCGGATCCAGAAGGGCCGTGAGTGGGGGGGGGCACAGGGGGGGGGTTTCGGGAGGGGTACCCCCTCCCGACGGTATAGAAATTTTTGAGTTTTTCATATGTCAAAGGTGCAAATCTGAGCACTTTAAAATGCTCTTTTAAACAAATTGAATGAGGCTAAAACTAGGTTAATTATCATTTTTTTCTGTTGAAAAGTGATGAAATGCGTAACATTTCAGATTCATGTGATTGATATATAAGCTTTTTATAAATATTCATAAATAAGAAAATGCATTCATGTCAGTTAGATCACAGGGCCTGATACAGAGGAGTCGTTATTGGGGAGTAGGTTGGGGTGGGTACGGGAGGGGTTTCCCCTCCGGAAAATTTTTGAATTTTTCATGTCAAAGGTGTAAATCTGAGCACTTTTGAACACTTTAAAGGATAAAATGAAGCTAAAATTTGGTAAATTATCATTACATTTTAAGCAATTTTGGGCACTACCTGGGAAATATTGAGCGCTATTATTGAGGTATCCTTCATGCATGTGCCCGTTTTGTTCGTTTAGATTTAATTTGTTGGCTTATGAAATCCCATTGTCGTACCCCGAAGTTTTCAAGGAACGAGAATGGATAATCTCCTGATTTACAAAAAATCAGCAATTTCATCATCTAAATGCCGAGAATTTATAAAGAATACGCTTGGTAACTTTATGGTTAACGTTTATGATACGTTTTTTTAAATAAGAGGCTTAGTTTATTGTGTTGAAATTCAGCGTTGTTGTGAGTTTTTCCATCGTCGGTAACCCACGGTACTCATACATTATGAATACCGTGGGCAAATCAACTAGCGAAATCGGCTCTATCGAAATTACGACATGAATATTCATGTACAAAATTCGACCAATGAAATCCATTCTTACAAAAATTTAGAATTCTCCGCGAAGAAGAGCTCATTATTTTCGTTTACAACGCGTCTGGGGAAAAAGCCGAACAGTTTCGAATGACAAAATGGCAGCCTCCTCATCCGACGCCGCAAAAACATGCTGTATGTGTTTTGGGCCAGTTAAGGGTCGCACATACAGAAGCGTCACTTCAGACGTCAGTAAACAACAATGGGGGCCAATATTCACGCAACTTGGTGCCAAACTAAACTGCTATTTGTGTAATTTTGTGTAAACAAGTTGAACAGAGTGTGTCGTCTTACAAACACGAATCGAAAACGAAACTGCAACAAATCCTTCTTGAAAAGGAGAAGCTTATGAGTATTCTCAGTGATATGTCGGGAGTTTAACAGTCCAGAACTGATTTTGAGCTAACTTCCAAACTACATGTACCTGCTACGACTCCCAAAGGTAAATATTTGCTTATTCAATAACATACATGTAGTCATAGGCTCATAGCCTTAGTCACAGCAGCCTGTTTAATAAATGCATCTCACCATCTGGTGTCACTTGTACTGAAAGGGATTTCATGTTGTGATGTAAATCAAGGATATATATAAGTCCTTGTACAAATTGAGTTGACAATGCTTATGTTTAAATAAAACAATAATGATGGAATAAAATGATTTACACTTTCTTCGGGTGGGGTTGATGTCTTGGAAGTTGGAGTCTGGTATTGAAATGGTTCAGTCGTTTTGTGTCTGCTTATGGCTTCAAAGGTCCCAGGTTCAATCCTAGATTGGACCAAGGCTTTTTATTAGGTTAGAAAAAGTGATCAACAAAAGATAACCTACACTAGTTTCTGGGAATGCACTCATAAGTCTTAAGATTGTCCCTTTGACATTCAAGCTCCAAGAATTAGATGACAAATTCATTTAAGTATAGGTTGTATAAAGCTGATGTATGAAAATGCACTTGTACTCTTTTGCTTTAAAGCTAGCTTTTTTATGGCAACGTGATACAGTGTCCAATGGGTTCAATCCCATTTTGTGCTATTTTTATGAGATTACAATGTATTACTAGGCAATCATTCACTAAAACAGTCTACAGTTTAGCTGATTTAGTGATTGAGGATTGTCATAGTATTCATGGTAATTTTTGGTAATTACAATGTCATTATTTGGTCTCATGTTTATATAAGAATGAGTGTAGCATTAACAGTCTTATACTAAGGCCTCTTACTTATGTATTTCTATTTCTATTATAATTTAGTGAATCATTATTATACCCCCGCTTCGAAGAAGAGGGGGGTATACTGTTTTACCCTTGTCCGTGCGTGCGTGCGTGTGTGCGTCCGTCCGTCCGTTACAAAATTTCCGTCACAGTTTTCTCAGCAACTATACCATGCAGCAGCCTGAAACTTTGCATATTGCTTCATCCTATAGTCCCATGTGGTGTAAAGCGATTTCATGCTCCTCGCTCATCTACTTCCTGTTTGTCGCATATTTTTAGATTTTGGCGGGGGTATCACTAGTGAGCATTAGCTCACAGATTTACTTGTTGAACAAGTTTGATTTCATGTAAGCAAAATCTGAATATTTTCTGCTCCTATTTACAGAAAACAAGAAGCGTCCTCTTCATGTGGCTTTGACACCAAATACTGTTACCCCTAAGAGTAAAAGAGGGCTATTTGTCACTCCAAGAAAGAATGTTACTGTAACACCAAAAGTATTGAAACAGAAATCAAATGTTGAAGATAAAAGCACGCAGACCAAAACTATTAGTTCAGATAATGTGGATAAGGTATGTTCTACTTAATTGTTCTGTTCTTCTTTAAGTCAATTATATTTTATTACATTATTAGTGTCCTAAATGGAGATGTATGTCCAGTAATTTTCTAAAGAAAATATATTTGCAGTTCTTATAAATATGTACAGACAGTGGTTAGTATGCTCGACTTTAAAACGGCCAATCAGGTTTGATTAGCATTAATGGTTAGTCAATTTTAAATGCATTATAAAGTAAACAAGTACATGTGAAGAGAAGTGCATGCTATCTGGCGAAGTAAACTGGATCCTGTAAAAATATAAATGTTTAGCATAAATGTTTCAGCATAAAACCATACAAAAAGTATATTATCCCTCCCTTAAGGAAAATCAATAGTTAATACCATTTTTTTATGGAAATGTATAACCTGCCATAGCTAGGAATTGAACCAGGAATGTCCAGATATGTACTTTTTTGCTCTACTAATGCAAAATGTATCATTCTTCTGATTTCAGGTTACGGTAAAATCTATTCAAAAGGAACGTACATATATTGTACATGACACACTGCAACAGAAGTTAATTAAAGTCCTTATACACAAAGGAACTGAGTCTGTATTTTGTAAACACTTGTCTAAGAAGCGTGCATGCAGATCATAAAAGAAATGCAGGAGATAGTGAAGAGAAGAGAAACAATTTTAAGATGTTCTAACAATGAAACTCTATTTGATTTTGACTGGAATTCAACTCACAGTTTACTTGAGAAAAATATGCCAACATTAATGTCTAAATTTATGAAAAGGTTGTCATCAAACAAGGAACTTTATATGTGTGTCAGAAAAATAGGCGTTAACATTTCATACCATTGTTAAATTTAGTGTTTTTAAGTGGGACTGCATAACGCCAGTAAAAGGCCATTTTTGAAGTGCATATTCTAACATTTCTCAGTGATCTGAAAAGATAGACTTACAAAATTTTCTGGACATCAAAACATCTTATATTTTTATACAGAGAACATCTAGTTGCTATATTTTGGACTAATAACATATGACATTAAAAAGGCCCTCTTTCCCCGAATACCTTGTTTTAGCCGATACAATAATCATTTTTAAAGTTTCAAGAGGGTTCGAACACCTATAGAGCCTTAACTTTTATTTATAATGTTTATGTTAACTGTGATAGTTTCTTCATACTGCAATCTTTAAATTGAACATAATTTTATCATCGTGCTTTTGTCAAATACACAGGTGACAGACTCAAATTTTCCTTATTATAGTATGTATATATATATATACTATAATAAGGAATACTAATACTACAATAAGGAAAATTTGAGTTAGTCACCTGTGGTAAAATGTTGCTCCGCTCTTTTTTATTAAACAATGCAAACAAATTTTAGGGAAACAAAAGCATCGTTTAGTCAGCTTGACAAGTATGCAAACACTCAAATGCTTCAAATGGCTTTTGACATAATTTCAACTTCACACTCATAAGAAATTCCCCCTAACATAATACATAAAGCAAATTGTAATTTTGATATTTAAGTACTGTTGAGCACTTTTGACATGAAGATAGTTAGAACTGAAAATGTTTATATGAATCAGTAGAAGAAAATTCTGTCAAGCATGTTACAGAATATTATATATTTCATGCAATGGTACACATGTGTAAATTGTATGTAATATTGTAATTTTGTATAGGTCGAAGGCCTTTAAACAAATAATTATTTGTCATTGACATTATTATTTTTAAAGGCAATGTATCTCTCTGTTTATTTGGTCCGTAAGTTAGTGTTTACCACACCTTCAAACTTCTTTCAGAATTCTTGTCTTATGAACAGGAAATCATTTTAAAATATGTTACATTATAATATTGAAAATCCTTAACAGTCAACATGACGATTCAACACAATGCCTTGAGCTTAATTAAGATTATAAATACTTAAGTGGGTTTTTTTTCTTGCCGTTACACTAAATTACAGTGTAATTAGAAGTCATTCGTGATATATGTCATGCTTTTTGGCTATGCAAATGACCAGGGATATAACTATATAATAAACTATGTGTATGCTCTCATTTTATTATATGCCCGAAAGAATTTCGGACATATTATGTTATACCCCCTGGCGTCAGTCTGTCCGTCCGTCCGTTAGCAATTTGGTTTCCAGAGCATAACTTAAGTTCCATTTGGCCCACAATATTCAAACTTCATATGATGATTGCCCATATCGAATAGAAGACCCCTATTGTTTTTGGGGTCACAAGGTCAAAGGTCAGGGTCACTATAACCATAAAACTGAAAACTGTTTCCGGAGCATAACTGAAGTTCCATTTGGCCCGCATTATTCAAAATTCATAGGATGATTGTCCATATTGGGTAGAAGACCCCTTTTGATTTTTTGGTCACAAGGTCAAAGGTCAAGGTCACTATTACCATAAAACTGAAAACAGTTTCCGGAGCATAACGTAAGTTCCATTTGGTCCACATTATTTAAACTTCATACAATGATTGTCCATATCGGGTAGAAGACATCTATTGATTTTGGGGTCACAAGGTCAAATGCCAAGGTCACTATTACCTTTAAACTGAAAACAGTTTCCGGAGCATAACTTAAGTTCCATTTGGTCAACAATATTCAAACTTCATTGGAGGATTGTCCATATCGGGTAGAAGACCCCTATTGATGTTGGGGTCACAAGGTCAAGGTCACTATTACCTTAAAACTTTTTTTCTCTACTTAGTTTTCCACAATTATTCATAATATGATATTCATCTGAAATGTTCTCATGTCTTACTAATGCTTCATCTTAACTCAAAAAACAACACTTCCAGGCATAAAATGCTCCGCCCAGCGGTGCTCTTGTTGTTTTTATATGCATGTCAATTTTTTATGGAAGTTCTTTTTTTATAGCATCCTGTCATGTCTCTTTCTTGTAGTCTTCTTCACAGATTCATTCCATAACTTTTATATGGCCTATTATTGTCTGTTTTTTCTCAACTGTCAAAGCTTGAATAATTTCACGGTGATTGAATACATTGTCTTTGTACTGGCGGTCTAATTTTCATTAAAAATATCTTGACAAAAAGGTATAATACAGCATAAGAAGCGTTACTCAATCATATTACACACTTTTGGTAACTCATGGATGTATTACGACGATAATTTTAACAAACACATTCACTGTGAAGTTATTCATGTTTTGACAGTTTAGAAAAAACAAACAATAAAGTGCTTGGTAAATTTAATGTTGCATGCATGCCTCTGTATTGTTGCAATAGATGTTATCCAAAAGTGTTGTTTTTATTTATTCTAATGCATTGCATAATATTTCTGTAACAATACCTTGGTTACTTTTGATTTCTAGGTATTGTCCATTTTCTCAACTACAAACAAATAATATCATGGTAACTTCATGTTCTTTATCTTATGCTGTTGATATTGTGATTTTTAATTTTCTGTGTATTTAATCATCATGAAATTATTTAATCTTTGACAGTTGAGAAAAAAATGGACTATAGGTGGAGTCACACTAATGCACCATACATGTATATTCAAAAGATAAACACAATTTTTACGTTCCATACTTATCACTTTATTTGTTGTTATTACATAGTTCACCATTCATGTTATTACATAGTTCACCATTCATGTAAATGCAAAATGTATTACAACACAAATTACAATTTAACTGTTCACTAAATATTGTAATAAAAAATCTCATTTATTAGGCTACAGATGTCTATGAGCTCAATAAAACGTGGGTTACATCCAAATGTAAAAACAAGGCTTTCATAAAAAGTGTACTTTGAAAAAATACTGTTTTCAACAATTATAAAACGACAGTATTCAGTGGTAAATTATCATATATAATAATTTTACTTTTTGTTTGGAAATATAGTTTGTCTCCTAGTTGTCTTTAACATGCATAATATTGTTACTTTCTTGTACTATATATCTTTCTATATCATTTTATATACAATTGTTCTGCTAAAAGAAAAGATAATTGTGTTGTCTCTATAAGTAAAGTATGTATCACTGTATTTATTGTTTTTGTTCTTTATTTAATGACAATAATACATAATTTAAAAACCAGTATATCATGACTATATAAACCTGTACATGAACAGCAAAATAAATGGAAACAGGTAACTGATGTATGTTGAATCCATTAACTTAAGTCATCTAAATACTTTTCAGCATTATTAATTACATTCCAAATTAGTGAAAGTAGATCGAACCTGAAAGTTGAAAGTTATTTGCGAATAAAAATGAAACTAAATTTTGATTAAAAAATATTAATCAAGCTAAAGCAATATACTTTATGTAACTATTTATCATAAACAAAGAAATTTGAGCTCTAAAAAAGAACAAATGGCAACATTGTTTAACTAAACCTTTGGAAGCAAAACAGTTTCCTTAAGTTATTTCTTGCCTTTCATACAGTATAACCTGCATTATCAGTCACCTGCTATCAGTGGTCTACAGCTGTAAGTGGCCAATGAGGCTTCCTCCAAATGAAAATCACCTTTGAACTTTTTCTTAGTAGCCTTCTGCTGTATGTGGCCACTGGTTGCCCATTTCCAAACAATGGCCACAGTCAATTAGATTAAGAATTAACCAAGTATCCCCATCATTGTATAATGGTACATACCATTGAAAACCCACCAAGTTAAGTATTTAACCAATCTAATTATATCAACAAAGCGTCACCACATAAAGTAATACTTTAAGTATGCAACTGACAATGTCACTTGAGTTCTTTTCTGAAGATCATTTAATAAAAGAAAAACTACACAAATAATTAACTATTCAGATTGAATTGATCAAAGCATTTTTATCAAAACCTTGTTTAAGAGGTCACCAGCAGTAAGTCATTGAGTCATTTCCCCTCACTGGCTGCTTAATGCAGGTTATACAGTATTTACTAGACTTAACAGTTGTATATACATCATATATTCTTAAACAGCAGATAAGAGAACGGTCTTGCACTCTAGAAAATGAATGATTACAAACTTATGAACAAAAAATGTTTGTAAAACCAATAATTTATACTAAAACAAAAAACTTTTGCTGAAGTCTTCTATGAATATTTTAAACACGGAATGATGATAGCTTAAGTAAACGTCAACAATGGAACATTGACATCAATGCATAGTTATCATAAATGGATGTAAATACAGTAAAAACTGCATTAATGGTCACCTGCTATCAGTGGTCACCTCATGTAAGTGGCAAGTTAGATTTTCTCCCAACAAAATTCTTTCTAATTCCAGCCTGCAATTAGCGACCACCTAATGATCTATTCACTAAAAATCATTAATTTTCCAGTATTAAGTCTAGAGGTCAAAGTTGATGGATTTTGAAATTAAAGTGTGGTAAATGCTGTAAAATTGGCTTAGGCACGTGAAAGCCCACCTAATCGAGTCTTTAAACAGACAAAAATAATCCACTAGTTGTCTACACATGACATAAGACTTTTGATTTACAATTAAATTTGACATGTGTACCTTCACTGAAGACCAATAAATAAAGAGATAGTTATTTGTAAATTTGTATACCTCATTTTACATGGGTTTTAGTAGTCTCCAGCTTCAAGAGGCCAATCAAGTCATGTCAGGTCACTGGTGTTTTAATGCAGGTTAAACAGCAGCTTATCATACAATTTCATTGTAGAGTATGCATGGTATTTACTATTACATTGCGGCATGTGCCAAAGTATTCATAAATAATTGAAAGAAACAGTTCAGGGTGTGAACTTCTGTATATAAGAACAAGGCTTTCCTTACCATAACTACACTCAAGACATACATTTAGTAAGTATTGTGAGTCTATCACAACAAATTTACAAGTCCTAATAAACAACTTCATGTAAACAATGAAATTTGAGCACTACCTATGAAAGTATGAAATAGTGCAATTTATTTTTTTAAGCAAAATTGGATTATTGTACACAAAGAAAATGTAAATTTATGTCACTTTTAAGTATGTTAGCCTCAAGGTCAATTATTAAGTATGTAAAATACACAACATAGAAGGTTAGTTATTTATTTCTTAAATAATACATTTGATTTGGATTTTAAGTTTAAGAGGTTTTCTCCCCATTTGCACCCAATACAAACATTTTTTCACAATAGAAACTACAGTGCCCTCGAAACGTCCTTGGACAGAATCTTGTTTTTAAGATAAACAAGTTCACATTCACCCATGCAACAAAGAGTCATCTTTGTAAATTCCAAAAATCATATTTAATGCAATTCTAAAGTTTTTCAAGAAGTTAGTATTCAAAAAACAAAAAATTATTTACACATTATTAAAACTATGTTAACCATTACTGTAAATAAAACTTGTGATATGCATGATTAGATTTCTTTCGTCCAAGAACTTTAGGAAGGCACTGTAGTACACACTAAAGTAAGGTTGGTTATATCAAACCAAGTTCAATATCAAAACACACAATATACTATGTAAAAAACAGTTGTCAAGTACACCTTCATTAAACAATCATGAATATATCTAGATAAGATTTCTTTACCTTTAATAAAGTTAATGAGGATGAAACGACCCATTTACAGTTAAAGGTCTACGACTTCTTACTCTCATAAATACCAACTTTAACAAGTTGATAAATGCTACTCAACTCATGTTAGTTTTTTAACATACAAAATTTTAATGCGTTCAGTATTTAAATTGGATCTAAGCTTTCTGATTTGCAACTAAGTTCTAAGCATTATTCCAAACTCAGATATGACAAAAAGTGGAAACAGAACTCATAATTAGAAAATGCTAAACAGCATTTGATATTTGACTTTAAAAATAAGAGTTTGCAAACCCTTAATGTTGTTTTTACAAAGACTCAGAATCAGAAAAAGATTTATCAGGTGATTCTGAAAATGAAGGAATTTCAACCTCAAAATATGGATGATTAAAGTTTAAACAAGATGTGTCACCACAACTACAATCTCTATCACAAATAGCACAGCACAAATGCTTGACCAATTGTCCAACATGAGCATCATAAGAGTTCAGTATAAGCTGTATTCTACAAACATTAACATTTAAAGTATACTCCTTCATATCAGCATCTATACTCTTTGTTTGTTGGCCAGTTTCTGTTCTTTGAGAATGATACATTTCAACATGTTGCATTAAGGTTTCATCTAGTTCTAACCTGAACATGGTGTAAACTTCACTACAGGTTTTTATTGTCTGACAAAAAACAATAAATCTTTCACACGATTCCCTTTTTCTAGTAATTAAATCAATTAAGAAATAGAAGACTTCTGATAAATTACTTAAAGAACTTTTACACTTCTGCACAAATAATTTTATGTTATGTCTATCAGGATTATCAATATTTTCATAGCAATTTTTCATACAAAAGGTCCCTTTCAGCTTCTTTCTTGCAGCATTGTTGGCAGTGGCTGTTATAAGCAACAATTGACAGTTTATTTATGATCTGATTTCTCCCAATTTACTGTACCAAGGCCGAAATGGTGCCATGGAATCTTCTGATTGACCCCTGAAAAGAAAAGAAAACATCATTCCATTAAGTTTTAGTAAACAAGTAAAATCAAATTCAAAACAAAAGAGCACTTAAAATGTCAATAAAATAGCTCCAGAATATTTCTTTTATTTTGATAATAACGAGCCGCTATCATATCATATCTATGCAAGTAGTATGATGTACTATGATATAGTCAAAGTCAATTTACTTGGTAATTTAGGTCAGTGCACATCTTAATAGGAAAGCCTTTCATTGTAATAACAAGTGTTGTTCAGTTTATTGACTAATAGTAATACACACTGCATGTTATTATCAATTTACACAATATAAACATAGCAGCTATTCTTGAGTATTATTATGTAACAATGTTCACTGATATCATTTACCCCCCCCCCTTTGCTTTAACCTGACACAGTAGGCTTTGGTGTATAAAATATAATGGTGTACAGTATGTTATCACAATAAGCAATATAATGGGAAACTGTTTTCAGCACACCACCTATTGACTAGCATTGACCTGTTAAAACCAGTATTGACTGCCAACCCAAGTGTGTATTCAAGTTGTAAAAAGAGCTGATACAAAATTAAGTTTAAAAACAAAGAATCAGTGCCAATGTCCGGTCGATGCAATAGCTCTCACTGTACATCACTCACTACCACTGCTGCAACAATCATCCCAATGTGTATACATTAATTTATATAACCTTACCAGTGCAGAACTGTGCGAGCTTCATCAATTACAAGAAGCTTAATAGTATCTGTACTTCTCAACATGTCATTCCATTTACTAACACCTGAAATCAAATTAAAATTTATACATGTTTTAATAATGAGATTGAATAGTAATTGCCCATATTTGTCAGTAATAGGTAAAACTTATTTGTCTAAATAACTCAGTAAGCATGGTTGGAAACTGCCTCTGGTATATAAACTATTCGGCTTTTTCTACACAGATTTGGAATTTGAGTCAGTGAGGACCAGCTTAGTCCCAAGGATATAAATGATCAGGAGAAAATTGATGGATGATGTGATTTCAGCATTTTCAGAACATTTGCTCCTGACAAATATCAAAACAGGAAGTATATTTTTCAAAAATCTGGCTCTTTGCAATCCGTAATAAATGCAATTCACTAGTAAACTAAAGCCTGGGATTTTCAGTCTACTTTTAACACATCTACAGACTACTTACCCAGAATGAGCGACATTGTAAATGCCATGTAAGTAATATCATGCATATAATGCAATGCTTTTGATTGAAATTAAGGGTACACAAATACTATTGGTTTTTTTTATAACTGATACCACTAATTATCAGCCACCAAGCTAGCTCAGCTGGTAGCACTCAAAAACTACTGATCAAGGGGTCATGGGTTTGATTCCCAGGCGGGAAATACTTTCGTGGAGCTTAGTCATGAAAATATTCTTTGTGGCCATTCTTCCTCCTACCAATGATTATTTATTATGTAGGGCAGTAGTCAGTCACGGACAACAATATGTGCTTAGTAGTTGGTTAACACCTTAATTAGAGAGTAGGCCGACTGGCAGCCATTATCTTACCGATACAATGTGTTGCAACGGCGTAAAACCCAACAACAAATAAATACATTAATTATTGTCATAATAGTCATCCTTAAGCCAATTCTTGACCCCCTGATCCTATAGAGGGTAAGCATGCCTTGAACTTTACCTGTATCATGTATGAGTGGGGACACCAATTTACGAGGGAGCACTTGAGCATCATGTCACTTGGACTTTCAACAAATTCCTACATTCTTTAGCTTGGACATTTTTGGTAGGATACTAACTTTTGGATGGAAAGAATTTCAGAAATACGAACTGTTCGTGAATGTGAATGGGCATGCAAATAACGTAATTTTAATAACATTTACCTAAAATACTTTCTGGGGAAGTAAACACAAATTGAAAATTCCCAGTCAAAATCGTGTCATCTTCAGCACTTTCTTTCCCAATGTATGTCGCCGTAAATCCAACTGAAGATAAATATTCACTTTGTTCCTTCATGCTTGAAATCAGTGGACACACGACAAGCACCTGACACATTTCACCATGTTTTAAGCTCAAACAAGGCTGGAATAACTGGTAACAGAGAGATTTCCCACCTCCTGTCTTCTTACAAAGAAACACGTCTTCCCCTTTCAACATATGATCCAATGTTTGTTCCTGAAACAACTTCAATTTATCTATTCCAAAAGTTACGTAGAATATCCATGTTGACGAGCGTGGAGGCTGCCATCTTGAATGAAACTGCCGAACGCGATATGTAAGCTGCATTTTCATTGGATGTTGTGTGCTTCATGAGTTCATGAAGAAACCAATCAAACGTCAGGATTTTGGGTTATGAATAATTCATTAGTACAAAAAAAATGCAGTCGTATTGCCCAGGGTATTATCGTTGACGTAATACCCTGGGTTACCGAGGATGGAGTTTTTCGGACGTTTCAGTGGATTTACAAGAATGGTTGTTGGGACGATCCAAAACGTGAAAATCCTTCGAAGAATCACATTTTTCGATTCCTTTGGAAAAAATCATTAGAAATACAAGTATTTTAAACACGTAAAATGATATAAAATAAAAACAACGACTTAAAAATTAACGAAACTCAAGCCTATTAATGTATGATTGAATGAAAAAAATGTTTAACCACTGATTAATTTTTGTCTTCTTTTTCGTTAGAAAACTTGTTGTAGGGTATGCCACTCTTGAAAAGTTACTTGAAAGTTTAATTCATTTACCTACATTTTCTAAAAAAACAACAACAACATAAGACGTTTTTTTCCGAGTTTAACTAACTTTTAATTAACTCATTTTAATGACAAACATTCATTCGACTATACTCGACTTTTCTCAGTCTATTACTTAATATGAAAAACGCCGATGTCCTCCACAAATACTTAATTTATGTTTAGGCTCGGTCACTTTTTAAAAGTTATTCGGAATTTTAATACCATAAAAATCATCAGACGATCGTGCATGTTTTCGAAATAAACTAAGTTCGAGTGTCGTAGTAGTGACGTATAAAATGCATTAGCTGTCCTCGTCTTTTCTCTGTCTAACCTGCCATGAAAACGCCGATGATATCCACTAGTAAATAAGATAAGAGAGTGCACAATAACCAAATTTAGGCCTCGTAAGCTAGTTTCCAAGGTAATTTCACTGGTGACGGTCTTAAATATACTGTTGATGTATGTGTAATATAGACAATAAACAATTGGTATCTATGTGTCTGTATAGAGGGACCATACGCTTGCACGATCAATGATTTGAACGCTTGATAAGGCCCGATCTTAGTACCCTGAGATGCTTGAATGTATCAATTTAGATCATTATCTTTTTTTAATAGCTCGGATGGATGATTGCATATTAAAATTAATCTAAAAGTCGAGCTGATATTGCTTTGATGGTGCCGATTTTGTGCCGTTTTCTTTGTATGAGAGTCAATATCTGTGGGGCCAGGTGGGGGGGGGGGGGTACGTGCCCCCTGTGCCCCCCGGTAAATCCGGGCCTGTATATAATAAATCTATAACGTCGTTTAAATACTCGGGGCACATTTTCTGTGTTTTCAGTACTTTGATTTTGTTAGTTATACGCAGTTAGTCAACACTCCATTGAATCCCCTTGCTGAATTAATTTTTACACCTGACTCACAAAAACAGCTTTCCTAAACATTTTCTCTAACAATTTAATTATTATCATTCCCCCAAAATTCCCTGACTAAAATTAAAAGACTAAGTAAATAGAAATGTTATCGCTCTTTAGTGTCGATTTCGTTATTTATTTTTCTTTGGGTTAGTTTACGAAGAAATCAAGGTCGTTCCGATTGGATAGAGGTCGTGAAAGAAAAACAACAATGTTTTGACAGAGTGCTTGAAGAAATTATTGAATTTCGGGTGTTTTTGATGGCAAATATTGTCTAAAAACGATCCAACAAGACTCTGAAATGCAAGGGATATTAGGTCGTATGCTGTATAGAGCTTTCGCTTCTAACGTACAGACAGAAATAAAAACAACTCATCAACCTCGAGATCCACTGCGTTTTGTTACTGGGTGTTCGGGGTTTTCCAAATCATTATCTCCTGGAACTCAGTGCTCTGGACTCAAGAAATTGACATTTGGTGACGATTCTTATTTCATTGCTAGAGATAAAACAGCCGATGTTTTAGGTAAATGAAGTTATAATGTTAATTTTAGATATCATAAGTGACGTATTGCCATTGTTTACATTTATGCGTAGAAAACGTTATTGATTGTGACCTCTCGTTTCAATTGATGTTTCGATTCATTTATTTTAGTTTCTAATAAATATCAAACAACAATCACCACATTTTACTAAATGTAATGAAATAATATGGCAAATTGTAGTGGGTAAAATTTGAAATTATTAAACCAGATTAGGTTTTTTATGGATGTTACAAAGAGATGAAAGACATTCATGAGTGATCATTTGTGATCTTTAGAATATATAATGTTTGACTGACAACACTTAACATTGTGACAATCGGGGTTTCATATTTTTCTATTAATGAATGTTGTCACCTCTTATAATTACAATTTATAATAGTAAGAAAGTATTAAAAAAATAGGTTCTCCAAATCAAAGAACCTATCCTGTTTTTAACCAGCACTGTACATATTTCTCACTTTTCTTTCTTACCTCCTTCTTTTTATTCTTTCATGCGTATCCCCTGGCATTAATACTCAATGTAATTAGTGTGGCCAGTATGCAGTAGAAGTAGGTTTCTACTCTAGAAGTAGAAACCTAGGCTTAATAGCCATTGCATATCAATAGAAATAAATTGTTGTATCTCATACTGCAAATAAATTTATACTCCTACTGGTGTTTCCATTGACTAAAAATTTTTGAATATGTTAATACACAAGTAAAGAATAAAACATTAAATGTTCTAATTTTAGGCGTAGCTGATGGTGTCGGAGGATGGAGGAATTATGGGATTGATCCGTCAGCATTTTCATCATCGTTAATGAGAGTTTGTGAACATCTTGTTAACCATGGAAGATTTAAACCTCAATCACCAGCTAACCTTATTCAAGACAGTTATGAAGAATTATTAGCACACAAATATCCTCTTATAGGTAAACCATACTAACCCTGGTCTTAAATGTTATGTAACTTGTTTTAGGCTACATCAAACTTAATTTTAAAAGTGAATTAGTTTAAGTTTTATCAATCTTTATTTATATTCACTGTGCCCAGCTAATGAACAAGTGAAATTTAGAGAAAAACTGATCTGCATATATGTACTTAAACTATAAAATGTAGTGTTATTAAGAGTACATGTTGTATATTATATGATAATTGTCTCTTTGAGCACCTTAGAACAATTCATATCTGCAATTATCACTCTGTGGATATTTTTATATTTAAATCTTTTTTATCTGTTTTTAATCATTCTTATGCTTTGTACGAAATGTATATTATTTTCATGAAATAAATTTCTATCAAATAAATATTTACTAATTATTACGTCACTGTATTTGGAATTGAATTTATGTGGTTTTGACTTGACAACGATGATTACATAATCAAATGAAGATTGCTTTTATGAATTAATTTTATCTGACAGGTGGCAGCACAGCATGTGTGGTAGCCTTACATAAAGCAGAAAGAACAATTTATACAGCTAACTTAGGTGATAGTGGTTTTATGTTAATTAGAAATGGTGAAGTGGTTCATAGATCAGAGGAACAACAGCATTACTTTAATACACCATTCCAACTTACTGTAGCTCCACCTGAACAAGAAGGACATGTACTTAGTGATAGGTAAATAGTATAACAGTCTTAGAAATTAGTGGGTGTATGGTTGCCCAGGACAACCACTTTTTAGTTTGGGCAACCAAAAAATTCTTTTGGACAACAAAAATTCTACAAACAAGAGGTAGTGCTTGCTGCTAAATTGACCTGTTCAGGCAACCACTTTCATATCCTAATTTCATAGACTGGGTATAGTCTTTGCTTTTAATTGCCCTTAGTCCACTAGCTTGAAGCCTAGGAGGTGTAAACTTATTCACACTAGTAAACGCCCCCTTATTCAGCTTATTGAGGTGTTAGATTTTTTGACCCATTACTAATACTATACTCACATAGTAAGTGAGATCAGTGCTTGTAAAAATTAAATCTATAATAAAGAATCTAAAGGAGAAGATTTACTAGTTTAGCTAAGTTTTGTTTATATCTTTGCCTTAACCCACTTGCTCAAAGTCTGGGTTTTTTAGAATTGATCCAGGCTAACTAATGTTATCTTGGGTAGTTTGGCTAGTAGGTACTTTGACCCATAACTAAACATTTATGGTAGATGAGACTTATGCTTGAAAAATATTAAAAAAATGAAGACAGAAATAGATAAGATGTATTAGATCAGTTTTGTTTGTACTTCTGTATTGTAAAAAAAGTTTATACAACATAGATTATATGTTCTCAAGTTTGTTTATGGTCCCTCAGTACTAAACTATTCGGATAATGTATCTTGCTTAAGAAAATGACATGATACTGGTGAATTCTCAGATAGTATTCAAATGTCTATTAACATGCTGCCTATTCTTGGATTGAACAGGCAAGAAACATCATGAAAGTATTTAGAAGATCCAGTGTTTGGCTTTAACTAATTTTACATGAACTCATGATACACATTTAAATGTATATGCTTACAATATGTTATGATCTTTTCTAGGATGGAACAGGCAGCAAAAACATCATATAAAGTAGAAGAAGGAGATGTTTTATTAATGGGAACTGATGGTCTATTTGATAATATGCATGAAGATATGATACTTGATTATATAACTAAATATAAGGTGAGGAGGGTGTCATGTGTGGAAAATTCTTAGCTTTACTCTCTCTCTGCTCTCATCATTAAGGGCCGGTCACACAGTCCCAACTAGCACGTAAACGCATGAATCACGCATAAATTTTGATTGTGCGTGCTTGTCTGTCGAGGATTTGAACATTTTCTACAATTTACACGATGAAAAATCACCGATACATTGTGCAAGAATTACGTATTAATCACGCAAAAATCACTGACAAAGCACTTATAAACCATGCATAAGCCCAAAAAGGGGCACAGAATTGAATGTGCCCATCGAAAGCTTCGCGGAAAACCACGCATATTCTGTGCATTATCACTGATAAACTGCTTATGATTCGCGCATGAACTACGCATAATGTGCGTCTGAGTCGTGTTCTTTCGATGCTGTTTCACGTATATAAACGGATGCGGGCTTCAGGACATTTTCACGCACGATCGATGATGGTCCACGCATGATTCGCGCATAATCCGCGTAAGAACTACGCAAACTGACAAAGAATACGTAAAACAACGCAAAACTGCGTAAACTCTTACCCGAAGATAATTTTGAACTGTTCAAAACCTGGAATCGCGCATAACGCTGATGGGGCGCAGTTCCACTCACAACTACAAATGCTCCACGTCAGAAACGCTGATGAAACGCGAATATCAAGGATGTATCACGTAAGACTCGAGTTTTGTGCGTGATTTATGCGTTTTGGCCTATGTGACCGGCCCTTTAGGTCTGAAGTGAGCCTGGGGCTCAACATTAAATGTTGTCCTATTGCCTCTGACAATCTATATTTGACGTCTGGCAACTTTATTTGTTGGTAAACATTGGGTTCGGGCAAGTGAAATATTTAGCTAATTGTTCAACCAGGCAACCTACTTCAACAATTAATGCTGAGCCCTGAAGCAACCAACAGATGGCACCTTCGCTGCCATGATGTATTGGTTTACTATTCTTCAATATACATCTTTACTTCAGAGTGAAGTAGAACTGTGATGGGCAATTTTCTAGCTAAGAAAAAAACTGGGAAGTATTCAAATCCAGTTAATCTTGATCTTTTGATCTGCAACCTGACCAGTTTTTGATACTTCTACAAGGGATTATGCTTGTATACATGTATATGATTTGACTTGTATATTTCTACTGACTTTAATCAATAGTTTGAATTTTTCATTTATAGTTTTTGCTTAAAATTAGTTCAGTTTATGGAGTCTGAACAGGTATTTTTAAAGTGGTTGTTAAAAACTAACAGATTAATGGTTATTATTTAGAAAATATTCATATTTATAAACTTATTGTTAACTATAATCAGGACTTACCATCATCTAGATTTGCTGGAATTTTTATCTGCATAGTGCATGTAGTTTGTACATTATGTAGGAGCAGTGAACCAGTGGCGGGATCTTGCTTCTGAAAGGGTCTAGGGTCACTAATTTCCTTCAGCAAAAAATGTATGTATAATTGCTTCACTTTACCTATGCATAAATGTGTACTTGCTGAGGTAAGTTGTTGCTGTTAACTGCACTAGAAACAATATGATTTATGGATTATTCTAGATCTAAGTATAGAATTTTATGGCTGAATAAGGCAGGAAGGCAGAAAGAAAAAGAAAATGGTGCTTGAGAGGACTGTTGATTCAACGTAATTATTTTCTGCATAAAAAAGGTGGCGAAAATGACAGGGAATAGAAAAAAGATGTCCTACTATTCTGCTTTAAAGTAAATCACTAAAAGACTTTTGGAGATAGATAAATTGATACTTGATAACACAATGACCATTTGTAATAGTGGTAAAGTTAGCTAAAGTTTAACTGCATAAAAGTTTGACCATAAAATACAACTACTTACTTGACTTATATGTAATTGTAAATTATAGGATCGTAAGGATGCAGCAAAGGAATCAGCTTGTCATATTGCACAAAAAGCTCATGATCTCTCATTAGATCCAGATTATTTATCTCCATTTTCTATGTCAGCACTCAACTTTGGTATACCAATAACAGGTTTGTATTTAATGATACTTCTTCTCAATGCTTTGAATCTTGTTGTAGTTATAAACATTATGTTAACTGATATAAATTAATGGTTTTGAGATTTGAACCCACAAAACACGGGTTGATAGGGCAGTTAGTAGCGCGCCGGGATTTGGAATCTTGTGCCCGAGGGGGTGCAGGTTCGAATCCCACCCGGGGAGGTTATACCCTTCCATGAAAATTTGACAATATTGTTGATTTTTCTCCATTGATTAGATAATATAAAGAAGTTTCCGGCCTTGTGGAAGGGTAGGTGAGTACTGTTATAGACAATGGTCCAAGAAAGCTAGGTTAGGTGTGCTGGATGCCGTAAAATGACCTTAAATTGTGTTGACACAGCGTTAAATCCAGTAAAAAAAACAAATTGAACCCACAGCCTCCAGCGTCATTAGTGGACACTCTACTGTGTCACCATAAAAGCCAGTGTAGAACCAAGGGATTACTAGTGCTATTTTATATCTTAACTGCAATTTATTGTTGTAGTTAGCACAATAATTATCAGAGTCTACAAAGTAAACAGTTGCATAAATGAAAGTTTCTAGGACTGGTCCTAAAGTTCAGGATTTTGGGATCTGAGAAAGGATTGTGTTCTAAGGAAAAATTTTTAGCTTTCATTAATGCAGTTAAGTGACTATCAGTGAAATGTTGTTTTTTTAGTTAACACGGAAAAAAAAATCTTTGGCTACATTATTATGTTGTACAGAGGGTGATTAATTTTAGTTGTTAAATCTTGTTTTACTTTTAAGATGAATTAGTATAAGAAAAAAATCTTGTATGATATTAGGCTCTCAATTTTGGACTTTTGAAATGATTATACCAATTGTATGAATAGTTATTTTATTATACTATATTACAGGGCTTGACACTAACAGTGTCCCAGGATTCTGAGAATCCCTATGATTTTAGCTGAGGATTCCCTCTGGATCCCTTAAAAATTGCCATGTGCTCAAGTGAATTTGAGTTTCCATGAATTGTTAATCACAATTTGCAACTTCAAACCTGTATCATTTTTTTTATTTTAGCAGTGTTTTTTTCCAGGCCATTTTGGGGCCGAAATTGGGCCCCATTCCCCTCTCCAAAAAGTATATATTTTTCCCATTCCCAGGTAAAAAATTCCCCTGTCCGAGTGTCCTAAAACTTTTGTACTTTTTATAGCATTTTTTGCCCATTCCTCAAGCATTACAGAGAAATCACAGATGAATATATGGGTTCATTAGTTGAAGTTTCATATAGGTAGACAGAAATGTTACTCTGTTAGAGGATCCATGTAATCTTAAGTATTGACAAGAAATTCCCCTAATTTCGTTTTTGTCGCTATTCTCCCCTCAAAAAAGGGCCCTGCCACCTTTCTCCTATGAGTGAAAATAAACACTGTTGAGGAATCCCTACTGATAAGGAGGAATCTCTGAATAATTAAATAGGGATTTTTCAGGATACCTGGTTAAAACAGTAAGTGTCAAACCCTGATATATCATAAGATATAACTTTATAAATTTTACTGTATTTCAGGAGGCAAGCCAGATGATATAACAGTTTTAGTTGCCACAGTATCATGTGATCTTGGTTTATAGTTAATATAAGTGCCAACATAGATTTTGTTTTATAATGGGCCAAACTCTTCAAAGGGACTTAATCCATGAAATCATTGTGTTAGGTCAAAGGTCATGTTTGTATAGTTGATGTCTATTGTTTGTGTTGTTATGCTCAAAGCAGATAGAAAAGTTTCAGCTATAGATCTACAATGTTAAATAGTCAGATTACAAGGTGTCAGAATGGTTCATTGTTCATTGTTTTAGGAGGAAAAATGTTCGGACTCGTACAGTTTGTCTTGGATTATGATTGTGTAATGCTCAGGGGGAAATTTTTATTCCTCATTTACATGTTAATAGTCAATGTGTCCAGTGACTGTTGTCCCAAAATAGGACTGAAATTATGCCTTTTTCACATTTGAATAAAATGATAAAAACCAAAATTTCATAATCTGCAAGATTTTTAGGGCACAAATTTAAACTGCAATTATTTTCTGTTTATTTTCTGTGTTTAGCTAGAACAGAATTTTCTTTTAAAGTAGAGTTTTAACTTAATATACTTCTTAGTTAGAGTCAGTAAAATACTTAATAAAATAATCATTTGAAGTTCATCCAACTAGAAAACCTGATATTCTGGGTTTTTTTGTTTTAAATGTCCCTCTTTAGTTACCCCGGTAATTGTGTTAAATATTGATAAATGACCATTATGTATTGTGTATATTCACAACTCTGTAGACTTATATTTTATGATTATTCAATATACTGATTATTATTATAATGTCTTGGTATTGAACTAACTTCACTCTTCTGAAATCTTATGATTTTGTGAAAAAAGCGTTATTTTTGTGCAAGTTTTCTATACATTTTGTTTGATTTTGTGTCACAAAATTTGTGACATTAGATTTTGTTCAGAACAATTTGATTTCAGCTCTGATAATGAAATATTACTTGAGCAAACGAAATATTTAAAAGTTCAACTATAGTGATTAAATATACTAGGATTTGATTTATAACCACTATTTCAAACCCCAAGTTTGTTGCTATTGAACAGAAAACTGTATGCATTTAAACTTATGACTAGTTTTTTTTGTATTATATTTCCTTTGCCATATTTCAATAACTTCATATGATAGTCATTATTTTGATGAGACGCATGTAATTAAACCAAATAGTCAGAGACTATTTGCATCTAGTTGGTTCAACTGTCTCTTGCTCAGGCATAACGTGGATGCCACTTGTGGGTCTATTGGTTTAAAACCCTTATTATCCAATCTATGAATTTATCTGAATATAGTCCAAGAGTACTGAACTGGCACTTTGTGCATAACTGCGACTTTATATAAATTCCAATTATACAGGCCACATGGCTTGCTTGGCACTGAAAAGTTTGAAGGTAGACTTAAGTCATATCATATAGACTTATTGTGATTCAAAATGAGAATTAGTTTAGCGTCAGCTCAGTACTGTTTGACAATGGGTTAGGGTTGTTTCAACAATACAACAAATCAGTTTACGATTTTTCTCTAATTTATTTACAGCACAAGGGGAGCAATCAGTTGTATTTGGCATAATGTTGGCCAAGGCATATGAATTCCCCTAGGGAGACCGAGACGCAAGTGTTGCTCGCATATAAGAGGGCTGGAGCAGGATGTCTTGAGTTGCGCACTTGAGAACGCTGGTTCATTTAGATTGGGTAGCAGTACCCGAAGATGCACCTTCATGTTGTGCATATGTGAACGCCGGTTCACTTAAATATGGGTAGCAGTACCCCAAGATGCACCTTCGTGTTGCGCATATGTGAACGCTGGTTCACTCAAATATGGGTAGCAGTACCCCGAAATGTTAGGCCTTTTAATGAGCCGCTGGGCTTATTATGGCATCCTAGGTTATTTAACCTCAACCTGCTGGGTTTGCTCCGCCTCAAATTTAATTACTTCATGCCAAAAACGCTGGTTTTGTAATGGGCAGAAAATTTTCCTTAATTGAGACTGGCTAGAGAGGTCATGCATAGCATGAGAGTCTCTTGCTCCCAAGAAGGCGGTTGTCCCTGTAAGGCCTGAGAGACCTTACTCCTTCTCAAGAGTTCAAGACCCCCACGCCATACAATAACATATGGTAATTTGCTTATGCTTTTGCTGTTGCGCCTCGATCTCCCAGAGAATTTGCCTCGACTTTCAAGTCTCTGGTAGATTTTCTTTATAGATTAATTTTGTCTATATCAACCATTAGGAGAGTGTTAACTGAAGACCTTACACAGAACTTCTAAACTTTGTATAATTATTGGTGACCACTTCACTGATGTATCTATAGTAACATCCACTTTGAACTGTTAGTACACATGTAGTTAATTCCAATCCTTTGTTGAACTTTCTTTCCATATTTGTTTCTCAATAAGTCCAGAACCAGTGATCATTCATCATTCATAAACTTAATGATTCTCATTACATGCCATTTCGACATCATGATAAATGTTCCATTGCTCCCCTTGATGATAACATTGTCTGAAATTATAAATTATGAAAGCAGTACCAGTTTGTATAACAATTACATTTACACATTGAATAGGTTTGAAAAGTTAAATAATTGGGTGGGTTGGGTGGGTTAAGCAGTCTGCTGTTGACTCTAGAGTGAGGGTGAAGCACGTGTTCTCGTGCCTTTTATACGAACATGTGGGAGCCAACCGTCGTTTGCTTCCGCCACCCCCCCCCCCCGAATTTCCGGCGGATGTTTACATCGTCCACAAAATAAAGGCAGTTATGGTTAATTCCATAACTGGTATTATTTTGATGAGACGCATGTAATTAAACCAAATAGTCAGAGACTATTTGCATCTAGTTGGTTCAACTGTCTCTTGCTCAGGCATAACGTGGATGCCACTTGTGGGTCTATTGGTTTAAAACCCTTATTATCCAATCTATGAATTTATCTGAATATAGTCCAAGAGTACTGAACTGGCACTTTGTGCATAACTGCGACTTTATATAAATTCCAATTATACAGGCCACATGGCTTGCTTGGCACTGAAAAGTTTGAAGGTAGACTTAAGTCATATCATATAGACTTATTGTGATTCAAAATGAGAATTAGTTTAGCGTCAGCTCAGTACTGTTTGACAATGGGTTAGGGTTGTTTCAACAATACAACAAATCAGTTTACGATTTTTCTCTAATTTATTTACAGCACAAGGGGAGCAATCAGTTGTATTTGGCATAATGTTGGCCAAGGCATATGAATTCCCCTAGGGAGACCGAGACGCAAGTGTTGCTCGCATATAAGAGGGCTGGAGCAGGATGTCTTGAGTTGCGCACTTGAGAACGCTGGTTCATTTAGATTGGGTAGCAGTACCCGAAGATGCACCTTCATGTTGCGCATATGTGAACGCCGGTTCACTTAAATATGGGTAGCAGTACCCCAAGATGCACCTTCGTGTTGCGCATATGTGAACGCTGGTTCACTCAAATATGGGTAGCAGTACCCCGAAATGTTAGGCCTTTTAATGAGCCGCTGGGCTTATTATGGCATCCTAGGTTATTTAACCTCAACCTGCTGGGTTTGCTCCGCCTCAAATTTAATTACTTCATGCCAAAAACGCTGGTTTTGTAATGGGCAGAAAATTTTCCTTAATTGAGACTGGCTAGAGAGGTCATGCATAGCATGAGAGTCTCTTGCTCCCAAGAAGGCGGTTGTCCCTGTAAGGCCTGAGAGACCTTACTCCTTCTCAAGAGTTCAAGACCCCCACGCCATACAATAACATATGGTAATTTGCTTATGCTTTTGCTGTTGCGCCTCGATCTCCCAGAGAATTTGCCGCCACTAGAAAGGTTAACCTTTCCCTCCAAAATTCTCTTTTCCAATTAATCTTGTTTGGTATTATTACCAATGTTTTGCCTTGTATAGTTTACAAAGGATGTAATATGTTAAATATGTTACAGCCATAACAATTCTAGTGTAATTATAGATATGGCCTGTCAAACCAATCAATTGTTAAAGCAGAAAATGAATATCTTTGAAAATATACATTTATTATGTAATTAAGCAAAATTGATAACTCTTGCTTAGACATATACACTGAATAGCAATTTCCATTTTATAAGTAGTCTTTAAAATTCTACTGCAGTATTTAAGCAATCGTTAATTGATACCAGTTACAGGATTAATGTGCCATGTTTACAAATTGCTTTATAATCATTAATAATATTAATAGTTGTAAATATTTTGAATTGAGTTATTAAATTGCATTTTCACATAGTTATGCTCCTATGCTTGATAGAAACGGTTCGTTGAGGAATAAAATTAAAAAGTTGTAACATGATTGACCACAGACAATAGCCCGCACCAGCAGGACCTCTCTCAAACAGCAGTGATATCTGCTAGACAAGCACTGCCATCCGGTAGCCCTGACAAGTGCAAGACCATTTACTGTTTAATTAAACCTAACAGTTTGTCTTCCATGGCATTCAAATACATGTCTAGACCTATGTCAGACAAATGAATGCCATCTGGTCTATAGAATCCTGGAGTTTTGGTATCAATATCAATTGTTAACCTGCAACTTTTAGTTTTTGCGAGCTGTCGGCCTTTGCGGTTGATTCTTTTCCTTTTTCGCTCTATTGCCAAATTGATAGCCCTAGACTCCCCCCATTTAATCCTTTGCAAAATGTCAACCCAGATAATCTTTGTGTTATTGAATGCTTGTCTTAAATATTCTATGCCTTCCTTCATTAAGTCAAAAATTTCTAGAACCTTCATATTGAGTAAATCATTCCCTCCTAGGTGTATAAATATTAACTCTGGAGGCTGCCTCAGTGCCACCTCTAATTGTAAGCTATGGACGAAGTCTTTCCAAGACATGCCTCTGATGCCCCACCATGCCACTGTTTTCAATTTCGTGAAGGTTCCTTTTTCTCCTGCTCTTTTCCCTGCCCAGTATGGAATTGAGTCGCCAAGAACCCAGACATCTATGAAAAATATGTATAGCATTGCAATTTATTATATGTGATGATATGTACAATAGCTTAAGCTTATGATATCCTGCCTGGATATTAATGTCTGATTATCTCCTATCTGGATATTGTAGTTTGTAACATATACCAAACGTAATTAAGACTATCTCTGAATGTCACCTATTTGAATGAATTAAGTACTACTATATATAACTACCAAATGAATTAAGTGAGCAAGGGGCAATACTCTCCCAACCTTATTAGGTGGTTAATGCAGTCTAGATTATCGCCCTTTAAAGCTCTTCAATAAATCTTATTATTATTAATGCCGGTACATGTGCAAATCGCTAAATGGAATATTTAGATCAATGTGTTTATTTCTATGGATTATAACAGGATTTTCTGGTAAATATATTTTGTTTTTTATTCATCTTATGTATGATTTGTATGAATTTGATCTCCATCTACCTAACTTCATAATTGTCTCATTAGATAGGCCCCGTTTAGCTAAGTCAGTCGCTCTACCAATTCTAAAGCTGTGTGTTTTTATGTTTTGGTCTTCAAATTTGAGTGCAGTTGAGCATTTCTTCAAGACTGCAGCGAACTGATATCTGGTCAATGCTGTTTTGTCTGCGTGACAAAATAATGGCCCTTTGATGTTCGGTCTGATTAGTAGATATCTCTTTATTGCTACTATTGGGCAGACTGTTTCGTCTCCTTCCTCACTTAACAGTAGGTTAATTGGCTGACCGTATTGATTATTTTTTGTCTTTCTCAAAGTTAGTTTTATTTTGTGGCCGTTTTCTGAAATTTGTACATCGTCTAACTGAATGCAATTTGTATTATGTATCTGTGAGTTTGACACTACTTCACTCACTCTCAGTAAGCCAAAATATGTTATTGTGTATGTTGCCCTGAATAATGATAATTCAAAATTATCTGTGCAGATTTCCCTTAACTTTTTACATATCATTTTGAGCATATTTTGAGTGATAGGGGCTCTTGAATCTTTGGATTGGCATAACCTTCTACATCCTTCTAGCATTTTGTTTATGTTGAAGTTGTCTAATAGATCACCCCAGTTATTGATTTTATGATAGAAATTGATTCCAGCAATATATGTGTTAATTGTCCTATGAGTTTGTTTTCGTAGGATACAATATGATACGAACCATTGTAGTTGTTTGTTTTCTATTGGCCATTTATCTTTTAAATTAAACGTTTTTCTGAACTCATTAAATGCCTTAATTGCAGTAATATATGTTTGTTTAGTATTAGGAGCTACACTGTTTGAAAGTATGTATATGGATTCTCGCTGAAGATCTTCCAAGCTAATTGTGGAACTTGGGTTGGATCCTTGTCTGCTTGAGGTGCGAGACGCCTGAACTTTTCCATCTGAAAACGAGACAATGAGTCACATATGGAATTATTAGCTCCTTTAACATGAGAGGCTCTAATTAGAATGTTAAGTTTTAGGCATGTCATTGTGATTGCTCTGATAATGGCTAGTGTTAAGTCAGACTTTGAAGTGAGGCAATTAAGGGCTTGAACTACTGATAAATTATCACATTTAAAGCTGATTCTTTTGTTTCTCCATAATTTGCCCCAAATAAGTAGTGCAACTAATATGGGGAATATTTCTAGAGTAGTTATATCTTTGGTGTACCCAAGATTATGCCATACTTGGGGCCATTTTGCTTGTGCCCAGTGGCCTTTAAAATATATGCCAAAGCCTAGCCCTGAGCCCCCTGCACTATCAGTGTATATTTCTAATTCTGAGTTGGTCTGCCAAAAGCGGTCGTGAAAAACTGAGATACCGTTAAATGATTTGAAAAATTTGAGCCACATCTGTAGGTCTGCTTTAATATCTTTATTCATTCTTATGTGATGGTAAGGCTTTGTTAGCCCATAAATTGAGTTTATTAAGCGTCTGCAATAGGGTCGGCCTGCTGGTATCGCTCTACAGCAAAAGTTAAGATGCCCTATTAGGGATTGAATAGTTTTTAAATTGCTTTTTTCTTTACTTAGTATTGCATGTAATTTTTCTATTATGTTAGTTATTTTATCCCGTGGGATTCTTACTTCCATTTTTTCCGAGTCTAGCTCCAAACCTAAAAATACTAAAATTTTTGTGGGTCCTTCCGTTTTCTCCTCTGCCAGAGGCACTCCTAATGAAGCCATACAATCCATGAAAATTTCCATTACTTTTTGGCAAGTATATTTTGTTTTCTCTCCCCCCAAAAAGTCATCTAGATAATGGATTAGCTTTTTAACTTCCTGATTGATGTTTTGTTTAACATAGAATTCTAAAAATGAAGAAAATTTTTCAAAAGTGCTTGGACTTATACTTGCCCCAAAAGGTAATGCTTTATCAAAATAATAGTTGTTATCGAATTTAAAACCTAGTAGTTCAAAGTCATTTGGATGTATTGGAAGCAAACGAAATGCACTTTTTATGTCCATTTTAAATAGAAAGCAGTTTGGACCTAAATCTTGAATCATAAATATGGCTTCATCGAATTTTGTATATTTGACAGAGCATAGATTTGGGTCAATAGCATCATTGATAGAAGAACCCATGGGATAGGACAAGTGATGGATAAGTCTGAACTCATTCGGTTCTTTTTTTGGTACTAAGCCTATCGGAGATAAAATTAAGTTTTTTAGAGGGCGTTCTTTAAAAGGGCCTGCCACTCTGCCTGCATTTACTTCTTTATTAATTTTTTGTAGTACTACGCTGGGTTTTTCAATTGCTGACTTTAAGTTTTTGCATTCTCGTGCTACCCTTTTTCCAGAATAGTGTAATTTAAAACCAAATTTAAAACCAGACAATAGATATTCTGCCATGTGTTTATCATATGTTAGTAATTCTTGTTCTAGCTTATTTATGTTAATGGGAGATGGAGCAATAGCTTTTTTATCAAGATTACACATCTTATTTGGAATTTTGTTGCATTTGCTTTCTATTCCCTCCCCGAAATTTATTCCAATTTGATTTTACCATACCTCCATTAGTTTGATTGTTATAATTTTTTTGAATTTTTTGCGGACACGATGTTATGCCATGGGGTTGGTTACATTTTAGACATAAATGTCTGAATCTACAATCCCTCCATTGGCAACCTTTAAATGAATTGAAACGGTAGCAAATAGGTGCATCATTTGTTGGGTAGCTTTGAGGTGTATGCAATTCTGGTGAGATAACTGGTGACATACATCTACACCAGAGATCATTATCAATTTTTGCCCATGAACTTTGATTATTTGCCCTTCTTAATCTAAATTGCCTATCATAAGTACGCCATGCAAAGCCAGGCCTTTTTGCCACGTCTCTGATGGTATTCATATATTGTAAAATTTCATAAGTTCTGTCCATGTGACTCATAAGGTATATAGCACAGTATATTAAAAATGCATCTGTCCATTGCTCTATTGACAGAATTGACTCTTTGGTTACTTTGGGTTGAATGGTTAATTTGCCTTCAATTATGCCAATTGATTGGGCAGAACAAATTTCGTTCAATTCAGAGGCGTTTTTTAATAACAGCGATATGTTAATGTATTCGCCACGAC